>OX439364.1:10000000-11275000 GCA_949319445.1 Mythimna lalbum
ACCGACTTCCAAAATTAAAGTTATTTGATACTTTTCAGTGTTTTTATCATTGAAGTCGGTTATATTTTTTTTGTAAAAAGTTTTTTTGTACTCTATATAAATCAGTCATTGACTTATTGTCCTTATTTAGACGAAAAAATAAATTATATTCAATTTAAATATACATAAACGTATTTATGCGTAATCGACGCAAACAAAACCTATTTATTGAACAATTTGTTTCTGCTGTCGAATTGAGATAAATTTATTGTCACAATTACACCTACTGAAAGCTCTGGGGCCAGGGTTATCCGAAAGGGAGCTCAAACCCCGGTATGAAGGCTTGAAGGAACGGGGTGGGTCAGTAAGAGTCTGACACTATCTCCCGTACCGCCCAAGAGCGGGGGTTGTCATTCGATGATTTTCCCCACTATAAAAAAAAACCTACTTATACCTATTCAGATTTTATAAAGTTAACAGTATACTAGTAATGATCTAATATTTACAAGGAAGTATAAATAATTTGAAGCATTTCGTTCATCGGCCACCCATACAGCTGCCTCTATCCTTTCCTGCCACATCCTTACAGCATCCCTACCGATCGATTCCATGTTGTATGGGGGATAAAACCCATAAATTATATTAACACGTGCCCAGCAGCGGACGTAGACTAATAATAGATATATTTTTAAACACAAATAGAGCATCTGATAGATTCATTGGTTCCATTCATTGGTGCTATGGTAATGTGGAGAAATGTTTAATGTTTATTCATATTTTGTAACACATGGACGTCTATAGAGGATTGGAAGTTGGGGATTGAAGCTGAACTTTGAGGGAATCGTATAAGCTTGATGTTATACTAGAGGCCCTACCACGAACTCTTAAGGTGGTGCATCATGACTCACATTTTCACTGTTTTTCATACAACCGCTCATAACTGATTATGACGTTATTACACATTTTTCATCAGGTATTTTGGAAAAACAGTATCTTGTGGATATTATCTAGGTTTCCAAAGAAACCAATTTCTAAATTTGTGTAAAACTAATCCAGTAAAAACCTCTGAAAATGTCCTATTTTGTATGAACTTTGACACTTCATAATTTGCCTAAAAATTAAAAAGGTCAAAAAAGTAATTCTCAAGGGACCTTGCAAAATTTATTAAGATTCTAAATGATGACAATTTTTTCCAAAAACTTTTAAGGGTTTCAAAAAAAAAAAGATATTTCCTGGAGCAAGTTTTGTGAAATTTTCGAGTAAATCTCGGAATTACCGAATACTAACAGAGTTTCCAGGCGTTATCTTTCTTTTTTTGCGTTGCCTTTTCGTCAAACATCGCGTTGGATTGCATTAAATGAAGTAACAAGCTTTTCAACCATTTTCGATGTTTACGATAAGCGAGTGGAGAAGGACCCTCTAAATCCATTTCATGACCTTAAAGCACTGAAAAAAAAGAATGCCTCCCTTGAATTCCTTTTTTTTAAGTGCATATTCCTTTTTTTCTACACGCTAGGGTATAACTGACAGGTTTGCCTGCAGTAATACCGTTCTCGTCTCTCTTAAGACCCTCGCCATGGCTCGGGTCTAAATACCTACCGCCTCGACGCTAATCACTAACATTACACACTTATATCATAATGTACTAATTTTCTAACCTCTTTCATCTTGTCTGTGCTCCAAAGACATTTAACATACTTTAAATCTCTTTGCTGTGCCTTTGTGTGTGAAACGTTAACCAATCAACGCGGTAAACGTTTCAATCGCATTAACGTAAAAACAACTCGCACTTGGCACTCTGTTAGTCTGTTCACAACTACTTGTATAAGTAAGTAATTAAAAGATATTGTTCTTCACTGGCTGGTGTCACTTTTTGTGGCTCGTAGGCGACGAATATATTATTGTATGCAAATGAGATTTGCAAGTGACGTCATAAGCGCTGAACGAAAAGAAACTGTAGGTGTTACAAACATTTTAGTTAATAACTTACTTAGGGTTACCAAGTGAAAAATCAAAAGTCCTTAAAAAAGGCCTGATTTCCATTAAAAAATCTTGAGATTTTTCTCACATCGCACTCAAAGTGGTGGGTGGCAGCACCCCTATTTGCCAAAGGAAAATTTACTCAAGTTTATTTAATTTGTAATGCTTGTTTTACTTTTAAGGCTGTGTTCAAACCAAACTGATTGTCAGCCGTCGAATAAGAGCAGCTGTATTTTTTTTTTTGAATATTCTAAAAATCCTGACATTTCATGAGATTTGCAAAATCCAGCCGCCTCCTGAATGGGCACGCCACGATTATGGCGGTAAGTCCACTCTTTAAAAGAAGAAGGAAATAGATGGGTTTAGTCAGTAAGAGTCTGACACTATCTCCCGCTCTGCCCAAGAGCGGGTTTTGTCATAAGTTGATTTTCCCCATCGAAAAAAAAAAGCCGCAATCCTGAACAGAGTCCAAAAATCCTAAGATATGGTAACCCTAAACTTACTGCAGATGATATTTAGAACAAAGGTCCTTGAAATGTCATTCAGGAAACAAGTCTTAATTGCATCTTATGTTCAGGTCATTTGGTTATCGTTGAATGTCGCATTAACTTGGAGCAAGTTTTACAAAGTAAAAATAATATTCTTCTTTATTCGTTATAGACAGTGTTGTTTTAATTTTTTTAAACATAAACAGTGATATAAATACTTTACAAAATATAACGTAATTACCGCGTATTCTGAAAGGAGTATATTCAGTATCGGCTACTGAATCAATTTCAGCTGTTTTTAACATAGGAATTTTAAATAATAGGTATCAGATTATCCGATTTACATAATTTGGCATTATTATCCCTCACTGCGTTCGGGATTAAAACCTAGCCTTCCCGTTTCGATCGTAATTCAACATGTTGGTCATGACTTTAAGACACTGCTTTATCTCCTAGTCACATAATCTTCTATTAAGTTTTATTTATTTAATCATGACATCCTGAAATCAGCGAATTCTTGAATGTCCATGAATTCTCTGGTCCTTTTATTTTATTAAATATTTGATTTCAGTGCAGCAGGAAATCTTATAAAATTCAATCTTGTGATTTGTCGATTGTTTTTTCTTCAAACACATACTAAATAATTATTATTTATTTTTCAGGTAAGTAATCAATTTTACCTGCCAACTGAGACTGACGCATCTCCTGCAAAACTGGTAAGAACTGATGAATGTTTTAGACATAATCTCATCTAGAAACTAAAAGAAAAGCAGAAAGTAAGAAAAACATTTAATTTATGGGAATTAACGCAATCATAGGACTGGTTTACAAATTATAAGTAATCATTATATAAGGAAATTACCAAAAAAGAAAAGCGAAAACATGCTGGATATCACAATCATACTAAAATTGTAAATGTAAAATTTTCTATAATGTGTGTATAGTTACTCCTCCACGATCAAACAGCTGAACGGATCCTGATGAAATTTGACACACGGGTAGACCATGTCGAAGAACAGGTTTTTTTATCCATGGATACACCAAGGATATCCTATCATACTATGCACCAAGGATAGAAGGCTCCTTTGGGTTAGTAAAAATTCTATTTTGAGACAAGTAAATATAATATAATAATAAAAATAATATAATATTCCACAACTATCACACAACGCCGTCTAGTCCCAAGCTAAGCAGAGCTTGTGTTATGGGTACTAGACAACTGATAAACATACTTATATATTTCTAAATACATACATAATATATATATATATGCCACAACTATCACACAACGCTGTTTAGTCCCAAGCTAAGCAGAGCTTGTATTATGGGTACTAGACAACTGATAAACATACTTATATATTTCTAAATACATACATATAGACAAAACAAAAAAATAAATAAAAAATAATAACAATAAATAAAAAAAAAACAAAATTAAATAAAAATATCTTTCCATACATTTTTATTATTTTTTTTCTATCAATACTATATATTAATATAGATTATTTACACCCAGACACAGTACAAATAAACGTCAACCGTAGGCAGAACCTAGGCTAGGCTATTTAATATAACTAGCTGCTTACGGCCCTTATTTCATAGCCACTAATAAAGCAATAATACATTTATTTATGTTTTAATTCGCACCCCTATAGCGATAAAAATAATAACTATCAAGTTTTGACTCTATCATGCGGGTAAAACCATTAATATATTACGATATCATTTCGAACCTATTAAAACACCTCCCCTATGTAGGTAACCCTTTATTCATAACAATAATAGTTTTTAGTACAGGTCATGTCAATTTATTACGACGTCGACAGCGCGCACTGTTCCCGCGCGCCTCAAGGAGTTGTCAGCAACAGCAGGGGCCCAGCTGGGTCGAAGCCTACTGGGACTAGGGTTATCCGAAAGGGAGCTCGAGCCCCGGTATGACGGCTAGAAGGAACGGGGTGGGTTTTTAGACAGTAAGAGTCTGACACTATCTCCGCCCAAGAGCCGGGGTTGTCGTTGGATGATTTTTGCCCACAATAAAAAAAGAATTGTCAATTTATTACGAGACTATTATCTACTAGGCTCGTGATAGAGTACAATGAAAGCAGCTGGAGGAGGCCTTTGCCAGGAGGCACGCTGAACTAAGAGACATAAAGGAAGAAAAAGTATTGGAAGAGGATAGTTCAGAATAATAAGGCTATTATTATTATTATATCTACTACATAAACATCTATAAAATATCGGCACTTTAAAATGAAAAGATCCTAGATAGGGTTTGTTGACAACGAGCAATACATAGTTCAATGTCCAGTAACACCAAACCCGGGTTGACGGCGCGTTTTGTTATTCCTCAAAAAGATGTCTAATAGATTGACGGAGCCCGTTAGGGTAGATGCCAGCCAAGTCCAACCATAACGGCCGTAGCAAAAAACTGCAAAAAAATCACGTTTGTTATATCTATGGGAGCTCCAATATTTATTTCATTTGGTGTTTACAACAGAAACACATCATTTGTGAAAATTTCAACCGTCTAACTATCATGGTTCGTGAGATACAGCCTGGTGACAAACAGACGGACAGCGACTTCTTAACATTAAGGTCTCATTTTTACCCTTTCGTTACGGAATCCTAAAAAAACAAATGATGCGTGTCTATGAAACAGAACACGACGGTAACGCGTATTGCGCGTATCAATATGCATGTGCTACCCGGGAATCGAACCCGCTCCATCATTACATGATATGCATCGCAGATGAACACTACACTGTACTTAGTATAAAAAGCAAATTACATATGCTTTCTAGCTTGCATATCAGATTGGACGGAAATACGGTAATTATTTGTTTTTTTGTTCGCCATCGAGCCTACGTTTGTATGAATGGGAAATTGCGCGTTTTTATGTAAAATCACCAAAGAAAAAAAATTTTTTTTTTCATAGTAAGCTTTTATAGCATGGTATACCTAAATAATTAAAGAACCAAGACGAATCATACGAGCCCAAACTCGATGGGGTTGTGTCGTTTAACTACCAAGTTCCTATAGCCATCTTCCAGTTTCATCATCAGATCAGCTCCTTGTCATAATAATTTTGCATTGTCATCTGATTTACACATGCATGCAAAATTTCAGCTCAATCGGTAACCGAGAAGTGGGTCAAATTTAATTTACAAGATTTGATGACAGACAAACATCGGGACAGGTGGAACTAAATAAAAGCTTGTAAAAAGATTTTTTTTTCTGGTTTTTCTAGGAAAAACGAAAACCAAAATTTTTGGCCGAATAAATTTCGTACACCCGTGTGTACTGTGTGTGCAAAGAAGACCGTACGGGTATTCTTTGTCTTTGTTCCAGAGCCCCGAGGTTCACTTTCACTTAACCCATGGCCCCAGCAGGCTTCGACCCTGCTGGGCCCCTACGTTTTTCGGTTATCTCCTTGAGGCGCGTGGAACTTTACGCTTCGTTGGCGACTTGGGGTCGGTCCCAGTTCGGATTGGACGGTTACCGAACGACGGCATGCTACCCATTGCTCACTATCCGCAAGTCTACGCCACCTGTGGCTATGAGGGCCGTTCCCTCATATTTGCGACTGCCTCCTTCTCTAGCATAACTGCTTCGCAGAAGGAGGCAAGCGCCTGCCATTCCTCCTCGCTCCGGACCATGACCTGAACCAAGGCTCGGGCACTAAAGGTCGTTGCCACCGAGCGCACCTACGAGGACGTGGCGGTGCTCTGCCCAAGCGGGGTATACCTCTACCGTGTGCTCCATCAAGTCCTCCGGGAGGTCATACAATGGTGATACCCGGGCGCCACTTCCGCACGAATCCGGTGCAGGAACCTCCCGAACTGACCATGTCCGGTGAGGATCTGCGTCAAACGGAACGTGAGGACGCCGTGAGGTCTTTCCAGCCCCGCCTCAAAGAGGGGACTTACTGCCATAATTATGGCGTGACCAAATCCTATCAGCTTAAAAGTGCTATTATTATTAAAGCGAGTGCTAGTTTAGTACATGCTTTTTATAGGAGCCCCATTAATGTTCAATTCGATAGCTCGTAAATATTTTATTAGGAACCACTACGTCGTTCATAAAATGGACGAAGTTAGACCAACATAATAAAATGCTGAGTGGTTATTTTAGACGGTTCTTCTACAGGAGAATATGTTCACTTTACGTAGAGATTTTTTATTGATTTAGTAGTCTATGTCATTTTTTTCTGTGGCAAAAATCATCCAATGACAACCCCCACTCTTGGGTGGAGCGAGAGATAGTGTCAGACTGACTAAAAACCCACCCTGTTCCTTCTAGCCTCTTCATACCGGGGCTTGAGTTCCTTTCGGAAAACCCTGGCCCCAGTAGGCTTCGACCCAGCTGGGCCCCTCCTGTTGCTGACAACTCCTTGAGGCGCGCGGGAACAGTGCGCGCCGTCGACGTCTTGATATGTCTCGGGCAGATCTTCGAAATTGATCACTTCATGATGTCATTGGCCATTTCATGAAATAGTGCTATTTCAGTTAAACGCATGATTATTTCATGATGTGGTCAAACACGGCTGATCATATCGTAAAATAGTTAGTTGTCCACTGTTCCGCAATATGTTTTGTTGCATTAAAAATACTAATTGTGCACTAAATATGCTCCTCTGGTTGGTTTAAAAAACACAATCAGAAAGGAGATCTCGGAGAGGGTATTGCTGTATACGCTCCCTTCTAACTTTACTTGTCCAAGTCGGTGTGCCCCAAGTCTCATAATAATTGTAAAAAGTCCATTTTTATTAAGTGTCCAATAAAGAATTTTTAGTAAAGATGAGACGCATGGTGCATGGTTAAAAATATCCGTGCAACTTAACTTAACTATAACTTTTTATTTAAATACAGAATCTTTATTAGTCATAGTCATAGTCATAGTAGTTTATTGGTAAGGGATACTTACAAGTCAATTACATAATGTTACATTATACTTTGTCAACAAAATGATTACATAGAATGTCAAGTGATTAAATAATGTCAAACATATAACATAAACAAAAAAAAAAATAGAAGTCAAATCACACATTAAAATAAGAAATCATAACAAAAGTCAATAATAAATAGTCAGTCCAAAATAATATTCAATCATCAAAATTAAATTAAATTACATCATAAATTCGTCAAAAGAATAAAAAGCTTGCTCGATAAGCCATTTTTTCAAACGTGCTTTGAAGCTCCCTATAGTCGGGGCACCAGAAATAGCTGCAGGTAGCTGATTATAATTATTATTTAAGCTTATATATTTGTTCTTACAATAAAGAATACATAGGTTCTTACATTCTCGCTGAACTACAGCGCTAACCGTGTCGGTGTCGTCGAAAGTTCCAATTTATCTACAAGTTATATCTACCACTCTATGGTGAAATTGGTGTCTGGTTTTTACACTGAGCGGTCAGAATTAATTGATTTTCACTATCATGAGGAAAACCCATGTAGATTCGCAGTATATGCGTTATCACTTATCATAACAGCAAACGGAAGCTGTTACCCGAACCTTGATGTTTTTCCTACATTATTGTAAGTGCACAGATGCAAATAAATGCATTCATTTAGTTGGTTTAACTCATCATACTAGTATTATGATACGATTACGATACGATGAAACTAGGTACATGGGTAGACCATGTCCTCGAATAGCACGAATAATATTAATTATGATTTTCTACTATCACTCAAGAGGAGCCGCTAGCAGCAGTTATATTTTTTTTTGTTCTGTGTAGGCTCGCTTTTGACCACCATCTCACTTGATGGTAAGCGATGATGTGGTCGACGACGAAGCACGCTTGCCTAGAAGTAACCTATTCATTCACTCTTAACTTTAAGACCTCTAGGAGAATTACACTACTTAGCTGTACGTACGTATAATTAATGTGTTCCTACAACCCAGGTGTTTTTAAGTTAGGAGTGATTAGATTTCTTCAAAGCAAGCGTGCACCAACATCGACCACATTATCGCTTACTATCAGGTGAGATAGTGGCCAAACGTGACCCTGACAATATTATTGTATTAGATATTATCTAACTTATACTGCCCCACTTCTGGCGAAACGCCTACTTTCATTCCTTCCGTTGATCCATTCCTTCCAACTTAACTTCTTGCCAATTCCTAAAGAAGACATCGAAGTCGTTCCGCCATCTCCTTCTAGGTCTGCCACGACCCCTTTCATGCAGTTCCAGGGCACCAACCCTATCAGTAATAACTAAAATGTAGACACATTCACACTCCCTCATTCACTCTCCCTCAAGAGTCCTCTTAACAACTTCCAAAGAGATAACTGGCACAATCTATGAAGTGAGTGCTCTTGAGTACAGGACAGACAGCTGTTCGGTCCAGTCACCCGGTCCGGCACCAATTCAGACAATTTAGACTCACCAGCAGATATACTAATTGTAGCCAATGTAGCTCAATTAGATGATGTCGTTTTTTTGGACACATCTGTGGATTAAAATGTGGTATGGTGTGGATAGGTTTTATATCCATTTTATCATTATCACATATTCTAAAGGGGAAAGTTTGTGTCCATATTTGATACTTTTTCACAAATAAATGGCTGAATGGAATTGGATGAGCTTTGGCTGACATCATCTCCACGCTCAGTCACGTGTTTCTTCTGTGGTTCTTCTTCTCTCGAATCGATGGTTATTCTTTCCCTCAAAGCTTTCAGGCCCAGTAGGTTGCCACGTTTATAGCGGATTTAGTGGCGTTTTTAGGTCTTCCAAAGTGCAGGTGTAGGGACACTAGTCACGTGGTCAGAAGAAAGGAATTGGAAGCGTGGCCTTCTCGAGGCGATCAACGAAAGAGAAACGAAGCGGTCGTAACTTGGCTAGGCCTGCTGTGTTGAGTGAACAAAGAGTAACTATGTGCCTACTCTAGCTGTGGGTACTGCAGCGGCTTGACATATGAAAGTAATAACGAAAGTCATACAAAGACACAAACTTAAGACTAACGTATTACATTTATATGTAATGTATGTATGTATTTTTTTTTTTTTTTTTTTTACGTATTTTTTTTTTTTTTTTTAATATATACATTTTGTGCGCATTACCGGTTAGATAAGATCATATTTAGTATTAGCTACTAGACTATCTACAATTCTAACGATCACAAAAGGGTGTGTCGGTCAGGTTCTTCCTGTTAGCGAGAACTACTTAAGTTTTTCTCATAAACGCGATTTATGCTACAAGTTTACCCATTACAGCAAGGTTTGCCGGAAATTGAAAAATTAACAACTGAAGATGAGTCGATGCATAAAGTTTTAATTAGTTGCTTGATCGGTTAGTGGTTTAGATAGACTAACGAATGTACGTATACTGAAACAGTGGCCCCCTACCACGAGCTCTTAGCGCGACCTAAACTGGACTGTTTTAAAGGGATGGAGCTATATAGGTTGTATAGCTCCATCCCTCTTTCTCACTACGGTTGACATCAGGTACGTCTTGGTAAATCCCCTGAGGCTATACCACGAGTTCTTAATACGATTAATTTGACGACCTATACTGAATTGTTAAAGGGATGGAGCTATATAAGGTGTATAGCTCCATCCCTCTTTGTTGCTTGTACGCTTGACTTTTTAACACGTCATGGTAAGCTGAGCTCCCTGGAGTCAACTTGTTTTTTTGCCGATTTGTCTTTTTTTGTTTTTTTTTTTAACGTGAAATCGTGAAATAACTTCTTCCACTCCGGGCGAAGTGAGTGTGTCAGACTTTTACAGACTCAAACCTGGGTTTCTTCAGTTGCAGTTTGCATTCCAGGGCCTCAAAATACACTATATCTATACCTACATACTTCTATAAGTACCTACAATCAACTGGCAACTTGACATATAATGACATAGTATAGTTATATCTAGGGAATGCAATCTCGATCTCGCGAGATCTCGGCCTTTTTTAGCGAGATTGATCTCGGACGAAAATCGGGCGAGATCTCGCGAGATTAACGAGATTGTAATCGAGCATAAAAACGTCTTATTCGAAGCGCGGATTGACACGGACGTTAAAATATTATAGACAGATACGTCAAACAATGTTTAATGCAAGAAAATATATTGAAAAAATTCGTGAAAATGAATGTTTATCTTACAATACTTTTTTTTTTTGGTAGGTAAAAATCATACAAATGACATGTCCGGCCCTTGGGCGGAGCGGGAGATAGTGTCAGACTATTACTGCCTTCGTGCCTTTCATACCGGGGCTGAGCTACGTTTCGGAACTAACCCTGGCCCCAGTAGGCTTCGACCCAGTGCGCGCCATCGACGACTTGGGCTCGGTTCAGACAGTTATCAGACGGTCGGACTACCCATTGCTCACCGTCTGCAAGCCCGCGCCTATAGTTATCTTATAATACTTATAATTTTTATGTTTTTTTTCCTAATTTATTCAAATATTGTGATTATTTGCAAAAAAATAACACAAAACTGCCAATCTCGCGAGATCTCGAAATTAGCGAGATCTCGCTCGAGCCCCAATCTCGCGAGATTTGCATTCCCTAGTTATATCTCATTAGTGCTCATTATTAAGACCGCCTTTACCTGTCTTTTAGATAGCACATTGGCATCCATTTTCTCACAAAAGTGAACTTAAAATGGCCGACTAAATTGGTTCGTGTGCAGTTTAACAATGATATTTATTGTTTTACTCTCGAACAAAGTTAAATTGAAAGTTCAACTGTTGCAACCTCGAAACGTTCACCGCTAACGATTTACGCAAACATAACCATTTAGAATTTATGTTTTTGGTAACTTCAAAGTTAGCTTTAAGTTACCTACGTTGGTAGACAGGTACCAGCAAGCCCAGCCAAGTTACAACCGTTTCGTTTAAATTTTCTTGCGTCAAACGCCTCGAGTCAGCCACGCCTCCGATTCCTTTGTCCTGATCACGTAACTGAGCGTTGAGATGACGTCATTTCATTTTATTATCGTTATCATTTCAGCTGAAAGCCAAGCCCCCAAAGCTTCCCCCAAGTTTCGCCATAACGACCGGTCCTGTGCGTTTTGAATCCATAGGATACCCGCGCTCATTCGAAATTCAAAAATGATTCCTCAAGGAATATATAATTATGTATGTTTGTTCCGTCTGGCTATATACTTACCATGGCCTGAACCAAGGTTCAGCGCTAAAGGTCACCGCCACCGATCGCCACCACAATTTCACGGCGGTGTTTCGCCCAAACGGGGTAGTCTTTCATAGTATTCTGCACCGTGTCTTCTGGGCGATCCACATAGTCACCACGGACCTAAAACGCAAGGGGCAACTGAAGAAACACATGTGGTTATATTCTTTAGTAAATGTCTTTCGCTCCACCCAGAGCTGGAGAAGTTATTTGATGATTTTTTGGGTTCCGTATTCACATCACACAAAAAAACCATAAGTATCTACTATTTTTTTTTAGCCTCTTCTGTTCCAATCCTTTGCAAAGGCCTCCCTCCACTCTTTCCATAATTCGCGGGCCCTTCTGGTGTCTGATCTAGTTCGTCTCGCCATCTCCTTCTATAAGTTTTTTTTCATTAAATCCTTAAAACAGAGAAGCTGTTTTCATCAAAACTTGTAAACTAAAAGCTCACCTACTTTCCAGTTTATTTTGGTCTTCATTTCCTCAGAGGAAATGAAACCAAACTGGCCAGTACCTCATCATACCAAATTGACATGCACATGCGAACTCCTAAAACAGTGACCATACACATGCTCCCATAACACTTTCAAAATAGCACCTTATGACATACTCATCAGAATTGATTTTACGTTGTGAGATGTAGACTGATAACACTTACTAAGTAATTTCACACTCTAACAAAGAGAATTGAGAGTTCATTTTTGAGTGAAAGGTGTGAGATTGGTATTGCATATGAATGGGCTTTGTGTAATGCAGTTAACTTTGTTCATTCAGGTTTAGAGTGACCATTCTGACTGAAAACTGTAGGTTAATATTATAATAATAATATTCCACAACTATCACACAACGCCATCTAGTCCCAAGCTAAGCAGAGCTTGTGTTATGGGTACTAGACAACTGATAAACATACTTCTTTTTTTTTTTAATTTGTATAAACTAGTGCTTGACTGCGATCCCACCTGATGGTAAGCTTATATTCTAAATACAACATATTATAAATAAATTACACCCAGACACAGAACAAATGATCATGCTCATCACATAACCATTTGTCCTGGGTGGGAATTGAACCCGCGATCAGTAGCCAGTGATGAATCCTGACATATTATAAAACAGAGTCCCCCACCGCTTCTGTCTGTATGTACGCGATAAACTCGAAAACTACCGAACGGATTTTCATTCGAGCTTCACCAATAGATAGCGTAGATAGATAGATAGATAAATTCTTTATTGTTCACCAAAATACAATGGGCGAAATTCATGAGGAAGGCTAGATATACATGCATATTATAGAAGAGAAAAGCTAAGATTTTCAAAGATTGGAATGGAATATTCATTTATTTATTTACATTTTACTTGTACAACACTACAGCCTAAACTAAAGCGTTGTACAGAAACTAGGAAAACATACACATTACCACTAAAATAAAAAATTAAAATAAATAATATCCCACAAAACTAAATAAGACAAGTTTTACTTTTGTTCCATCCATCCTCTCACAAAACCTTAGACATTCACGACACACATCTATCCATCTCACAGCAAACAAGTCACACTCTGCGAAGTTTTACCCATATGTTGTTGAAACTTGTTACGGTCTGGACTAAGCGTTTATTTCGCGTGCTTCGAAGGATTGGAACAATTTAACTGCATCAATGATACTGTTGCCAGTATCATTGACGCTTTTTTCAAATTTCACGGAGTTGTCAGCAACAGCAGGGCCCAGCCTGGTCGAAGCCTACTGGGGCCAGGGTAATCTGAAAGGGGGGTCGAGCCCCGGTATGAAGGCTAGAAGGAACGGGGTGGGTTTTTAGTCAGTGAGAGTCTGACACTATCTCCCGCTCCGCCCAAGAGCGGGGGTTGTCATTGGATGATTTTTGCCCAACATAGATAATAAAATAAAAAATCCCTGATAAAAAAAAAAACAAACATCAAAGCTATGACTAATATCTATAGAATGTACCGTTTCTATCCCACGGTAATAGAAGTCAAGGAAGATCATCGGCCCAATCTTCGCAAGTGTGTCAGGGTTCCAAATGTCAGTCTAGCCAAATGTGTTTTGGATTAGCGCTAGTATCTGGAAGTATGTTTAGGGCAAATTTTGAATCAGTTACTTTAAATCGATTAAACAGTATGCCTATGTAACTTGGATGACTATGGATCAACCATGGAGCTGGTTGAAAAGCCAGCATCAGGCAACAACCATCAAACGGGGTGTATAGGAACACACGGCCACACAATTACAATTTTCTACCAATTTCTAGAATAGATAGAAGTCGGTACTTAAAGTTAGAAATACACTGCACACACGTGTGCCACACACGCCGATCTGGCCGCGTCGGTCTCCATACATTTTATATGGAAACTAGACTTGTAGAGCTACACTTGATCCACGCCACGCGACGTCGTTCTACGTACAAATCAGGCGTGTTACACGTGTGCGTCGGTCTAATGTAGTTCTAGCTTCAATACCGTGATACGTTACACTGTGTATCTATGTGTACCAAATAAAATAATTTTTCTTTCTTTCTTATTTTTTCTTTCTGGTCTGATGGCGTCGGATAGAGGACGTAGGAAATAATGAATTAACCCCATGGTGTTGAGTTCTTCGGGATTATCTTTATTAGTAGACTAGCTTTTGCCCGCAGCATTACCTGCGTACCTAAATTAAAGCCTGATTCCATCAGTGAAAAAAAATTTAGCAATCGGTCCAGTACTTTTAGAGATTACCCCCTACAAACAAAAAAAAACAAATTTTACATCTTTATCATATTAGTGTAGTGTAGATAGGTAAAGCTTTTGTAAAAGAAAAACGCCTTCGAACCTGGCTTTGAGGAGGAGTATGAAAATGGTACCCATGGTCCTAGATCGCAAAGGGCAACTGAAGGAGTATAGGTCTGGTTTTAGTTAGTAAAAGTCTGTCTGCTACACGCCCTCACGCTCCGCCCTACAGCGAGAGAAGTCATTAGATAATTTCCCACCTTCTCCAGTACCGTGGGTGCATTCACAATCATAAGACTGTAGACTAGCCATACATTGGTTTCGTGCGGAAATCAAACCCGGAGCACGCAGCGTAGAAACCAATCGCTTAACCACTGTGCCAATAGTGCCATTATTTATTTATTCAAAGCTTTTTTTTTATTAGTTGTGTGTTTGTTGTGTGTTGTGTTGTAGTTGGTTGATTGTTGTTGTTGGTTTATTAGTCATTGATTTATTAATTTTAACTTTGAATAAAACAATACTGTACTCTGTGGTCATTCTCAACTCAATATTTGTGTCAAGTCCGTAGCCAGCGCGAAGTGTAGTCATCCTACCTTCTGTGGGCTGCGCGACCACATTCAAAGTGAATTTTGAGGAAAACTAAGCCCATAAAAGTCGTTTGATGTAGTTTAGTATTGCAAACAAAGGTGCATCTTCATTGTAAAGTGTATAACTTGATAGCCTTCTAACGTTTAAGTGGGTGTTTAAAGTGGCTTTCAGATCTTGAAGCATAAAAGACTAGTACCGCGACTTAGTCAAGTAAATGGTTCTGGAACAGTTTAACCCTTCAGATACCGTCAATTAGAGACACAATAGTAAGACAATAGATGCGCGGCCACCGGTGGTCGCTTGGGGATTCATGAATTAAAGGGTTACTTGTATCACAATAAGGGCGAAGCGCCCGAGAGATGCCATAAAACAGTGACTTTCTGAAGCCTACTCCTCGGTAACGGCCAGGTTAATAAGTTTGAAAAAAATATATGTTTATTATAGATTCATGACCAACATTATCGACATTTGATTTTTTCGTGTGATTAATACTTTTGTCTAAAAAAAAATACATTCATCAATTCACATTCGCAACTTTTCTCTACTCCATCGAAACGGCTTGGATCTTTAGACAATTTTGAAGGCTTGTCTTGTTATGTATCTACATTTTTTGACTTTTTAGTATATTATGAAGTGTCAGAGTTCTGCAAATAATAATAAATCATAGGCATCTTGGCCCATAGATATATACCTTACAGACTATATACATATATGTAGACTAAATACAACTTGTCATTAGTAAATAAGACTTAATTCTATGTTAGTAACACTTCACATTGCACTAAGTTCACTTCGTGCTGTTCTGTGGCACCTGTCCGCGGAAGCGACGGCACACCACGCCCTGCGGCCAAAAGTCTTCCTTCAATATGAGGTGCAAAATAAATAGCACAAAATCTTCTACTTTCCTGCAGGCGTAACCGCTGGATAGCAAAATAATTCGCTATTGTAGGTAATAGGTTGCAAACTGAAAGGACTTTTGACCATCACTACTTTTGTATATGATAGTTACCTTGATAAATGTAGGTACGGTAGGTACCTCTCCGTACCTTAGTTCATTCTGTGTCATGCTTAGTCACTTTCATGACGTTAGCAGCTTGTACCTACTAAGTATATTATAAGTAATAAAAATAACAAAGAAAAGGAGTTCCGGTAGAGCCGCAGAGAAATCAGAAATGTTCACAAAATCTAGAACACATGTTTCAGCTTCCATGGAATTCATTGTTCAATCGCACTCCACGATTATCCTGTTCATTGAATTTAATACCTCATTCATATTTCATACCTTAAAGCTAAATGTACAGGGTCGACAATACAGTAACAATCAGTAAGACGCATTAGGCGTTCCCAAGTTCAGTACAGGAAAATATCGAGCAAAACAGATAGACACATTTAAATTTAAACAAATATTACTCGAAGCTCGAACAGGAACACACATGGTAATGAATTTAAACTGTTATGCCCTCTAAACATCTATACAAACTTGGTTGTTTTAAGTTTATTGACTGTACACGACTTTATGACTCCTATCAATACAATTAAATATAGCAATAAATATGTACATGTCTCGGCGCCTGATCTGTCTTATCTAATGCACATTGCATTTAGTTTTAGTGTGGTTGCGCCACGCATGCTCCAGCTGCCACAGAAATAACGTAGAATATCGGTCACACAGACTCGAGCGCAGAATGAACGCATCCAATTAATTGCCGGACGGCGCACCACTATCGTGGTGGACGTGCCGCGCGCGGACGCTTCCGCTACCATATTTAAAAATTTAAAAAAAAACATTAAAAAAGCGCGCGAACTCTTACAACTGTCAGTGTCAAAATTACCGCCTAAAATTTTTCGTATTTTTTTTTTTTTTTTTTGAAATACCCGTTTGTGCTGTGGCAGAAAATAATTTACAGTGATGTCTTACCAAAAATAAGAGGAGCAAAAATAATCGGCTATCAAACAAAGGTCAAATATGCGTTCGTCGTGTATAATTAGGAAAATAATGATAAGCGATCGCGGTCGAGTGCAAATGTCGTCGCTATCGTACGCGCGCTCTACACTGCCATGGAGACGTCAAAGCTTAGTTTCGCGGAATCCCGCGTGTTGATTCATACACCGGTTATCGTGCAGCGGCGGTAAAATGTGTGAACTAGCAAGTTGGATCCCGAACGCAGTCGCGGC
The DNA here is from genome assembly GCA_949319445.1 of Mythimna lalbum. Classification (NCBI taxonomy): domain Eukaryota; kingdom Metazoa; phylum Arthropoda; class Insecta; order Lepidoptera; family Noctuidae; genus Mythimna; species Mythimna lalbum. The sequence continues at coordinate 10,017,062 of OX439364.1, forward strand.
CACACTGCGCTCCGAGACAGCGCAGCCGATCATCGAATGGCTCACGACAATACGGTTGGCGATCGACGAGTACGACCCGCTGATCACGGTCACACCGGACGAACCCGAGCCAGACACACCTGACAGCAAGTTTGACGAGATACTGTCTCAGCTCGGCAAGGAGATCTACAAACTGGACGAGTACCAGCGCCACCTGGCGCCAGAAGAAAAAGAAGTGTCCCTCAGCATTCTCAACATATTCGACGAATGTTTGGAACGCATGACCGAAGAAAAACAAACAAAACAAAGTGAGAGTGAATGTGAATCGACCCTATCGGACGTCTCTTTCGTTACGAGCACACCGTCTAGTGTCAAAGTGAATAATAACATAAACACGATCTTCGACAAAGGCATCGGCACACCGATACCACCGCGGCGGGCGCGTTTAAAATCGACGTGCGACAATTCAATTTCAGATATGGAATCGAATAACCACGAGAGTGAATCGTCGAGTGATTCAGAGAGCACGTGCTGGAGTTACAAAGAATGTAGTACTGACGACAATGAAGTGAACCCTTACGCTGAGGTGTGGTCCCACTCGACGGGCTTTCACAATTCAGACGAAATACTACGTCGCGTTATATCGCAGAACCACGCCACAGTATCGCGTCTTTCGTTCGACACGGCAAGCGATTTTATACCTGCTCGGTATTCAGTGTACTCGCTCCACGAGGTGGGAGAATGTAAGGACAGGTGTGTTGACAGTGGCTCAGTAGCAATGACGCCCGACAAGCCGACGGACGACGGCTACGAGCCGGTGCGGGACGCGATCACCGACGAGAATATATACGAGGAGATCGAGTATGGATATAGTTATACAGACGAGGGGTGTTCTTGCGGTGGTAGTGTTGAAGTGGAAAGTTGTTCGATCAGTGCCAGTTCGGAAGGTGTCGACAGAGACAGTCCTTTGTACGCGAATCTGAGGGACCACGATGCATACGCGATACCTCCGGATGTTATTTATTGGAAGAACCTACTATTGGATCCGTTCTTTAACGACGACGAGGAAGACGAAGTAAGTGCTTATTCTTTACATATTAATAAGCTTGTTGTTAGTTGTATAGAAAGGCTATCCTAGAGAGTGAATAAAAAGGTCTTAGGTTCTGGTCGAATGTTCAATTTTAAATTAATTTAGAACAAACTTAATTTATTTAAGGCTGTGTTGTTTATTTGAGTCTAAATAATATCGCCATCGGTTTTCAACATGTTTTGGATAAAGGAACAAATCGTGCACTTGATAAAATCCAGATTAGTTCCTTTATTAATGGCATGTTTCTTTAACACTTAGCAGTTTCCGTTTCACATCGCCAATCCTTTAGAAAATCTAGTTTGTTAGCGTTCTGTGATTTAATCAGTACACAGGTGGATGGTGCCCATCCTGACGGATATAATCCCTTATTCTCTGCTCACGATCCGTCACTAGGGGTAGGGCGAACTATTTTTAGAGCAGATACCATAACATTATGATAAAAGAAATAAACAATTGTTAATGCTAGCCATAACCCGCAGTTTAATTCGTTTCCTTCGGGATTTTTTCATGAATGTAAACAAACGGTACTTTAAATCTAAATCCAGGATATATGCTGCATATATTTATTCATGAATCCCAAAGTGATCGCCGGCGTTCGCACATCTATTGTCTTACTACTGTGTCTCTAATTGACGGTATCTGAAGAGTGTATTTGCCGACTTATATGTAAATCTATCAAAGCATTTAAAAGTGAGAATGTCCTTAAAAGATGATCTGGAACGTGTTTTGTCCCTTTTCATCGTAAACATTCCTAAGGAAAGTGACATTGATTTCATCAATACAAATATTCCTAGTACTGTTCTCTATAAGCCTATCTGAGGCACTGTTTAGTAAACAAAAACTCTTTAAATACAAACATACATCAGTTGGAGTAATGTGCAATATTTATGATTGAAGACTGATAGCTCAATATATAACAACACAACATTTTATGTAGGTACAGCAGCGTACCTACATGAATTTTTGCGTTGCATCAGAAATAGAAAAAAAGTAAACAAGCAGTAGTCTCGGAATAATATAACAACAATATAAAATGGTAGTTAACGTGGTTTTTATGTTTCCTGATATCGGAAACTAACCAATACATATATTTTGCAAGCCTGTTCAAATTAAGTTACTCAATCACTTCAAAGAATGAAAAGGCCAATAAAACAAAGCAGAACGTAATAAGAAATTCTAAGAATATTATTCAAAGGCTTTCTTGAAACTTCTAAACCAATTGACCATCAGATTATCCCAAAAGCATAAAAAATAACAATAATGATTTAAAACTATTCACAACTGCTGTAGAACCTTTTAAAGAACAAGAAAAGGTGTCAAGTAAACATAATAGTAACAATAAACTTGAATGATCCGTAAAATTTTACGCCAATGAACTGTTTTATATGTTTGCTGGTCAGTTTTATAGTCCGTGATGGATGGGCTTCCGTATCAATGAAAATCCGTTTATTTATGTTACTATCTTCAACATGAAACATCGATAAAAGACAGGATGTGAAAGAACGATCATGGGAAGTCTTGCGACGTCGACATACCTTGAATTTTGATTAAGAAATAATTTATTGTTGAGGAACAAACATTTATAAAAGGGTAAAAAGTTGTTGATAAAAAAGAGTCGAGCTTATTTTGAAGACGATAAAGTTGGACTTCAAAACGACGAATTGACGGAAGTAATTTCTCCTTGCTTGAGTAATGTTTAAATTAAAATGAGTGTAAAATTAAACAGTGATTTTCATAAACATTAAAACACAGGAGCTTGACTCAGTCATTGCACCGAAGAAGACGATATTCGTCAGTTTGTGGATATAACAACAGTTAAACAGACATAATTAAAGTTGATAAAATTATGTAAACAGTGTGTCACTATTCCTAATCACTGCTTTTAATTTCTACCCATAATGACTAATACGTCATAACAATGTTTAATAAGTACATAATTACAATAACGAGTACAGGAATTTTAATAATGTTAATGTAGCTAAAAGCGGAAATGGTAAATCCATTAATTTGTATAGCTAACGTTGAGGATATAGGTTATACCCACATATACCCTTGTTCTAAGACATATCTAGAGACCAGGATCTACATATTTGCGATTTTATACTAAATCAGCGATTAAAAATATGTATGTAATCTTAAATTATGTCCACTAGATCCAGAAGTATGATAAATCCATTATGTAGAACCACTTCGACATTGCAAAGACGGTAACAAATCCAACTAAGGCTAAGATGCGATGCAAAGAATTAAAGATATTTAGGTATACGGACCAAAGACCAAACGTGCCGTAGAAATCCAAGTAATTTATAGACAGATATATTTATTTGATTTTATAGAATCCAAGGAGAAATTCCTAGCATATCAAACAAAACGCATAGTTAATACATAACATATAAACAAGCGGGTAGTTTCTAGATGAATCATAAGATATTCAAGCGTATGGTGATAAAATTCTTTGATTGCAATAATAGAAAATAAATTGTGTGCAATCTATAGAGATATCTACCATTGGATATACAAACTTGATGAGGTAAATAAAATCGTAGGTCGTAAAACACGTGCGAATGATTTATCTAACTATACTGTCGGTATTCATAGGTGTATTATCATAGTGAAAATACATCATGTTACGAGTATGTTATAAATACTTCGTTATGTTTTTCTTGATGCATGCCGTAGACAATTTTACTTGGTCATAAAGATCGGTATGTTGACGTAAGAAACTCCATGCTAATTCCAGCCTCCTTGGACTCACTTACACTATGATGAATGGCGTGGGCTCCATTCATCTTGATCTGAGTGCTCTTGAATAGATTAATAAATGTCGCTTGCAAGGCCTTGCCGCAACGGATGTGACTCTCACGTATGTAACTGGGAACATTGATACAAAATGCTTTAGTGAGGTTTAGTTTGTTTAATCTGTAGTATGGTTTTTAAACAGTATTCTTATTGGTATTAATTTTGAAGATTAAAAGACTAACGTTTAAGTTTTCGTAAAATAGGTACTGTAAAAATGTAGAATGTAATAACTTGAAATTGAATGTGTCAGACAGCTGTTAATATAAATAAAATACTTCTTATCATATTTTTGCTCAACGAAGTTCGTGGCATTTGCATAACTTTAGATAAAAATTGGCTTTAAATTGAACTCAAGATACCAGTTTAGTATAGCGATAAGAAAATGTTACAGAAATATGTAAATAGCTGGATATCAAACAAATTCAATTTAAAATTGCAGATAACTTTTACAGTCATTTGGAATCAAACGCCTCATTAACTTAAATAATTACAGATAAAAAGACTTACACGACTTGTCTTGTTTTACTAGAACAATATTACTGGTAAATGAATTTCTTTAATGACAACATATTTTTCTAATAACTCTATTAACCGGCTTGAGAAATGTAGAGCAAAAACGAGTTATGTAAGTGACATAGTTTTGTTAATTGTCTTGTCTGTGAAATATACTACAAATCTCTAGAACGTAGTAAATCGTAAAAATATAATAAACCGTGTAGCAAAATCTACGTTATACGTATGAAGTTTTAATTGGCAAAATCTTTAATAGTTTTAAAATTTAAGTACCTAGTTACGGAAATGTGCTAAAACAACACCCTTGACATTTTTATTGTTTTTTGAAAGTTCTGCAAAGCGAAGTACTATAGTTTATATTATCATCCATGAGAGGAAATTATTCTCAACAACTGAACTTCACTTCCCATTTTCTCCTTTATTAGACTCGATTTTATTAACTCGACACTCCAGTTAAGCTTTGTCGCGCTTCTCAGATGTTATAATTAAACCAGCATGACTTTCGTGATGTCATATCCTAAGACGCGTCATTCTGTCATACATATCATTGTTAGCTTTTACGGGGCTATTGTTCTCCAAGTTGTTCAATGGAGCGTGCTTATTGTGTTAAATTTTATGTTGACTTGGTTCCGATTGCGGAGAGAAGATACATGTTTTTTTGGGATGGGAAATCATTAAATTTATTCTTTCTGTTTGGATGAAGCTGGAGTAAGTTTCAGACTTTTTTTGACTAAAACTCACCCATCACGGGCCTCTTTCCTTTTGCGTAACATAGGCACTCATCGTGCCCGAATAATGTCAAATAGAAGATTCATAACTAAAGTCTAATATGTGTTCATACTTTCTACTTTATTTATCACATAGCAGCAGCATTTGCTTAACAAATAAACTTTTTTGAGATGATTCTGACAAAGTTTTGAGAGATAAGAAGTCTATAATCAAAAGTCAAAAAAGATCAGGATGAAGACTAACATAATTAGTAAAAAATTTAACTTTACCTTCTGATAATCTGAAAATCCTTCACTTCTTAACTTTTTTAAAGCTTTTAAAATGAATACACCTTTAACACCAAAGTAATATAAGAATAAAAAAAATAGTAAAAAAAGACCTTGCAATTCAATATGCCAAGCTTCTAAACCAGCTGCTTTCTGCATATTCTTCCGCTTCCACGAACAAAATGGGTTACAGAGCATATGGCCCGCCTGTACCACAAACACCCGTTCAGTGCATATTCCTATCTAAACCAAACATCGTTGGCAGTTGCACGTGGCAATAATATCGGACCAGAGTTTGTTTACCTCTCGTACTTAGCTAGTTATACGTTTGTTAGTCTGTGTACTGTGTATTGATAAAACCTTTGAACTAATATGTAGGAATGTATTCATAATGACAATTAGATAAATTGTGGTAGTAATATAAAATTACTCATCATTTACCTGTCTCATGACGTCATGATTTAAAAATTTGTGAAAAATTCTGATTTGACAGAAATTTTTCATTCTTCATGTTAGTTTTTCTGGATAAATTTTAGAGTTTCCTCAGGGACTTGTGCTTGGTCCTTTTCTGTTTTTTTTTTTTGTTGGGCGTTTTCTTTATAAGTCTAAACTGTTTGTAGTTAATAGTTTAGTTGAAATAAATGTTTCGTGTTCTTTCTCAAGATCTTTTGTCACGACTAGTTTAACATTTTCTGGCAACTAAGATATTGTGTGAAGTGTGTTGTAGCGTTTTAGCGGCTTATTAATTTAATCAGGAGCTTATCTCGTTAGGGTAAAGCGCCACTCTAAAATCTGAAGGTCGTTCTAAAGTGTACCTTTACCAGTTTTAATTAGATGCGAGGTTCTTTAGTGCTTTTAGTAATTTGCGGTACAGATATTCAAACGAAACGCTGAATAATGATGATGCAATATTTAAATAATTTTTTAATTTGGGAAGATTTACCTATTGCCGGACTTAGACCGAAGAGTCGCCAAACTTACATAAGTGGTAGTGGGCAGAACACATTGCTCATAAAACTGATGGTTGATGGGACTGAATGTTTTTGGAGTGACGATCATTTACCGGAAGACACACCGTTGAAAGGCTGGCCTTTAAACGGTCAGCACAAGGTGGGCCAACGACTTGGTTGGTGGCCAGAATCCAATCGATGCCAGATGCACAAGACCCGTCTATGTGGCGGTACTTAATAGACGCCTAAGTCTAACAATGGATATCTTTCTGACTGAAATGATTATGATGGCCCTTTGCTTAAAGCACAAGAATATGGTATATTAATGTGCTGAATTGCAATCAAATCGGTGAGCGTACAACAGTCCATGTTCCACATTTTAAACGATTTACCAAAACAAGAAATACTTGTTAATCTGTTTTACTTCACACTGATAGTTTTACAAAATACAAAGAAACCGAAAAGGATGTGCTATCTATAAATAAAACAAAAGAACACGCTAATGTTATCCAAACGATTTTCTCCGAAAGTTGGGATTGTTCCTATAATCAGTCCACATTTCGCAGGTAGAGCCACTGGCTTACACTTAAGCCCGCATGCGTGATCAAAACCGCACGATATTGACAAGGGTTTTATTAAAATATTGTTTTCATAGCAAGCTTTTTAGCTGGGTATATAATTAATACTCGTCAAGACGAATCATACGAGCCAAAAATCGATGGGATTGTATCGTTTAACTACCAAGTTTCTACAGCCACCTTCCGGTTCCATCATCAGATCAGCTCCTTGTCATAATAATTTTGCATTGTCATCTGATTTATAGATGCATGCAAAATTTCAACTCAATCGGTAACCAGGAAGTGGCTCAAATTTAATTTACAAGATTTGATTACAGACAAACATCGGGGCAGGTGAAATTAAATAAAAGCTTGTAAAAACACCCTGAGTCGGGGCTGTTAGTTGTTACCATTGGGTCACTACTATTCTTATTCCCTTATATCTGCGACTCTGGATAGAGTGAGAGGAAGTGGAATGCTTTAAGTTACGGGGCAATTTTCTCTCTCTCAAAATTTTTCGTTACCGCTATTTCGTTTCCCATGGCAGAATAATTGGAAATAATTTGACTTAATGGTTTCTTAGAAAATTGGCCAAGTCTTCCTCATTAGCCTTTTCCTATGAGTGATTAGTTCAGGTAGCAAGTACTTAGCTTCGGCAAATTGCTCTTTATTGTATACTTATAACAGTCTTTACTTTATTTGCGATAATTGCTCTTGATGAGCCTAATATGGTTATAAGGTTTTATTGTGCATTATCAATTTTAATAATACTACATTTTGAATTTGTATTATGAACACTATTTACACGAATATTGTAAAGAGAGTGGAATTAGTGTAATAACCTGTGGTCTGCAATCAACTTAAATATTTATTTTGTAAATACATTTTTAAAATCAATTTTTTACGTAATTTTTGTCGTCTATTTAAAGTAGATGAGGCCGGTGTTTCCTAGCTGACTATCCTGAGAAGAAACACAACAATCCAACAGATGTTTCAGGGCCGCGGAATTTGTTGTTTTCCATTTGATTATTTCAGAATTTCTTCCATGTTCTTCAAATATTGTACAAATGTAGGTTTTTTTTATCCAAAATAATAAAATGATCAGGCATTAACCCTTCAGATACCGTCAATTAGAGACACAATAGTAAGATAATAGATGCGCGGCCACCGGTGGTCGCTTGGGGATTCATGAATTAATAGGTTATCACTAACGTAATTATAATAATCGAGTATTTTCCAAAAAGCGTCAACAATATCTAGATACATATCTATCACAACAGCTAGCTCTAGTTATGTCAACATATTGTCAAAACTTGGACTAATGAAATCAAGTTTTTATTGCATCGATTTCGTAACAAATACATAAAAATCCATTATCATGAACCTTATTGACTAGTAGAGCGCATATTGCAATGTTTTGCACGCGAGCTCACTTCGACTTGCTCAAGTGTTCAAGCAAAAACGCATTAAGTGCCAATGGACCAATGACGGCCAAAACATTTTAACATGCATTAGATTGGAATTTTAAACTTAGGCAATCTAGAGTAGACTGTCTAAATATACTTAGTGATTGTCAGTGTAACCTTCGAAAGTTAAGTTCTATTACATTTTTAATCTTTTGTCTAGTAAGGAACGATTTTAAATATTTGCTTGACTATGTTATTAATGAATGGATACTATTCTTACAAATTATGAATAGGTACGCTGAGTCATCGTGGTCCTAGAACGCTAAGAGTAACTAAAGGGGACACGTTGACGTATGGACTTCAGATATAAGTCCTTTGGGTGGTTTGAGTCAATAAAAATATGACAGTTCCTCTTACCCTACCCAGAGGAAGAAAAGTTACAATAAAGAATATAATAAATAAATAAAACCCAAAGAAAACAATACAAACTGCACAAGGCAATTGACTTCTTAGATGTCAGTATATACTTGAGACTATAATTTCGGGTCAATATTTTTTTTTATATTGCTGTTACAGTTATTATTTAAGTGTCTTGATTTTTGGCTCCCTGGAGGGCTTAGTACAATTTCGTTAGAAATATTCTAAGGTGGTAAATTCATAGAGCAAATTTAATTTCTTCCTAAACTAAACTATTTACAAGACGTAAGTGAAACTCACTGACCCATTCGGAACATGTAACATAGATCAAAGTCTAAATGCACTAATTAGCGGGGTCACTAAATGTCAATCAGACATCCAGACAGGAGGGAATTTATGTCATGTACATGTCCGTGTTGAAAGTATTCAATTGATCTAAATATAGTTACGTTTCTTTAAACTGTAGATAAACAAGCTGAGCTTTTTATAATGTAGAATTTAAATCACTTAAACTAGTTTATTTCTTATGAAATTCCGAAAAATATCAAGTGCCACTTATTATGGATGCTGATTTAAAGCTAAGTATAATGTGCTAACCCACAAAAAGTTAAATTTGGAAATATTGATGATTTCTTATAATGTGCTAAGTATAGGACATATCACGATAAGGAGATATTTGAAAGTTAGATTATGACAGCCAACTGTGCGGTTCCTGCTTTTTTAAATTTCAGCACCTTGAAAATCATAATTTGCTTGGTTTGTGTTTCTTTTTTTATTATTGGTAGACTCGCGTTAGTCTACTATCTCACCTAATGATGTAGCCGATATAGAAGTACGCTTGTTTAGAAGGTACCTATTTACTCTTGACTTAAATAGCCTCAGGTTATAGCTATTAGGAAATATGGACTCCATTCGCTCAATGCATTTGTTCCCAAAACGTTTTGAGCTTTTGGGTGCGATGTCTACCATGTATCCATAAAAAGCTTTATGTATAGTCTATGACTAAATTAATGTTCTAATTAAAGCCAAAAATATATAATTTACAAAATTATTTTATGTTACAACCAATATTTTAACAAGAAAAATGTATCGTTAATTGTTACATGAAATGTCGAAATTGTTTACTACGTTTTCCGTGTCCCTCTAAAGTTGTCGTGACGGAAATATTATGTATTGACATGAAAATAATATGAAATATTTTATTGCGTATTAGACACAATGTTTTTGTTGCAATTCTACGTTGTTTCAAATAACAATATTAGAGAGTTGTAACACTGTTTGATCATAACAATTATAGAGATAATTTAAGGCCGTTGTTTTTTTTTTGAGTTGTGAAGTTATCAAATGACTTTTCTTGCTCTAGGGTGGAGCGGAAACGAGACAGCGTGTCAAACATTTAATGACTAACAAAACCCTATTTTTTTTTCTATTTGGTAAATACTAGCTGCTGACCATATTTCCGGTATAAAAAGTATCCTATGTCCTATTCCAGGATATGGTCTATCCGTGTACCCAGTTTCATCAAAATCGGTTTTGCCATTTAGGCGTGAAGACGTAACAAACAAACTCACTTTCGCTTTTATAATATTAGTAAGGATTATTCTTCATTTGCCCTTTGCGTTCTAGGGCTACAGTAACTCCTGATTCTGATGCCTTTAATGTGATTTTTTTTTCTAACTCGATTTCGTTAATGTAAATTTAAACGGATTAAATATCCGGACTAGTGACCACACATACATAACCAATTAACTTTTTAAGTAACATATATTTTTGGGAAATTAAGTTGCGATTTATTTTCTCAACTACAAGCTTACTCTAAGGACAAAATTTTGAAGCAGATGTCCAAAAATAATCCGGGTCGAAGGACCGTAATTATGTTAGGTCTTTTGTCCTTGAAGTAAACGCTTGAACTTGACAAAAGTCTCGTCTTTTTATTTTCCAAAAATCCAAGTAAACTGCCATATACCACCATCTGATGAAAATAAAGAAAATATATTTTTTCGTATGTCAACACTATCAAGCAAGTATAAACTCACTATAACTCGTACAAGTCTATTTGACAAACAAATTCTACGTAATTCTTATCTTCTTAGTAAATAAACAGTGCATAGTATATGCTGGCATAATATTACCATCAATGTCATTAAATTCAACAACAGAACTCATTATGGGTTTCAGCCTCTGCCAGAGAGAAGAGCAAGCGCGGTAGCGGAGGCGGGGGGACGCATCAAATGTAAAAAATCGTGGTATATGCATCTGTAGTCAAGCGATTATGGCTTCGCCCGCGTCATAGTAGAAAATTATTCCAAAGCAACATACTCTCGGGATAAAAAGTATCCAATGTGCTATTCTAGGACTACCCGTGTACCAAGTTTCATCGAAATCCATTCAGTAGTTTTGTGTGAAAGTCTAAAAATCATCCCTACGTTGTCTATACATACTTAATTTTACGTTTCTAATATTTGTAGGATGCGAGAGTAAAAATGTCGCTACAAAACAAAACACGGTCACTTGCTATACAAGGCGTCAGATAGATTTCAAATAAAGTACACCTTTTCCTAATATCTCCAATATATCGAATGTAACCGAAAAACCAGCAATGAACTGTTTTTCAGAAAAGGTAAAGGATCACGACAGCTTTATCTTTAATTCCATTTTTGAAATTAAGAATGTCTTCGATGGGGGTTAGTGACCGTCTTTCCACGTTTATTTGGCGCCTATCTTAGCGAGCGATAGTCTTTTGTTTTACCCTGAGGTAACAAGTCTAATCTCTTCTACCCACTATAATGTCTCGCGATGCTCTATGGCCCGTCATCCGCGCCCGCTACCGCTCTGCCCTTGTCTCCACATTCACTCTGGACCAGACCCCAAGCTAACAATTTGAACTCATTTACATTGTTGATTAGGTAGAAACTGTTCACAATCCAATGAACAAATGTTGGCAAGAAAACAAACAAAAACAAAGAAAAAAAAAAGTACATAAATACACAAGTCGTTGGTCGATAAATGAGCAGTTTGTTGCAATTCCTTGTACATAAGAATTAACATAAATTATACTTCTGACTCAGTAATGCCACCGATTACTGAGTGCTTTAATTGTAGACTTATTGCTACCCAATTTTAGTTATGTATACTTTTTAACTGGCAACCCTGAAAGCTGCGGTTGTCAAAGTGAAGTAAGACGTTAAAATTCCCCAAAGCTGATAAACTATGATTTTTTTGTCTATGGAAGTGTTCACTGATATCTAGGGGACAAATTAAACAAAATGAAAACAAATATTAATTTAGAACTCGTAAAGGACATTCTTTCGAGATTTCAAAATGTGGAATTTTATTATTATACCGTTTTTTAAATGATTTTTTTTGGCTCTATTCCATACTTAGAATTAATATGTGACTCTATGATTTCACTTTTTTCGGTTTGACTTTTTATTTTGAACTCAATGATTTTTATTAAACACAAATAATGTACTTACTTACATTAAAAAATATTTAACTAACTATACCTAACTACAGTAAAACTTTCGGCTTGAATGCTTTACTTTAAACCATGTATTTATGTATATGAATAGTTGTTTACTATTAGAATATCTATGTACATAATTCTAATGGAAATGCACGCGCTTGTTTCAATGATTCCAATTGCGCAGTCACTTGAGATAATTATTTACACCAGTTTTTCATCGTAATATTTATTAAGAATCAATTTGCAAATAATTAAAACAGCCACAGAAATTCATTCGTAAAATTCGCGCCAAAAACTCCGATATCCCACCTGAATTTCACTAGAAAAAGTTTGCCAATTTATGCTTCTATTTTCAAATTAAAAACAACAGATAACATTCAGCCAGGCCCTAAGCAATTTCGTTGCAGTACAGTATCATAAATCTATCAAGTAGTAATTGCTTGCCATATACCGAGTTACGGCAGCAAGGTTCCAACTGATTGGTCATGTGTGCCCCAAGGACAGGAAGCTCATTCTGAACGACCACTGACTACTAATATCCACCTACATGCAACTCTTATTGGTATAATTATTGCGAAATGTTAGTATGGATGACGTCAGAGCCATCAGCGTCATTGCATTTAGTATTCATTTGTTAGCAAAACGATGGTTAGATAAGGCTGACAATACTTTAATGACACTCGTTAGAGTATTGTATCTTTACTTCTTTTTGGTCAGTTAATCAGGAAGCTATTGATCAATGCTGAGTGCAAAAATCTCTGAAATAAAACAATTCCTTCTCAATTTGTTTTTGTGTAGTTCACAATAACACAAAAACAAATTAAGATGGAATTGAAAAACAAAAGAGATTGAGAAGGAAGAAAATAGATTATTATGCTAAATAAGTGTATTAATCTTAACCCTTCAGATACCGTCAATTAGAGACACAATAGTAAGACAATAGATGCGCGGCCACCGGGTGTCGCTTGGGGATTCATGAATTAATTTCGGATTAGCGACCTACCCGGCCCTGTGTCGCGGCTCCTTTCTGCGATATCTTGATTTTTCTATATGATAATATGCGTATACATGCATCTTAACTGCTCTCGTGAATCACTCTGTCCTTTAGTGAAATCCGCATGAAAATTCCCCATCCAAAGTTCGAATCGACGATTTCAAATAACAAATATAGGATACTTTTTTCTGAAATTAGTAGGAAATTAATCTAAAGGTCAAATGTTTCAATCACAGTTTTATGCTTCTCTGATAAGACTTAGGTAGGTCAATGCACACATATTTAAGAGGTACAATTTGGGAATGAGAAGAGCAAAAAAACAAAAACCAAACTCCGCATGTAGAAAACTCAAAACTAAAAAAAAACGCGTTCCTCGTGCGCATTCCACGCATTGCAATAAATACTTGTATGAAATGGACATTTGCGGGGATTACGCGTGCGGAGCTATCCCGCATGCGTGATCAAAACCGCACAATATTAAAATACCCTAAAATTAAGAAAGGGCGAATTAGTGCCTGACTGGTTAGGGTTTAAGAAATTAGCAACACTGAATGTTGCTTATTCTCTGTTGATATTGGCCATTGTGATCGAAATTCGGTCAGGAGGTTTATGTTTCTGTAAAGATTTTGAACACTGTAATAAAAAGCCAAGCCCTTTGCTAGTAAAACAAATGATGTTATACATCAAAAACACTACTTATCTTGCATTGAGGTCGTGTTGGCATCTGGCAGTCGTCATATGGGGGCAGTCATTTGTTTTGTGTCCCTTGAAACAGATGTCTAATCGATATATTATCGATATCGACCTATGGGTTTTCATCACGTAGAAATTGGTTTTAAAGTCGAAGATAATTCATAAATTGATTGCTAGTGAATATCGCAATGTGATTTTTCTTTTTTATTTTATTTTCGTAAATGTATTGAAAAACGTCGTTTGATACACGTGGAGTCACTGCAGCACTTGGCTTCATAACACCCTCGTCAACGGCTCGAGCGAATTCCACATGGGGCGCAGGGACAAATTTTCTCTACTGGTATCGATATGTACTATTTTGAAGCAGGCGCGATCTCGTTAAAATGAAGCTAGGAATTTTGTTACACCTACATAGTATCGATTATCCCGGCGAAATTTGCCGATTAGGTTGACTTGGTATATTTGCTACCGATTACGTTTTGGCTTTTATAAGTTGTCAAAGATTTTATAATTTCCACTTAGGATATAGGACATTAAGTTTTTTTCCTTTTCTGTTCTGGTATCACTCAAATCTTGAAAAATCCTGAATTAAATAAATGAATAATCTCAAATTATAATCATTTACTCCCTTAACGATGTTATCTCCATCTTGATATGTTCAAAACATCGTAGAATTAATTCCATTCCGTTCAGAATATCACGACATCTCTTTGACGCCTTTCTTCAGAGGCGAGAATAAATTTACAACTTGATGTGTTAGGCAAGGACAGATGACGTCATAATGTCTGTATATTCGCATCCTAAACATTCCATCTTGAATAATGGAGGGCATATGTAATCAGGGTCTGTATACAAAGTGACAAATAGAAAGATAGATAGATATATACTCTTTATTGTTGTACACCATAAATATAATAACAGTATGAGCTTAAAATCAATACTAATAAAAAATTTCAACAAAAACCAAATCAATCAAAAATCTCAAATCGATCGATCATATTGTAGTAAGACGCTACTAAATTAGGTATATTAGTGATATTACCTTTCCTTCCCTACATTTGTTTTCCCACTGGTGTGGATATTATATAGGTATGTATAATATACAAATCTAGTTTCCATATGAAATGTATGGAGACCGACGCGCCCAGATTACCTTAAAAGCCATTTGATGATTTCCGACCCTCAAAAAAAAAGGACGGAAATAATTAGAAGAGCAAGTCCAAATCGTATAAGTACAGATAACACTAAAATACAAAGTCGTACAGCAAACAATACATTTCATTAACACAGTACCGTAATACAGTGAAGGTCATATTGATAAAGCATGGCAAAAAAACTAACTAAGCAAATAGAGACATAAAATGAATTGTATTCAAGGGTATTTGCTGTTCAGCGGCGACCTCTCGCGTCCGGCCGTGGTTCAGGCCGTGGTACTTTGAAGCGGTAACCTCTAGGAAGAAAAAGAAAGAGGTTACCGCTTCCCAGTACCATGCTTCACTGCTTTGACGACTTCTCGCGTCCGACCATGGTTCAGGCCATGTTACTTTGAAGCGGTAACCTTTAGGAAGAAAAAGAAAGAGGTTACCGCTTCCCAGTACCATGCTTTACTGCTTTGCAGAAGCAAGTGAAGGAGGTGGCTAAAATCGTGATGGAGAGGACATTTTCACGCACCAGCCACAACCGCAGGAGACGCGTTGGGTGTCGCAGGGAGATTTCCGGTCACCATAGGTGTGGGCTTACGGATGATGAGCAGTGAGTAGCTCGCCGTCCTTCCGCCCAGTAAGGACCAAGCCCTAATCGATGGCCCGTTGTGTTCCACAATGAAGTCCACTATAGCCGATGCCTGTAAGGGCTGCGGGACTGTTAAAATAATTTACTGTAACCCTGGAACGCTGAGTACAACTGAAGAACACAGTTGGGTTATACTTAGTCGGAAAAACTTTGACACTCCCTATCATATTTAAAATAATATAGAAAACAATTAAAACCTTATACAATTTCATATAAAAAAAAGAATTATTATCAAATAAAAATGTAATTTAAGTTCTAATACGAGTAGGATGTGATATCCATTTACAGTTTTATAAAACAGTTTTAGTTAGTTACAAAGTTAGTTAAGTTACAAAGAAAGACAGTTTTTCTGGGTAGTCAGAGCCCATAAGTCTGACTCAATCCTGTCCATTCTGTACCGGTTTTGGAGGTTACAAAGAAAGCCACTGCATGAAAAATACTGATAAATACTACAGACTAGAAGCCGTCTCCAACAAACTTCGGAAAAGGGTAGTCAAATGATAGTACTTCAGTTGAATGGATGTTGTTTGTCCGCTTATCCATGCTCACGTCATCCAGTGACACAGGATTTGATCCCATTGTAATAATTTTTTATATTGTTATTATGTAAATAATAGTAATAAAGATATTAGTCATGTCCGATGCCTATTTATTAGGCTTTGTGGTTACTACTTCTAGCGATTGGGAGAACTGTGAACTAGAGGGAATGGTGAACAAGTATCACGATTGAGTCATTTTAAAAGCAACAATAGAAAGATATTGTGCGTTAATTTAATATTAATTAGTCAGTATGTTTTTGTTTGGGCTTGCGGACGGCAATTGGTAAAGATTGAGTCCGTGTCGTCGACGGCGCGTAGTAGTCTAAGATCCGATTAAGAACGACCTTAGCCGGTCTGTTTATTAGAAGAAAAGTATTTAATGACAAATCTAGTACATTAAATTGTATAACGCGGATGGGTTGCCTAAGAAATTCCTCAGTCAGCCCCAGCCAGCCTCAGTTTATTCTATTCTAACAGACCGGTGAAGGTCGTTCTTAATCGTATCCTCTACTATAGTGCTACCACGCCCGCCTCATAGAGATGTCAGCAAACCGAAGGGGCCCAGCAGCCCGATGTCGTTTGATTCATATTAAAGATCTATGCCGTTTCATGATCTGAAAAATTATCATCATCATCATATCACCCGAAAGACGTCCACTGTGGACATAGGGCTGAAAAATTATAACGTTAGTTTTTAAAACCTTTTACCATAAGCTTAACAAAAATATACTTTTTTGAGGTGAGAACTCATCCGATGTCTTTTCTCGCTCTTTAGTAAAGCGAGAGGTCATTCTGGTACGTCCTCTTTTACTGACTAAAACCCATCTATGTCCTTCAGTTGCCCTTTGCGTTCCAGGACCACCGTATCTTTTTCAGAAATTCCTCGTAGCCCTAGTGGTCATCGGCCATACTGGGCATCTATGGTTTTCTGACATCATCTTGCTCTTTATGTGAGCAGAAAACTACTCGCCATCGATGACTCGGCCTTAGTCGGACGACCAGGCGGCGAGCTACCCATTGCTCTCGTCTTCAAGCCCGTGCCTACAGTTGCCGGGGATCGCCCGGCGACTCCCAACGCCTGGGGCGTCTCCTGTAGTATCCTGTCTACTGTCTATGCCTTTTTTTTACAGTTTATTATCATCAGAGGAAGCTGAAACTGTTGAACTACAGTTTTTCTCCGAAATCGTTTCGTGAAACGATTCTACTTTGTAAATCACTGAAATGAAGTAAAATTATTCTAATTTATGTTGAAACATTTGACGTTTATGTCATGTTATGAAAAGAACTATGTTAATAACTAGAAAACTGTTGTTATTACGTTCGTTTTTTGTTTTTCTTTCGTTAGAGTTACCACGGCATTGGATGTTGGTAAAAGAAACATCGTTAATAATATTAGAACTAGCTGACCCAGCAAATGTTGTTCTGCCATATAAATTTATCAAAGAAAAAAATGAGGGGGTTGTAAATAGCCTACTTAATACTACTTTTTCTTAGACCTGCCAAATATACAAAAAAAAAAAACTTAAAATTAGTCAAACCATTTCATATCAAGCTATGACACGAATTAAGTTAGAATTTATTTGAATAAGAGTTCTAATCAGAGATCAATTTGCCAGAGTGTTGAGTATTTGTCTTTGGTTTTTGTTTTAATTTGTACCTAAAATCATAATAAAGTTGGTGGGTAATGATTCTTGATACAAGAAGAGGCCTTGGCTAGAAATTCTGGCTTCATAAATCTTACAGTTCAATAATTATTTTATGGACTGCGCGGTCTTGGATGTAGGTAAGGCCCAGCAAAGAGCTGACTAATGTATCCAATATGGACACAGAAGTACGATCCATGGACGGAATTTGTATAAGTTGAAAAGCGCAAGATGTCACTTGGTGATTTCAACGGCTGCGGGATTATTTTAAGGGGTAACCTTGTCCCTAGAACGCAACTCGGTCCACCTACAGCTGATTTGTGACGATATCTCTTCTCAATATTTTACTGATGAAATGTGTATTTTTGTGCAATGCTAAGTTGGCCAGTAACATAATCACAGAAGCAATTAATCCATGTCAAGTGCGCATCTTTATTTGACATTTGCCTTGCACATGTACGCGATCGCTCAAGCTGATTGCAACGATTTCAAGAACTGTTTTATTTACTTGTATTACCCCAGCCCTGCGACGTTTGGGGTCTTCCTTTCTGCGAAAATTGTTTTGTTTATGAGTGTCGCAATAACCTGAATACTAATACTTAGCTATTATATACTTAGCTATATACATTATATACTTAGTATATACTTAGCTATATACCAATAACTATTGGTAAGATGTAGCTGATTGTGAAAGTGTACGATGTCAAGGTTTTGTCTCGGCTCCTTCCCATCTCGGTACCTATGAATTTATATGTCATACCCACGAATATATCCCGTCTCGGACTCCTTTCATGAATCATTGTTGTCGAAGTGTACCTACTAGGAATGTAACGGAAGTGTTTATTTGGGAAACGAATTCAGAATTGAAATAGGAAGCGGAGGCCTAGGCTCTAGCTTTACAATAATAATAATAATCCACAACTATCACACAACGCCGTCTAGTCCCAAGCTAAGCAGAGCTTGTGTTATGGGTACTAGAAAACTGATAAACATACTTATATACTTATAAATATATTCATATTATATATATATTACACCCAGACACAGAACAAATGATCATGCTCATCACACAAACATTTGTCCTAGGTGGGAATCGAACCCATGACCTCTGGCATAGCAATCAGGGCTACTAACCTCTACACCTAGAATAAATGATATACGACTACAACTAATAAAAAATTCGGATATATATATTTAGATTATACCTTGAAACGATATTCCTCTATGATGTACGAGCATCATAGAGGAATATACGTAGGTACGACTGCTCGAACATTACCAATAGAGTATATTATTATGTTCCTAGAAGTGTTTTGAGGCGAGAGGTCACGTCCAGTTCGCGGTCTCTTCCTGTGGACGCAGTGCTGGAGCCCGCGCACCTCTACGTCGTGTTTGTTACTTTAATAACCTTTTTCTGAGTTGGACATATTTGCAATGGTTTTGGAACAGTCTCATTGAGACTATACGGGCGGTTTCCCATGCGACAAGTATTTGTTTGTACCTGCGATATAAGTAAATCATCCTGATTGTGTATTAAATCTGTTACGGATGACGAATGAATTCATGGGTGCTGAGATTTGACTAAACCGAAGTCAAGTGGTCGGCGAAATGCGAGTGACTAAAGTGTATGGAGCAGTTTTTTTGGTACTTTTGGTTTTCAACGTTTAAAAGTGGATCTGATAAGACACGATAAAGGATCTTGAAGAAGTGTAGATATACTGTAGATAGTAAATTTTGACATTCCTTTTTGTAGGACCTTATCAGGTTCCTTTAAGTTTTGACTTTTTTTTAACGATTGGGTCGTATGGTGGTATGCTTTACGATTTAATTTATCAGTATTTTACCGTCCAACACTAAACATGGACTTACCATTAAAGGTTACAAGCAACGAATATTTTTTGTTTACCATACATAGAAACAACCTAGTATTTGTTGTTGAGTTTTTCCCAAACTCTACTTTAGCCTGAAAATTATCAAAATTTGACTCTTAGGGTTTGTGACGTTCGAGACCTCAAAATACTCAATTTAGAAACCCGCCATAAGTATCTACGATAATCAGTACTAAATTTTGAGATACACAATGGTTAGTAAATCTTGCCATTTTCTCTCCTACTACTAGAACATACAAGTCACTCATACATTTCCTGTACAACTACTAGTCAGTACACATCCAATACCATTTTCATACACATTTGATGCAGGAAACCAACCACCCATGAATGAATTACAAATGCCTTGCTTTTCTATCCAATATATCATTGCAAAAACAATATTAAATCATGTGCCACTTGATTAAAATCACAATGTACTTTGAAAAAGCCTGCCGACAGTCACGTAGGACAACACACAGACTGACGGACGCCCAGCAAGGAGCTAACTAATGTATCCAATATGGACACAGAAGTACGATTCATGGACGGAATTTGTATAAGTTGAGATGGGTGCGACTGTTAGCGTGGCGGAAGTACTAGGCAAGCATGACGCAGACAGAGATATATTAGCAATGGTAGAAACGGTTGGGAGCATTGACAAGGACAGTAATGATCTCAGTCTCAATGAAGTGGCATTGCCATACCACTAAATATGATATGGTTAGATGAGTGAACAGAGGAATGCAAACGATCGACAGAATTTGGACAAACAGTGACGGCGGTAATCATTGTAAGCGGGATAATAGATACTAGGCATAGGCAAGCATAACGCAAAAGAGTAGTACTATACAATTAAGATCTAAGTTATAACCAAGTGTAGCGGTATGAAAGTGCTCGGAAAGCATTATGCAAAAGAAGAGCTAATAGTAGTTGAGGAAATTAATGGATTGTTTGACAAGAACAGTAATGTTTGTATACTGGAAACAGCATTGATGTGGATCTAAAATAAAATAGACATAAAAAGCAGCTAAAACAAACTACTAGTCAAAATAATTGAACATTGAAGGTTATTCTTAATTTAGATGTAGCTAAGAACAGAGAAAAGTAGGCAAAATTAAGGGAAGCCTTGTAGTGGGATGTACAAGAAGCTCAAAATAATAAAAAAAGTTTTTAGCGCAATCCTCAATAAGTTTTTGGTAACTAAGTGCCTTTTATGGTTTCGAAGAGCGCGTGAGGAATCCCAAATGAAACGAAAACGTGCATGAATTGTAAATTAAATAACTGTGGGGTTGATTTTATTATCTTTTAAACTGTTTGTGATTACCATACTCTATTGCAGCGTTGGCTTGGCTCGTATTTTCTGTAAAGCGTCTGATGACATCCATTCAATTTTAAATGTTGACAGCTTTTTGGATATGTTTATTAGTATTCACATCTCATTCAATGCTGGAGTAGTTTTCCAGTTTAACCAAATGCTGATCTTTCCAACATTTTACACAAACCGATTGGCTATCTGATCATTTGCAGCCAGTCTCACACTGGTTGTCAGACTGTCCTTAACAATTGTCAAAGAATTACAAAGACGTCCGGGTCTTGTTTTGGGTAGAAACTTGTCAAAAAACTCGGTCGTTCCTTCAGTTGCTTTGTGTTTCAGGCACAGGGTAGCTCTTTTGAACAATCCCACAGCTCTAGCAGCGGATACTTGTGGTTATACTTGTTTTATATCTTAAACCTTACATGTCGGTTTATAAGCCTTATTCAAAATACCTTTTACGTATACTATCACTCAGGCACTCGAAGAGGATATCACTTACTTCATATTATGAATTACTGAATACCTCGAATACCAAATTATTGTAAGATGTAGCCTTATTAGTACCTCCTGCTCATTTAGATCTAATCCGCTCCCGCTTTCCGCTGTTACTATTGCCAGTCCTATCACCTAGGTAGGGACACACCTAGTCTTCACAATAAGCATTTGAATACTAAGTTGAGGTCTTAAGTGATATGTAAATGTACCCTTTGTGTATTATAAGACACTGTTAATGTCACTTCCTTGTTTGATATGGGCTTTCACGTATCTTTAATGAGATATATTAGGGGCTTCGTGCATCGATACTACATGGTAATGAGGTAGTATGGAAATGAATGTGTTGAAACTTTGTTTACTGTAACCTGTTTGGTTATTCATTTGTTTTTTTTTTCTTTGCAAATGCTGTTGTTGTTACTGTCTGATTCGTTTCTGTGTTTTGAAATTAGAATTTGGTTAGTTTTTTCTGGAAAGCTATTAATTTTGAAGAATTATGGATGCCATATTATGTGTATAGACACAATAGTTGATAACAATATTCTGCAATAAGTACAATAGATGATAGTTGATGGTATTGAACTATTTCTAGCTATTATCTCTATACTGTGGTATCAAACTAAATATTAGTTCAATATATTATGAGCCCCGAAATAACAGAATTTTTCCCTAATTATTAGAGATATAGATATATTAGAGATAGAGATAGAGATATATATAGAGATATTGAAAATTTTGTTTTGTTATCTAAATCTTACAAAAACCATGCTGAATCCTAACAGTATTTAGATTTTCAACTTTCAAACTATACGGTAGTTTGAATTTTAGTAGTATTTTTTAAATTTTTTTATTAGCCTATGCTGTCCCACTGCTGGGCAAAGGCCTCCCCCAACTTCTTCCAGGCATTCTTTTCCCGAACCACCTCGAACCAGTCCCCGCGTAGTATTATTAAAAACTACAAATTATCTGCTACAGATAACAAGTAATTAAAATCATTACGACAAGTTACGTCTCTAAATGAGACTCTATCATATAATCCCACTTTCGTATCATGTAACTACAACTATACTTCTTTGTATCTACGTTTATTCCCACAATTAACATTACAATGGCATATATACCAGATAAATGTCTATATCTGGCAGCAGAACAATGAGTGAAGAATCTTATGATTTGAGGAAAAAAATAGAATTTCTATTTCAATGGGTTAATGGTTATTGTTGATAGCCTACCTCTTTGTTAAATTTTTGCTGATAATACTGGCTTTTTTAACGTTAACAAAGTTTATGGAATAATAAGCGGTTATGTAACTCAATATATCGACAGTGAAGTTCTAAACAGTGCGTAAGCTAATAATGACTTTTTAATAAGAGAGAAAAAGGACAACAAAAATTATAATAACCACGTTGGAACATCCAAGGCTTTTGCTTTCTGATAAGTTGAAAATGAAGCACATACGTTGCAATAGGATGGTAAAGTGGCGGGTGACAGCTGTCAGATTCATACAATGTAGCTACCTATCCTTTTATCTCATCTTAAAGATACATATTTTCGTCCTGCTGTCATCCTACCCATACAATGTAAAAATGACTTTAGTTTTCCTTTAACAAATGTCATCCATAATCAAACCGCCAATATTATCAATGTTTCACCCAACGTCAGAAACAAGTAATGCAGTATTTTAACTTAACTGATGATATATAAAAAGGGACTAAGAGTTTACCTATAGGTATAAAGTCAAATGATATACGTAAATGTATTTACCACGTTTATTCGATGCGTTTCTAATTTCCCGTACCTAGGTACATAAGTCCATAAAAAAGCATAAGAAATATCATGTACATATGTCTAAACCGTTCATAAACCACAGTTTTCCGGGAGTAAAGTATACGAGTATATGCATTTAAACCTTAATTGTTTGTGTTAATCAGTTGGGATTTTCTGACAGTATAAGGAAGCTCATACATTACCTACTTATTCCAGGTTTTAGTAGTAGTAAATCTAGTATGTTCAATTTTTTTATACATATGGGGTCCTAGGATGTATTATATCTAGGTCTACCTTAGGAAGAACGAAGAGCTCAAGTCCTTTCGTGAAATGGGGCACCAACCGACGATTATCCCTGTGTGCATCCATTGACAGCCCCTGATTGATGGAAAACTATTGCGACATATGAAAACTATGAAGGGATATGGTTTTAGAATATAAAATTGACAGGTTACCAAGATTCAAAGCATTTTATTTCAAATAAAATATTTACAGACTTCTTTGAAATGGCAAGAAGTCAAGTCAGTCAGAAAAATGATGCTATTTGTACATGTCAAAGATATAGATCTCTATAGAGAAGAATGTGCAAGAAACTCTATGTACACTCTTTTGAATCATGTTATGTACTACAAATATCACGGATGTGTTACAAATATATCAAGAACCATGTAAAGAAAATGATCTCTAGCTGAACAATGTTTTTAAAATTCGATATTTTTTTATTACAGCTTATCTTAAAAGCAACTATTTCTGGACTTATAATGAAAATCTAAACTGATTTGGTATTTGAAATTCATACCCAATAAAATCTATAGATAATTATGACCTAAGTACCTACTTATAATTTTATTATATGACCACTATTCATACTTATAAATGGGAAAGTATGTGTGTCTGTTTGTCCGTCTTTCACAGCAAAACGGAGTGACGAAATGACGTGATTTTTTAAGTGGAGATAGTTGAAAGAGATGGAGAGTGACATAGGCTACTTTGTCTCTTTCTAACCCCCCCACTTCCCAGGGAAACTTTGTTACCCCGAATTTGACGCGAGAAAGCTAGTATAATAGATACCCATGACATATCAACAGTCAACTGTAACTCAAAGCAATCCAGTCATAATACTTTGCGCACGCAGTTGATGACTCCTTCCGCGCACGTCTACTAACACCCGTAACTTCCTGTATGTACACTTTGAACAAACAACTCAGGAACTTACTTAAGGAACTCGAAACGATTACGATAATGCCTTGTGAGGTTTCTGTTTAAAAATCATTTTACATTTTGATTTAGATTTTATCCATCATTATGTCATTAGATAACGTAGAAGTCAGGATTGGATTGATTTGTCAAAAAATAATAGATACCTTCATTAACTTTATTAATTTCTTTATCTTCAAGGACTTCATGTTAGATATTAGTGATTTACACTAATAACTAATCCTACAGGCTCTTCGATCTAGTTAGAGTCATCATCATTTATCATCTGGACATAGACCCATCCTCTCCTCACAGGATTAGTACGCGGTGGCCATTCCAAAACCTTTTGGTCTCATTGACCATCTGTTTTGCGAGCAATGTGCCCACTTCCACTAAAGTTTAGCAATACCACGAAGCAAGTACAAAGAGGAGATGTTGTAATAAGATTTCCCTAAGTAAAAAAGCGTGACATTTTGCGGGGTGAGGGGTGTTAGACTCCGCCCATTTTTTTATTTGCCATCTGCCGGTCAATAGCAAAACTACTTGCTCGTTCTGTTGATTTTATTTTGTAGTTACGTAACTATCTCACACTAGATGTCATTAAGTGCAGGATGCAACAGGGTCGCACTCAGAATTACCAGGGATATTTGTTTTTTGAATTAATTGTGTAAGTGTAAAACATCCGATACGTATATTTTTCATTGAAATAGTTATACTATTATTTGATGAATGACGAATGAAGATCATTCGAAATTCATCAAAAACCATTTTATTGTAACATTTTTTTAAATTCTATTTTTATTAGGTTTTACTTTTTTAAAGGCTTATTTTTATAGAAAGAATGATCAAGATTGATTAAAAAGCTAGTTTAAAAAAATACTTTAAATTCCGAAACCATTCAATAATAGTAAATTATGTGACTAGGGGATAAAGCAGTGTCTTAAAGTCGCGGGCGGCATGTTGAATTCCGAACGAAACGAAGGTTGCTGATTTTAATCCCGAACGTTAGTGACGGATTTATATAATTAACTCCCGAGCATTGAGAGGGAGATTATAAAGAAACCAGAGTGAAGTGAGGAATTCAAGCCGCCCAAGACAAAGACAGCGTTATCCCCGTGTTGCATACTCTACTTTTTACACCAAATGTGAGGTAATTAAAAAACAATTTGGTCGACCAAATCATATATTAAAGAAATATAAGTATTATACTCGTATTTACAAGTTCATAAGCCGTGGGACATTCGGTAAAATAATTGGCTTCTAAATACTGCCCTGTATTTTTGCTATTTGACGATAGATGGCGACCTGTTTACAAAATTATATAAAAACTACAAAAATAATATTTTGGCGATTAAAGGACCTTTAGGAATGAATGTTGATCAAATTTCAGTACGTATAATTATTAAAATATATTAATACTGAGCTCTACGTGCCTAAATATATTTAGTTCCCATGACACAAAGTGTCGCCATCTAATGTCGAGTAGAATTATATTTGGAAATGCTGACTTTAAGAGATTGTTCTAGAAGTATTTTAATAAATTATGCCTAAAATTACTTACAAATGAAATGTGATGGCATCCATAGCATCAGAACGTCTATCCAAGTAGTTTTTACAAGATAAAATATAACATTTAATTTTTATGTTTTTCTATCGCGAATATTATGCCAAATAAGTAGGTTTACGAAGTTGTGCACAGGACTAACGCCAACAATACACTGATTTAAGCCACGCCCACCGTGAAGACGTCAGGACTCAGTTGAGAGTCACAGTGCACAGTTGTTTAGGCCACCTCCTCTTCTATACTTACTCCGTGAGCAATACTAGTTGCCAAGAGTGGGGGGAAAAATTAAAAAAGATAGAAGGTTGTAAACAAGAATCTCTTCCTGGAAGAAAAGAGTAGAGAGCAATACAAATAAAATTAAGAACAGAATTTAATAAAAAAATATCGAAAAGAAAAAATTAGATATTAGAGAGAGATAATACAAAAGCTCTTAAAGACTCGTCTGTAGAATAGCATTTCATCCAGGGTACATACATATCTAAATATATCTAATCACGTTTCTCACGATGTCAAATCGCTACCGATAGTAGTGGCTAAGGTCAGTAAAATAGGTTATTGCTCTTTTGGGCCCGCAGTGTAAACAAGTACAGTACAACTTGCGCATAGCTCTGAATCACTGACAACTAGTTAGCACCACTCTAAACGAGGCACGGTTGTGTACTGATAACTGTAATTATGTATTCTAGGTAAATTACGAAAGTAGGGTATTGTTTGCGGTGTTTTAGATAGACGTAATGATTAATATATAATTATTTCATTCCTACAGAATGAAATAATTAAATACAATACGAATACAATATCTCTACATAATAAGTTACAATGTCGCTGTCCGCGTGACTAATAAAATGAGCAATACATGAGGAAGGTACACAATTACCACTCGTGAAAAGCGGCCAGTCACAGCAAAATAATATACTCTGCTTGTTAATTTAGAAAATAAAAGTAACAGCAGACCAATCAAGGATAAGGAAGAAGGAAGTACGCACATCGCAATTTAATTCTTAATTGCCAAACTTGAGAATGCAGAATTCATTATTATTATTATCCAAATAACATGGATGAACCATGTGTACGATGATATTGCAGCTAGAAAGGGCGTGAATACTAACATGACGATAACTAATAGAAAAGTACGGATAAATCGTTGCGATGATCCTAAATAAATATAATAAGAGAATTTAGAATGAAGTCGAAAAAATGATAATACCATATT
This sequence comes from Mythimna lalbum, assembly GCA_949319445.1. NCBI lineage: Eukaryota > Metazoa > Arthropoda > Insecta > Lepidoptera > Noctuidae > Mythimna > Mythimna lalbum. The sequence goes on from OX439364.1 coordinate 10,044,313, forward strand.
CCAATAATCACATATTCACGAATGGCAGCTGATCTAAATAGAAATGTTGAATTTAGAGTTGGACCTGCGGTTTGCGATACATTTGCACAGAAATACAATGCCTAAAGATAATCTATTCATTATGAACCTATTATTGATGATGATATAAATTTGCAATGCTTTAAAACATATAGGGAGAAATTCTGAAACCTTGTGAAAATTAAATAGGTTTTAAGAGCTATCATATAACACAATATGGATGCTTAGCAGCTTTCCGACTAGCAACGAACACTGCTAATAAAGATTCTAATTAATCTTATCATCCTAATGTGGGAGATTCTGACAACGCATCATCCAAATATTTCACTAACTCTAAAGCAGCTAATTCAATGTTTTCTCAAACATTTAGAACATTTTTGTTTACGTTAAAATCTTTACTAATTTTAATATCTGACAACACTTAGTATGCTGCTCGTTTATCATCCATACGCCGTTGTTTATTCCATAATGTGTGAAAGAAAGCTTCCAGGATTGGAAAATAAGTTATGATGTAAAGATATGTTTCATTTATCTCGCGAAAATAGATTTCTTTCATGTAACCATGTACTTTTATTTCCGCTCCATTTAGTTTCTTATGATTAATCATTACTTTATGAGACAATTGGGTTCTAGTAGGTTGATATTTGTCCTTTTCCTTCTTGATAAATTTTCTGACTTAATTTACTACAAGAATAAAATTATACCTTCATGAATTTCTTTTGCTAGACTTACTCACTCAGAAAGAACTATAAAACTTAGCCTTTTCCCAACTATGTTAAGGTCTTCTTCCAGTCTGAAAGGATACAGCTGAGTACCAGTATCCTATATGGAACGATTGTCTATGTGAACTCCACAACCTAGTAACTGGGTATCATGATACCCAATGGCAAGACTCGAGTAAGATTTTTCAGACCTCTGACTATCCACAATAACTACTATCAAAGATCTTCAAATGACACCCGTTATCAACGGCTTATCGTGCTCTATGAGAGATAGGAGTTTTGCTAAGTAATGAAAGTGTTGATCTTATAGATCGACCCGCGTGGCAGGTATTACTTGGTTACGAGTTCCATCAACTCAGAAAGGACTAAACCAAATTTAAATTTCCATTTAAAGGACTACATTTATCTCATCGGTAAATATTATTATCATTGGAATGTATACGGACGTGTCATAAAAAATTAATCGCAATACCACCGGATTTAAAGACGGCGCCACAGAATGACTTAACCTAAGTGTATATGGTGACATCATTATTAGGCATAAAATAGATAATTCACGTATTGAAGAAACACTCCTTTGTGAGTCACGTTATTCTTGAACTCATAAAATATTTATAAAATATAGTCTCCATAGACCTGACTGTGATATGGATATTACCGATATGGAGGAAACCGCAATAATCAAAATATCCTTAAAGAATGATGCCAGGGTTTCTATGGAATCTGGGCCCACCTTCCAATAGCTAAGTGTGTTCTATCGTTAGGTAGGATAGATATAGCTGAATAAAAGTTACTAGCATCAAGTTCCAAATCTTAGTCCATTCAAAGTTATCTCTGTTTATCATGTTAGTTTTGCCAATAATCAAGCAATCCTATTTATTATGCAATATATTTAATTTCTGTGATTTATAAATGAGACGTGTGTATTAATGTTAATGTCCTATTTTGATGTTATGGATTAGGTGAACAAAATTTTGGTTTATAATTAGTTGTAGAGATTTTTCGGTTACGTCTCGAAAGCTGCGTTATTTGAAACTATTAAACTAACTTCTACAACATCGATGGTACCGTCATTCTTGACTTCTGTTGCAAATGTTTTAGGAGCTCCAAGACCTTTAACTTTTTGAGTCGATGTAAGGCCCAATAGGTGACTAAGTCCCAATTTAAGTGAAGTACTGGCAAATATTTATTTTAACCATGAGATGACACAAATACTGAGCAAAAATGAGTCTGAGTTTGCCTAGGATAATTATATTGAGACTATAATATCCTTTTTCCTTTACCTCTATATATGTTTTTGTTATCGTGTCGGTTGCTAACCCTAAATATAAATACTATCTCATAGGGAATTACGCACACATACATTCATAGAGAATATACAGCATTCTATAGTTATTTATAACTTAATTACTGTTAAAATGAATTGAAAACAAGGATAAATTAATTATTTTACCCTTTAAGGTAAAAGGGTAAAATTTGTTTGTCGTTGTGGGAGATTTTTTATTAAAACAATGCATTAAATGCTTTTAATCATTCTAATATTATAAACATGACAGATTTTATGTATGGATTTGTACTTGGTACACGGGTATACCATGTCCTGACATTGCACATAGAATACTTTTTATCCCAGGAGTATATTCCCTTTGAATAATTTTCCACTAACACGTGGGTGAAGCCGCTGGTAGCAGCTTGGATGATATTTTAAAGATTTGTGAATAAAAATCTATCCTCAACAGTCTGTTGGTTAGGCTGACTAGTTGCAGGTCGATTGCTCGTAGTTCCCATGTTCAAACGTATCTTATGTTTTGATAGGAGTGAATATGTTTCCACGGCTGCAAGTAGAAGAAGGAACGTCTACCCCTTCGCTTCCTCCACTGTTTGATTGTTCTGTGATCTCTTCAGGATAGTATCCACTTTCAGGCCTCATGGTCGCCACATTCATGTCAAATTGTGTATGATTTTTTATATGATTATCATATCGTTCACAACCAAATTAACTTTTTTTTGCATTCTACAGCAGCGGTTTTCCTTTTACAAAAATATCTGTTGTTCTGTTTGTTATTTATAATTAAAATTAACAGTTTGGATTTTAGAAACGTGTTTAATTGTTTTTCATAGACACGGAACCAGTAAAACGATAGTCGTATGTTTTAGTAATTGTCTATGAACTAGAGATGTAGTCATAATAATATAAATCGGTAAATTAGGGTTCAATTTACTAATTTCAACACTCTCACCAAATTTGAACCCTTTCACTTAAATACATATTTAACTTTAGAATATAAACAATAATCTGAACTCTATTTCAAACATATAAATTCAAAATACAACTAAGTTAACAAACTCTGACCAAAGTCCATATTAACTTTAAACAGTACTAACAAACAATATTAATTTCTTAACACCAATTTTAGATCTAAGATATTGATATTTATCTCTAGGCAGAGCCTTAGTAAATATATCAGCATATTGTTCCTTAGTAGAAACATATTTTAAATCTATTTGTTTATCACTATACTTTTCTTTGATGAAATTATACTTAACATCAATGTGCTTACAACGCTTGTGATAGTCCACATTTTTAATTAAACAGATTGCACTTTGATTGTCAATATTTAAACATATAGACTCCTGATTAAATTCACCAATATCTAGTAACATTCTTTTTAACCACAAAGCTTCTTTTGTCGCAGAACAAGCAGCCATAAACTCAGCTTCCGTGGTGGATAAAGCAACACTGTGCTGGCGTTGTGTTGCCCATGTTATGGCAGCTCCATTTTTAATGAACACATACCCAGTTAATGACTTTCTAGTGGTAGTGTCTTTAGCATAATCTGCATCACTGTATGCTTCAATTTTATTTTGCTGAGATGATGAATAACACAGACCATAATCTTTGGTCTCCTTTAAATATTTCATTATCTTCTTGACAACATTCCAATGAGTGTGATCAAAATAATTAAGATATCGACTCACCAGACTAACTCCATACATGATGTCAGGTCTGCTTACCACAGCCAGATGCATGAGTGACCCAACTGCCTCTCGGTATGGAATATTCTTATCCACAGACTCAGTGCTCTTTTCCAGTGTGGTATGTGGGTCATATTTGAATTAGCATCCAGACCTTCAGGCGGTGTCATATAAATGTCTTCTTTTACATTACCATATAAGAATGCAGTTTTGACATCAAACTGAATAATATTTAAATTATGTTGTGCTGCCTCTGAAAGTAAAACTCGTACTGAATCATATCTCACTGTTGGAGAGTATATTTCTTTATAGTCAATGCCTTGTTTTTGACTACATCCTTTGGCACATAATCTTGACTTATAGAGCGGACCAGATGGCTCATCTTTAATTCTGAAGACCCATTTGCAGCCAATCACCTGCACTCCTTCAGGTTTCTTAATTAATTGCCAAGTTTTATTCTTTGCATGTGCCTGTAGTTCTTCCTCAATAGATTGCTTCCATTTGGTAGCATTCACATTTTCATTAGATATTGCTTCATCATATGTTTGAGGGACATTTTCTTGTCCTGCAATTTCTTCTGTACATATATAGGTATTTCCTTGCATTTTACACAATCTTGCTTTAGATCTTGTAGTTATATTTGATGTTAATTCTGTGTGATCTATATTTATCTCTGGTTCATATAAAGATCCTTCATCTGAGTAGAAATCATCATTGGATTCATCTTTAGTATCTTCAATGCTTTCAGATAAATTCTGCAAAGTTGTGTCAGTTGTAGAAATATCTTCACATGTATTTGGGGCTGACTCTGATAATGGTACCATAGCATAATTTCTTTTTACTGAGCTTTCCAGAAAAATCACATCTCTGCTTATAGTGACTTTTCTTGTTTTGGGATCTAAAAGCCTGTATCCTTTGGTTTGTTCACTGTACCCAATAAATAACATTTTGTTTGCCTTTGAGTCCCACTTCTTTGACTTTTGTTTAGGAACATGTACCATTGCTTCACAGCCAAAGATTTTCATATGTGTGATATCTGGCTTTTTACCGCTCCACATCTCTTCCGGTGTTAAAAAGGCTAAAGCCCTTGTTGGACATCTATTTGTGATGTAAGCTGCAGTTGACACAGCTTCTGCCCAATAATGCTTCTGTAGTTTAGCATTTAAGAGCATACATCTAGCTCTTTCTAACAATGTGCGGTTCATTCTTTCCGCTAAGCCGTTTTGTTGTGGCGTGTAAGGAGTGGAAGTTTGGTGTACAATTCCAGATTTCTTAAGACAAGCTTGAAATTCATTGCTTAAATACTCAGTCCCATTATCTGTGCGGAGAGTTTTTATAGTCAAATCAAGTTGATTTTCAACTAGGACTTTAAATTCATGAAATTTTTGAAATACTTCTGATCTTCTTTTAATTAAGTATACAAATACTTTCCTTGTAAAATCATCAATGAAAGTAACAAAGTAGCGAGCTCCTCCAAGAGACGGTGTCTCCATTGGACCACAGACATCTGAGTGAATAAGTTCTAGCTTTGCTTGTGCTCTGGAACCTTCTGATGGGAATGGTAATCTTGTTTGCTTTCCTTCCAAACAGGAGATGCATATCACTTTGTCTGTATTTTCTATTTTGACTCCTGCACTTTCTGATAGTTTATTTAAATCTTCAAAATTTAAATGTGCCATTCTCTGATGCCATAAATAAGAATCATTCTCTGTAGAAGCAGATATGTATGCTGGAATACTGTGTGTAACTAGCCTGTACATATTATTTATCATTTTAGCAGCTGCAACTTGCTTGTTTGTTTTATTCAGGATTTTACAGCCTTGTTTATCAAATTGAACTTGACAGCCACTATTTATTATTTGACTGACAGAGAGAAGGTTGGTAGCCAACTCAGGAACGTAGAGAACATTCTGTACCTTGATAGTTTCCATCTGGCCTTGCATGTTGACAACTTTAAGATTTATTTTTCCACAGGCCTTCACAGCTAGCTTCTTGTCATTAGCTGCTCTTATTGTGGAAATAGGAGGTATAATTTCATCGTAGAGTAAATCACGGTTCATTGTCATATGCATTGACGCTCCAGAATCAATGTACCAATTATTATTGTCGTTGTTTATTGTGGCTGAAAACACGGCGACATATCCAGAGTCAGTGTTATCATTAGACTTCTGTTCCTTTTTCTTATTACGGCAATTTTTACTTATGTGCCCATATTTATTGCACACATAGCACCTTGGACCTTTACCAGTTTTATTTTTATCTTGAGCTTGTTTGACAAATTGATTCCCCTTGCTTTTAGCATACAAAGCACTAGACTCAGAGTTTCTCACATCTTGCAGAAGCTTAGTCTTCACAGAATCAGCTGTAATTGTCACACCGGAGCTTTCAAGTGCCATGATCATTGGTTGATACATTTCTGGTAAACCGGCAAGTAATAAGGTCCCAAGCCACTCATCATTGACTTCAAAACCAATGTTCCGTAGCTTATGAGCGGTGGTCATAATCTTGTTAACATAATCTTCTATGTTCTGACAATTTTCAAGCGTTGTATTGATCAGATCTCTCAACAGACCAACTCGGCGTGTCAAACCTTTGTCATCGAAAGCTTTGGCTAAATTATTCCAAACTTCTTTTGCTGTTTTGGCTTCTTGAATATGTACATAGTTGATAGGATGTACTAATAAGATAATTTTCGACTTTGCTTTAGTGTCAAGTTTGGAATCCATTTCTTCATTAGTTTTCGCTGTGACACAACACCATAACTCCTCATGCTCGAGGTAGGTTTGAACTGCAAACCTCCACGTAGCATAATTTTCCCTTCCGGTCAGCTTTTCGATCAAAGCCATCGTATTGCTCGAAGACATTTTGCTGATGAAGTTTATCGGAAAAAAAAAATACGAGTCGAGTTTTGAGGTTATACTGAACTACGTTTCGATTTAACCAAATCACTGTTAACTTTTCATACTTTTTCACTTAATTGCAAAAAATAAGATGGGCTGGGCCCATAACCTGTTATTTATAATTAAAATTAACAGTTTGGATTTTAGAAACGTGTTTAATTGTTTTTCATAGACACGGAACCAGTAAAACGATAGTCGTATGTTTTAGTAATTGTCTATGAACTAGAGATGTAGTCATAATAATATAAATCGGTAAATTAGGGTTCAATTTACTAATTTCAACACTGTTGTTGTATGTGTTGTTGTGTATAATAAAGTTTATTCTATTCTATTCTAAACAACTATATCAAATCTTCTTGAACCGATATCTGTAGAAACATCACACTAACATTATAAGGGCGAAAATAAAGAATTATTAGACAAATTTTAGACCAACAATAGAGCTGTACAGGCTGCCAAATATTGGTAAAAAAAAAATATACATAGTTTGAAAACATATATAACAAACAAACGACAAGAAAAGAAGAAAAAGCCCGAAAGTGTGTATGTGTGTGGGGTTTGTTTCTGGTTCATGTTCAAACAGCTAAATGGATGTAGGTAGAATAAAGGAAGATGTTTGGCGATATAAGTAATTTGGTCTTTTTTTTTTTTTAAACAGAATATCACATAGTTTCAAGCAAGCACATTCATGAGACAGCGCTGTCGAGTTGTTATGAGCGTGAGGAGGATAAATATCTTCATACTAGTAACTATATTCACAGGAAATAGTATGGTATTGTGTTCAAAAAAATATCACCAAATTACTTATAACACCAATACACCTCCCTTTACTATACATGGAATTAGAGATAGAGACTATATTTCTAATAATTTCCTATTTTTGTGTAGGTAAAGCTGACAATAGAAGCTATTCACTAATAAAATCACGATTACAAACAGAAGAGCCTATTGATGCAAAAGTTATAACCCTGTCATCATTCCGACATTTGCTTCTAACAATACTCGACCATCCGTTACCAAGTAACAATATTTTGACAGTTCCTATTGTTTGTTTAATCGCAGGCGAAGCTAAGTGCTCTCTGGAATTCTCTTCAATTGTCTTTTTATAACCATTGTTTGTTGAGAGAAAATTGTAAATAATCGTCGAACATGCGGTAGACTTCAACGAATGGTAGTCGATACGTCTATTAAGTTTTATATATAACATGTTTATGATTAGTTTGGTTTCTCTAGTTTGAGTTTAGCCATTTAGTTTAACTATTTTTGTTTCGATGATTTGGTTTCGGAAAGCGATTTGTTTTTCTTTCGTAATTTCATCATCTTCCTGCCCTTGTCCCATTTCATTTGTGGTTCGTGTTACACTTTTTTTTCATATCATATTTCATAATCAATATTCTCAAAATTTGCAAGTACCTTAGCAACAACACAACTTAGTGTTTACCTTATCATGTGACACTTAGTGAGAATCACAGCAACTCCCAAGAAAATGTACGCATCGGAGACCAGTTTCTCATGATTCTTCAAAACAAGTTATAAATCGCTCATTTTTTTGTTTCAATTACCACACTTGTGCTAGCGTCAACTGCAATATTGTAAAATCAACAACAACTTTTTCACTCGCTCTCAATCATTCCTTGAATTAACAATACACGACTAAAATGGTATCCTACTGCGAATCCAATTAAGTATCATGGTTAATTGACTCTCATTGGCTTTATTTCCTGTCTCGTTTCGCAAGCTGCTCGTATGCTGTGTTGGAGAGAGATAGAGCATGAAACTCATGAATGGGAGCTCCATTCGCGTTGACTTGTAAGGTCAATAAGGTGGTTCAACTCTTGATATCATGTTATTAAGGGGTATTAAAAGAATGGAAAGTACACTGGGCTTAAAAGTGAAAGGCAGAAAATAATACATAACTGATTTACGAATCATAATTTTTAATTTTACTGTTTTTGCACTTGTTATGTTAAGTTGAGTAACAATAGGATTACATTTTTCATCTTTTGTCAAGGATTTATATCTTCTTCATCTATCTTTTTTTTTACTTTTACTGACTAAAATCCACCTATGTCCCTTTAGTGGTATTTTGCGTTCCTAAGCCTCAGTGACTCTTTCGTAGTGCCATGCCATGTTCATATCACCTTGAGTAGATACATAATATCAATCTCCCCCTTAACACCTAATTTAACACCCGCATCATCAATTCATTCATATTCTTATTTAGTGTAACTGAGGTAACAAATGTCAATTAGAAGAAACAATAACAGTTTTGTATGATTTACTTTATGATACCAAGATAGCAAATAATGAATGAGTTCCTACTCGTTATTTACTTTGTCCTCCAGACTGCTTGAAGGCAACGAAATCAGTACATGCAACTTATTTGCAAGATTTATGCTGTGTCGTGTCCTGTTTTGCATATGCAACGGATCAGACTTTGAGGCGATGGAATGGGAAACAGTGGTTTTAAAGTACTTCGCTTTGGTACAGTTACATGGTTTCTTTAAGTTGAGATATAGCTGTCAAGTGTGTATTTGTCTTTTATTTTGAATCACGTCTAATGCTCACGATTAACTCAAATTAATTTCGAATAGTATCGTCTATAATAATCATCATATCTGTGAAATTGTTCTCTGTTTTTCTGAATGACTTACAAGCTGAAGGTTTTCTAGCTTTTATTTTATTTCATTATACATCATTACTTTTTAATTACCACATAAGTTCTTCAAGTGACAGTCCTCTACATGCAATCCCATCCATAGCATACATTAGGATATAAACATACACACAAGTGCAGTTAATATACGAGTAATGTTAGTGTATTTATAATTTAGACAGACTAACCTTGATTGCTTTCAGCTTAAAATAGCTCTAAACCCAACACAAAAGAAACCATTTCAATCTGGAACTTCGGCTCCGAATGTTACTTATAGAACTTGAACCAGTTCAGTGATTCCTAAGATTTGTATAGCGAAGACTCATAGACGCGTATCTCTGAGTTTATTGCTTGCGATACAACTGATAGAGATGATTTATGCTCTTGATTATGATTAATGTTTTCCTTGATATGTTAAATATTTCTTGTCTGACATTGTGGTCCTCTGGTAAGTACTATATTAGTTAATATGTATTTGTTTTACATTATCTATTAGAGTCACGGTCTGATCGACGGGAACGGATATTTTATATACTTGTGTTACTTATTTAAGGACATTTTCTTTCTGCAGTCGACTATATTGTTTCAACAGTATTTTACTTCAGATATTTAGGAACTTATAGTCTCAATTCGTGGTGATTCTTTATAGAATCTAAATATACGTATATTTCTATTCATAGTTTATGACATCCCTTTTGCTCTCAATAATTTTATAGCCCTATTTTCTGGAACTAATCGTGTTATATGCTTCCAAAAGTGGAACACGGGCCCTTTCGACACTACATATTGTAGTTTCCATATTATGTTACATCATTTTAGATGTGTCAACTGTATCGCTCACTATACTATCTATGGTATTTTACCATATGGCACATAACCTTTCATTACCAGCTTCTACAAGATCAACAACCTCACACACCTACATCTTATTAGCATCCATAAATTCATCAAAACCATTCATAACTTCAACTATAAACATAACACCATCAAGCAGGTTTTTGTCTACTAGAGAACAGTAAACAAACTCCAACGCAAACTTTGATGTTTTGGGTCAAGGATACCTAACCGGTTCTGAAATCGCATCATCTCATCTCATTCATGCTTTAGAATGATTCATAATAGTGGGTGTAGACGTGGAAGGAAAGATGTAAGAAATGGAAATGTAGAGAAACTCTGATGCATTGTTATTAAGGTCATATGGTGATGATGATGACAGTGGAGGAATGGTGACTGATAAAATGAAATTGTTAGAAGAAAAAAACGATGAAAGAGATAAATTTCTATACAGAAGCATGAAAGCATATCTATCAATATGAATTTTAAATTGTTTAGTTAAGAGCCTTATTATGTTTTTTTTTTTATAATATACCTACTAGTGCTATGTATGCCAATATATAAGTGTGTTTTAAGACCCAAATTTTGATTGTCTTAGATCGGTTATTTGATAAGTTACTCGTGGATACCGGTTAGTTTTTATTTATAAGAGACCTTTGTTGTGCAGTAAAGAATTTTTGCTTGGTAACTTATTGATTGTAAGCCGGTTAAACTTATTCATTACTCGACAAAGTTCTAATGTTTAAAATAAAGCTGTTCCTTATCAGCTATAAGTAATTTTGGAAGTCTAATAAGTATATTTCTAAGAAGGTACGTCTAATAGTATGTATTTGATTAATTCAGAAGGTTTTATTGCCATTTTGTTTTTTATAATCACCGGTACACAGTCCTCAGTAACCTTTTCTGATGAAATAAAACCGTGATGATCAACAGTTTCTAAAGTGACGTCATTTCTAGAAGAGCCGTTGTTGTCCCAATCACTGAATGATTCACGAGAAACTACGTCAATATGGTCAGTTACGAATACTGATATCCGGGTTCCTATTAGAATGGGAAGTGGTACCAAGGCTAACTTTATTGTGACTAGACTGACTGAAAATCTAGATGTAAATCTATGTTTATCTAACTCCGTATCTAAGGTTAGCTCTTAACTGTTAAAAGGATGGAGTAGGTTGTTGAGAGCAGTGGTGGCCGAATGGTAATGGCTCCGACTTACGAGTTGTAGATCGCGGAATCGAAACTAGTCAGGCGCATTACTTTGTGTAATTTATTTCATCACCACTGCTCTCAAAAACGGTGAAGGAAAACATCGTAAGGCATAAAGATATAACCCATTAAAGTTACGTGTAACGTCACGCCGTACTGCATTTTTTCGCACGGGATGACGTCACACGTAACTTTAATGGGCTATATCTTTGGTATTTTTTGTTTAACCCTTCAGATACCGTCAATTAGAGACACAATAGTAAGACAATAGATGCGCGGCCACCGGTGGTCGCTTGGGGATTCATGAATTAATAGAAAAAAGAAATAATACGTGTCAAATATTCTTTTATAGACTAAAATATGGACTAAATAAAATGTAGTTATTTTGACCCTGGAAACTACCCTATTATTTATTAAGTAAAACAAAGACTTATGCTAGAACTACATTAGACCGACTCACGCCAAATTAACACGTGTAACACGCCTGATTTGTACACGTAGATCGACGTCGCGTGGCGTGTATCAACTGTAGCTCTACAAGTCTAGTTTCCATATAAAATGTATGGAGACCGACGCGCCCAGATCGGCGTGTGTGGCACGCCTTTGCGCAATTTAGTTCTACCTTTACTCTTCATCACGATGTTGACCAGGGGCGTAGCTACCGCCGTATCTGCCGTATCAATTATACGGGGCCCCCAAGCCACAAGGGCCTCGACTTAGGTCAAAATTTGTAATATGTTGTCCATAATCTCAAATTCTCATGGACAGTAATGAATAAATATTGACCACTCATAATATGATACTCTGTAAATAGCTTTTAGCACGCTTCTTTCTTTTTAGCATTTTCTACATACAAGACGATAACAAAAACTCAACCAATTTTATTACCTTCTAATAAGTGATCCATAAAATTTCAATTTTAAGGCCTCTCAAGGCACTATTTCTATATAGTAGAAGCTATTTCGTACAAAAAAAAAACAAACTTTCAAATATATTTGATACGGGGCCCCTGAGGGCCTAGCTACGCCACTGATGTTGACGTAAATATTTTTCCAGTGCACGTGTTTCTTTACTCATACACACATTACACACTTATCGTACTAGTTACTGTTACACGAAGAGTACGCGATAGTAGTATTTTTTAAACGCTGTAGATGAGGCACGTTTACTTTACAATTGTTTACTAAGCGCGTCTTAAATATTTAAACGATGAAAGATAAAAACGAGGCATCAATCAACTCATATTCATCACAATTTTGAGGAACTTAGTGGCTTGGTATAAAAATCCTTGGCATATTATAAAATTAAGTCTGAGCCTGCGTCTGTCTGTCTATATATTCACGATAAACTTAAAAATTACTGAATAGATTTTCATGCAGATTTCACCAATAGATTGAATGATTTATGAGGAATATTTAAGAGTATAATACAGCTATATAGTAAAGAAAACCTGAATATTTAGAAGATTTCTAACATTCTTAGGGCGGCTCGATGGCATTTTTCATAATGATTTGGGCCTTATTTTCTCTAGGATTAGGAGAAGATTAGGATCTCTTATATGGAGAATTCGCTAGTAGTTTCTTAGAGCAAGGGCTTTTTGAAAGAGGGTTGAAAGAGGTTGAAAGAGGGTTTTTTGAAAGAGAACTTTAACGCAAAGAGTAGCTATAACTATAAACTATGAAACTCCTTCTCGCCCTAGCCAGAGTGGAAGAAGTTCTTTGATGATTTTGCTAGATCTAATGCATAACATCTCATTACATACTTCCTATACTTACCTCCAAAACAGTCATGAATGTTGAAGTAAGTAGAGGAATTCCGATTTCTCGCCAATAGGTCAGCATCTGCATCAAAAAGTATACATAAAGCAATCAGGCGGAATTACTTTGCACTTTTCTACAAGTCGGAAATCAATGTAACTTGCATTATAGTAGGTACGGTACACGTTATGTCATAGACCAGAATACTTTGACCTTTCACTACGGCGCTGCACAACACTAAGGCACCACATAACCGTGGAATAACGGTCATTGACCCTACTACATTTGTTGACATTCTTAATTTAAATAAGCTTTTAATGAAAATATTATTTTCATAGCAAGCTTTTATAACTCGATATACCTTTATAATTAATACTCGTCAAGACGAATCATACGAGCCCAAACTCGATAGGGTTGTGTCGTTTAACTACCAAGTTCATATAGCCTCCTTCCGGTTCCATCAGCAGATCAGCTCTATGCCATAATAATTTTGTATTGTCATCTTATTTACACATGCATGCAAAATTTCAGCTCCATCGGTAACCGGGAAGTGGATCTTTAATTTACAAGATTTGATGACAGACAAACATCGGGACAGGTGAAACTAAATAAAAGCTTGGAAAAACGGAAATAAAGACATAAAGCTGTCTTGAATTGACATGAACAGTGATCATTTACATGATCTAGTAATGAAAAGCAGTTCATTGTTTGTTTTTTGGGTACTTACGATATTACGAAAAGGTCAATGTATTTTATTCCACGGTGATCTAGCGCCTTCTATAGAATGTGAAATCCAGGAAAAACATGTCCCTACTTCTAATGTTTGCTGCATGTCAAGATTTATTGGTACCTCTGTATATGTCATTGATTATGGAACATTATAAAATTTGCTAACGATATTTACATTACAATCTAATTATATTATTCGTAGTACATTTAAAAATCGTTTGTAATGGACGGTGTTATGCAATTTGGTATTTCCTGACGACTTTTTGATGTTCAAATGTCAAAAGATCAGTCTTTGAGCCTTAAAAGATGATCATTATTGTCTAATTGTGGAGGCGCGTGTGAAATGTTCTTAGAAAGTAGGTATGGAATGGACGTATTACGTATGAAACGGTCTATTGTTGGTGATAAGTTTATGAAGCAGAAATTTTGCTAATGACCTGGTTTTTGTAGTCAGTAGTCTAATGACCCAGAAGCCATAGTGGATTATGTACCAACTTTGGCTAGAGAAACTCATAGGACATTTTTTGGAGGTGGGAAATCATCCGTGACTTCTCACCGGTGTAGGGTGGAACGAGAGGGCGTGTCAGACTTTTACTTAAGAAAATTCAGCTGTGTTTTTCAGCTATCCACAGCTCTAGCTACGTCGGCCCTGCTGGAGCCTTCCAGTTTTGCTGACTACGCGCCACTTGTGGGTAGCCCCAGCCCACATCTGACATATTATCCACCAACCCGCAGTGGGCCCGTCGTCGAAATCTTCTTTAGTTAGGGATATACTACACATTGGGAAACACGCCTCTTAGTAAAATTTTATCTGGGTAATATAGACTGTTTCATACATAACATAACATAATCAGCCTATTAATTTTCCCAATGCTCCCAGCATTGGGATTTTCCCAATGCTGGGACTCAGGCCTCCTCTCTCTAGAAGAGGGAATGGGCCGTAATCCACCTCGTGGGCCCAGTGCGGGTTGTTTCATACGTTTTACCTTAACCCATTCAGAGGCCTTACCACAACCTTTAAAAACGTTCTATTTGGCGACCGAAACTAAACTGTTAAAGAGATAGAGCTATATAGGCTGTATAGTTCCATCCCTCTTTCTCTCTCGAACATTTTATCATGCCATAAAGCCCCAGATCACAATTAAGATCTAAATCTTGATCTCTCTAACGATCTATCTGACAATCAACGCCATCTATCGTTCATAACCTTAACTACGTGTTCAGAGATGTCAAGAACTCGAGAAACAGCGACAGACATAACTCAGATGATTGATAGTCAATAGAGTGTGACTAGTGTGACTTAGCAACCGAATATGTATGTGAAAATAAATTATATTAGAGATGATCTCATGTTCCATTTGTAATTGATTACTGGTTAGTTATTACCTTAATTTAACTAGCTTTTACCGGCAGGTTTGTCTGTGTAAATGTAGAATTTACAGCCTATAGTACCTTGGGACAATGCAGCTACATATTAGTCAAAGAATTTTTAGAATCGGTTTAGTAGTTTCAGAGATACTTTCTACATACAAACTTACAAGCTAACCGTTGATGTGGTCGCTGATAAGCACTCTTACCTAGAAGTAACCTATACAATTTAAAGAACCCTAGGCTTTATTTTATTATCTAGTTTAAACATTATATAAAGTTAATGAAAACTTAGAAAAAAGTAGGTGAATCTTAAAAAAAAAGAATCACGATGAAAATAAGTAAGTAAAAAATAAAAGGCCTATGTTAGTGTTCATTTTCTCTGTGCTTAAAATTTAGGCTTGGATAGAATTTCAGCATTGATTTGTTTTTCTTTTCTAAAGGATTTCATACTTTAATCTGAATATACTGGGGAAAACAACGTTATACAGGATTATTAGTAAAACACTGGCAACCTCTCAGTACTATGTTAATTAAACATCATAAACAACAACTTTTGTTCTTAGACTTTTAAAAATTAATAAAAAAACATATCTAAATGTTACGAAGTCTATGTGAAGCAAACGATATTACAATGGCAGAGGGGAGCGGGGATCATATGTGCGGGAGGCGTAGGTAGTTACAGCAAAATACAGAGTTGAAATGTGTTAGATAGAACAACGAAATCTTAAAGGTTTGTTTTTGGTAAATGTATTATGTTTTGTAAAAATTCATAGAACAAAAGTTGTTGTTTATGATGTTAGTAATACAGTCCTGCAAGGTTGTTAGTGTTTTACAAATAACCCTGTAAGTATAATTAAAAAATAAAATCGTTAACAGCGAGACTATACAATACAGACGCAGCAAAACTAAATATGCATAAATCACGAATAAGATGGGGATTACCCATTCAAGTACTGCTAAGAGAAGGAGCTATAAGTACTTTAAAAACTGGCGTTAACTGGCTCTTCATTGACCCCCACGTGGCGCCATCGCGCCAGGATGTGCAACAAGGAACATTGTGCAGGCTGTAATACGATCGTGAAAGGAAATCATTGTATTTCACCATCAATTAGCATTCGGTATTTAATGGATAGGAATGTTGTTGCGAATCCCTTACTGCCATTACTATCCTGTAAAGTTTTGTGTGTGTGGTCACTTCGAAATTCGAAGTCGACTTATAATTTGAAACTCAACTCATTTGTTTTAAAAGTAAATCGAAGATTCGAATGTTTGTGTGTGTCATGTGGTCACTTCGAATTTCGAATTCGATACACAATTTGAAACCAAACTCATTTGTTTTATAAATCGAGGTTACGAATGCTTTTTCTCGAAATTGCGTCGTTTAAATTTCGAACTGGAACGTTTATCAATTATTTGAATTGCGTGTTATCTTTTAGAGGAATCTCGTTAAAAAGCAATGCTTTTTTAAATAGCATCCATGTTATTTGTGCTTTGATGGTTGATTTAGTTTTAGAAACTCTGATGATACAACATTAGTTTCTCTGATGATACAAAAAAATATAATGATTATTTTTTAAATCATCAGGAAAATATTACTTATTGGATAGCTGCCCCCTATGGTTCCGCCCGCGTCTTCGGTAATTATTCCGCTCCTTTAGGTCGAACCGTGACGTTGTACATATATCCTTCTTCGATAAACGGGCTAACACTAAAAGAATTGTTCAATTCGGACTAGTAGTTCCTGAGATTAGAGCGTTTAAACAATCTTTACATTTTTTTTTTACCATAGATACTGAAAAATTATATTGAAGGTACAAGGTATATTTCTGCCTCCATTAACATAAACTTCTCCTTGTCCGCAGTGGATAACGCCAGAAGAATGCGCCGTGTACAGCAGAGACCAGAGGCCGCCTCTAGTCATCCCTCGCATCACACAGTTCAGGGCCCCTCGGCCTAGGGCACAGCCTATTGGACATGGACATCATGAGGTGAGGAACTAAATATCTTGCTATAGTATTGGTACTTGCATCCTGGAGAGGAATCTACAGGGCGTATTTTCTATTGTGTAGGTTGGTTATAGGTTATATAACTTTGATTTCTTTGGCCACATTGCCAGAAAGAAAGGTGGTGGGGAAACCTGGAAAAGTAGCTTCTGACAGGGAAAATAGATGGGAAAAGACCCAGGGGCAGGAGTCCAGTACGTTGGTCAGACCAAATTCGTGTTACACTGGAGACCACAGTTAGCGACGCCGTCCAAATCACCGAAGATAGGACGACATGGCGAAGTATAGTCCACAAGAAAATTATTCGTCAAGGTCACGACCCACAGCATTGAGGATAAACGACGCAAGGGGGACGAGGTTAGTTAAAGGATTGGGTCCTTTGCCTGTAAAGCTTGACGCTCTCCCGATTATTTGAACATGAACGAAGATTTTCACCAAGTTATTGGTGTCCTTTAAAGAGGTCAGGTGCGTGTAAAGATTTATGTATTTGGGTGGTAGTAAAGGGAACTTGCAGCGATTATGACAAAACACGAAGTAGGTCTATAGTTTCCATATTAACTTTCATGTTTTTTCCTGGTCTTCTTTTTGGGGCTGAGAATTATCAAATTCTTTCTCCCGGTCTTTTGTTTGGAGCGAGAGGAAGTATCAGACTTTTACTGACTAAAACCCACCTGTGTACTATCAAAGACACTTCCGCATGACACACCGCTACGTTCATATTTGCTTGCACTCGAAACGAAAACTTCAAAGGGTATGGTTCGAAATTTTTTTTAAGTGGTCAGGCAAAAATTAACGTGATGGTACATTCAGGTGCTCTTTGCGTTGAAGGGCCTGAAAGTATTTCGGTATGCAGATCCAAAAAGAATGCGTGAAATAAAGTGTAATGTCACCTTCTTTAACATTGCAACATTTGCTTACAGCGAGGTACATTTAGCTAATATCCAAAGAGATAAGAGCTGATAACGTGTACGTTGCATTCCTCTTTAAGTTGTGCAACTACAGTTAAATATTGAATAACCAACTAAAATACATTATCATCATTATTTCAGCCGATAGATGTTCACTGTTGGACATAGGCCTCCCCCTAGCGTCGCCACAATGCACGATCCTGTGCGTCCCGCATCCATCGGATTCCCACAACTATAGATAAATATGAAATATGTAGCGTTGATATTGAATTACGATGCAGAAAAAGATTCAGAACTATTTGGAGTCACTAACCGAACGTCAACACGTTCTACTGTGGTAAAAATTAAATACAGTAGCCTTCGTCATCTCCATACATTTTATATGGAAACTAGACTTGTAGAGCTACACTAGATCCACGCCACGCGACGTCGTTCTTCGTAGAAATCAGGCGTGGTCCACGTGTGTGTCTGTCTAAATTTAATGTAGTCCTAGCTTTACAATACAGAACAGCTGAAGAGAGCTGTACCTACAGTTAACGCAAAATAAAATGGATCCTAAACAAAATGATCTCCTATTACACAAACTAGAGGGCGCTACAAACGTATAACTGTTTTATCCACCAGGAAACTACTAACAAATCCAGCTAGCCAAGTAGGTACCAAACTATTTTCCTTGTCCAGTTAAACATAAGCAAACAAAATAAAAGCGTGTTGTGGCCCGTGACTCAGCCCAGGCCACAGGACCATAGGTCTGTGTTAATTTGTCCGATTATTGCTCGTCGTGCTGTTAATTTATGCGCAAGCGCACACAATGTGTTGTTCACCCGTTTTAATATGGCGGCCTGGCAGCGTGGAGGGAATGAACCGTAGGATAACTGGAGAAGTTTGGAAGGGCCGTTGTCCGTTAGAACTTTCAGACGTCCTAATATTTTCATAGCATCTTATATTGTTTGAAGAGTATGTTTCGAAAGTCAACTAATGTAACTACGTGCATAAGAATAGCGCTATGCTAGCACTATAGTTGACGATATGAACAGTCAGAAGTAGGTTGATTTTGAGGCAATCATTTGACTGAGCTCATTAAACTGGAATGTCTGATTTTAGCAAGTACCATTTCCTTGACTTGATAATGCTCCCGTACACTGAAAATTAAATAAAAATGTTGAGTTTAGCGCCATTTTGTGACAAGATGGTCATGCTCGAGCCCTTAAGCTCCAGTCTGAAGGCAAACCACTTAAATACACTATGTCTATACGTATGTCTTAAATATACGGGTTTGGTGTAATTGCTGAAAAACTGAAATAGCAACAGATTTCTGTTAGAGCACAACGGGGAGTTTCTGGAAAGAAAACCCATAGTACCAGAACGCAAAGGGTACTAAACGACACAGGTGTGATTTTAGTCAGTAAAAGTCTGACACGCCCTGGGGCCCTCAAACCCAATCCTCCAATGTCTTGTTTGTAAGATAATTTCCCACCTATAAAAAAGTAGACTTCAAAAGCTGTAGTAATCTTTGTAGGTGATAGATTTTGTTGTTTTCCTGAAGAGTAAGGCCTTCTTTCCATGGACTCGTAGCTTCATAGACGCGTATTCGTCATTATACACTTGGTATACGCCTGCGTGAAGCTTACATACTGTAAGGAAGGCCTTCAGATTAAATTTTTTCTATTATTAAATACTGAAAAAAAAAATTACAAGTCTTGTTACCAACCTATATTTCTGTAATTAATCTGTCGAATGTACAAATTGAACATGGCGTCGTGGTCTTGTCCAATAGCGAGCATCCGGCTCGCCCTTCATGTCAACGTATCGATTCAATGCGAGGGATTCATTCGCGAATCAAATGGATTTCAGCTTTCAATGTAAACTGACGACAATGCTGATTTATTTTCACATTTCATACACTGGCTGGGAATTAGTTCAGGTGGAGATGTAATGTGGTATTCAGAAAAAAAAAACAAATAATCGAAGTGTATTTGACAAAGAGTTCCAAAGTAAGATTTGAAATAAGAATAGGATTATAGCAACTTTTTATGATGCATACATATATTTTTATTTTATTTTTTAAACCGCCTAGCCCGTTCCATCATCGGACTACCAGCCGTATGGCGATGCGCCACCGGTACATGGTGAACGTTCCACCTACACGCACAAAACGTTTCGGAAACACATTCATTGTGCGTGCAGCTAAGGAGTGGAATTCCTTGCCGGAGTCTGTGTTTCCTGATAGCTACAACCCGGGAATCTTTAAGTAGAGAGTGAATAGGTTTCTTCTAGGTAAGCGCGTTCCATCTTCGACCACATCGTCGCTTTCCATCAGGTGGGATAGCGGTTAAGCGCAAACCTATAAACAATAAAAAAAAAACAGCACAAATAAATTAATTGAAAAAGGTTTGATGTTACGATACATAATTTACAATTTTTTCTATATAAGTTAAGTTTTAAGTGTCCATTATAGCATCGCCTTAAACGTTAAAATATTATTTAATAAACGAATAAGTATTTGATAAGGGTTAATGAGAGTTCGTGGTTTCTCTTGTAATATAACAAATACCTAGAAACACCATTAAAATTTAAGTACCAATAATATTCTTAGTAATTGAACGTAATATTTGTATTAAGAATTATGTGACTAAGAGATTAGTAAATATTAAATGATCCTGGAAAGCAAAAGGAAACTGAAGGATCACGGGTAGGTTTATAGTTAGTTAAAGTTTTACACTCCCTCTTGATCGACCTTGGGCAAGATAAGTTATTTGATAAAATATGCTTGTAGCGACATCTATGACGCCACATAAGAACTACGAAGAAAATACGAAATCCTGCATCGCGCAATCAAAGTTCTCCGCGCGATTTGAACATACACGACAGCCTGACAACAACTATCAGGCAGTCGCCCACCAGACTATAATACCTGTCTGGCCGGAGGATCCTCCCTTTTCAATGGAGGTTTGTGGGACTTTACTCTCTGTTCCGCATACCTCCAAATGCTTTTAATGAAAATCATTTTCTCATAGCAAGCTTTTATAGCTCGGTATACCTTTAATACTTGTCAAGACGAATCATACGAGCCCGAACTCGATGGGGTTGTGTCGTTTAACTACCAAGCTCCTATAGCCTCCTTCCGGTTCCATCATCAGATCAGCTCCATGTAATAATTGATAAAAAAAATCAAATGAGCCTTTTAATAAACGGCTGCATAATGAAAGTTGTAAAACTGAAAACAACCTTACCACCCTTAAAGGGGGATGGAGGAGCCATACACCTTACTAATAGCTCCTATACTATAGCTCTATCCCTTTAACAGTTCAGTTTAGGTCGTCAACTGAATCGCGTTAAGAACTCGTGGTAGCGCCTCTTATTATCAAGTGCACGTACCGTAGTCACTCGTATAGTATTCTCAAACGGTAAGTACTAATGCAACACACTGAAGTGATATCAAGCATATTAATGAGACGATTAATATTATACACATTATCTTTAGCAGTTGTAAGTAGATTCGTATTGAAAAAAAATAGCACTTTATGTTTCTGGTCCTTTGATATAGTACCTACTTAAGACGTGTGACGTTTTTTTTTTTTGTCGACGGGGTAAATCAACATTGACAAAACCCGCTCTTGGGTGGAGCGGGAGATAGTGTCAGACTCTTACTGACTAAAAACCCCGCGCCGTTTCTTCTAGCCTTCACACCGGGGCTCTAGTTTCCTTTCGGATAACCCCGACCCCGGTAGGCTTCGACCCAGATGGGCCCTCTCCTGTTGCTGACAACTCCTTGAGGCGCGCGGGAACAGTGCGCGCCGTCAACGCCTTAGCTCGGTCCGGACAGTTACCGGGTGGACAGCGAGCTACCCATAGCTCGCTGTCCACGAGCCCGCGTCTACGGTGGCTGGAAATCGGGGCTGGAACCCCGGCGGCGGCGGCGGCGAGGGCGCCTGGAGCGGTCGGCTTCCTTTTTTGCTAGCATTACTGCTTCGCAGAAGGAGGCGACTGCCTGCCACTCCTCCTCGCTCCGGACCATGGCCTGAACCAAGGCCCGGCGCGAGAGGTCTCCGCCGCCGATCGCCCCCACGAGGGCACGGCGTTGCTCCGCCCAAGCAGGGCACATCTCTACTGTGTGCTCCACCGTGTCCTCCGGGCGTTCCGCACAGTGGCGGCACCCGGGCGTATCTTCCGCAAGTTTGCGGAGGGCTGTCCCTTACACCTTGTATAGGTTAATATTAGTATGATAGTGGATACCATCGCGGTCATTTCAGCAGGATCACTTATAAAAAAATTCGCTTGAATCCTGCGGCGCGGCGCTAAACCAAACCCTTTGAAAATTTCGTTTCGAGTGCAAGCAAAAATGGACTTAGCGGTGGTCATTCGGGATTGTCTTTGATGGTACACCATGATCAATCGACAGCAAAGAAAGGGTTAAATCTTCTGCAAACGACGTTTTGTCAATCGAGCAATAAATCTAGTAGGTACCTACTGTGCGTTCCAAATAAGAATAGGATCGATTTTTTGTTGTGACGTCACGCTTTACCGTCCAATCTAAGAAATTTGGTCAAAGTTGGGGAACTTGGAGATGAGTAAAATTGAAGAACTGAATTCTGATTAAACTTTTTTCGTTCACAGTTCAATAAATTTTTAAATTAAATTGTAAGTTTACCCCTTCAGATACCGTCAATTAGAGACACAATAGTAAGACAATAGATGCGCGGCCACCGGTGGTCGCTTGGGGATTCATGAATTAAGTTCAGTAAATTAAATTTTTCGTAAAATAGTTACAAGTTTCAAAATTTCTTTCCTCGATTTGACAGTAAATCGTGACGTCACAACATGCAATCGATCCTATTCTCATTTGGAACGCACTGTACTGATGCAGCTTTGCCGATATTTGTAGCGTACATTTCACACGTGTTCTGCATCTCTTATGTTTACTCGTAACCTTGAAGGTTTGTTTACATAACAGAGGTGTAAAAACGTCACCCAACTACATCATTTACATAATTATACGTACCAACCAAATTCCAGAAGTCATAAAAACTGGGCATGTGCGAATTGGACTGGCGCACGCCGTCCATAGAAAAATATGGCAAAGAAATCGCGTTTGTTGTATGGGAGCCCCCCTTAAATATTTATTTTATTTTGTTTTTAGTATTTGTTGTTATAGTGGCAACAGTAATACATAATTTGTGAAAATTTCAACTGGCTAGTTATCGCGGTTATTGAGATACAGCGTGGTGACAGACGGACGGACGGATAGTGAAATTTTAGTAATAGGGTTGTTTTGGAAACACATTCATTGTGCGTGCAGCTAAGGAATGGAATTCCTTGCCGGAGTCTGTGTTTCCTGATAGCTACAACCCGGGAATCTTTAAGTCGAGAGTGAATAGGTTTCTTCTAGGTAAGCGCGTTCCATCGTCGACCGCATCGTCGCTTTCCATCAGGTGAGATAGCGGTCAAGCGCAAACCTATCAATAATAATTAAAAAAAAAGGTTTGAGTACAGACTACAGAACCTTAAAAACAGAAGGGCTTCAAGCACTTTAACATTATAAGCAAGTTTTCTACGGAAATCCATTACTTATGGACAAATGCTCGATAAAACATGGAAATATAGTTGTAACGAGAACACAAAGTAACAGATTTAACTGGGCTATTTCCTCATACACACGTTTAATACATGTGGGATGATTGAAGTCTCAGGTTTCGCTAGTACCGCCACAGTGTAGCTTATGCAGTGGTTCAACGCCTTTTATATCGACAGGGTCATTGTTCGATACAAATAACATGAACACAAAATGACATACAATTGTATTTGCATTTGAAATTAGAACGGTAGTCGGAAATGTCATATCCGAAGCTGCTAATGTCATTATTACGATAGCCGACCCTATTTCTCTGTCATCAATCCTTGGTTTGTGTTGATCTACTGTATATATGTAGCATGTATTATACACACTAGTGCTGTCACAGACAACACAATTATAATCAGTGCAGAGTAATAAAGTAAGATAACAATACATTTCCTAACATCAAATTGACGACCGGCCAAAGATAAGAGGGCACTAGTGATGCGACATTCATAGTTCCGCTCGCCGGAACTTTGCCGTAAATATGTCTATATTTTGTTCGATCTTGGCATGTTGATTTTACAGAATGATACCTATTGTATTTTTTTTTTATAGTTATTGAAGCTTTTGACACACATTATCTTTGTTATTTCTATGAAACCTGACTGGCCTGTTGGTCTAGTGGTTAGTGGCCCTGACTGCTATGCCGGAGGTCGTGGGTTCGATTCCCACCCAGGACAAATGTTTGTGTGATGAGTAGGATCATTTTTTCTGTGTCTGGGTGTAATTTTTATCTATAACTAGCTTTTGCCCGCGCGGCTTCGCTCCCGCTCTTCCCTACTCCACCCTACTCTACCCTACTATACCCTACTCTACTATACCCTACCCTACCCTACCCTACTCTACCCTACTCTACCCTACTCTACCCTAATCTACCCTACTCTACCCTACTCTACCCTACTCTACCCTACTCTACCCTACTCTACCCTACTCTACCCTACTCTACCCTACTCTACCCTACTCTACCCTACTCTACCCTACTCTACCCTACTCTACCCTGCTCTACCCTACTCTACCCTACTCCACCCTACTCTGCCCTACTCCACCCTACTCTACCCTACTCCACCCTACTCCACCCTACTCTACCCTACTCTACCCTACTCTACCCTACTCTACCCTACTCTACCCTACTACTCTACCCTACTCTACCCTACTACTCTACCCTACTCTACCCTACCCTACCCTACCCTACCCTACTCTACCCTACTCTACCCTACTCTACCCTACTCTACCCTACTCTACCCTACACTACCCTAATTTTTTTTTCCAAAAAAAAATCAGCCAAATCGGTCAAGCCGTTTTCATGCCAAGTCGTGACAACGGAAAACGGGGGTCATTTTTATATATATAGATATGTATGTATTTAGAAATGTATAAGTAGGTTTATCAGTTGTCTAGTACTCATAACACAAGCTCTGCTTAGCTTGAGACTCGACGGCGTTAAGTGATGGTTGTAGGATATTATTATTATTACCTCTATGTAGGTATAGCTTTGCAGAATTTGTGTTTCATTCGAAATAAAATAGAATGATTTCTTTTACACAATTATCCTGATTCTCCGTTTTTACATCACTCGAATAATATTTAATTTATTACAACTGTTACCTACTCATTCTAAATAGTCATTGTTACATGTAAAACTTGTCAGTGAAATTTAAATCCTTTTTTATATTTTCCTTATTTTGTTCCTTTATGTTGAGAGTGCGTAATTGTAGCGAGCAGTCTACTTTGTGCGTGTGCCAATTGAAGGATTAACAGGTGTAGTGATTTATTTTATGGTATGATAGATATACAATGTATTCTTGAATATTATTCGTGTTTACAGATTCATTATATTAAAAATGCATTCTTATTAATTAAAGCGTATATAAAACCATAAATGGTCAAATACATAGTATCGTCTCATTGAGGAAACTGGTAAATTATTTGGTGTTTCCTTGTTGACGAAATAATTGATCCAGCTCATAACAATTGATATTCTCATACTAAGGAGCAGCGGCCACGAGAAATTTATCGACACAACAAATTTTACAGGAAAACATCGACAAAATCCATCGACGTACGCACAACACTAAATAATATCGCTACAATGACACTAGTGCAGTCAGTGTGTCAACCGCTACACGAACAAGACGAATTTATTGTCGTTTTCCTTTAAATATTACCTTATTTAACACATTTATACGTTTAGTTAGCCATTAATAATGTAACAATTATGTGGACTAGTGGTTTAGTGTGAAAATACAGGTTAAAACCCAAGTTTTTCAAAGTTTTATTATGTTCAAATTGAAACGAGGGAAGACATGGTTCCGAGAGGTAAATGGTTTTAATATTAATTGTTGTGTAAAATGTTCCTATAGGAGTGGTCACAGCGTAGGTCGATTGGTTTACGCAGTCAAGCAACGTTGCTGCGATCACGTGTGATATGAATGACCTCTCCTTTTCCTATGTGATTCTAAATATCTATGATAGCCTGATAAACAGTAGGACGTGTAGTTCCAACCATTGACTATCCAAAAGTATCTAGCACTATCCTTTATAGAACTCTTGTCTATGGATTTATGGTCATTGGTCACTCACATCACAACCTCTTTCGGTCCATATGAACTACAAAAAATTAGCTAGCGTATACTGTACGTGACATGGTAGGTACTTATTTCCATGAGGAATGCTCAAATAACTCCTCCGATTTTGGGTGGGGCGAGAGGGTAAACCTGACATTTACTGACAAACCAACCTCTGTTCCTTCAATCACCCTTGGGGTCCAAGTCAAGTGCAAGGTCTCGGTAACTCTTTCAAAGAATCCCTCCTAGATAGGACATAGTCAAAATGGTTAGCTAGCAAGATGGCATGTCCCTGATTGCTCAAGGAGTGCCAACGTAAAAATAATAATATAACTTACCAATCAGCTCAGTCCAACACCATATAAAGAGGTCATCAATAGTATGGTGATCTATGATTCATTGGCACCTATGTGTCACAACAAAATACTGTAACAAATAAGTGTCATAGGCTTCATAGCACCGTCATTTTGCGTAGTTGATATAACGTAATTTTCGTAATATACGAGTGAGTGCTTTGAAAATTGGAAGAATCAATGAACTGACTTTGATAAGGACGCCATGATTCATCGGCATTCAGCTGTGTTTTGTATATTTGTAATAAGTTTTCGCTTGTTGCTTCGCTCGCTTATAATCATAACAATCAGCCGTTTAATGTTCCCACTGCTGGGACTCAGGCCTCCTCTCTAGGAGAGGGAATGGGCCGTAATCCATCATGCTCCTGTGCGGGTTGGTGAATGTCACACGTCTTCGATTTTTTTGTTCTAGGACATGTCCGATTCCTCACTATGTTTTATTTCGCCGTTTTGAAAGCAGTGGTGTTGAAATAAATTGGGTTTGAACCCGCGACCTGCAACTCTGAACTCGGAACCGTTACCACTCGGCCACCACTGCTTTCGAGAGCTTGAAGGTCAAAAATTGTCCCATGGAAATATTAGAACGAGTATACCGAGGCGAAAAGGATCCTCTGCCTAAATACGACTTGTCCAAATTCGATCAAGCTTGAAGACGAAATAAACAGACTATTGTCATCTTAAAGATTTAACTGCTTACTACAATAAAGTTAACGGAAATCGTGAAGTTGAGGATTCATCTACTGGTTCTAGAAGTGACAGTATTGCAAGAAATTCGCAACAGTAACCTTGCAAATTAAAATAAATGTATAGCGCTGTTCTGCCCACGCATTCTAATCAAGGAATCTTTAGAACAACCTCTTCATAGACTCAAAAAACAACAACAATACATGGATACATAACGATGACATCGCTAGGAACCCTTAGCAAGAATACTAAGATTAATAAATACTTTTTTCAATACACTTGCTCATAAAGTGGCTCTTATTGCACTGCACTTAGGTTTAAAATGGCACTTGTTACCAAACTGTGACATTTTGATTACCATTACGCACTAGTGCTATAATGTGGTTCAAACCTTATTGTTCAACCTCTCCACCGTCATAATTTTATGACATTTATCGTATCAGGATGGGCGCAGGTTAACCACCACGAACAAAAGAAAAACAAAATGGGCGCGCATATGAAAACAGTTTTTTACCGCCACAAAATTTTACTAGTGTTACAGTTATTTTATTCACAAGTGTATTGAAAAACGTCGTATGATACACGTGAGTAATTAATGATTACCGTTCTCGGCTCCCTTAAGACCCTCGCCATGGCTCGGGTCTAAATACCGCCTCAACGGTAATCACTAACATTACACACTTATATCATAATGTACTATTACAAAACTATTACCATTCTATCTAACCCCTCTAAAATATTTGCTAACAGCTGTTTTTAGTTCACCTTCGTGTCTCTTTTAATCCGTATTTCCACATCTAATTAAAACACCGCGCCTAATTTGATTGAAGCAGAGCGAAAAAGTATCCGGCTCGAAGGACCAATAAACACGCGTTGTTAATGTGGCTCGTGGGCTCGAAGTCCACAGAAAATGTATCGTGATATTTGTACATCCTTACTAATATTATAAAAGCGAAAGTGACTTTGTTTGTTTGTTACGTCTTCACGCCTAAATGGCAAAACCGATTTTGATGAATTTTGGTACTGAGATAGTCGGGACCCTGGAGACGGACATAGGCTAATAAAAAAAGTGAGAAAAGGGGGAGACAGAGTAAAGTATATTGATAAACGCGGACGAAGCCGTGGGTAAAAGTTTATTATAATAATCTAAAAATTGGTTTCGTGATCCTTGTTCATCATCATTTCAACTGATAGTCGTCCACTGTTGGACATAGGCCTTCCCCAAGTGTCGCCACAATAAACGTTCCTGTGCGTCTCGCATCCATCAGATTCCCGCAAGCTTTACCAACGTCTTCGAACGCTGGTAAAGCTTGCGCCTCCTACAAGGTGGACCTATGACCTCATACAGGTTACGGGTGATTCTTGAAACTCGTCTTTTTTATTGATAAGCTCGTCTTCAAACATCTCGACTGGTAGTAAAAGATTTTTTGCTCTCATTCTTCATTGCCAGACATCATGTTGATAGTCACTTTAACTGCCTCATTGGTTTCGTGGTCACCATCGCGACTACTAAGAGTGTAGTGTTCGGTTCAATTACCAGGTCTTGCCAAAAGGGCTATTGGGTTTCTTATAGAAGAACTTTTATCAAGTCATCTGTCAATTTGAATCGAAAACTAGTCGTCTACTTCTCGTCATTGGCCTCCACCAAGCGTTGTCAGAACTGCTTGATTCTTACGGCCCTAAAACGCAAAGAGCAACTGAAAAAATAGAGATCTCGCTCCACCCACAGCGGGAGAATTTATTTAATGATTTCCCAAGCACGAAAAAATGGTGCCCCATCGATCGGCTTGAACTAAACTAGTTTGGAAAGTGAAATTCCCTGCCGGAGTCTGTGTTTCCTGATAGCTACAACTTAGGGGTCTTTAAGTCAAGAGTGAATAGGTTACTTCTAGGCAAGCGTGTTCCATCGTCGACCACATCGTCGCTTACCATCAGGTGAGATGGTGATCAAACGCAAGCCTATCAATAATAAAAAATAAAAAAAAGTTTGCCAATCACTAAAAAAAAAAATGCGTCGTCACATCATTTTTCCTAAAGTGATTAGATATGCCATGGCTATAAAAGTAAACAAAATAGTATGTTCGTGCCATATTTCTAATTAGTCCGATATATTGCCAGCCGGCCAGATAAAATGCTAAATCAACCGAGTGCCGACCGGACGCTGTCATCGCTTCTTTTTCCTTATTAGCTCATACATTCTGGTCGCATGGTCGGCTGATATTAGGTAAAAAATTAATGGAACGTTTAAAATTAACTATTGACGTGAGCTGGAAAAGGTTTAAGTAACTAATTATTAATTATTTATCTGTTTTGATTCGTTCTCAATAATAACAATATGATCTATTTTATCCTATTATGAATAACGCAAATGAAAATACCGAGGTCATAATTAGTTTAATTTTCCGATTAACAGCATTACATTTTCAATAACAGCAATCTACACTAATATTATAGAAAGGTAAAATTGTTTTTTTTTTTTGTTTAAATTGGAGGTACCTAATCTCTGAAAGTGCTCGTCCAATTGCATTTTTTTTACTGATAGAAAGCAGTTTTATTCCTTACTGACATTTTATATATGTGGGAAAAGCCGCGGGCAGAAGCAGGGCTCCATTCAAATTTGAGTTTAGAGTTAATTCTAATGACGTCATAAGGTAATTATTCTAATTATGCGAATGGTATTTCAACTGTCAAGCATTGGTCGATTACTTCAACCTACCCTGCTCAGAGTTAGAGTTAGTTGGGTTCACTCTAGGGTAGCTACAATAAATAACGACCCTGGGTTGTAACTCTACGATTCTGGTTATTTTTGAACGCAGGGCTGGTCATTTATAATGTAATTTTTAAGGTAAGCGCCAGATAAACGTGGAATAACGGTCATTAACCCTCCTAAATTTGTTGACATTCTTAATTTCAAAAACGGACATGAAAGCTGTCTTGAATCGATAAAAAGACATAAAGCTGTCTTGACCTTTACATAATCTAGTAATGAAAAGCAATTCATTGTTAGGTTTCCAGGTACTTTATTACTGTACTTTATTCCACGGTTATCTGGCGGTATAGTGCAAGGATGCATTCACTGTGAAGCAGGGCCCAATCTGCAAGCCGGGCATTTGCTCAGAGCGGCAAAAAAATTAGAGGCGGCATAATATACTTATTCCTATCTTTCAACCTAGCCACCTACACCCAAGTTGACAGCTTGAGGAATTTTACATCTGCCACCTTCCAACCTACTTCAGGTTGGATAGTGGAAATATTTAAGACTTCAAACTCATGACTTATATGGTTTTATGTATGTAAAGGGCGGCGAAAATTATCTTTGCCCGGAGCGGCTAAATAGCTAGATCGGGCTCTGCTGTGAAGTCAGAGAAATATGTCACAGTACAAACAATAGGCGTCCTTACCTTCCGCATGACGCAGGTCCTCACCGGACATGGCAAGTTCGGGAGGTTCCTGCATCGGATTCAAGCGGAAGAGACGCCCGGGTGCCGCCACTGTGCGCAACGCCCGGAGGACTCGGTGTAGCACATCGTCGAGGTGTGGCTGCCTGGGCGGAGCATCGCCGTGCCCTCGTGGGGGCGATCGGCGGCGGAGACCTCTCGCGCCGGGCCCTGGTCGAGGCCATGGTCCGGAGCGAGGAGGAATGGCAGGCGGTCGCCTCCTTTTGCAAAGCAGTAATGCTTGCAAAGGAGGAGGCCGACCGCATCAGGCAACGGCGCCCTCGCCGCCGTCGCCGGGATTCCGATCCCGATTTCCGGCCACCGTAGACGCGGGCTCGCGGACGGCGAGCTATGGGTAGCTCGCTGTCCGATCGTCCGGTAATGGGCCGAGTCCAAGACGTCGACGGCGCGCACTGTTCCCGCGCGCCTCAAGGAGTTGTCAGCAGCAGGAGGGGCCCAGCTGGGTCGAAGCCTACTGGGGACAGGGTTGTCCGAAAGGGAACTCGTGCCCCGGTATGAAGGCTAGAAGGAACGGCGCGGGGTTTTTAGTCAGTAAGAGTCTGACACTCTCTCCCGCTCCACCCAAGAGCGGGTTTCGTCAAAGATGATTTTCCCCGTCGACAAAAAAAAAAAAAAAACAGTACAAACAATCTACAAATCTTAACACGGCTGCAAATTATACCAAACTAGTAGCTGCCAAGCATCTTAGGGGAGACCGGGGATGGTTGGCTATAGGGGTAGGTTGACTAATCGGCAATAACACGCCAGGATCACGTGTTTTTAATTAGCCAATCACGATGGAGGATGCGTCCTCGCGTCCCTCAAGACTGTGTGAAGTTCGCACGCGCAGTCGCGAAGCGTTCTTGAGTGGGAACAGTTGTTATGTTTTTTTATGCGGTAAGTAAATTTTTCTGTTCGTACATTTTTTGTTATTGTCATTATGTATCTATTTAAATCAATGTTACTGGTGTGCCAAGTGGAAATATGATTATTATTTTCTATGTAACAGTGCATGGCTTTCATTTTAACGCCAATGTTTAAAGATGCTATGCGGTTAAATTCCAAAATGGCGTATGGGGCTAGTTGGCCAATTTTCTTCGGGGTTGGTTGACTTATAGTGAATAATGAAGTATAAGGCAATTTTGTAGGCTAATAGTTATTACGGATCTATTCTTGAAACCAAATTTAGCACTATGACGATCTTCTTTCACATACTTAATAACAATTGTACATTTCCAGATAATGAGGACGTAAAAAAGAACCACCGAAAGAGGGGAGACACCAAAAAGTGTACTAAAAAAGCTTGTCACGACGTAATCTTCGATAATCGTAATCTACGTAACCTTCAAAAGCATATACTCCACATCAAAGGCATACCAAGTTCCATATAAAACATTACATCGATATAAGACTGAACAACACGAGACTTTACACTATTTTCATAGTTATTTTTTAGATATTTCCAAGTTTATGAATGTTGATTGATCTCCGACTTGATTTGTAATAAGAATCATTTACGTTCATCCTCTATTTATTTGTTAATTCAACAAATAGTGAATAATTATATTGATAATTTAACCAACTTTAATAATTTAAGTGACTGTTATTAAATATTTTCTTTAACTTACAGATCACAAATTTAAGTTTTCTTACTTTAAAATAAAGAGTTACCTACGTTTATTAGTAATTTTCCTAGTTTTTTTTAATATCAATACCTTTAGTTATACTAATTACGGCCTTAGTCAACCTACCCCATGCTTATGGGCGACCTACCCCGGATATGGGGCAGGTTGACCAAGAGGCAAAGGTTTTGAAAATTGTCAAAATAATTATTATAACGATAAATATATAGGTATCTAATTAGTATTCTAGGTACCTGAATAGTTCCTCTATCTGTGACCACTGTCATTTTCTTTTTATCTACTCAAATATTGAACATATAGCAGCTTAAGTGAAAACCTAGTCAACCATCCCCGGTCTCCCCTAACCCGCGTGATAGTAGACTTATCACCTACGGATACAAAAAAAATATCCTACGACCTATTCTCAGACCTATTCTATATGCGCAAAATAAATAATAAAAATTGGTGAAGGAGTCGTGTTATTGCCATTGCGTCAACAGAGCTATATAGTTTTGTATGTACGAGTAAGTATCATGCAGGTGTACACTAAGCGTAGTATAATGACGAATACGCGTCTAAAAAGTAAAAAGATTTTCTTTCTTCTTTCTTTCTTTTTTTTCTTTCTATGAAGCTACGCGTCCGTGTGCTAGGCCTAACAAATACTGTGACACGAAATTTGTATGTACTACATATGTAGGTATACATAAACTTCTCGACTATCACTCTTTCTATGAATGAAAATAACATCAAAATACCTTATTTGTGGTTTAAGAGGTGGTAGAGGATTAACAGACAGACGCGGAAAACCACTTTTTATATTAGGTATAATTATTAAGATCACAAATATTCTATTAAAAATAAATGCATGACAAATGAATGACATACATATAGGTTACACAAATATCATTTATAAGTGATTGTTCTCAAGTTTAAGGAAAAAATATGTTTTAATAGACAATTTTAATTAGCATAACACTTATATTTAAATAAGAAACTTAATTAATTCATTACTCGTACAGTCTTACATAGACTTCCTTAGTTAAAATGTACAATATAGGATTTAAAGAAAAAACGACATATCGCTGAAAACTAGCCTAATTAAAAAGCATTTTCGAAAGAGATACCGTGATCCTGGTACGCAAAGGGCAACTGTAGGACAATAGTAGGTTTTAGTAAAAAATAAGCCAAACCCAAAAAAAATGTCAATCAAATTAGCCTATCGTAGACAACTGCTGGTAATGGGCCTCTCCCAGGCTGCACCAAAACAGCCAGCACACCGTCTTTCGCGTCTGTATCCTTAGCTAAGTTGATAATCTGCAATTCTGCAATCGTTAACGCTAGTAAAAAACTTCAAATGTAGGAGGATGACGTCAACTCAACGCTCAGTCACGTGGCCAGAACAAAAGAATTGGGGGCGTGGACAACTCGAGGCGTTCGACGCAAACGAAACGGTTGTAACTTGGCTAGGGGGGATGATCTTCTTTACATGTCGATGGCAAAACTATCTTTTCAAGTTAAATTCCTTGCCTGGCCCAGCATTCAGCCAGGACAATGACGTCCACTGACGCTGGCATTAGGTCCCTACATAATCAAGTAACAGCCACGTCATCAGGGCATTTGATAAAATCAAAAATATTTGTCATCTTTGTTCCATTTTAATACAGCAATAGGTGTCATTGTTCTTTCCCAAATACCTACCTCTATCTGAGATATTTGTTGAACAAGCAAAATGAAAAAAAAAATTGAAAATTTGAATTTCGCGTTAATTAATCTAACTATACCTTTTATTATCAATTTTTTATTTCATGAAAAACGATGCTTAGTAACATTTTTTGCTCGGGTTGCGTCGTGCATTTTCCTTTCACCCTGTACCTACAGGGTCCAAACACAAAATGCACGACGCATCGCAAGAACTTTTCAGAAACTTTAAACTTCTCGGGCGACCCAGACGCAACGTCAATAAATATTGTTCAATGACCTATAATGCTTTACTGAAAACACAGTCCACAACTAGACATAGGTTTCTCCAATACCACGCCACTCACTCGAATCTCAACTTTATGATCACACACTCAACAGCTGTTTTCCTATAATTCCAGGAGGATATCCCAGAGCAGGGGTCCCTGCGCGTCCGTGGGTACGAGCACCTCAACAACTGGAGCCCAACGTCGGAGAGATCCCGGGCAGACCTGGACCTTGGCTACAACAAGGCCACCGACAGCCCGCCCTTCGTCAGGATCGATCGTAATAAGAGATTGGGTAAGTAGCATAAAACCTGTACCCCTAGCCAAGTTGCTAATCTGCAATAGTTAACGCTAATAGAAAGCCTTCAAATGTACGGGAACCACGTCGTCTCAACACTCAGTCACGTGGTCAGAACAAAAGAATTGGTGGCAAGGTCAACTCGAAGCGTTCGATGCAAGCGAAACGGTTGTAACTTGGCTAGGGGGTCAGGTTAGCAACCTTCATTCTACGAAGACGGCTTACATAATGCCTATAGCATCATTATATAGTAGCTCTTGCCTGCGGCTTTGCCCGCGTACATAAAATACCTAGCTAGCCTATATAAGCCTATGTCACTGAGGAGTAGGTAAAGCAGCTTTCTATAGGTGAAAAAAAAAAAAAAATCGGACCTGTGTTTCCTACAAACAAAACAAGCTTTTAATGGAAATATTTTTTTCATAGCAAGCTTTTATAGCTCGATATACCTATATAGGTAATTAATACTCGTCAAGACGAATCATACGAGCCCAAACTTGATGGAGTTGTGTCGTTTAACTACCAAGTTCCTATAGCCACCTTCCGGTTCCATCATCAGATCAGCTCCTTATTATAATAATTTTGCATTGTCATCTGATTTACACATGCATGCAAAATTTCAGCTCAATCGGTAACCGAGAAGTGATGAAACTAAATAAAAGCTTGTATAAACAAACTTTACCTCTTTATAATGTTCAGCGTAGAAGTATAGATTTCATTCATCAGGCCCGGTATCCACCAAAGCGGAGAGGAGAGGAGACGAGAGGAGATGTGTTTGAATTTGAATAAACCAATCCGATTTCGTTATTTCCACATCTCTTCTCTGCTTAGCTTTGGAACGGAGTAGGTTTTTAGTCAGTAAGAGCCTGACACTATTTCCCACTCCACCCAATAGCGGGGGTTGTCATCGGATGATTTTCCCCACCATAAAAAAGCTTACCAATTGAAATTATCTTTATTCCAGGTGGTTCTACAGAAAACCTCCTCATCAACCCCAGACGACCAAGTCACCTGCAGCTCCCGGCATCTTCGTCCGGGGACAGTCTCGATGTGGAGATCAGAGAGAGGGAGCCAGCCTATGTCAGGAACCGAAAGTCCCGGTCCATGGTCGCGACCAAGAATCGGATGCAGTCTCCCATACCAGCTCCTAGGTTGACGCTGCAGCAACCGTCTGAGGTAAGAAACGTAATCTAAAGTAGATTAATTATAAGGTAAATCATTTTACAACCTGGATTCACGATCAAAACCTTTTTTTTAATAGGAAATTACAACAGCGTTTTGGCTTAAAACAGTATATCCACGCGTCCCTGAAATTAGTCCCAGTCTTTTAGTCCATGCACCTAATAACAGAAGTTCTAATGAAATGTCCGGTCTTGCATATTAACGCATACCACCTAAACAGAAAGTAGGAATTAGCGTCGAGCCTACCTGCATAAAATAGATAGGTCCAAAAATATGTACTTCACTTTTTATACCTACGCTAGGCGAGCGCACTGGGGACAGCGCGTTGCACCGAACGGGCGAATTGAGGCGAGATATCGTGTCCGTGAGCGGTGTCTATGTGTGCGTTGCTCGAGCGTGTCCATCTATTTTGTGCTACCAGGGTCTCGGGATTGTTCAAATGAAGTTTTTCTACAATATTCACTCTTTGGTATCAAAAGTAAATTGAAAAGTAGCTCAGATGAATAGACACCCCTAGCAGAGTCGATGGCCGCTAGGGCCACAGGGAATTTTTGAAAAGGAAACCCTTGGTCCCAGAAAAACCCACCTGGGTTTTAGTCAGTAAAAGTCTGCATTGTCTCTCGTTCCATCTAGAGTAGGAGTCATTTGATAACTAGGTACCCAGGTAAAAAAAAATAACATTATTGATTATCTTCAGATTACATAGAGCCTTAAGTTTTGCCATGCTAAGCATCACTTCCTAAAGAGAAACAAAATTTTACAGACAAGGAAAAAGTATTATTTCTATCCCATGGAGTTTGTTGCACATTCTTCTCCATAGAGATCTACGCTTTAGAACGTGCAATTTAGCTTACATTCATTACATTCTGACATTTGACTATTCAAAAGTGCTTGCAAATGGTCATCATCATTTCAGCCGACAGACGTCCACTGTTGGACATAGGCCTCCTCCAAGTGTCGCCACAATGATCGATCCTGTGCGTTCCGCATCCATCGGATTCCCGCAACCGCAAACGATCTATTTGAAATAAATGTGAATTTTAAATTTTTTGAATTCTTCCCTAAAGCGAACCAAACGTCCAACCAAGCTAATAATACATTTTGATAATCCACAGGTAATTCTGGAAAGTTCTATCAAACGCACCAAGTTCCTGGAAGGCACGAAGAAGACCAAAAAGAACTGGATCGACTGCTACATGGTCCTCACACCCACGGCGCTGGTCTTCTACAAGGATCAAAGGACATATTATGCTCCTGTGAGTATTTTGGCTCCTAAGTAAATAGACAATGGGGTGCTACGACAAAAAACCTCCACGTGTTCTCTGCAGGGTCGAAGCTAACTGGAGCCATGGGTGATGCGAAAAAAGAACACCATGGCCCTGGAACGAAGGCAAAGAAGGATCAGCCCCACAATAGTGTTTATTTTGCAAATACGTTTTATTTATAACACTTTTACTAGTAATTTTTTTTGGTAACTTAAACTAGATGGGGCCAGTCAGTGAGAGCAGTGGTGGCCGAGTGGTAATGGCCCCGGCTTACAAGTAGTAGGTCGCGGGTTCGAGCCAGGCGCATTACTTTGTGTAATTTATTTCATCACCACTGCTCTCAAAACGGTGAAGGAAAACATCGTGAAGAAACCGGCATGTCCTAGAACCAAAAATTCGAAGACATGTAACATCCACCAATACGCACTGGGCTTGCGTGGTGGATTACGGCCCATTCCCTCTCCTTGAGAGGAGGCCTGAGTCCCAGCCGTGGGAACATTTAAAAAAAGGCTGATGATGATGATGGGGCCAGTCTTTCCCAACTGATTACCCTGAGAAGATACACCGAAACAAACTCAGTGGTCAAAGTCCCTTTTAAGTCTAAGCGTTTCGCTTCTTCGTTTATACCGCGTACATCAAAGAACTGAAACAATTTGCCTGCTGCGGTCTTTTATAATTTGGGTGTCTTCAAGGCTAGGTACAGTTAATAGGCTCTTAATAAACTAGTGCGCTTCACCATCTACGATTGCATCACTGCTTACCATCAGGTGGGATCGAAGTCCAGTACTAGTTTATGTTATAAAAAAAAAACTTTATACAGAAAACATGTAATGTGTCAAATTAGGCAATATTATATTAAAGCTGTAATCGTACTATAACCCATTGTATCATTGCAGAAAGTACCTCGTCCGCCGGGCACACCACCCAGCCCTTCGGCGCCACTCGCCGAGCTGGTGCTGCCGCTGAGGAACGCTCACGCTGCGCAGTGCATACAGAAACACACCAAAAGGTAACTCATCGGACAACTCTAGTTAATCGATTTCAGTTAAAAGCATCACTACATAGTATAAAACAAAGTCGCTTTTTCTGTCCCTATATCCCTATGTACGCTTAAATCTTTAAAACTACGCAATGGATTTTGATGCGGTTTTTTTTAATAGATAGACTGATTCAAGAGGAAGGTTTTTATGTATAATATTGTACCCGAGCGAAGCCGGGGCGGGTCGCTAGTAAATTATAAAATACCGTCAAATAACTTTTTGTGGAACTTCTATTTTGAATGAACAATATCAATAATTTACCTACAGGTACACACGATCAATCCTGCTAATTGTAGGATACGATCAGTATCTGATCCAGGATGAAACTGAAGAAGGAGCCAGGAAGTGGCTCGGACACATTCGCGGCGTTATTTATAACCTGGTAAGAAAAACTTGTTTTAGCCTCACCATATACAACATTACTTTTAATATATGCAAAACCTGAATATAGTTTGTTCAGAATCAGTAACTGAATCGATTCCAATAATTTTTACACTCTGTTCAAGGTGTAAGGGACAGTCATCCGCAAACTTTAAGGGCTTGCTCAGTAGACGAAACTGAACAACCTTCCACAATTTTTTTTTTCAGGATACGAAAAAAAATCGACTTCGTCATACAAATTGTCCAATCAGGTTTATAATTTTCTATGGTGAGGCTGATTTTTTTTTTCGTTGACAGAAAAAATCTTCGGTTGTTCAGTTTCGTCTACTGAGCAACCCCTAAAAATTAGCGGAGGGCTTGTATATTTTTTCCAAAAATATGAAAAAAAGGTCACAAGTTGAACACCATCAGAGCCACCAGAAATCAGAAACGTTTATTTCAATTAGACCAATTACAAACACTTTTGAATTGTCAAAATGTCGGTCAGTTTAAAAAGTGATCCAAATTGCACGTTCCAAAGCGTGCATCGACACAGGTCACGGCAGGTTTTAGCGAACATTAGACACTAGTGCACAGCTGGATGAGGGAGTAAAACAATCCCACAGTCGCCTGGGTGGCCCGGTGATCATGTATTTGTGCGGCCAACCAGGTAACTTAAGCTAACTTCGTCATTTTTCATCCTACAGTTATGAAATTTTGTACACAGATTCTTTACATAAAAATACCAGATACATGTTTCGGGTTTTGCATAACTAAAACTAATATTGTATATAGTTTGTATAACCGTAGATGGATTAGTCTAAGGTCCTAATTAAGTTAGCCTCCCCGTACATGGGCCTCGAAAAAACGCCGCTTCAAGCTTCTTTTTGAGGCAGCCTGTTTTGTGGCTCGTGTGCGACGGTGCCGCCACAAAAAAAAAACACTTGAAGCCGCTTCAAGCTTCTCCGGCTACAAGATGTTTCTTTCTACTTCTAGCGTTTTTTTGTGGCGGCGTTTTTTTGAGGTCCGTGTGCGAAGACAGTTAGGGATACATTACTGTGTTGTGTGTGTCGTGTTGTGGCGCCCTCTGACGTCATTGATTGGCTACAAAGTTGTAATGTCACGTAGGCTTGGACAGATTCGGTTCATTGGTGTGATGTTCGTTTGGTTGAATCCTGGGTTTTGCCTACTTTCCTTATACCTTTTAATATCATATATATCCTACATCAATGATATAGCCTAATGAGGATTGACAAATCATTAAATGTTAATTCATGAATCCCCAAGCGACCACCGGTGGCCGCGCATCTATTGTCTTACCATTGTGTCTCTAATTGACGGTATCTGAAGGGTTAACGTTAAACGATCTGGCCAGTTTTAATTGGCCATATCATGAAG
Organism: Mythimna lalbum; assembly: GCA_949319445.1. Lineage (NCBI taxonomy): Eukaryota > Metazoa > Arthropoda > Insecta > Lepidoptera > Noctuidae > Mythimna > Mythimna lalbum. The sequence goes on from OX439364.1 coordinate 10,084,174, forward strand.
TGATCAAATTCTAATATTTGGCTACGACATATGGATGGATGAAGACGCCACGACATATATACAGGGTTATTTGTAAAACACTTACAACCTCTCAGGACTATGTTACTAACATCATAAACAACAACTTTTGTTCTATGACTTTTTACAAAACATAACACATTTACCAAAAACAAAACCTTCAAGATTTCGTTGTTCTATCTAACACATTTCAACTCTGTATTTTGCTATACCTACCTATCTACATATATGGCACGACGCAAACGCATCAAGCACCCCCGCCACCTGATCCCCACTCCCTTCAGCTATTGTACTATCGCTTGCTTTGCATAAACTTCGTAAACTTTAGAACGTTCGTATTGAATATTTTTATTTTTGTATGAAAATCTGATGAACTAATATATGATTCATTTTTAAAAGTCATTGAACAAAACTAGTTTATGATATTAGTAATACAGTCCTGCGAGGTTGTTAGTCTTTAACAAATAATCCTGTATACGTAACCAATTCATAGATGATAGACCACTTCAATTTAACTTGATGAAGGTCATAATAACTAAAAATAATTTGATAACTTAAATCTAGTAGCAGAAAATGGAGCTAAAATTTTTAACGGCCTTTCGCAATGCCTATAATGCCGAAACCTTCAAACCACTAAGAATTAATTTGTTTCCCACAGTACCAATGCAGCCTGCCAGGAGATTCTTCGCCCCCAGCATTTTCTCAGAGCAGCAACACAGACCTGGAGAGCCTAGGAAGGACCCCTCCAACCGCCCGACACGCGAACAGGAACAAACAGAAAGGTACATAACATTATGTTCCCAATGCTGGGAACCTGACATCCTCTCTTGGAGAGGTAACAGAAAGGTACATAGCATTTTGTTCCCAACACTGGGCTTCAGACATCCTCTCTACGAGAAAATAAAAAGGCGGATAATGTTATCGCCTCAGATGTTCCTATCACTGGGAATCTAGCATACTTTTAAAAAGAGGTAGGTAACAGGTAGTATACTTTGAAAAATATAACTTGACTTTAACAAGTCTTTAAACAAACAGTGTCGAACAAACAAAATATGTTGTATTTCATTATTCCTAGTAACGACGAGTCGACCACGCAATAAATTCAAAAATTTATTTCGTAACCACACTACACTATACCTACATTTTAGCAATTTATCAACGGACATATTTAATATAAAATAATAATAATACATTCCACAACTATCACACAACGCCGTCTAGTCCCAAGTACCAACCTACTATTTTTGTATTCTATATTGTAATTTTTTTTTTATAATATCCTTGAAAGCAAATTGTAAATTAAATGGTTTTTCTCTGATGTAGATACATCGCGGATAAAATAATCAAAAATATTTCGAATGGTTTTCCTGCATACAAATTTTTGAGCAAATTTCAAAGGAGGGAATCCCCAATGCCATTGGTTTTTAACGAAAGTCGTCTCCTATGACGAAAAACTAGTTATGACGCATACTTAACAAAAAAGTCTGTCTAAAAACTCAAACGACTTGGGTAATAATTAAGGAAAAATTAAATCTGATCTAGTCAATACTGGTTCAATAATCAAGGTTGATTAAGAGATCTTGATCGTTGTTTACGTATAAAGAACCTTATAAAAAGTATGTTTTTTTTTTTTTTAAAGATTAAATATTAAATACTAGCTTTCCGCCCGCGGCTTCGCCCGCGTGGACTACTGTTTATATCGCGCGGGCAGAGATCTGTGCTCAGCAGTGGAATTATAGGTAGCCTTTGTGTTATTCCAGTGTCTCTTCTACCTACCTACCAAATTTGATCTAAATCCGTTCAGTAGTTTTTGCGTGAAAGTGTAACAGACAGACAGACAGAGTTACTTTCGCATTTATAATATTAGTAGGGATACAAAACTTTCAAGTCGTTTGACTTTTTACACAGACTATAGTGCAGATACCCAGTCGCACCCCAGCAGCTTTAAAATAATATTATTCAAATCAACCACATTTACAGTTAATTAATTTTATTTTCCCACTTCTTGGGCAATGACGCATCGCTTCCCGGTAAACGTTGTCTGTTACTGGTTGTTTAGATTTTCCTCATTTACTTAGTAACCAGCTATGGGTTAGGAACTCCCACTGTGAAAATAAATATTATTTCTGAAGAAACTCGCCAAATTTTATACAGTAATCAGCCAGTGTTGTAGCAATACAGTTGGTCAACGAACTTATGGAAGAAGATTCGAAATTTGATTTCAAAAAAAGAATTTCGTTGTGTTATTTAAAAACGTGTAGTTAGATGACATTTTGTTTATCTGTGGTTTAGTTTGTGTTGTCAAACTGGCATTTGTTTATGCTGTGATATATTTTTTTTTATTTGGACGGTTTAATATTTTGAGTGTCAAATGGCTATTTTGTGTGGGTGTATAAGTAACGGATACAGTCGAATGAGTTCAAGTAAGCATTTTTTATTTAATTTCATTTTTGATTTAGATCAGATTGAAAGGACTTTCTTAGTGAAAGACATAAGTATAGTGATATTTTCAGTTTTGAGAAATGTTGCCGAGGTATTACAGCTGGTTGATACTGTTCCTGTTGTGTTCTGAATATACCAGATCCAATTGATAAAAATAAATTTTATTTTTATGCGAATCCTAACCAATGCACGTCAATATCAAGTCTATATCAATGTTCTAATCGTTTTAAAATTGCTGGAGCTGTTACGCTGGCCTTTAGTGACCCCGCACAAGGGCCTCAAAAAAAAACCGCTTCAAGCTTTTTTTTGAGGTGACCTTTTTTTGTGGCTGTTTCTAGCGTTTTTTTGTGGCGGCGTTTTTTTGAGGCACGTGTGCGTGGACAGTTAAGCTCACAAATCTCTATGGACTTCAGACAAAGGTCACAAATATATTCTTAGAAATATTACACCGCAAACTCGACATTTTTTCTTGATAATGCACAGAGGAAACATGACCTTGCCTAGTTGAAACAAATGATGTCATTTCACCGCAAAAACACACATTAGTTCTAATAAAAATATTAGTAAACAATTATAATATTATTTGTTTACATACAATTACATATGTACCTACGTCAGAGTTATAATATTTACGGAAAATTTATATTGTTTTGCGAGAAATTCCTCTGACATTTCAAGATGTTTTTTTTTTTTAAATTAGTATTTTGTGTTTTAATTCTTAAAAAAATTAACTAGAATAATGCACACCCTTTTACAACCCAACTAGAAAATGCACCTAAGTAGTGTTTTTTAACAAACTGGTTATACAGGGTTATTTGCTAAACACTGGCTACCTCTCAGGACTATGTTACTAACATGATAAATAACAAGTTTTGTTCTATGACTTTTGAAACTGTATCATATTTTAAGTTCATCAGATTTCCATATAAAAATAAAAATATTTTAAATCCCAAGCGAACCGGCGCTCGCTCTCTCATTGTCTTTCAATTGTGTCTTTAATTACAGTATTTGAAATGTTATATATAACCTAAATATTACGACTTCTATGCGAAGCAAGCGATAGTACAATATCGCTCCCCTGCTGGGATCGGGTGGCGGGAGTGTTCGATGCGCTTGCGTCGCCTTATACAGACGTAGGTAGTTATAGCAAAATACAAAGTTAAAATATGTTAGATAGAACAACGAAATCTTCAAGGTTTGTGTTTAGTAAATTAATTAGGTATGTTTTGCAAAAAGTCATAGAACAAAAGTTGTTGTTTATGATGTCAGTCCTGCAAAGTTGTTAGTGTTTTACAAATAACCCTGTATAAACCTTTGCCTTCAAAAAATAAAAAGGGAATCGACGCGCGTCATTGGTAGCGCTTCGGTATTAGTATCTACGCACACAAACACAAATACGCTAGTGAAGCAATCAAAATTTATCAAAAAATTATCATTGAGGTAATTTGTTTTATACTAAAACATAATCAAGAATTATTTTAGGCAGCGATCACTATTTAGATTTAAAAAAATTACCTATTTAAAAAATAGCTCAAATCGATTCAGTAGTCGATGGCGCACATACTAGGTACGCACAGGACCGGTCGTTGTGGCGACGCTTGAGGGAGGCCTATGTCCAACAGTGGACGTCTTTCGGCTGATATGATGATGATACTAGGTACTTTCATATTGTGCCTTCATCTATTAAACTAGAATAGAATCGTTTATTTCTAAGTACATAGTACATGAAGATCTTAATATTAAACGGAATCACATATACTGCCTTTGCTGGTGTAGAAATATTAAAGGAGTATGTAATTTACAAATTCACATAGTTATAGATCATGCAATATTAAATAACGTTTAAAATTAAACTAACAAAAAAAAAATATTATTTGGGAGAAGGCCAGTGTTTCTTATGTTTTTATAATGCCTATATATAGAGCAATAACGCTGAAAATTTTGAGTGGTGGGTTTTGAATGAAAAAGTTGGTTTAGTAAAAAATTGGTTTAGTAATAATTATCAAAAATTATCTGACAATTTGTTTCATTGTAGAACTCAAAATGAGTGTTTTTGTCTTATTTATAATGTGCCCCCTCTAAATCCTGTAAATAGGTACTAATGAAAGAGGCTTTGTTTGTTTGGGTTTTTTTTTGGTACTTTGTATTTTGGCGACTACCAAATTAGTGTTAGTACACTCCTTGAATACCTGCATTCCAATCTATAATTTCCACTTAGAGAATGCCAGTTCATGTTTTTTTGTGATCAACTCATTATATAATGTGATTATTTTACGGGTCTAAATGGTTTCTGTAATTTAAAAAAAAAATACAGAAACCATTTAGTATTTTTTTTCCTCTTTTATTGTTTAGTACTTACTAATAAATATATCTCGATAATTTGCTGCTGAACGATAGCTTGCAAAGTAATAACCGTAGCGTGTAGAATAGCCGTCACTAGCGAAATTGCAGAATTTCCGTCACATACAAAAGTGGCGCCACTTGCGGAATTGACGTCACTTGCGGAATTGACGTCACTTGCGGAATTGACGTCACTTGCGGAATTGCCGCAACTTGCGGTATCGCCGTAACTTGCGGAGTACCCGCAATTATTAGTGCCATGTGGGGTACTAGTTTCTTAAGCTAGTATCGACAAATACGCTTTATCATAATACCATTACGTAAATCCGTATTTACAAGCTAGGAATTTAATGCTGATTAGATATTTCATCATGCCTAGTCTTAATATGAATTTGAGTCAGAATTGTTTGCATAATAAAAATATATTATATTGTCAGTCAGCCTCTTAAATTTTTTACCCTAGTAAGATAATTCGGTCAGAGTTCAACTTGAAACCACGTTCTATTATTCATGATGTCATGTTCCATTCTTAGTAATAAATAAAATTTCTAATTTTAGTCCTATACAATCACGTTCAATAGCTGAGTACCGAGAAGTGCCAATTATTTGTGTTAGATTAGAAACCATTCATGAATTCTATTTTGGGTAGACAAGTAAACATAAGCAAACTCTGCGTAATATCTTGTCTGCACTAGTGGTGGTAAATATATCTACTAACCTAATTTCAAAGATATATTTTTACTAGCTGCTCCCAGCGGCTTCGCCCGCGTGATAGCAGAAAATTATCCCAAGGGAACATACTTCCGGGATAAAGAGTATCCTATGTCCTATTCCAGGACATGGTCTATCCGTGTAACATGTTTCATCAAAATCGGTTTGGACATTTAGGCGTGAAGACGTAACAAACAAACAAACAAACTCACTTTCGCTTTATTATATTAGTAAGGATTATAGTTTAGATCTCATAAGTTTTCAGTAAATCATATTTTCGTTACAGGAGTCTATTTTACATAAGGACCACCTAAGTACATATAGTTGTAGTTAGGCTTGCGCTTGACCACTATCACTAATTGACTATGGAGTATTGACGCTTGCCTAGAAGAAACCTATTAACTCTTGACTTAAAGACTCCCAGGTTGTAGATATGACAGGAAACACAGACTCCGGCAGAGAAATACCTTTATAATGACCTAACGTAACTTCTAAAAATTACTTGTGAAAACAAATGAAGACTACCCTTTTGTTACCAATAAAATACATTAGGTTTCCATTACATTTCGTCCTCTCTATATATACGATAAAGTTTATATAAATTAAATTTTAGCAATTAATGAATCCGTATTAAGAAATTCAAAATACTGTTTATGACATATTATAACTTGACTCATCAAGATTAGCGAATAGATTTCTGCAATCGCAATAAAATGTGATAAGTTATGATTCACTCATTATCTTGCCTTAACTGTTATTTTTTCTTCATCTCTTTGAGCGACACACCTGCCGTCTACAAGCTACAATGCCATTATCATAAATTCACATTTTGACCCCAAGATTTTTGGTATAAAGTTTTTTTTTCGAATCGATAGAGATTACCGTGGCATCAAAAAATTAAAACCCGCCAGATGTTACTAAACAGCAATTTAGATTAAAAATATGGCTGACAAGTAATGTTGGAAGATATATATATCTTGGGATATCCTCCTCAGATTTCGATCAAGGACCACCAATTACATCAACAAAATAACCTTAACGAGTTTAATAACTCCAAAATGCCCAATTATCATAAAACTTTTAATCAACATACATGTCCGCAATATTATACCAACTGTACTCACTATCAGATAATGTTATACATTGATAACTATAATCTCTAATTGCGCCAATCGTTTAGTGTTCAGCAATCTATAATGAGGCATTGTCATCTGCATTGCTAGCTTTCAAATCATCATTGTTGTATTAAATCTAGACCAATATTAAAGTCCCTAAAACCATCACAAACATTGACGCATTAAAAAATAAGTGCTTATTAACAATTTGGGAAAGAGTTTGAAAAATGTTATGTGCTAAGTGAATTTGAACCTTGATCAAAGTGAAATGGAACATAAAATAGTAGATACATTCGTGCAGTATATATATAAAAAAATGCCTAGTGATGCGGAGATGAACAAAGAAAAGTCTAAAGAAAGGAAAAGTCCTACGGAAAAGAAAAGCCCGACTGGAAAGAAAAGCCCGACTGAAAAGAAAAGCCCGACTGAAAAGAAAAGCCCGGCAGAAAAGAAAAGTCCAACGGAAAAGACGAATAAGTTTATGGAATATTTTGGATCGCACACTGACTTAAGAAAATTTGGCATACACCAGAAACGTAATGTACCATTTATCTACAATCGGTTATTAGAAAAAAATATATATATAGATGAAAAGAATGTCTTCATGCAGTTTTAAGACGCCGAAAATTTACCAGAATCTAAAATTAAACTAATTGTTATTATTTCCATCATCAAGTGTCTCTATTATATCGAACAACAGAGTATATGCAGGCATATCTATTCTTATCAAATTGTGTTTGCTTTATCTTTCCGTTGAAGTTGTGTGTTACCCAAAAAAGGTTCATCACCCAATGCGATGATATTTCAACAATTCACCACTTTATAAAGACTATATAGATTAAAGATTAGGCCATCACAGAATCTGTCAGGTGTATTCATATATCTCTTGTTAAGATCTTTTTATTAAAGGTCAATTAAGATCAACTAAACCGAAGTAGTTTAGTTTGGTTCATTGTTGAATGAGCCATAATTCAATGAGCCACATATATGTAGGTACATATCCTGACTTACGTGTTGTTCAAACTCAGTCGGGCAAATTCTTTGTGTAATTTATTTCATTATCACTGCCCTCAAAGCGGTAAAGGAAAACATTGTGAGCAAATAAGCATGGTTAGAACCAAAAAATTCGATGACATGTGACACCCACCAATTGGGCCTACGAAGTGGATTACGGCCCACTCACTCTCCAAGAAAGGAGGCCTGAGTCCCAGGAACATTCTAAGGCTGATTTTGTTATTATGCTGTACATTTATTTGATCCAGGGGTCTAACAAATTAATTTTTCAAAAATATATTGCAATAAATTTTATTGTTATTTCAATAAATTAATAACGCTCTTATTATTTTATTCATAGTATTTCTAATTTTCAAATTCTACACTGGACTCTACCCTCTATTGCCATCTCTCTCTATCGCTCAAAGGTTTGCTGGAAGAAAACTCATCTTTGAGTTAAGCTCGCCTATGTACATGAACTTTGTTATCCACTTATTTTATAAGTTGTTATAGTGTACAATAAAGAATTATAGAACGTGGACGTAATGAAATTTAGATGTGGTTTAGACTAAATTTAACAAGTCAACGTTAACCCTATGAATCATAGCATAAACACCATAATCGCGTGACGATAATCTTGAACATGACATAGAGAAAATATTTGATCCACTGACATCACAGAGGACCGCGATATAGCAGATGTTCAAGAAAATATAATAGACACGCCTATAAAGAATAGTCTGAACATCAATATGGTCGACAATGAATTAACTATGTACCGATACCATCTTATCGTATCCACAAACGATTGATAACAACCTCCTATCAATTTATCTGTAGCGGGCATGACGAATTCTACTGTTTTTTAAATAGCAGTATTTCTTGAACCTACAAAAAATAATCTTAAAAAATGTGCCTAGTGAAATTGATTTTGTAATTTCTTCATTGGTGAACACGGATAGTTTAAAAACATTTGTTGATATTTTGACATACTTTTATTTTATGGTGTGAATACAGGATACAGGCGAAAAAGGTAAATTATAGATATCAAAATTAATATTTCCGAATGTATTGGCCTCAATTTGTGTTCGTCCAAGATGCCTGTTTCTAACTTGTATTGTCCGAGTCATTTTAATAATTTTAGAATTCAAAATTTATTTTTTAAATTACAACTTTATGTGCCCTATTATTGGGGTGACAAATACTATAGAAAACCTTCCTCATTACATTAGTTTTACATTACTTGTGGTCGTTTTACACCAGTCATTCTTCAGATGCTACATTTTGCGTTTGCGTAGAAGCTCTGAAGACTGACAACTCATGTAACTTATTTACGTCATTAACACGTCAAAATACTTAACCTTTACTCCTAAACTTGAATTGCAACCTCTCTTATGAGTTGTTTAGTAGGTAGGTACTACCATAACTTATTTTAAATCAATTTATGTGTCATAACCTAAACAGCGTATTATATTAATCCATATTACACTCCGCCTCTCTGGTTATGGCTTTAAACCCAAACTATCATGCTGTGGTATGGGGTACCCTTAATATGTACTGTCTAATAAAGCTTTTGCGATGGAAAAGGTCTCTTAAAAATTGTAAAAGAATTCTTACCTAACACATTTCCGAAAATATTAAAGGTAGTTCAGCTTTTACCAAATGGTTAGCCATCTAGGCATCTGCTGTCTTTTCTATCGCTAATGGTTTATTTATCAAGCTGCCAATCGCTATTGGTAGCATGTAACCTATCTCGCAAACCCTCAGGCTACTTAGTTGTATCAAATCTGGTTTGTTTTAAAGGAAAAATTGCCTATTTAGTAAATATAGCCAAATATTTTCTTGATATATTAATAATATTCATAGAGTCACCAGATTTGATACAATCATGTTGAGTAGTATTCTTTTCAAAAGTTGAATAAGTGTCTGTATATTTTAATATAAATAATCATTCTCATTATCAAAGAATACTACTCTAAAAATGTTGCCTTCTATCTCCTGCTTACCATTTCAATTTCTTCTTGCTATACTAACTAACAATTCATTTTCATCTTCAATGTTCTACATTTCAGCTGGTGGTAGCAGCAATGAAGATCTGAGCGACTCGACAGAAGTTTCTATACAGAAATCACATGTGAGGAGTAGATTAAGAAAATTCTTCGCCAAAAGACCAGCCATGGAGCAACTTGTGAAGAAAGGGATATACAAAGGTTCGAAATTTGATCTTTGATGGTTTGAGTGGCACTGAGTAGACGTAGTTTTAGAAAAGTAGATATGGTTTGGTGTGAAAAAGCTAACAGTTTCTGGAGAGTTCCCATCTTGAAGTTAACCCTAAATATGGTGATGAAGTGATTTGGAATTATTAACTGTGATTTCTACTGTAACCATTTTGGATTAAGTGAACTAAAACGAGTGTTATAATAAGTTTGTATAATATTTGGGTTTAATTCGTTTTTAATTTGCTTTAGTTACACAGCTTGATAGTTAATTTTTCAGCGCTCAAAGCGTAACCAAAGGTAAGTGCTTATTTTTGGACAGTTGCATTTATTATTATTATATTTTTGTAAATTTGTTTTTACACGTATGTATTATAACAATTAGTTGTAAAAAACTCTAATTGGTGTTTTATTTTTTCACCTTTATGCGCCTGAACTTCGATAAGTTTTGCTGTATATAAATTTACTATCGTATCGTTGTTTTGCACAATAATTATGTTAGTTTATGTTTAACCTTGTAGAAATAATATGACGTAACTTAGTTTTCAGTTACCTAACGTTTACCATTTCATTGTATGTCGTTTGGTTAATGATGTACAGAAATTGTGACGTAGTATCATTTAAAAGCTTTACTTAGGTTGTATGGTTATGACAAAGGAGGATAATTCACCTATGTTTCATCATTATTAACTGAAAACTCTGTTTCATTGTTATTTCATCTTACCTACTTGCGGTTTACTTGAGTATTAATTATGTGTAAATTAGTTCTGCAAGGACCGTCAAGTTTAGTGTCATCTGTTCCTTCATTGGCATCAGTTGTGCTTTGTTTTCTGTTTTATTGGCGATTAATATACTCATCTACAATATGGTTTTGTGCAAAAGTCTAAGAATCAGAATGGAGAAATTATTCCGGAATTCTTCATTCATTCCTGGGGAAGATCAACAGGAACTTTTTTTGGGTAAATATAAAAAAGAAAAACAGACACTAGTTATGTTTCGGCGATCGGGAATTACGTTAAAAAAAATATTTATTTATTATTACAAAGTTTAATTATAAAAAATACAGGATATTACAACGGTGGCGGATACAAGACTGAATATAATGCAATAGAAAATAATTATTCCAATTTCAAAGGAAATGCATAGTTGCAAATACGGTGCATGCGGAGACTGTGTACTCAGCGTAAACGTGTCGGTTATGATGAGTTAACTCCTCCCTCCATAAGATAGAAGCAACTCTTGCTTCTGGCGGCGTCCGCGCTGCCTTTGGTGTCCTCTGGAATGTTCTTAGTTTTCCATCGATACAGCTTCCAGGATGCTGCTGCGACCAGTAGGATGTATAGGATGATCGTGGTCCAGCTAGGTGTAGCTGCTATAATTTGCCAATTGTCTTCTTCTGGCACGGAGATGTCGCCTGCTTTGTTGACAAGTTCATGGATGCTGTCTAGTGAGATATCCTCTAATTGGAGTTCGTATTGTATTGATTGCTCCGTGACTTGATGCTGCTCCGGTAGTGGTATGACCTCGTTGATGACGATCGTGTTGGTATGAGAGCGCAGTGTCTTGTTCATGACGTTCATCTGGCAGTCTTCTGTTAATGTGACGAGATGAATTCCAGATAGCTTCTTGTAATCTGTCTTGGTATTGCATTGCGTTTTGGTGACTTCATCTTCTCTGAGTACAAGTAGCCAGTTGTTGTCTCCAATCTTCTGAACTTTTCCTCTTCTTAAATTCATCTTAGCGTGAGTGCAATTTGCTGGGCGATGCTGAATAAGTGATAGTATGCAGTCATCTGTATCTTCGATTCTTCTGGTGTCAAGAAGCTTGCAGAGCTGGGTGCTGTCGGTCAGTGGCTGACAATCTTCTTCCAGGTAAGCGTACTCATCGTTACCAAGTGCTAGGTATTTGGACTTAGGAATGATAGTAAGGTTATTTTGGTTTGGGATAGAATAAAGATGGATAAGGTCATAGGTTTTTGACGTAATTGAAGGGATTTCGAGAATAAAATTAACAGAGTGTTCTGTACTGTAAGCTTTGACTTTGATTGACTTCTCTATCCTGTATATATTACTAATGCTAATACTAGCTACTGGTTTAAACATAAACATACTCTCTAAGTTCCTTAACTCTTCTATTAAATTCTGAGGACTTATAATACTTGGATGCATGGTGCCCATCTGAGCAAAAGTCATAGCATCTTCTAATAACATTAACCTATCTAAGATTATCTGTAAACTAAAATCTATCTGTACGTAAATATCTAAGAAATGTAGACGGTTAGACAGATCGTTGGAACTATTAGTAATATTTTGTAATAAACTAGCCAAATGTTTCTGGTTATTATTTAATTTTGTTAACTGTTTACTGAATTCATCGATTGTATTATGTGCTAATACTAAGGATTTTCTTTGTGAATCCTGTATGTTTTTAACTCTGTTTTTAATGTTCAAGATTTCTTCTTCATACTTAACTGCATCTTCGTGGTCAAGATTACCAGTGATAGACTTAACGACACTACCTAATCCATCTATAAGACCGCGTCGCTTTCTAACTTGCGGCGTTAAAAACTTAATCTTCTTACCTATAATACTAAGGCTATATTCTATTTGATTCCTATACGTTTTATGTAGCTCTCCAGATGCTGTACTCTCGGCGGCTTTCGTGCTTGCATATAGAGACATTAACTGGATAGATGTAAAGTGCAGATTGCTAATATTGTAAACGCAAGCAAGGCTAAAGTAGTTGTCTTGTTTAAGTAGTTGACCTTGTTTAAGGAGGAGGATACCATTATCGTTACCTACTTGGGTAATGGTTACGGTTGCTGTTGTTTTGAGCACGACGGCTCCTGCGATGAAGATCCTGCAACAAGATGAGGTCTCCGTAGTAGCTTGAAGTGAACCCTAATGGACTTAGAATTTGGATGATTACCTATTATTTCCGCCACGTTATTTGGGTGGAGGTGTATGATCTTGTATGGTCCTTTGAAGACTGGCTTCGTCTTATCACTGCGTGCTGACTTGGCTACCTGTTTATAAACTGTTTCACCTACCTTAAATTTAATTTCTTCTGCTTCTTGGTTCCGTTTAGCAATCACCTGCTCCTTATTGTGGGACATATGTGCAGCAATGCACTCTTGAACAGCCTCTGCATTGGCACGATGTTTAATAACATAGTCCTGGTAAAATTCCTTTGGATAGTATAACTCTAGTGGGTTTCTGGATGCCGTATGTCCAAATAATAACTCATGAGGTGTGTATTCCGTGGCTGAATGGATAGCGTTGTTATACGCTATTATAGAGTACTTCATAATTAGCTGTATAGGGTCGTCTTTATTAGTCATTCTTTGTATCCTAATTATTTCGGCTAGGGTAGAGTGTAAACGTTCAATAGGGGAGTTAGAGTTAGGGTTATAGGGTGTTGTAAAGTGTATGTGTATATTATGAAGTGCACATATTTCTTTAATAACGTCGTTGTCAAATTTAGTGTCTGAATCTGTTGTTATCTTATTCGGTAAACCTAGTACTGAGAACACGCTAAGCAGCGCTTCAGCTATATGGACACTGCTACTTGCTGTTAGTTGGACTGCCTGGGCATATTTAGAGAAGTTATCAATGACTGTAAGGAATGTTGCGCCTCCAGTTGAGTATAGGTCCATAAATAGATGTTCCATCGGTTTACGAGGTGTATCGGTTATAGCTAAAGGTGGTTTAAGAGGGTTACGCTCGTATTTAGATTTCAAACAGGTATCGCATTGGTTAACGTATCTTTGAATAGTAAGAAGCATATTAGGCCAATGATAATTTCTGTGCAACTGCTTGTACGTCTCCTGAATACCACGGTGAACGGTTTTACCTTCATGATATTTCTTAATCAATTCTTGTTGTTCAGATTTGTTTTCTACTAGGGTTACGCGGGTTGTGCATTTAAGTAACTTAGGACCTCTGTCATTAAATATTGTTGTGTAAACTCGAGAAAAAGCGTGGTATAATTCTTCATTATGAAAGTAGCAATGGAATATACGGTCAGCAATGGTGTGTTCTTTAAGGAATCTGATTATCTCTGACTCTGTATTATTTACTGGAATAAAGACATCTTTTATAACTACTTTTGAATTGGTGGATCTATTATCTACCCTATACGTAGAGCCGGGTGTTGACCTAATGTGGAACTGCTTTAGCTGCCTATCAATAGCATCCGTGAGGATGGGTATGCCTTTGTTTTCGTTGTCAGGCTGCGTATGCCTTGTGGACACTAATTCTGGTTCAGCCGACACTATACTCATGCTATCGGTACCTGCGTGAGATTCGGGAACGCTTGGATTTTGAGATTGTATGTTTTCATTGGGTGCTACTGGGTCTATTTGATTTTCAGCTTCTCTACGCGCGTTTTCGAATATTCTATTGATTATCTCGTCATCTTCGTTGTCATCTAAATTAACGGCTAGAGAGTCGATACTACCATGGAAGATTTTAACACGTGATAGGGCGTCTGCATTAGTATTTTGGCGACCTTTCTTGTATACAACCTTGTAATCGTATTCTGAGAGTTTTAAACGCCATCTAGTTAATTTAGAGTTAGGGTCTTTTAATGACATTAGCCAAGTGAGAGGCCTGTGGTCCGTATATATGATAAACTTTCTGCCGTAAAGATAGGGTCTGAAGTATTTGATTGCCCATACTATCGCAAGTAGCTCCTTTTCTATAGTAGAATAACGTGATTCGGTGTCTGAGAGTGTCCGCGATGCAAATGCTACTGGTTTGTCGGATCCTACTATTCCTTGGGATAGTACCGCGCCTAGTGCTACATCTGAAGCATCGGTGGTGAGGATGAAGGGCTCGTCAAAATTCGGGTACTGTAGTATTGGGGCATTAGTTAAAATTTGTTTGCATTTATTAAAAGCTTCTAGAAAATCCGGGGAGTGTATGACTTTACTATTTTTCTTAAGACAAAGGGTCATTGGTTTGGTAAGCTTAGCAAAATCTTTTATAAACTTCCTGTAATATCCGACTAAACCAAGAAAGGCTTTTATTTCCTTTTGAGACTTGGGTAAGGGAAAGTCTAGTACGGCTTTTATTTTATCTTTATTGGGTTTTAAACCTGTGTCTGTCAGTTCGTGCCCTAAGAAGTTAACCTGTTTTTGTAGGAACTGTGATTTATCTAACTGGATATTTAGATTATGTGTTTTGAATCGATCGAATACCTGTTTTAATTTTTCTATGTGTTGCTGTAGTGACGTAGATATTATTATGACGTCATCTAAATATGTGTAAACATTATCTATACCTCTTAATATATGGTCCATTAGTCTTTGAAATGTACTTGGTGCATTTTTGAGTCCAAATGGCATTCTAAGGAACTCATAGTGCCCTCGTTCAGTGGTAAATGCGGTTTTTTCAATATCATTAGGGTGCATCTCCACTTGGTGGTAGCCGCTAGCAAGATCTAAGGTTGTGAAGTATTGCGCTCGCCCTAATCTATCTAATATATCGTGTATATTTGGTAAAGGGTATTTATCTTCAATAATACGGTCATTGAGTCGTCTGTAGTCGATCACGAGTCTCCATTTGACGTTGCCTGAAGAATCGGGCTTTTTGGGTACGATATGCACGGGACATGACCAAGGGGATATGCTCTCTCGCACGATACCTTGCTGAAGGAGCTTATCTACTTGCTTACGAATTTCTTCGCGTTGTTTAGGAGCTTGTCTGTAACTTCTTACAAAAACTGGTGTATTATCGTTTAATCTGAGCTCGTGTTTAACCGCGTGTGTAAAAGTGAGAGGTATGTCTTCTGCATAGAACAAGTCCCTATACTGATAACATAACCGGATTATTTCACGCTTTTCTTCTTCATTCATGTGATCTGTACGGATTTTTTGAAGGTTTTCTTTTAAAATTTGTTCAACGTTAGTTTGTACCTGTATGTTATTAATATCATGTCTATCATTCTTATTGGCATCACGAAATGTCTCTAATTCGATTGACGGGTTACACGGGATGCACTTCTTTTGATCACTATGATTAATTACCGATGTTCTAAACGAACCGTTTGTTACATTAACTATGGCTGCTGGAGACATTAAACCATCTGACCAAATTAAATCGTCGTGAAAGTATTGTCCGTCTAAGTAGTTAGTTTTTACTTTGACAACCTTTTGACATCTAGGTTCGATATTTATCTTTTGAGGCGGGGAACTAAAATGTATAGGTATTTCTGCTGTAGATGTACGTAAGACATTATTATTTAAATCAATATTACTCTTTAACTTTTGCAGAAGGTCAATTCCAATAAGGCCTTTATATTTAGGGTCAAAATCAAATATTAGAAACTTATGCGTAATGTCGCTATTAAACGCGGGGGGTAAGGGGAGATAAACCACCTTATCATGGACTGATGAACTGTGAGCCGTATTAATTTGGAAAGGTTCCGTTTCTACACAATACTCAAATATGGTACCTGCAATAACGTCAGTTGCTATAGTTGAATGGCTGGCCCCTGTATCTATTAGAAACTTACCGTCGAACTCTGGTAGTATTATGTACGGTAAATACTTCTTAGTCTGGAAATTTATTGAAACTAGGTCTGGCTGTCTTTGCTGGTGTCCAAGGTAAAATCCTGGCTACCACTTACCTCTGGTACTTCCAAGGTTACATTTGGCTCGACCGCTATGCCGTTATCGTCTGTAATACCGTTATAGTAGAGCCCCATGTCACCGAGTTCTGGTTGATCTTGAGTGGCCATCTGAATCGGGATATAGAACAACTGCTGTGCGAACTGTTGTTTTTCTGGCTTACCTGCCGTACGCATCGTGACGTCAGATGATACAGGCGTGGGAACCGGTGGCTTTGGTATGTTAGGCTGATTCCTAAAGTTGTTTGAACCATTTGGTCTAGAGTTACCTGATGCTGGTCTGGATTTCCAGGGCAATACGGATTGTACCCATTGTTGACGCTGTTCGGGGGTCAAATTTTGTTGAGGAACTAAGTTTTGTGAAGGCACAATAAAGCCTGGTGCAAACGGGTTTACTGCATTACGAATAGGGTTATTATTGACTGGTTGTTTAGAAAACTCCTTTGGCTTTGCTTGTGAAGTTGAAGGGTTATTATTGTTGTAATTAGCTCTATTATATAAAAGCCTAGCTTCTTCTTGCCTAGCCGCTATGATGGCTTCTTCGAAGGTGTCTGGTTTAGCGATTCGAACGCCCAACGAGACGTGGAAGTCTAACTGGTTTATATACTGCTCAATAACCATCTTTTCGTAGTACGATTTATTGCCATGCTCTCCTACAGAATATAGAGTATCTAACAGCTCGCGGAGGCGTTTGCCGAAGGTTTCAGCATCTTCTGTCTTCAACTTACGCACTCGCGTTAGCTCCTGCATTACTTGTATTTCGTTTCGCGGTTCGCCAAGGCGCCTAATTAACGCGTTCTTAACTGCTGGCCATGAGTTTAAATATTCTTCGTACGCTATTGCGTCTACAGCAGGACCACTGAGCCTACTTTTAATTAGGCAGATGAACGCTGGGTGCGAGCGATCTGCTTCTGAAGTTAACTGTAATAAGTTTTCTACTTCCCTAATATAATAATTCAGCAATTTAGGATTGCCATCATATTTGGGCATTAAATCTGCGATTAGTTTGTAAGGCTTGTAATTAGCATCATAATCCCTGAGCGACATTGTTTTTCTGTAGCTTGCCTGTCTAGTGGCGCTTGACGTAAAACAATAGAGGTGTCGAATTAAACACTTAGAATTTACTCGTGAGATACCTAACGCTACTTATTATAGTTGTATGGTTGCCTACTGCGATTTTAGCTTAAAGACAGACACACAAACATTAATATAAAATACACAAATTAGAGTAAGACAGGAAATAGAGCAAGGACACTTGGTAGAACAAGAGCACTTACCAAAGCAGCCACTGCATCTCCTGCCGAGTCACGCTTCCACCAACGCAGCTTCCTCCAATTCTCCGGAGATTTATCCTGATGACCGTAGAGGTGTCCGACCGCGCGATAGGTTCTTTGTAGATCGCGAAGGAACGATTTGAGAACCGTCACTCAATAAGATGAAGAGTTTGATTCGATCTTAGAGCGTCGCGATCCTACCGACTGCGCCAGTTATGTTTCGGCGATCGGGAATTACGTTAAAAAAAATATTTATTTATTATTACAAAGTTTAATTATAAAAAATACAGGATATTACAACGGTGGCGGATACAAGACTGAATATAATGCAATAGAAAATAATTATTCCAATTTCAAAGGAAATGCATAGTTGCAAATACGGTGCATGCGGAGACTGTGTACTCAGCGTAAACGTGTCGGTTATGATGAGTTAACTCACTTTCGGATTATTTTTTTGTTTATCAGCCTATACTCTGTTTCATTTCTCTCGGTGATGCGCTTCACGTCCATTATTTCTTTGTTTTAAATATTTTTTATTTATTTCATTTCTTTTTTTATTTTGAAATCTTCTTGGCCTCTCCACAGGATTAAATTTATATTTTTTTAATATATCAAATCACTGTCCACATTCGAAAGAGCCCGTGTTTTTTTGTAAATTAGGTTTATTATATGTAATTTATTCTGTATTTGTTTTGAAAATAATACGTAATTTTAAGTTTTATGTTTTATATTTTTTGTATATGTAAATTTATGTCATGTTAATAGATGTATGTACGAATTAAGTGCGATACAAGAGGATATACTCGTATATATATCATCTTGACTATAATAATTCATGGGTTTCTTTATGCACATTAATCGACGGACACTTATTCTGACAATGTTTTCTTAATTATTTTGAATTTTTTAATTCCAATTTTTAGAAGCTTTTACTTCTAAAAATTTTGAAACAAAAGAACTACTATGTCAGATGATGATGATGATGATGTCTATGTCTATATTTTGATAAAAAAATTTGTCTACCTCCATCAACCAAACTCTAACTAAACCCTTTCTCTACAGACGAACCTGTATTCGGACGGAATCTGGAAGAGGTATGTCCCACCACCAGCCCGCGGGTACCGGAGTTCGTGGTGGCCTGTGTCACGGAGATCGAGCGTACTGAGGAGAACATGTGTACGGATGGACTGTACCGAGCCAGCGGAAACCTCAGCCAGGTGCAGAAGATAAGATTAGAGGTTAGTGTCTCATATTTTTTTATGGAAATCATCTAATGACTCCATCAGCTCCAGGGTGTAAAGAAAAGGCGTGTCAGACTTTTACTAACTAACACCATACCTATATCAGCTTGAGCGCCGATTGTACATACGTCTATACAACTTGGAGACCTTGAAAAAACGCTTAATTTTCATTTTGTATACTTACACGTTTGTACGAAATTTATTGGAACGAAAATTTTGGTTTTTCTATATATTATTCTATATTCTATATATTATTGGTTTTTCCGAGAAGAAACATCAGAAAGTTTTTTTTTTTATTATTGGTGATTTATGTAAACAGTGCAATTTTCCGGGTCAATGAACCCCTGGTACTCGGGGATATTCCTTCAATTCCCTTTTGTGTTTTAGAGTCACAAATATCCCTTTACTATTACATACTTTTCACCATGGCCCTAGTAGGCTTCGGTACTAGGCTCCTACGGTTTTGCTGACTTCTTTTTGAGGCGCGTGTGGAACACTACGGTTCGTCAGAGTGTCTCATCATAACTATCCCAACACTCCCATTTGAGCGGTCTCGAGTAAGTCGATGAGAAAACAAATTAGCAGAATAGAATAGACCGTACTATCGCCTCTTACTGCAAGGGACATGCTTTGTCTCAGGGCCTAGTATAGCTGGCTATTAGCCGTAGGTGTGGATTTGTGGGTTTCTGGTCGTCCGGTAAAGCCAAGCCCAGGTCGACAGCGCACGGCCACGTCACGGAGATGTCAGCAAAATTGATGGAGCCAGATATGCCTGAACCGCGGTTTGTTCGATGGAGTTACCGCAACCCTCGCAATAAAAGACGATTGAAGGAACATTGTGGGTTTTTAGTCAGTAAAAGTCTGACCCTCCTTCGCGTTCCACACAGAGTGGGAGAAGTAATTTGACGATATCCCACGTAAAAAAGGGCCTAACCAGACCATATTTCCTTCTGTCGGAGTATCTACAGTGTTTAAAAACACCTCTTGTAAGGAGCAAGGAATATTTATCATTGTGGTTGTATTCAGTGGAAAGGCATCCTACTAGGCAATTTCTAAGGATTAAAACAAATAACTAATATAAAACAAATTATCCACAAATATATTGTGATATAACAATTCAAATAACCGAAAGTTTATTTATGTATGTTAGAGAGGAAAGTAAACATGCCTTTATTTTTCCTCCCTATGGAATATATGAATATATATATGATAATATAATCAATAGAACCATCATGCTACTATTTTAGAATAACATGCATTAGCACTTTAGCTCACATTTGATCCGTTGTACGTGGACTTCCATCCTTTAAACTAAAGGGCCTATTGCACTACTCGATATTCAGACAGTCTTAGTCGATGTCACGTAGTGTAATAAATGTCAGACTATCTTACTCGGAATGAAAAATTCGACGAGTCTGAATATCGTGTGCTGAATAACGCGTAGTGTAATAGGCTCATTACTCTGAAGTGTTAAAATATCAGACGAGTTAGCGAGAAAAAAGGATGGAACTGTACACCCTATATAGCTTCATCCTTTTAGCATTTCAATTTAGATTGTAAAATGGATCGGGTTAAGAGGTCGTGGTAGAGCCTCCATCGTGGCTCTATCCTCCTCCACCCAGATCGTGGTAGCACTGCTGGCTAATACAATCAGTCTATGCCCTGACTGCCCAAAAACTGGGGGCGTCATTAAAGAACTCACATTCTTAATGCTAAATCCATTTTCAATTTCTCCAGGTGGACCAGAACAAGATGTCGGTGATTGAGAACAACACAGATATCCACGTGCTGACCGGTTCACTGAAGCTGTTCTTCAGAGAGCTAAAGGAACCGCTCATTCCCTGTACCATGTTCGACAGAGTACTGGCTGCTTGCTGTAAGTAGATGCATATTCCTTTTAAATTTATCTTTTGTCTTAAACGATTGCTGCATGTGACCCATCAAAACCACTGCCAGCCACGATTTCGGTGACTACAGAATGTTCTTATAGTTTAGATCCTTCTATAGATCCTAATTCGTTACCAGTTGTATCAACATGTCTACTTCCATTAGGTACCACGTCAGTAAGAATATCATTGCCTTTTTAGACATAATTATCATCTGTCAAACAGTCAGTTTTTCAGCTTAGGACCTTATGCATTTATATTCAAAACCATGATACAAATGTCTTTAGACTAGAGTTGGCACACATAGGCCCACTGACCTATGTAGCTCCAAGACGCGTAGTCGTCATTATACGCTTGGTGTCCGCCTGCTCACAGCTTATGTACATAGCATAGCATAATCAACCATTTTAATGTTCCCACTGCTGGGCTCAGGCCCCCTTTCTAGGAGAGGGCTTATATATAAAACTATGTTGACGAAGCGGCAACGATACGACGGTATGACTTTACAACTTCGTCGACAGCGTTAAGCTAAGCTGTGAGCTGTACACCAATCTTATAATGACCAATACGTGTCTATAAAGCTACGCGACCGTAGACAGTAGAAGAAGAAGAAGAAGAAGAATAGAAGAATAGAAATACTTTTATTCGGTACAGAACAGACACAGCACAGCACAACGGATAATAGACAAAGTAAACAAAAACAAAAGTACAAAGTGCGCCGAGCGTGCCCGCACCGAAAGGGTGACCACCTCAGCATTTGCTGGGCGTTAGACACCCAGCGCTGATTTTCAGTTGGCACCCCGCAGTGACGCACGGACTAGGGTAAAGCATATATGTAATTACTCGTATGTGTGATTGTTGTGTGTAGGCCTACGTGATTGCATTTGATTATCAACACGTTTCTTGACATCAACAACATCCTTAATATTTCATTGTGTAGTTATTAAATTCTCCAATTTGAACATTTGTGGCAATGGAAATCAGCAAAATACAAATATTTTAAATCATTTGAATAGGTACTTTGAAGGTATTTTCACGGTCGTATCGTATATACTTCAAATCTAATATCAACCCTCTGAGAGCCACTTCAATATTTAATATTGAAGCAAACAAGGGTTAGGGACGGGTTGATCCGGCCAGGAATGCTCGGAAATTGTAACACGGGTGAAATAATTACTTTGTTTGTTTATAGCCATTTCATATTTATAATTTTGTTGAATACATAGGCACGTAATTTTATTTGTAGCTAAATTAGTTATTATTTCTAGTAAACTAATATGAATGAGTTTGAAAAATGTCTTCATTAAAGACGATGTTTTATATCTTCAAAGCTTATTATTTAGACAGAATAGTTCAACAGACAGAACAGATGCCATAAAAGACAGCGTTTTTGCAAGAAAGACCAAAGATCTTGGTTTAAAATGTTTATATCTCGTTTGATTAATTTCGATTTTATTACACACTTGCATAGTAAACTATTTTTGTATATTTATTAATGATCTGGTTATATGAAAAACGTTTTTCGTGCATAATGCCCATTGATCGATATTGATCTTTAAAAATAAGCCCAAAAAAGAAAACAAAGCAGAATTAACGTTTTATTTACTTCGAACGAATTTCGTTCCTACTAAAAATGTATGAAAATATTTGCGAATGTAAAATATAAAGAGAGAAAATAAACGATATTATGCTTATTTCAGCACTAAAGCCCAGAGAAGCAAGAATCAAGGAGTTCCAGGAGATCGTGAAGGCCTTACCACAGTGCAACAGAGATACACTCAAGTATTTATTAGAGCATCTGCTTAGGTAAGTCTTCGAGTAAAATAAATTACTTTTAAAAAAGTAGTCTCAAAAATATAAAGCTTTCATAAACAATTACGTCAAACTGATAGAAAATAGATAATTATATAATTTTATAAAATTATTAGAGTTTCAAAGGACAAATTGAAGTCAAAACGGAAAATTTATTTAGTAATCAGAAAACTGCATACATACATGTATGAAGTCGGAAAAAATCCTATTTCCTAAATTTAATTTGTGAAATCTTTACAGGGTAACGCAACACAAAGAGCAAAACAGAATGCACACGGCAAACTTAGCAATCGTATTTGGTCCAACTCTCCTGTGGGCGCCACCGGAGCAAGCGCACAACATCGCGGTAGACTGCATCCAACAAAATAATGTCGTCGATATACTCCTCACAGACTTCAAAGAAATATTCGTAGAAAATGGTAGTAAAGGGAAGAAAAAAGCGTGACTTTTAAACAGCCGTTAGGCACGGGTAGCATTATAAGCCCCAGTATTGGTTATTGCATCAAGATGCCAAAATATTCAGTTGCATCCAGTATCGCAAGTCGTGGTGAATACAAAAGCGTTTATTGAGAAGCTAGTATCTACATTTCTTCAGTGAAATAATTAATACTAAGTGACATCGCAAATTAATTTATTTAAAGAACGAGAAAATATTTCGATCGCTTTTGTTTGTCACTATAGGACTTGGGAACGGGATATTATCAAGTGGAAATGACAATACAAAATATAAAAAACTACTTTAAAATAGGAGCATAACAATAACCAATCATTCCAAAGGGTTAAGTTTTATGAATTTAAGCGCGCTAGATTGTAATGTGTACGAAAAGTGTGCTATACTACATATTGTAGAGGACTTCTATTTTGTATATATAGACGATGGTGTGATTACGGATATATGGGAGCCTGGAGATATTCGGTATGATCTCTGTTGCTTACAAAACTTATTGATTGTATACCTGCGATTAGAATGGTCTGACCACCATTGAATGGAGCCAAATGTTACTGACTAGCTTATAATAGAACACTGAAAAGAGCCCACGGAGTGAATAAATATAATAAAGCCATATTTTACAAATTGTCACGCTTAATTAAGGAAAAATAATTAACGTGCAAATTAGTTTTTCTACTAGGTATATGGAACTATATTTCCAGGTTAAAAAATCGATTGATCTGCTGACCTGGATGGACATCATTTTGTTGGTGGTCAAACTAAAACTAAGTTACATTTATAAATTTCATTAAAATAAAATTAATCAAAATTTAATACTGAATGAGAGTTGTGATTGTGAAGCAATATAGTACGGAAAGACTGTCCGAGGCTAGAGATAAATAATATATTCAAATATAAATTATGTGTAGAGTAAAAAAAATATTAAAAAAAGAAAAAAATATACGTTTCTTCTATTTGTATATATTTGTGGCACATCGCACAGAACCGCTGGGTCATCTTAGATCTAGTCTTAAATTTTCCCAATTTTACGTAGTTGAAGCTCTGGCATTTTAATATTCTATTCTAATAGTGAATAATATAGATCTAAAATATTCTGATGGAAAGAAAAATGTTAGAGTAGAAACTATTAGTAAAGTAGTTAATAGAGAAACGATTAAGTGTGATGTAATAGAAACTATAGTTTTAAATCTTTATCAACAGCATTATTTTGGGGCCAATTATGTATATATTATTATGAGTCCTAGGGTGATTGGAGCGAGTGATGACGACGATAGCAATAATGACATCCTCAAAATTCTTGATACATATAGACGATTGTTTATTCCTAAGTCTTTTAAAGTTTTTTCTAAAACTAAAGCGAATACAGGTTTTTTCTTAATTTCCATTACATACAAAAGTAGTGCCAAAATACTCGTAGATTTCATGTTTATTACAACCTAACATCATTTTTGTTTTACTGTCTTGATATTGCTCGCTCCATAACTCTTTCATTCTAGCGGCTTAAAGCCAATTTTATAATTTGTGCCTTAAGCTATGTAAATATTCATCATAGATGATTTTCTTTATAATGTGATAATCATTACGTTGTTGTATCTTAGTTTAATTTCGTTGTATTAACTTTTTAAGTATAAACAATGCTTGCAAACGTGACAGTCTAGTCCTATACAGTTTAAACTGGACTTTATTCAGTAAAAGCTTTGCTTTCGTCTACATACCTGTTTTCAAGCTTTATCAAATCAGCAATACATATGCTAGGTACTTGAATTTTGAAATGACAACTTCTAATTTCACAATGGTAAGCTCATTGCATATCGTTGTCTAAATCGCAGGCATTTGTATTCCTGTCTTGAGGCTCATTTTTGGATTCATCATTAATTAATTCTGCATCTACATTAAATGATTCAATAGTTTTGTCTGTATTTGTAATAGATTGGACGTTTCTAATTTTATTTTCTTTGCACTGTAAATATTTTCAAATGTCTAAAACAATTCTCGTATTATTTGTATTTGCTAATAATCCTTTTAGCAGAATTCAGTTTTCATTTGTAAATTCATAAGATTGACGCAGACAAAAGCTAGAATAAATACTCAAGGTAGAAACACCAATATTAAATGTAAATTTTCTAATAAGCTAGTAACCAAAGGTTTTGTATTCGGCTGATAGAGTAAAAGAAAATAATTATATTGTTGTGTAGTTATTACTATATGTATGTTACGCCAATAATGCTTGGACATAATTAATGAAGTTACATGAAATAAAATCAGATTATTTTAATGATATTATATATTTTTATTTCTAACCCTAAGTTAATTTTAATGGGCTTATAACAATGGTGAAATTCATATTGGTTGAAAATCATTTCTCTAAAGCTTATACTAAGTCTAAGCCTCGCTCTAAGGTGAAAAAATGAGAAAACTCAAAAAACATTTCAATAAAACCATTTACAAGCACTTGAATTGTCAAGGAGTCGATATAGGTAACAAGTAAGTATGGTTTAATTCATGAATCCCCAAGCGACACCCGGTGGCCGCGCATCTATTGTCTTACTATTGTGTCTCTAATTGACGGTATCTGAAGGGTTAAGTATCAATAAGTTTTAATACTAAAACAAAGTTGTATTTTAGAGACATTTTTTGCTGGCCAGCCATCTATAGAGTATAAAAACTGGGCAAGTGCGAGTCGGACTCGCGCACTGACGGTTCCGTGCAAACTACAACCTGTCTACCTGTCCCGATGTTTGTCTGTAATCAAATCTTGCAAATTAAATTTGACCCACTTCCCAGTTACCGAATGAGCTGAAATTTTGCATGCACGTGTAAAGGACATGGAGCTAATCTGATGATGGAACCGGAAAGTGGCTATAGGAACTTGGTAGTTAAACGACACAACTCTATCGAGTTTGGGCTCGTATGGTTCGTCTTGACGAGAAGTTATTCATTATATAGGTATACCTAGTGATAAAAGCTTGCTATGAAAAAATGGTTTTCATTAAATGCTTGTTTCCGTTAAGAAAAGAAGTTTGATTTTTTCACTGGTTCAAAGGACCGCAGACTTATGTAAGTTTGCGATCCTTTGAACCAGTACTGGTTTATATTTCAACTCGATACGTACACGCATTTCCAAGATAAAAGGTCCTAACAGACAGAGACAAAGAGACGGACGGACAACATAGTGACGATATAAGGGTTCCGTTTTTTCCTTTTGAGGTTGTCTGGAAGAAATCGCCATAAGACCGTCCATTGTACACTTACTTTTAATAATGTTTGTCCTGTATTTTTTTTTTGTATATGTGCTGTACTATAAAGAATATATAGAGTGACTGGCAGTTCGGGTACGATACTTAAACACGTGTTGATAACAAATAATTTTTATTATGGGAGCAAAGCCAAAATCGGAGTTTTCAGGCGTTATCTTTCTTTTTTTGCGTTGCTTTTTCGTCAAACATCGCGTTGGATTGCCATAAATGAAGTAACAAGCTTTTAAACCATTTTCGATGTTTACGATAGGCGAGCGGAAAAGGACCCTCTTAAGTATCGTACACTAATTACCAGTCACTCTATATATTAATAATAACGGAACCCTAAAAATGTCATCTTATCATAAACTATCAAATAAGCATGTTGTGACAGGTACTGGGTGCAGTTATGAATCACATATGTCATAGTTGTATCTTCCTCATGATTCATAGGATACTTAAATATTTGTGTACATTATTTGAGACGATCCGTAATGCCTTAGGCATTCTCTACCAGTCAATCAGGTGACGCAAAAGCAATACCTACGAGTGGTGCAAAAAAGAAAATTACGTTGCAAGATATAATCTAGGCATTAGTTTTAGTATATGTGAAACCTGAAACACGTGTCTAAACGAAACTGTATTTCGGTTAGTATTATGTAAAGAATCTATGTACAAAATTTCATAACTGTTTCATAAAAAACACACAAGTTATCAAGCTTGTAGTGTCAGTAAGAATACATAGTCAAGTCATCCAGGCGATTGAGGGGTTGTTTTGCACTTGGAGCCAGCTGTTTACTGGCTCCTAATGCCAACTGTGTTGTACATCTGTGTTGTATTTAGTTTCGGTGGTGTCCTTAAATATTTTTGGAAAAAAAATTAACACGGTGTAATAATACATTTTGATACAAGTGCAGAAAGTTTGCCATTGCGACCGAGGCGAAATCCGAACGAGCCGTGGGCGAGTGGGTTATGGAGGCGAGGGCTGCAGTAACAAATTTGCACGTGTCTCAAAAGACTTTTTTCAACACACTCTCTGAAATAATAATAATATTCCACAACTATCACACAACGCTGTCTTATAGTCACAAGCTAAGCAGAGCTTGTGTTATGGGTACTAGACAACTGATAAACATACTTATATATTTCTAAATACATACATGTTATATATATAAATTACACCCAGACAGAGAACAAATGATCATGCTCATCGCATAAACATTTGTCCTGGGTGGGAATCGAACCCACGACCTCTGGCATAGCAGTCAGGGCCACTAACCACTAGACCAACAGGCCAGTCGAATGAATGTAAAATGAACAGCCAGTCGTGGGGTAGACGAGCAGCCAAAGACGCGGGTTTTCGAGTGAGTGTATTGAAAATACTATTGGAATTCATTCAATTACTGATTTTGAACAAACTATATTCAGGTTTCGCATGAACTAAAAATAATTTTGTATTTATGTGGGCCGTCCGGTAAGCGCGAGTCGTTGATGGAGCGCGCCTCAAAGAGATTTCAGCAAAACTATTGGGGTTTCTTTCCGAAAGAGGAACCCAGGGTACTGGAACTCAAAGCAATGAAGGAACATGGGAGTGGGTTTTAGTTAGTAAAACTCTGGCACGCCCTCCCACTCCGGCCTAGAGCCGGAGAAGTCAGATATATAGATTAAAATAAGCAAAAGAAAAAGGGTTCCCCCTTTTCTTTGGGATCATAAAAATAAATGGAATCATAAAACATTTAATAGGTATAGTAATTACTCATAACCTTCCCATCAGCAGAAGTAACTGGACATAACCTTCAATTCACAGGAAGTTATACGTAAAAAGAATGCCAAAGTCATTCTATATTTAGTTGATTTATACCAAAATAGATGTACGCAGCTTTTTCAGTCAATATCGAGTAATTACCTACATATTGTAATGCTCAGGGTTCCAGATGAACCAAACAGGCTTTTTATGAAAATAATTGCTTAATAATTGCTACCTAATAATTGCTACCGAGCTATAAAAGCAAGCTTTTATAAAAGCAAGCTTTTATAGCTCGGTATACCTATATAATGAATTCTCGTCAAGACAAATCATACGAGCCCAAACTAGATGAGGTTGTGTCGTTAAACTACCAAGTTCCTATAGCCACCTTCCAGTTCCATCATCAGATCAGCTCCGTGTTATAATAATTTTGCATTGTCATCTAATTTACACATGCTTGTAAAATTTCAACTCAATCGGAAACCAGGCAGTGGGTTAAATTTAATTTACAAAATTTGATGACAGACAAACATCGGGAAGTTGAAACTAAATAAAAGCTTGCAAAAGGTCGGTAAGCACATATTGCCAAGTTAATCAAATTAAATAATAACAACTCCAGCGTCAGGATTTTTGCTTCTCGTATTTGTGTTTGGGCCTTATGCTATACCAAATAAATGATTTTTCTATCTTTCTTTCAACTTATCACTTAATTCATGAATCCCCAAGCGACCACCGGTGGCCGCACATCTATTGTCTTACTATTGTGTCTCTAATTGACGGTATCTGAAGGGTTAAAACAAAATCCTTAAAACGATAAGAAATATAATCTAATCATACGAGTATGTAGGGATCGAACCTGTGGTAAAGGAAATGCCAGTCCCAAGGCTCTGCCTAAAAGCCGATCGCTCCTTGAAAACTGCGGCGCATATGACGGTTGCCACTTTGTCATTCAAACAACGAATCTGATGCAATATGAGTTGGAGTCGAAAACCTTGATCAATGTCCAGGTACAGGGGCGTTTCCGCAAGCTGAGAACAATAATGAATGCGTCAGCATTGTGGAACCGTGACCGATCACAAAAGAACCATTTTTGTAAAATAGATGCAAACACTTACCCCGTTTCCACAACTCGCACTCAACTGCTCAATGCACCACCGATACTCGCATAGCACGTATTACATTATGTATATTCCAATAAAATTACTCAATTAGCCAAAATAAAATAATAATGTGGAACAGCTAATGTGGAACACGATCGTTCGAGTCTCTTTGTTCTTTTTGCATCATCTTATGCAAGGGCTCACTAATTTCCCGCTACCGTCACTTGTCAAATAATAAATTAATAAATGATGTTCATACGAAGTGGCGAGCCTAGTGACGCCATCTATTTTAAAACTATGGAACAAGATCCTCGATCATAACAATATTTTAGGTAGGCCCTACCACGACGATTAATGGTTTGCATTATTTATTCACTCATGCGAGAATTGGTTCGAGTTTTTAAAAAAAAGTATCTTATTTTTTAATTTCATCTTTACAAATCGATATTGATAAACTGTCATAATTTAACGGTGTATACAGGGTTATTTGTAAAACACTAGCAACCTCTTAGGGCTATGTTAAGAACATCATAAACAATAACTTTCGTTCGAATAAATTGTTTTCGTTCATCAGATTTTCATACAAAAATAAAAATATTTAAATTGAACGTTCTGAATGTTCCTGTATGATGTGAATGTAGTGTGATAAGTACACGAAAATGGTGCGAACGCTTGCTAGGTAGACCGTGTGTGATGACAAGGTTTCGGAAGCCTGCTTCCTATTATTACGAGAACAGTGCGTGGAAGCCATAAGTAGATACGGCAAAATACAGAGTTGTAATATGTAATTACTAATTTTACGAAGTCTATGCAAAGCAAGCGATAGTACAATAGTGGAAGGGAGTGGGAATCAGGTGGCGGAGGTGCTTGATGCGTTTGGGTCGCGCCATCTAGATAGGAAGAAATAGCAAAATACAGAATTGAAATGTGTTAGATAGAACAACGAAATCTTGAAGGTTTGTTTTGGGTAAATGTATTATGTTTTGTAAAAAGTCATAGAACAAAAGCGGTTGTATATGATGTTAGTAACATAGTCTTGAGAGGTTGCTAGTGTTTTACAAATAACCCTGTATATGCGTTAATGATGAGTAAGTACACAACTATACTCATTAAGGTGGTGCATCACGACTCACATTTTCACTGTTTTTCATACAACCGCTCATAACTGATTATGACGTTATTACACATTTTTCATTGGATATTTTGGAAACACAGTATTTTGTGGATATTATCTAGGTTTCTAAAGAAACCAATTTCTAAATTTGTGTAAAACTAATCCAGTAAAAACCTCTGAAAATGTCCTATTTTGTATGAATTTTGACCCTTCATAATTTGGTTAAAATATTAAAAAGTCAAAAAAGTAATCCTCTAGAGACCTTGCAAATTTTATTAAGATTCTAAATGACGACAACTTTTTCCAAAAACTTTTAAGGGTTTAAAAAAAACAGCTATTTCCTGGAGCAAGTTTTGTGAACTTTTCGAGTAAATCTCGGAATTACCGAATACTAACAGAGTTTCCAGGCGTTATCTCTCTTTTTTTGCGTTGTCTTTTCGTCAAACATCGCGTTGGATTGCATTAAATGAAGTAACAAGCTTTTAAACCATTTTCGATGTTTACGATAAGCGAGTGGAGAAGGACCCTCTTAATAGTATATTTGATACAAATGGAAAAAGTTTGCAATCGCGACCGCGGCAGATTCACTCTAAGATGACTGGTAGAGAATACCTAAGGCATTAGCTATCTAGGGGACCACAAAAGATCCACATGGGTCGAAGTGTCCGAGTTGTTTCTGGGCCCCTCAACAAGATAAGATAAGATACCTAAGGCATTAAGTCCGCCTTGTACCTTTGTGATGCATGAAGTTTAAATATATAAATAGAACATTTCATTACTGCAAAAATATTTCTTTTTACCAGCACGTGCCACTATATTGGGCCTGACCACCTAAAGGTTTACCTCAACTTAATACCTACCTCATGAAACCATAGCACGCCTACTCCATAATCACATTACCCTCGGGCCGCTCTCGTCCACTTAATGTTCATAACAGAGACGCTGTGCCCACGGTGCTAATGGCAATAATGGAATTCCCGTCTTATGTGGAAAGTAATACTCCGGGCATGGGCTATTGTTCGAGAAGTAGGGATCCTTAAGAGCCGGTTATGTTTGCTGAGTATTTTGTATGAACTCCGACAGCGTCTATGTCAATTTCGTAGCCCCATACACAGTGGTTTTATTTTTAGTAAAAAAAAAACTTTTATAATTATAATGTATGTGTCTTCTAGTCTATATTGAATAGGCTCTTAATCCTTCAGATACCGTCAATTAGAGACACAATAGTAAGACAATAGATGCGCGGCCACCGGCTTGGGGATTCATGAATTAAGAGGATGCAACTCGACACACATTTTCACTGTTTTTCATACAACTTATCTTACCCGATTATGACGTTATCACACATTTTTCATTAGATATTTTGGAAACATTATCTTCTATAGAAATCAAAACATACATTTGTGTAAAACTAATCTAGTAAAGACCTCTGAAAATCGGCTATTTTACGTGAACTTTGGCCCTCTAGAGAGTACTCATATACATATTAAAAATAAGCAAAAATATAAAAAAGTACATCAATAGAAGCCCTGCACATTTAATCGAGATTCTAAATCACGACAATTTTTCTGTAAAACTTTTAAGGTTTTAAAAAAAACAGGTATTTCTTGGAACAAGTTTTTAGCAATATTCGAGTAAATCACAGAATTACAGAATGCAAACAGAGTTTTCAGGCGTTATCTCTCTTTTTTTGCATTGCGTCTTAATCAAACAGCGCGTTGGATTGCGTTAGATGGAGTAATAAGCTTTTAAACCATGCTCGATGTTGACGATAGGCAAGTGGAAAAGCAGCCTCTTAAGAGCCGGTTGTAGTCACTGAGTATTTTGTATGAATTCTGACTGCGTCTATGTCGATTTCGTAGCCGTGGTTTATTTTATAAAAAAAAAAAACTATTATAATTTATTTATTATTTATTTATTAAAAGCTTTATGCACAGAGTTGTACAAAGGGGGGTGGGGTTGTGTAGGTGTCTTCTAGGCTAGAGTGAATAGGCCCTTAATAAACTAGTGCGCCTCACCATCAACGATTGTATCACTCCTTACCATCAAGGATCCCATCGCAGTCAAGCACTGGTTTAAAGCATTAAAAAAAACTATACTATTTTTTTTTCATACACAAGCTTTATTGTTTTTTTGTAACTTTCAAATATTTCCGTGACGTATTTTTTTGTATCGAGCCAACCGATTTATTGTTTTGATTTTTGCTCGTCGGTTGGTTTTTCATGGTGTTTTCTTTTATATTTGTAGAAGATTTCCTGAGGTTTAAAAAAGTTCAAAACGAGTAGTACCTGCCCTTAAGTGTATTTAGGGTGAAACCGGAATATATGCCAAAGTATTTGAAAAAGATGAAATGAGAGATGAGCTTGATAAATACCAGAGGGACTGGCCCGCAATGGCCGAAGACAGACGTGTGTGGAAAAGGGAGAGGGAGACCTTCGCCCAGCAGTGGGACATACCTAATTGGGCTAACTAACTAACTATTTGAAATCACTTTATATCCGAGTATAAAATGAGTAAAATACAAATATGTTAGTTGTAAACTGTAGGTACTTATGTTTTCTATCTATAAATTTTTGTACAGTGAAAAACTTTAGACTTGATATTTTTAAAGTAGTAGCATTTTTTACGGTCCTGTATATTTTGAGACAAGCAGAATCACATTTTTTATAACTTTTTAACTTTTAACGCACATAACTTTTTTTCGATCTGATATATGTTTCTATCAAATATGTTTCTTTCAATATGGATGGATTGTGTGAGAAGTGATATGAATGAAAAGGGAGTTAGTGATAGCGTGACGAGCGACAGGACAGAATGGAAGAAAAAAACGTGTTGCGCCGACCCCAAATAAAACGGGATAAGGGCAGGAAGATGATGATGATATGTTTCTATCAAATGGGTTTTTCTTAAGGTCGGATATTATTCGTCGAATTCTCCCACTCTAGGGCGGAGCGGACGGGCGTTTCAGATGGTTACTGACTAAAATCACACCTCTGTTTCTTCTTTGCTACGTTCCAGGACCCCGGGGTTGACCGGCGACTCGTGTCCGTTTTGTGCGCGCCCAGCCTGATACATTAAATGCAATAAAATTGTGAAAGAGGACGACACACGCACTTTTCTGCACTAGTGCAGAAAACAGTATTGCGTACCAAAAAGCTGTGGCATAAGAGCGGGTTTTCGAGTAAGTGTATTAAAAACACATTTGTCATGAAGTTACCAACAAATATGTAGCCCAAGATTGGTTTCTACGTTAACGTTAACGAGAAAATGATTAACGGTACGTTCACGTGACCGAGCCCATGATGTAACCAACGATTTGATTTTAATAACGTTGGAAAATATTACTGTGATTTGATTTGAAAATATTTTCGTTTGCGTTTTTTGCTGGAGGCGCTCCGAAATTGCGTGTCACAGCTATCTTACAAAGCTTTTACCAGTATTGGCATTGGAATCGCGGAGAATCGAGATTAATGGCGAGCTATAGGAGTAGGCCAGCTGTGGCCTTCATCATCATGATCATCATCATCATCATTATTTCAGCCGAAAGACGTCCACAGTTGGACATACGCCTCCCGTAAGCGCCCTCATTAGATCATCGGTCCACCTTGGGGGAGGCCTTCCAAGGCGCTGCTGCTGGTGCAGGTAGTGCTGTATCTTCCGGTGCGTAGTTGGCACTCTAGGACCTTTCGCCAACCATCTGTTCTGCGTGCAATCTGCTCTGCCAATGCAACTTAAGCTTAGTGATTAAAAAAAAATCGAATTGAAATACTTTTATTTTAAAGAAAGAAAGAAAGAAAAATAATTCACTCATCAGCTAGTAAACGTTTCCAAATTAGTCGTTTCCTGTGGAGAAGAACCGGCAAGAAACTTTGGTTACTCTTTTAAAAAAAGTGGTTGATGTTGCAATATTTCCATATTACAGTATTCATATAAATAAGAACAGTGTAAACCAGTCAATATTGTACCCAAAAGCACAAGAACTATTCTTCTTCGAGCTATGTCGATAACCTTGGTTCTCCTGCGGATATCGTTATTTCTGATGTAATCACACAAGGAAAGTACTGTGTCCAGCTGCGGAGAAATGTGAGCTGATGATGATGATAACATTGACAGATTAATAATCTGGTTATATTAAATCTGAAGCGCCTTTTTGATGAGGTAACATATCATCTAAAAACTTCACCTGCTCTAAGGTCCAGTCTAGAGTGAGAAAAATATTAGAGAAGAGGGTGTGTCAGACTTTTACCACAAAATAGATAGGTACAGTAGACAATCTCATGTATGTACTTCACTTTTTATACCTACGCTCGGTGGACGCACACTAACTAATGAGCGTCTGAGCCGGAACTGTTCGACGAGCGGGCCGAGGCGCTCCTTGATATCGTGTCCGTGAGCGGTGTCTATGTGTGCGTTGCTCGAGCGCGCTTTGTAAGTAGATTGACTTCTGTACCTATATATTTGGTGCTTATACTGACTAAAACTCACCTGTCTCCTTCAGAACCCCTGGCGTTCGAGAGCCTCTATCAGTCTTGCAAACGTTCCCGCAAAATCTGGAGCGCCTACCTGGCTACTTTTTTAACTGATGTAAGTAGGTATGTTTAAACTACCTACTAAATTGTGACTTATGAAAAAAAAAATAGACCCACATCAGGCAGTACTGCTCTGCAGTAGTTCATAAACCTGTAATCTAATCACAAAACACCCAGACCCGGAACATCTATCTGTGCTTGCAATTATTTGTTCCGTGCGGGAATCGAACCCGCAACACGCAGCATAGCAGCCAAAAAATCTACCACAAACTTTCGTCGACTTTGTCAGACTTACTTACTTACCTATACATCCTCTGATACTTACCTAAGGTCACCATTTTTCTTTCTGGCAAATGTCATACTTTGGCAGGAGCTTTTGCAAATCGACGTCAAAGTGCCAATAACGCCTAACTGTCAAAGCCAATAATGTCCTGTCCCCAAAGATTTTATATCCTACTACCTGTACCGAAAATGGTAGGAGATAATACTATAAATTGACACATTGCTCTAGTTAAACCTCTAAAATTTAATTTGATGCAATTGCAACTAAAATATCTATAATATAACTACAGTATTCGAAAGATAAATTATAGGTAAGTGCTAAAATTAATTTTTCGCGAAAAATTACAGTTAGAAGTTATTAACACTTCACCGTCGAAATGTTGGTCAGCGAAAATTCAAGATAAAGAAAAATTATGTCTGATTCAGTTTCAGAGTACTGATGTAGCACCTGACTGTACCTACAATCCCCGGGGGCATTAAAAAAACAATAACTTATAATACCAGTATGTAATTAAGTAATGAAAAATGGTTACAGAAGAGAACGCAAACGTTTATTGGCTAACAATTCTTCTTTTTTTTCATAATTTTTACGCAGTCTTATTTATTTACTGTAATCGTATCGGACAGAATAATTTACGTTTTTTTTTTCTACACAAAATTGCGTTACGGAATGTACTTCTACATAATTACAAAATTAATATCGAAATTATTATTTTTTTACAAATAAAATTATATTTCTTACAATTTTACAAACTAAAATTAATCATTATTAGTTAAGCCTACCTAACTTATCTACGTATTAACAAATTATTGTAACTTACAAAATTATCATTTTAGAACTAATGATAAAATTTACTGATCAGCAAAAGTGTATTTTAAAGATGGCTTCAGAGAAACGTGTTTTCACGTGAACGCGTTCATTGAGGAAACACGTGCCGAAGTAATCCAATTTCAGTTACACGTGTATGTTCAAGTTCTAACATCAGTAATTTACACTTTTACTAAAACTACTGTTGTTATAAACATTGACATTGCAAATAATATTTATTTGTATTAATTATGTGATATTAACATTTAAACTATTACAAACATTTAATATTTAAATGGACAGTGAAGAACAAAAATGCACAAATCAATATCAATAAAAAAGGAATACCTACAACACATATCTTATCCACAGTGAATATTTATTTATCCTGTTTATATATTTTTATAACAGAATAGTAGGTATACATAGCATTCTCACCCTATCACAGTCCAATATATATATATATAACTGCTTATATACAACCAGCGCAAACGTAATAGCTTAAAACGATATAATATATATTAAATAAACTAATTGTCTAATGTAAAAAAGCTATTTATCGTAATAAAACTTACAAAGCTCATGTTTTTTTTATGTTTTCTATACGTTTGTCGATGGTCCGAGGAATAATATGGAATTTTGAAATTTTTAAAAGGGTTTTTTTACCATTTAGTAAAATATTTTATTAGTAAAATAAATCTACTTTTTGATATCAAAATTCGAGTGTTTGTCAAACTTTTAAGGGGATTTGTAAAATGAGATCTCGTTTTATATTATCATTTTACTTTACCATTTTTGCAAATTAAATCTCAGATTCCACCATGTGTAGTATATCGAACGTATCTAATAAAAATACTACATTTTACTTTCAAATATAACTTCTTTTACAACAGCGGATTAGTAA
This sequence comes from Mythimna lalbum, assembly GCA_949319445.1. Taxonomy (NCBI): domain Eukaryota; kingdom Metazoa; phylum Arthropoda; class Insecta; order Lepidoptera; family Noctuidae; genus Mythimna; species Mythimna lalbum. Next base: position 10,121,023 of record OX439364.1, read on the forward strand.
TATTTCATTGCCCTGCCTTGCCCTGTTGGTCTAGTGGTCAGGGGCCCTAACTGCTATGCCAGATGTCGTGGGTTTGATTTCCACCCAGGACAAATGTCTGTGTGATGAGCATGGTCATTAGTTCTGTGTCTAGGTGTGATTTATCTATATTATGTATGTATTTAGAAATACTCGTATATAAGTGTGTTTATCAGTTGTCTAGTATCCACAGCACAAGCTCTGCTTAGCTTGGGACTAGATGACGTTGTGTGATAGTTGTGAAATATTATTGTTATTATTGATATATAAAACAGAATTTCGAAACATCACTCCTCTAATTAAACAGTTTGACAAACATCAGACTAAAAAAACCATGTCGTAGCAAAACAAAGGTAACATCAACAATTTGAAATAAGTAGATAATACATCCTTTTTCACACAAAACCGTATCTATAAGCACGTGGGATATACGTGCTTATAGACCTCAATAAAATCGGTTTTTGTCAGTAAATATCGGATAAAATGGAACACGACGGATTTGGGACAAAGAGGGAAGTGCGGGACAAATCCCCACAGGTGGGTAAAGCTGAAGATATATACTATCGAAGACATTCTCTGGAGGCTTTCAACTACTTATTAAATACCGCAATATAGCAATAAGTTTTCAGACGTTTTAGCGATCTTTCTGGAAGATTCCTCTAAAGGAAAACTACACAGTATCTAAATAGATTTTACATTAAGGATATATTGTTGTTTTAGTATGTAATGGCTAGAGTGCTAGTGATTAGTACATAGGGTGACTGGTGTAGTTAGTGATCGATAATGATAACTGTGATTGTTTTCATGATTACAGACAACTTTCCCAAAGAAACTTTTTTTTATAAAGATGCATTATTTAACTAATATTATTTAACCGGAACATGTAGGTAACTACACTGATTACATACACCGATGGGTTTGTAAGCGGCGCGGGTGCACTATCACTATTGTAGGTAAGATATAGTACATGAGGCAACGGCGTTACGTGGCTAACAGCTGTGAAGTCGCAGGCGTGCGCGCGCGAATTTACGCGCACAGCTGTTTTGTTATTGTGATAAAAGTAATGAGTATAAAAAAAAGTTTCTTTGGGAAAGTTGTTTGTAATCATGAGTACAATAACGTGTATAAGTATCGGTCACTAATTTCCAGTCACCCTATATAGTGGCTTTTAAGAAACTAGTGCGATTCTCCATCAACGATTGCATGGCTGCTTACCGTCAGGTGAGATCACAGTCAAGCACTAGTTTATATTATTAAAAAAATATCTGAAGAAAAAGTACACTATAGTGACGTAGAAATCACAACATACACAATGCAATAAAATACTAATAAAAAGAAAAGCTGTCTTCATTTTGAAAGCTTTCCTAATTTGTTAATGTAAAAAGCTTTTTATAACTTCTTTTGAATAAAGAAAAGGATTTGTTAACATTTTTATTTTAGATTTTCATTTTTACAAATTGGAAACAATAAAATTCAATTCTTACAAAAGTTTTTATGAAACTTGTGTAATTCTTTAGAGATCGGAGTTGTAAAGTTTAAGGAAAAGTGGTTTTGTACCGCTTCAGTTTCAATAATTTGTATAGGATTAGGTTTAAATAAGATTGGCTGGTTTTATTGAAAAAAAAAAACAGTGTTTTTATTGAACAAAGTGTTTTTGTAACGAATTAAAAATACAGTAAAATAAAAAGTTTGATTCATTCAAATTTCTTGTAAAGAAATCTTATAAAGAGAGTATTCTTGATTTTATTATTAATACAAAAACTATATTTAACGAACCTTGGAAGACAAATTAGTTGCATAAATATTTACAAAAGGAACTGGCTGAAAATAAATACTATTTGAGTATATTTCTATTTATACCACGGCACCTGAGGTTATTTTAAGAGAGAGGTTTATTCCATTCACTAAGAGAGATTTTTTATTGTTGATAGGCTCGCGTTTGACCACTATCTCACCTGATGGAAAGCGACGATGTGGTCGATGGAGCACGCTTGCCTAAAAGTAACCTTCATTCTTCAAACCATCGACAATCACAAGTTTTAATAAGTTCCCTACGCAACAACACGTTGTACAAAATTTCGGATGTACAAATATATAAAAAAGTGCATAAAATGTTCCAAAAATGTGTCTCAACAATCCATTGTCTCGCCACTAATTTCTTTCTACATAATATATTAATATCACTAACAACAATTGCAAAGGAAATACAAATCTAAATAATATATTATGTATGGAATTTTCATCTACTAAGCTCTCTATTCGTTTGAAGCATCACTTTGTTTTAAAGAAATATTTGATTGATTTGAGATTAATATTTCGTAACAGATGTAATTTATTGAATAACGTTGCTCAAATGCCTATTTGCAAAATCATCATTTTTACAGTTTGCTAGTATCGTCTGCCATATGTTTTCGCAAATAAAGGCTTACATACACGTGGCTGTAACATGCACTAAAGTGTGTAAGTAGCTAGCACGCTACAGTGACATCCATCATTCAGAATTTACAATAGCTCTCTGGCATGCTAGTTACTTGCATACTTTTGTGCCAGCTACAGGCATGTGTAACTATCCTCACCATCAGGCCGTATTCATTGTCCAGGTATAAAGAACACTTCTAACCTGAATTTTAGCCGTTCAGGTCCAAGGGTTTGGGCAGCACGTCGATGGTGGGATGATCTGACCAGGACTTTTCAATACATTTACTCGAAAACCCGAACTCATCCCTACCGGTTTTAAGCACGCAATTAACTTGAACATATCAAGCTGGTCGTTATATAACCCCCACAAGTCGCACGTCAACGGCCCTGTTCATTTATTTCTTCGTAAGTGTATTGAAAAACGTCATTTGATACACGTGGAAATTTGTCACTCGGTCCCTCCTCCCTCGCTTACAGCTCGGGTAAATACCACCTCGGTCGCAATGACAAACTTTCTCTACTTGTATCAATATTCTTGTATTGTCCTGTCTAGTTTGTCAGTTATCTATAGAGTATTTCCATGACGATTAAAACCATATCTACAACCAGGTTTCTCATTAGTAAAGGCATTAACGTTTCACACCGTATCACACTTGATCAGCTGATCACCCATGATACAGTTGGCGCGTTAATGTAGCATGCTTTCAGGGCATGTCAATCGCTGATGGCTGACAATCAAACGTACGAACTTGAGTAATTATACTTCCATTAGTAGCCCATTACACTAATTTGTCATGTTGTTTTGTTTATTGTTAGTGAATGATTTATAACATAACAATTAGACGATTTGTTTACATCATCATACAGTTTAGTTTCATATTTTACAGTTACTTTTGTTATATTCTCAAACCTGTTTTTTTTTGCCAAGATATGCACGATGTTCATGTAACATACTTTTTAAATAAAATATTTTTTGGTGCCATTACGACACAGATGTCTGACACCTAAGTCACAGGATTATCTAGTTTTAGAGTCAGAGTTTTTCAATCTGTGAAACCTTTAAATTCACTGTGCCTTTATGCACATTGACTTATCATTGGTCATATTAAAGATTTCTGTTAATAAAGATTATCCTTATTAGTTTCCTATAAAAATGACCAAAATCATAATTTTGTCGCCTCTCATCTCGAATAAGTCAAATCAATGTTTATACTTGAAAAAAGTATATATCTCGATCAACATTCAAATATTTCTTTAAAACAGGTACAAATTACTTATTTTTATAACATATTGACTATGGAATAACATTGGTTTCAAGATACAATTGAAATACATAAGTAATAAAAAGACTGCCATAAATCTTCAATACTTTTACTGTATCGTTTATATATTATCGTAAAGTTAATGGGGTTTTGATAGCCGTATCATGGCAATGTTTGGTTCTAGATATATGAATAAGACAAATGCCGTTCAAATTGAAGGGCGAATGTAGCTTTCGATTTTGTAAATATGTTTTTTTCAAACAAATTCGTCACTTATATAGCCTTTTTGATTGTATCTTCTTCTTTGTTCTCTCCTATTCCTATTGTTTGTGGTCGGGTCTCCTCATAAAACGGCTCCAGGATATTGTATCCTGGGTTGTCGGCTCTAGCAAATGGGCTAACTTGAGGTTTCTTTAGATTCTAGTCCACCAAGTCAAAAGTGTATGACTTCTTCTGCCTTTCTTTTGTTCCGGCAGGTTTAATTTTTTTTCTTTTTGAATAATAAACCAGCTTTTAAATATTTCGTATCTTTATTTTGTGTCAGTATAAAGACTAATTCAGGCTACAGAAACATTGTTTCAAACAAATATTTTCTTTTACGACCCCATTATCAAATCCCTAATGCTTAAAAATCATGATCTTTATCGCGTTAAAAAGTCAGTTTTTTTGCCATTTACCAGCGTATTTTATAGAGCCATAAAATCCACTGAACTATTGACGGGGGGTTTTTAAAAGCTTATAATGTTACGAAAAATGATTTTCATATAATTTATGCGTCTGAAAAAAGTCAAGGTGATCCGAAGTGAGTGCCCTTGATCAGTGGCACGCGATCTGATCCTTGTCAACTATTTATTACCATATCACTCCGTTTTTATTTTGTTTTTCCCCTATTTATAACGAGCTTGTCAATTTTGTCTGTTAACCTCTATAGTCGTGATAATAATTCTTTATGTTAATTTGTTTCGTCTCGAGACTAATTTGTTTTGATTTTGATCATTATTATCGTCCTTAGAACTTGCTTTATGATCATTGAAAGTCTGAATTATTATGTTCAACATTAATTCTGTAATGGCGATATTTTTGTTAGTCAGTATCTGTACTGTACTGATATAACCTTGTGTAGTCAATTAACTCTATTCACCCCACTAATTAGTGTTGGCACTGTTGTTTATTTAACAGGTGAATAACTGCAAAACAACAGCTAAAATGTTTACTGATATTGAAATCAATATCTGTCGACAGTAATGAACTCAAACAAAATATTCAGTTGAAATATGTATTACATGATAAAACCAATGCCAGTCCACCGGTCAACTGCGTGAACACGCAATAACAACCATTTACGTACACTACTGCTTTTCAAAGCGGGGTCAACAAAAAGTCAGTCACAACTAATTAGGAACATTTTAATACAAACAAACTGTTCTTACAAACTAATAACATATTTTCTCTCCTTACAAAGCACAATCAGTCTGTGGCACCATTTTTTTTTTACTAAAAATACACTTAGACGATCTACGGGTGCTATATCTCGTCGGAGTCGGACCTTATTGAATCATAGTTGGACGTTTTGCTCCTCAGCATCCTGAGGAAGGAGCCCACCGCGAAGATCGTCCTCCTGTGCCTGTGAAAGATACCCTGGTACAATGCTTCCCTCAGCGCCTTCCTGTCGTCTGACATCGAAGGCTGAGTGCTTAAAGTTATGTCGGAGTGGGCCTGCACCACCACAGCTTTCTGATGCCTCAAGCCACCGTGTTTCTTCTCTAAAGACTTCTGATTCGGTAGACTCATTGTCGATTCTATTGATGAGTTTTTCGTTTTTCTCAAGTTTAACATCTTCTTCCCAGAAGACTGTGTCTCTGAGGATGACCTTGTTGGAGCCAGCTTAGATCTGTGCAGTGGATTATTAGAGCTTTCCGGGTGAACCATTATTTCGACGGATTTTTGGCTCACAGCACTCGACCGTGTTAGTGTTCTCTGTGGATGGGATGTTGTAGCCTCCGGTTTGGGCATCCGCTCCTCGCTTGGGAGGGATTGTTCAGTTTCTAAAGCAATCATTTTGCTTGATTACTTTTTTATATGATTGTTGAACGTACAAAACCTAATCACATCATCGGAGGGCGAGCCTCATCGATGCTATCAATGGCGGGCACGGCCAAATGAATGTCGACGTCCTTATTGTTCGGCAGGTCGCTCCTAGCGTACCCGTCGCAACAGTTACTGAATGTTATCGTAGGTACTTTTGCATCACTGTCTATTTTCACAGAATCCAAGTTTTGTGCCAAACAGTCCACGTTGTTGTCGCTGTGAGAGTTGCGGTCATCGGAGTTTGCGCTCATACTCGGAGCGAGCCATTCCTCCTCGTTTTCTGGGTCTGTCTTTTCTACGTCGGGCGACGGCCCGTGGTCCTCACGGCTTGGAGACAAGCGCTCCCCGTTTATATTTAAACTAATCAAATCTGCCAAGTTAACGTTGAAATTCTTATTCCTTTTGCTACTCGTCTGATGTTGATCTTCTACAGTTTTCACTTCGTCAGCAACTAGTCGGTCTGAGATAGTTTCAACTTCTTGTCGTAACTCTTGATCGTCTTCGTAATATTCGGATAAGTTCTGAAGGTTCTGAAACCAGTTTTTCTCTAGTATGCTGGGTTGAGGTTTATTTTTTTCGGTGGTAGATTGACGATACTGTTCGATGAGAGGTTCAAGGGATTCCTCGTGCTGACGGAAGAGATAGTGGTAGGTCTGACTTACGGCGTAGAGGGAGTAAGCAGATTTTGGCCTCGGCAACACAGACGCTGATCGCTTCTGAGGTGCGACACATCCATGCCACACGTTGCTGCGCACTCGCTCGCACAGTATTGCATTAGAATTAAGAATCCTTTCAAAGTCTGTCACTTGTTCGGCTTCGCTGATCTGTAACAACAGTTTGTTCTCCGTCCCTTTCCCGCAGCCCGCCGCGTCACACAGCCTCTTGTTGTCGCCGACCTGTTTAGGAGGATTACAATGCTTAGTCTTGTTAACATCGATCCGTCGATTGTATACGTTCTGAGGAGGTTTGGAGGTTGAAAGCCTGGGTTTCGGTTCGTCGGCATACTTCATAGGTATGGATAAATTTTGTACGGAAACCGCGAACGGAACTTTTTCAACTACTTTTCTGTTTTGTTGTTTAACCTTAACATTACTCTGCTGCCGATTAGTATTGGTAGTGGACGCTGGCCGTTGGAAAAATTGTTTGTCGGCGAAGCGTGTTCGATTATTGAGATCGGCGCTACGAACGGCTCGGGCATATTTGGAGCGCGGCCTTTCCGCTAGACTGACACTTTTAGCCCGCAAGGGAATATCGCGAGCCTCTTTAGGGACACCTGCCAGTTTTACGAGCGCTAAGTCGTATCGTGATCCGATTGACTACGTACGGGGCGCGAGACGAGCGGCGGCCGCGTGCTCACACGACTGACTGCTTGCAAACCATGCACCGCTTTCTTCGAAAACTCGAGCAAAAAGTAATTTATCGCGGTAGCGTGCCCGTCCAATCGATCCAATTGTTCCGAATCAACGTTTAAATAAAGATGCGCATAAAATTTGGCGAATCTACGATGCACGATTACCTCTGAACGACGTTTTTACAATCCTTTCGTGAGTTTTTTCCTCGAGTCTTACGTGATTTGTATTTATGACGACTGTTCATGTCCTGACCGAGTTGACGTGACTTTCCAATTGCGAATCCGACTGGCTTTGCTTTGCGTGATCATTTACATGCGTGCATGTTTGAATATCGCGTGTTTGTGAAACATGCATGCATGCAAAATGTGTGTAGAGAAAGATGTGAACGCAAATTCTTAAATGAATGCCATTTAACTGTTGAATGGAATTTTAAGTAGGCCGTTATATTTGTAAACAATAATTTAGAATGCGAAAGGTGGAAGTTTAACTTCTAAACTTTGTAACTCGCTTTTGTTTAACTTGCAAAGTTTGTATGTCCATCTAAATTAAAAATTAAGGTGGTGCATCATGACTCACATTTTCACTGTTTTTCATACAACCGCTCATAACTGATTATGACGTTATTACACATTTTTCGTTAGATATTTTGGAAACACAGTATCTTGTGGATATTATCTAGGTTTCTAAAGAAACCAATTTCTAAATTTGTGTAAAACTAATCCAGTAAAAACCTCTGAAAATGTCCTATTTTGTATGAACTTTGACACTTCACAATTTGCCTAAAAATTTAAAAAGTCAAAAAAGTAATCCTCTAGAGACCTTGCAATTTTTTTTAAGATTCTAAATAACGACAACTTTTTCCAAAAACTTTTGAGGGTTTAGAAAAAACAGCTATTTCCTGGAGCAAGTTTTGTGAAATTTTCGAGTAAATCTTGGAATTACCGAATACTAACAGAGTTTCCAGGCGTTATCTCTCTTTTTTTGCGTTGTCTTTTCGTCAAACATCGCGTTGGATTGCATTAAATGAAGTAACAAGCTTTTAAACCATTTTCGATGTTTACGATAGGCGAGTGGAAAAGGACCCTCTTAAGGTCAAATCTTGTTATTTGTAATTAACTTTTTTAACTCGGATAATATTGTGATGACCATTGTTTATCTTAGTATCATCATCATCATCTCATTATCTTCCTGCCCTTATCCCGTTTTATTTGGGGTCGGCGCAACATGTTTTTTTCTTCCATTCTGTCCTGTCACTCGTCACGCTATCACTAACTCCCTTTTCATTCATATCACTTCTCACACCATCCATCCATCTTTTCTTTGGCCTCCCTCTCCCTCTCCATCCATCCACATGTAAATTCATAACTCTTTTAACAACATGCGTTTCATCTCTCCTCTTTACATGACCATACCAAGACAAACGATTTCCTTTCAACTTTTCAGTCACTGGCGCCACTTTCAAACTTCCCCTAATATACTCATTTCTCACTTTATCCATTCTCGTCACACTACACATCCATCTCAACATTCTCATCTCTGCAACATGCAATCTTTTTTCATCCGTCTTTTTCACAGCCCAACATTCTGATCCATACAGTATGACAGGCCTTATCACGGATTTGTAGATTTTACCCTTCAACTTGAGGGGCATCCGTGGATCACAAATTGTTCCCGTGACCTGTCGCCATTTCATCCATCCTGCGTTGATCCGATGAGTTATCTTAGAGTTATCTTAGTATCAATAAATACTTATTGATTCAATATTTATTGATTTCTTTGCAGTCCCTACTTGCAACAGATACCTAAGTAAGACGGAAAGTTTTAAGATATTTTAAATTGCTAAAACAACACGATTGAACTTGTATTTTATTTGTATATTTTTGAATACCATTTGGGTTTTTCCTTAATGCTATAAATAAAATGCGTTGTTTTGAATATTATAATAAACATGAGCAATAAATATATCTGCATGTGTAAATAGTTGATTTTTATTTGATTTTATAAACTGGAGTGTTAGATTTGTTGTTTATTATTTATCCCTGTCCCTACTTCCCTACTATATTATAAATGCGAAAGTAACTCTGTCTGTCTGTCTGTCTGTCTGTCTGTTACGCTTTCACGCAAAAACTACTGAACGGATTTAGATCAAATTTGGTAGGTAGGTAGAAGAGACACTGGAATAACACATAGGCTACCTATAATTCCATTGCTGAGCACGGGTCTCTGCCCGCGCGATATAAACTGTAGTCCACGCGGGCGAAGCCGCGGGCGGAAAGCTAATATAGAATACTTTTCTAAGAAGTATGTTCCTTTGGGGAAATAAATCTATTCTCATGCGGGCTCATAACTACTGGCAGAATCTAGCAAGGGAAGAAATCCTATCCTGTACCGATAGAGGTATGTTTGTTACTTAAATTTTAAAGAGTTCGATTGCTTTTTTTCGGTGGGTTGGGTGGACCCTATCCACCGAAAAAAGGAAAGAAGAAAGGAAAAGAAAGAGTTACCCTGGGTCAGGGTAACTTTTTCTCTTTCTCTATAGCAGTTATCGGCCCTAGGAGGCCCCGTTCATTTTACTGGCATAACTTTAAGGCACGTGTGAAACATAACGCGCCACGTACAATGAGCTACCCATTGATCGCCGTCTGTAAGCCAACGCCCACGGTGGTCGGAAATCGTACTGCGAGGACTGAATGTCCTCTCCCTTACGGTCACGGTCACAGCCATACGCTCACAAAACTGCTTGACGGAAAGAGGTGGTTGCCTGACCTGCGCCTGGCGAAAAATGAAGACACTATGGCACCTCTGTAGCCACTCCCTTAAACTGGGAATCTACCACTACGATTGCAGCATGCTCAGCTAAGAGGTACTTAGCGTCTAGGGTGTTTAGGGGCATGCTAGACTCGTACTAGTTCCGATATCGACTAGGTTTAAAGTAACAAGTTGTTCATGATACAGTCTACGACATTGTTTAAATAAAAATTTTACTTAGTTTATTATTTCGCAGATCTGCTGGAAGAAATTTATATGGAAACAAGTAGTCCTTTACGAGTGTTAGAAACCTTAGAAATTCTTTTCTTTATTGTAATATGCATGTATTATATACCTAGACCCTGCTCTTAAATCACTCTGATCTATTGCTGGAAACTGTATGACAATCCGTTTAGTATTTTTTGAGTTTATCGTGAACAGACAAACAGACGCAACGGGATATTGTTTTATAAATATGATTACGTAAGGAGGTTATAAGGATTTTTATGTATCTATTTTCCTGTGGATACAAACATAATAAGACATTGTTAAATAAATACCTTTCGCGGACGACTCTCAAAAGATATCGCTATCATCAGAAACCTCTGGGTACTAGTATCGCAATTTTGCCTATCAAGCGTCGGTAATGCCTCCATATTTTCTTCAAAGTAACCAAAAATTAGGGCAGGTTCGAACTGGCATCAGAAAGAGGTCCTTGACCCGGCCTCTGCCCTGCAATGGAGTTATTATTGTTGGCTAAATACGTATAAAAAAACCGGGCGAGTGCGACTCGGACTCGCGTCCTGTGGCTTCCGTATAAACTTACCTATTTATGAAAATTTTCAACTCCCAAATGGAGTCTCAAAGATTTTTCCGAATTTATTTGTGTTGTAACTACAATTTACAGTTTTCAGATTTTTTCCTATGCTTGTGCTATGTGACTTTGCTTCATGCCAAATTTCAGGCTATCAGGTCAACGGAAAGTACCCTACTAATTGTGATTCTCTTGCATACTCGTTTTTTGCTACATAAGCGGCCGTATCTTTTTTTCGTTAACTTAGAAGTTTCATTTTTTCACAGCTTCAAGGAACCGCAGACCTAGTATATGGTTTTAATTTCAACTTGATACCTCTACACGTTCCCGAGATAAAGGGTATTGACAGACAAACAGGTTACTTCTAGGCAAGCGTGCTCCATCGTAGACCACATCATCGCTTACCATCAGGTGAGATGGTAGTCAAACGCGAGCCTATCATAATAATCCTCTAAGACTCTAAGTAATACGAAACCCTAAAAATGAAAAGGCATTTCGGGTTCATACGTTAGTATACAAATTGTGGTTTATAGCTTTTCAACGAAACTTAATTGAAGTATCTGAATACCCTCAGATTCGGGGTACACGGGCTTATTGTTCAATATTAATTCTAAGAAGATGGGAAAATTTTCCTTTGTAAACACACCCACAGTCCTTGATAAACCTTCGAGTTTATTTGTAAAATAAACTGTACTTATATTTGTAGGTCGTCTCGCAGGCTGATTAATTTATCGATCCACCCAATTTCACAAATCCAAATTAGTACTAAAAATTCCATAGATATCGTGGAAAATTCGCTGAGGCTTATCACATAGCAACTCTACAAGTTGTAGAAATTGAAAGACTAGTTATTTTTATATTATTATTGATAGATACAGTATACTATCATTAAGTTAGTATGCACTTTGCGTGACCTGGGCTGGTTTTTACCTCGGTCAGAGATTAAGTATTGCCATACAACGTGGCAATGCTGCCAGCCTTTCGGGCACACTTCCAGTCGACAGCGATGCCGAGGAGTTTTATGACGCCATGTTTCAGTAAGGAGTAGCCTTTAATATATTTGTTGATATTTAAGTTGTATTTTGTTGCTTTTAGAACATAACTGATATTATAAAGCCCAAAATACTTCATAGTTATTTTTTATTACTATTATTGGAGTATAGTGTACACTACACTCCAAAACACATATCATTGATGTGGCTCAGAAAGCGGCCCAGCATAAATGGGACTGGGCTGAACTCTGGATATGTCTGCCGCATGCTGATCGAGCGATGGACCCACAAAACACTAAGTTGATGTTCAGGGCACCAACAGGTAGTGCTGTGGTGTAGCAAAGTGTGGTGGTGGAGATCCATGTGATGAGCCGGTGCCGTTGGTCTTGTTACCAACCAACGTTTGATAGGGTCATGGCAGACCAAGAAGGAGATGGTGCTTTCTTAGGAATTGGCAAGAAGCTGGTAAGAGCCGGGAACAAAAGAAAGAATGGAGGGAGGTTTTTTGCCTGCAGTGGGACAGTATAAGCTCGCGTTGGATTACTATATCACCTGATGGTAAGTGATTGCTCGCAATTCGCAAGCCCACGCATACAGTGACCGGAAACCGGCGGCTGTGAGTTCCATCGTTGTCAGCAAAAGCAGGGGCCCAGCTGGGTCAAAGCCTACTGGAGTCAGGGTTATCCGAAAGGGAGCCCGATACCCGGTATAAAGGCTAGAAGGAACGGGGTGGGTTTTTAGTCAGTTTTTCCCGCTCCGCCCAAGAGCTGGGGTTGTCATTTGATGTTTTTTGCCCACCATAAAAAAGGGCTACAATAATTCTTTTGAATAATCCTGCTTAATCCATGACCAGTTCTAAATACAACAAAGGAATACTTCCGTACTGTTTATTCTCGCTTATGAATCATTTTACCACGCAGTTTGGATATAAAAAGCACATGTTTACTATCGCAGCTCTGTATGTTGTACATTTACTCCTGGCCGGCTGCAGACGAATCGGTTGACCTTTGCATATATTGAGGTATTTTTATTTATTGGTCAGTCCAAGGCCAGGTTCGATGGAGCCGGGAACAGTCGGGAATGTTTTCTGCGCAGATTTGGAACTGTTTGGAATTGAATTTGTTACTGAAGATTGGTTTTACATACTCGTATATTTTCCTAGAAACAAAAATTCGAAGACATGTGACATTCACCAAGCCGCACTGGGCCCATGTGGTGGATTACGACCCATTCCCTCTCCTAGAGAGGAGGCCTGAGTCCCATCGGTGGGAACATCTTAAAAGCCTGATGATGATGATATAATATATCTATAGAAGTTTTTAGTTGTGCGCACATCAAGTAAAATGTACAAAATCGATGTAGATAACACACTTATATCATTAAAATTGTATGTAACTTGATATGTTACATAAGCTTTGTTTCATCGCAATCGGTTGACTATATCAAAAGATATACTAAAATTTATTGTTAGGCGGTATGAAGTTCGCCGGGTTAGGTAGTTATACTAAATAATATTATAAAGCTAAAGTTCGTTTGGACGCGACTACTTAGTTAGAATTTAAAATATCTTTTAGTGTTGGATAGCTCATTTTTATGGAGGATGCCTACATAACATGACGATACGACACACAGGAGCGGAGTTTTAACCAAAGAGGCGGGTGAAACTATAAGGGATAGGTAGGTATTATATAAAAATAAGTCACTGTCAGACTGTTTCTTAGCTACTTCGTCTAAACAACGCAACGGATTTCGATAGTATTTTCACTAATAAAAATGCGATAAGCGAGAGTGAATTTTGTATATAATTTGTACTCGATCGAAGAGACGGGTCGCTTGTCTAACTTAATTAAGTAGATATTCTTGGCTGGCCTGTTGTTCTAGTGGTTAGTGACCCTGATTGCTATGCCGGAGGTCGTGCGTTCGATTCCCACCCAGGACAAATGTTTGTGTGATGAGCTTAATCATTTGTTCTGTGTGTGGGTGTAATTAATCTATGTATGTATTTAGAAATATAAAAATATTTTTATCAGTTGTCTAGTACTCATAACACAAGCTCTGTTAGCTTGGGACTAGACGGCGTTGTGTGATAGTCGTGGAATATTATAATATATTATATTATTATTATTCTTTTAGTTTATACAAAAACAAACACGAGTGCAGAATCGAAAAAGTCTATTAAATAAACCTTACTACAAAAACTACCACAGTCGGCAGTGTTGGCACTGATATTTCATCCATTTTATTTTTGAAAAACATTTTTGCGTGCTAACAATCGTGAAAAAAAATACATACAGATGACGCTGTCGTGTTATTTTTATTTTAATAACGCTGCGCAAACAGATTTATAGTTGTAGTCCATATTTAAAATAATATTATGATGCATATCCGCAGGCGCCAAAGAGTGAAAATAAATGTATTTTATTAATACAGCGTAAAAATATGATGACTGGCCTGTTGGTCTAGTGGTTAATGGCCCTATTTTCAGGATCTATACGAGGCCAACAATAGAGCCGTACTGGTTGCTAAATATTGGTCAGAAAAAGTGTAGTTTGAGAGCATCAACACGAAAAGAAGAAGAAGTGGCCCTGACTTCTATACCAGAGGTTGTGGGTTCAATTCCCACCCAGGATAAACGTTTGTGTGAGTGCACGATCATTTGTTCTGCATCTCATCTAATTTTATCTAGGTATAATAATATGTATGTATTTAGAAATATATATATATGTTTATCAGTTGTCTAGTACTCATAACACAAGTTCTGTTTAGCTTGGGACTAGACGGCGTTGTGTGATAGTTGTGGAATATTATTATTATTATATGCTATGAATGACGGGTGAGAAGTTCTAGCAATAGAGGCAATTATCCTGCTGTTGCAGCTAGCGAGAAAACTCTGCCCAGCAGGCACAGTAAAGCTTCATAGCTCTGTCATTTTTATTATTGCTGGGACTCAGAAGTAGTACAATCTGTACAATCAACTTCGCGAACCCAGTGTTGGCAGATGTCATATGAAATTGAATTCCTGCGGAGAAGAATCACTTAAGTATAGACAAACATTTACTGTATTTCATATTTCAAAAATATATCTTCCGAAGTATCAGAATTTTACTGGGTAAAATCTATCCGTGTTCTTTCAATTCCCTTTAGTTTTTAGAGAGGAAAATCATGCAATGACATCTCCGCGCCCTTGGGTGTAGCGGAAGATAGTGTCAGACTTTTAATGACTAAAACCCCACTCCTGTTCCTTCATTGCCTTTCGTACCGCGGCCGAATCTTTCTTTAAGAAGCAGACCCTTGGCCCCAGCAGGCTTCAACCCAGCTGGACCCCTACGGTTTGACAACTCCTTGATGCACGCGTGGAACAATACGACGCGGCGTCCTTTTGACTTAAGGTGGTGCATCATGACTCACATTTTCACTGTTTTTTATACAACAGCTCATAACTGATTATGAAACACAGGATCTTGTGAATATTATCTAGGCTTCTATAGAAATCAATTTCTAAATTTGTGTAAAACTAATCCAGTAAAGACCTCTGAAAATCTCCTTTTTTGTATGAACTTTGACACTTCATAAATTAACAAAAAATTTAAAAAGTCAAAAAAGTAAAACTATAGAAGTCTTGCAAATATTATTAAGATTCTAAATGATGACAACTTTTTTCAAAAAATTTTAAGGGTTTAAAAAAAACAATTATTTCCTGGAGCAAGTTTTGTGAAATATTAAATACTAACAGAGTTTTCAGGCGTTATCTCTCTTTTTTTGCGTTGCCTTTTCGTCAAACATCGCGTTGGATTGCATTAGATGAAGTAACAACTTTTTAAACCATTTTCGATGTTTACTATAGGCGAGTTGAAAAGGACCCTCTTAAAGTCTTTACCTAGAAAAACATAGGTTTTAAAAACGGCATTAATGTCCTATCTAGTGACAGCTCGCTGGCTGATCGCCCATCTTCCATTACCCTACTTCTGATAATCGGGTCTTGTCCCAGATGATAAGTAGTATTAGGAATATAGCTTCATTCGGAAAACTTCCAAGATTCGAAATGGATTTGATGGAGAACTAGATTTCATTAATGACATGTCTCGTTTGGCCTTCTAAGTAACTTATATCTAGATAAGACAAATGGTTTTCTTCTAAATGATCATTGACTTTTTTTGTCTGGAAAGATATAGGTAACTATCTTCTTTTTTACAAGCTTTTATTTAGTTTCACCTGTCCCGATGTTTGTCTGTCATCAAATCTTATAAATTAAATTTGACCCTCTTCCCGGTTACCGATTGAGCTGAAATTTTGCATGCATGTGTAAATCAGATGACAATGCAAAATTATTATGACAAGGAGCTGATCTGATGATGGAACCGAAAAGTAGCTACAGGAACTTGGTAGTTAAATGATACAACCCCATCGAGTTTGGGCTCGTATAATTCGTCTTGACGAGTATTAATTATATAAGTATACCGAGCTATAAAAGCTTGCTATGAAACAATTATTTTCATTAAAAGCTTGTTTATTCATTGCCGACTATGAATTAATTCAACATAATTACGATCAACATGTAAGTAACATATTCATCTATAATATAAAAATGTATCGCTAAATGTGTTGCTAAGCGCAAATCTCGAGAACAGCTGAACCGATTTAGCTAATTCTTTTTTTGTTGTGTCTGTTATTGTGAGAAGAAGGTTGTTATGGAAAAAATAGGGTAGTGTAAGGTAGAGTAGGGTACAGTAGGGTACAGTAAGGTAGAGTAGGCTAGAATAGGCTACAGTAAGGTAAGGTAGAGTAGGGTAGAATAGGGTAGAGTAAGGTATAGTAGGGTGGAGTAGGGTGGAGTAGGGTGGAGTAGGGTGGAGTAGGGTGGAGTAGGGTAGAGTAGGGTAGAGTAGGGTAGAGCGGGAGCGAAGCCGCGGGGGCACAGCTAGTATGCTATAAAAACAAATAACCTAATTTCATGTGATCTAGTTTTATATTTCATACTAGCGGCCGTTCCGGCTTCGCCCGGGCATTAAATATAGCCTATGTTACTGAGGCTGAATGTAGCTTTCCAATGGTAAAAGAATTTTTGAAATCGGCACAGTAGTTTTTGAGTTTATTCATTACAAATATACAGACAAAAATACAAATTTTACCTCTTTATAATATTAGTGTAAATAACCTTCTTTTGCTGTAATTACAGTATAACGTTCATTTCGTATAATTTTCAAATTGTATAATGTTTTTTTTTACACAGCATTCAATTGACCTAATTTTCATGTTTACTAGTTTTCAGTGGAATGAGGTTATACCTCATCTAATCCAAATTATTGTGCTAGAATCGAATCTACCACATGCAGCGCAGCAGCCAAACGGTTAATCACTGCCCGTGAGGTGTGTTTTACATGATTTTTTTAAAACCTATTTCATCATCATCACCATCATCATCATCATGCCTTTGTCCCGTGTTATTTGGGGTCGGCGCAATACGTTTTTTTTTTCCGTTTTATCCTGTCACCCGTCACGCTATCACTAACTTCCTTTTCTTTCATATCTTTTTTTTGGCCTCCCTCTCCACCCATCCACATGTATACTCATTATTCTTTTAGTAACATGCGTTTCATCCCTCTTCTATACATGACCATAGCAAGACAAACGATTCCCCTTCAACTTTTCAGTCACTGGCGCCACTTTCAAACTTCCTCTGATATACTCATTTCTTACTTTATCTTTTCTCGTCACGCCACAAATCTATCTATTCTATTTGCAAAATAAATATCATTTATCAATGTTTGTAAAAGGAACGTGGGTTAGAACTACTGACACACCCACCCACTCTGCCCTAGAGCGGGAAAAGCCATTAGATGATTGCCTACCATAAAAAAGTAGCGAAAGCAATGGCTCTCTAATAACAAAAATCCTTACTAATATTATAAAAGCGAAAGTGAGTTTGTTTGTTACGTCTTCACGCCTAAATGGCAAAACCGATTTTGATGAAACTTGGTACACTTATAGACCATGTCCTGGAATAGGACATAGGATACTTTTTATCCCAGAAGTATGTTTCCTTAGGATAATTTTCTGCTATCACGCGGGCGAAGCCGCTGGGAGCAGCTAGTCTGTTATAAACCAGAAAATTACTAAGCATTTTCATCTTTTGAAACACAACCAGGACGGATAAATTGAGATCTCGACGACTCAACAGGAAACCGCAAAACATACTGTTTATACGAATATACAACAGAACGCTAAATTAAAAAGAAATACGACCGTAATCTCTCTGAAGGAATGAACGAAATGGAATGAATGAGTGACTGAATGAATATAACGGAATGAGGTGATCTGTTTAAGATGCTGGTTTTTCTTTTTATTTCTTTGTGTTGGTGGAAAACTTATCAAGGTGTATTATAGACAAGGATTATCTGTTTGAGAAATTTGAGAAAACTTATTTCTCTCACGCTGGGATTTTATATAGGCTATGGTCCCGAGCGAGGAGGAGTGGCAGGCGGTCGCGGCCGGGTTTCCGATCCCAATTGCGGACGGCGAGCAATGGGTAACTCGCTGTCCGACCGTCCGGTAGACGTCCTTCGAACCGAGCCCAACTTGTTGCGCGTACTGTTCCCGCGCGCCTCAAAGAGTTGTCAGCAATCGTAGGGCCCAACAGGGTCGAAGCCTACTTGGGCTAAGGGTCTGCTTCTGAAGGAAGGCTCGGTCCCAGTATGAAAGGCAACGAAGGAAAGGGGTGAGTTTTTTAGTCAGTAAAAGTCTGATACTATCTCCCGCTCCGCCCAAGGCCGGATGTCATCTAGATGATTTTACCCACCGAAATACACTTATTTTACAATCAATCAATAACGTCGATACTAAGTATTACAGTGTCGCCTATCGCGTCGGCCTGTTGATCCGCTATCACCTCCTAAACCACATAAAAGATTTTGATGATATTTTCACTAATAGTATCAGTAAACGAGGGTAGTTGGTATGTATAATTTGCATCGTGCCAACCGTGTGTTACTAAAGGTGATTTGATAAATAGATGTCATCTATAACGATATTGTCCTTGACTCCTTACCCTCTGTTCAGATATCGCCTTAACGACTGGAGCTGCCATCTACCTCACAGCAATTGGTCGCCCACGCATGCCATCGACCAATCACCACCGAACTACGCATCAACGTCTTCTACCAAACCACCCTTTGACCTTTTTCTTTTCATTTAATACTCGCAATATATTCAAAGTTAAAAGCAATTTCTGGTGTCACCAATTATTTCAAGCAACCTTCAGACTCCTTACAGGCACCAGAGCTGGAGCCCATCAGAGCCGAACCTTACTGGGGCTTGAGCTGACTTCTGAAAGGGAAACCCTGGGTCCAGGGACGCAAGGATAAGGAACTAGGAACATTGGTGTAATTTTAGTCAGTAAAAGTCTGTCACACTACCGCTCCGCCCTAGAGTGGGAGATTTGTTACTAGCTGCTGCCTTCAGTTTTGGCCGCGTATTAATTAGTAAAAAAGTTGCGTGGTAGAGGAAACTAAATACATTTTTTATAATGATCGATTCAGGTCAGTAAAAAAGAAAAACGTCCTCACTACAATAATTTAACTAGGTATATGTTTGGACCTTGTAATCCAAGAATTTATATTAGAAACAAGAACACCTCGGCCATTTTTGTTATATCCAGGCAGCTATGTTTATACCAGCATTCATAATAAAACTTTTTACATCGCATATTCAGGTCAAACACTTTTGAACGTTACAGTTATGAAGACATTCGTTACATATTTTTGTATTTCAATGTCACTGGGTTTCTAGCACAGCAAAGAGATTGATACAGAAGGCAATCTACATACAATAAGTGCTCGAGCAACGCACACATATTCACTGCTTACGGACACGATATCTCGGACTGTTTAAGACCACTGCAAGGTCGAAGCCTACTGGGGCCAGGGTTATCCGAAAGGAAGCTCGAGCCCTGATATAAAGGCTAGAAGGAACGGGGTAGGTTTTTTAGTCAGTAAGAGTCTAACACTATCTCCCGCTCTGCCCAAGAGCGAGGGTTGTCATTGAATGATTTTCCCCACCATAAAAAAAAACCGCTTGAAGGTAGAACTACACTGCGCACACGTGTGCCACGTATGCTGATCTGGGCGCGTCGGTATTTATTCATTTTATATGGCAACTAGACTTGTAGAGCTACACTAGATCCACGCCACGCGACGCCAGGCGACGTCGTTCTACGTACAAATCAGACGTCGTCCACATGAGCGTGTCAACTGTAGTTCTAGCTTGAGACACACATTTATTTTTTTACGCAAAATTTGAGCAACAAAAAAAATAACTGTTCAGAGGACAGTTGTTTCATGGAGAAAATGAAATAAAAGAAATTCATGGAGAATTTATTTTTTAAGCTATCAGTTGTTTCAGAGAGGTAAATAGGTATATTCTTGTATTTTTAACCGACTTCTCGGATGTTTGTATTTTTCTTTATGTTTGTTCGCGCATAATTTCGTCGCTTGCCAACCGATTTGAAAAATTGTTATTTTGTTGGAAAGGGTATACTTCCCAAATGGTCCCATAGTCACCAAGTTGGAATCTGAAGATGGAATCTTGCGAAATCGAGGGAAGTTGTCAAATTCAATAAAAAAAATTTAGTGCAGGTGATTTTTTTATTTTTTAAAAAGGTTTTCTTTATGCTTCGTTTTAACGTAAAAACCCTAGTGCGACCGACCGCCGAGCGAGAGTATGAGAAGTGAAGAACATATAAGATATATAAGATTGACTTCTGGTCTACCTGTTTTGTGCTTATAGTAAATTAGACTAAGAGTGATAAGTTCGATCAAATATTTGATGTTTGTTTAGTTATAATTTGTTTATTCAATGTCAGTCTAATGTAACAGTTAACATGTTTGAGGAAGTAATATTTTGTTGTTTGCTTAAGAAATTGAATATTTGCCTCTGTTTGTTTTTATACAATATTTGGTACTTAACAAGAAATAACTCTGAAAATAAAGCTGTTTCTGAATCGAATCAACATTGGTTTTAAAATGAAGCAGCTATTAGCTTTCAAATATTTGTGGAGGAAGAGTGTACTAAAGCACTCCTTCCTACATATATTTTTTATTTTTATGGTCGATAGAACTGGCTATTTCATCAGAACTGGAAAAGTACTGCGAGCTCGCAAAAGA
The DNA here is from genome assembly GCA_949319445.1 of Mythimna lalbum. Lineage (NCBI taxonomy): Eukaryota > Metazoa > Arthropoda > Insecta > Lepidoptera > Noctuidae > Mythimna > Mythimna lalbum. The sequence continues at coordinate 10,141,873 of OX439364.1, forward strand.
AGGAAGAAGTGCCTTCTAGAAAAACACGATTATTTAGCTTACTAAAACTAGATTAGATAGGAAGGACGGTGGCAACCTCGAAAGGCTCATGGTGACCGGCAAAGTGGATGGAAAAAGGCCCCATAGGCGTAGCCCTATACGTTGGTCCGACCAGATCCGCACCGATCTTGACTCTACGATGTACAATGCCCTTCACATCGCCAGAGACAGAAACAGATGGAAAGAGATCGTAAGGGTTAAAGTGATGAAGCACGACCCTCAGCATTGAGGATTACGACGCAAGGAGGAGGAAAACTAGATTAATTTATTATTTACTATTTTCTTCAAGTGACTTAACCAGTAGATAATAATATAGCCTAAGTCACCAGTGATAAAGTAGCATAGGAAAACATATATTTTTAAATTATTCCTTAAATTTTTGAGTTTATACTTTACTAGCTTTTGCCACGGCTTCACCCATTCAAAAATAGTAAAAATATGCCTTTATTACTAAGTGATAATGTAGCTTTCTAATGGTAAAAGAATTTTTAAAATCGGTCCAGCAGTTTTTAAGTTAAATCATAACATACAAACAAACAAAAAGTCAAAAATACAAATCGTGTGTTTTATAGAAAAGGTTATACATCTATTGACGGAATGTGTCAGATTTCAGTTTGCAGGAGAGGAATTGTTTAGAGAGCTCGATACAAATATGTACGATGTTAGAATGTTTCATCATATTCTGTCGACACCTAACTCCGAGGCTGCTCATATCTTAATTAAGTTTGTATTGTAACGTTTTACTGTATAAGCTCCGAAGGGACTGTCATGTACATTTGTGTATAAGGCGAATATCACACTGAATGCGTGTTTTAACGTTGCTTGTAAGTATCTCCGTTTGTATAGGAAACACGCACAGTCCAACACACAGAAAATGCATCCACGCGCGTTCATGCAGATCAAGCGCCTACATGCGGAGAAACATGCGGACACGCGCGTGGGTGCGGGGCGAGACGCAAGGTATGGCACACTGAATCTCGTAGTGCCGTGCGTGATTTTGGATGAAATTAGTCAAAGCCTGCTTGAATCTACAAAACGCAAATGTGCGTGATTGCGTAAAAAACTTGCACGATGATGCAGATCTGCATTCCCGCAAGTAGGTCCCGTTCCGTTGACACGCAACAGGCAACGTGATGCGCGATGCGTGGCAGTGTGATAATCGCCCAAGTCCTTAATCTATATATATACTAGCTTTTGCCCGCAGCTTCGCCTGCGAATAAAAAATATAGCCTATATCACTCAGGAATAAAGCAGCTTTCTATTGGTGAAAAAAATTTTGCAATCGGACCAGTACTTCAAGAGATTACCACCTACAAACGAAAAAACAAACTTTACCTCTTTATATTAGTGTAGTTAACAGGAGAAACTGACTAACTGACATATCAATGCACAGCCAAAACTACAGGGCCTACTAGAGACAGAGATTTTGCACAAGATTTCCATTTATGACGTAGGCAAGGACAAAGAAAGGATTTTACAAAATTCACATTATATTTTATTATTAACATTAAGTATTATATTTTAAAAGAAGCAATTCGCTAAAACAACATTGCATAACATTGTATAAACTCGTCTAAGTGGGTATCAAGGTCATAATTAAGATTAATCGTACCGGGAGAGCGGATTAAGGAGGCAGCCTTAAGAATTCCACGACGCCAGGTTAATGCGGTCAGGGCCACGTCTTCATTTAAAGCTAAATTGTGCGAAAAGAAAATAAACTGGCTAATTGAAATGTAAGGTTCTGAAATAGCGACCATATCAAAAGACACGGCGTTGGCCTACCAACGCCGTGTCTTTACCACAAGGTGTACCGATGAATTGGTTTTTTTTAGGTGAGAAATCATCTAATGATATCACCTGCTCTTGGACGGGGCGGGAGGGCGTGTCAGAATTTTACTGATTAAAACCCAGGCCTCTGTTCCTTCGTTGTTTTGGATTCCAGGACACCGGATTTTCCTTTCAAAAGGGAACCAATGGCCCCAGTAGGCTTCGACCCTGCTGGGTACCTACGGTTACCCTCGCGCTCCGACCAAGAGCTGATTTATTTATAAGATTAGCTGATTTTCCCACCGGAAAAAAGAAACCAGCCGCAATATTTTACCCAAATTAAGTTATATTTAGCTGTTGATTTGATTTTACAGGTAAAACCAGTTATTAGCTGCGACATTTATTTGCAAAGATAGCTTCGGCAATAAGTAAATAACCTACAGATTTGATCGAATATAATCCTACTAATATTATAAATGCGAAAGTTTGTATGTATGGATGGATGTATGGATGTTTGTTACTCTTTCACGCAAAAACTACTGAACGGATTTCGATGAAACTTGGTACACGAGTAGACCATATCCCAGAATAACACATAGGATACTTTTTATCCTGGGGTTATGTACGCGGGTGAAGCCGCGGGCAAAAGCTAGTAGATAATAATAATACAAAAGCGTTGATGCATTTAGTTGACTTTTGCATTATGGGTACGATTATATAATTGATCAGAGAGGTCAGTAAATTTTCATAGTATAGGTAATAATAATTATTATTATCTCTCTACACGTGTTAATGTAAACTGCAAGTCAGAGAGCTCCGAGAGTAATTTAACTAAATAAAAAACGAAAAGCGAGAATGCAATTATGAATAATAAACAAATAATATCGCTAGTTACCTAAAGCAATGGTAATTTTTCTAGAAAATACAAACAATACCTATATTCTTCTTTGAGTTTCTCCATGCTTGCGTTGAAAGGAACTCGTTTCAAAACGTGGAGGGCACGTTTTTATATACTATGGCATTTAATTATGCAGCCTTAGGACTTGCAAGGCTTCCAGTAAAGGTCCATAGGTCGTGTTCTATGCCACTGCAGCTGGCGCCGTTGTTTTATAGCAATACTAACTTTTGCCAGCGGCTTTGCTTGCGTGAAAGTAGAAAATTATCCCAAGGGAGCATACTTTCTAAATAAAAAACTAATCTACGACCTATTCCAGGGCATGGTATACCCGTTACCGGAATTATTTTAAAGAATTACTGCGGTTCTGGAATGCAAAGGACAACTGATGGAACATAGGTGGTTTTAAGACAATATAAGTCTGATACTCACTCGTGCTGCACCATGAGCGGGACTGACTTCCTCGTTTGAATTCCCAGTGAAAAAGACATGGTCTATCCATGCGCCAAATTTAATTCAAATCCGTTTAGCCGTTTAGGCGTGAAAGAGCAACATACACACAACTTTACTTCCTTATAATATTAGCATGCTAAGATAGATCATGAAATCAACATCTCTATGTTGTTGGCGTGACTCTTCACGCCTCTCATTATCACATATCAACAGATGATATGAAATCAATTAGGGCCTGCACACACCATGTTTTGTAATCGCGACGTCGACGTGCGTTTGAAGCGACATAGACGCGATACGCCCATGTAACACACCAGATTTGTAGAACGACGTCGCGTGGCGTGGATCTAGTGTAGCTCTAAAAGTCTAGTTTCCATAAAAAATGCATGGAGACTGACGCGCCCAGATCGGAGTGTGTCACACGTGTACGTGTAGCTTTAGACGCAGCCTGTAGACCTTTAATAGGATAAAAACGCGCCGTCGATACACGTTTCTAAACCGCGCGTCAACGACGCGTTTGAAAAACGTAATGTGCAAAGACCCTTAAAGGAAGCATTTCAAAATAAACATCGTATTTATTAGTCTACATAGAATATTAATTGCAAACTGTTAGGCTGCGGTTCCATTAAGGTGGAGTGGAGCAGTGCGGAGCGGTGCTGAGCTTTGAAGAGAGGTAGGAGTTTCCACTGATATGGAGCGGGGTGGAGCAAAACGGAGCGGGGTGGAGCGAAGCGGAGATAGGAAAGGGGAGCTGCTTTGCCTATTCGAAGACGTCAAGACGCTAACTAAAATGAATGAATATGCGCGTGAGTGAGCCGCCCCGTGCCTCTCCGCTCCGCGTCGTTCTTCTCTCGGAGCTAACCGAGAGAGGAGCTGTTTTCCCGATATTTCAAACAATTCCACTCCTCTCCGCCAATGTTTCCTTTGAAGCGGAGTGGAGAAGAGATGTGGATTACAAACCATGTTGTGATTGGTGAATAGCGGCACCACTCGTCTTCGCTCTGCTCCGCTCCGCTTCAGTGGAACCGCAGCCTTACCCAATTATGCTGCCTTAACAGTGACATTTTAATGTGATTTGCGTGTTTATCATAGTCAATTGAATTTGACTTTCAAACCGTTTTAATCGGTTCTCGCACTGCATTTGGAATCGTGGATCGAATGACAATTGACTCCTGTGAAAATATAAGAACCCTTTGTTTTTGGTGGAAAATTATCAAATGACTTACCGCTCTGGGTGGAGCGAGAGAGTCTCAGACTTTTACTGATTAAAACTCATCCGTTTTCCAGTGTTCCTACAGTTGCTCTTTGTATTCTAGATGATTGAAATCATCAAATATCTTCTCCCATTCTACGGTGAAACAAGAAGACGTGGCAAACTTTTACTGACTAAAACTCCATCTCTATCATTCACTTGTTCTTTGCGTTCTAGGTCCACGGTAACTCTACTTAACATTTCAACAATCCGGCTGCCATAATATAGGATCATTAATACCGAATCGAAATGCATTATGTAGATAATGTAAATAGTTTTGATGCCTCTCCCCAAACATCATCATCATTTCAGCCGAAACACGTCCGCTGTTTAACATAAACCTTCTCCAAGTGTCGCCATAACAACCGCTTCTGTGCTTCACCGGAGCGGTTGTTGCAGATGGATGCGAAAAGTCTTCGGTCCACCTTGTGGGCGGCCTTTCAACGCTGCAGCTGTACGTGGTTGCCACGCCAGAACCTTTTGACCCCGTCGACCTTTCGACCCCCAATAAGTGGGGCATCTATCCCGGTACCGTTCATATGTCATCACTGGCAACATGCTATACTCTCTAACAACACCGCGAAAATACTGTAAGCGTTATGCTTTTTACGTTTTTTTTTTTTTTATTACAAGCTTTTTTAAATATAGTTTCACCTGTCCCGATGTTTGTCTGTAATCAAATCTTGTAAATTAAATTTGACCCACTCCCGGTTACCGATTGAGCTGAAATTTTGCATGCATGTGTAAATCAGATGACAATGCAAAATTATTACTAGACAAGAAGCTGATCTGATGATGGAACTGGAAGGTAGCTATAAGAACTTTGCAGTTAAACGACACAATTCCATCGAGTTTGGGTAGTATTAATTAGATAGGTATACCGAGCTATACAAGCTTGCTATGATTTTTTTTTAATTTTTTTATTGTTAATAGGTTTGCGCTTGACCGCTATCTTACTTATGGAAAGCGACGATGCGGTCAACGATGCAACGCGCTTACCTAGAAGAAACCTATTCACTCTCGACTTAAATCTCGACGTAGCTATCAGGAAACAGACTCTGGCAAGGATTTTTTTTTAAATAAATTTTCATTAAAAGCTCGTTTTTAACTGTAACATGTACCTAACCTACACACTAGAGCTCAATGAAATTCCTTATACTGTGAACTTCTATGCGTTCCACACGTATTACGTCAGTGGGCACGCCACACCGTGGCAATACATAATTTATGAGCCGACTCCAAAAATAGCCAAGTATACGTGCCGACATCATCCAATTAACTATTTTGGAGAAACTTACTATTTTCGTCCTAATCTATGCGAAATTCACCTTAATACCATGCTATATAGTGGCGGTTTTTCTGTGCGGTTTTTTGGCTGGTATGCTAGATATGCGTGGGGTTTGTTGACATAGGTTAATAGCGTTTTTCCATTAATTTGATTAAGTGTTTACGTGATATTGAAAACGGTAAAGAATTTTGTTGTGGGGTGCATGATATTATGTTTAAATAACAGTTGAATAGAAAATTATTCGGCACCGGACTGTGAATTTCGTGAATACCAACGGCAATTATTAAGAATTTTTGGGCGGTTTTTTTTTTGAAGTAAAGTTCACTGGCTGTTTTAATTATTAGCAAATTGATTCCTAGTGGATATTGTAATGTAAAATTGGTGTAGTTTTGTATCTCCGTTTGCGCCACTGATCAATATGTGTGGAATCATTAAAACAGGCGAGATCTCAGTGAAATATAACAAAAAATGTTTTGCTACCTCAGCTAAGTTTTTGCCAAGAAGGTAGACTTGATATATTCACTCCCAAATAAAAAAAAAGACATTAAAATGTGTACATCCATATTCTAATGGTAAACAAATGAACTATTCATTCTAGGAATAGTTTTAAAGGACAAGCCAAAAACAAAAGAAATATGGTAAGAATGGCGTATTAACACGCCATCATCATCATATCAGCCGTCGTCCATACGAAGGACATAGGCCTCCCCCAAGCGTCGCCACGACGACCGTTCCTGTGCGTTATACATCCATCGAATTTATTTACGCCTTACTTATCATATTTTATTAGCCAGAAGTGGCTAAAAGCCGGGAACAGTGAAAGTGGAGAGAAATCTTTGCCCAATAGTGGTACAACATAGACTAGATATAACAATAATAATTCCCTATTATGAAAAGTTTGTAAAAGTTGTTTCGGCTGAAATGGTGATGATGATTATAAAAGTGAAAGTGAGTTTGTTTGTTTGTTACGTCTTCGCTCCTAAATGGCAAAACTGATTTTGATGAAACTTGGTACACGGATAGACCATGTTCTGGAATAGGACATAGGCTACTTTTTATCCCGGAAGAATGTTCCCTTGATTTTTTGCTATCACGCAGGCGAAGCCGCTGGGAGCAGCTAGTAGTTTATGTACGAAAATCCTGAAGTGTAGCGAGTATATACAAATACTAAAGTTACTAAACCGAATAGAGCCATTCAAATATTTCCAGCTTCATAGTCATAGCTACAGAATTAGAAGTTAACACTCATTTACCGAACCAAGGTACTTGAAAAACGATGAAAATTCAATCGCCTAGTTAAATTGTCGTGTGCTGGCGACTTTGGCACGGGTGTGAACTTATTCTGTACTGAGCTGCTAATGTGTAACTGGAATGCGAATTTCAATTGACGTTTTATGCTGACCTTACAGAAATGAAGGTCTCTTATGGCCCGTTCACGTCTTCGGTCTTAGAGGAGCGTGGCGCGGCGAGCGGTGCGGCGTCAGTAAGCGCACGCTTTTTCGCTATGAGCAGCGTCTCGTGAAACATTTTTATACTTTTGATCATACCGCTCGCCGCCCCGCGCCTTAGTTACCACTCAGTGGCAAGGTTGTGAACGAACCGTTACGTGAATCATGTTTTTGTTTACTTACTAGTAGTACAGAATAGGATAATAAAGTTTTAGAAAAATAATTTAACAGTCATCATCATCATCATATCAGCCGAAATACGTCCACTGCTGGACATAGGCCTCCCCCAAGCGTCGCCACAACGACCGGTCCTGTGCGTCACGCATCCATCGGATTCCCGCGACCCTGACCAGGTCGTCGGTCCACCTTGTTGGTTTCCAATTTAACAGTGAAGTCTCCAAACCAAAAAATTCTTACTATCAGTTTCTGCCATCTACAAAAAATAGCAACATCTGTTTTTTTTTGACGTCGGACTTCATCAAGTAACGGTTACTCGCGCCTGAGTAGAGCAAGGGAGCGTCAGCCACCTGTGTTTGACAAGACAAACATCAAAACCAAGGTTGTGTGAAACATGTCACATGTTTTTCAAGTGAGAAACCGTCAAATATCTCCTCCCGCTCTGAGTGCAGCAAGAAGGAGTTGCAGACTTTTACTGACTAAAATCCACTCGTGTTCTATAAACCAAAGTATTAGTTGAACTACCTTAGTTATTATATAGATATAATAACATATTATTCATATAACTCCTAATCTAATAGAATAGTTTTTCATAAATACTTTTTAATCATGGAAAAAAGCAACCATTCCTGCAAAAAAAAAAAACACCAATTGTCGCTTCTTCATGGACAACGACAAGGTTGACCAACAGACTCATCAACCATAATGACCAAATAAATAAGTCCATTAACCACTGTTAAGATAATAATCTAGAATGTGAGCAGTAATTGCTGTCAATCATAGAGGCCATGGGAACTGACGTAGAAGAAGAGACTTAGCAAGCAGCGGTGGCGTAGGCAGGCGAGGGTGAAGTGGGCCCACGCCCACGGCCTCGCACACAAAAGGCCTTTTTTTTCTGTGGCAAAATCATCTAATGACATCCCTCGCTTTTGGGAGGGAGCGGGAAATAGTGTCAGACTTTTAATGACTAAAAATCCACTTCAGTTCTCGTTGCCGTTCGTACCGGGGGCTGAGCTACCTTTCGGAGCTAACTCTGGCCCCAGTAGGCGTCGAACCACCTAAGCCTGCCGTTGCTGAAAACTCTTTGAGGCGCGCGGGAACAGTGCGCGTACTTTGCTTAGGGTTTAATGAATTAAGAACAAGGTTTTTTTATAAGTGAAAGGCTCGCATTGCCCACTATTTAACCTGATGGTAAGTGATGATGTGACCGAACACTGGGCTGCAACAGTTGCTGTCTCGAATTCGATTTATAAAAGAAAACGCCTTGCAGTGGCGCCTCCACCCACGCCTAAATTAGTCCACGCTACGCCTCTGGCAAGCAGTGTGTATGTATTATCTGCTTCATAACAATCTTAAATTCATTGTTCAATTGACGGATGACGCACAGCCTAAACTACTGAAGCCTAGAAGTACATACATATACAACATACATTGTTCCGGGTCAGGGTATCTCGTATAATATCTGTGTTTATATGTTTGTGAACACACATAACACAGGAATAATTTCAAATGTAGTGCTACGTTTTTCACTTTAAAAAAATCTTTCAAAATTTCTACATATCTTAGATGGCACATTATATTATAAATATTTTATTTTCATACTTTCAGAGTACGCGAGGTAAAAGAATAACATATCTCTACTATGCGAGATAAAATAAATTACCTCTCACCCAATAAATATTATATAATCTATATATAATTAAGGAGACACTGACTGACTAACATATAAACGCACAGCCGAAACTACTGAGAGTAGGAGCGTGAAATGCTCAAGGTTTCCCTTTATTACGTAGGCGAGGTCTAAGAGATGATCTTCCGAAATTCGCCCTCTAAAGGAAGGCAACGGGGGTTCAAAGTTTGTATATAGAGAAATCTACCTTCGCGCTGGTGAAGCCGCTGGCAGAAGCTTGTTATATTTATAACATCTCGTTTACTAGGAGATGCAGATCAATCAGGCACTCTCCTGAAGCTTTTAACAGATTAGGGTCATTTATCTACGTGAGTGGAAATAGCGGCAACAAAACTTGATCACGTCATACTAATACATATAAAGGTGAAGGTTTGTATACCTACGTATGTTTGTGTGTGTATTTCGTTACTTTTCTTTTATTTCTGATTTAAACTAGTACTTGACTGCGATCTCACCTGATGGTAAGCAGTGATGCAATCGTTGATGGTGAGGCGCACTAGTTTATTAAGACCCTATTCACTCTAGCCTTGAAGACGCCTAAATTATAAACGGACGGGAAGACCGCAGCAGGCAAATTGTTTTAGACCCTCTAATATTGTTATTATTACCTATTATTTTTTAAAGCTCCGTGCTTAAATCGACAAACATAACCCTTATAGGATCACTTTGTTGTCTGTCTGCCTGGCTGACTGGTAAAAGGGTTTCGACAGATGGTCAAACGTCCATATGCCCCCTACGTCACTTCGTGGTAGCGGTCATTTTTGGGGGCCCATTTATTGAGTGTGCAAGTCACTCCTGCCATTTATCGATGGATATTAATAACATTTTTTAGGCAGGGGCCGTAGTCTTAACATAGTTCCTGATAACCAGTCCACTTAATGTTCCAAAAACCATAGCCTTATTGTCTTTGTTTTCCATTATCGCAATAGTTTTTCACCAAGCGGGGTTTACACTCGGGGTGCAGAAGCATAGCGCTTATAAGGATAATCGTCGGTTGGGATTAAAAGGAACTAAAGTACCTCTCTGCGGGTTTGTTTCTGCTCCTCGTACGCCTTGCAAAGGTCTATGGCCTCAGGGTTGCGAGTAAATACTGATAAGTAACACCAAGGGCACCAATAGCATGAAGAATCGCCAAACTTAAGGTAGGGCAGAACAGATGAACATTGCTCGCAGAACAGATGGCCTTTGGGGCCGAAAAGGTCTGGAATGGCGACCACGTTCCGGAAGACGTCGCGTTAGAAGTCCGATTCGCCGGAATTCGATGGATGCGAGAGCGAGACGCACAAGACCGTTCATTGTGGCGACACTTGAGGGAGGTCTATGTCCGACAGTGGATGTCTTTCGGCTGAAATAATGATGATGATGACTGACAAGTAAAATTATAATAATAAACCTTCCCGGCGGCTTGGGCGTGAGGATCTCCGTGGTCTCACGCGTATGTGTGTTCCTTCAGTCGCGTTTCAGAGTCGCGGTGTATTTTTTTTTTTTCAGTAATTCCGCGGCCATGACAGGCATAGGCCCTAACGGATTCATAAAGATCTCGAGTTCTAGGCAAATTACACCTAAATTACTCCCAGCACGAACCAATAACCATACAGGTCCTTTCACGTTTATTCCAACCCTCTGATTTACATGACTGACCTTTATTCTCATAGATATACGGTTTCTTTTAGTTTGCAATTACTATAGCTACTACTAACGTGTTGCTTTGAAAAAATGTGTAGTAAATGTATGTAACATGCCACCACTTACTCTAGTTGCTCTGAGAGCTTTGAGTAAGTGGGAAGGAGTATCAGGTTTTTAATGACTAAAATCTACTAGTGTGCTTTCAGTTGCCTATTGAGTTCTAGCGCCGCGAAAACTCAAACCTGCAACTCTTATACTCACGTCGAAAAACATGAAATTATTGCTACCGTGGAAAGAAGAGCCAACCCGCACTGGGCCCGCGTGGTTGATTACGGCCCATTCCCTCTCCTAGAGAGGATGCCTGAGTCCCAGCAGTGGGAACATTAAAAAGGCTGATGATGATGGAAAGAGCCTTCGATTTTTACAAAATTAAACCCACCTGAGTTTCTTCAATTGCCCTTTGCGTTCCAAGGCTGCGGAAACTCATTCCTGAAACCTTTTTTTATGTGGAAAATCATCAAAAACTCATACCACTCTGGGTGGAAAAAGATGGACCGTTAGATTTTTACTAAATGAAACTGGAGCGCGACCCTTCGTGCTGTGCGTGTCAGACTTTTATTGACCAAAACTCGCCTGTGATCCTTCAGTTGCCCTTTGCAATCTAGGGCTCCGGTAACTCTGTCGGACAACCCCGCAGCCCTACCAGGTATATCCTAGCGTACCTCATCACTTAAAACATAGCATGACACTTTTAAACGTTTGCTATTGACTTATTGAGTAATTTTGAAAGCTAGCTATTAAAACCTTGTTGCGATAACAATCGGTAGATACGGTCGTATTTTATCATTTATTGCAACGTTATCTACAAAACATAACTAGTAAATTGGGTAAATTATCGTCATACCTGATTTCGGAGTAAAAAAATTGAAACCGTTTTACCTTCTACTTTCTCTGGAAAACCAATCAAAGTTTGGCTTTTAAGTTAGATTTGGCTTTGGTTTTGATTTTTTGTTAGTCTTTAGGTATTTTTTTTTTTGGGAAAAAATCATCCAATGACAACCAGCGAGGGCGGAGCGGGAGACAGTGTCACTCTTTCTGACTAAAAACGCACCCCGTTCCTTCTAGCCTTCATACCGGGGCTCGAGCTTCTTTTCAGATAGCCCTGGCCCCAGTAGGTTTCAACCAGCTGGAGTCTTTAGGTATGGTTTGGTTTTTTGTGGTAGTTGTTAGTTTTTTTTAAACTTTGCTCCACAATAGGAATAACAACCAACAAGCTCTTAGGGCGCCTTCAAATAAGCCGCAAAGTGCCGCGCTAACGTCGCGCTGCTGTTTCGCTGCTTTGTTAATCCAAACAAATTAAAAACGCGCGACCGCAGCGCGACAGCCGCGCTGCAGGCGCGCACCAGTTAATCGATCGACAAAAAAAATAAAATTCAGTTCGTTGACGTATACCAAATAACAGCAATCTTTTCTTAGGATTCCTTTTTTTTCTTTTTCCAAAATCTTTTTCGTTTTAAAAGTTTCGTTGCAATCGGGAAACCAAATGTACAACACTATGATGCTCGAACATAGAGGTTCTAGTGAAAAGCTTTTTTTTTTGTAAAATGTGGTGTATACGGTAAATATCTCCATCTCTCTTTCTCGACGCTCGCACGACTTTAATACGTCAACGTCACGGTAAGGCCGGTAAGTCGAAAAGTTAACCTGTAATATTCAGTAAGTCGTAGAAGCCCAAAATAACCGGAAACTTTTTCAGAAACAGGACAGTTATACATTAATGAATCGGATAAATAATCGGAGACCGGATCCGAGTTGGATATGAACCCAGGGGAAAAAATACCAGAAACAACATTTCGAAAACATTATGGGGATAGAGTATTAATAATTAATTCAAAAGTCCGATGAAAACGATTTCCCTCTGGTCCGAAAGTTAAATGAAAGCATGCAGAAAAATAAATCGAGTTTCTGAAAACATGTGAATTTCTGACGTAGAAGATATACGGCTATCAAAACGAGGAACGGTTATAACTTGGGGCTAAAGCACGCCTTTCAGGTCAGTAGGTTAGATTTGTGATATAACAACGTTTTTACTTTTTTCTTACATAACTTTTGTAACTACGGAGGTAGGAGCTTTATTTATCATGAACGACCGTAGATATTATTAGACTCATTAATTTGTTACAATACCTTTGTCGAAGTAGTTAATTATTCAGTTATTGAATTGGAGAAGGCTATTATTATTATTGAAGAAGTCATTAGTAACCTGTATGATTAATATTTTAGTAATCATATTATTCGTAGCGGCGTAGACCCCAAACTCGTAGCACGCGTAGCCTTTCGTAGCACGTCGTAGGCGGCAAGGCACTTGAAAGGCTACGCGGGGTTATACTTACTACACTGCTATCGGAAGTTATGTTTGAGCCGTTTGGGGTGAAATACTAGAGCCATGGGGTTCGAGGTGTGTGTGGGATATTTTTAAGGAGTTATCGTGACCCTAGAACGTAAAGGCCAACTGAAGGAAAACATTTGGGTTTTAGTCAGTCTGACACTATCTCTCGGTCCACCCAGCAACAGCTGGTCGACTCTTCATGTGACCTGAGGGCTGGGGTTTGCCTTGGCTAATGAATCACTATTGCCATAATTCAACATGGTAATGCTACCAACGATAATTTATGACAGTGCGATATTTATGACGCTCAACGAATTTTTAAACGCTTTTTTACGTATTATTTTCAGTATGTATAACTAAAATTATTAGTTTAGATGTTATTATTATATTTTACTGGGCTATTCTGTTGGCGACTGGCCTGTTGGTCTAGTGGTTAGTGGCCCTGACTGCTATGCCGGAGGTCGTGGTTTCGATTCCCACCCAGGACAAATCTTTGTGTGATGAGCGTGATCATTTGTTCTGTGTCTGGGTGTAATTTATCTATTATATATATGTATTTAGAAATATAAATATGTTTATCAGTTGTTTAGAACCCATAACACAAGCTCTGCTTAGCTTAGGACTAGACGGCGTTGTGTGATAGTTGTAGATTATTATTATTATTATTTGTTGTAAACAAATTAATTTCAGCGCAAAATAACAAAAAATCACTATTATTTAGTAAACCTTAGTAGGAAAGCAATCCACTATAATTGCATAAAAAATCTATTTGCAGTTGGCTCTGGCTTCCAGTCCAGCGAAATGCAATTGAATATCTCTCCGACCTCCTCATCCAGTAATTGGGAAACACGATACCCTTTGGCAAGCCCGGTTGTCAAGTTTCAAGCTTCTAACCTTTTTTTAATAAACTAGTACTTGACTGCGAGTGCACCTGATGGGAAGTAGTGATGCAATCGTTGATGATGACGCGCACTATATTCACTCTAGATATTTAGGTGTCATCAAGGCACCTAAATTATAATTGGACTACTTAACTACACTGAAAATATCAAGTAATTTTTGCTTCGACTATTGGTTTCACTTCCTTTTTAAGCTACTAAGGAGACTCAGTATGTTGATGATCATCTATATAAAACTGCTGCGCTGCGTATGGCGGGTTCGATTCTCGTGCGGAACAAACAGTTTTATGGGCTACAGATAGGTGTTCGGGGTTTGGATGTCTTGTATATGAAACACAATTTCCATTTAAAAAAAAATAGTTTCTAACTAAACTCATAAAGTCCAGAACGCAAAGGGCTTCTGAAGGAACATAGGTGTAGTTTTAGTCAGTAAAAGTCTGGACCGCCTTTCACACCACCCTAGAGTGGGAGAAGACATTGAATAATTTCCCTCCTCTTTACAAAAGACTGGAATTAATTAAAAGTAACTCGTGAAACTTTGACTAAAGCACTCAAATATAAAAAATTAGCTATTCATGAATAAAAAATGCAAAAGCATGCACTTTTTAATTAGCTCTCTAATTTTTAATATTCTTTAAAGCGACGCTCTCCGGTGCCCGAGATAGATGTTTATAAATGTAAAATGGAACAGAGGAAAATGGACTGGAATTCTGAAGCTCGGAACAGGCTACATCATATTTTCCAGTGACGTTGGAGCGACTTTATTTTATCAACTAGATTTTATCTGCAGTTTTTGATTTATTAAGAGCCGCCAACTTGAGGTACATTTTCATACAACCACTCATGTACGTGAATATGATGGTTTTACACATATTTCTCTAGATATTTTAGATATATTGTGTATAATATCTAAGTTTCTATGGAAACCAAAATTATAAATTTGTGCAAAACCCATCCAGTAAGACCTCTGAAAATCTGCTATTTTACGTGAACTCCAGGTGAAATGGAGGCTCTCCATAATGTACTAATATATTAAGAACACAAAAAGGTCATACATAGGAAGCCTTGCACATATAATCGAGAATCTGAATGTCGACAATTTATTTCAAAAACTTTTATGAGTTAAAAAAAAAACACATTTCCAGGAACAAGTGTTGTGAAATATTGATTGCTAAAAGAGTGTTAAGATGTTATCCATCTTTTTCGCGTTGCGTCTTCGTCAAATATCGCGTTAGATTGCGATCTATTTGTAGATCATACGTATGTAAGTCTAATACTGAAATATCTGTTTTTAAACTAGTTCAAAACTCAACAAACACATCCCCAAACGGAATAATACCCTACATGTTAGCTAACATAGTTTCAGACTTCACAGGCCAGCCCCAGCCGAAAACCTCCCCCTACCAATACACAGTCAATATTCCGCTCTTAAATCAATCAATCAGGTTCTAGGAACCCATGTTAAAACAAAGGAACTAGGTCAAGCCTATTACGTACGTGGCATGGAGCCGGGATTCATGTTCATACCTGGAAGAGGATTGAATGGGAAGCAATTTTCATCCCTGGCAATGCTGCCTGCGTATAAATTGTGCATACACTCATAGCTATAGCATATTCGCTTTGAATTGAAAAATAAATCGAGTAGCTAGTAAATAAAATCTAATAAATAATTATAATAGTAATATTCCACAACTATCTATTCTATTCTACTATAGAGCTTGTGTTATGGGTACTAGACAACTGATAAACATACTTACATATTTCTAAATACATACATACTATACATAAATTACACCCAGACACAGGGCCACTAACCACTAGACCAACAGGCCAGTCAAAATTCAAATAAGAATCGATTGTCTAAAGAGTAATCACTCTTAAAAAGTAGGTAGTAGCTCAGAGGCACGGGTATTCAATTAGCAATACTCCATTCACTTCTGCATTAGCCAAAAGAGGTTCATAGAAGCAGGTGTGCACAACATTTATTTTTCGAGATAAATTCAAACAATTTATAAAATTTTAATGTTACCTACTTAGGAAAATTTGATTATTGTAAAGTAAGTATAAAACCATTAAATAGGGAAGTGAAATGGATTTTTTCTTTAGATTTACCTTTATTTCAAACCACTTTTTTTTTACATGGGCTTTCAACAAGTTGTATACTTACAAAACATGAATTGTACACAATATAATACAAGATAACAAGGTAATTATTTAACATTCATACAAATGTAATAGAAATAACTAATATTATATAGTATAATGAAAAACATTCCACGTTATCAGTACGTGCTACCCCTGCTTCTTTTAGGTTTTTAACATGGACACTTAGTAGTAGGAACTAAGCCTCATAAATTCAGAAGATGCCTAGTAATATAAATTGATTATAATAAAGTCAGTATCAAACTTTAGTGTATTAAAGCACAATATACATTAGGCACGCCACAATCATGGCAGTAAGTCCCCTCTTTGAGGCGTGGCTAGAAAGACCTCACAGCGACCTCACCTTCCGCATGACACAGGTTCGCACCGGACATAGTAAGTTCGATCTCTCGCGCCAGGTCTTGGTACAGGCCATGGTCCGGAGCGAGGAGGAGTGACAGGCGGTGGCCTCCTTCTGCGAAGCAGTAATGATAGCAAAGGAGGAGGCTGACTGCATCAGGCAACGGCGACCACAGCGCCCCAGCCGCCGCCGGGATTCCGTTCCCGATTTCTGGCCACCGGCTTGCGGACGGTGGGCAATGGGTTGTCCTTCTGGCGTCTTACTATCTGAGATAACGACTGTCAAAGATCTACGAATGACAACTAGGACCAAAGGCTTTACGTGCTTTTCGGCACGGGGTATCAGACTTAGGAAAGTGCAAATAAATTGAATAATTCACATTAGAACTTTCCAATTTGTATGACATATTTCTAAATACATACATATCTATTCCTATATGTTTTATACTTTTGCTACTGACTGTATATTTAACCGACTTCGAAAAGGAGGAGGTTCTATGTTCGGCTGAATGTATGTTTTTTTTTTTTTTTTTTTGTTTGTATGTTCACCGATATTTCGGTCAATTGTGGACCGATTATGAAAATTTTTTTTTTTGATTGAAAGGTTATGCTTCCAAGTTGGTCCCATAGAAATATTGTTATGATCTGATCATGAACTTCGAAGATATGGAACAGAACTCCTCATAGAATCATAGCAGAATTGTCGTAACAAGTAAAATTGCTTTGTTTATACGTGTAGTCGATGACTGACTGAAAGAAAAGGGGGAGGGGAAAGGGGGAGGGGGTAAATTCATGTAATATAACCGTATTTGGGATTATAAGAATCGTTGTGAGATGCACTCTGGCTATAAGGTAATTTATGTTTAGCTGAAGGTAGGTAGGTACTTTTTAGTGGTGCTACCATAATTTGTATAATATTATTTATGAGGCAATCACAATAATAATCATATTATCACCGTTTATAATGAAGTTTCCGACTTTAGAAACTCAACGGAGAGATAATGTTAATTAGTTTGGCAATTAAACATGTTTGGCCACAGATAACAAAGTGTTGTCGTTTTTTATATTTAAGTCAATGACGGAACTATTTTTAATTTGATAATAATTTCGCTTTTAATATGTATTATTCTTTCGTAATGCGATTAAATCATCAAAATAATTCTATCTCATTCTGGGTGGGGCTAGTGAGAGTGTCAGATTTTTCCTGACTAAAATCCAACCGTGCTCTTTCAGTCGCCTATGCGTTACAGAGCTCTCTTTTTCGGTGGGTTACAATCATCCAGATGACATCCCCCGCCCTTGGGCGAAGCGGGAGATAGTGTCAGACTCTTACTGACTAAAAAACCCACCCCGTTCCATCGTAGCCTTTCTGATCGTTCTTGAACCTCTGTTGACGAAGTGGCAACATTGTGAAAACGCGTCTATGAAGCTATACCTCCGTGAACAGTAGGCTCACGTAGTCACCAATAAGCATGATAACCCTCCTCTCTAGGAGAGGGAATGGGCCGTAATCCACCACGCGGGCCCAGTGCGGGTTGGTGATTATCACATGTATTCGTATTTTTGGCCCTAGGTCATGTCGGTTTCCTCACGATGTTTTCCTTCACCGTTTTGAGAGCAGTGGTGGTGAAATAAATTACACAAAGTAATGCGCCTGGTTGGGTTTGAACCCGCGACCTACAACTCGTAGGTCGGGGCCGTTACCACTTGGCCACCACTGCTCTGCAGCCACCAATACTAACGCTTATTTATGAATATCTGCAATACCAAATACAGTGGTAAGGTGAAAACTCATGTGCCTGTAATTTTCTACATGGCAGGTTCTATCTGGTTAGCCTAGGATGTGCTCTGTGTCATTACAGTGCGCCTGCCAAGCAGAAATAAAGTTTAAACGTTCTATGTCTTCACAATTGTACCTTCAGACCGGAACACAGCAATTATGCTAGACGATGGAAATAGACGTTAGGGTTCTAGTACACCCATGGATGAACTGTACAACAAGAATACGTTTTATGATTATCTACACTAATATTATAAAGAGGTAAAGTTTGTTTTTACGTTTTTTTTGTGTTTTTAGGAGGTAATCTCTGGAAATACTGGACCGATTGGTAAAATTTTTTTACTGCGGATGAAGCCGCGGGCAAAAGCTGGCTGGCCATCATCAGGCCAAGGCTGAAGGTTGGTCTTTATCGCATCACTAGACTTACGGTAATCTGGCACCGATATATGGTAGACATCCGACCCCCACCACAAAACGTTTTGGGAATACACTTATAAATTGTGCGTGCCACGTGACAGCTAAGGAGTGGAATTCTCTGCTGGAGACGGTGTTTTCTGATAGCTTCAACCTAGGAGTCTTTAGTAAAGAGTGAATAGGTTACTTTCTAAGCAAGTGTGCTCTATCGTCGACCACATCATCGCTTACCAACAGGTAACATAGTGGTCAACCGCGAGCTTAACAAAAATTTAAAAAAAACTGCCGATTTGACCTCCACATCCCAGTTATCAGAAAGGATTGTCTAAATAAGTTTACTCATTTTGTTTTGAAGACATAATAAACAATTTCTGCTTCATGTTCGAATGAATCCAGTCTGCTAATCCGAACGATATAAAACATCAATGTTTTAAAAGCAGAATTAATCTGTTTTCAGCACTTCCTCCGAAGTGAAAAAGAAAGAAATACAGCTACCGAATTGTTTATGATTCTGCGCAAGTCACGAAATTCAAGATGGAGGGTATTGCCCCCTACGATACAGTGATAGACAGACACTATACATATCTTTAGACATACATACGAGTATGTTCTGGTTCACGTGGGACGTGGCGTGCATGCTCTATGGCGCTACTAACTGTCCTATCTTCACTTGTGTGAACTCTTTTGTTTTTTTTAAAGGGTATATGTTGAAATTAATAATAAGGTGATCGGATGATTCAAGATTCAAATTTTATTTTATTGCATATAAACTATTTACAGGCACTTTAAGACAGACAAAGCAAAATAAATATCATTTTGGTAATTAAAACTATTAAATATGTAAAATGTTCTTTACTTTTTTTTTTAATAGATTGTTTGAAGTAGAGCCCTGGTATTGGCGTTTTTACAATATTATGCAGTAGGGTACTTAGATTACGTATGCTTATCATCATTTATTTATTTATTATAAACTTTTAAGGTTGGTACTTACGAAACGAAATAAGTGGAACAAAACTAATAACTAAAACACATACAAACTTTGACTTTACCACATTCCATGATATCTTGATCGAAACTTTCATACCATAATAGATATGACAGTTTAGGGTTTCGTGGGAAATCATCAAATGACTCCACCACTGACGCTGGAGTGGAGTAAAAGGGAGTGTCAGACTTTTATTGACTGACACCCTTCTAACTCTTTCGAACAATTCCACGGCCCTAGCAGGAGATCGCTTGGGCCCAGCAGGGTCGAAGCCTACTGGGGCTATGGGTTAAGCGAAAGTGAACGCCGGTGCCCTGTTACGAAGGCAACGAAGGAACAGGAGTGGGTATTAGTTAGTAAAAAACTTTCACCGTCTCACCCCACCCAAGAGTGGAAGATGTCATTGGATGATTTCCCACCTAAAAAAAGGCCTGGCAGGATATAAGGTATGCTAGAGCTTATAATAATGAGAAACGAGAGCCATTACATAAATAATCAAACAAATAGGTAGAAGTATAATAAATACTACATAATTATGTTTTTTTTTTGATAAATGATACCTAGTAGTTAAGCTTTTGGTAGTATTGTTATCCTTTAAATATCCTGATAATTATAACATTAATGTTAATAATTATAACTATATTTTCGACTAGTTTCCCCATTATGTTCATAATCGTACACGTAACATTTTTTTAAATGGTTTGACTATTATTGTTGAATCTAGGACAATGTCAGATTAATTGGTATAGTAATAAAATATCGTTTTGAATAGATTTGTTTATTAAACAAAATTATATTATCAGCAACAGAAAGACTCATTGTTTTTCTTGTTTCGTTATCTTTGTTTTTGATTCACTTGTTTCTGTTTTATTAATACGTAATACGTAATCTTGCATCGCACCTAAGGTCAAACGCAAATTCAGAAGACTACGTCGCAGTTCCAGCTTCTACATTTTACATTTTAAAAACAAATTAAAAAAGAACCGATTGGATGTTCCTCTTTTAAATCGTAAATTAACTTTTTATTTACCGATCTTCATAAATCACAAGCTTCAACCGACTCAATAAAGTCCACCACACAAACCGTACATGATTGATGATCTACACCTATGAGTCGCCAAAAAAACTCGCGAAAAACCGTAAAACGCCGTACCAGGCACTGGCACACAATCAATAACCGAACCCTTCCGTAAACAATAACACAAGAAACCTCCAAATCCTCCTCCGAACACAAATTAACCCACTAAATTGAAAACAACAAAAAAAATACGACGAAAACACACCAAATGTATACAATTTAAATTCGTCGAGTAATCAATATTGTGACCTAGTTTACTTACCAAAGTTATGCGTTATACAACACTCCCAGAAGGCACTGTGTTTTCCTAATAAAATACTTTAAATCACTGCCACATGTTTATTTTATTTAAATTTTACACTTTAGCGTGGATCGATACTGTCTACCATACTGGTACGCCGGCCGTCTGTGATCAGAGCGCGTCCATTCAATACTGGGAGAGGCATGCGTAGAGGGACGCTCGGCGCGACGCCGAGCGCGGGAAAAATGACGTTTTGTTTTTTTTAAGATGAGAAGAGATCAGAGACGTTCACGTTCCAGCCAGAGATAAACGTGACACTAAATATATATAATTTAATGTTGTTCAAGTAAATATAAATGATAGCAACTGTTTTAACTCAAAAATTATCAATGAGTATACTTACCGTAGCTCGCAACGTTTACTGCTTTGTGATGAAGCAGTAAATTAAGTGGTATTGCTACTTAGATTGATGTTCTAGGTCGTTATTTAGTTAATGATAGTTTGCGGAATCATTTTTCACGCCATGAAAGGAAGAATGCAGTATTGTTGAAAGAACTTTACTTTTACAAACAATAACGAACCGTTGCAGTATTTAATAGATACATGATGTGAACCTCTACTACCGTACCAGACCCTGATACATAATATACGATTTATTCACTCTACAAAGCAAACATCACCTACATTTTCCGGCATTTCCGGACCGTAACAATAGCCATTTTCCAAGAATAACATTATGTACGAATATATCTAGCTAATGAATACGCTGTAAGCCTAATTTGTATTTAAAAAAAAGCATTATGTTCTAGTTTCAAAACAATCATAATACGTCAACCAAACATTTAAAATTTCAAATTTAAAAATCGAATTTGAGATCTCAATTCACACGTAATTGTTTTTTTTTTTTCATTGACGATTTGAAACAGTGCCGAGTCATGTACTCCTAGAAAAACGTTTTGAATCCATTTAAATATTAAAGAAAAAAATATCATTCAAACCAGCAATTACCTATACTAAACGGCTATTACATTATAACTACTTTATTAATAAAGTATAATACAGCTTAAGCGAAGACACTAGGCAGAGATAATAATAATATTATAAGCCGTTCGAGTCGCTCTGTGTTTTAATGTGAAACATATTAAGGAAATGGAAATGCTTGGCAGCGTAGGTCAGGACGTCTGGCGTCGTCGCGTAGCCAGTGAAAATAAACACCGTTAGGCTGGTTGCAGAACTGACAGTTTTATTTAATATAATGAGACTTTTTTTATGTTTCGTTATTTTTTTGCTGCAGGAAAGAGACAGTTCCCTTCGGAAAATCAACTGTTTTAGGTGGGAAAATCATCCAATGACATCCCTTCTCTTGGGCGGGCAAAAGCTAGTTATCGTATAATCGTATTTTATCGTTAGCTGTCTTCAAGAAAACGTGGTCCTAAGCAAAGGGCAACTTATAGACACAGGAGTGGATTTATTTAGACAGCAACAGTATGGCACATCCTCACTTTTCAACCTACAGCGCAGGAAGTAATTGGATGATTTCTTACCTCAAAAAAAAGCTAATGGAAAATCAACAATATTTTTGTACAAATTACGTGGTCTCGGTATGCAGGCACGCAATGACGGTACCACATGAGTAGTATCTACTCATGTGACGGTACGGTGGATTTGGATTTTATCTCAAATAATAATAATAGTAAGAATTCTTTATTTCAGACTACTATGGCCCATAGACACTACCTACACATAAAATAATCTTAAAAATAATAAACGATGCATATGAATAACACATCTACTTATTAAATCTATTGCACACGAAGTGACGGCGTCGTGTTCTTCTGCAAATGCAGGCTTTTTATTATTTAACGAGTTTACTGTACATACAATTTAAATAAATAAAACCATAAACATTAACAGTACCTACAGAGCTTACAAAAATAACAAAATTTTAAATCAGCACACGTCCATCATTCTCCTAAACTCCATAAGTATCAAATATCTCTCGTTTACAAACCGCCTTACCCAACATGGGATACATGCAGGGGTATATCACCGAGCAGGCTGACCCATCGCGGTCGTCAACCCTCAGAATGGGGTCACTGGGGGATCTCACTCTCCACTTAAATATTCCGCCTATTATTAGGAACCCTTTGTGATGCATACTGAATTATACCAGTGTTGTTGAGCTTTATTTGTGAACGATTATAATTTGTTGTTTGTAAATGTGGTTGGAATTTAGTAGTGTCTGACTGAAACTTCGGTTTTGGCTTCGGCCTTCTTCGGCCTCGCTCGGCGACTTCAGCGTCCTTCGACCTTCTTCGGCTTCCTTCGGCCTCCTCTGTCTCCTCTGTCTCCGTTACCAGGTTTTGTAGCTGGATTTTACAAATCTCATGACATCTCAGGATTTTAGAATTTTCAACAGTTTTTTTTTATTGTTGATAGGTTCTTGCTTGACCGCAATCTCACCTGATGGAAAGCGATGATGCGGTCGATGATGAAACGAACGCTTCCGCACCGCGCTAAATACCGCTTACTTGATAGCAAACTAAAATTAAACTTCGTTTTTAAAGGGTGGGGGGAGAGCAGCGGCACCCCCTCTTTTCCAAGTGCGATATGCAATGCGTGAGTGAGATCCTAAGTACACAAAACCGATATATATTACGTCTTTTCGAAAATTCTCAAATTGTAAAAGTCAACTTTTCAATGGAATCGCCCAAGCGGTTCACACGTCCACCGTATACTCCACGGTGTCAGCGACCTCCAGGCGTTTCTTCCGCCTGGATCCGGTGAGGAATTTCGTCTAGCGGAAAATGAGGATGCCATGACGCCTTCCCAGACCCAACACACAGTTGAGAAAAAGGCTAGGCAAACACGGAACTTTTAATATAATGGAAAAAATGGCAAGATAATACTGCCTACCCTTTTGGGGGAATACCAGTATAATATAAGGTTGTTCCTAATATTTGCTATCATTTCTTATCTGACATATAAAGATGTCTGGGATAAATTATGATTATTTGCTGATTGTTGTTTGTACATGTATTAACACATTGTTTGATCAGTCATTAGTATCAAGTATTTACTCAAGAACAAAGCCAGGAACTGTGAGAATATATTTAATAATTTACACTTAGTATGAGGACAAACTTTGAACAATGTTGCAAATTGTAGTCTCATAATCATCACCGGTTTTTGAGGCTGAAAATTATCCAGAAACTATGGCCGGGAAGGGAAGTTTTTCACTCCCAAAAAGTTTAACACTCCCGCTCCAACTAAAAAAAAATGTATAGATGTGTGGATTTATGTATGTATGGATGTATAGAATAGAAGAAGAAAGAAGAAGAAGCCATATAAGACCGCCATTGTACCCATAAAAAATTTATGTAAAAGCTACATGGATTACGTTAAGTTACATGGATGTATCCATACATACTATACAAGTATGGATATATGGATTTATGTATGTATGGATCGATGTGTTACTCTTTAGAACGGATTTCGATGAAACTTGGTAAACCATGTCTTGAAATAGGACATAGGATACTTTTTATCCCAGGAGTATGTTTCCTTGGGATAATTTTCTACCAGATTTCAATTTCATAACCCTTTTTTACGAATATGTATATTATACCTTCGACCTACATAAGTACGTTTATGTAGGGCTAACAACTGCATACCTAAATATTTAACCACCACGTCCATTAGGTCTTCAATCGATCACACCAACAACCCACGGTAATTTCGATCGCCGTCTTTATTTTTAAGTAGGACAAGAATAGTTTAATAGCCATCGTTATATGGACATTTATAGGTCATAGGTTGCTGCACTGGACACAACTTAGAAAAATATAGGTGTGTTCCAGGCTAGAGTGAATAGGCTCTTGATAAACTAGTGGGCCACTCCAACATCGATTGCATCACTGCTTACCATCTGGTGGGATCGCAGTCAAGCTCTAGTTTATCACTACATAGTATAAAACAAAGTCGCTTATTTGTCCCTATATCCCTATGTATGCTTAAAACTTTAAAACTACGCAACGGATTTTGGTGCGTTTTTTTTTTAATAGATAGAGTGATTCAAGAGGAAGGTTTATATGTATAATATTTTTTTATTTTTTTTGAAGAAAAGGGGCTATGCATCTCCCATAGTGTAGGAGATGTAGTCACTGCGACCTAAAAGATCTATTGTGACTCGCCACCTTGTTAGAGTAACTCTTTTAGCCGGGAGGCTTCCAGGAAGTCTAGAATACTCCTAGCTTTGAGAGTTTTAATCTCCTCCGGGCGAATAATGTGTCGACCCAGATGGATACTCCGTTTGTGGATAAGGGGCCCACATTCACACAACAGGTGCTTAGGCGTCTCCCTCTCCTGATTACAGTACCTGCAAACATCAGTGTCACTCAGTTTCATGTGAAATTGGTGCCTGTTTAATTTGCAGTGCCCGGTTAAGGCGCGGGCTATCGCACAAATGTTCGTCCTGCTAAGCTCAAGAAGCTCGGCAGTTCGTTTCTGTGAGTAGCCTTCTATTAGAGATTTGGCGTGTAGCAGTCCTGGTTGTAACAACCAGTGCTTTTTTGAATCGCCAAATAGGTTGCCCTTAAGGGTCTGCATGGCCTGGTTCTTTGAGATACCACAGAAAGGTTCTGGTCCTATCTGATGACCCTGAGCCCCAGTCCTTGCAAGTTCGTCGGCTTTTTCATTGCCAGTAATTCCAGAATGACCCGGTACCCATCTCAGAATAACTTTATTCCTTTGCCCCAGGTCATTTAGTTTGTTAACGCAGTCTTTTACCAGTTTCGAATTTATTGTATTCGAGTTCAAGGCGTTAAGAGCTGCCTGGCTATCTGAGTAAATCAGAATTAATTGATTTATGTAGTTTCGTTGACGGTTGGCTTCCGCACATTCTATAATGGCGTATACCTCCGCTTGGAATATGGTGGCATATTTACCCAGATTCAAGCTTTTGCTGAATTTCGGGCTAATGCCAAATATTCCACATCCTACATTCTCACCCATTTTGGATCCGTCTGTAAACCAGATCAGGCTTCCAGCCTTGCAAGTAATGAGGTTGCTTGCCCAATCCTCTCTGCTCGGCAGTTCCACTGTGTAATTTCTTGTGAAGCTACACTGTGGAAGCATGACGTCTGTTGTCATAGCTAGCTGATCGTGTTCAAGCACTGATTCGTGTAGCGATCTCAGTGCTTGAGAGCGCCAGTTTACTTTGCCAGTGCTGTTTATTCTATACATGCCCGCTTTCGCCTCCTTCGCAATTAATAGATGAAGTGGCGGAAGGTTAAGCAGGGCATTTAGAGCAGCTCCTGGGGTTGTAGACATGGCGCCTGTTGATATAATGCATGCAAGTCTCTGCAAACCATTAAGTTTGTTAATGACTGTCACTTGGGATGTTTTTCTCCACCATACTACGCAGGCATACGTTATTATCGGCCTGACTATGGCGGTGTACAACCACAGGGCGATTTTAGGGTTTAGGCCCCATTTCGTCCCTGCTAAGCGACAGCATATTCCTAAAGCTATTTTAGCCTTTTGAATCACATTATTAATGTGAGTGTTCCAGGTCAGTCTCTGGTCGATAGTTACGCCCAGGTACTTGACCTCATTGGAGAATGGTATGCGAGTCCCCTTTACAGTGGGCGTTACAAGTTTGTCCAACTTTCGCTTCCTAGTAAAGGGGACTATTGTTGTTTTACTCGGGTTAACCGATAAATTGTTCTCTGTGCACCATGTGTTTATAACGTTCAGAGATCTTTGCAGTATAGATGATACCGTGCTGTGACAGGGGCCGATAACACAAGCCACCACATCGTCAGCATAACTGTGTACATCTAAGTCTCTTTTAAAGGCTTCAACCAGCAATTGGTCAACAACGAGTAGCCATAGAAGTGGCGATAGAACGCCTCCTTGTGGGCACCCTTTAGTTGTTTTGAAGCTTTTTGTAGTTCCGTGTAAGGTAACACTGATAGTTCTGTTGAGGAGCATGAATTCGATCCAACGAGTAGTTGTCTCGTCAATCCCTTTCGCCTTCATTCCCTTGGAAAGGGCGTCTATGGTGACGTTGTCGAAAGCTCCTTCAATATCAAGGAAAGCACATAGGGCTATCTGTTTATCTTCCAAAGCCCTTTCGATCCTGTCTGTTAGTTCTAACAGAGCAGTTTCTGTGGATTTTCCTTTTTGGTAAGCATGTTGCTTCGGATGCAGAGGGTTAGCCCTTAATGGTCCATCCCTGATGCATTCGTCTATAACCTTTTCCATACTCTTGAGTAGGAAGGAGGTAAGGCTTATTGGTCTGAAGGACTTTGGTTGAGAGTAGTCTTTCTTACCAGCCTTTGGGATAAAACAGACTTTAACTGTAGTCCATTTCTCAAGTATATATCCCCAGGCAAAGCTTGCTCTGAAGATTTTGATTAAGATTGGGATGAGTATAGTCTTCCCTTGCTGCAGGAGAGCTGGGAAGATATCATCATCACCTGCAGACTTAATCGGCTTGAATGAGTCTATAGCCCATTCTACCTTGGTTGGTCTAAAATACCTCGCCGCTCTTCTCCAGTCTTCATTTGTAGGCCTGGAGAGGCGGATATGAGGTGAATATGGTACGATGATGTCTTGTGCCATCACCGACCCAGGGAAGTGTGTTGAAGCCAAAAGTTTCAGGGTTTCTTCCGCTGATGCAGTGAAGGCACCGTCTGGTTTCTTTAAGAGTCCCAGTTGATTCGTAGGCGATTTGGATAAGACTTTATGGATTCTGGCTCCTTGAGGGACTTTAGTAATCTCCTCGCAGAACTTCCTCCATGAAAGTCTTTTCGCCTTTCGGATTTCTTTATTATAGGTAGTTAAAGCTTTCCGATACCGATCCCAGTCGTCAGTCGATTTAGCCTTATTAAACAACCTACGTGATTCCTCCCTTAAAACATCGAGCCTTTTGTTCCACCATGTCACTTTTCTGTCCCTCACAGTTCTTAGAGGACAGCTCTCTTGGTAAGAGGCTGTAATGGCTTCAGTAACTTGAGTGACAGCATAGTCCAATGTTTCAGGGGAGCGTATGGTTTTAGGGACGTCTAGGAGTCTCTCCTGGAGCTTTCGTCTGTACAAGTCCCAGTCCGTGGTTTTCGCATCCCTAAAAGTGATAGTTCCGCAAATGTTGGATGTATTCAAAGCGAATTCAATAAGTCGATGATCAGACATAGATGGTTCATCACTGACATGCCAATTGGTTATCAGCCTGGCAGTGTGAATAGTAGCGAGAGTTACATCAAGAACTTCCTTCCTCGATTTAGTTACAAAGGTCGGTTTACATCCCTCATTAACTATTTGGAGGCGGTTAGTTAGTACAAAATCATGAAGCAACTCACCTCTATCGTTGATGTCAGTGCTGCCCCAGTTGGTATGGTGGGCGTTGGCGTCACACCCAATGAGAAGCTCGGCATTGTTGGCATAGGCGTACTCTACTACCTTTGCAAGCTCCTCGGATGGGTCGGTTTTCGTCCCGTCCAGGTATGCCGAGCACACGATGAGGCGTCCATTTCCGCTCTTGACATTGACATAAGCTGCAATCAGGTCATCGCTGCACAGGCCTGGTATAATAACATCCATTAAATAGTGGAGAAATACTGTTACCCGATCGAAGCCGGGGCGGGTCGCTAGTATCAGATAAAAAAAAAACAATCCCGCATTCATTTCAGGGCTAAGGTACCGTACTTATACATTGATGTATGCACAGGCTGTCCTAGTATATACCTACTCGTATATACAGGGTTAATTGTAAAACACTAGCAACCTCTCAGGACTATGGTACTAACATCATAAACAACAACTTTTGTTCTATAACTTTTAAAAAAATATCATATTTTAGTTCATCAGATGTTCATACAGAATAAAAATAATTTAATTATTGTTCTAAATATTACAAAGTCTATGCAAAGCTAGCGATAGTACAATAGCGGAGGGAAGGGGGGTTGGTCGGCGGTGGTACTTGATGCGCTAGCGTCGCGTCAAACACCCCCGCCGAATAGAACAAGAAAATATGGAAGGATTGTTTATGGTAAATGAATTATGTTTTGTAAAAAGTCATAGAACAAAAGTTGTTGTTTATGATGTTAGTAATACAGTCCTGCAAGGTTGATAGTGTTTTACAAATAACCCTGTATTTTCCGTTTCGATCTACGAGTATGATATAATGCTGAACTGAAATATGCTACATTTTCTCTACAAGCTAACTTCGCGTGTTGCTTGGCTTGCCCTAATTTTTGGAGGCCGTATTCAGTATTAGACTGCCATACCGGGCTACATGACATAAATTGATTTGTTCGATTAAAGAGAAACTTTGCTAATTAGTTACCTTATTATAAGTTAGAGGCCCAGCAGGGTCGAAGCCTACTGGGGCCAAGGGTCTGCTTCTGAAGGAAGACACACATTTATTGTGCGTACAGCCAAGGAGTGGAATTCCCTGCCGGAGTCCGTGTTTCCTGATAGCTACAACTTAGGGGTCTTTAATCCAAGAGTGAATAGGTTACTTCTATGTAAGCGTGTTCCATCGTCGACCACATCATCGCTTACCATCAGGTGAAATGGTGGTCAAACGCAAGCAAATGCAATTAAATAATAATAAAATTATTATTATTTAATTTTTAATTATCTATTTAATGATTTCCAACCTCTAAAAAAAGTAGTAAGTTCCCGGCCTTATACACATTTTAAAACATATCAACTCTTAATTTAACTAAAATAGCACATTTTGATAAAAGTGGAAAGACTGGCAGAGTTCCCCCGAGCCGTAGGTGAGCGTATTATGGAGACAACGAAGCCGCCCGGCGACCAGCCTGTAATGAATTGTCGTTAGGGCTTACCGGTGCCCTTTTCTGCACTAGTGCGAAAAACAGCAAATTGCGTGAGGTAGGAACGAGTTTTCAAGTATGTTGAAAGTTTATTTAGTTCAGCATTTCCAACCTTAACCTCTATAAGATCTTATCTCATTTATAACCCCCAACGCCCCGATGAAGCCGGGAGCCTCGCCGTTCGCAAATATTTACGATATTGTTATGATATTATAATTAGGAAGCTATTTGCCCGTTGCGCCACAATATTTATGATTTTGCGTAAGTCGCTAAAGACATTTATTATAAACAATTTTGTTTTTGTAGTCATTACGATATGCGTGCGTGTATTTGTCTTGTCATAAAGATAAGAAAAGTAAGGTGTGTGTATAACTGAACCAGGTTCATTCACTTGTTCACTGCAAGCACAGATTTGTTTATGGTAAACTATCTTTTACCCGTGGCTTCGCACGCGTTTTCTCCCCCTTTTCTCACTTTTTTTTTAAATGGCCTATGTCCGTCTCCAGCCCTCCAGGGTCCCAACTATCTCTGACCAAAATTCATCAAAATCGGTTTTGCCATTTAGGCGTGAAGACGTAACAAACAAACAATCTCACTTTCGCCTTTATAATATTAGGAAGGATATATGAGCCAGAGTAGCCTGCGAGAATTTTAATTTTCTTAAGGCCCTAGTGCCCTGGGAGTGCCATAAAACAATGACTTTTTTAATAGATTTGAAAAATATATATACATTCAGTCAAAAAAGTATCGGGAATGGATGATTTGTTTATGGTTCCAAATTCAAATTTTTGTTTTTTTGTAGTTGTTAGATTGGCACAACTGTTTTCCATTTTGGCGCGGAGTTTGAGTTGCATCTGTTATTTATATTAAATACAGTGCTGGTTTTAGTAATATTTAGTTTTAGTATATCGAACAAAGAGTTTGTCTTTAATTTTGCATCGCCAATGGAATTTCGTGTTCGGAGTCACTGAAAATGTTACAGAAGGCTTACGGTGAATCGACTTTATCAAAAACTCGTGCTTAAGAGTGGTTCAAAGCGTTCAAAAGCGGTCGAGATGTGATGGAAGATTTGCCTCGCTCTGGTAGGCCGTCAACGTCTGCAACTGAAGTTAACATCGCAAAAGTGAAGGAAATAGTGACTGAAAATCCCCATTCAACTCTGAGAGAGATAGCCGCCGAACTTTCTGTATCTCACGAGTCGATCCGTACCATTTTAACTAATCATTTGGGTATGAAACATGTTGCTGCTCGGCTAGTCCCAAAAGATCTGAATTTTCTCCAAAAACTCAATCGCATGAAAGTCGCTGAGGACATGCTAGAACGAGTCAGTTCGGACCCAACATTCATGAAACGCATTGTTACTGGTGACGAGATGTGGGTTTACGAGTTTGACATACAAACTAGTCAACAAGCTTCGGAGTGGCGTCTTCCAACTGATCCGAAACCGAAAAAACCACGCCAAAGTCGATCAAAAGTCAAAGTCATGTTGACTGTTTTCTTTGACTATCGCGGTGTTGTGCACTCTGAATTCTTACCGGAAGGTCTAACGGTAAATAAAGAATATTATTTGAGCGTTATGCGGCGTTTAAGAGAGCAAATTCGACGAAAAATCCAGATTTGTGGAAAGAAAATTCTTGGATTTTGCACCACGACAATGCGCCTTCGCACAAGGCTATCATTGTGAACGAATTTTTGACCAAACACTCAACAAATACCATCCAGCAACCACCATATTCACCAGATATGGCTCCTGCTGACTTTTTTCTTTTTCCTAAACTCAAATTACAACTTCGTGGCACCCGTTTTCAATCGATAGAAGACATAAAGGAGAATTCGCGGCGAGAACTGAACTCAATTCAGGAAGCAGCGTTTAAAAAATGTTTTGATGAATGGATTATTCGTTGGCGCAAGTGTATCGTTTCTAAAGGAGCATACTTTGAAGGTGATAAAATAAATTTGGATGAATAATAGACATTTTGTGTATTATTGATCTTTTCCCGGTACTTTCTTGACAGAGTAGTATGTTCTTCATAGATTCGTATACAACGTTATCAACATATGATTTTTTCGCACAATCAATACTTATATCAAAAAAAAGTTATTCAACATGATAATTTTCGCTTGTTTTCCCTACTCCTTTCAAAAAGCTTTGATCTTTAGAAATATGTTTACACAAAAAAATAGTTCATTAAATGTTCTTCGGAATGTACATAGCATATGTACATAAATCAATCGGGCACGACACAATTATGGCGGTAAGTCCCCTCTTTGAGGCGTGGCTGGAAAGACCTCACGGCGTCCTTACCTTCCGTATGACGCAGGTCCTCACCGGACATGGCAATTTCGGGACCATCAGTGCGCGAGTCCGACTCTGCAGTTGGGCAGTTTCTTTTTTGTAATCAAATGATTTTGTGTACAATAAATTAAAAAACTTCAGAAACATCAATATGACCTAACTTAGAAACAAGGTTCTGTATCTGCCCGTACCCCAGCACATTCGGCGCGATAAAACCTATTCCTCCGTAGTTCCTGCCTCATCCGGCCTCACTATAATGAAATATTTGCCGAGTTGATTGAACGCGACCTGCTTTGTGTGGCCAGCAGTGGCGGATTAGCTATGTAGCAAGAATAGCAGTTGCTAGAGGCTCCGCGCATTAAGGGGCCCCGGGCGATCGGGGATCCAGCACTTGAACGCAAAAAAAATAAGTAGTTAACCTTTCGAATACCGTAGTAAGAGAAACAATAGATAGACAATGAAAGTGCGAAAAAGAACAAGCGCATTTGCTTAGGGTAGTAAATTAAAATGTACATATTAAAATCCAAATAAATACCGCTGATTATTTCATTGAATATGATAGTAAATCTCTTGAGTTTCCTTCATTACCGTAGTTTCTACGTATCTTTCCCAATCTTAAAATCCACTGAATTATTGAGAATGACAATCTTCTTCTTCTTGTCTTATCCCATATTACTTTTTTTCCGTGGGTAACATCATCCAGATGACATCCGCCCTTGGGCAGAGCGGGAGATATTGTCAGAATCTTACTGACTCAAAAACCTACCCCGTTCCTTCGTTGCTTTTCATACTGGGGCCGAGCCTCCCTTTCGGAAACAGACCCTTGGCCCCAGTATGCTTCGACCCACCCATCCCATATTAGTTAGGAATCCCATATTCTCAGCGCAACACATTTTTTAATTTCAGAATGACTATAATGGTAAACCTATTTAGGTTTACACAGGGGCCCCCTGGTCGAATTTGCTACAGGCCCCGCGCTAGCTTAATCCGCCACTGGTGGCCGGCAAATACTCAGTCACAAGATAATTGCTGTTTGTTTTTATCCGGCAAATGTGTCGGGTATTTATAGAAAGGGATGTAAAGGCCTCCATTAGTGGAGTGCGTAGGCATTGTAGGCAGCTATTTCTTAAAGGTTGAGTGTGAGTGCACGTATGGAAATTTAATCAATATCTACAGGTATTCTCTGAGAATTGAAGGGTTAATTAAGTAGACAATGGTCTGACAAAATAAAAGAAACCAACTTTATTGCATGAATATAGGTTTTAATTGATGGTAAATCGATCCATGGATTTAAAACATCCTCATTTTAATTCGTTACATAGAGATGCTAACAAAGGTTTTAAATGTGAATCAAATATACATTTTAGATTTGAAATGTGCTAACAGCAGAAATATTACCAGAGAATCGTAATAGTAGTTAACGCCTTTGTCCACCTATCCCTTCAATTGTGGTTAAAATAGTGAGCCTTACCAATAACTTCTTCTTCTTTCCACTAACTTCTCTATCATACACTAACTTCTACCAGCGGCTCTACCCGCGTAAATGTAGGTGTCCCCATACAAACTTTGGACTTTTGGACCCCCGTTTTATCCCTTTAGAGGGTGAATTTTGCAAAATCCTCTCTTACATAGACATCATTTCCTTTTTAACCGACTTCTAAAAAAGGAGGAGGTTCTCAATTCGGATGTTTGTATTTTTTTATGTTTGTATAACTTCGTCGCTTGCCAACCGATTTGAAAAATTCTTTTATTTTTGTTGATAAGGGTATACTTCCCAAATGGTCCCATAGTCACCAAGTTGTGATCTGAAAATGGAATCTTGGCTAAATCGAGGGAACTCCTCAAATTCAATTAAATTTTTTGTGAAGTCGATTTTTTTTTATAAATATATTTTTTCTGATGTAGGTAGGTTTGACACTAAGAGGCCAGGTCTGCGGTGAGTCCTCCAAACAATCTCAATGCTCTGGAAGATACCAAAGCTTAACGTAACAAAATGAAAAGAATCTGTACGATACATTTGTAGTTTCCATATTCTCTCTAACATCGTATCCATCAATAGTATAGACCGAGGTTCAAATTGCCTGCCAGAAACGAAGCAGAGAGCAATATTTGGAGCACTGTAGCGTGTGCATTGCGCTTCACTAGACGGTGGCGCAATATTACTGCAAGCGAGATGCTGTGCAATCTCTGTACATAGGCGTACATATGAAAATATTTGTTAACGTATATAGGTAGATTGACCTTTATGTATTCTGAATAGAAGTCAGTTAATTGCACTTGAAGTTATGTACATACATATATTCTTAATTATTAAATATTATAAACTAATAGGTTAAACTAACAAGATAAACGGAACGACACGCTGCGCTCCATAACAGGTATAATAGACGTGGGCAAAAGAGTTGCAATGCTCAAACTGGAACTGGGCGGTGGGACTGGGCGGGTCATGTCAGCCGCATGCACAAGGACCACTGGGCAAGCGTCGCCACACAGTGGGTTCCTACTGAAGGAAAGCGCCGTCGAGGCCGGCCTAGGAAGAGGTGTTGGAAAAAAGTTAATTTAAAGTGTAGATGAATGCTTTGAATCTTAACTTTAATAAAGTCAAGGACAAAATTAAAGTGTGTTCGTTAACTAATAAGAGCAGAAAGAAAAACATAATAAAGACAATAAAATTGCCATAAAACGACGTCGTAACAATATAGCAACATAGTACCAAGGTGCCATAGGTCATTTCTATCAACGGCTCAAGTGTTTTGAAGTCTCTGGCAACCATAGAGCAGAACGTGACGCCAACGACCACTGCTAAAATTGGCACCATAGACTATGTTATATACTATAGCCGGCATTGACTAAACTTTCTATAGGATGGCCAAATTTATAGCCAAAAGTAATTTTGAATAGAAAGCCGATTCTCTAAAAAAAAAAAAATTTTTTTTTCACGTAGGTCTACATGGGCACTTATATATCGTCGGAAACTAGTGGACGCTTCCAAATTGTTCGTTTCTTATGGAGAAGAACCAGGAAGAAACTCCATGGTGACTCTTTTAATATAGTGGTTGATATAACAATATTTCCAGTTCTGAATTTCTGAGGATATGTTTCCTAGGACAATTTCCTACATTCTAGTAGTAGATACCTTTATTTTTAGGTGAAAAATCATCCAATGACTTCTCCCGCCCTTAGGCGAGACGTGTCAGAATTTTACTGACTAAAACCCACTCCTAGTTCCTTCATTGCCTTTCATTCCCGTACCGCGTTTTCCTTTCAGAAGCGAACCCATGGCCCCAGAAGGCTTCGACCCTGCTGGTGCTTGGCCCCTACAGTTTGCTGACATCTCCTTGAAGCGCGCGTGGATCACTACGCGCCGTGGATGACTTTGGCTCGGTCCGGACGGTTACCGGAGGGTAGTAGTAGGTACCTACATAAATATCACAAAGTAAAGCACCTGGCTACGATCGGACCAAGCATGGCGTTCCATAGTCTATGGCCGTGACGTTATGACCTGCCAATGACTTCTTATTGATCGCATTGCTTTTTTATTAACTCCGCTTTAGGATTGGTCACCGGCGCATGAATTTTGAATGTCTCAATTGCACTTGATAAAGCCGAGTGTTCGGTGACGTTAGAATATTCTTATTAAAAACAATTTAGCTGTTTATTACATACAATGTATGAGTGTGCTTGAAAAATATATAACCTAAGTATCTACAGTCTCACGAATTAAAAAAAAATTGCAATCTTTTCTTAGGAAGACAAAGACTTAAGGGCGTGCTTCCCGTGGTACCTACATCTCCGTACAACCGCTCGTCCCTTGTAGATATTATCTAGGTTTCTATTGGAATCAAATAAGAAAACCTCCAATAAAGACCTCTGAAAATCTGCTATTTTGCTTGAACTTTCGCCCTTCATAATGTACTCATGAATTTGAAAAAAAAAATAAAGAAAAATATTTGTAGAAATCTTGCACATTTACTTACTCAAGATCTGAATGCTATTTTTTTTTTC
Source organism: Mythimna lalbum (assembly GCA_949319445.1). Classification (NCBI taxonomy): domain Eukaryota; kingdom Metazoa; phylum Arthropoda; class Insecta; order Lepidoptera; family Noctuidae; genus Mythimna; species Mythimna lalbum. The sequence goes on from OX439364.1 coordinate 10,177,943, forward strand.
GAAACTAAATGTTTAAAAAGAAACACGATATTTCCTGGAACAAGTATTCAGAAATATTCAAGTTAATGACGTTATTATTACCTACTGAATGCCAACAGAGCATTCAGATGTTTTCTCATTTTTCACGTTGCCTCTTTATCTAACATTGCGTTGGATGAACCAGCAAGCTTTTAAACCGCCACGTCCCATCCGTCACGGACGATAGACGCATCTATCATGGTATTTGGGTACCTAAGTAATTAGCGTACTCATAAAAAGCGAACTAGAAAGGCCAATTGTTTCAATTGATTAAGCCTAAAGATATCACAGAACACAGGAATCATTCAGATATCGATCACGGTCAAAAAATATTCATTGCTGAAATAACTTCTGCACATTAATGTACAAGGAAGACATTCCTTTACAGTCTAGACAACTTCCTCAGAGATATCAGACATCCGGATACTTACTGATATTGTAAGTTTTCTCTTCTTGTAACAAGACAAGAGTCCGAAAAATCATCCAATGACAACCACCAAGGACCCGCTCTTGGGTGGAGCAGGAGATAGTGTCAGACTCTTACTAACTAAAAACCCACCCCGTTCCTTCTAGCATTCATAGCGGGGCTCGAGTTCCTTTCAGATAACCCCGGCCCCAGTAGGCTTCTACCCAGCTGGGCCCCTCCTGTTGCTGACAACACCTTGAGGCTTGTAAGACAAGAATCTGATGCTTGCTTCATAAATTCATTCACACACCACTGTAGCGACATCTATGGCGTCACATAAGAACTAATCCTGTATCGCGCAAATAAAGTTCTACGCGCGATTTGAACATACTGAACGGCCCGAAATGGCCCGATTTGGTTGACAAACCTTGACTCTGCTGTGGATATCTTCGATTCTGATTCGATCACGCAAGGAAACTCCTAGCACAACCATCTCCTCTACCCTTTGAGAACCTTTTAGTGACCTATTAAGAGCGATCACATTTCAGAGCCATGTGTAAGCTATACGGATTTTTTTTAGTGAGAAATCATCCAATGACATCTCCCGCCCTTAGATAGAGCGCGAGGGCGTGTCAGACTTTTATTGACTAAAACCCGACTGTTCCTTCTTTGCCTTCGTTCTAGGGCCCCGGGGTTCTCTTGCAAACAACCTTGAAGGATTTGACTCTTAAGGGGCTGGGCCCCTGCAATGCCAACACGGATGGCTTTTTTACTCACTAAAAGTCTGACAATTCCTCGCGCTTAAACCCAGAGCGGGAGAAGTTATATGATGCTTTCAAGTCACTGCGGGGTGCGGGGTGCCAACTGAAAATCAGCGCTGGGTGTCTGTCTAACGCCCAGCAAATGCTGAGGTGGTCACCCTTTCGGTGCGGGCACGCTCGGCGCACTTTGTACATTTATTTTTGTTTACTTTGTGTATATAACCGTTCTGCTGTGTCTGTTCTGCCCCCCCCAGCCAAGTTACAACCTTTTCGCTTGCGTCGAACGCTTCGAGTTGGCCTTGCCGCCAATTCTTTTGTTCTGACCACGTAACTGAGTGTTGAGGCGACGTCGTTCCCGTACATTTGAAGCTTTCTACTAACGTTAACTATTGCAGATTAGCAACTTGGCTAGGGGGGCTGTACCGAAAAAAAGTATTTCTATTGTATTCTATTCTATTCTGTTCAAATTTCCACATAAAAGAAAACGTGCTCTATACAATTCTCGAAGTAAAGATCACCTTTCGATAACTATCTGACATCACATTGTGAAAATATAATAAATTGAGTACAAGTATTCGGATGACGCAAATCTTAGGGTACATATCGCGTCACTCAACCAAAAAGCCGTCAGGAGGATATCCTGTCCACGCAAAACCGATCGAGATCTGATAACTTCTGACGCAAGAGATCTCTACAGATAGCGTTGTTTACGCGTAATCGGGCGTAAAACTGAGTGAAGATCCTTGATTTACGATAAGTAAATAGTGAATGGCGCTCAATCAGAATTGGGCAGTGATGCGCTACGAACTTAATTGATTAAAATGTTTCCACTGACCCAGATAATATTGGAAATAGGTGTGTCCCTTCGTAATTATATTATGAACTAGTTTTTGCCAACGGCTCGCCCGTTTACATGAAATATAGCCTATTCATTTAGGATTAAATCAGCTTTCTATTGATGAAAAAGTTATAACACCTACAAACAAAAAAACAAAAGAAACACGCGTTAAAATACGTCAAACTAATCGAATTAGTTTAATCTAATTAGTTTGACGTATTTACTAGGCAACATTCGTTGCAATACCGGTCGCCGGGAAGGCAACATTGCAATACCGGCCGCCGAGATTTCGATCCCGATTTCCGGCCACCGTAGACGCGGGCTCGCGGACGGCGAGCCATGGGTAGCTCGCTGTCCGACAATCCGGTAACTGTCTGGACCGAGCCCAAGCCGTCGACGGCGCGCACTGTTCCCGCGCGCCTCAAGGAGTTGCCAGCAACAGTAGGGGCTCAGCTGGGTCGAAACCGGAACCGTGGTTTTCTATCGTTTACATTTCGGGGTGTGTGCACTAGAATTGCACAAACTAATTCCGCCAAGTCCATTCCATCATCGGACCACAAGACGTACGGCGTTGCGTCACCGGTACAAGGTTGACATCCCACCCATACGCACAAAGCGTTTTGGGAACACATTTATTATGCGTACAGCCAAGGAGTGGCATTCCCTGCCGGAGTCTGTGTTTTCTGATAGCTACAACTTGGAGGTCTTTAAGTCAAGAGTGAATAGGTTACTTCTAGGCAAGCGTGCTCCATCGTCGACCACATCATCGCTTACCATCAAGTGAGATGGTGGTCAAACGCGAGGCTATCAATATTAAAAAAAGAAAAGAAACCTACTGGGACCAGGGTTATCCGAAAGATAGCTCGATCCCCGGTATAAAGGCTAGAAGGAACAGCGTGGGTTTTTAGTCAGTAAGAGTCTGACACTATCTCCCGCTCCGCCCAAGAGCAGGGGTTATCATTGGATGATTTTTGCCCACCATGAAGTAGAGATATGAATATAGAAGCAACCAACCAAGAACGACACACCAAGAACGGGAGATGTGATTGGTTATACGGAAGTATACAGGAGGTTCGTTAGCTAATTTAATTAAATCCTTTTTTGATGGAGGAATTTAATTGGATCCTGTAGATTGCTTTATCGGTGAAATCGTGTTTGAATAAAATTGGCTCCGATTTTTTAAATCTGGTTGTGTTTGAATTTATTCAATTATCTTACCCATGTACCTTTAAAAACGTTTGAAAAAGGCGTAGATAGTAAATGTTCTAACCTACAATACCTTCATCATCAGCCTTTTTTTTTTAATGTTCCCACTGCTGGGACGCAGACCTCTCTAGGAGTGGGAATGGGCCGTAATCCACCACGCGGGCTCAGTGCGGGTTGGCGAATATGAAAACCTTAATTCATTAAATTCCAAGCGAACGTCGGCGTTCGCTCTCGCCTCTTATTTCTATTGTGTCTCTAATTACAGTATTTAAAAACTTAAAGATTCTTTTTAGGGTTCCTTAACTAAACAGTAAAAACGGGCCCTATTACTAACACTCCACTGTCCGTCTGTCTGTCACCAGGCTGTATCTCATGAACCGTGCTTGCTAGACAGTTGAAATTTTGAACGCTTCGTGGGCGCGTCCGCACGGGACTCACAGGACTGGTCGTTATGGCGACATTTGGGACAGGCCTATGTCAACAGTAGACGTCCTTCGGGTCAAATGATGGAAATTAATGAAAACCACACCGACGTCATCTCAACACTCAGTCACGAAGCCAGAATAAAAGGATCGGAGTCGTGGTCAACTCGAAGCGTTCGACACAAGAGAATAGAATAGAAACGGTTCTAACTTGGCTAGGGTATAACCGCATAGTTATAGTTTAGTTATAACCGTATAGTAAGACATTTATTTCATAACATATTATGCTCTTAATGAAAATGTTTTTTTCATAGCAAGCTTTTATAGCTCGACAATTAATACATGTCAAGCAAGACGAATCATACGAGCCCTAACTCGATGGGGTTGTGTCGTTTAACTACCAAGTTCCTAAAGCCACCGTCCGGTTCCATCATCAGATCAGCTCCATGTCATAATAATTTTGCATTGTCATCTGATTTACACATGCATGCAAAATTTCAGCTCAATCGGTAACCGGGAACTGGGTCAAATTTAATTTACAAAATTTGATTACAGATGCAGCGATATCTATGACGCCACATAAGAACTACGAAGAAAATACGAAATCCTGCATCGCGCAATCTAAGTTCTCTGCGCGATTTGAACATATACGACAGCCCGAAATAAACTATCGGGCAGAGTAGTCCCCTGACTATAACACCTGTCTGATCGGAGGATCCTCCCTTTTCAACGGAGGTATTTGGGGCTTTACTCTCTGTCCCACCTACTTCTAAACAGACAAACATCGGGGCAGGTGAAATTAAATGAAAGCTTGTAAATAAACCATTTCACTAATGGTTTTAAGGGAAAAAAATGCGTGCTGATGAGTATCCTACTAGTTGAGTGGGACGTCCTAGTACCTACTTGCTACCAGGTACAAAACAGTTCAGTTAGACCTCCTATTATTCTATTACAGGTTCAAATATAGACCCCACGTGCAGGTTATTATTCAATAGAGTGATGCACGTTGGCATTACGAGTGCATCCAATTGAGGTACCGTGTGCCCCTGCCTTGAGGGGAATCAAGTTGATAATGTGTTTATGACCTCGTAATAATTGTTGTAAGGTCTGCTACTCACCGGACGTTAAAAAACAAGACATTATATTACCTAGATTAACTTGTATCAGAAAACGGCGCTCACAGCGCCACAGCCGTAGGCGCGGGCGGACCGAGCCCAAGTCGTCTACGGCGCGCACTGTTCCCGCGCGCCTCCAGGAGTTGTTAGCAACAGCAGGGGCCCAGCTGGGTCGAAGCGTACTGAGGCCAGGGTTAGTTCGAAAGATAGCTCGGCCCCGGTTCGAAAGGCATTGAAGAAACCAGAGCGGGTTTTTAGTCAGTAAAAGTCTGACACTTTCTCCGGCTCCCCCAAGAGCGGGGGATGTCATGATTTTCCCACCGGAAAAAAAACCCAGATTGACGTACAAACTTAATTTTATACCGAATTGAAAATACGTTCTCATTTAAGTAGTTAACTAGGTACCTATATTATTGTGTTCATCATCATCATTGTCATCTTCCTGCCCTTGTCCCATATTATATTACATGGGACCGGCGCAAGACTTTTTTCTTAAATTCTATATTGTCAGCAGTCATGCTGTCACTGACTCCCATTTCTCATTACACAATCCATCTATCCTTTCTCTAGCCTTTTCCTCCCTCTCCATTTACCCACCTGTATGCCCATCACTCTTAAAAAGCGTTTCATCTCTCTTCTCATGGTCATACCAGGAGAAACGATTCCCTTTCCTTTTGTGGGCATGGTTGGCGTTGTCGAGCGCAGGGCCTAATCTAGCTGTTTAGCCGCCCCGGACAAAGATAATTTTCTCCGCTCTTTACATACAAAAAACCATGTTAGTAAGTCGTAAGTATTAAATATTTCCACTAACCAGAAGCAGGTTGGAAGGTGGTACATAAACTTCTCAACCTGCCAACTTGGGTGTAGTTGGCTAGGTTGAAAGATAGGATTATGTAAATTTTGCCGCCCCTAATTTTTGCCGCTCTAGGCAAACGGCCGGCTTGCCCCCCTTTAGATCGAGCCCTGGTGTGCTATTCTCTAAAGAAAACAGCCTTGAGCGCAGCGCTGGCCGCAGCGACGAAATCCAAATAGGTAAATTGGATTAACAATCCAATGTTCAAAAATCTGGATTTTGTATAGCTGAGACATGGCGCTCTTAGCCATACGAATTCTTCTACGGACTTCTTTCCCGACGAGCCATCGTTGATGACATTGTAGCCCAGGTAAATAAAGTGGTCCACTATTTCCAGGTGCAAAGCGCCAGTGAGCTCCAATTTTTCAGACCTATCCACCACCATAACCTTGGTTTTCGACCTGTTCACGGAAAGCCCCATACCCTCGCTAATCCGCTCCATTTGGTCCAGGAGTGCAACCATTTCCGATTAATTCATGAATCCCCAAGCGACCACCGGTGGCCGCGTATCTATTGTCTTACTATTGTGTCTCTAATTGACGGTATCTGAAGGGTTAATTTGCCGCAAGAAGAGTGATGTCATCGGCATAGGCACGCTGGTAATTTTTACGCCGCCAACCTTCCTCCCAATTCTCGAAGACGAGTCTCATAATGTATGGCTCCATGCGCTTCGAATAGAATAGGCGCTAGAATACATCCCTGACGCACTCCTCGGTAAAATTTAAGGGGTTTTGGAAGTAGGGCAATGAGATAATCAGGGACTCCAAGTTCGTGTAGGACTCTCCATAAGCAAACCCAGTTGACACAATCGAAAGCCTTGCTATAGTCAACGAAACACATAACCACCGGCGTATCACACTCGTACGCCTTCTCAACGATCCGCCTGACATTGCCCTTCACGAAACCCGCTTGCTCTTGCGGTATTTGCCAATCCATAACGAATGCGATTGTTTAGAATATGGAGCAAGATTTTACTGGCATGTGAGATGAGGGATAATGTTCGATAGTTGCCGCAATTCTTGGTCGACCCTTTTTTGTGCAGTGGAAAAGTTACGGATTCTGACCAGTCCTTTGGCCAATCACCGTTTTGCCAGATTTGTGAGCAAGTCCTATGAAGTGTCTCCACACCCAAATCACCCAAAGCTTTAAGCACCTCTGCTGTTATTTGGTCGCTTCCTGGTGCCTTATTCTTCTTAAGGGACTGAAGAGCAGCAGATATTTCGGAACGAACTATTATAGGTTCCTGCTCTAGGTTCTTACAGTTTCTTACAGTCCGGAAAGGCTCTGGGCGTAGAATGAAGATCCGTATACAACTGATCTGCCTGGAGAGAACTCCAACTTACTAAGCTAAGCTTCGAGTATTCAGCCATTACAGCACGATTCTGCAGACCCCTAGTTTTTAGCACTTTTCTGCCCTGGATGAACTCCCAAGACTGGTCGAGATCGAGCACTTTTTCTTCTGTTCTGGCTTTCTCTTCTCTTCTCTTCTGATCTTTCAAATGTGTCCACTACTTATCAGTATTAGCGTGCTCTTGCGCCCAACAATCCCTTAATTTCGTTTCTAATACTTCTCGAAAGATTGGTTGTTCAGAAAGACCCTGGCTTCTTGGCTTTGGTGGTTGACGTCTAGCAAACATACAGGTTAAGCTAGTAAAAGCGTGTTAAAAATATAGTTTAAAAAAAAAACTAAGAAACACACTAAATAATAATAATGAACGGAAAATTTTATTGTGACAAAAGCGTGAAGTGTTTTGTGCCATATTTTTCGTAAAGCGAACACCCCACGCTTTTTTCACCCAAATCCGCCCCTAAGACGACCCACTGACCCCAGAATATTTTGCGTTCATTATAATTAATTAGCGTGTATTTTAGTTATTTTTTTTTAAACTATAATTCAAATTAATATTTATGTTTCACTGTTTAGTGAATAGTTTTTCAAATAATTAAAATTTTAATTTTTTATTTAAGTTTTTTTAATCCTGGCGAATCTAATCAGGATAATCGAATATTTTAATCGGATTATTGTATTGTCATCGGTCTTTTATGTGTGTGCAAAGTTTTAAAAAAAATCTGATCGTCCAAAGTTTATACAAGTGAAGCTAATAAAAGCGTGATTAAAAAACACTTTTCAGTAACTGGCGCCATTGTTTGTCACGGTTCATTCTCCAACCATGTAAGTTTGTAGGTAATTGCAAAGAATACTTATTGTTACAAAACGAATTACATGAATATTACATGAACTGTAAGACCAGAAGAAGTACGTAATTCTACTGTTTTTTAATTTAAATATATGTGTAAGGTACAAATAAACGTTTTTCTTTCTTTCTTTCTTTCTAAGACCTTGATTAGTTAGTAGGTACGTACAGTATACTGTAACGTCAGTATAACGAAACTCTTTTACCCTTCTGTTTTGTCACTTATGTCCTTGCACAGGAATTAGAGCCACTAGTAGTGGATGGCCGATTGTTGGCACTGTTGCGCACAGTCACTATAATTATTTCCTACTTCTAGACAGTAGCTTTATACGATCTACCCTGCGAGGATAGTTTTAGTAGAACGTTTCATACCGTATACTGTAACGTCAGTGTAACGAAACTCTTTTGTCCGTGCGCCGGATTAGAGCCACTAGTAGTGGATGGCCGATAGTTCGCACTGTTGCGCACAGTCACTATAATTATTTCCTACTTCTGGACAGTAGGTTTATACGATCTACCCTGCGAGGATAGTTTAGTTAGTAGGTTTCTTACCGTATACTGTAACGTCGGTGAAACGAAAAAACTTTTTTGCCCTTCTCTTTTGTTCTTACGCAGAATTAGAACCACTAGTAGTGGACGGCCGATAATTTGTACTGTTGCGCACAGACACCATACTTCCTACTTTCGGACAGTACGTTTATACGATCTACCCTGCGAGGATAGTCCAGATAGTGCGGTTTGAAAACTTAAGAAGCCTCCTTGTTTACCTATGAAATCTGTAAAGCATACACCGTCAAAATTTTAAGTAAACTCATCAGTGGTCATTGCGTCCGATTCGGATACCCGTAACATAAATTGGCGTGAGCCTTTTTGAAAAGGCTTTATTTTGCTAAATAACAGCATATTACACCGCAACTAAAGAATTCTTAACGACCACTAACGAACAGTTACGTTCAAAATTAAAGCGCAGGCCACACCGCCAGCTAGCGGGCGGGCGAGCTAGCGGGCGGACTAGGCGGGTGGGCGAAGCGAACGAAGGAAACTATACAAACTACGCGAAATATTGGCGAGCTAAACTATGGGGTTCACACCGCGGACAGACGAGCGACTTTCGTCGATATATGACATACTAGCTTTCCGCCCGCGGCTTCGCCCGCGTGGACTACAGTTTATATCGCGCGGGCAGAGACCCGTGCTCAGCAGTAGAATTATAGGTAGCCTATGTGTTATTCCAGTGTCTCTTCTACCTACCTACCAAATTTGATCTAAATCCGTTCAGTAGTTTTTGCGTGAAAGCGTAACAGACAGACAGACAGAGTTACTTTCGCATTTATAATATTAGTAGGGATTCATTGTTCACAAACTAAACACTACACTGCTATTCGAAAGACGAGCGTCGACCTAGTCTACTCGAAACGGGGAGGACGGGCGAACGAACCGGGCGCGCCAACGAGGTGAACGAGTAGCTTCGCTGGAATCGTCGGATATTTCGATAGCTTAGCTCGTTAGGTTAGTCGGTAGCTCGCGGTGTGAACCGAAGTATGTAAAGAGGTGAAACGATGTTCGCCCGCCTAGCCCGCCCGCCCGCTAGCTGGCGGTGTGGCCTGCGCTTTAAAATATTACTATCGAGCTCTACAAAACGTGGGGTAGAATTATAAAGTTTCTAAACTTCAGAATAACGTACTTGAGCCCAGTCAAGCAAAATTAAATGTTGTAATTTTTTAAGTAATTCGAAACAAGTATTATTTTATCTGTAATTAATGCGACTTGAGGGTAGTTTGCAATATAATATCAGATCATTGTCCAGTTCAGTAGGGCTCGGATTACATAGAACAGACTCTGTCAAACATGCACGACTGAGTATTATTTTTAACAGTAAGGTCTTAGGAGAATACTTTTTCAGCGAATTTTTCAAAAGTATCCTCTAATTTACTTAGCTTTATACGGCGGCGGTGCTCCTTTCGCCTGCGATGTCTCCTTTTACGCGCCGTTGAAGAAGAACCGCTGCTTCTACTCGAACCACTAGATTGCGACCGAGCACTTAGGGCTTTGTCCATACTAACGATATTAAAATTATTCTAATGCATTCACTTTTGAACACCGAAAAATAATTCTACTTAACACTATAATCTTTGAAAAAGTAGGACGCCCCCTTTTTTAAAAGTAACGAGTTACTTTTAAAACGCGACTGCACCGTTCGGAAATTCGAACGCCAATGAGGTTCTTGGATGTCGTCATACGCTTTGCAAGCGCATCCCCACTACCAGCCGGAGTGGGGGCGGATATGACGCTGCTGGGGCTTATAGCGCTGCGCTGCACCCTACCGGAACCGGATACGAGTATCTCAATTTATGGCTTAGAAAAAGGTACAATTGAGCTTCATTTATTGATTAAAAATTGTACTTATATTTTGTGATAAAAAAAATAGCTTCATAATTAAATCATTTTATGGAAAAGACAATAGATATAGTGTGACTTACGCCTATATAAAGCTATTTTTATAGAAAAGTGTGAAATGTCTAACGGTAGGTACATCTTAGACTTGTTGTGATTTAGTTCAGTTTTTTTTAGAACTGCAATTAACAAAATTCACTTAAGGTGAAGCATCTCACACATTTTCACTGTTTTACACACAACCGCTCATAACCGATTATGACGTTATTACACTTTTTTCATTAGATATTTTGAAACACAGTATCTTGGGGATATTATCTAGGCTTCTATTTTAATCAGTTTCTAAATTTGTGCATAAAACTAATCCAGTAAAGACCTCTGAAAATCTCCTATTTTGTATGAACTTTGACACTTCATAATTTGCCTAAAAATTGAAAAGTCAAAAAGTAATCCTCTAGAGACCTTGCAAATTTTATTAAGATTCTAAATGACGACGAACTTTTTTCAAAAACTTTTAAGAGTTTAAAAAAAACAGCTATTTCCTGGTGCAAGTTTTGTGAAATTTTCGAGTAAATCTCGGAATAACCGAATACTAACAGAGCTTTTAGGCGTTATCTCTCTTTTTTGCGTTGTCTTTTTGTCAAACATCGTGTTGGATTGCGTTAGATGATGAAGTAACAAGCTTTTAAACCATTTTCGATGTTGACGATAGGCGAATAAAGGAAAAGGACCCTCATAAGTACCTAGTGTCGTTTCTGAATTATCCACAATCTTCAGACACACGGTGTGTGTAAACTATTGCTACACATAAATTGAACGGCTCTGATGCTCTTCACAACGCCTGCTTTCGGGGCTAGATAAAGGATAAGAGTAGATGTATTGCTCATTAAAATTGAACAGGCGCTTTTGAAGTATCACCTGTGTGTGGACCTCTGACTAGAGACACACATGCTGTAGGTTTTGAGCCTGAGATACATTATGCGAAAAAGATCCTTGGGGCTCTGGAACAATGGCAAAGAAGGAACCGGAATGGGTTTTTAGTCAGTAAAGTCAAGGGCGGGCGATGTCATTTTGATGATTTTCGATCCTAAAGACTTACAATGCCAACTTTCCAGCTTCATCAGATTAGTTCGGTGGTACCGTTTTCATCATAACCATAATTATATTGAAAGTTTTGTTATACTTCATCTATTCATAATTTTAATCGAGATATTGCGAAGTCCCGTTGGCCATCTGAGGTCTACTGGCCTTTTTCATCAAATGGAGTTCCACTTGATCAAGTGATACTTTTTTAATGTAAATGATTCATGATGAAAATAAAAAAAAAACATTGCTAGCTGCTACCAGCGGCCGAGGCCTCATCATTTTCGAAAATTGACGTAATGGGACATGCTCCCAGGATAAAAAAATCCTATGTGCTATTTCAAGACATGATCTAGCTAGTTTCATCGAAATCCGTTCAGCCGTTCGAGCGTGAAAAAGTAACAAATATAAACACACTCTCAAAATTTCATCTTTATAATATTAGTGAGTTTAAAAAAAAATCAGCTCACAAATGACGGAGTTATTAGGTAGCTAGGTAAGAATAAAAAAAAATTAAACCGACTTCAAAAAGTACAAAATAACTTTAATTTCGGAAGTCGGTGTTTCTATAATAGATACCTAATCTTGCCTCTTCGTTATTTAACACCGACTTCCGAAATTAAAGTTATTTTGTACTTTTTGAAGTCGGTTTAATTTTATTTGTAAAAAGTTTTTTATTTTTCACTTTTTAGTTATGGTAGCACCACTAAAAAGTACCTACCCTTTAGCTAAACATAAATTACCTTATAGCCAGAGTGCATCTCATAACGATTCTTATAATCCCAAATACAGTTATATTACATGAATTTACCCCCTCCCCCTTTTCTTTCAGTCAGTCATCGACTACATGTATAAACAAAGCAATTTTGCTTGTTACGACAATTCTGCTATGATTCTATGAGGAGTTCTGTTCCATATCTTCGAAGTTCATGATCAGATCATAACAATATTTCTATGGGACCAACTTGGAAGCATAACCTTTCAAACCGAAATATCGGTGAACATACATACAAAAAAAAAACATACATTCAGCCGAACATAGAACCTCCTCCTTTTCGAAATCGGTTAAAAAACACTGGTCAAGTGCGTGTCGGACTCGCGCAGGAAGCGTTCCGTACTGTCCGTAGCAAAAAACATGTTTGTTGTATGGAAGCTCCACTTAAATATTTATTTTATCCTGTTTTTAGTAATTGTTGTAAATAGAGGGAACAGAAATACATCATGTGTGAAAGTTTCAACTGTCTAGCTATCACGGTTCTTGCGATATAGCCTAGTGATAGACGGACGGACAGACAGACAGTCGGACGGACAGCGGAGGCTTAGTAATAGGATCCCATTTTACCCTTTGGATACGGAACTATAAAAAAATAAAACCGATTTGAGAACCTCCTCCTTTTTTGCTGTCTGTTAAAAAACCAGGACCGTTTTTTTTTGCTCAATCAGTCTAAGGAGACCATCGTGTTTTTTTCAGTAATGGCAGGTGGTGTATTTTATTGACCACCGTAATAGCATGACAGCTGTTAGGAAGGCATGTTTTTTGCCAGTGAGCGGGATCTTTGTATGGCGGACGAATGCTGGTTGCAACCATCTGCCACTTAAATATAGCGATATGGAAAGCATCGTGACAACAGTTGGCGGAGTGGTTGAGCGATTGGTTGCTGAGTTACGCGTCGCCTACTAGGGCGGGACCAGGGTTGTCTTCCCCAGGGTACGTATCCGTGGTCGTAGAACTCAAAGGGCAACTGAAGGAACTTAGGTGTGGTTTCAATCAGTAAAATTCTGACACGGCCTCCCATCCCGTCGTAAAGTGGGAAAAGTCAAAAGATGATGATCCCACCTCAAAAAAAAAGTCACACCTGTGTCCTTCACTTGCCCATTGCTTTCTAGTATCACAGGTTTTCTTTTCAGAAATAAGGATAGTTAAGGATAAAAGGAATAAGGAAAGTAAATATTCGGGTTTAGCAAAAGCAAAAACGTCAAATTCGAAAAAAAAAAAAACTGTGTTTTATTTGGTGGGATTTTGGTTTTAAAGGCAAGTATTAATTACAGTCTTTAGTCTAAATAATAAATTAATGATACTAAATACACTACACGTAACTTAATTAAATTTAAAAAAAAAACGTTAAAGTAAAAACAACATATTTATTGTGGCAAGCTACTCGTATTATTGAATAGTTTAAATGTAATTTGAATAATTACCTGGATAGGTCAGCTTCTAAATAAATATCAATAATTTAGGTGTGGACTTTGGTTTAATGTTCGACAACATTCCTTACCTACAAATGGGGCAAATAGGAATGCAGGGGTAAATTGAAACATCGTAAATTAAATTTTTCCCTTTCATCATCATCAGCACTTTTAATGTTCGCACTGCTGGGAATCAGGCCTCTTCTCTAGGAGAGGGAATGGGTTGTAATTCACTTAGCGGGCCCAGTGCGGGTTGGTGAATGTCACATGTCTTCGAATTTTTGGTTCTAGGACATTTTTCCCTTTCATACTAAATTATTATTTAAGTTTTTAAATATATTTTCTCTGGTTAGTACCTGGTGGCTGGTGTTCTTTTAGAATCTCACAGATGTGCATCAAGGTGAAATCTTAGTTATTAGTTTAAGTCGGTAAAAGTCTTTGTACTGCATTAATCTTATTATCTAGTTCTAGCTGTAAAAACATTTCTAACTATACGGCAAATATTAATGATGGCAGCTTTTTGTAGTGTTAGATATGTCAGTATTCTAATAGATTAAGAAGCTTTTTCACAACAATTTTTCTAAAAAAAAATGGATAGTTACTTGTTTATGCTGCAAAAGGATATTTAATTAACGTAAAAATATACTTCAAAGTTTTGTTTCAATTCACCCCTGCATTCATATTGCCCCATCTAATGGTACTTACACATTCAAATATGGAAATCCTAAAAATATCACATTATAAATTATGCTTTGGACAACACAGGAAATATGAAACAGAAAAAATCTTAATTCATAGTTAAACATAATACACTTACAAAATAATATATTCTAATAAATTAAAAGACAATATATAAAAACCACAACTTATTAAATATTGACTACATTTATGTAATTCTATAAGAAATTCTAAAAAACAGTTAAAATAATGCCTTAGTGTAAAAACGTTTTTGGGATATTACAGTGCAATGTGCAAAGCTTTACTTGTTACTGGCGAACTGCCCGAGCTCTGCAAGGGTAAATATACCCGAGCTTCGCAAGGGTAAATTCTCGATTTATCTCTACTGTAATATGTAAATATTATACACCTAAACCTTCCTTTTGAATCACTATCTATAGGTGAATACTGCATGAAACTGCGTTCATAGACACAGACAGACAGATTGGTGGTCTATTTGTAAGGATACTATTAGATTCTAGTTGGCTGGGTAACCATACGAGTCGGTCTCCATGGTTAAGTAACGCTGACCGCGGTCAGTTTGTAGATGGGTGACCATCTAACATACCGACATTTCTCTGTGCGTCGTAAGTCTATCTATCGTATTCGTTAGGCATAGTCAGAAGCCACGAAACCAGACATCAGTCTTGCCAAGGGGTGAACTATGATACCCAATTACTGGATTATGGAGGTTAGATAAACAGTAGCTCCAAAATATACAGCTGCATTCCATTAGACTCCAGCACAGAATAAGTATTAGTAAACTGGTGTCATCATCATCATCATCAGCCTTTTTAATGTTCCCACTGCTGGGACTCAGGCCTCCTCTCTAGGAGAGGGAATGGGCCGTAATCCACCACGCGGGCCCAGTGCGTGTTGGTGGATATCACATGTCTTCGAATTTTTGGTTCCAGGACATGCCGGTTTCCTCACGATGTTTTCCTTCACCGTTTTGAGAGCAGTGGTGATAAAATAAATTACACAAAGTAATGCGACTGGCTGGGTAATCTGGAGTACCCAAACAAAGTTGGGAAAACTAGGTAGATAAATAGGAAAGCAATAAATTGGTTACATTTGTCACATGTTTTGCTGTAAGAACTTCCTCTCATTTATACAGTTCTCCAGCTCATCGTGATACTTATCAATCTTAGCGTCCAAACCTGGACTTTGAATATCATAGTCAAAACTGTTCCCTGTTATCACTTTCTCTTGATTCAACGTCGAATCAAACCTAACTTTCTTTCCAGGCGTATTCGTTTTATTATGAGAAACATCAGCATTCTCACTTCTTTCTTTTAACGGAGTAATATTCATGTTAAGATGAGTATTTCTTAATGTTTTTACTGTTTCATACTGATGTTCTGGATCATCAATTTCTTCTATCTCAATTTCATCCGAGTTGTCCAGATTTAGAGCTGGGTTTTCAATCCCTGATTCTTTGGTTTCAATCTTCTGCTTTGGAGGTTTTCTTGGTACTTCATAGGGGTTTAATGTAACATTATTCTCTGATTTATCCCCTTTGAATGTCTTTCTTAAAGTTTTGAACACTCTCTTCGATAATCTGTTCCCAACTTTCAAGAACGTATTCTTAGCTTTCTTGCTGTCATTAGAATCGTTGGACGAATCTTGGTGACCGTTTTTATTCAAGTTTATAATATCTACGGCACTGAACTGTGATACATCATAACCTAAGATCCTGCTTTGTTTATTAAAATCATTTGCTTCATCAATATTTTCATAGACAGGACTCTCAGCTCTATAGTTGTCTATGTTTTCATATTCATGCTGGCCATCGAGAGATTCATTTACAGTTGATATTGTGCTGTTGGTATCTCCGAATAATCTTCGAGGTTCAAGGACCTTTTCTGCTTGATTCGGTACTTCCACAGGCCTAGTTAGGACTTCTTCGTTATATTCCAATTCTGGTTTCGTAGCATCCAAGTTTAAAAATGGGTTTTGACTCGGTGCAACTATAGGAATGTTGGCATTGCCTATATTAGGATCTAGGAAAGGATTTGTATTTTTAGTATTAATCCTTTTTTTCTTGGTTATGATTGTAATAGTCTTGATCTCCATAATATTGCTCTCGTTCAAATCATCATCGTAGAATAAAGACTGGTTGGAAAGATTTGGTGAGTCTAGCGCAAGTCTGTCAATAAAGCTAAGGTTTAAATTTGTTGAATTGTTGATAAAGACTTGGTTTGTAACATTTGTTTGTACGTTAGTTATTGGTGAGAATACTTTAGTATCGTCGTTTATCATTGTGCTCAAAGATTTCTGTTCTAAAACTGAAATACCGGAGTCCATATCTTCATTTAGATCTGATACTTCCATGATATTATCATTATTATGCACCACTGTGTTGGAATTAAAACTACTTTGTGTAATATCTGTTAAATTCAATGATCTATCTTGCCGTTTTGGTAGCTGTGGTACTTCAGATAAGTTAGCGTAAATTGGTTCACTGGAATATTCGGAATCATCATTTGTGTCATCGATAACAGCAGGTCTGACATTCTTCTGTACATTCTCAAGTTCTTTTGCAAGTAATTTGTTAACAGTTTTCTTGTTTACTCCTAAGTCCAGTGCTGAGTTGTCAAATGTAGCAGTATCACCACAGCTTTTGGTGAGTTTCCTTTTCTTAACAGGTATTATCTCCATTGCAGTGTTGCACATAGGATCTTCGTTGACAAGGATGTCTAATGCTGGGTTGAGGTATGCGTTGGAGCAAGGGGTTGGAATCTTCCGCTTGCTATTTCCAGGTTTTATTTCAAATTGATTGTTGTCTACTGATTCCATTGCAGTCTGGAAAGTAGATAAAATAGTATTAAGTACCTAATAATATTAGTAAAAGTATTTTTGTTTTGACCAAAGAAACCCATTTTACTTTTAATATTAATCATTTAGAAAAACCAAGAGCGCAGCAATAATTATATCAGCCTTCCCATAAAATTTTTGAGAAACTATTTTTCATAATTGTTTGTAAGGTTTGAGCTTATGGCGAAATATCATGGACTGGGTAATGTCATATATATTTTATGAGTATAGACTGCGATACAGAGATCATATGGTGTTATTCTATTATTTTTATAGAATTACTTCGATAATTTCATTGAATACTTCAACAATTAAATCGTGACAATGAACAGAGACATTCATACCTTGAGAAATCCAAAATGCAGCAGCAAACATCAAGGAAATTAATATATTCACTCACAAAACACGATTATCTTCACTTTAAATCATCAGTTAATACACAGAACAATAAGTTTCATTCATAACTTTCCGTTTCAAGATAATAAACAAAAAAAATCGGCAGGTGTTGAGCAACCGTTATTATTTGACAGTTCAACTTCAATCCAAAGTCCAGTTGCCATAGGTGGAACTTTTTTTCTACCATTTTATTGTACCACGTCTTTAAGACAGATGGCGCTGCTGGTGAGTTTTATTGTTGTAAGAGGTATTTTTATTTAACGAGAAAACGATTTACGATCTAAGAAATGAGTGATAATTTACTTTTATTGTGAAAACTAAAAAAAAAACTTACATTATTTCAATAAATAAAACTGCAATTTTATTGCATAAAAATATATTTCTAGATCAAATCACAATTTCCGATTCTTGGAATCAACATAAAACATTTTTTTCAGTAACACAAGCATATCACAAACTTTGAGAAGGAATTAAGTGGAATTTTTAACTAAAACTAAACTACTGTGCACATAAATACAAACCCTTAAGTACCTACGCTACGCTACCGCCACCTTACAATGACATATCTATGCGACGCAAATTTACAAGAAAACTTGTTCAAAATTAGTTTGGACATGGAATATGCGTTTTAACATGTCAGGTCCCAATTTATTTTTGTCATATTAGCTCATTTAATGTATTTTTATAACTACTGTCATAACGTTTAGTCAAAAATGAACAACACTTATAATAGCGTTGACTGTTCTTGAACATGAAAAATAGTACGTCAATACATTCCGTTTAGTTTGCTTTTGTAATGCTATTAATTTAATTAACCTTTCAATGAACATGTCTCTAGCTCATTTTAATTTTAATGCGTAATTGAGCGTTAATTATGTTGTATATCGTCCGACATTATTTTACAACGGCTTATGTACTACTTATATTTACAAAAATCTGTTAAAATTCACCCACTAATAAGATTTTAAACAATTAAGCAAGATTGATAATACAGAGAATAATGATACATGTCTTTTATTATATAATACCGATTTGGAATTTGCTAAGTAAACATTAAATATATTTTAAAATTGATACTGAATGATTTGCAGTACTAATTTTTAAAATATATTTAATTACAATTATTTTTTTACTTGTTTATCGATACTAATAAGTATTATACAATTTTTTAAACTTTTGTTTCACTTGAGGGTAAAACAAAAGCCCTGAAACACCTGAAGGTATATTTCAATAAGTACAATTAGATTATTTTTTAACAATTTTAAGTGAAATCAATAGTTATCATTTTTTTTTTAAAGTTTCACTATTTTTCTCACTTTTGTATCACATCAATATTTTAATAATATTTTTTTTCTACACAATCGTACCATATTATTTAAATGTGTTTGTATGAGGCGGCTTGTACTTGGAACTTCAAAAACGTTAAGTCTATTATGTAATTTAATTAGTATATTCAAACTAATGAAAGTTAAAGATTTGCAGGGATAGAACTACTAGTCGTCTACATAGGCATTAAAAAGTCATAGAGGAACACATTGTTCATGGGTACATTAATTGTAGGTACCTACATTAATTTTTTTAGGTCTGTAAAATAATACAGCAACTAAATTTGGTGAGAAAAACTGTACAATCATAATGTTTTTTCCACATCAAAAGAAGATTAATTAATTCATATCTCTTAATAACAATTGATTAATTGTAAAGTAATTCCATATCAGGTGATAACAGTCGGAATCCGTAAGCTAATCCTTTACAGTGATTATCACTTATGTAATTTTGTTTATGAAACAGTATGTAATATGTACCTAAATAAAATTCTTGAGTTAAGTACCTAATTTTCGAAAATAATGTTTTATTTAATTTATTTACTTTAAGTACGACAATAACATACATTAAATATAGGTTAAATACTTCTTTATAATCCAAAGAACGCAATTTTAAATACATACATATACATAGCTATTTAGACAGTTGAACAATTAACAATTTAATAATAAATATTATGCTTGGCGTTATGTATATCTTTATAGCTAAAAGCTAACTCTAACTAAAACATCTGTCACCCCCTAACATATAGACAAAATGTCTAATAAAACAATAACGCTCCATTTATTTTAATAAAAAAATAACTTTTTATATACAGCAACAACTAATCCTTTTATTATTTACTACATTTTCTTGTATATTTTCTACAATGGTTGCAAAAGACTGATCACCAAGCCGTAACTTATGTCTTCCGATTTGCGTTTCTTTTTGTGCATGTTAATAAAGTTAAGGAGGTTTTAGTGATGGGTCTTTAAACACCCTCTATATCCGAATCAGTACAATCTCAATTCTTATCTATTGTAATTACAGATTTATAATTGACCATATTTGAATTACACATTGCACAAATCACAAGAAAACTTTATTTTCAAGCATAAACGTAATTAAAACAAAATAAATAGTTACGCTACGTAACTTACTCGACACCGCTATCATTGCATTTTATGACTTCCAACTTAAGAAACACAGAAATGCATATTGTACTAAATAAAAAACTCCTTCAAGGACTGAACCTGCAATATAATGAAAACGGAAACTAGAGCTGTTCCATATCTCTATACTAAAACAATGTTTAAAAGTAGAAATTAAATAAAGATTATTAGGAAATAAGCGGTA
Organism: Mythimna lalbum; assembly: GCA_949319445.1. Classification (NCBI taxonomy): domain Eukaryota; kingdom Metazoa; phylum Arthropoda; class Insecta; order Lepidoptera; family Noctuidae; genus Mythimna; species Mythimna lalbum. The sequence goes on from OX439364.1 coordinate 10,198,012, forward strand.
TATCCATCGCCAACTAAACTACCTTTATTAAAAAGAGACAGCGATTACCTTTCACTTTTCATTATAGTACCAGGATTTTATAAATTTGAATAGCTAGTCGATATCCAAGTTCTTGAAGGCCCTTTCCATGGCCTTCTCTCGCTTCTTGTCTGGTAAAGCTGCGATCCTCTGTTCCTCCTCTGCTTTGAAGTAGGGCTCCAAGAGTTGGAGCTGCTGCATGCACTTCTTGTGTAGCGTCTGAGTGTCCGGAAGGGTACCGCCGTAGTCTGGAGGTAGTGAAGATCGAGGCACCACGGTCTCGTAGAACTTCTCCAAATCTTCGTTCTTGTTGTGGAATTTGAGCTGAAAATAGTGAAAAAGAGTCTTTATCAGTAGTAGTATAAGTAGAACTAATTAATTCATGAATCCCCAAGCGACCACCGGTGGCCGCGCATCTATTGTCTTACTATTGTGTCTCTAATTGACGGTATCTGAAGGGTTAAACAGGCCATTTATGAAAATGTCAACGGTGTTACATCTACATGCTTATTAGGAATATTATAATAACAATTTCTCAACAATTATTTTTAGGAATAACACGGCCACGTTTTACAATTAACGTTAAATCTATTTTTTTTATTATATAGTAATCTGCAAAAAAATAATTCAGTATTTACAATTAAAGTAAATCCGAGGTGAACGTATGGTAAAAATTATGCAAATTATTGACCTTGACACAGACCCACAAAGTTATAAAACTATTATCGACTTTAAGATATTCGCTTAACTAGTTTAATTCGCGATGATAATGATGAGGCCATAAAAATGTCAGAGGTAGTCAGAACCTGGCAAAAGGAATGTAAACTTTAAAATGAAATAGGTGTCTCCGTTTATCACGTTTTTTAATATTAGATATTAAAATATTTAAATATACATTTTTATGACATTTTTTTGCCAAAGGTCAAGATCAGGGTCCAGTTTAGTATGATGAAAATTATACATTATGCTAATTTATATTTATGTGAAGGACAATCAATATAATATCTGTCAAGGATGTGTTTTGTATGAGTAATCAGCAGTTTCTTTATTACTAGATTTTCGCATTTCATGATTCAAAGAGTCATTTATCTGAGTTGTTATTGCCTTTTTTATATACGTAAGAAATGGATGTCCCCAACTTAGCCCGAGAGTTAGAATCCATTTTAATTATTTATTAAATTCTCGGTATTTGACCCATTAAGTCTGTGTCTATTGGTGAAAACTGCATGAAAATCTGTTTAGTAGATTCTAAGTTTATCACGAACAGACATACAGACTTGGGTACTTTGTTTTATTACGTTTAAGAACGATGACTTCTTGGTCCGAAGGTAACTTTTTATAGTAATGAAATTACCAAGCAAATTATTAGAACTCTAAGAGCTTAAGGAAGTGATTATTGCTGAGTTCAGTCAACAATTCTAGTAGGTATATTAATTACTGTTTAACATTCGAATAATGTCCATATTGCGTAACGGGTTTTTCCTTAACAGGTTTGCATGTTTTATAGCTTACTAGCGACTCGCCCCGGCTTCGCTCGAGTGCAATATTATACATATAAACCTTCCTCTTGAATCACTCTAGGTATCTATCTATTCAAAAAAACCGCATCAAAATCCGTTGCGTAGTTTTAGAGATTTAAGCGTACATAGGGATATAGGGACAGAAAAAGCGACTTTGTTTTATACTATGTAGTGACTTGCAACTTATATTCTACCCTGTAAATTATTTGCTGTAAGTAGTTTGTCTATTTAGGACCAACTTATAAACATACGTATCTGGTATTCATCTATACACATGTTAAAGGTCTGTTATATGAATAAATAATTAATACATTAACTTGTTTGCAAAATATTACTATTATAAATATAAATCTAATTTTAACAGTTGTTTTCCAGCAGGCGGAAATATTGTAATTCTAGAAGACGATTCAAAATTGTAACCTGTGTATGCCAAGGCCGAATGACCCATTTGCAAAGTTGAACAGTTACTAGTAAACACTTACATAAAGTAGTGTCAGATCAAACACATATTACCAACACAGATATGTACATAGTACTTATAGACACATTGTGCGCAGTTCCATAATATTATATGTATGACAAGGTAAAACCTGTGAATTGATCCTTGCATAATAAAAAAATAAAATAAAACCATAACGTTAAATGTAAGTGAGGTAAGGAAAACAGCTGTAATGCGAAAATTGTTGTTACATTTACACATAAAAAATATATAAGAAAAATCATATAGGAAATTCGTTTTATGAACATCATTTTTAATTTTATTAAGCTTATTTCACAAAGGCATGACTGTATTTCAACTGTACTGCACCCAATATACAGCATACAATCAGAGATAATGATCATTGACCTTTGGCATACTAATGCAGAATTGCAGAGACGGCTATTGTAAAACCTACAAATTTTATTGCTATGTTTCTTCCTTGAAATGTGTACAAAGTTTCTGCAAATGCCATTACCTGCTTCATTAAGTACAAACTATTATTTACTTGTGTGTCTTCTGTATATGTTTATTTATGGCTGTACGTTTTTAATGGTCAGTTTTATTACTGCAACATTATTCGCCAAATCCAATAGTTAATCTTGACGATTTGTGATTAGGTACTGTGATTGGTTAAATTAATCGTCAATGGTCAAGTAGAAACCAACCTAAAACAACAACTTAAAAAAACAAGTTTGCTTTTTTAATGTCACAATTTATGACATTAATCTTATATTGAAAATAGTTGTTCATAATGGCAAATCATCAAATGACCCCTCCCGCACTGATGGGAACAAGAGAGATCAGGGAGAAGTCAAACTTTTAATGACTAACACCAAACTGTATACCCTCAGTTGCCCTAAGCAGTCCAGGATCATGCTAACTCTTTCCAACAATACCTCGGCGAGTTTTTTTTTGGGAGAAGGGAAATCATCTAAAGAATGATAAGTTACAGACGAAGAAAAACTTACCATATCAAAGAACTTCTTGTCCATAAACGGCCTAATGAGCAACATTAATTTGTCTAAAACTGGTTCTGTGTTCAATACATGTATCGCGCGCATGCGTACTGGCATAGCCTCCTGCACATACTGGAAGAATTTTCGGAGGGACCTGAAAATGTTGGAATTTATGTTAATTTATTGATTTTTGTCACTAAGTAACTTTAGTGGGTTTATGTACTGATTGAATATCAAAATGGGTATGAGCTTATTACGTTATACGAGTAAACGTTCAGTTGGATAGGTATCTAATGTATTATGTTTATCACAGTTATAGCACATTATCTAGTTTTATAGGTGCTCATTAGCTCCAAATTCTAGAGAAAGTAATTTTCAGTCTCGAGTTACTAAAATAGGATAAAAATACCCCTTATATCGTACAAATACTGAATAGCTCGTTATTTAACAATTAAACAATCGTATGACGATCAATAGTGCAAAGATATCGAAATTTATGAATATTTATGATGGTATAGGTACTAATTAATAACTAGACACATTGTAACTAAAACATCGATTATAAGAAAATATACAATGTAATGACCAATGGTGACATTATTTTGAAATATACAAGCAAAAATGGGACATTTATGTAAGTACGTCTTTTACCTTTGTCTATCCTTTTGAAAGCTATGAAAATATAAATATGTAGATATACTATCATAATATTTATATTGAAAACTTCTTATATTACTTGATTTTTTCGCTGCTGTGAATCCATTATGTCGGGTATACAGAGATAACTATTATTATAACAAATAAAAAATTATTACAGAAAAAATATATTTTCTCATGGGACAGTAGAACTACATTCTGAGAACGATTAGTCAAAGGATAATGGATCCACAGATCGAATTCCAATTTAAGAGTATACTTACGATAAGCTAACTCTTGTGAGATGTCCGAATTTCACTCCGCGCATGTCGAAGAGAAACATGTAACCTGGTTGTGGACCCCGCTTGGTGAGGCATAGATCTGAAAAAATTAATAAAAATGATAGTTTAGCAAAATTCTAGAAAAGACAAAAAAAAACCTACTAAAATGGTAGCTTTTGCAATAGAAGTACGCTAGCTTCGGAGTTAGGTTGAACGCTCTAATCTCTGGAACCACTGGTTCAAATTGAATAATTAGTTTAGTGTTGGATAGTCCATTTATTATACTATTTCACACTCTTTTGGGTCGTAACCTAAAAGAGCGGGGGGATGCAATGAATTCTGAAAGTCAAACCAACATACACCTACTTCGCGGCTTCACCCGCGTACATAAAATATAGCATAATAATATGTCACTCAGAAATAAAGCAGCTTTATATCGGTAAAATAATTTCAGCAATCTTAGCAGTAGGTACTTCAGAGATTACCTCCAACAAACAAAAACAAAACACTTTACTTTTTTATAATATCAGTGTAATGTAGAATTTTCTAACACTATTAAGAGGAGTAACTGACTCCTATTATCTACTCCTATTTTTAGTTACTCCTATTACTTCTTTTATATGTATATAAAAGGAAAAACTGTCTGACCGACATATCAACGCACAGCCGAAACTACTAGGACGAGGAGCGTGAAATTTTGTATAAGGCTTTCCTTTATGACGAGATGGAGCACTACGAAAGGATTTTTCAAAATTCAGTCCCTAAATGGATTAAACGGAGGTTTAAAGTTTGTGTGGACAAACCTATTTTCACGCTGGCGAAGTCACTGGCAGAAGCTAGTTATTTATTAATAAGATAATAAACACATTAAGTAGGTATGGTGAGATTATTTCTACCATACATAAAATTTAAGCGCCAGGATTAGCAGGTTCATTGATTTTTCGCGGGTTTCTTTCACTTCAAGGCTAAGCAAAATTTTTATGGCTGCCTATTCAGGACTTTTACGATGGTAGGTAACATCGTATGTAATAAATGTCTCGGTAAGAATATTTCTAGACAACTTACTTAAAGCAAATGTCTTTAGAGTTAAATAACTGAATTTATAGAGCAGTGGTGGCCAAGAGGTAACGGCCCCGACTTACGAGTTGTAGGTCGCGGGTTCAAACCTAACCAAGCGCATTACTTTGTGTAATTTATTTCATCACCACTGCTCTCAAAACGTGAAGGAAAACATCGTGAGGAAACCGGCATGTCTTCGAACTAAAAATTTAAAGACATGTGACATCCACCAACTCACACTGAGCCCGCGTCGTGGATTACGGTCCATTCCCTCTTTTATAGAGGAGGCCCAACAGTGGGAACATTATTAGACCGACTATGCTATGCTATGCTTACTGAATTTGCCATTATGACCTTGCTTTATACACGTGGTAGGTACTAGTACAGTAAATTTATTCTGGCTTTGGTTGTGAACGATATAAATATGAATAAAAAAGTATTTCCGAGACGGTAAACGTACATTTGTTTTATAATTACTTAATAGATAGAGCTATTATAAAATATGGATTTTACTAAATGTTTATCTTTCATTTTAAATTTACCTTGATAGATTTTTGTACCTTCGCTTAAGGGTAAAAAGGAGAAATCATAATAATTTATGAAAACTCAAACAATGAAAAAAAAAAGAAAAGATATCAAAGATCAAACATCAGACGGATCACCTCGTTGTCGGCTCCGATTCGAATTTGTTGACTGATACAGACAGCCCAGCGACTATGGTCAAACCAAATGATTACTTGCAGTAAATTCCTTTTTTTTTTAATTGTATTCAGTGATGCAGTCGTTAACGGTGAAGCGCACTAGTTTATTAATATCCTATTCACTCTAGCCTTGAAGACACCCAAATTACAATCGGACGGGAAGACCACAGCACGAAAATGGTTCCAATCCTTCAATGTACGCGAGCCGGAAAGTAGAGATGTTAACAATATAAGCGGGGACAATAATAATATAATATAATAATATTCCACAACTATCACACAACGCCGTCTAGTCCCAAGCTAAGCAGAGCTTGTGTTATGGGTACTAGGCAACTGATAAACATACTTATTTCTAAATACATATATATTATAGATAAATCACACTCAGACACAGAACAAATGATCATGGTCATCACATAAACATTTGTTCTGGGAGGGAATCGAACCCACGACTTCCGGCATAGCAGTCAGGGTCACTAACCACTAGACCAAAAGGCCATTCAAATCGCCGTACGTCGGGTTGTCTAATGGGAAAAGGGTGATGGCCATCCAGAATGCATCCTATAAAATGCCGAAAGGCTGGCTACCTAACGCTTGTGCTCCAGGCTTTGTTTATTGGACTTCCAAATCTATTTCTCCGTGTAGTAAGTGCTTGCTTTACGTCATGTGTTGTTATTGTTAAGCAAATTAATATTGAAATCCTTACTAATATTATAAAAGCGAAAGTGAGTTTGTTTATTTGTTACGTCTTCACGCCTAAATGGCAAAACCGATTTTAATGAAACTTGGTACACGGATACCTCATGTCCTGGAATAGGACATAGGATACTTTTTATCCCGGAAGTATGTTCCCTTGGGATAATTTTCTGCCGCTGTAATAAGTAGTACTGTAATAAGCCGCTGGGAGCAGCTAGTCATCCTATAAACTGTCGAAAGGCTGGCTACCCAACGCTTGTGCCCCAGGCTTTGTTTATTGGACTTCCAAATCTATTTCCCCGTGTAGTAAATAAGCGCTTGCTTTACGTCATGCGTTGTTATTGTGTGTGTGTTTGTTTAGCGAATTAATATTGTATAAATAATTAATTTGCTTGTAAATATTATCAAGAACTGATACACCCATCTGTTTTGTCCAACCATTTCGCTCTGACGTCATGTTTTCATTCCATCTAATCAATATCCGCTACTCCGTCACGGGTGGTCTCCAGTCACTACCTAGTCTGTTTATAGCACTTATATTTTATCTGGCAATTTTATTTTAGATCTTTGTTTTACGATGATATCAGAGCGCTCGTTTAAGGGTTAATAACAGCTTGATCGCAATTTTATTGTACACGTTCAGCGTTTATAGGTCTCTACTCACTAAGTTATGCCTAGTGTTGTCAATTATCATAATTATTTGCATAACTAGGTCTGTAGGTATCAAGGACACGAATTAAAGAGAACTAAACGTGACACTGGCGAAATAAACGCTCAAAACGTGCGAAGCTAAAACAGAAAAAAAAACAATTAAGAATTTTTCAAAAGCCGGGACTTTTTTTTTCATCAGAAATCAATCAGAAGAGATCCAGGATCCCCAATTACACAGTTGATGTGAACTAGACATAGACAATCGGTCAATCAATCAATATTTTTGTGAACTAGACCATCAGTCAATCGATCAATATTTTTGTGAATTAGACGATCAGTCAATCGATCAATATTTTTGTGAATTAGACGATCAGTCAACCGATCAATATTTTTGTGAACTATACAATCAGTCAATCGATCAATATTTTTGTGAACGAGATAATCAGTCAATCGATTTTAAACACTAGACAACTCTACATTCTACATTCAACATTTCATCACGACGCGATTCACAGACAGGCGTCTGTCTGTGAATCTAGTTCACATCAACTGATAGAGATCCCAATTACCCACAACTGATAGGAATCTCACCAACGAAGGTCATCATTATACCAGTCAATAATACTACATATTTAGATTCTTTAGATGTATCTATAAATACAAAATTGCAAACTAATACAGACACCATTATTCCGCCGCAATGCGTGGTCATTATGGCAATTTCCCCCGACGGCTATTCTCGGTAGCGGTACAGATTACATACTAGATACCACAGTGTAAACTATAGTACTTTTAGCCACAGTGAAACTATTCAATAAATATAGTCAACTTCATTTTCACTCTTTACTAATGGCATTTATGGAAGAGACACCACAATTTTTTTATAATTTTTTTTTTGCAAATACACACACACGTGCGAAATAAATATTATTATAGTCTGTGGCGCAAGGATTTTGACATTGAATTGACAGTACATTTTTTGAAGGTTTTACCGGGTCGTAACGTAAGTTTTGACCTTTCAAGGTAGCTGGAGATTCATGCATTATGAAGTCAAACATCCGTTGCCGTGTCGTAAATTCAATTTTATTGATAAAGGCGTTCTGTCTTCACAACTTGAGCTTAAACTAACTGGAAAATCATTCAGAGTCTCTTTATATTCTTTTAGAAGTCAAAAACAACCCTGAGGCTCTTAACGCGATCCATTTTACGACCTAAACTGAACTGTTGGAAAAGGGATGGAGCTATATAGGGTGTATAGCTCTATCCCCCTTTCTCCTTCGTACGACTGACATTTTAATACGTCATGGGTTCTGGTAGGATAGTAAATGGTTAAATTTTCTCTAGCGTACCTTTACACAAAGATTATTTCCAATCGGACTCGAATTTCCACAGATTAACGCGTTATAAACGGACAAACTCGTTCGCTTTATTATCCCTACTAATATTATAAATGCGAAAGTAACTCTGTCTGTCTGTCTGTCTGTTACGCTTTCACGCAAAAACTACTGAATGGATTTAGATCAAATTTGATAGGTAGGTAGAAGAGACACTGGAATAACACATAGGCTACCTATAATTCCACTGCTAAGCACGGGTCTCTGCCCGCGCGATATAAACTGTAGTCCACGCGGGCGAAGCCGCTGGCGGAAAGCTAGTAATGCATAAATATAATACCTGTCATAGGTATTAATATACGTATGTGGGTGTGGATATTGTCTATGGAATTATTTTTTTGTAACCCTGTATTTTTTACTGCCTGTATTCGCATTACTTTTTCTTTACACATTTTCCATTGCCAAAAGCGATTGCTATGGGCGGTTTGGATATTGTAGGCTTTCATATCAATTGGATAAGTCAGGTAATCTTATCAGCCCTCTAGACCTCCACAATGTACACACTGTGAAGGGACGAGGACGAAATGAGTACATAATTATGTACCTGTGAACCTCCCTACCACGTCATGTAGGTACCGGTATCTTTTCAGTGTCTCCCGACCGTGAAATTCTGAGCGCTCTTCACGCAAGAGCTCGTCTGGTAATATTGATTTTTCTGGCTCCTTTATGCGCTATGCTTCCCTGGTAATCCTGGTATGTGCGAGTTCTGTCTAGGTCCTAAACCTTGTCCTTTTTTTAGGACATACATCTGGCTTCTGCAGCTACCGCGTCAGTATATCTGGTAATCAATATTAACTATCAATAGATTATATAAATTATCCTATCTGTACAACAATTTGTGTGAAAACTCGTCGGTTAGTCTAGTGGCTCGCGCCTATCTGAATGAGCCCAAAAAAGATACAATATTGCCTACCTTTTTAGACATGGCAGCATTTTTGAGTTAGGTTTTTAGGATTCCGTAACTAAGGCGGCAGAGACGACACCCTTATAGAATCACTTTGTCCGTCTGTCAAGACACTTGTTCTCGGGAACGCGTGGGGAAATAAATCTAAAATTAATATCAAATACTCAGGTCTGCTAACAAAATCTAACTTCTAAGCGTTTAGACATATTTTGACTCTCTCCAGGAAATCAAAACCTCTATAATATATGGTACGTCCTGTTGACCTAGACTCCTGTGACATGCTGTGCACGATCTTGCACAAGTGCAGGAAAAATCTGAAGACTGTAAACGTATACTTCGTTATGTCAAAAAAAATGCTATTTGACTTGCCTGGTTGTTTTTTTTAATGCTTTAATTCATATCTACACATCAATATCTACTCGATAAAGCAGCGACGAACATCACAATAAAGTATGAATTCAACAATATCATATGCACTATGTAATACAGAAACAGAAGTTGTCAACCTTGACAATTTGCGAGAAGGGACCATTTCGCAAGACTTCGCGAGAATATGTAGGTCGCGTCCTTTGCAAACCTTTGCTAGGTATTCAGCAGTGCCGTAAGTAGGGCGGTGCCGGCGGTGTTCAGGCCCAGGGCGCAGACCCTGATGGGACGTAGAAATGACCAAACCAAGAGCGAGAGAACCGAGGAAAGATGCTAGTCTAGAACAAAGTGACGACGTAGAACACTTTCTTAAACCACTACTGAGCATTTGGCTCACAATTGGCGCAGTAGTTGAAAGATTGACTGCTGCGCTGCGGATGGATTCAATCCCTCATAGAACAATTATTTGTATGGTTTACAGATAGGTGTTCCGAGTCTAGGTGTATTGTAGGTGTCTTGGTGTTGTTTACATGTTTGTTATGCACTTATGATCCAGGAGTAATTCCTAGGGTGGGGTAACGTTTTATACCAAGTTTTGTATTAGGTTACTCTGTTTCTGATTCCCCCTTGCTTCGTGCCATGGTCTGAACTAGATCCGGCAGCTCAGGTCGGCGCCGTTGAACGCCTCCACGAGGACACAGTGGGGCTCCACCCAAGAGGGCCCGTTTTAGTAACCGGCACCGGGCGTATAAAAAGCTAATTACGGCACTGATATTCAGTAACTTTTTACTGGGTAAAAAACCACCCGTAGTAAAATCAAAAGCCTTTGAAATAGAGGATTTACTCAAAGGTTAGGAAAGTGAAAGGTGATTTTTTATTCGTTTTTGGAAGCTGACAAACATTATTTGTGTCATAAGAAAAGCGCTGATTCTCAATGCTTCGGTTGACTGTATTGTGTTTTGATTTTCATCTGTATTCAGTGATTGAAAAGTTGAAAGAGAATCGTTTATCTTAGTATGGTCATGTGAAGAGAAGGAATAAAACATGCATGCTACTGAAAGAGATGTGAATATACATGTCGATGGATGGAGAGGAAGAGGGAGGCCAAAGAAAAGGTGGATGAATTGTGTTAGAAGCGATATGACAGGATACCATGGAAGAAAAAAACTAGAAATACACTGCGCACACGTATGCCACACACGGCGCGACGGTCTCCATAAGTTTTATATGGAAACCTGACTTGTAGAGCTACACTAGATCCACGCCACGCGACGTCGTTCTACGTACAAATCAGGCGTGTTACACGTGTGTGTCGGTTTAATGTAGTTCTAGCTAAAGTTTCTGATCAAGTAATATAACACAAGGGTAGGAAGATGATGTTTTGATTTCACCTGTATTTTTAAGTGTGGATCAATTGAAATATTTCTACCATTCATTCATGTATCTGTTGCTTGGAGTATATGAAATTGTCGAATAACTTCTCCCACTCTGGGTGGAATGAAAGGGAGTGTCAGGTGTGTGTTCCTTCAGTTCTTTTTGCGTTCTAGGATCGCGGTAACTCTTCGAATACAATGACTGTCTTGTTGGTCTAGTAGTTAGTGGGCAATATATGTTTAATGTCTTTGTTAGTGGGCCTGACTGATATGCCAGAGATTGTGGGTTCAATTCCTACCCAAGAAAAATGCTTGTGTGAGGAGTACGATTTGTTCTACGTCTGGGTGTAATATCTATGTGTGTATGTGTTTGTATTTAGAAATATAAGCATGTCCATCAGTTGTCTCTTATTCATAGCACAAACTCTGCTTAGTTTGGGACTAGCTAGACAGCGTTGTGTGAAAGTTATAGAATATAAAAATAATAACAATACCGCAAACCCTATCTGCCTCTTCCTTTATACAGGTCCCGGATTTAGCTAAAAATAACTAAACCCCTCTCGTCTCCAGTCTGTCGTGAAAGCAAATTAATGTAATGAAAATCGATAATAACCGGCTGAACAGTTCGTAGGCACAGATCTATGCTTTCTTCTTTAGATCTACGCTTTGGAACGTGCAATTCAGCTTAATTTTTTTGACTGACCGATATTTTGATAATTCAAAAGTGCCTGTTATTTGTGTATTAGAAATAAAATTTCTAATTTCTGATCAGGTGTTCTCGTATTTTTTTTATACATGTTTCCAATAAGAACATTAATTTTATCAATAACTAGCTTTGCCCGCGCGGCTTCGCTCCCGCTCTTCCCTACTCCACCCTACTATACCCAACTCTACCCTACTCTACCCTACTCTACCCTACTCTACCCTACTCTACCCTACTCTACCCTACTACTCTACCCTACTCTACCCTACTACTCTACCCTACTCTACCCTACTACTCTATCCTACTCTACCCTACCCTACCCTACCCTACCCTACACTACCCTATTTTTTTTTCCATAAGAACCTTCTCCTCACAATAACAATCACAACAAAAAAAAAAACAGCCAAATCGGTCAAACCGTTTTCATGCCAAGTCGTGACAACGGAAAACGGGGTCATTTTTATATATATAGATAGACTATGAATAAATCTGCCATGCGGCACAAATTGAAGGAACCATTACCTCAAGCTTTTTCAGAGACAATGGAAGTTTGTTTTTTAATTATTGATAGGCTTGCGTTTGACCACCATCTCACCTGATGGTAAGCGATGATATGGTCGACGATGGAGCACGCTTGCGATCAATCTTTATTATTACGATAAAATGGGTCACCTTGAGCGATAATAATTTCGGTTTGACTTTTTTTGAGATGGGAAATCTTATGAGTTCTCCCGCTCTAGGGAGGAGTGGCAGAGCGTGTCAGACTTTTACTAACTAATACCACACTATGTTCCTTTAGTTGCCTTTTACGTTGCAGGTCTATGAGTATAACCTTCTTAAGGAATTATATATTTTTTCATGGTATACTTTTTTCATTTGCAAAAAAACAAAAAGCAACAAATGTTTTTTTTTTTATTTCTTACTACTGTAATAACTTTATTTACAACCCTGAAATCTCAAAAGACAAAGCTTTTTTGCCTAAATTATAAAGTTTATTTCAACTTAGCAACCCAAATTAATCTGAAGTTATTAACAATTATAATTTCTAAGCAGTCCCAATATTTAAGTACAAAATTCCTTAGAAAGCCACTTATCATTATCATGTTTTGTGGCTCACGTAATTTAAGCAATATTCCATTACTTAGCGAGTACGTAAGTAGCTAATTAGCTCTATCACCTTTCTAGCCGAAAACATATTGGAGATAACGAAGTTTCTTGCACATTCTTCTCCATAGAGATCTACGCTTTGAAATTGGCAATGAGCATCATTTTTTCTGACTGACTTTTTTTTTTTTTTTTTTTTTTTCTGTCGACGGGGAAAATCATCATTGACGAAACCCGCTCTTGGGTGGAGCGGGAGACAGTGTCAGAGTCTTACTGACTAAAAACCCCGCGCCGTTCCTTCTAGCCTTCATACCGGGGCTCTAGTTTCCTTTCCGAATAACCCCGACCCCGGTAGGCTTCGACCCAGATGGGCCCCTCCTGTTGCTGACAACTCCTTGAGGCGCGCGGGAACAGTGCGCGCCGTCGACGCCTTGGCTCGGTCCGGACAGTTACCGGACGATCGGACAGCGAGCTACCCATGGCTCGCCGTCCGCGAGCCCGCGTCTACGGTGGCTGGAAATCGGGATCGGAATCCCGGCGGCGGCGGCGGGGGCGCCGTTGCCTGATGCGGTCTGCCTCCTCCTTTGCTAGCATTACTGCTTCGCAGAAGGAGGCGACCGCCTGCCACTCCTCCTCGCTCCGGACCATGGCCTGAACCAAGGCCCGGCGCGAGTTTCTGACTGACTTCATGACATTTCAAAAGTGCCTGTAAATGGTTTATTTGAAATAAAATGCTTTGAATCTTTGAATTTTTGAATCATAATAAAAACAAGTAGATACGGATAAAATCTCTGCAGTATTTTTCATTAACATTGTATTCAAACTCCAACGAAATCTCGGATTAGGTCTTTTCCGATGATAAATTACTCGATGATAACGAATAATTAGGTATACTTAATTATTTTCGTGATATAAGTAGATAAGTACACACGTACCAGCTGCGCAGGTAGCGTTGACAGGCATCCGGATTGAACCGGACACGGTCAGACTTTTAGCACAAAATAGATAGGTACAGAAGACAATCTCATGTATGTACTTCACTTTTTATACCTACGCTCGATGGACGCACACTAATGAGCGTTTGAGCCGGAACTGTTCGACGAGCGGGCCGAGGCGCTCCGCGATATCGTGTCCGTGAGCGAGCGGTGTCTATGTGTGCGTTGCTCGAGCGCGCTTTGTATGTAGATCGACTTCTGTACTATGTATTTTTAGAAATAAATAAATTTTGTGCTTTTAGGTTGTGTGTCGGGCTAAATTATGAGTCCGGCCTGTCTGGCTTTGGTTGGGTTTTTTTTTTAATACTTTTTTTATGAGACAATACCGCTTTGGAATGTTCAATTAGCAACATTTTTCTGACACGACTTTTTGACACTTCAAAAGTGCTTGTTAATGGTTTATATGAAATAGAACGCTTTGAATGTTTTGAATTTTTTTTTTAGATTTGTCATTGCGTTTTGCCTTACCTTGTATAGCTTGCGCAAGTGAAGCGGACTAGCAATTATATCAGAAAATTTTATTGTATAGCTTCATTACGAAAAGATTTTATGGTTAATAAAAAACATTATGTTAAAAATATTTTATGGTCAATAACAACAAAAAAAAAATTGTCGGTCTTTTTATCCAAAAGTCCGGCTAAACTGGCTGATCTGTCCCGCTTTTCTGGTTTGTGAGCTGGCAACCCTATGCGCAGACAATTTCAGAATAGCTCATGTCATCGTGCATAGATTAGCTACTCATGGCTGGAACCCCCCTAATGCGGTGGAGGTTGTTACACGAGCGAAAATGTTTTACAACTCAGCCGTTAATAACATGAAAAAAACCGGCCAAATGCGAGTCGGACTCGGATATAAAGGGTTCCGTATTACATTACTACTATCGATCGAGTAAAAAAACATGTTTTTTTTATGGGAGCCTCACTTAAATATTTATTTACTCTGGTTTTAGCTTACCGTTCATAAGATACAATCTGGTGACAGACAGATAGACAGTGGGGTCTTAGTAATAGGGTCCCGTTTTTACCCTTTGGGTTCAGAACTCCAACATACCCCACCACATCACACACACATCTATGTATATCGCCACATAGGAACTCAAAATCAAAATCCTACATCGAGGTATCAGAGTTATTTTATTTGTTGAGTTTTGTTGATTTTCCAGACTTATTTACTTGAAGAAGCTTCGAGCCTTTCATTAGGTGGCGACGGTCATTTCCCTAATTTGAAACGTAATGAGTTTCTTGTTCGGGCCTCGTAGGCGTTGGAATCTGAGAGCTTGTTATAACTAGATAGGTAGCTACCGTTGATTTATTATTATTATAACTTATTTTCCATTTAGGTCTCTAACGGCCTTGTCTTTCAGGATTTGTCCTGAGATTTCAGGATTTTTGGACTCTTCTCAGAATTGCGACTGGGTTTGGAAAATCTCATGAAATCTCAGGATTTTTCGAATTTTCAATAAAATTCAGCTTATATTTTAAAGATCTTATTAAAAAAAAGTGAAACAAAATAAAAATTATATTTCTTTGGATTGAATGCGTGAGCGAGTTCCGTAGTGCAGGTATAAAAACGATAATATTACGCCTTATTAAAATTGTGAATAGGTACGTTTGAGAGAAAATTTTAACTGTAAAAAGTCTCAGGATTTTTCAATGGAAATTATTTTTTCTCCGGTCTTTTAATTTTTCATCTGGTAACCCTACCCTGCAGGCTTAGTTCATGATTTAGTTCTTAGCAGCAAGCGGAGCGGCATCGGTAAGCGGGCGCGGAGGCTCTATGAGTTTTTACAAGCTTTTATTTAGTTTCACCTGTCCCGATGTTGACAATGCAAAATTATTATGACGTGGAGCTGATGATGAAACCGGAAGGTGGCTATAGGAACTTCGTAGTTAAACGACACAACCCCATCGTGTTTGTGCTCGTATGGTTCGTCTTGACGAGTATTAATTAAAGCATGCTATGAAAAATAATTTTTATTAACAGCTTGTTTTATAATTTAATAAAAAAAAAAAAAAATCTGCGTATCCCAAGCTCCTGATCCCCGACGTAAGATAATCAAGTTTTGAACTATAAAAATATCATAAATCTATTTCTAGCTAGTTAAAGTCCATTTTAACTGAATTTGTTGGCTCATCACATTTCATGAGTCGTTGAACATCTGAGGCCATTCAGGAAATTTTTATGTTATTATTCGGTCATTAGGTAAAAAACAGATTTTTATTTCATGCAAAATAATCACAATGGATTTTGTCGTTCTTTTTGTAATCATCCTTAATTTGCAATCGACACCATTTAACTATTCAAGTGCCTACTTGTGTGGATTTATTTTATCCTGGTTTTTCTCTTTGATTTCGCGTATTTTTTGTGTTATAGGAAAATACTTTTTGTATTTGGACACAGTTATTAAAATACGTACACAAAACTATAGTTCACACTCATTAAAATAGAAATACAACACAAGACTGTTTTAGAGACAGACACAAAACAACGGTTACAAAAATAAAGTAAAAAGGACAAAAGTATAGAATGCACCGAGCGTGCCCGCACCGAAAGGGGGTCACCCTTTGCTGCCTCAGCATTTGATGGGCGTCAGATGCTGGGCGATACAATGAGACGATCTAATCATTATTTTTTATTAGAAATTTATTGAATTAAAAATCAAATATATTTGTCCTATAAAAAGGACACGACCTTTTTTTTTTCTGTCGACGGGGAAAATCATCATTGACGAAACCTGCTCTTGGGTGGAGCGGGAGACAGTGTCAGAGTCTTACTGACTAAAAACCCCGCGCCGTTCCTTCTAGCCTTCATACCGGGGCTCTAGTTTCCTTTCGGATAACCCCGACCCCGGTAAAGGACACGACCTTGGTAACCTATCTTAAACTCACTACTCATATTTGCCGTGTATTAAAAGATGCAGCATTGAAAATGGCATAAATATAGTACAAACCTGTACCCCTAGTCTTGTGCTAATCTGCAATAGTTAACGCTGGTAGAAAGCTTCAAATGTACGGGAACGACGTCGCCTCAACGCTCAGTCACGTGGTCTGAACAAAAGAATTGGCGGTAAGGTCAACTCGAAACGTTCGACGTAAGCGAAACGATTGTAACTTGGCTAGGGGGGCTGGTACAAACACACAGAAGGATCTGTACTTCCAGTCTAACTTTGATTTTCGCCGATTTTCATGTTAAAAGGGTTATTTATTTAGGTTGATTACCTGTATTTGCATATTTAAAGATCGTACGTGGAACATACACGGTTAACGATTTAAATGCAATCAATATTTGCTAAATAAACAAAAAAATCAAACGTTACTGGCCTTGTGAATTGGCCTGACTTGGTCTACACTAAGCGATTACTTTTAATGATAACCGAAGCTTACGAAACTTAATTTTACGAATTTGGTTATTTAAGGTTACACTAGTCGATACTTTTTCATACAAACGGGGAGGTAAAGATAAGAAGAAAGAAATATAATTTATTTGGCACAAGGCCCAAATACAAGATGTAAAAAAAAATAAAAAATACAGTTGTTGTGTGCCTCATGGCTGCACCAAAATAGGTCCAGTTCAGCGTGATTGCCAGACAACTAGTGCCTGACGCTGGTTTTCAACTGAACCTGCAGTTGTGACGCAACCAAAGGTACCTATTAGTCCACAGTTTGACATTGTACATCCAAAACAAAACATGATAGCGTTTTATCTTATTGTTAATTTTGTCTGTGCGGAAACAAAAAAAAAAACAAACCTTTAAAAAGTTTAAGGTTAGCTAAGGTTAGGTTTATGTTTATTTTATTTTTTTGATGATTTTACCGCAACATTAGATGTAAAAAAGTAAAAAAAATCGTTTAAAACCTCCAAAACGAAATCGATACCGACAAAGCTTAATTGCCGAAAAGTTCTATACAGTTTATTTATAATAGATTTTTGCGATGGTATTTTCATAAAACTCGATTTTCCAAAGCACTACTCCTCATTTTTTGCGTACCTTGTAGTGTCGACTGCTTATACTTGATATTGATACTATCGCTGTGACGCTATCGGACACGATGACAGATGAGACAGCGCACTTTTTGGCATCACCCATAAGCGAGTTCGAGCCCGAGACTAGTTTAAAAAACTAACTAGTTAATAGAAAAAATATAATTAGACTAACGGTCCCGACAGCCCAAATGCTGGCTACGTTAGAATTAAAAATTGAGGAGCAGATTGCAGCACCACCTACTGGGTCCAAACCATCCAGGGACCCACTTAAATACACACAAAATGTTATCCAAATCGGTCTAGCCGTTTTGGAAGAATTAGAGACAAACACACGTACAGACGAATTATCGTTCGTTATACATTTGTATTTAACTCCAACTAAGCGGCTTAATCAATTAGGATGAAACTTTGTGTGGTCTGAGTGGGATCCTGGATAATTTGAAAATACGAGTACAATTGAACCAGATAGATGGCGTTGCAATCGGGTTCCCAATTTTTTTTTACTCAAAAAAATGCCAGTTTTCGGACAGGACGTTTGCCGGAAACGCTAGTAGATATATATATTATACTAACATTTGCCCGCGGCTTCACTTCTGCTCTGGGCTCAGGGTGAAGTAGGGTTCCACCCTACTATACCTTACTCTACCCTATCAGACCCTATTATACCCTACTCTGCCCTATTCTATCCTACTCTACGGGTAGTAGAGAAGGGTAGCTAGGTCTTTGAGAGCTACCACAGTATTACAATTAGGGAATATTGTAATACTGTGACATGACTGTGACCCTCTCTACTCTTTTTTGTACTGAGTATATTATAGAAGATATAAAAATTTGCAGTCGCTTAACATCGACAAACTGCAACTATTATACTTAAAATGCCAAATTGAATTGACCATGGACTTCAACCGTCTGACGTATTTTTTTCTTGTACGTATTTTTTTGAGGTACTTTTTTCATTCATTCATCTATATATAACGTGTAACATAAACCATATTCCTTAAATTAACTTCAGCAGGTGTGTACCTACCAATCTAAATTAAAAAAAAAAGTTTAAGAGATGCTCAAGATTTTATAAAAACATTCTCGCGAACGAAGTCGCGTTCAAAATGCTAGTTAAGTAAAAAACCCAGTAAAAACACAACACAACGAAAGTCAATGACTCACTCAAAGATCAATGTTAATATCTCAATAAACATTATGACATGGAGGCCATTGCGAAACGATTCGAAAACTACAATGTCGTAACTGCATCATCATAAGGCTACAGTTTAGTGGTGGCTAATATAACGTATCGCGCTAAAATATAACACGATATTTATTCATAGCGTTTGTTATATTGGATCTGCCTTCGCGCTATAATAAAACGACTCGCTCAACAAAACGCCAATAGTGGGGTCAAAACGGAATAGCAATATAGCGTTTATTGTGTCCGTTTAACGCGTTGCCGAATAAAATGATAACGTCCCCGCGTTCAGTTGATTGCCAAGTTTTATTATAACGTGTTATAATGATAGCGTGTAAAATAGCGCGCTATAAAAAAATATTCGATAGTCTATAGCACGTCTAGAGTTTATAGCGGAATTGAACATCACTACTACGGTCATAACCGGATTATATAATTAATATTGTGATATGTATATGTTTCATCTTTATGTATGATGTGTTTGCTATCGAGGATTATATAGTACATATTTATCTTGACCTATTGACAAAGCATTGTAGATGGATTTTATTGAGTTATGAGCACAGGTCGGAATTAGGAAGGTATATTCATGTATTTGCATCGAAATGCTGATGTCAATATGGACGTTCCCGGAATTACTAATGAAAACCCCGTGTTGTTGTTGGTGTAAACAATATCACAAATAAATAATAATAAAAACCTCAGAGATAGATAAATTTAACATACTTACGTATTAGGTATTAGTATTTTTCATTGAAAACAATCTCTGTACGTCAACTGAAGTTAACAAACTTGTTATTCCTCTTCCTCGACATTAATACAGGAAGAATTCTTTTTCTGCTAGTATCATAAAAAAAAAACGCTAAAATCGGATAATTCACTTCATTGAACTTAGCCAAATTATGACCTCAAAATCCTCCGAATTCTGACTATCCATGACCTGTAACTCGTATTACCTTACTTAGTCTTCTGTTTAAAAGGAGCTATGGAGCCAAGCCCATAAAAATGCAGCATTTATAATGCTATACAAAAGTCAGTTTTACAAACGATGATCTAAGAGTTAACATCCGGATGGATGCCTAATGGATGGAGGCTGGTGCCTACAGCAGTACACTGCCGAACACAGCATTTTCATGTTCAGTAGTGGATCATCACTGCACGAATGCACGAGGAAGGCGGCCATAAGAGAGGAGTGGCGGCGTGTTGTCAAGCTTGCCACCAACACATGAAGTGATGACCACGACCACTCTGTCAAGAGTGATACCGACAAGGAAGAAGAAGTAGACTCTCTAATAGCACACCAATCAAGGATGATTGGTGTGCTATTAGAGAGCTGCTTGGAGACAGGAGTCTCCAAGCAGCTAATCATCCTTGGCTTCATCTAAATCGACTTGCTAGACAAAGTAGATCAACTTACCGACAGTCATGAAGAGTAGTTTGCAGCCAGCTTCAAGGCTGTACCGTGAGGGTTCGGTGTCGTGGAGACGGTGGTAAATGATGTCATAGCCATGACAGGACTTGCCCGGGAGAACGGCGAACTCCCTAGAAAGAAAATAAATGAGGTCAATATTTGGACGAAAATATTTGGCTACTTATGGCAACTTTAAGGCCTGCTGTCCACGGACGCGTAGCTTCATGGACGGGTATTCGTCATTATACGCTTGGTGTACGCCTGCGAGAAGTTTAAATACAAAACTATGAAACGCTGTCGACGACGCAGCAACGACGTGTGAGGACGATCCATTCTGACATTTTTTTTTCAGTGATCGCTTCTCAGTAAAAAAATAATGTCTCGTTTGTGTATAGTTTATTATATTTATAGAAAACTAAAGTACAAAATAAATATATAAAGAAAAAAAATATATTATCGATGTATTAAATATTTTATCTACGTGTGGTATACACGTAGATAAAAAAAATATCGACCTAAAAAAGTACTCACAAGCCAATTAATAATGAGAAAAGTACGTTAAACATCGAAAAAAAAAGTCTGTACCATTTGCCTTGCCATGAGCTATCGCGAATCGAATGTATTAAGTATTTCTATGTTTACAAACAAGCACGTTCGAAGATTGCACAATTACTGCCGGAATAAAACAGAACCCACATCAAAACCTAATCACGAGACGAGGTCGCGTGTCAAACTACAAACGTTCAACAAAACATACACGTGTGTAAACAAATATTGGAGTATCACACTTACGACTATTGTCCACGGACGCGTATTCGTCATTATACGCTTGGCGTATTGGCCATAATTTTGTATGTAAGCTTCACGCAGGCGTATAGTGACGAATAGACGTCTATGAAGCTACACATCCGTCCGGACAGCAGGCCTTAGGTATATTATACAAGGTGTAAGGGACAGCCCTCCGCAAACATTGAGCGCTTGCTCAGTAGACGAAACTGTACAACAACCTTACACATTTTTTTTTTTTTTCAGGAAACGAAAATAAAAATCGGCCTCGCCATACAAACTGTCCAATCAAGTTTATAATTTTGTATGGTGTGACTGATTTTTTTTACAAATTGTCCAATCAAGTTAATATTTTGTATGGTGAGACTGTTTTTTTTTTTCGTTTCCTGAAAAAAAAAATTGTGTAAGGTTGTTCAGTTTCGTCTACTGAGCAAGCCCTAGCAGTTTGCGGAGGGTTGTCCCTTACACCATGTATACAACATGTTATTGGAATAACCCAATTATAATTTAAGCATGGAAATTTTACTTAAATGCACTTAGAGATAGTGTTGTTTTATGGAATTAGTTTTCTTAGTTGCGAATAATAACAGGTTCATTAACGCACTTCATCGGTAGTGCATCGGTATTTGTATCTACGTACACACAACCGGATTAGTGACGCAAGTGCACGCAATACTTATCAAGAATTTTATTATCTTGAAATTTTATTTATCCTTAAATTATATTTGATTATTTAAGGATAAAAAAATGATCTAAGTACTTAAATTTTAGAAATAGTCGATTCAGTAGCCGATTCTGAACATATTCTTTTTAGGATAAGTTGTGTTACATATTGTTTGTATTTTAATTATACACAAGCTTTTAATGATTTACAGATGCATGCAAAATTTCAGCTCAATCGGTAACCGAGAAGTGGGTCAAATTTAATTTACAAGATTTGATAGACAAACATTGGAACAGGTGAAACTAAATAAAAGCGAAACTTTTGTGTAAATATTTGTTATTCCTTCACGTTCAAAAGGGGACTTAATACAAATTGCCTCATGGTTAGACTGTGTGAATGTCCTAGAAAAAGTATCCTATGTCCTAAATATAGGTCATATTTTATCCCGGGGGACAATTTTCTATTCTCACGTCGGCGAAACCGCTGACAGAGACTAGTGGTTATATATTATTAATATAGTAGTTACACGATAGGATAGTAGCAAAGAAATATACTGTAATCAGCAAAATTTCAGGTAGTAGCTGTGAATAAGGAGTAAGAGTTTGATCGAAACGTTTATTGCGTTTGGCTCTCCGATTGGAGAGGGCCTTCGGAGAGGGCCATTCGGAATACCGAACGTTAGTAACATAGATATAAGAAAGGAGTTATTGTTAGTTACTGTTATTTATATTTCTATGGTTAGTAATGTGTAAAACAAACTCGCAATAGGCACTCAGTTCATCAGATAGCTTCAGTCAAATAAGTGTTAACAGGTTGTCGTGCATGAAAGCGTCCAAAACGCGTCATTACTTTTCACTCGAAGTCGAGACGTGATCATTCACTTTCCTCTCGAATATTCCTATCGTTTCGGCAATATAAACGACAGAAATAAATTCCGTCTCTGAGCTACCCTCATAAGGCAAACTACGTGAGCATGGTGGAACGTCAGCAATGTGGAAATGAGTTATGTGAAGATATGAAAGCTATATGAAACTTTATTGGCTTTGCTTCTGAAGGGCAAGTAACATTTTACCAAAAATATCCTTTCTTTAAGAGTAGAAATCCATTAAATAACACCTCCTGTTCTGGCCAGAGTGGGAGTGTCAGACTTGCTGAGTATAACCCACCCCTTGTTCTTTCAATTGCTCTTTGCGTCCCAAGGATGCGGTAACTCTTTCGAACGTACGTGCAACATCGGTTTTAAGATACCCTGTAATGGTCGTATAAGATTAGCGAGGATTTGATCCTTTATTTACTTCTTTTTTTGCATTATTTCAACCTGTCCTAAAAAAAGGACAAATCCTAAAGTCCATTTTAGATTCATCGGTAAACAAGTTTTCAATTATTAATTTTTTTGTCGTAACAATCTCTTATCGCGCA
This sequence comes from Mythimna lalbum, assembly GCA_949319445.1. Taxonomy (NCBI): domain Eukaryota; kingdom Metazoa; phylum Arthropoda; class Insecta; order Lepidoptera; family Noctuidae; genus Mythimna; species Mythimna lalbum. The sequence continues at coordinate 10,221,297 of OX439364.1, forward strand.
GTGTATTAGGTACTCATCAAGATCATTCCAAAGAGCCCAAACATTGTGGATTTTTTTTGGGTTCAGTAGTTCCTATTACAACCTTCCGGCTCCATCATCAGACTAGCTCTATGATACCATATTAACGCATTGTCATTCAAGTTACATAGAACAATTTCAGCTCAATAGCTTAGGGTTAATTGTTTAAAAATCTATTTTCAAAATTTGCCCTAAATAAATATGAAACTTGGAAAAAAGGCGACAAAAAATTGCCACTGGCCGGAAAACCTTCAAAACAATAGCTTTTAAAGAGGTCGCTAAAAGCTCTTAAAACGAAGCCTAAACTGGTGCCAAAAACAGGCAGGTGTTGCCAACGAGAAATTTATTGTCTAGAAAACTTGCCAATACAAAAATGAAAGAGTAGTCGGATATAAAAAAATAAAAATGAAAATTGAATTTCCACGTATTCTCAGGGGTTGGCGTTTACAAAGCAGGGTAAAGGCTTTTGTGTTAAATTAAAATTGAATTTTCAGGGTTTTCTCTGACACCTGGTACAAAGCTATTGATAGGTCCACTTTAGGAAACTCTAACTTTATTATAAAAGTATTCAGGCAAAGTTTTGATTCTGTTAGTTTAGGTCTTTTATCGAGGCTAACTTTGGGATTCAAGAGTTTTTCGCTACATTTTAGAATGGTCTAAATTATTTTCAAAATATACTAATTCCACTTTAAAGTAACAAGGTCTAGGTGTCTACATTTTTAAAATGGCAGAACAAACAATTATCATATTATGCTAATTCTACCAACTAGTTTTTTTTGCCAATTAACCTTTTTAGACATTTTTAGCAGGTCAAGCAATTCTGAGAGATTTTTCTACGTATGTGTGATTGTACTAATGATGTGTTAACGTCAGTTTCCAGAAAACACTTCGTAGCTTCGCAGCATACGTGAATATATCACGGATCTTTCCTATAAGGATAAGCAGAAAATACAGGTCCACATGCTTCGACCCATCGAGGCTGGCTGCGTCAATCCGACACGGTGGTACTAGTACGAGATCCGTAGAAGAAATTTCTTTTCTCATCTGTTATTCGATTATGATAAATATTATGTGCCAGATAATGCGTTTATTAAGACATTCTGAATAGGTTACCTAGTGCTAATGATGTTAAACAATAAAATTTGTAAAATTGAGGCAAGACTTAAGGATGCTGACCCAAAACAAGGTTCGGGAAAGATCAATGACCTTGGGTTGGGTCATTGGTCTTCCTCAAACCTTGCTTGCAGCAATAGACCGTCCACAACGTCCGTGCAGTAAGCACGGAAAAATCTGCGCCTAGGAGAGAGAACTGTGCGACCGGTTTGCTCAAGATCCGTGAAGGACAGACGCAATGTGCAAACGGGAGCCACACCTGGAGTACGCGACTAGCCGGAAGTACGTGAAGGGGCAACCGGAACGATAGGCCGGACGCGTGAACAGGAGGCGTACGCGACCAGCCCGAATCACACGAAAGGGACACTCGGTTACATACACAGCGAATGTCGCCTAGTCGCAATGACAAAGTTTCTCTACTTGTAACAGTGTACAGTCATTTTTAGAGTACAAACATATGGTTGCCGCTTCTAGACTCATATACAACCACAATATGTCGTCTAACACCTTTAAAGTTAAATTAATGTTTATTAATTTTAAATGCAAATTCAATATTAGTATCAAGGTTATGTGCATCCGTGTTTTTTTTTATTGTGTTTTTTAATTATTATCCTTTTGTAAGTTAGGTATTTTTTTCTGGTAGTATAAGAAACTTTGCCAATCATATTTAAGTCAAATGGAAAACAAAACAAAAGCGTAACGGATTTAAAATGTCATCAACTCATCATCCTCCTGCAGTTTAAACCAATACATTTAAAGGAAGAAAGAAACATGTTTATTTGTGACTTGCTCAGGACAAACAACAAAAGAAAAAGCTGGCCAAGTGTGAGTCAAACTCACTCGCAAACGGGTCGTACCATAGAAATATAAATAACAGGAGAAGTGGCAAGGGGGCGTGTGCATGTCCGCTCGAACTGCATTATAAGTGCATATTGGGGCAAACGGCCGGCAGTTGTGAGACTCGCGATACGTGATCGTAAACAAATTTGAAATGCCGTGTTGTTCAGTGGTTTCATGCAAGAACTGAATTGATAAGACAAGCCTGGGTCATCACGGAATCTCTTACCATATGTAAATACAAGTTTAATGCTATATTTATCTTTAAAATCAGTAAAAACAACAAATCTTATAATATGCATTGCTGCTACTACGATTTTCGTTTTCAAATATTAAAGCGACTGTATAACTCATAAAGTAAATACATTGCTCTTTAACAACTACCAAATTTTAACGCTCAGTAATTGGACAAGCAATGTAAAAATAACATAACGATACTTTATCAGTGCAGCGTATTTCATAATACCGGCCGCTGATCCGTTCCGCTAGTCAGGGATGCGCGTGTTCTTTTTTCGTTCATTCCTGTACGTGTAGTAGTGTCGGTAGTGGAAGGGAGAACTGGAGACACCGTGTTTCGATACATTTTTAACTACTTAGCATATCTCCTCCTTTCTTATATCTATGGGTCGTACCATCTGTAGCAAAAACGGCAAAAAAAACACATTTGCTGTAAGAGAAGAGCCCTACTTATATATTTATTTTAGTCTGTTATTAGTATTTTTTATTATAGCGGCGACAGAAATACATCATCTGTGAAAATGTCAACTGTCTAGCTATCATGGTTCATGTGATACAGCCTGGTGACAGACAGACGGACAGTGGAGTCCGTTTTTAACCTTTGGGTACGAAAAAAGTAAACTAAATCAAATATGGCCACTATAAGGCAGAAAAGGTTCCTATTTCACGTGTAGACGCACCATTAAGGAGAATTTGAGAAAATTCTTGATATAATTAGCACGCGAAAGTTTTTTTCTAAAATGCAAAAAAGCATAGTAGATCAGTGTCAGACGTCAAGTTCTATGTTCATTAAAGAATGGTTCACGGCCGTAACAAATGTAGCTTTACCGAATTATATTGTGTAAATAAATACGTATTACACCAGTCAATCATTTAATCAACATACGCTTTGACAATAGATTGCAAAATACAAAAAAAAACTTATTAAAAATACAGAATTTCGTAGGCTGCTTTTGAGCATCCTCCTTTAAAGCAAGGATTTTTGTAAAAACCCATAGATGTAAGAAAGGAGTTTGAGAATCTATTTTTTTTTTTTCCTTTAAAGCAAGGATTTTTGTAAAAACCCATAGATGTAAGAAAGGAGTTTGAGAATCTATTTTTTTTTTTCTTTAAAGCAAGGATTTTTGTAAAAACCCATAGATGTAAGAAAGGAGTTTGAGAATCTATTTTTTTTTTTCTTTAAAGCAAGGATTTTTGTAAAAACCCATAGATGTAAGAAAGGAGTTTGAGAATCTATTTTTTTTTTCTATGGTGTTGCCATTACTAAATTGATAGTGTCAGTAGTAGTAGTAGTGACTGACAGTCTTCGTTGACGATGATAAATGACAAGATAATGAAATCCACCCGCTGCTCTAATAGTTCACATTTGAGTGAGGCGTAAATATTTTTTTTTACTTGCTTTCTTTCAAATTCTGAATTATTGTATAACCGGACCCTAAGGTAGATTCTACATTTTTTTTAAATGATTTGATAAAAACTACCTTTAAATATTTAAGTACTTAGTATTTTTTTTTAATAAAATAAAAATATCAGTAGTATACATAATATATTTTATCATATTTTACTAATTAATTTATGCAATGGTAACCTTTACGGATTGTTACAATTTGATTTATTTTGTCCAAAGATTTTATATATCCTAGTACTAGATTGACTACGACAACCTCAAAAGCGTACCTGATAAGGAAAGTCAGAAAGAGTCCTGTCGTCTCGTTCTACTAGGGTGTCCATACACTAGCTACATACTACGGGACAATTTTGCTCAAAAGTTAGTTAAAGATATTTTTGATACATTAAAATAGACATGCAAGTTCAAAAACAATTAATATGTATGATAAGCTAACAAAAGGGAACTGTGAGTTGTCTCTGTAATGACTAGGAAATAGCTGATGTCCGTATAGTATATATAATAGCAATATCCTCTTATGCGAGTATGAAATACCTACACTGATAAAAAAAATGCCTAATGTGTGTGTACCTACGTAAGACGATCACTTCTGAACGGCTGCACCTATCAGAATAAGGTTTGTCTGAAAGAAAAATCTAGTTAGTTTATAATAAAACTAAATTAAAAATAGGCTGATGCGTGACATTTTTTTATTACGTTAAATTGCACTTATTAACTAACAAATAAATAATACATTAAATAAATAATCCTCGACTGGTTTATAAATTTATTTACTTTTATTTACTACTACTACTACTAATTATTGCCGATGCCCGTTAGCGCCACAGGGAATTTCCGAAAGGGATACCACGGTCCTGGAACACAAAGGGCAACTGAAGGACACGGGTAGGTTTATTCAGTATAAACCTCAAATAACTTATCCCGCTCTAAGATGGAGCGTAAGGCGCTCTACCTTAGAGCAGGATAAGTTATTGGAAATTTTACCACATCAAAAAAAGTCTCCCACTATGTTTGTTTATCTATATCTGTTTGCAATCAACTCAAAAACTACTGAACGGATTTTTAACAACTAGATGTAATAGAATTAGGTTTTAGTGTTGATTTAACTTTATGAACTATTACATCTTCAGACTACAAATAAAACTGTTGCTGAAAAAAAAAAATTTATGGCACAACTTCAAAGCCATTGTTGCCGATGGTTCTCGTTTCTTGGAAATCTACAACAAAACATAAAAAATAATATATTACTAGTAGTTAACGGTTAAGCCACATACGTGCAGCATTGCGTGCGGCATTTATTAGGGACCTACCTCAGGACTAAACTTAAAGACAGTAGACTATGATTTAAAATGAATATAATTCTCGAATGTACTATATCGATGTGGAGAAGATTTTGGAGTGCACGCTCGTCGTTTTAAGAACTGGTCACAGATAACTATATACTGAATTGGTCCGAAGACACGTACCGCATGCCGCACCTCTGGCCGCCGCTGCTCGCCGCTTTTCGTTGTGTCACGAGAGCAGCCGAAGATTGCCGAGCGGCCAAAGGCACCCGATCAACAAAAAAGATAAAATTAGTAAAATTGGTACGCGCTTGATTTATTAAAAAAAAAAAAATTTTGAGCCTCCTCAGATATTTAGAAATTTGCTTATAATAATATAAAACTTGAACAGTAGACAACAAAATTTTATAAAATTTAGCACCCAGTCCGTCTTCTGAATCGTTTATGATGCCCCTTCTCTATGTATTTTTACAGGCAGTTAATATGTTTTATTTCCCGCATGAAATTCAAAACGATGTTTGTTGTCACCCTACAAAAATATTTTGTAAACAAAACAGAAAACTTACCAAAAAAAACTAAATTCCACAACCAGGATACCCATCACTATTGCGAAACTTTACACAGCAACGTTTTGAACATCTTGCACACTTTATACTTTACTAAATATTGAGTTATAAACTTGTAACAATTAAAAATACAACTTTGGCCCTATGAAGCATCAGCCATATTGGTTATTGATGTCAAATTCTGTCAAATTGAAACCTCCTAAATGTTGCCTTTCATAATTTTAAAATTACTACGAATAGCTACTATATCTAAATGAAATCATCATTAAATACAAGAAGAATGCGTATAAAATTTCAAGAAGCATTATTTGAAATAAAACATTTAGTTGCAATTCATTGTATGTCGCATAAACCTATCAAAATGCATGAACACGGACTATTTAACGATAACTGGAACAATCTAAAAACTACCATCTGTTTCTTATTTTTTTCTGGTAGTATGTGAGAAAGGGACAGAGAGGATTTATCTTAGTGTCTTGCTCCAGGCCATTTTTCCCTTTTGCGTGTCAATAATACACATGAACTTAATGCTAATGAGAATAAAGAACACTTTAAAGACTGTCATATTTCTTCGTAGTCAATCTAGTCTACTCTAGTAGAATATATAAAATCTTTGATTTTGTCCAAATGAAATGTCAAAACACGTGTAGCGCCAAAAACTACCGTAATGTCAAATTTTATAATAAAATAATATTTTATTAATATTAACATAAAGTATTCATAAATCATGTGTTGCTACGTAATTTAGAAATGCTAATTTATTATTTTAGTTATTTCATAGTAGTATACTAGCTCTGCCAGCGGCTTCGCCTGCGTGACGGCGGTAGAAAGTTATTTCAAGGGAACTTACTCCCGGAATTAAAGTCTTATCATTACCTTTTCACCCGTGTTAAATGAAATTTCTCTATACAAATGGACTTCATACCGGGGCCGAACCTGCCTTTCAGAAGCAGACCCTTGGCCCCATTAGACTTCAGGATTTTGCCTTTTAAACGAAAAAGCGCGCCGTCGACACAGGTTTTTAAAACGTGCGTCATCAGCGCGTTTAAAATACGTGGTGTACCTACCCTCAAACGTTTCTTTTACAACAAAAATTCGTATACTTATATACGAACTTTAATTGTATATGACAACCTAATTGATTATCCGTCTAGGAACCTCGTAACCTATTTGAAGCGGTAGTTTCTTACAACGCGGGTAATATTTCATGAAGCGGGCGCCACGATAAAAGGGCAGGCACAGACGAGTTCCATTAAAAGTTTAGGTATTATGTCGCTCCGGCTCTATTTCTTCACGTAATAAACAGTAGTTAGATAAGGCTAGTTAAGACGATCTTTTTAGAAACAAAATACTTATTAGTATTTACGCCAGTTGCACAGTTCCTGTCCGATATAATTATAGATATCACTGTTTTTTTTTATGTTTCCATGAATATTATATAGACTGCAGCGGGCTGCAGGACACTGGCACTGCGTTAGAGATGGGTTGAGGAAGCCCCATTTGGCCAAATTCAGACAAAAGAAAGACAACCGCTTACACAAGGAAGCTACCATAGCTATGGTAGCTGTTGATATTACAAATGAGTCACTCGATCCACCTCAGCTCCTCAAGAAAGGAGCTTCTCTCTCCCTGTTCCCAGAACAGATGATCGATGGAGCTGAAAGGCTCTGGAATGGCGACCACGCACTAGAAGAAGCAGTGGCCTAAGACCTTCCAGAAGGTGGACTGATGACCCTGGTGAGAGTCTCGGGAATGCGATTGATGCGAGCGAGACGCACAAAACCATTATTTTGATGTAGCGACACTTGAGGAGGACCTGTGTCCAACAGTGGACGATGATGATGATGATGATGATTATACACATTGGTTATTACCTACGAAAACTTTAATTAACTTAACAGTTAACGTAGATGATTATAACATGTTTCTTCCGTCGAGTAGAACGTAGTAAATTATAGCGTCCTATGGGAAGACCCGACTAAGTGTGTCATGGCGAAATTAGCTGCTCTAGACCATAAATCTTGTTTCAAATTCGTTGGGGAAGGTACAATATGTTATATGATAAATGATGATGACATCAGAGAACCTTTTAGTGGTGTGGTGCAAAATATTTCATAGGTTAACTTAGCTAGAACTACATTAGACCGACGCACTCGGGTAACATGGCCCCCCTAGCCAAGTTACAACCGTTTCGCTTGCGTCGAACCCTTCGAGTTGACCTTGCCGCCTATTCTTTTGTTCTAACCACGTGACTGAGCGTTGAGACGACGTTATTCCCGTACATTTGACGCTTTCTACAAGCGTTAACTATTGCAGAATAGCAACTTGGCTAGGGGTGCTGAATTGTACGTAGAACGACGTCGCGTGGCGTGGATCTAGTGTGGCTATACAAGTCTAGTAGTTCCATAATAAAATGTATAGAGACTGACGCGCCCATATCGAACAGTTTGGCACACGTGTCAGCAGTGTAGAAGCGGAATTGTTCCAATCAGCTACGGCTATTCTGGAATACAACCCGCAACTGAAGACCACGGGTGGTTTTTAGTCAGTAAAAGTCTGACAGTCCCTTTCAGACCATCCAGAGTGGAAAAGACGTTTGATGCTCTCCCTAAAATGAACTAAGACCTACTTGCACAGGTTATTCTAGGTTTACTCCTAGAAGTTAACTTCGCGTATTGCTAGGCTTGCCTTGTCAGTAAAAGTCTGAAATCCATCCGTAAGTGTCAGACTTTACTGCCACCAGTCCACTGTTTAGACATTCAACTCGTTTATTAGTAGCATTAATTGTCCCCGCACACAGACCTCAAAAAAACGCTAAAAGCGGCTACAAAAAAAAGCTAGAAGCCGCCGCGAAAAACAGCTGAATTGTGCGACAGCTTGTGGCTGGAGAAGCTTGCGGCGGCTTCAAGTGTTTGTTTGTGGCGGCACCGCCGCACACGAGCCACAAAAAAAGGCCGCCTCCGAAAGAAGCTTGAAGCGGCTTTTTTTGTGGCCTGTGTGTGGGGGAGGGGGACAGTTAAACAAGGACATAAGGTACTTTTGTCTAGCTTTGATTCAACTTCGCGTCCGCAATAACCGTCATTCACACGGGTGAATTCGCGGGTAAAATCTAGTTTAACATTTGGGTAATTATTAGAGTAAAATTAAATCTGATGTAGTCAACACTGGTTCAATAATCAAGGTAGATTAAAAGATTTTGATCATTGCTTACTAATAGAACTTCATAAAAAGTATCAAATATAAGTATTTTTTAAATGATTAAATATTATAAAAAATTCCCAAGTCGTTCGAGTTTTTAGACAGACTAATACAACACAATTCGTACTTAAACGCTTGAGCACAACAGGATTCAAATTCGATCTTACACTGACCACCATTACTTAGTCCTTTCTTCCAATTCGGTGCATCCCACACCTGCAGTCTAAAGTGTAAAAGTGCTCCATTCCCAAAGGGATCAGAACGCTGGTTTCGCAAGGCCCACCGACAATGCGCCAGTGACCTGATTATATGTCATTAGAACGCCGAGTTTAACTAGCTTCGCGCAGTTTTGATGGATCAATAGACTGGTGGGTTTATACTTACACTGGTGAATACCATAGACAGGGTTTGGGGCTAGAACATACTATGGCAAACTTGATAGTTGTATTATGGTTATCTGTATTAAAGAACAGACCATACTAATTTATCTATCTAGCCTTTTACTAATTGGATACATGAACTATTTGTCTCAAAAATTAACTTTAAAAAAATCTCAAATAGAAAGAATTTTTCAAATCAGTTCTAAATTAAGTCCTTTCAAGATGCTTAAGGTGGCTTGAGGAGCTGGGGTGGATCGAATGACACACCTGGAGTTACGGACGCCATCGCGCCAGCTCGACATACAAAACTATTGTAGGCGACTAGGCGCCAAGTAGAATCAATGCCCTTTCGGGCCGAAAGATTTTAAAGGAGTTACCGTGTTCCTGGTACGCAAAGGATAACTTAAGGACAGGTGGATTTTAGTCAGTTAAATTCTAGCACGTCCTCTCGGTCCACCCTAGAGCTACAAAGTCATTTGATAATTTCCCACTTTAAAAGAAAAACTAGAAGAGCTAGAAAGATGACAGACGGATCATACCAGCAAGTGGGACCTTGACAAGGCTTCTATCGTGCGGAATAGCTCTCTATTGATACAGAATGACTTGATATTAAAGCCGTTGATGCAGCGAAAGGCATAATTGACCTTTTCATAAATTGGATTGAAAAACAATTGATGTCAAGTGAATCAAGATCTGCCACCAGTCTGGCAGTCTGTGTTGACAAGTGCAGTCATTAAACCTTCAACTTTTGGCTTGGTTCGACGAGTGTATTCGTGTACTATTCGTCGTGTGATTGCGCCTGGGTACTCCATCTCGTTTAGCTCTTCAATCCTCATAGGTGACAGAAGAGCTTACGAGATAGAGTGTTTAGTCGTGGAAGTGCGACCCTGGCGGAATAAACAAAGAAAAAAATAAACAAAGAACATCCAATGCCACCTAAACAGTAACGCAGACGTCTACACACAATGGAAATGTATGGATTAGCTTATTTACTGCTGAGAAGTCAAACCGATTGTGGATCTTTTGTGCAGCTTTGAATGCCTTTGTGTGATCTTATCGTACAGACCATGAACACGTGTAGAACGCTTACGCAGAGTTTTTACCAGAGAGAGATTGTTATCATGAAGAAATTGCTTAGGACGCAATTACTAACTGATTGTGATGAAAGAAGGGTAGATAATGACTTTCTGCGTGCGAGTACTGTATGTCAAAACGTTATGGATGTTCGGTTCGGTTTCCGAAAGGTCAGAATTTTCTGATTGATTTTGCGAATCCGGTTTCGGTTCCGATACAATTGTAATCGGAAGTTAAATGCGAGGTACAAACCAGTTTTTACTGGTCGCGCGTGGAACCTCCTCCTACCTCCGAGCTTTCAGTCACTTACCTACTCTTTCACTTGTTATTTAGTTTCTTTTTTTTTATTTATTTTATAAGTCCGGATAATGTGGGTTTTAAACCTCATTAACCAACCACCACGGTGATCACCATCAGCACATAGAAGGGGCGCCGTTACTTGTAAAAAAAACACTCCATAGCTCCCTCTGTGCAACGCCTGTTAGGACGGTCCGTCACTATTCGAACTGAGCCCAAGTCGTCGACGGCGCGCACTGTTCCCGCGCGCCTCAAGGAGTTGTCAGCAACAGCAGGGGCCCAGCTGGATCGAAGCCTACTGGGGCCAGGGTTAGCTCTGAAAGGTAGCTCAGCCCCGGTATGAAAGGCAAAAAGGAACAGGGTGGGTTTTTTAGTCAGTAAGAGTCTGACACTATCTCCCGGTCCGCCTAAAGGCGGGGGATGTCATTTGGACGATTTTTACCTACCAAAAAAATTAAAAAATGCACCTATGCAGAGCCTGCCTCCGTCTCCAATTCTGGCTCTGGTTCCGTTTACCCAAATTTAAAAACTCCGATTTCAATATCAGTTCCGAATGTTCCGATATAACTACTTCCATTACATCTCTACTGTATGTAAATTGCTTTCTATCACAGTTTAATTAAAACTCGATATCGCGTTTACATCAATACCTAGGTACTTTAACGATGAAAAGGCCTTGAAAAAGAACAATCGGTAACCTTTTAAAGAGTTTCCAGAATCTGTCACGTCCCGCCGTGTCATTAAAATGAGATGAGGGACGGCAGGCGGTCCTAAGTGGCCTTCAGCATAATGTCTCTCAATATGATAAAACCGACTTCATTTAAAGTTTCGTCTGGAGGTCAATACGGAACACTTACTTCAGTTAAGGGTTTGACCATGAGTAATCCTTAACATGCATATAAGGCGACCAGTAAAAACCTCTGAAAATGTCTTATTTTGTATGAACTTTGACACTTCATAATTTGCCTAAAAATTAAAAAAGTCATAAAAGTAATCCTCTAGAGACCTTGCAAATTTTATTAAGATTCTAAATGATGACAACTTTTTCCAAAAACTTTTAAGGGTTTAAAAAAAACAGCTATTTCCTGGAGCAAGTTTTGTGAAATTTTCGAGTAAATCTCGGGATTACCGAATACTAACAGAGTTTCCAGGCGTTATCTCTCTTTTTTGCGTTGCCTTTTCGTCAAACATCGCGTTGGATTGCATTAAATGAAGTAACAAGCTTTTAAACCATTTTCGATGTTTACGATAAGCGAGAGTGGAGAAGGACCCTCTTAATATTTTAGCTCTAGCTTTATTTAAGCCCTTTGTATTGCGGACTTGTAAGACGGACTTGTAAGATGGATTTGTAAGACGTATCCGAAGTTTTAAGCCCCTTGGCAGTAGTACATTTCGGACATATGTCTAAACTCCGCCAACTCCGAAGAAATATGTTGTGGTAGTAGATAAGAGACTTTAGGTTTAAAGAGTTTTTTCAGTAAGAAGTCATGAGAGCGTGAGACTGGGTCAGACTTTGGACCGGTAACTGGTTTGAATAAATCTGCAAGTCTGTCAAGATATCATTGCTATATGCAAGGCGGTAAGTCCCCCTCTTTGAGGAAAGGCTAGAAAGGCACCACGGTGTCCTCACTTTCCGCCTGACGCAGGTCCTCACTGCCCGGGTGTCTAAGTCTATGTCTGAGTATGGTTTCCGCACTTAGTCCTATGCATGGGACCATTGCACGTCGACCATGGCAGCCATAACCTTAAGTGGGCTTGTTCCAACCAGCCCACCTCTCTCCAAAAACAGATTAGGCCTCTCAGGTTTTTCAGGGCATCAGAAAAGGAGTTCAGTGTTCCTAAGATTCGTGTGCGTATTTCAGTGAGACCTGTGTAGTCTAGGAGCACATGCGCAATTGTCTCCTCCCCCTCCAACGCCCGGTGTTGACTATAATGTGGATCACCCAGATATTACGGTGAAAGTCTCCTTAACCTAAGCTAAGCAGACTTTCCTGCCTGAGTCGACTGCGCGTAGTGTTTTACGTGCACCTTCAAAGAGGTGTCAATGAAACAAAAGGGGCCCGGTAGAGTCAATAACTGCTGGATGCTGTGGCTTTTTTAAGGTGGGAAATCATCCAATGACATCTCCCACCTTTAGGCGGGGAGGTATCAGACTTTTACTGATCCACCCACTCCCTGTTTCTTCGTTTCCTTTCATTCCAGGGCCGGGATTTTCCGGATCCTTTCAGAAGCGAACCCATAGTCCAAGTCCCAGTAGACTTCGACCCTGGGGCCTGGGCCCCTTTGATAATGCCTGCTAAGGCTGTGGAAATATTTGAAAGAATTACTGTGGCCCTGGAATGAAAAAGCTGAAGGAACACGGGTGGGTTTTAGTCAGTAAAAGTCAGACACGACCTACCACTTCACCCAGAGCGAGAGAAGTTATTTGATGATTTTCCACCTCCAAAAAAAGGCTAAATTATTTCAAAACATCTATAAATCTTTTAGAATGAAACATTGTTGAACACAGAGAGATCGCAAAACGAACGACCGCGACCCCTGCCCTTTTGAAAGTCCATGGACGGTAGGCAGAGGAAAGTGACGTATCACGTACGAGTATTTCGTTATCCACGGTACTCCAATTTTAACGATTGCTGAAAGCTGAATGTATTGGCCTTTTCTCTCCAAGCCCCTGTACCAAGACCAAGTACCTGTATCTGATCAATACAATAAGGAATATAGCAGGCATTTTTTTTTATTTGCTAAATTTATAATATAAACATAAATCGCTAAATGTGTTGCTAAGCGCAAATCTCAAGAACAGCAGAGCCGATTTCGATAATTGCTTTTTATTGTGTTTGTTATTGTGAGAAGGTTGTTATGGACAAAAATTAAAATTAGGGTAGAGTAGGGTAGTGTAGGGTAGAGTAGGGCAGAGTAGGGCAGAGTAGGGTAGTGTAGGGTAGATTAGGGTAGTGTAGGGTAGAGTAAGGTAGAGAAGCTAGTTAAATATATGTTTTAAATCTGACAAGGTTTTGACGTCAAAGGCCGTGACACCCGTACGGCAACCATAGAAAACGACGTCATGACGAGACAGTTAATTTAAAAAAATATATATTTGTTTAAATGTATGTCGTTTGATTTTCTACCAATCTTGATATTGTTTTCACAATAAGTATTCAAATTTTTTAATATTTATTAATAAACCGGTTAGATAGAAAACATTTTTTTCACGCATAGTCCACCACATCACAGAAAAGATGAACTCTTTCATCTTTTCATTTTGCATTGTCATCTGATCCAAAATTGCAGCTCAATCGGTAACCGCGAAGACGGTCAAATTTAATTTGCAAGATTTGATTACAGACAAACATCGGGACAGGTGAAACTAAATAAAAGCTTGTAAAACAACATGTTATCGTCTCATTCCGTCACAACCAGATCAATACAAGTTATAAAATAGAGACGACAAGCCCCTTGAAACTAGGAAAGCCTCTTAATAATTCTAAGCATTTTACTCTTGAGTGGCCCGGGCCATAAATTGGCGTAATGGGCCCTTTCAAGTCCCAAAATGGTCTTTAGTCAAAGTGTAATTGCGTCGAGTACGCTTGCTTTAACGTCAAATAAACCTCTCCCTTTGACCAAAACATCGGCAACTGACAGATGGAGGGATGCACGACTTACTACATTAGCAAAGAGAAAAGAATATCTAGTCTATTTTTTTTTTTTCAAATAACTTCTCTCGCTCTGGTTGGAATGAAAGGGAGTGTCAGGCATTTTTTTGTCTTTACTAATAATGGTACCTACTTATATTTTCAAATATTTCTAAAAAAAAAACAACTTGAGCCCTGTTCTTCCAGATACCGGTGAGCTACTTTTTTTTATATTTCTAATAATTAAAAAAAAATACTACAAAATCAATTTACTAAGTTAGAATCTATATTTATAAAAATGAAACCCGTTTTCCGTTGTCACGACATACGAGTAGCATGAAAACGGCTTGACCGATTTGGCTGATTTTTTTTTTTGTTGTGGTTATTATTGTGAGGATAAGGTTCTTATGGAAAAAAAATAAAATTAGGGTAGAGTAGGGTAGAGTACGGTAGAGTACGGTAGAGTAGAATAGGGTAGAGTAGTGTAGAGTAAGGTAGAGTAGTGTAGAGTAGGGTAGGGTAGAGTTGGGTATAGTAGGGTGGAGTAGGGAAGAGCGGGAGCGAAGCCGCGCGGGCTGCAGTATTCAATAAATAAGTTAACATTATTGTTCCATATGCCAGTCTCTGTGCATATCCTTGACATATGCAAATAGCTCTACAATATAAATGCATGTATAATAATATTAAATGTATACCTAATAGAAAATAAAAAGTACTCTATCGCATTAGGTTACCCTGTAATGATAGTTGTAAGTTGGAAATAAATATTTAAATAAATAAAAAATCTAAATTGTCTGAGGAGATTAACGCCCAATACGGTAACGGTCTTTAAGGTGGTGCATCATGACTCACATTTTCACTGTTTTTCATACAACCGCTCATAACTGATTATGACGTTATTACATACTTTTCATTAGATATTTTGAAAACACAGTATCTTGTGGATATTACCTAGGTTTCTAAAGAAGCCAATTTCTAAATTTGTGTAAAACTAATCCAGTAAAAACCTCTAAAAATGCCCTATTTTGTATGAAATTTGACACTTCATAATTTGCCTAAAAAAGAAAAGTCAAAAAAGTAATCCTCTAGAGACCTTGCAAATTTTATTAAGATTCTAAATGACGACAACTTTTTCCAAAAACTTTTAAGGGCTTAAAAAAAACAGCTATTTCCTGGAGCAAGTTTTGTGAAATTTTCGAGTAAATCTCGGAATTACCGAATACTAACAGAGTTTCCAGGCGTTATCTTTCTTTTTTTGCGTTGCCTTTTCGTCAAATATCGCGTTGGATTGCATTAAATGAAGTAACAAGCTTTTAAACCATTTTCAATGTTTACGATAAGCGAGTGGAGAAGGACCCTCTTATGTCAAGAGTTAGATTGCTTCTAGGCAAGCGTGTTCCATCGTCGGCCACATCATCGCTTACCATCAGGTGAGATAGTGGTCAAACGTGAGCCTATAAATTATAAAAAAAAATACCATTTTTAACCGATACATCACCAGCATACAAATATACATTCAAAATGTCAAAGCTATGATGAACAATTTCGTTCAGGTTTACTTTAAATAGCTATTAATTAACATGACAATAGAATAGGAAGGTACTGTATTTAAATATTAAAATAATTGAAGAGGTATTTGCGGAAACTACAGTTGTTTACCGGCAATGTAATTAAAGTTAAACAACCGTAAAAAAAAACTATCAACATCTATATATATAAAAATGACCCCCGTTTTCCGTTGTCACGACTTGGCATGAAAACGGCTTGACCGATTTGGCTGATTTATTTTTGTTGTGATTGTTATTGTGAGGAGAAGGTTCTTATGGAAAAAAAAATTAGGGTAGTGTAGGGTAGAGTAGGGTAGAGTTGGGTAGAGTAGGGTAGGGTAGGGTAGGGTAGAGTAGGGTAGAGTAGGGTAGAGTAGGGTAGAGTAGGGTAGAGTAGGGTAGAGTAGGGTAGAGTAGGGTAGAGTAGGGTAGAGTAGGGCAGAGTAGGGTAGAGTAGGGCAGAGTAGGGTAGAGTAGGGTAGAGTAGGGTAGAGTAGGGTAGAGTTGGGTATAGTAGGGTGAAGTAGGGAAGAGCAGGAGCGAAGCCGCGCGGGCAAAGCTAGTTATTTATACATATGTATATGCGGTCGAGCTCGTGTAGTACAGTACCATCGGCATCTTCTATGACCCACGATTTAGACTTGAATTGCCTGGAGAGTACTCTAACTTTCTTAAAACGGTCTGCAGAGAGAATCTCTCAATGTCACTGCAAATGCCTTCAATAAAGTGGTTTCTGTCGTGGCGTGGACTACTGGGTTCCTAACTGCCCACAGTCATTTGTTATTAACCGACTTCTAAAAAAGGAGGAGGTTCTCAATTCAGATGTTTGTATTTTTTTTATTTGTTCGCTCATAACTTGTCGCTTGCCAACCGATTTGAAAAAATATTTTTTTGTTAGAAAGTGTCCAAATGGTCCCATAGTCACCAAGTTGGGATCTGATGATGGAATCTAGGCAAAATCGAGGGAACTCCTCAAATTCATTTCAATTTTTTTGTGAAGTCGGTTATTTTTTTTTTTTATGTTTTATAAAAAAAAACTTTTTACAAAAAAAAAATTAAACCGACTTAAAAAAGTACAAAATAATTTTAATTTCGGAAGTCGGTGTTTCTATAATAGATACCTAATTTTGTCTCTTCGTCATTGAACACCGACTTTCGAAATTAAAATTATTTTGTACTTTTTGAAGTCGGTTTAATTTTTTTTGTAAACGTTTTTTATTTTTCACTTTTTAGTTATGGTAGCACCACTAAAAAGTACCTACCCTTCAGTTAAACATAAATTACCATATAGCCAGAATGCATCTCATAACGATTCTAATAATCCCAAATACGGTTATATTACATGAATTTACCTTCCGGCTTTATCACCAGATCAGTTCGATATATCCCCTCCCCCTTTTCTTTCAGTCAGTTATCGAATACACTTATAAACAAAGCAATTTTACTTGTTACGACAATTCTGCTATGATTCTATGAGGAGTTCTGTTCCATATCTTCGATGTTCATGATCAGATCATAACAATATTTCTATGGGACCAACTTGGAAGCATTACCCTTTCAAACAAAAAAAAAAAATTCTAAATCGATCTACAATTGACCGACAAAAAAAAAAAACATACATTCAGCCGAACATAGAACCTCCTCCTTATCGAAGTCGGTTGAAAAGAGAACAGTTCCATTGGGAAAGTTGTAAGTTGTAAGTTCCATGTAATGCTAAGTCGGTTAACTTATTCAATCCGTATTAAGGAACCTTGATGACCTTGATTGACTAGGTTCAAATTGAATGAAATTTGAAATATACCGTGGTTATACAATGCCTGCTTGGTTACTGAAAATTTAGGCTTCTAGTTTTATACACCACTAAGTTACAAGGGATCGAAAATGGCCTAAACTGTTTCGAGAAAAGAATGCTACGGCCGTGCCACGACGGCGCGCACTGTTCCCGCACGCCTCAAGGAGCTACAGCAGCTATCAGACCCAGCTGGGTCGAAGCCTACGGTCGAGGCCAGGGTTAATTCGAAAGATAGCTCAAGCCCCGTTACGAAAGGCAACGAAGGAACAGGAGTGGGTTTTTAGACAGTAAAAGTCTGACACTATCTCTCGCTCCGCCCAAGAGCGGGGATGTCATTAGATGATGTTCCCAGCGGCAAAAAAAAACGGCCGTGCCACTTTTTTGCTCGTCTTGGTGGGGGCACTGCCATGCCCCCTTATAATAATTTTTTGTTCGGTAAAATGGAGCTGCGATTTTTGTAGTACTGTTGACTACTTCAGCAAAGTTTGCCGAGAACGTTGACTCGATACATTTACTGCCTAATGCTACAAAAACATTAATGTGTACATACATTACATATTGTAATGGTACCTAAACATTTAAATCTATTCATGCGAAGACGTGGCTTAATGAACTATGTGTTTTTTTTTTTTTGACGTCGGCAATGATTCAATATATGTGGTATAGTGGAACGAATAAACGTTTTTTTTCTTTCTTACTTTCTTTACACAAATATTCGGCAAAATTGGCTGGTCTTACCGGCTTTTCAATTACATACCTGGCAACCCTATTTAAAGGCATGAAAAATAAACAAACATTTTTCCCTTAACAATCTGAAAGTCAATGTCGATTCAGATCAAACGTACTTAACAAAATCAAATATATTAGGACTACAAAAGCCTTTCGCGAATTTCATTTGAAGCAAATAATGCCAGCTTTTGTATATAATTCTAAGAATTTAATTAAACGACTTTCATCTCGCTGTTCATAGAATGTTATTTGGTATTGGGCCTGATTTTGAAACATTATCGATTAAATGTACTTTTTTTTCGCGCTTTGATTTATGCGACAAGGACCTTTGATATTCGGATCAGATCAGGAGGGTCTACTCGCTTTCTCCGAAACGGAACTTTCGTAAACGAACTATATTCATTTGACGTTTAAAATTGCAAACAATCCTGTATACATATACGAAACAAAACTAATTAGAGTAGGTTTAGAGATTCGGTACGTTAAAAAATTTTCGTTCGTGCGAAATTTTGGGAACGAAAGGAACCGTGGTAAGAAACACGTGAAATTTCAATCGAAACTTGGTTTTTCGGAGAAAGTGAGTAGATCCCCAGTTAGCGGAGAATTAAATTTTGTTTTTTTTTCTTAGGTTGTACACTGGTAGTGTTTAACATTATGAGTAAAGGTGAGTGCGCTATGTCAATTAGAGTGCGCCCCCATCGATAACGTCTCCTCAATTCCTCATATATACTAATATTTTTGATTTTTTGTTTGTAGGAGTTAATTCTCTGAAAAATTTTGGTCCGATTGCAAAAATTTTATCACCGATTAAAAGCTGCTTTATTCCTGAGTGGCATGGCTATATTTTATATACGCGGGCAAAGCCGGGGTCAAATAAATATTAATAAAAATAATATTCCGCAACTACCACACAGCGCCATCTAGTCTCAAGCTAAGCAGATATGGGTACTAGAAAACTGATAAACATACTATACTAATAAAGTATTTTTTTTTTAATTAAAAGGAAACCTTGTAAAAAATTTCACGCTTCCCAGTAGTTTGGGCTGTGCGTTGATATATCAGTCAGTTTCTCCTAATAAATATTTGAAATAAAATGTTTTGAATCTTTGAATCTTTCTTGGCTTTTGACTATCCGTCAAAGATCTACAAATGAGAGGCTCGATTATGTAAATATGTTAAGATCGTCACTCATCTCTACAGATCGACCTCGGCCAGTGTTGCTTAAACTTGGAGGTCAACCCGCGCATACTACTGTTTAACCGATTTCGAAAAGGAGGAGGTTCTATGTTCGGCTGTTTTTTACCGATATTTCGGTCAATTGTGGACCGATTTTGAAATTATTATTTTTTTTTATTAAAAGGTTATGCTTCCAAGTTGGTCCCATAGAAATATTGTTATGATCTGATCATGAACTTCGAAGATATGGAACAGAATTCCTCATAGAATCATAGCAGAATTGTCGTAACAAGTAAAATTACTTTGTTTATACGTGTAGTCGATGACTGACTGAAAAAAGGGGGAGGGGGTAAATTCATGTAATATAACCGTATTTGGGATTATAAGAATCGTTATGAGATGCACTCTGGCTATAAGGTAATTTATGTTAAGCTGAAGGGTAGGTACTTTTTAGTGGTACTACCATAACTAAAAAGTGAAAAACAAAAAACTTTTTACAAAAAAAAAATTAAACCGACTTCAAAAAGTACAAAATAACTTTAATTTCGGAAGTCGGTGTTAAATAACGAAGAGACAAGATTAGGTATCTATTATAGAAACAACGACTTCCGAAATTAAAGTTATTTTGTACTTATTGAAGTCGGTTTAATTCTTTTTTGTAAAAAGTTTTTTATTTATACTTAAATATCAAAGTGTTTATTAATCACGTCTTAACGGATGAACAGATTTGATTGTATATTTCATTTGGAATATAGACTATGATTTGAATGACGGGATAATTTTTATCTCATTAGTACAGATAAAGCAGTGGTGGCCGAGTGGTTACGGTCTCGACTTACGCGTTGTAGGTCACGGGTTCAAACCCAGCTATTTATCTTTTTCCAATTTTGTTTGGGTACTCCAGTTTACCCAGCCAGGCGCATTACTTTGTGTAACTTATTTCACCACCACTGCTCTCAAAACGGTGACGGAAAACGTGATAATAACGGCATGTCCTAGAACCAAAAAAATCGAAGTCGTGTGACATCGACCAACCCGCACTGGTCCCGCGTGGTAAATTACGGCCCATTCCCTCTCCTAGGGAGGAGGCCTTAGGCCTGAACAGTGGGAATATTATAAGGCCGACTATGCTATGTTATGCTAGTACCATAATTATGTAGCGTACACTGCGTCAGACTGTCTTACTCGGAATCCTTACTAATATTATAAAAGCGAAAGTGAGTTTGTTTGTTACGTCTTCACGCCTAAATGGCAAAACCGATTTTGATGAAACTTGGTACACGAATAGACCATGTCCTACAATAGGACATAGAATACTTTTTATCCCGGAAGTATGTTCCCTTGGGATAAATTTCTGCTATCACGCGGGCGAAGCCGCTGGAAGCAGCTAGTTAAAAATAAGACAGTCTGTTTATCGTGTGCTGAATAACGCGTAGTGTAATAGGCGCATACATGTGGTTCCAGTTCTAGCTACTGACAAAACCGTTCAGATTTCCTTGACTGCGTCTAGTTGATATTGATGGAAACCGAAAGTTCAACCCAAATTAGGATGCTATTTGGGTCTATGGCCAAGCGACCATAGACCTATAGACAGTTGACTTGCTAAACAGCACGTCAACCGATCGCCTATAGGTCACAAAGGAATGACCTTTTCTTCACATATGGCTAGGCTGTTCAAACCTCGAATGGGGCTGAGGTTGATGTACCCGGTCTACCTGTTGTACTTCGATGTTAGTAATAGTACCTATACGAGTATGACAGCCATTAGCACATTCGATTAGCTTTAGATTCAATTAAATCTAAAGTTCACCAAACGCGACTCAAGAACTGAAGAAGGGTTCAAAAGTCACAATATATTCTAGATTCTTACCTAACCAATAAGGATTGGTACGACAATAACGAGTGTACTACTTGAAATGCCTTCTAACCTATCCGTGTCGGGGTCTTTTTTTTTAGGTGGGAAAATCATCCAATGACATCCCCACTCTTGGGCGGAGCGGGAGATAGTGTCAGACGTTTACTGACTAAATACCCACTCTTGTTCCTTCCCTGCCATTGTTCCAGAGTCCCGGGGATCTCATTTGCATCACCCATGGCCCCAGTTAGCTTTTACTGCTGGGCCCCTGCGGTTGCTGACATATCCTTGAGGCGCGCGTGGAACACTACGCGCAGTCGACGACCTGAGCTCGGTCTGAATGATCAGACGGCGAGTTACCCATTGCTTGCCGACCGTAAAGCCGTGTCTATGGAGGCCGGAAATCGGGATAAGAATCCCGGCGGCCGGGGCGCGAGGGCCATTACTGCTTCGAAGAAGGTGGCGACCGCCTGCTATTCCTACTCGCTGCGGACTATGGCCTGTACCAAGGCCTGACACGAAAGATCACGCCCCTACGAGGACACGGCGGCGATGCACTGCACACCACGGGCCGCGTTTTTTAATTTTCTGCACGCGGGGCGATTCCGCATGCGTGATGAAATACGCACGATAATAACATCCATTTGTCGAGTTCATGTAGCGTAGTACACTTGATAATAACCGAGTATTGATAATAATACCAGCGAGCGAAGCGATTCTCTGACGTCAGAGGCAGGGCAAACAGAAACCAATAAAAATAATTGACTGATCAAGTAAGGATAATTTTATTGCGCATTCTTTTTTTCTGTAAGACCTCCTATGACGTATGTAGGTAGTAAAGAAAGTCACCTGCTAAGGTGGTAGGCAATTGACACTATTATGATTTAAATGGACGGAAGCTAATGAAAGATTCTACCATTGTTTAATTCAAAATACATGGGGATCAAAGTAGATACCTAATACCTAATTCGAAATGAAAATGAATCAGCGACCGAAAGTGAGATTAATGTGCTTGCGGGAATGTAAAGAGCAACTGAAAAATTACATCAATTTTTTTCTTATTTATTTAGCAATATGTCCTCCTCCCGCAACCCTGACCAGGTCATCGGTCCACCTTGTGGAAGGCCTTCAAACGACGCGTCTGTCGGTACGCGGTCGCTTGGGTAAGGCCTATGTCCAACAGTGGACGTCTTTCGGCGATGATGATGATGTTCGACTCTATATCTTTACGTGCATGACGTGTTAAATAAATAAACTGTAGTAACAGGTGGGTTTAGTCAGTATAAATGTCCAACTAGACGTTCGCTCTCGCACGTTGAGGTAGAGCCATAGACAAACTGACTGAAGTATGAAGGACCAAAAGAAACACAAGACCAAGATGGCTAGATCAATGTAAATATTCTAGCGAATGACGCAGCGAAAGAGCGAAAGCGTGACGTCATAATAACTCCAAAAGGGGGGAAAGACGAAATGGCCTTGAGCCCTAGAAGGTCGCTCGCTATTCGTCCAGATTCGAACAGAGGAAAAAAACTGTTATTCCAAATTCAAAGCCCGCCATGTTTGTTCTTGTTGGTTTTGCTCCATTCAAGAAATAGTAAACCTGACTGCAGCGCTGCACTCTTGTATTTCAATTTCTAGTTCAAGATAAAGTTAATAATTGAATCTTTCCGTAGCTAAGTTCTGTGAAAGGTTTCCGATAATTAAAAGTTGGCGAGGTTTACAAGAAACTTGAGTGGAATATTTTAGAAGGAGGGGTGGATTCAGTTAATTCTCTAGCTTTGCCTATGTTCGAAGTTCGAAATTCGTTAAACCACTTTTTTTTTTGCGAATATTTTTTCCTATGTCTTCCTCTTGGTATTTGCTCATCATTAGAATACCTATCGATTATTATTATTATTATTATTACTTATATACTTTATTGCAAGTACTTAAAAACATAAAGAAAAACATATCTAAAACATGATGTAGGTACACAATCTAATTTTTTTATAGATTTAAGCAGCAAATGTATGAAATCAACCTTCTCGACAAACTTCGATAAAGGTAGCTACAACAAAATTCTCAGCTCCAATTTGCAGAGATCGCGCCTGTTTCTGGTTTCAATGGTTCCACATTTGTCAGATGCAAAACTACATCAACTTTACATCATAATATCCACTAGAAATCAATTAGCAAATAATTAAAACAGCCACGGAATTTCGCTGGAAGAAATCCCGCCAAAAATATTAATTGGCCATTAAAACAAACAGGCCTTCTTTTTTGTGACAGGGACAGGCCTATTATGGCCTAAGGGTGGGTGGCCCATACTAGGTTAATATTAAAATGACTTCGATTTTATGAAAAAAGGTATGCATAGGTACAATAATATATCAAAGTAATGGTCGGTACTTTTCATTTTATTATTATCCGCGATTGCGCATACCTAAGTCTCGTAAAATGCATTTTGAGCGCGATAAGAAAATACCATATCGTGGCTACGAACAGGCTTCGGTTATTTAAATGGTTATGATAGCGTCGTGTTCTTTGAAACTGTTCGATATTTAATTTTGCTGCAAATATGCGGTCTCAAGAACCACCATGGATTAAATAAATGTGTGGGAAAGGTCGCATCTGCCGCAACAAATGACAAGTTCTGGATTCGCTATGCAATTGATAACTCACTTAGGGTTTGATTTATCTCTTGAGGGGCGGCTTTAATCGTTACAAGGCCCCGGGCGGTAGATCTTTGTGAAGCGCTTGTCCACCCTTGTCCTTTATGCAAAGTATGTGAATCAAAACTGGGCACTTTTTGCAAGCTTTTATTTAGTTTCACCTGTCCCGATGTTTGTCTATAATCAAATCTTGCAAATTAAATTTGACCCACTTCCCGGTTTTCGATTGAGCTGAAATTTTGAATGCATGTGTAAATCAGATTACAATGCAAAATTATTATGACATGGAGCTGATCTGATGATGGAACTGGAGGGTGGCTATAGGAACTTCGTAGTTAAATGACACAACCCCATCGAGTTTGGGCTCTTATGATTCGTCTTGACGAGTATTAATTATATAGGTATCTATTAAGGCTTGCTATGAGTAAATGATTTTCATTAAAAGCTTGTTTTTGACAGGTGAGTTAATTATGCAAAATTTATAAAAAGATTTTATATGTTTTCCGGAATTTCGAGTTTAAATATTATTATTTTAGAAGATAGGTATTTAAAAAACCAGCTTCATCAAGCGGTTACGTCCGCGTGATAGTGGGTTAGTGAATTATGGGATTATATCATATATTCCTCTCTTAGTGCTCGCCAACGACATGTGGGCTTTCGGACCGTGGGCGTGTGTCGCTGGCAAAGCGACCGGCGTCCATACTGAACGCCTGCCAGAGGGTCATGGCAATACGGATGGTGCGGGGTTACCGCACGATCTCCCGCGAAGCGGCGAGCCTTCTGGCTGGCCTACCACCGTGGGATCTGGAGGCAACAGTCCTTGCACACATGCATGACATGCGCGTGGAGATGCAACGCCGGGGTGAAAGTCCACTGCCGCAACATGTCAAGGCATGGCGGACAGAGCTCCGGCGGGATCTCATGGTGAAATGGCGTCAACGGCTATCGCAACCCAGTGCTGGGCACGCCACGATTATGGCGGTAAGTCCCCTCTTTGAGGCGTGGCTGGAAAGACCTCACAGCGTCCTTACCTTCCGCATGACGCAGGTCCTCACCGGACATGGCAAGTTCGGGCGGTTCCTGCATCGGATTCAAGCGGAAGAGACGCCCGGGTGTCGCCACTGTGCGCAACGCCCGGAGGACACGGTGGAGCACACCGTCGAGGTGTGCCCTGCCTGGGCGGAGCATCGCCGTGCCCTCGTGGGGGCGATCGGCGGCGGAGACCTCTCGCGCCGGGCCCTGGTCGAGGCCATGGTCCGGAGCGAGGAGGAATGGCAGGCGGTCGCCTCCTGCGAAGCAGTAATGCTTACAAAGGAGGAGAACGACAGCATCAGGCAACGGCGCCCTCGCCGCCGTCGCCGGGATTCCGATCCCGATTTCCGGCTACCGTAGACGCGGGCTCGCGGACGGCGAGCCATGGGTAGCTCGCTGTCCGATCGTCCGGTAATGGACCGAGTCCAAGACGTCGACGGCGCGCACTGTTCCCGCGCGCCTCAAGGAGTTGTCAGCAGCAGGAGGGGCCCAGCTGGGTAGAAGCCTACTGGGGACAGGGTTGAAAGGGAGCTCGTGCCCCGGTATGAAGGCTAGAAGGAACGGCGCGGGGTTTTCAGTCAGTAAGAGTCTGACACTGTCTCCCGCTCCACCCAAGAGCGGGTTTCGTCAAATATGATTTTCCCCGTCGACAAAAAAAAAAAGGCACACTGTGGGTTTTAGTCAGTAAAAGTCTGACACTCCTTGTCACTGCACCCGGAGCGGGTGAAAATATTTAATGATTCCCAAAAAAGATGCAGTGACTGTTTCAGGACACTACAGTCAGCAGTTGCGCTCACAATCGTTCAATCAATATTAGATTATTGTTCTAGCAAATTACATTACCATAGGCATACCGGTCCTAGGATACTATGTGCCTAAACATACCTATACACAATAGCCAGTGCATGCAATAGAGTAGTACTCGTAGCAGCTGCAATGTTTGAGTTATGTCATGTTTAACAATCACAAAAATTCCATTGTTTCTGCTAACTGATTGTGGGGGATAATGATTGTTACAAATAGTTTACCTTATTCACATACATATTAGTATGCCTAACTATCACACTTATATTATAAAAGCAAAAGAGAGTATGTTTGTTACTACTTCATACTTGAACAGCTGAAAGAAATAAATAACTTCCTAGCAGCAGCTAATTTTAACATATATAATAGAATAATGTAACTTGTCAGCGATTCAATTCAGGAAGAATTTATACAAAAAAGTAAAAGCAGTCTTTTTAACTCTTCCAATACCGTCAATTAGAGACCCAAGTAAGACAATGACATGCAAACACCGGTGTTTGCTTGGGGTTTCATGAATTAATAGATAGTAAGATAGAGATATTACTAGTTAATTCATGAATCCCCAAGCAAATTCGTGCATCTGTTGTCATACTATTGGGTCTCTAATTGACAGTATTGGAAGAGTTAAACGTTTTTAATTCATTAAACTTCACACAAACGCCGGTGCTCTGTCATTATCTTTCTATTGTTAGTGATAACATCTGGATAAGAGACACACGGAACCAGGAAGTATGGCAGAAGAACATATATTCAAAAGGAGATTTCATTGGTTTACATCAAATACATTCAGCAGACATTAAAGAATATTTCTGGGTAACAATGAGATATTTGTCTAGGTAGTGACTAGGTTTAGTTTCTTTCAAAAGACTTTTGAAAGAAAAACTGAAATAGGTCACCACTGGCAAAAAGAAGAGAAAAACAATTAATTGTCTTTGTCATAATTTATAATAGACCATGACAGTTTGGTAAAGATGATTTTTTTTTAACAGATTGAGTAGAAATAATAAATGGAATAATTTAGGTACTCTTGGAAAATATTTTTAAGTGCATTTTAGAGTGAAGTTACTATTTTTTTTTAATGATTTTTGCAAAACAAATAGGTACAATTTCGATACAATAAGTGTGTTAAGTTTTGTACATATTTTCATTCATGATTGTAGAAAGTTACGTAAAAGACAATTCGGTCTATAGTAAACTGCGGCGAAAAATAGATAACTCAGAATGTGTAGATGTTTGTCAAACAGCTGCCAATTTGCGAGGTTGTAAATAGCAGAAAGATCAATATTTATGTTTAGCAGTCCGCTCGCATTTTAAAGACGACATTGTATTATTAAATTAAAACAAGTACTTACAGAACTTCAGCTTGCTGTTTCAACTCTTCTGTCTTCAAAATCCGATTGTCGAACATTTCAGGCGCATTTTTTCTGCATGAGTAATATTTTTCTATACACGCTTTCGTCTTTTCCATGTCCCCGTAACAAGCATTATAAAATAACACTAATTGTTTGTCGGTTAAATCCTTAGGCACATATTTTGATTTATCCAGTTTCTGCGTCCAGTAACGGAGCTCATTTATATCCTCCTGGGAAAATTTATCCATTGCTGCCGTCATCTCATTGTAATCGAACTCTAAATCCACCGGCATCTTTACGCTTTTAAATCTATTTGTATCGTAAATCGTACACGAATTTGTTTAGTTTCAACATACACCCAACTTCGAACGCGATAAATTGACAACTAAATTAATTAAACAATTAAATTGATAGGTCTCATCAATGTTGCCATTGTTGAAAATATATTTCTACCAAAAATATTGAAAAGTAGTAGATTTTTTCTGGAAAATGAGTTTATGTCTAAAAATATTTTATTTCTGGGTCAACCATCGTGATTTCCGAAAAGTCAGAGAGGTTAAAAGAGTAATAGGTGTTTCAGTAAAATTTTAAATAAAAAACATGGATTCTGATGCGTCGTCGTAAGTAGTATTGTATAACTTTTCAAGTAAATTTCTTTGTTTTGTACATAAATGTTTGTTTAATTTTGTTGTAATGTTTGTTTCTTTCACAGGGAAACCAACCTTGTAATAGTCACCAGAAGAGATCGCTACAAATTATTCTGCAGGACTTATTGGAGAACATTGGTTATATTGATTGCTCCAATTATATTGTTACCAGTTACTTTTTTCAGTGGTAAAAGCGTTAGTACCTGCCTGGGCAGTCATTACACTAAATTAGAATTGAAATCGTAATTGTGATTGTAGAATGCTCGATGATACACTCACTGCTATCACTACGTATACACAACTGACGTAAGTACGCGTCCGCACGCTATGACGGTTGGGTGCAGAATGCCCCCACTTTTCGCTGTATACTACATCCCTTCCTTGTTTTAAGAAAACAACAATTGTAAATAATCAGATTGTAATTATAATCAAACAATTATTTTCATGCCAGTATCAAGGAACACTCAATCTTCAACTTCAGGATTTGTTTCACTATTCTCATCTTGATTATTAACAACTTTCCAATTATTATTTTCTACCCTTTTTAAATGAATAATATTTCTACGATATTCTTTCCCCGTTAGATCGTTCCTAACTCTCACGTCTCCGCCATATACATCAGTTACCGTATGCGCTTCTGGGTTAAAGTTTGGTGTAAGTTTATTTTCCTTGTTCATGTTTTTTATATAAACCTTTTCACCGATTTCCAAATTGCTGTCCACGGCTTTCCTTTTCATATTCGCATATTCCTTTCCTTTATCCTTTTTCTCTTTATCTCTATCTCTTACTTCTGAATCTGCTATTTTATGTTCAATATCAGCTGCTCCTGGTATTTTATCTCGGAATTGTCGACGAAAAAATAATTCTGCTGGTGTTTTTCCAGTTATAGTATGCGGTGTACTATTGTACATAATCATATATTCTAATAGTTCTTCTTTCCAATCTTTCTTTTCTAGCTGGCTAATTCTTAATCGCTTAAGTACATCCCTATTCTGGCGTTCGACCTCCCCATTCATTTGTGGAAAATAAGGTATGGTGTTATTTATTGTAATACCACATTCCTTACAAAATTCCTTAAAATTCTCACTAGTGAATTGGTTCCCGTTGTCACATGTCAGTGTCGTGGGGTATCCAAGACGAGAAAATATTTCTTTAAGTACGTTAATCGTTCCTGTGGCTGTAATATTCTTCATGATTTTTATCTCCTTATACCGACTAAAGTAGTCTACAATGACAAGTAAATAATCATTTGAGGGCAAGGGTCCTAAGAAATCGATCGCCACGTCAATCCAAGGCTCAGCTGGGAGAGCTCTTCTTTTAATGGGATGAGGTGGATTTGGTGCCGAAACAAGTGTACACCCTTTGCAAGCTTTAACCCTATTTTCAGCATCCCTGTCAATCTTTGGCCACCATACTTTGGTTCTAAGGCGTGTCTTCATCGCTACTATGCCGGGATGTCCTTGGTGAGCAGCTTCGAGAACTCGAGCACGAAGTTTTTCCGGGACAATAAGCTTATTACCCCTCAATGCTATATTGCCTTGGAAACAAATCTCTGTTTGAAAGGGTTTATAAGCATTGACAGATTCGTCCCATTTATTATGAAAAACTCCGTTTTTTAATGCTATAATCTCAACGTCTAGTGCACTGGCTGAATCGATCTCATTCAAAGGTACTGCAACCGGCCTGCTATATTCAATAATTGAGTTTATATAGTTTTCACTGTCAAATGGTACCGGTTGATTTGACTGGCAAAGCCGAGAAATCGAGTCTGCGATATTATCTTTACCTGGGCGGTAGACAACTTTGTACTTATAAGCCTGCATCCGAAGTACCCAGCGCTCAATTCGCGCACAAGGCTTAGATCGGGGTCCAAAGATGATCTCCAAGGGTTTGTGGTCACTAATGAGATCAAATTCTTTACCTAACAGGTATATTTTAAAGTGTTCCACAGCCCATACTAGTGCCAAAGCCTCCTTCTCGGTTTGGCAATATCTTTTCTCACAGTCTGTAAGGCTCTTATTACCAAACGCTATCACACGAGGGCCTTTGCTATCAATTTGTATGAGCACCGCCCCTAATCCAACTGGAGAAGCATCTGCTATGACTTGTGTCTTATCCGCTGGATTGTAATAGCCCAATGTCTTTATCTCCAACAGCTTGTTCTTAAGACTTTCAAATGACCTTTCTTGAATATTTGTCCAATACTTTTGAATATTAGCAGATCTGTTCAATTTTAGTCGGATTAATTGTCGAAGGGGTTCTGTAAGCGATGCCAGCTTGGGAATCCATTTTCCTACATAATTGACCAAACCAAGAAAGCTCTGTATTTCTTCAACAGTGGATGGCCTTCGCGCAGACCGAATTGCCTGGATATATTTAGCTAACGGTTTTATCCCTTCAGCTGTTAATTCATGTCCAAGAAATTCTATTTTATCCGTTTTATAAATGCACTTAGCTTCATTAAGGAGAACATTATTATCTTTAAGTACTTGTAGGACTTTATTAAGCCGTTTGTCATGTTCTTGTCCATCAGATCCATAGATGATGATATCATCTATGAAGTTCGCAGTACCTACGCAACCCAACAATAATCTCTCTAGTACTTTTTGAAACATTTCAGGTGCGCACGACACACCAAACATTAGCCTTTTATAACGAAATAATCCTTTACTGGTGCTAAAGGTGGTTATATATCTGCTGCTTTCGTCAATTTCCAATTGATGAAAAGCGTTTTTTATATCGAGTCGAGAAAAGTACTTAGCATGCCTAAAATTTGGTAAGAGTTCGTCCATTGTAGGGAGTGGATGATTCTCCCTAATTATTGCCTCATTTGCTCGTCTCATGTCGATACAAATCCGAATCTCACCATTATCTTTTAACACTGGTACCATTGGAGATACCCATGGTGATGGTCCTTTAACCTCTTCAATAATGTCAGCTTCTTTAAGTTCGATAAGCTTCCTATTTACTTTTTCTTCTAGGGGAATCGGTATTCTCCTATATGGCTGGATAACTGGTTGTACTTCTTTGTTAATAGGAATCTGAATAGTGACATCTTTAAATTTCGGGAAAGTACTGATATTATTGACGGGGATACCAATTCGAAGCGCATTAAGTTGTATCGCACTGACTTTACCTAGAAGATTACGGGTACCATTTCGAATTACATAAAAAGTTGCAGTTTTAATAATTACATCATTAATAGTTATATTGGCATCAAATGCACCTAAAATATCCAAGGGCTTTTGGCTCCCGTAAGGCAATAAGATTTTATCAGGATTCTTTATTTGATTAGTGACCTTTACTTTATGATTTTTTAGATATTCCCACGTCCTATCTGTGATAATGTTACATTTACTGCCCGAGTCAATCAACATTTCAATAATAACACCACCGACTTTGCAGTTAACTGTTTCATCTTCATCTAAATGAAATATGTAATCCACTTCCTCTGTATTTTTATGTGATTTATCAATTCTTTGTCTCTTTGTTCTATCCGTCTTCTCATCGATCTTTGATTGTATTTTCCTTTTCTGTAATTTAGTCTTACAATAGTCTTTAAAATGTCCGATAATCCCACATCTTGCGCATTTCTTCTCTCTGGCTGGACACTTGTCGTCAAAGGACAGGTGTTTACTACTGCCACACCTGTAGCAAGTCTTTGAAAAACTCTGGTTTGTAGTGGTACATTTCCGAGTATCCAATTTATTAATATCTGATTTAATTGTATCACTGATTTTACTTGAACCTGGTTTATCAAATGTGTCAAGTTGCCTGTTAACGGTTTCAAGCGTAATAGCGATCATAATAACCTGCTGAAGAGTTACACTGTCACCCGCTGATAAAATTTTCTTCCTTAGTTCTGCACTCCGGCTTTTTTCGACGATTTGATCTATTAGATTTTCATCTTTATCAGCATATTGGCATTTATCAGCTTGGTTTCGCAGCCTTAATAAAAATGCTTCAAATCTTTCCCCTTCCTCCTGCTTCATCAGTCGAAACATATATCTTTCAAAATATCGGCTTTGTTTAGGAGAGAAGTATTGGTCTAATTTCTCTATTGCAACGTTATAAACATCTACGTTATCAATTTCATCTATATGAGCTCCGGGAAGATTGTAGTATACTTCTTGGAGGGCAAGGCCACCAATATGCAAGAGGGTGGCCCTCTTTTTCCCACCTGTGTCAATGTTAGCCGCAAGAAAATATATTTCAAGGGCCCTTTTCCATTTTTCCCATCTGACTCCTACTGAAACTGGGTCACCTTCGCAATCGAAGTGCTCAAGACCTGGAAGCGCTGATGTTATCTGAGCCATAATGGGGCGATCTGTAACAATCGCATAACTGCTTATAATTTGTTTGGTTAGTTACATTAAGGCTCACATAACCCAACCATACAACCTTTCCGCTAAACCAGTACCGTCTGTCTTATTGACCGTCTTAGTCTCTCATATTGACTATATTAACCATAACGATCTTTTAAAGATCCTCCAATAATACAATATCATAGCCTTTCTTATTGACTATTTATTCACCACAATGTCTCTCATATTGACCTTTCACCCATCTCTCTACGGAGACTTTTTTTTAACACCTAATTGCAAGTCTGTCTCATTGACTTTCCTTCACACATGGCCATTTTCATATTGACCTCACATTCACAGTCCCTTATCGACTCTCATAACACTTATATTTGCTAGTGACCTGTCATATTGGTCTTTCAAAACAATACTATATACCTATTTTCTTTTATTTTGATACTTCCTCATATACCTACGTGTTTACATTCTTGCCTAATGCATAATTGTGATTATGATATTTATTGCATCTAAATCGCTGCAAATATACTTATCAAATACACTAACACTTTTAATGTATATATATAATCGAAATAGATGTATTCAATATTGTACAAATCATAACAATTCATTTGTACTGATAGAATAGATAAAATTGGATACATAATTGTTTCCTATTGAATACGTTCGTCAATTTACGCATTCATTTATTTATTCAAAGGAACTTCTTATAATATTAGTTAACCTCATTAGGAATGCACAATGCAATTTGGTAAACAACATGACTCAGCGCGGTCGGCCGGTAGGTCGCCGCAAGTAATTACTAAGAGATAAAAAGATTGCCATCTTATTTACGTTAACGAGTAATATTGATAACAAATTTACCAATTAGATTTGTCAGTTTTTTTTTTTTTTTTTTTTTTTGTTTACCCTCAACCACATTATGACATTCACACTATAACTGTCCTTATTCTCTTTCTTTTTAGCAAAGTATTTGTGCATTAGGACTTACATTTTTCCTCGTCGCCACTTGTAGAATGCTCGATGATACACTCACTGCTATCACTACGTATACACAACTGACGTAAGTACGCGTCCGCACGCTATGACGGTTGGGTGCAGAATGCCCCCACTTTTCGCTGTATACTACAGTGATAAACCTTTTTAAAACTTCCGATATTTTATATTACAATCTGAAACTGAGCGATGTGATAGATCGAGCGTGTGCTACGGCCCCGTATTAATACTTGTCGCACGAGTTGCAACTGGATCTGTCTGTCCTATCCTACCAGATGTTGCTAAATTACCATATGGTAAAAAAACGAAATTCCGAAAATATCCTGTGCTTGGTTTTCTCCTGAAATGCTCCTGAATTGGAAACGCTTAATTATGTACCTGTCTATTATTTATCTTGTCCTCAATAAATATATCCTTCTGATCTCCTCACTATGCTCGGAGTTATTACATGATAAAATGACAGACTCAGTGCGTACGGGCCACTGACACCCAGGGCGAAAATATTGGTGGCGCCCACTAAAAGGAAGCTACATTTTTTATTTTTTTAACTATTTTTATTCCTAATGAATTTTTTGTCATTCACAAATTTTTTTAAATTTCTTTTTGAATTTGATTTACTTGCACATTTTTTTTTTATTTTCATTTAGATTGAACATTTTGTTAATTTTTGATAAATTTTCTTATATTGTTTTGGCTCTAACGATATCGTTAGAGTCGCTCCTCGACTACAAACCCTCAAAAATCCATCTAAATAAAAAATATGCATATGCACAGAGTGTAGAGCACAGTTTTGAGGGTTTGCACCAGGTGAGGCAGGAGACTCCAACTCCACACTTTGGCGCCCCCTGAATTTGACGCCCTGGGCCGTCGCCCAACCGCCCCCCCCCCCCTAACGCCGGTACTGGACAGACTATGAGGAGTAGTACACCAGGTAGCAGTAGGTACAGTAAGTAATATGACTTCGCAGCAGGTATTCTATTTCTTGAAGGACGGTTGGTCTTGGAACCAACACAAAACCAAGACCAAGCCTCCTTGGTGAGAGACCTAGCTAATCTGTACCCGTTTGGAGGTACGCCGAACAGAGAGTAAAGTCCTGCAAACCTCCGTTGAAAAGGGAGGATCCTTCGACCAGACGGGTGTTTTATCTGGCTGGCAACTGCCCGATAGACGATTTCGGGCTGTATACTATATGAAATTCTTATCTTCCTTAGCAGGCGTACAAGTGTTTCTACGTGTTTCTGTTGATGACAGTGTACTGGTCGCTGGATGTGCTACACCCGGCCGTACTGGCAGTCATTCCCATCGGCCTCTCCTGCATCATGACTGGGATCGGCACCAATTTCATTAAAGAGGTTTGGCATCACTTACGTATGGGCCTACGCCTACCACACGTACAAGTTTCTCACCACCTAGTAAAACTAGTTTTACCAACCACTCGGACGGTGTGGTAGGACCATTACAGCTGTTATGTTGGCAGGCCTGTTTTCCAGCGATAAAGTCCCTTATAATAGAGTAGAGAGAAAGGACTTCTATCACTGTCCAGAGAGGTAATTAGCGCATTCGCATTCTGTCAAAAACAATTGTACTTATTTTCCTTAATTTTGAGAAGTTTTTGACATTCATTGTCGGCGAGATAATACGACTGCGACTTCAATTAGTATATGTTTTCAAGTATCTCGGTTCAAGAATTAATCTGCAGTTCCTACTACGAATTGAATGGTCCGCGAGACTAATCGCTTTAGGTACTTCACAGCTTCTGAATTGTTCGAAAGAATTCCCGCTAATGGAACGCATAGTCAATTGGAGAAACAAGGGTGGACTTTAGTCAGTAACAGTGAATATATGGGCAGAAAAGAGAGAGAGATAAAGCGATCGTGGGGCCAGGATTTTGTTGACTTTATCTAGAAGCCTGATTGGGTGGAGTGTGCAGCCTCATCTTTCTTTCATCAACAGATAAGAGATAGGTATTCTCCGCACCGTCACTATATCTATTTGTTAATGGATATGTAAATTCTTATTCCCTTTGTCTTCAGAAAATGGAGGGCTATACCGAGAACAATGATATAATAATGGACTGTTTGTTTTTTGAGGTGATATGTAATCAACTTCCCACGCTCTGGGTGGAGCGACAGAGCGTGTCAGACGTTTACTGACTAAAACCCACCTGTGTTCGTTCAGTTGCCCTTAGCATTCTATAGGGCCATGGTCAACATTCCCGCAACCCACATGCGTAAAATTATAAAGCTAGAACTACATAGACTGATACACACGTGTAACACGCCCGATTTGTACGTAGAACGAAGTCGCGTGGCGTGGATCAAGTGTTGCTCTACAAGTCTAGTTTCCATATAAAATGTATGGAGACCGACGCGCCCAGATCGGCGTGTGTCCTACGTGTGCACAGTGTAGTTTTACCCACAGAGTACTTTTAAACTTAATACTGAAAGTTCTACCT
Source organism: Mythimna lalbum (assembly GCA_949319445.1). Classification (NCBI taxonomy): domain Eukaryota; kingdom Metazoa; phylum Arthropoda; class Insecta; order Lepidoptera; family Noctuidae; genus Mythimna; species Mythimna lalbum. The sequence continues at coordinate 10,256,695 of OX439364.1, forward strand.
TTATTATGCCTGTATTTTCATTATGTTTTATGGCGGAGTTTTTCATTAAATTGTACATAGTACATACAATATACACACATCACACACACACACACAAACCTACACACCTACACATCTACTTATCATGACATCTACGCCTGCCAGTTTAATTAAACCAGCAATATGACAAGGCGACGTCGTAAAACAATACAGGTGCCATCAAAGCTTTATCGTTTTTATATGGGTATCATAAATCTTTTATATAAAATCGGAACTTGAAACAGAGAGTCTCAACTCTCTCACTCATGCTGGTGTGGTCTCTCATTTTTAATGCGGATGAGATAATGAGATTAGGCGTTAACACGATTTTATACATAGAAATTTTTCTATCGTTGCGCAAATACCGTAAATCTAAAAACTATCGGGGTTTGTAATAATTCTCCCGACCGAATTTCAATCAATCTGAACAATTTTAACAGAGATTAGCCAAGTAGTTGCGAACCTTGAAATTGGCGCAGGAGATCAAATATTACTCAAACGTTCGCAAACACAGGTGCACTCTCTGTTCCTGTACCCTTATAGTCCGATGGCAGGACAATCCAGCATGACCGGAGAGAGATCAGGCCCAGGACCAGCCGATTGACTTGCTTCCCGGGTTCAGGGGGCAGGACCAATGGCTTTTATGTGCTTTCCAAAGCATACATGTGTAACACCACCAACTTTTAAATTCCGAGCTGCTGCTACGGAGTAATTCCTAGAAGAAACAGAATAGTACTTTTTTCCCGACCTGGGAATATAGTACTCAGGACCGTTGCCTGCCCCCCTAGCCAAGTTACAATCGTTTCGCTTGCGTCGAACGCTTCGAGTTGACCTTGCCGCCAATTCTTTTGTTCTGACCACGTGACTGAGCGCCATTCCCGTACATTTGAAGCTTTCTACTAGCGTTAACTATTGCAGATTAGCAACTTGGCTAGGGGGGCTGTTATCTTTATGTTTTCAGATGTACGTTCGTAATGACCTGCTGGACTGTATTGGAGTGATGATGATCACGATAGCCATAGAGTACAGCAACGTGCACAAGAGGCTCGCTCTCAAAGTGTTGCTTATGTTCGGGTGCTCACACTTTAGGTAAAGCTGTACAGTTTGTAAAACCTTTAACATAAAATTGAATAGGTTCCCCGACCTAGGTTCCCGTGCATTATCCTGGGCCGATGATCTGCAAATTTGGAAAGCTGCGAGAACGCCAGAACCCCGTACGGTTAAGTTACGGCTAGAAATTCATGTTATATTTGGGAAGACCTTTATCCACCTGTGGACGTCTTTCAGCTGAAAAAATTATGATCTTGTATAATAACTACGAAGAAACGCAGGTGGGTTTTAGACAGAAAAAGTCTTACAATCTCTCTTGTTCCACCCAGAGCGCGAAAAATCGTTTGATGATTTCCCACCCAAAAAAAAAGATTCGAAGACATTTCACTCTCGCACCACCCGTGGGTGGTCCCAGTAGGCTTCGACCCTGCTGAGCCCCTACGGTTGGTTGATTCGGCAGCTTCTTAAGGCGCGCGTGAAACAATACGCGTCGTCGACGACTTGGGCTCGGTCCGGACGATTACCGGATGGTCGGATGGCGAGCCACCCATTGCCCGCCATCCACACAGTGGTGAATCCTAATCCTTTTTGATGACCTGGTCAGGGTCGCGGGAATCCGATGGATGCGTGACGCACAGGACCGGTCGTTGTGGCGACGCTTGGGGGAGGCCTGTGTACAGCAGTGGACGTCTTTCGGCAGATATGATGATGATGAATGCTTTATTTGTAACTTTACACAAAAATCAATTATAATCAGGGTCAGACCCCCGGAAAAGTAGCCATAGATAATGCTGTGAGGAGAACATACCTACCCATGGCAGGAGATGAGAAGTGATGATCAAAAATTCGTTTTCAGATTAAGTTTTCTCCTATTCTTCTCAAGCATGTTCCTGTCTATGTGGATATCGAACATCCTGGCGTGTGGACTCATGATGCCCGTCGTCTTAGCGATCCTTACTGAACTTGAAAAGGTAACCGAGTTTCTTTCTTGCATCACATTAGTTTACCGCGGCTCTAGAATGCCACTCCCTCTCGCTGCACCCAGAGCGGCGGACTAGCTGTGCAGTTGTAGTGAAATGTATAACATAACATAATAGCTTAATCAGCCGTTATCAGCCTTAGTGTTCCCACTGCTGGAATTCCAGGCCCCTCTTTATAAGATGGAATGGGGCCATAATAATCTACCACGCGGGCCCAGTGCGGATTGATGGAACGGTTTTCCTTCAACGTTCTGAGAGCCACTGCTCTCGCTCTCAAAACGGTGTGTCATTTATCGCTTTACTTTGTGTCATTTATTTCATCACCACTGTGATGAAATAAATGACACAAATTAAAGCGCCACTGCTTCTCACATGGGCTACCAGCCCAACACTGCTCACCACTAAAGACAGTTTAATGATATTTATAGTTTGACTGGCCTGTTGATCTAGTGGTTGGTGGCCATGACTGCTATGCCGGTTCCCACCCAGGACAAATGTTTATATGATGAACATGATAATTTCTGTGTCTAGATGTAATTTATCTATATGTATAGATAAATTAAAACATACTTATATATTTCTAAATACATACAACTATTATGTATGTATTTAGAAATATATAAGTATGTTTATCAGTTGTCTAGTACCCATAACACAAGCTCTGCTTAGCTTGGGACTAAACGGCGTTGTGTGATAGTAGTGGAATATATATTTGATATTGTTTTAGTTGGGAATCGTGGAAATCTACCAAACAATTGGAAAAGCTAAACAGAGTTCCGTACGCCATGAACAAACGTAAGTATCAAGGTGTTTGATACACTCATGAATTCTGCATCACCATTTGGAATACATTATTTAATTAATTACTAATATTTATTACATAACATAAGTAATTATGACAATTATTACAGCATGCCAAGGCCGACCGACTTCACTGTTTTTTATTTTCTTGGAATAGCGTATTCATCATCGATTGGTAAGTTTGACAGCTGTCAAAAATTATGGTTACATTAATCTTCTTCTTTAGCCGAAAGACGTCTACGGCTGGGCATACTTCTAGGCCTCCTTTGCTTTAATGACCAGTACAGAACTGGTCATGGTCGGAAGCTTGAAGCCTCACCAGGTCATCGATGCACCTGATAAGCCTTCCGCGCTGCGTCGTCAGTTTTTCTTGGGATAAGCGGATCTCATCCGGAATTTTTACACACCCCTTGCTTCGACGGAACCTTGATGGCTACCGAAGTCAAGGTTAGAGAAGACAGATTGCTGACGAGCACAAACATTTTTTGGTTGTGCCGTTATTCGCCACGCTTGATATGCAGGTTGGCGATCGGTTTTGTTGTTGTATTATACATAGAATGCTGCTGCTGCCCAATATAGGCTCTTTAAAACAATAGTGCGCCTCACCATCAACGATTGCATCACTGCTTACCATCAAGTCGAATCGCAGTCAAGCACTAGTTTATATAAATTATAAAAAAAACCTGGTGAGCCCCTTAGAAGCATCATAAAACACCCACGGGAAGTGATGGGCTTCTGCACTTCTTTATGTCCTATGCCATACGGTACACCTATGATGACTTCTTGAATTCCAGGAGACATGGCTACAATGATGGGCAGTCAGACCAATCAAATATTCAAAATCTACTGTGAAACGTAAGTTTTAATCTTAATCAAGTCCTGCAACCATCCGTAAGCTTAAGTAACCTAGGTAGTTGTAAATGTATATCGTCATAGAATATTTAAATGATATTGTATTTGAAGAGTAAATTTGTTTTTGAGAGAGAGTGAGTGAGTGTGTGTGTGTGTGTGTTTTAGCATCATTGTCACTGTCTGGCAGTCGCTACCCAGCGCTGTGCACGCCATTGACACGGCAGTAAGGTCTTTTAAGAAAGGCTACAGAGGCGCCTCGATGTCTTCGCTTTCCGCCTGGCGCCGGCACTCATTGGATGCGGCTACTTCGGGAATCACCATTGTACAAATGGCCGGAAAGACGCGGTGAAGCATACGTTGGAGGTCTGCCCCGTCTATCAGGGCTGCGGATTGGTCAAAGGAGTTACCGTAGCCCACCTAAAAGGATCAACTGAAAGAACACTGTGGGTTTTAGTAAAAGTCTGACACTCTGACTGAAAAGCCGCTGAACATTGGGTCACCATACCTTCCTACTTCCAGCGGTGCTATTCTCAAAGAAAACAGTCTTGAGCGTAGCGCTGACCGTAGCGACGAGTCGAGAAAGCAGTACATAGAATTAACAACCTAATGCATAGAAACATGGAACAATAGATTGTTAATCCGAAAGTGTCTGCGGTGACACTTTCGCACCATCGGGCAGTCCTAAATTCTGAAATATTTTTTATTTTAATTAGGATGGATAAATGGTTCAGTCAAGATGACAGCGATGTGGAGGAGTACTTCGACGCCTGAGTGTACTTTGTGTTTTTGTATTTTATTACCGACTTCCCAAAAAGGAGGAGGTACTACGTTCGGCTGTTTGTATGTTTTTTTTTTTTTTTTTTGTATGTTTGTTCGTCGAATACTCCCCCAAATGTGGACGGATTTTCAAAATTCTTTTTTTTTGTTCGAAAGTAGATAGTTCTGAGGTGGTCCCATTATCACCAAATTAGGATCTGATGATGGGATCTTGGAGAAATCGAGGGCAACCTTCAAATTTTATAGGCTCACTTATTGATTTTCGCATATTTTATGAAGTATCTTGTGTATTTGCGTATGGTCGTCACCATCTCAGGTAGCTGGGCTGATGATGGAAGGTACAACTCCTTAACAGTAAGAAGTTACTCGAACAGGCAAGGACTGTTTTAATAAATTGTTTTGATGTTTGATAGGGCATTTGCCACATTGGTCTCATGATCATCAAGTCATGACCTGATGCTGCAGTCAGGATAGTCTGCAGAGTACCTAAGTCCTCGACAACAAAAAGCAGATATATCGAGTTTAGGCTCATTGAAAACGGCTCGATGTGTGGATAAACGTACTGCTAATAAAGAACACCGAAGTACATAGAGACCTGATGCTGAAGCCAGGAGCATCAGGAAAAGTACAAACATGTTAAATAAACGAAGAGACTAAACTATTATAGAAACACCGACTTCCAAAATTAAAGTTATTTGATACTTTTCAGTGTTTTTTATCATTGAAGTCGGTTATATTTTTTTTTGTAAAAAGTTTTTTTTTTATGTTCGTTATGTATTTATTTAGGGTGTAGTAAGTAAGTAAGTAAGTAGTTTAAGTTTTTTTTTGTACATATGTAAATTTTTTACCCTGTATATTATAAATAAATTTAAGTTTCTTGTTCAGTCAAGATAAATCAACAACCTTGTTGCGAACCTATTATACTTTCATAACGTTTAAAAAAATCTATGACATCTAAGTTTGACTATAATATACCGTTTTCTTTCTAACAAAAATAGCACAAACAATGTAGAACTACATTGTGTTTTTCAGGAACTTTAATTTATAAAAGGCATGTAGGTACAAAGTGTTCAACAATTTAAGCTAATTTTAATACCATTATTTGACTTGACAAAAGAATCACATCTCTTTGTTAGAACCTAAATGACCCCTTGACACTACGTCCCTTGTGTTCACAATGTCGTGAATGTTACCATTGTTTTCTGACTACCTTGGTACCTATAACAGTATAACTTAGCTAGGTTACCTATTTATAAATATACTAACAGCAACCATACAGATAAAAGATATAACAAAGTTGGAAAATTTTAAGTCTTTTTGTTGTACCCAATGATATTCAAATAAACAGTACCCCTAGCCAAGTTGCTAATCTGCAATAGTTAACGCTTGTAGAAAGCTTCAAATGTACGGGAACGACGTCGTCTCAACGCTCAGTCACGTGGTCAGAACAAAAGAATTGGCGGCAAGGTCAACTCGAAACGTTCGACGCAAGCGAAACGGTTGTAACTTGGCTAGGGGGGCTGATTAGCTATGAGCGCGCACTCGTGAAGACTCGAAAGGATCCTAATTGGGATTCTTGCCTTTAGGCGTCACGCATCGGATAGTCTAGTCTAGTAATACGCTGCGCGCTGAAATAATGCACATGCAAGTGCTGCCGCTGGTGCGCGGAACATATTTTTCTATTTGATTTGGGAGTGTATAGTATAACATGTAATGTCATTGGTTGTACCGCTACTTGAGTTAAATCGCGCAATCAGTAGCCGTGGCTTAGCCTGGCTTCGTCTCTTGAAAAAGTACACGACTGTTGTCGAAGTTTGACGAACCCTCCCGAAGATTATGGGCCAAAGCGCCAATTTTTAATTTACCAGAAAAAAGCATGGGCATAGCCATAGATATCCGTGGGCATAGCCCTATTCTAACCATAAATTCGAAGACATGTGACATTCACCAACCCGCACTGGGCCCGCGTGATGGCCCATTCCCTCTCCTAAAGAGGAGGCCTGAGTCCCAGCAGTGGGAACATTAAAAAGGCTGATGATGATGATGAGCCCTATTCTTACATTTCTTTCTATCTATGTCAATGGCTGAGTGTCATGTCATGGCTTTTATCCGAAGGATAGCCTACGGGTGACTACTGAAATAAGCAACTTAAATAACCATGATATTTATTTTTTGCAAGGATATTCCCTGTTGGGCCGAAGATAGAGTTTCCTCATTTTATGCTGCTGAATCTCCCAGGAGTTCTGGTCATGGAAACATTACTGTATTTGTGGATGAACTTCAACTTCTTGGGTATGTTCAGGTAAGGTCAAATCAGTAGGTAGGTATACGATGTTTGTCGACTCTTCACGTGAACGGAGGCTAGCACTCCTTAGCTTTTTTTGGACAACGAATGTTTGCTCCAATCCAACGTGGCAATGCTGTCAGCCTTCTGGGTTTGACTTTTCCAACTGACGATGAGTTTTTTTTTATCCTCAATGTTTTTTTTTGTTTTTATACGTGTTTATTGTACTTACCTACATACATTTTTTTTTTAGTTCTGTATACCTACTTAAGTATGCATTTGTTTACCTACTTAATTATTTCTTTACAGGTTTATAGTTAATTAAGTGTCATTTATATATTTATTTCAACAAACAATTATTTATTTCAATAACAATGGCCAATAATGGATGAATTATTAATAAGGTTTCATTAAAAAAAAAAGATAGATAAAAAACAACCTGGCCGATTTAGCTGTAAAAATAATTGAAAGCCATATAACATCTTGAAAAAGAAATTAAAAAAAAAAGAAAACTTTAATGGCATTCGTGACTTTTTTGTGAAACATGGCCAGCTCTTCACTTTATTGGTTAGAATCTGAAAAAAGTTTTGACCAAATAAGGTTTAATTAAACTTTTGAAGGTACTAATTTTAACTTCCGTGCTGTACCTTCGCCTTTGCAATTTTGCCTTAGAGATTTTGGGGAGAAAAATTTCTCTGTACACATAGGTTTTATTTCATAGGTTTTATTTGATGATGATGATGATGATGATGACATAGGTTTTATTTATTTAAGTATATAATGTTCTATTACATTTATATATTGTATTTAGTATATATTTTAAGTAGTATTTTATTTATGTTTAAATTTTGTTGTCATATAGAGGTTGATCTGACGTACAAAATGTCTACATACTTATTGCGGTTAAACTGGCCCCTATACGTACGGGAAATGTATTTATCCTTATGTACACTTTTTCCTACAATATTAAAAACGAGAAGTTATGTTTAGGTCTCGCAGCAACATAGGAATTGGGATGACAGAAGAGGAGGCCCAGTACGTGGACGCTTTGTTGGCTACACAGTACCAGCAGCTCGGGAAACTTCGGTTCCATGAGTTTGTTAGTAACGAACAATATAAATCTATACCTTTTTTTGAGAGATAATATAATTAGTTAATTGTAACAAGGCATTCTTATAGTTTCACCAAGGAGTTGTCCTTGTCAGCAACAGGAGGCCCCAGGTGGGTCGAAGCCTACGGGGGCCAGGGTTATCCGAAAGGAACTCGAGCCCCGGTATGAAGGCTAGAAGGAACGGGGTGGGTTTTTAGTCAGTCTGACACTATCTCCCGCTCCACCCAAGAGTGGGGGTTATCATTGTCATTTATCAGGATTATTGCCCACTGAAAAAAAAGGCCCGTCTGTCTTGCCATCTGCTCGCTCTTCTACAGCTTAACTTAGATACTGCTAGCTCATAGAAATATAAAAAAAAACAACAGCAGTGGCTGTCTTCGGCATAACAGTTAGGATACTTTTTATCCCGGGAGTTGGCTCCCTTGGGATAATTTTCTACTTCCACGTGGGCGAAAGCTATCAAAAGCTACTGGGTTTCAACATAGATAAAATTTCTGTGGGTTTTAAACAATGTTCAAATCCTTCAATGATGGAAAGTAGCCCTACGTTCAGCAGCAATAATCAACGGTTTGAATACCAGGTGGTGTCCGCTGTGGTGGTCCTTGCTGCTCTCCTGCAGGCTACCATCGGCACAGCACGCATCGACCAGTCGGTGTATAACATCTCTGATTTTCACAAGTACGTAATAAACTAGCACCAGGGGCGTAGCGTGGACTAATTTAGACGTGGGCGAAAGCACATCAGCGAGGCCATTTTCTTTCATAAATTCGAAAACGAGACAGCAACTATCGCAATCCAATGTTAGACCACATCTTCGCTGACCATCAGGTGAAATAGTGGTCAAAAGCGAACATATCAATTTTAAAAAAAAACTTCAATCATAACAGAAATATCTTCCCTCATCTGTTATTTGATTATGATAAATATTATATGCTAGGTAATGCGTTCATAAAGACATTGCGAATATCATTGGCACCAGATTTAGCTAGGCAACCTATTCAGAATGTCTTAATAAACGCATTATCTAGCTCTCTCTTGTGCAGTGGCGAAGGCCCACTTCGCCCACGCCTACCTGCGCTTCTTCTTCAATCCTTGTTCATTCAATACTGAGTAGATCTTTTAAGTTACCACTTCTGAGTCTTGGTGACGTCTGACAAACCATCCAGCTTCACCCTTAACTGAAAAAAAGTAATTGGATGATACCCTCCTAAAAAAAATCTGTATCTTTTTTTTAAAGATGAGAATCATCAATTTACTTCTTTAGCTCTAGGGCGTGTCAGACTTTTACTGACTAAAACTCACTTCTTTGTCTTGCATTTTAGGACCTGGGTTTCCCTTTCAGAAGCCAACCCATAACTTGTAGACCGGATTTGAGATATCAGTGCGTCATCATCGCATCATAATCATTTCAGCCGAAAGATGTCCACAGTTAGACACAGCCCCCGCCCCCCCCAAGCGTCACCACAACGACCGGTTCTGTGCATCTCGCGCCCTGCGGCTTCCCATGACCTTCACATTCCCTCACTATCTGTAGGTACCTACCCTATACTGCTCATCTGCCGGTCTTATAATATTGCTGTTGATTCCAGCCACTTCAATGTGTCATCCCCATGTGTGATGTGTGTGATCCTTCTGTTCCTGATGCCTGTTAATCTGGACTTCATAAAATATTTCAAGAGACGAACAGGTATTTTATTTTTTTTAAGTATTAGAATTCTCACGATGTTTTCCTTCACCGTTTTGAGAGCAGTGATGATGAAATAAATTACACAAAGTAATCTCGTAAGTCGGGGTCGTTACCACTCGGCCACGACTTAGTACCAAAAATTCGAAGATATATATGTGACTTTGGTGGATGTCCGCACTGGGCCCGCGTGGTGGATTACGGCCTATTCCCTTTCTTAGAGAGGAAGCCTGCGTCCCAGCAGTGGGAACATTAAAAGGCCGACTATGCTATGCTATGTATTAGAATTTTTAGAAAAGATGAAAGTTTTAACCCTTTCTCTTTAACAATTTACCTACCCACGTTTTTAGAATCAGGAATGATTGAATTTTAGTCTTTATTAAATTCTACTTAGCCTGAAAATCCGTTAAACTGTAAGATTTGACCCGTTCTTAACTCCAAATTATTAATACAAAAATGTGCCTGGTGTCGGGAGTCTCAGGCCCATATCAGACCACTGTAGGCGCAGGTTTGTGGACGGCAAGCAATAGATAGGTTGCGGTTCGACGTCGAGTGATGTCAGCCAGATTGACGGAGTCTTTAAAGCCGATTTTGAAAGCGGAATTACCATGGTCCTCGTAAACGGGTAACTGAAGGCACACTGTGGGTTTTATTCATTTAAAGTTTGTCAGTCCTCTCACTCCAGTAAGAGGGAGAGAAATCATTTAATGAGTTCCCTCATTTAAAAAAATATTAGCACAGACAGTTGTTTCCATAACCTTGCAAAATCCCAACATCGCATTTAGCCACGTGTCTCACATGAATGGCGCTGCTTCGTAACACATAATCAATAAGCTCTATATTTAGAAGGGACGATCGAGCCGCTACCCACCACCCCGACCAAATCGTGTCTGAGCTGGAACCTGGTGCGCCGGGATATTCACTGGAGCATTCCTTTGATTATAGGTAAATTAATTACTTATATAAATAGGGTAACCCGTGAAATTCAAAGTTTCATGAAATAACCATTCAATAGGGTAAGACTAGTAGCGTAGAGGGCGTGGGATAAGTGGGCCCTCACACAAGCGAGGGCTCTTTAAGAACGAGGGTTTTTATAATTGATAGGCTCGCGTTTGACCACTATTTTACCTGATAGTAAGCGACGATGTGGTCAAACACGTGGTTGCGATAGTCGCTGTCTCGTTTTCGAATTTATGAAAGAAAAAAGCCTCAGTGATGTATCTTCACCCACGACTACATTAGTCCACGCTACACCTTTGCCCTTATGTCCTATACCAATACCATCATAATTCCGCTGTGAGAGAGGGACGTCGTTGGACGCCCAAATAAGCCATAAATCATCTTTTGGCTGTATATCTAAGACAATTAAAGGAGCTGTACCCCTAGTCAAGTCGCTAATCTGCAATAGTTAACGCTAGTAGAAAGTTTCAAATGTACGGGAATGACGTCATCTCAACGCTCAGTCACGTGGTCAGAACAAGAAGAAAAGAATTGGCGGCAAGGTCAACTCGAACGGTTTTAACTTGGCTAGGGGCTGTTAACAAACTACTATACCAGGGTAAGGGATCCTAGTAACATCACGGTGCTTGAATTAAATCACCTCGAATCCACTTTATCCTTATTTTTCAGCCGGCAGCAGCACCCTGTTCGAGTCCCTCAGAGACTCCAAGATGAACGAGGAGTTTGAGAAGTTCCTCATGAACTTCGAAGGTTGGCACGCGTCGGTTGTGGTCTTCATCGTGGTGCTCTTCTGCAAGACCATCACAGAATGCGCCTCTAACTCTTGTGTGGTCTATGCGTTGCTGCCTAGCATTGCTAAAGTGGTAAGGAGATTATTTATTTATTTATAATGTATAGGCTCGCGTTTGACCACTATCTCATCAAGGCCTCAAGTCTGCTATTACAATAGTGTCAGAATGATCTATCATTGTTTTCATAATGATTAATTTGGCAAGTTTTGTAATCCGCTAATATAATGGCGTCATTATGACTTTCCAATGGTCAACCACTGACAACCCATTGAAATAAATTGCATAGAATGGTAATTTCGTACAAAATAACAAATCAAGGTCTGACGTAATGCAGTCTGCTAAAATTTTGACAGTTCCTTTGATCATTGAACTACAATTAGAGTCTGCTCTAGTAGGATAATATATAAAATCTTTGCAATTAGACATAATTAGAACGTCACTGTGCAGTTATTGCTTTTAACAACCTTGATATTGTCATTTTACCACAACACTATTGCGTGACCATTGACCGATCAATGATCGATCATTATGAACCGTGTCGGAATGACGATTTTATAAAAATAGCAGACTTAGGCCCCTGATGGTAAGCGATGATGTGGCCGACGATGGAACACTAGAGGTTGAGTAGCTGTACCTTTGCTAAGATCCCCAATTTTTTGGCAGCTGGTTGGACTTTTGCCGCGTTGTAGGAACCAATTTTGGTCCTGATATTGCAGCTTCTTTTTCTTTTCGTGTCGATGCTCTCAAACTATATTTTTTCTGAAAAATATTTGCCTACCTGTACAGCTCTATTGTTGGCCTCTTAGAGATCCTGAAAACTGCAAATGGTTATGCAAGTTGGGCAGCTTAGCAGGTGACGCATGTCCTGTACAGAGGCCCCACACTGGCAGCTAATCATTGTTGTTGTTGATTGTTGTTGTAATTTTTTCGTTTTTTTTTATTATTATTATTGATGAGCGCTGTGGCCAGCACTGCGCTCAAAGCTGTTTTCTTAGAGAATAGTACCGCAGGGTGATGAGACGTGCTGAACTGGTGACGATAGGGATGAGTTCACTTATCGACTTTTTATTGAGAATATGAAGGAATATAAGAGAATGTGAAGGCATACATAACATTAACAGAAACACGGAATCTTTACTTCTTAAATGAGATAATATTATCGGATTATAGAGATATAAACTAGTAGTTTTGTTATCAACAAGTAGTTCCTACCTAAACCATATCAATGATGACTATATTATTGATCAACGTCTCTCTTCTCAACAAATAATGTTCGTACCTACCTAAATGATTTCTAGAAAAAAAGGGGAAACTTCGAGAGCTGGAGCCTTACCATGACGTGTTAAAAGTCGGGGCCTTACCATAACGTGTTAAATGAAAATGTTAGACGTCCGAGTGAGACAGAGGGTTGGAACTATACGTCTGTACCTACATCATATATAGGTCCATCACTTTAACAGTTTAGGTCGTAAAAGGATTGCGTTAAGAGCTCCTGGTAACATTGCTTGTCGCTTCAACGGCCTTCCTTCCGACAACAGACGCGGTTAGGTCTGCTACCACCCCAACTTGCTCTAACAAGTTGTTCTGCAATGGCTAGTCCAATTCTTTGGTTATTTTCCACAGTATAATTTAATTTTCCACCTTATATTAAAAAGAAAATGCACGCGGAGTCACAGCTCACTCGGTTGCGAACGCACATACATTTATCTTTATCTACAGTATGCTCAAAACATGCTCACACAAACAAACACGCACACTTTCAAGGGGCCCGGGCGTTCCGAACTATCATCCAAAGATTCACTGCGTAGCCAATTATTCGAAGTTCAGAACGCTTTTGTTTTGGCCAAACTGTATATTACATTAGCGTATAAGTATATACAGTCAATTGCACAACACTGGTGACAATGGAACTTAGGAAAACTACTTTTACTGGTACTTAAACAAAGGCGCTGTCAGCATCCAATAAGTTCTATACCATGCCGGATAAGTGAGAAGTCGACTGTGAAAGTAAAGTTTTTCTCCCCATTGTTTAGAGTGTGTTCTGCAACATAAACCCTCACTACCTGATGATGGCTGCCACGCTGGCCAGCTCACTGCCATTCCACCTGATGACTGGAACACCCGTCAACGCCATGGTCTGTACTTATGTGCACATCCCGCCTTGGAGAATGGTTAGTTTCTCAACACATTAGCTATAGGTACCTACTCGGTAAATTGGTCCAGCTGTCTCGGAAATATGTCTGACAAACAGACAGAAAACCTTTTAAAAATTACTTGGTTTTTGTAGGTACCGAATATACCTACACTGCTACTTTCATATGCATTTAAAAATTTAAACCGACTTCAAAAAGCACAAAATAACTTTAATTTCGGAAGTCGGTGTTTCTATAATAGATACCTAATCTTGTCTCTTCGTTATTTAACACCGACTTCCGAACTTAAAGTTATTTTGTGCTTTTTGAAGTCGGTTTAATTTTTTTTTTTGTAAAAAGTTTTTTATTTTTCACTTTTTAGTTATGGTAGTACCACTAAAAAGTACCTACCCTTCAGCTAAACATAAATTACCTTATAGCCAGAGTGCATCTCATAACGATTCTTATAATCCCAAATACGGTAAATATTACATGAATTTACCGCCTCCCCTTTTCCCCTCCCCCTTTTCTTTCAGTCAGTCATCGACTACACGTATAAACAAAGCAATTTTACTTGTTACGACAATTCTGCTATGATTCTATGAGGAGTTCTGTTCCATATCTTCGAAGTTCATGATCAGATCATAACAATATTTCTATGGGACCAACTTGGAAGCATAACCTTTCAATAAAAAAAAAAAATTTTCGAGATCGGTCCTCAATTGACCGAAATATCGGTGAACATACATACAAAAAAAAAATAAACATACATTCAGCCGAACATAGAACCTCCTCCTTTTCGAAGACGGTTAAAAAATATAACAAGCATTCACTTCAATGTTATTTATATGTAAGTACCTATAAGTACATACCTAGAAAGATGTTAGAATTAGATAACAAACTTGATATTTTACATAACAAAGTACAAATTCTATTTTAAAACCCATACTTTTTGTATGGCGTTTTTCATGCAAATGATCACGTAAGATACTCAACGCTAAAGTCGCTACTTGACTTGGTGGCGATGAATTATCGCCAATTATACATATTTATACGGATATAAGGTTATAATGACTGGTTTTTAAGACAAGCCATCATTCATTACCTACATCATCAGTAGCGTAGCTAGACGTGGGCGAAGTGGCTCCTCGCCATCGGTCTCTAAAAAGGCCTCGAACAGGCATGGGCTCTATAAGAACGAGTTTCTTTACAATTGATAAACTCGCGTTTGGCCACTATTTTGCCTAAGTAAGCGACGATGTGGTCGAACAATGGGTTGCGACAGTCGCTGTCTCGTTTTGCGAATTTATGAAAGAACAAGTTTGTAATAAAAATATTATTTTCATAGCAAGCGAGTATAGCACGGTATAATACCAGATATAATTAATACTCATCAAGACGAATCTTACGAGGCCAAACTCGTTGGGGTTGTGTCGTTTAACTACCAAGCTCATATAGCCAACTTTCAGTTTCATCATCAGATCAGCTCCATGTCATAATAATCTTGCATTGTCATCTGATTTACACAATTACACATGCATGCAAAATTTCAGCTCAATCGGTAGCCGGGAAATGGATTTGCAAGATTTGATTACAGACAAACATCGGGACAGGTGAAACTAAATAAAAGCTTGTAAAAAGGCCTCGCTGATGCGTCTTCGCCCACGTCTAAATTAGTCGACGCTACGCCTCTGCACATCATATACTTCAACGTATTCTTCGTTACAGATGTACGCCGGCATCGGTCCCTCAATAATAGCCATCGTGGTGGTCTGGTTCACCGTGGTGGTGTGGTCTACGGCTATCTGGACCGACATCACGCTAGACCCTGACTGGGCAGACGTCAATATCTTTAAGATATTTAGAAACAGGGTTTAGTTAGTTGTAAGTAATAAAGTAAGTGATGGTTGCATTTGGTTCTATTCGTTTTTATAATAATAATAATAATAATCGGTATTTGCAGAATCGCATGTTCCAGAGCGATGAGAGGTGGGTGTACAGAGCTTGGGAGCGACCTGAACAAAGTGTGACTGACGGGCTTCGTCCGGACAGTGCTACCACGAATACATTCTGGCGTAGCATCTGGTCGGAGCCCGTATGTCACAATGAAGGTGGCTGGATGCGTGTTGTTGAGCGCGTGTGCGATGCTATACCAGAAATGGATAAAGTTTTCATCACCCCATTAGATGTGGCCAGAGCAGTTCGTCCGTTACCAAATTGGAAGTCTCCAGGACCGGACGGACTGCAAAATTTCTGGCTTAAGTGGTATAGCAGCTCACACGCGATTCTGGCATCACAATTCCAGTCATCCTTAGAGTCTGGGTCGCTGCCTGAGATTTTAACAACTGGTGCCACCCACCTGCTCCATAAGACAGGTAGTACCGCGGACCCCAAGAACTATAGACCGATTACATGTTTGTCGACGGTCTATAAACTTCTTACATCCATCCTGAGAGTGAAAATTAATCTACACATTGAGAACCACTCAATTATGTCTGCCTCTCAGAATGAATGTAGGAACGGGTCACGCGGCACTAAGGAGCTACTCCTCATAGACATGGCCATAAGCCAACAGGTTCGTCGATCCCGTAAGGATCTGTCGACATGCTGGATAGATTATAAGAAGGCCTACGACTCTGTTCCACATACATGGCTCATGAAGGTGTTGGAGTTGTATAAAATAGATGCAACTCTACGCACCTTCCTTGAGTCATGTATGAGGCAATGGAAAACGGTCCTTTGCTATCCAGGATGTCGACCGATCCAGGAGAATGATGAAATGGATTAAACGGGGAATATTTCAGGGCGACAGTTTGAGTCCACTTTGGTTTTGCTTAGCCCTGAATCCTCTAAGCACGTTGCTGGAGGATTCAGGCCTGGGCTATCGGTTGAGAAGAGGTGGTCAGGTCCTATCTCACCTGCTTTACATGGATGATCTGAAACTCTTTGCCCACAACAATTCGCAACTGATGGAACTACTGAAAGTAACTGAAACTTTCAGTAGTGCCATCAGGATGGAATTTGGTGTGGACAAATGTGCAGTCATGCATGTAAGGCGAGGGGAGATAGTGGAATCCGAGGGAATTCAACTCTCGGATTCTATTCACCTTAGAACCCTCTCCTCGACCGAAACTTATAAGTATTTGGGTATGTCGGAAGCGTTAGGCATTAACGTCGCTGACATGAAGCAAACGTTGAAGGAGCGCTTCTTTGCCCGCCTGAAGAAGGTTTTAAACAGTCTTCTATCGGGCGGAAATAAGGTGCGCGCCTTCAACGGTTGGGTCATGCCGGTTTTAATGTACTCTTTCGGCATACTCAAATGGACTCAGACTGAGTTAGACGCCCTGGATAGGCGGGTCCGTACATTGCTGACCGCAAATCGGATGCATCACCCACGATCTTCGGTGATGAGACTGTACATCCCGCGGAAGTGTGGAGGTCGTGGCTTTTTGAACGCAAAGACTCTACACAACCGCGAGGTGTGCAGCCTCAGAGAATACTTTCTCAAAACCGACGTGGGTATGCACCGCGATGAGGTCGCAGTGGACAAGGGACTCACCCCGTTGTCCATGGCTAAAGAGAACTGGCGCAAACCTGTGGTACTTTCTATTGATGACCGCAAGGAAATATGGAAAGGCAAGGAGCTTCACGGACGTTTTTTTCGGGCTCTTCATGGGCCTGATGTAGATTTTTTGGCGTCCGTGGCCTGGTTACGTTCCAGCAACCTCTTCGGGGAAACTGAAGGTTTTGTCTGTGCGATAATGGACGAAGTTATCTTGACGAAAAACTACCGGAGACATATTATGAAGGACGGGACGGTTGACGTGTGTCGGGCATGCCATCGTCCGGGTGAGTCTATCAGACATATTATCTCTGGTTGTTCTCGTCTAGCTAACGGCGAGTACTTGCACAGGCATAACCAAGTAGCCAGGATTATTCACCAGCAACTTGCTTTTAAATATAACCTAGTGGATTCTGAGGTACCGTACTACAGGTATGTGCCCGACCCAGTTCTTGAAAATGACCATGTCACGTTGTACTGGGATCGGTCTATCATCACTGACCGGACTATTGTAGCCAATAAGCCGGACATAGTGGTGATAGAACGAGCGCGCCGCGCAATGATAGTCGATGTCACCATCCCACATGACGAGAATCTCGTGAAAGCTGAGAAGGAGAAACAAATGAAATATCTCGACTTAGCTCACGAGGTTGTCGACATGTGGAATGTGGACTCAGCTATCATTGTGCCGATTGTCGTGACCGCCAATGGCCTCATAGCCAAAAGCTTCGACGACCATCTGTCGAAGCTGTCGTTGCGCGGTTGGATCAAGGGCCTGATACAGAAGGAAGTACTCCTCGATACGGCTCGCATTGTGAGGAGGTTCCTGTCTCTGGAGCCCTAACCACCGGTAGCTTGGACCTTGCTCCCGATACCGGCGGAATACTATTTTTTTATATTTTTAAATGTTTTTTTTATTTATTTTTTTATAAGTATCCTTAAGAAATATTTAAAAATATATAAAATATGTGTAAAATGATAATAAAGAAATAATAATAATAAATCTTTATTTTTGTACTACAATTTAAATAGATTTGTACACAGTTACAATTATTTCTAATGTTGTACATAATAGCAAACATACATTCGAACTGCTGCCTCCTTATCTAGGCCAAAAGCCTGTGTTTAAGGAGGCAATGTTCCTCTAGAAAAATCAGGTAAGACAGACGAGACAACATTACGAGAAGACGAGAAGTAGGTGTTAGTTACAAATCGTGATGCAGACAATACAATAAATTATCATTAATCAACGGATTATCATTTAAATTAATTATTAAATTAGTATTAAATTAATATCAAATAATTATATTAGACTAAAGTAAATATTAAGCAAGTAAATAAGATTAAAGTATATTAGTAAATTAATAAACATTTTATATACTCAGTCTAAAATAATTAGATGACTTAATAAACAGTTAACATCAATCTTTAGGAGATGACTGTAATAAGATTTTCGGTTTCGTCATACGTTAACTTCTGCAGCCATTTGGTAAGTTTAATTTTAACATCGTGTTTAGGTAAAGGATAAGTGGAGATGAGCCTGTTTATTTTATTGTAAAGTCGAGAACTAGTTGCCACATACTGTCGGTTGGCAAACTTGGAACGGCATTGTACAGAATCGCAAACGGGAAGGCCTTTTCGTCTTTTCAGCTTGTCAGCCTCTAGGTGCAACATGGAGTGTTTCCGAAGCACTGCACGGAGCACAAAGAGCTGTCTCACAGTTAAGACTTCGGCTTCAGAGTATAGTTGCTGAGTCGAGAAGTACCCTACGCTTAAAGTACATGATCTTTAAGATCGCCCTTTGCGCTCTCTCAACTTTAAGCATTGAAGTTTTGTACGTTCCACCCCAAACCGGTACACAGTATAAAACAATAGACTGGCAAAGGCTTTGGTATACTAGCTTGGCTGTATCAGGATCTGCAGAGTACCTAAGTTCTTTAAATGTATAAATTAGTTTCCTGATCCGTGTGCAAAGAGTTTCAATGTGTGACTGCCAGCTTAGTTTGTAATCGATATGGACTCCTAGATATTTAATATCTGGAACCAAGGATAGAGAAGAGCAGTTACAGTTTGAGAAGTCACCTGAGCAAGTGTGGGCTCTAATCTGTTCAGTTACCTGTGGTGGAGTCAATGAGTTAGGGAGGGTAAATCTTATGACTTTAGTTTTAGCTACGTTCAAGGTAAGTAAGTTGTCTGAGAGCCACTCCATTACGAAGCGAAGCGATTGTTCCGCTCTTCCCCTGGCTCTATCCCAGTCAGTTTCATAAATCACTAACACCGTATCATCGGCGTACGTAAATATGTCATAATACTCACCTAGCTACAGATTTTTATTTTAATACTTCACAACTATCACACAACGCCGTCTAGTCTCAAGTTAAGCAGAGCTTGTGTTATGGGAACAGACAACTGATAAAAATACTTATATATTAATTCTAAATACATACATACATATTATAGATAAATTACACCCAGACACAGAACAAATGAACATGCTCGTCACACAAACATTTGTCCTGGGTGGGAATCGAACCCACGACCTCCGGCATAGCAGTCAGGGTCACTAACCACTAGACCAACAGGCCAGAGATTTTGACAGATTGCCTTCTTGGTAAACAGTTGGATGATATCGGAAGCTGGTTACAAAGTGTAATTATGTCGAAGCCATTTCGTAACACGCTTTATTACAAGTAGGCGCGCCGGATTATAAATTAAAAAAAAATGCTTGTGTATAGTAAGAGTCGATTTATACTAGCGCAGAGTCGAAGCGCATCGAAGCCTTTATCCAAAACTGAACATAACAAATTCAACCTTAACTCCACAGCGTAACGCACACATTACTTCGGAGATTTTAAAAAGACGCGCGCATTCGTCGCGAACAACGCTGATTGGTGCGCGCGCATTCTCGTGTATCCACGCGCCCACTAGCGAACCAACGCGTCATCAGTCGGAAATTGGCCTGCGTCGGTGTTAATCACTATGGACTCGGACGAAAACTTAATTTACTTCTTTCTTCGTTTTCTTCTTCTTCAACTTCAGATATAAGTAATATCATAGCAAAATCAATGTCAACCATTTTACACACGTTTCAGCTACGAGAGTCAACTGGCAAGTGATTCAATAGCTCTGCTGTTGATGCCCATTACTACACGTGAGAGTGCGCATTTGTGCGGCTTCGCTTAAGTTGTAAAACATTTGACGCTTCGATGCGCTTCGACTCTGCGCTAGTATAAATCGACCCTAAACGCTCCTATTTCTATCTGCGGGGTTTCAAGCTTTCAAGCAACTGACATTTTTCGATCCAGCGCGCCAACTTGTAACACAGTGTGTATATGATTCAGCTGCTACATTCACATAAACTTGATTGCCTAAGCATATTAATAATGACATACGTAGCGATTTTTCGAAAAAACTTAATTAGGTACTTTGTGAGCTTTAGAAAGTCGAAGTTTATGATGTAAGGTTGGGCAAGATACATAGACGATAATTTTATCTTGGCCAGTGAAGGTAATATAATCCTTATTGCGTAAGTTTTAAGGGTTCATATTCGTATAGCTAATTCAAGTACTATCTACGTGTCTTGTCTTGCCCAAATAATTACTCAATGTGGCATTTTTAAGGTCAGGTAGGTTCTGTAATTGATTGGTTTAAGATTTGGCATTAGACAAAAAAAAATACACACATGTATAAAAAAAACGATAAGTTATTTTCAACGTATTTATTTAACAACACACTCCTTCGATCCACTATTTACAAAATGAGCACATTACGTACATTTATATATTAATTTTTGCATCACATGTAGCTAACGAAATCATTTATATGAAAATAACATCATCACCAGTGCTAATGAATATGTGTTTTTGGTATTTTACAAAAAAAAAGACAAAAACTGAAATAAACATTTGTGACAATAAAGATCACAACCAACTTATAATTTGGAAAATGGCTACAGGTATCGGCATGGATCTTGAGCGCTCGGCGTCAGAGTGGGGATTGCTTTGCGCATTCCATACATTGGCGAGCCAATCGTCGTCGTTGTTAGATACATGCAGCAAGCGCAGGGAACGAATCACGAGTGACGTCTATGACGCGATGGCGCGGCGAGCCAATCACTGACACTCCCCGCCCTCGCGTCTCACTTCATACCACTAAATAGGCCCGATATTTGACTTCTACGCAACTTGAAGCCAGCGCTCAAGATTCGTGCCGGTATCTATACCTACGTAACTGAGACAATTAAATGTAGTACTACACTGTGCACACCTATGCCACACACGCCGATCTGGACGCGTTGGGTTCCATACATTTCATATGGAAACTAGACTTGTAGAGCTACACTAGATCCACGCCACACGACGACGTTCTACGTACAAAAACAAGTGTGGTCCACGTGTGCTTCGGTCTAATGAACACAGCAATAAAACCACTGAGGTAACATGAATATCCTCTTCAGATACCGTCAATTAGAGACACGATAGTAAGACAATAGGTACGCGAACGCCGGCGTTCTCTTGGGGATTCATGAACTAATAAGAAAATAGGTACTTATTAAACATGCACAATCATAGTATTTTAGTACTTTGGCCTTCAATATGGAAAAGCTACAGTATACTTGATTTCAATATAATATAGAGAAAAATATTATAAAATTTCGTAAGTATTTAGGTACAAATTCGTTTAATAAGGGTTCAAAACTAATACACTTAGGTCAACTTGCACCAAACCTCATCATCATCAGCCTATTAATGTTCCCACTGCTGGGACGCAGGCCTCCGCTCTAGGAGAGGAGGCTCTAGGAGGGCTGGCAAAGATAGAATGTTATATCCGAGTTTAAATGCATTTAATGATTTGTGGTGCAAGTGAGCCTATGTATAAGTAATTAAAATTATATAATTTTTTTCGTGTTTTATCAAAATTGTACATAATGTCAATGTAATATAGTATTTTTCACATTGATTTAAAAACCATTAATGATAATATTTATCAGAGTTTTTTGATCACACAGATCATTATTTAAATTTTTTATAAGCATTTGGAAATAATGCTACATTCAAGAGTAACGTCACAAAAATGGAGAGTTTTGTTTATTTCGCTTCACTTTTTATGAACTGACCGACATTTGACTATTCAAAAGGGCCTGCAAATGGTCTATTTGAAATAAAAGCTTTTGGTTTGATTATTTTTTTATTATGGATAGGCTTGCGTGTGACCACTCTAACTCGTGTGTCCTCGCTCTCCTGATGGTAAGCGATGATGTGGTCAACGATGACTTATGGTCGTCTAAAAGTAAACTTTTACCAAATGCTTCCATATTATACTTATAAAGAGAAAAGATTTGTATTTTTGTTTATAATGAATAAATTCAAAAGCTTTTGGACCGTTTTCTTTTAGCACCTGAATGCTAATTTATCAATGAGGCTATTATCTTTAAATTAAAGCAAGCGAAGCCGCTGGCAGAAGCTAGTTTCCTATAAACATCGTAGCTTCAAATTGTTAAAAAAAATTAAACAATCTGATTTGGTTTCAAAATAGCTCCTATATTTATGTACGCAATAATCATTCACACACACAATATTAATATTACAATTACGACTAATTTGCACTTTTACACACACTTACATAAAATGCATCACAATATTGTTTTTACAACGAAAGCACACTTTGTTCTTTAGGGACTAAATATGAAGGCACCTATTTAAACTTTTTGCTAAGGAAGTCTGTATGGAATAAATACTTTACAGCGAAAAAGGTCAATAAAAATAAATATATTTTTGGATAAAAACTTCCTTTTATACTAAATAGGATTCATTCACAAAGTCCACACACACACGCATAAGATCCACACACACATCACACATAATATTTTACACGGTATTAAAACTAGGAACGCCCCTTACATTGAGTTTTTTTATAAACATATTTGAAATACACCTTCACGTAAACATTTTCTGTATAAAATATATTTTTTTTTGCTTTCACACTCGCTAACATAACTGGTAAATGTTTTATGAGAACGGTCAAGCTAGGTTTTTTCCAACTACAGAGAAGCTCAAAAGAAGGTTATTCTTTTAACAGACTTCATTGATAAAAAACTTATGATTCATTCTATTTTTTAGTTGGTTTACTGAGATTCTTAATATCTTGATAAATTTAGTACTTATAATACGGCACCGACAATTTTATTCTTAAATTTACACTATTTTTAAACCCAACATATCTCTCTTATTCTCTCTCTATGACAGTGCCGGTGTTAGGGGGTGCCACGGTGGGGCGACGGCCCAGGGCGATAAATTAAGGGGGCGCTAAGGTCTGGAGTTGGAGTCTCCTGCCCCCCCTGGTGCAAACCCTCAAAACTGTGCTCTACGCTCTGTGCATCTGCATATTTTTTATTGAGATTCTTTAGATGGATTTTTTGCGGGTTTCTGGTCACAATGCGCTTACGCTTACGATTGGTGCGATACTTCCACCTGGGCGCCACAATATTTTCGCCCGGGGTGTGGCTCGTGGCACTGCTCTATGACAATAATAGTCGGACAAGACAAAATATTATGAATTGCCACTTTCACGCTGTCTCTCGGCCATATGCCAAGCGAAAACAATCTATAAACCATCGACATAAGACATACATTCAATAACAAAGACCCTTTCGACCATATTCCTCATAAAACCCGTCACAAGTGCTGAAACCAAAGTTTGTATAAGTCCTCACCCGCTTTATTCCGTTACATATACATAATCATGTACTATTATAATAATAAAAATATAATAATAATTAAGCATTATTATTGTCCCAGTAGGCTGGATTGTATAGGCACTAGGTTTTGGCCACGATTTCATAACTTAATATACACTTGGATAAAATATTAAAATGTATAATTTAAATTAAATAAATCGCCCAGTATTATAATTGATTTTATGAATTTTCATGTCCATAGAGTAGAACTATTATCGTTACCATTGTTGGGTCACAGGTAACATCTCAATGAGCGGGAATAGACGATACATCAAATAGATGGATGTCGCTGTCTTCGAATTTTTGGTCTAAGGACATGCCAGTTTCCTCGCGATATTTTCCTTCACCATTTCAAGAGCATAATTATATCCATTGATGTAAATATATATATGTATCTCTATATTTTTACTTTAATCAAATCTAACTGTATTTAAAAAATATATAATTTATAATTATGTATATATTTTGGCAATGTACTAAGTCGGTGGGGCGACTGTCATACTCCATACATACATAAATGCTGATTTAATATTATTTAAGATATAAAATGCTTTTATACTGTAGAAAATATGAAAATATTATTTTAATATATATCAATGACTGTTTGATGAAGTCGCTAAATGATTGCGTTATTATAAAATAGCACCTTTTTCGAATAAGAACTCTTTTCGAATCTCGAAATGTCTGTCAAGATAATAAAAAAATTTTAATTAACAATCACTGCAGGATTGCTTAGACACTTTAGATATTTTTTATCATTATTTTAAAGAATTTTCAATAATTTTAAGTACATAAAAATAAGTAAACACTTATCATAAATTCAGTCCAAAAATATTTAGCGAGCTCACCAATTTGTCTATGATTTGTTAAACATTACGTTGGCAACATTGAATTACAAATACAGATAATATAGGCCAACCTTATTCAAAACTGGGTTGTCTTGTCACGAAACAAGACTTACAAAAATATAATCTTACACTGAGATTGCATTACAATAAACTAAAGACTTTTCTTTAGTTTGAAAATGGTACAAAATGGCACATAACCTGTACATCTCTCTTTGTAGATACCTCTAAGAAAATGCTAGAAGGACATAGCCATTAAAATCATTTGACATATTAAATTACCTATGTTTGGTATTGTATTTAACTCTTAAAAGGCAGATAATTGCATGTGATGCTACCGTTAGTATTTGTATGATTACCCGCTAATGTGGGTAGAGTACAATTAAAGTTGGTGAGGGTAGTCAGAGCGCTGAGCGTGGTGTTGCAAGCTAAAGTGAGGTTGCTGGCTGTTGTGTTGGTGTGGTGGCCCATTGGGGGCTGGAAGGGGAAGATTAGTGAGCCCCATGTGGGGTAGGCACCCCATACGATCAGGGTAGTGATGATTTTCGGGCCTATGCCGCCGACAGCCTGGAAGAAAACAAATAGTTAATTTAAAATACTTAAAAATATTGTTCTTATTTTTGACATGTATTTTAGAAAATAACCATCTCCTCGGGATATTGATATTATACAAAGAATCATAACACGGTCATCTATACTAATATTCTAAAGAGGTAAAGTTTTTTTTTTGTTTCCGTCATTCATGTAACCTGCTTGATAAAATTTTTGCACCGATATATGAAGTCTGCTTGATAAAATTTTTGCACCGATAGAAAGCTGCTTTAATTTTGAGTGACATAGACTATATTTTATGTACGCGGGCGATGCCGCAAACAAAAGCTATTCGTTAATATTTATACCGTAATCGTCACACAAACACTATTGTCACGTTTAATTTGGAAGAGGAAAATGAACGAATCGTGTCGCTGTCTTCTGGTCATCAAATATATATTCTGATATCACTACATACTGCCGCGAATACGCGAACGATTGCTTTGTTTAGTATAGGGGGTTAGAATGCAACTAACGGTTTTTTTTTAATGGAAAATCATAAAATAACTTCTACTGCTCTGGTTGGAGCGTGAGGAAGAACACAAAGTTCTAGTATTTTAGAGAAAATGTCCTCAAAAGTACTCACCATCTTAGATGTAGGTATATGCGCAACTCCAGCGACGATCGCGTTGGGTGGAGTGCCGACGGGCATGTGGAATGCCATCGAGCACGCCAGCGAGGCCGGGATCATCAGGTAGCGAGGGTCGATGTGGAGTACGCGAGCCTGCGGATGAAGAGGAATGATTAAAGAATTTGTCATAATTCTATTAGGTAGTATAACGCTAAGCGTAATGTGTCTAGCCCACGCCAAACGAAATCAATAACAGGTCATGGCAGTCACACTAAGAACGCCAAGTAAATGCTATCCTACGACCATCTGGAGTCGAAAGATGTCCGATCCAGCCAGTGTCTATTCGTGAAGTTACAACCAACAGCTGAAGAGTATAAGTTCTTGGATTTCTCATTTTGCGGACTCTTTTTACTGATGGATACTAACTAGACAGGCCAAAACTCTGTCAAATTACATAACCTACTTCCCAATAAATACAGACAGATATAGGATTGAATAGAATTAACTATAATGTACCTGCACCAAAATAGTAATAATTTTACAGAAACTTAAATTTATGGGTACTATGGCGGTCTTATCGCTGACAGCGATATCTACCAGACAACCTTAGGATGAACTATAAGCACTCATTTTTAACTCTATAGCAAAACAGCCCCTCGAACATCATCTCCCCCTCTGACCTTCTGTTTATGAATTTACGACTGCTATCTCAGAACCTAAGGTATTTTTTACGTAGCATGGGTTGGATGACAGCAGGGCGAAAATATGCATTTTTAAGATGAAAGAAAAGGATAGATAGCTACTGTATGAATCCGACAGCTGTCATCCGCACCATTTTAAAGCAATTGTAGTGTATGTGTAATGTAAGTACTCATTGTCGTTGACTCGTGGGCGTGGTCACGAGATATCAAACCTATGGCGAAATATCGGAGTGTTCACGTACGAAATACATGCGCGGTCTAAGTAGCGAGCATAGAGATGTGCCATTGCCGGCAATATGGGAATATTGCTAGCAATATTGCCACCAATATTCATACATCGGGCAATATTCCCCCCACCAATATTCATACATCGGGCAATATTCCCACTTCACGGCAATATTGTCGGCAACGGCACATCTCTAAGCGAGCAAGCTAGACACGGGCGCGCGCGGCTATATCAAGCGCAGATGTTTGTGTGTGTTCACGTTGAACTAGCGGAAGTGCGCGCAACCGTGAAGTCAATAAGTCCAAACAGCATGAACTTGTCTCCAAGCACCCAACATGAACACGAACTCGCCATGTCTTCACGATGTAACGAAACGTTACTTGTATATCTGTGGTGCGGAGTGAGCAAAGTGAAACGTCACTCAAATGTCTGCGGTACGGAGTGAAGTGTTCGGGGAGACCGAGTTGATAAAAAGGGAGTGCGTCCGCGCAGCGGCGCGCAGTCGCTTCTAGACAGAATAAGATAGATAACTACTTTCGCTTAACGTCACGCCAAAAGCGGTTACAGATTCGAACGCGGAACGTTGTCAACGTAACTATTTAACGTACAACTATTTAACGAGTGTTGTGGTATCCCGAATTAGGGTAAGTCTTATTACAAACTCAAACACTAGAAGCTTAATTATGTACAGAGATATTAAGTTTTAAATAGCACACAAACCATCAACTTAATATTCATCTACCTTCAAGCACGTATAATGTAGAATTTGAATACGTAGCTTCCCAACTGTTTTTTTTCTTACTTTGCTTAAGCTTATGGCTGTCTATAATGTAAACTCTGTTCTGGTAGGTGCCACCACGACAATACTACTACAATGATATAGGTACTTTCTTGTCGTCATTGGTGGTACCCCCCGGCACGGAGGTTATTGAGGCCGCATTTTAATATACTGGAACGGTGGATTCCAGGTGCTACAACCAGTTTATATCGCGCCTACGGGTGAGACTACGTCCCGATCGGGTCGCCGCACCAGCGGGTCGCCGCACCAGCAAGATTCGCCGTGCCTCGATTTCCTGCGCATCAGCCAACCACCATCTCCGGCCTTAGGGGTGTACTGGTCTCCGCCTTCGGGATACGGGAAGTACCTCTCCCTGCAGAAGTGATTATAGACGTTCGCAATCCACGACCTACAAATTTGTGTGCCTCCGGCTTTGCTAGGCAATAAATATTTGTTACTGGTACACACCTGTTTTAATTTCAAGTCATTACCGTCCTAGTTCGGGTGAAGTAAACGGGTGGAGGCTACAACGACCGCCCCGCGTTCTAACGTGAACAAGTACAAGCGGTATCATGCGACATTCTAGGGGGTTAAACACTTACCATATTAGCTAGCACAGGCAGTATAAGGTTAGCGATGGCCACGTTGGACGTGAACTCCGTGATGAACTGAGTCACCAACACTACGACTAGCAGCACGATGGCGTGGTTCAGACCCTGCAGGCCTTCCAGCGAGGAGCCGATCATGGCGGACAGCCCGGTGGCTTTGCTGCCTTCGGCGAGGGCGAAGCCTCCACCTGTGGGGGAACAGAGTTATTAGAAATATCACAAATAGTTCAAACAATAAGTTACCAGAAGAGAAACGCGGCGTCACAGCACAAAATATATAAGTACAGAAGTCAATCTCGGAGCGCCTCGGCCCGCTCGTCGAACAGTTCCGGCTCAAACGCTCATTAGTGTGCGTCCACTGGGCGTAGGTATAAAAAGTGAAGTACATACATCCATGAGATTGTCTTCTGTACCTATCTTTTTGTGTATTTGTCATAAGTCTGATACTACATCTCGCTCCAACCAGAGCGAGAGGGTTATTTTTTTGATGAAATTGCGAATCTATTTATGGGTTCTTAAAACAATAAGTTTGCAGTATTTACGCACCAAGCAAGAACAGTAGTCCCCATGGGATCTTTTCCTTGAGTATGCCCCAGGTCACGATGCTGGGTGACGGCTTAGAGGCTGCCAGTTCTTCATCTGGAAATAGTTGAATAAATAAATAGTTGTTAGTTGTTTGTACAAGTTTTGTTTCTTAATTGTTTAACAGTGACTTTTGAAATTATAGTTATGTTGCACATTGAAAACGGTTGTATTTTTTTTTAAGTTTTCTGTTTTACACTTTTTAAGTATGGTATCACCACTAAAAAATTTCCCTTAGCAAAAACTTAAATGCCTTATAGCCAGAGTGCATCTCATGATAATTCTAATATGGGATTATTAGAATTGTTATGAGATGCACTCTACAACACGATTAGATTTAATTAATTTATTACAGAGTCATCATCAGATCAGTTTGATACAGCCCCTCTTCTTTCAGTCAGTCATCGACTACACGTATAAACAAAGTAATTATACTTGTTACGACAGTTCTACTGTGATCCTATGAGGAGTTCTGTTCGATATCTTCGAAGTTCATGATCTAACATTATTTCTATGGGACCAACTTGGAAGCATAAACTTTCAAACAAATAAATTATTCGACAGAGAAATCGGTAAACATACATAAAAAAGAAGAAAATATATATATTCAGCCGAACATAGAACCTGCTTCTTTTTGAAGTCGGTTAAAAATGAGACATCAATACTTACATGAGGAAGAGGCGGAGAAGAACTTGAGGAAATCGCAGCACATCGGTAGAATGAACATTAGAATGACAATGAACATCGACGTCACACCGTCTTTTACTTTCCTGAAAGAGAAAATTATATATTTTATAGAATTTAATAATTTAGTGATTACAAAAGTCATAAAAAATCACAGTACGAAAATTTTCTCGCCTTATATTCATAATGGCGTGACACTGAAAAATTTCAATTTCCCGCCAAACCGTAAAACAAATGACGAATGAATAAAATTAGTACCGTAAAGTGGGACTACTTTGGCCCTAGGGTACAACTTTGGCACAAGCTTGTAACCAATAAGAATATGAGAAACTGTGTTTACTGTGTTTTATTGGTTAATAAGCAGTGCCAAAGTTATACCCGAGGACCAAAGTTACCTCCACTTACTGTAGGTACTCAATAATATTAGCAAAGAGTTTTATCAAACTTTTTTTTTAAATTATATTCTTTAAAAGCGAAGCCGGGGCGGGAAACTAGTACTAGATAAGTAAATACTTAGGCCACATATAACTATGAAACTCTTTCGACGAAGCAACAATGTGGTGCCAGCATGTCGTTGCCGCGTAATCCACAGTTTCATAGCTTTGTATGTAAACTAAACGCAGGCGTATACCAAGCGTAAAATGACGAATACACTCTAAGTTGCGCGTCCGTAGACAGTATGCCTTATTTAAAGGTATGTGAGTGTCAAGTCCCACATACCTATTTTGAAAAGGGAGGATCCTCCGACCAGACGGGAGTTATGTCTGGTCCGGGCATCTGTCCGATAGTTGATTTCGAGCTGTTGTAAATGTTCTAATCGCGCGGAGAACACTAACGATCTAGTCACGACTTTGATCTTAGCGCGACGCGGCGAGCGGGGCAGCATTGGTAGGCAGGAGCGCGGTGCTGGTGGCGTCTTGGGGCGTAGAACTTCAAAATTTTTTTGCATACTTTTGTTCTTACCGCTCACCGCCCCGCACTTAACTACCGCTCACTGTGGCAAAGTCGTGAACGAGCAGTAATACCACGATGCAGTATTTTGTGGTTTTAGTTCTTATTTCTAAATATAGATGTCGCTACACTTACATGTCGGTAATAACGTTAGCCCAGCCAGGCATGAATCCAGGGCTGCGGAAGATGTACATGAACACAGCCAGGATGAACAGGAGTCCGGAAGCCTGAAAAGAAAATTATGTTCAAGTTAGCGACGCACGCGAAATTTAAGTTTACTTACATTTTTTGCAATTTATAGTTCAATATCGGATGGTAAGGTAAAAAAAATATACAGGGTTGTTTGTACTAGCAACCTCTCAGAGTCAGATCGGACAAGAAGACCGATATATTATAGTTATAAAAATTGTTCTAATCCTTCGATGTACACGGTATAAACGACGAAACGAAGCGCTTAGTCCGGACCCTAGAGGTGTTAACAAGCTAAGTATGAACACTCGCCGTACGTCGGGTTATCAGATGGTAGAAAGGTGATGGCGGAATCAAGTCTTATAACTCCTACATACTTGGTAATATTACACTATTATGGTATTACACTTACCCTTTCGTGGAAAGTGATAGGTCCGAGGTTCCTGTACTGTTCCTTGATCACCTTCATTGTGGTTAAAGATCCTGATGACGCCATATTAACTTTCTTAGCGGCTGCGCTGTTGGGCCTGGAGAAACAGAATCACACTTTAAAATAGCGAAAGTCTGTATGTATGTACGTGTAAAATTACTTATTCTTCACATACAAACAGTTTTAGAGACCCCTTCGTTCCCCACTCGTCAAATATGAACACGGGGTTTCTAATTTACTATAATCTGATTGGTCAAGGGGTGTGGCTTAGCTAAGTGACATCGATGACGTTACTATTTTCTTAACGCTATAGTGCTGCACACATATTTAGGACTACATACCTGAACATGCCCATGAAGGTGACCTGCAGAGCCAGCCACACAAGGATCTGCATGATGAGCATGGGCGGTGTGCTATACGCCATGAACCAGAAGAAGTTCACTGAGCTGCCGTATTCGGGAAACTCGCTGAAAGAAACACACTACATATTTAGATTACATTCACTTGATAAGGGAAAGTTGTTTAGCTGTAAATAAAATCATACTCAACTCCAGTCTCTATTCTAAAGCAATTAATGTTTGACGCAAATATTGGTGGAACAAAACAATGGAAATAGGTACTTATTAGCATTAAAAGCATATTTTTACTAAGCATATAATAATAGTTTAATCATCCTTTTAGCTTTCGCACAGCTGGGACTGAGGCCGTCTCTCTAAGAGAAGGAATGAGCTGAGCCGGTTTTGACGCGCTGATCGGAAACCTTTTTAGTTTAAGTTCTCATAGTCCATCCTAAGGCTGATAAATATCGCTGTCAGTGATAAGACCATCATTGTAGGTATGCTGTAACAATTTTACCGAAACTTAAGTCTATAACAAGTTTCGGTAAAATTGTTACTATTTGTGTATAAGTATACTCCATTCTATCTAGTACATTATTTTGAATGTAACACTTACGAATCAAAGATTCCTTTGAAGGCAGAGTTGGTGGCAGTTCCGACGAGGGTGCCGCATCCTCCCAGCGTGGATGCGTACGCTATACTCAAATAGTAGCAGATTGTGATGTCACTCGGCAGAGGGGCACTAGAAAAGAACAAATGCTTTATTATATACCGCTTGAAAGATTTTTGATAGGTCTAACTGTCACCGCACACGGGCCTCAATAAAACGCGGCCACAAAAAAACGCTAGAAGCCGCCGCAAAAAACAGCTGAAGCGCGCGACAGCATGTGGCCGGCTTGAAGCTTGAAGCCGCTTCAATCTTTTTTTTTGTGGCGGCACCGCCGCACACGAGCCACAAAAAAAGGCCGCCTCAAAATGAAGCTTAAAGCGGCGTTTTTTTTAAGCCCGTATGCTAGGTTAGTAAGAATAAGCCGTAGGCTATATTTTTACCCTCCTAACCCCACCCCCGTTTTTATATAGCGAATAAAGCTGTCTTTGTCTTGGGCACCTTGAATTCCTCACTTCACTCAGGTTTTTTTTATTAAGTCCCTCACAATGCTCGGGAGTTAATTATATAAATCCCTTACTTACGTTCGGGATTGAAATTAGCAACCTTCGTTTCGTTCGGAATTCAACATGGCCACCCGTGGCATAAAGACACTGCGTTATCCCCTAGTCACATAATGTACTATTTTACCCCGGGAGTATGTTCCCTTGCGTTTATTTACGAAGCCAGACCTTTTACCCATATTAACAAAGTTGTAATCTTCGTAAAATTAAAAAAAGTAAATACTTACTCTTCTTCGCCAGTTTTAGCGACGGCCTTAGTGTCCTTGCCATTCTCTGCTGGTTGGTTCTTCTTCCTGTTCACGTACACATCGCCAAGCCCTTGCTGTGAATTAAATATAATAATTAAATATAATAATAATTAAGTAAGTTACATTTCATGAAGAATGCTTTACAGTCTTAGAAAATTATTATACTTAAACTTCAGTGTTAATAATCCGATGATATACGAGGCCCATAACTGAGCTATGTAGTTTTTTTTATTTTTTTATTTAGTTTTTGATGGGAGATTTATTCTATCTGTAATTTTTCACCAGATCTAGTTGGTTTCAATTTATTCACAAATGACAACAGCTCTTGTGTTAGGCTTGACTACGTGTGAGGATGTTTAGTGTTTACTAAACAATAACCAAAAATCTTTTTTGTTTTTATTTTTATCTTACATATTATAAAAAAACAATGTCCCCCACCGCATCTATCTGTTCACGATAAACTCAGAATCTAATGAATGGATTTTCATGCGGTTTTCACCAATAGCCAAAGTTATTTACGAGGAAGGTTTAGATGTAAAGACACTTCCGCCTGACCACCATTAAGTTCATTTTGGCTTGCACTCAAAACGAAAACTACAAAGGGTTTTGTTTGGCGCCGAGCCGCAGGAGTCGAGCGATTTTTTTAAAGTGATCAGGCAGAAATGACCGCGATGGTACATAAGCCATTGCTAATATTTTACCTGTTCTAATACTTCTAATATGGCCTCAACGATGGGCACCATCATCGTGGTGGCTGCGGCGTTCGACACCCACATCGATATGAACATAGTCACGAATGTGAGGCCGAAGTTCAATCTGGAAAAGAAAGACACGAGGTGAGAAAAAAAATATTACATGCAACAAAAAAGTACACAGGCGGACTTAATGCCATATGCATTCTCTACCAGTCAACCTAGGTTAATTATCACTCTCTTTTCATATTAACTCCTTATTGGCATAATAATAGTTTTAAAAAGCCTCTGACTCCAGAATTAAGGCAGCACACTGCTCACACGTGTGCCACACACACCAATCTGGGCGCATCGGTCTCCATACATTTTATATGGAAACTAGACTTGTAGAGCAACACTTGATCCACTCCACGCGACGTTGTTCTACGTACAAATCAGGCGTGTTAGACGCGACGTGCGTGACGCGTCGATTCAATGAAAGTTTATGCGGCCCATACTATGTCCCATGCAGGATTTTTATATTTGTACACTACGTCTGACAGATTTGTTGATTTTATTATGATACTGTACCTATCAAGAAAAATATCCTACTGAAGGGTATCAAGTAAGCTACTAGTTTGTGCCAATAGACTTTAAATTTATTTCTTTTTACTTCTCACATACACAGGACACCCAAACATATAAACTAGTGCGCCTCACCATCAACGATTGCATCAATGCTTACCATCAGGTGGGATCGCAGTCAAGCACTAGTTTAGATCAATTAAAAAAAAAACTCTTTGTTAACTTCATTATTTTACAAAAAAAAATAATTCTTTCGGGAATCGAACCCGCACCACACAGTGCAGCAGTTAACCGCTCAACTACTGCGCCAACCATACTGTCAAAACAAAAAAATCGGTAGGTAAAACAAAAAAGATAAGTCCATTTACCTTCTATGTGAACACCCAACAACTTGCACCGTCCACAGTGCAACTCTCTTTGGTAACTTGGAATGCTGTACTCCAGCAGCTATCATGAGACCACCCATGAACATCATGTTGGTCTCCTTCATATATGCTGCACAGGTCCTGTCAGAGTCTAGGATTCCCATGGTTGGGAATAAGACTATTGGCAGCATAGAGGTCACTGGTAGAGGAAGGAGTTCCAACACCCAGTATATTGCCATTATTAAGACTACATACATGCATCTGTAGGCCTGGAAAAAAAGGGTTTCAATATTAATCAAGCTAATATACATCGTATCGTGTAACGTTAAATGCGCAAAACCTCAAACACCCAAAATGATTTTTAATTTAATTGACCTAAAACAGTGAGAAAAAATCAATAAAAAAAAAGTAAGGTTTTATGTGCAGTTTTAGTTTGTTTAAAATAAATATCTGCATTGAAATAAGAACTTTTATTATCCCGTGTATGAGAAAATTTGATTGGACTACAATTATTTGTGTTTGTTTACCTATTTCGGCGGGCTTGCGCACGTGATAGCTTGACGTATTCATAAATAGACAGGGCGACATTTTTAATGCATATTTTTGCAAAAATGTAACCTATATTAAAAAGTGGTTTATATTTTTTTAATCTTTAACCTTTCGAATACCGTAATTAGAGCCACAATAGAAAAACAATGAGAGAGTGGATGTTGGCTTGGTCACAAAATATTTAGGTACAGAAATCAATCTACATACAAAGCGCGCTCGAACGCACACATAGACACCGCTCACGGACACGATATCTCGGAGCGGTTCGGCCCGCTCGTCGAACGTCGGCTCAAACGCTCATTAGTGAGCGTCCACCGAGCGTAGGTATAAAGAGTGAAGTACATACATGAGATTGTCTTTTGTACCTATTTTGTGGTGAGTTAATCAAGCTTACACTCAAACAGTGTGAGGTATTATGTGACAAAGAAAGGTAATGTTTCGTAAGGTCCAAGATTCCTTGGAAAAGTGGGTGTGTACTGTGTAATTTGCCTTGTCAAGTGGGTCTTACCCACTTACACAGTCCAAGTGCGCTATATTAATATAATGTGCATGTGCATACTGAATAGTATGAGTTCCACTTCAAGATTACAAAGTGTTTTTGCTGATTAGATGCCAGTTCTTTGAGCAGAGTTGATAACCAGAATAGTTACTTTGATTTTCAAGCTTAGCTAGACAGAGCTTGCCTGGATGAGCAGTCCTCAACAAATTCCATTTGCTTAGTTAGTTAACTAAATGTAAACATGTAAATTAGGTTAATTAATTAGATTTAAATAATCTTTGTATGTTTTTATATAATTTATCTACAATAATATTGTAAAGAGGAAAATTATTTTTGTGTGTATGTTTGTAATGAATAAACTCAAAAACTACTGTTCCGATTTCAAAAATTCTTTCACCATTAGGAAGTTACATTCACCCTGAGTAACATAGGCTATATTTTATGCTCGTGCGAAGCTGGGATGGGCTGCTTTGTTTATATAAAAAGACATATCAAGATTGTTTACATTTATTTAAGTATCTAAACAGATCGAGTATAGTCAAGTATAATCCAGGTATATTCTGTCTAAGTCATATATATTGGCTTCTATGGATCTCTAGCCTAGATTAAATATTGTGTGTGAGTGACTTTAAGAACAATTAATACTTCTTTTATGATAATAATTAAAACTAAGATGTTACTTACAGGGCCATGATTCATGATAGGTATAGGCAGCAGTATCAGTGGAGTCAGCACCACAATGAGTGCCTTCCAGTATATAGACACAAAGAGACTCAGCCTCTGCCATAGTGAAGCACTGGATCCAGTCTTTGGGAAGTAATATGTTGTGGAACTAGAACAAAAAAGTATGATTATATGACATATACAGCAAGTCCAGAATAATCGGATGCAGTCAATAAAAAAAATAAGCACATTTTTTTTTTTAAATTCAACTCTGCCATACATAAATTTAAAAAAAAATTGTAATGGTATATACAGCAGGTCCAGAAAAACTGGATGGAAACATTTAAAAAAATACACATGGCAGTTTTTAAAAATTCAACCCTCTGCCATACTTATGGTGTATTTATTCCATATGATTGCTTACAATAAGTATATTGAATATAAATATCACAGTCAATTAACTAGCTATTAATTTGTAAAGCTTCCATTAAGTATTTCAAACTACTTGTTATTTTTAAATATTACCATGCTTCTAGACTATTTTTAAACTGACATGGAAATGATGCAATATGTCTAAAAACAAGGAACACAAGCTGTTGTTACGGTAATGTAGGCGTAACCAGGCAATTACATTACATATAAATGTAATTCACCAAAGATGTTTTAGAAATAAGTGCCTATTTACTGTAAAGGGACGCTTTTTAAGAATTGGGATTTACTATCCCTATATTTGGGTATAGGTACGAAACAAATTATCAACTTACCGTTCTTCAGGCACACCGTTTTCTATAACTGGGTTCGACATCGTGGTTTATTTATATACAAATAGCTCTCCAAAAAATATTGTTTGTTTATTTAGAAATCACTTCCACATTCTTGGCACCATCTAAAAGAGAAGTCAAAATTTATTAAGTATTTCAATCACATTATTATGCCTACTATGATACCTTATTATCAAAGTTAAAATTACCCGCTAAAATTATTCAAAATTTCAAACAACTCGTGAAGTCATTATTTAATCAACACGTATAATCTCCAATCAAAGCCAAATGACAACTAAACAACAATTTCGCAATTTGATACCTACTTGACAGTATTTTAGAAGTAAAAATCAAGATAGTTTTAGTCAATAACAAAACGTACGACGACTAATTTTGTTCTTAAATGGCCTAAAGAAATACTTAAATCTCGTTGCATTAATTGAAATAAATATATCAATAGGAATACCAGTTATTAGTTGTATAATTGCTATAAGTTAATTATTACCGACACAATATTTATGATGATTACAAATGCTCAGTTATGAATGAAACGTAAATGCCGGCCACAAGTCAAAATCGGGCAACATTATGTAATGTCAATGTCATTGGAACCAAAACAAGATTTGATATTCAAAATATCTGTTTTATAAGTTTAATTAATGATTAAAACCTTAAATTCGGTTTGTGAACTATATTATTTGATCAATTTTAATGTGTTATTAGTGATAAAGTGTCTACAATGACGAAGCACGAGACTAAAGGCGAAGTAGAAGGTAGGTCACTCGTTACTAGGTTTCATCGAGACCTATGCATATTCTAATAAAGCAAACTGAACGTTCTAAATAAATCTACAGATATTTAGTGCTTTCACATGTCATGGTAGTCGTTTTTACGGTAAAAGTGAAGTTCTTTCATTTCAGATTATATTATCAATTTTAGGTTAGAATTTTGTGATAAATCTTGACAATCCTTAAAAACGCTGTCTATCTGTGGTAATCCTACGGAGGAACATCAGATTATCATTAAATATTAACATGACGTTGCTTTTCTTGTGAGCATTTATAAACAGTAAGCATACATGATGTTTGAATTTTTGGAGGAAAAAAAAATGCATCCGGTAATTGAAATATTATTAAAAAATTTAACCCATGCATTTATTTTACTTATTATATGCCCCAATATGGTCAATTGTATAATTATGTACTGTCAAATGCATATTTTGCATGATATGTCATGAATAAAGTATCATATTTTAGTACAGAGGTTTGTTACCGTAAAATTCATTTTAAAATTTTTCATTAAACTTTCATACTTAGTACTTTAATTAGAGACACAAAAGAAAAACAATCAGAGAGCGAACGCCAGCATTCACTTGGGGTTTAATAATTTAATAGTTCAGTACAATTAAATTAGCAACAAAACATTATCATCTATTTCTAAAGTTTTTTGAACAATATTACAATTATTGCAAACATGTTCTTGGTTCTATGTTTATCCAGTGTCAATCAAATACCTGTTATTGTTTACAATAACAACACTAAGTAAAATCATCTATATTCAGCATAAT
The DNA here is from genome assembly GCA_949319445.1 of Mythimna lalbum. NCBI lineage: Eukaryota > Metazoa > Arthropoda > Insecta > Lepidoptera > Noctuidae > Mythimna > Mythimna lalbum. The sequence goes on from OX439364.1 coordinate 10,295,005, forward strand.
AATTGAATTCCAAGTTGCAAGTAAACAACTTGCAATATAATGCCTACCTAGATGTGGTTTCTAATCACAGAGGTACTTGTTTTACTGAATAATTCTGTATGAATTTGATGACTATTGCTCTTACTCATTTTACATAACTTACTTGTTTTTATTTTATTATTACCTAACTTGTCCCTGCTATATCTTCATTTCTGATGTGATCACACAAGGCAACTCCAAGCATAGCCCTTTCCATCGCTCTTTGGGTTTTGGATGACACAGTACATAATCAGCTTGTTTCTTACTTATTAACCCTTCAGATACCGTCAATTAGAGACACAATAGTAAGACAATAGATGCGCGGCCACCGGTGGTCGCTTGGGGATTCATGAATTAATACTAAAAGCATTTGCTAAATACTTGTGATTTTTTCAGTGGAACCCTGTAAAGCCTCAGCTGTATGTCTGTTTATCAGCCAACTGTATCTCATGAACTAGAATAGACAGACAGTCGAATTATTCACAGAATGTGAATTTTGACGACAAAAAATTTAATTGAGGATTATTGGTTTGACGACTGCGCTGTGTATCGCGATTTCCGTACAAAACAATGACAGACTACACATTTGTGTATACACTCAGAATACAGAAGTAATTGCTAATGTGGGGCAAATTCATCGAGAACTAGCGTCCCATCCCGGCTTCACACGGGCAATAAATATAGCGTATGTTACTCAGGGTGAATGTAGCTTTCCAATGGTGAAAGAATTCTTGAAATCGGCACAGTAGTTTTTGAGTTTATTCATTACAAACATACTCACAAAAGTACAAATTTTCCCTCTTTATAATAATAGTGTAGATTACATGTTTGTCATTGCACTCAGGACACAGGAGTAAATGCCGATGTGAGGCAACTTTATTGAGATTTAGAAATAAAAACAAAAAGAGAGGGGCCCCTTTTTACGAGTGACATGGTTTAAATGGTTTATGGTTGGAATACTTTGTGACAAAGTCCAACACGCGCATAGCCAGTTTTATTTATAACTATATCTTTAACTGCTCTTGACTTTATCAGATTATTTAGCCATTGGTTCAAGTACTATTTTCAAGTTCTTTGTAAATTACTTATTTACCCAGAGTCTGTGTTTCCTGATAGCTACAACTTGGGGTCTTTAATTCATGAATCCCCAAGCGACCACCGGTGGCCGCGCATCTATTGTCTTACTATTGTGTCTCTAATTGACGGTATCTGAAGGGTTAAGTCAAGAGTGAATAGGTCACTTCTAGACAAGCGTGCTCCATCGTCGACCACATCATTGCTTATCATCAGGTGACATGGTGGTCAAACACGAGCCTATCAATATTAAAATAAAAATATCTTTTGCCACCATAAATTATTTGAATTCTTTTGCCAAGCCTTTACACATTCCTGTTATGTAACTGATAAGCAGTGTAACTTTAAACTGGTCATAATATTTACGTAATCGACATTGATAACTGTTAATGTTTGCGTTCGTAGCTTGCTGTGCTGTGCTGCACTCACACGTGACTTGGTTTATATATTTTTTTCGACTTGTGAAATCATCCAATGACTTCTCCAGCTCTGGGGTGGAGTGGGAGGACGTGTAAGACTTCTACTGAAACCAAACTTGTTACCCTTTGCGGTCAAGGACCTCGGTTTCCCTTTTTTAAATTCGTCGTAGCCCTATCGGGCATCGACCCCGCTGGGCCCCAACAGTTTACTAAGTATTTTTGAAACGCGCGTGAAACACTACGTGCTGTCGACGTGGCTCGGCCCTTACCGGACGGCCGGACGGCGAGCTACCTATTGCTCGGCGTCCTCAAGCCCGTGGCACGTGATTTGGTGTGGTATTTTTTTGAAGTGGGAAATCGTCAAATTAATAAATCTTGCTGTTGTTGGTGGAGCGAAAAGGAGTCTCAGACGTTTAGTGACAAAAACCCACTTGTGTTCCTTCAGTTGACTTTTGCGTTCCAGGGCCGCGGTATTTAACCCATAACGGCCTGATCATGACTTAGGTCTTAGCGGCGAGCGGGGCGGTACCGCTAGCCGCCCCGCTTAGCTACCGCTTACAGCGGCAAGGTCGTGAACGGCCATAAGGTGGCTAATCGCCCAACCACAGCGCCAACACGCCAACCGTGCCATCGAAGTACGTAAGAATAGTTTAGTTAGTAAATAGACCACGTAAGTAAGTATTTCCTGTAGTCATATAATTCCACAAGAGATAAACTCGGCGTCTTACATATTTGCGTTATGAGTTTATGACTGGATTTACTATTTGTGGCGATTTACAGACATAACATGAGGAAACGAGTCTCTAAGGCCCAATAGTACCGCAAATAAATAGATTTAGATATGCTATTTTAAGTCATTATACTATTTTTTTATTCGATATAAACTAGTACTTGACTGCGATCCCACCTGATGGCAAGCAGTGCTACAATCGTTGACCTAATGTAATTTAAACAAAGCTCTAATTTGAAGTAACAAATGATCTCATTATCGACATAGTAGGCGATGCTAGGCGTAGGTGTTATACTCGTAATTTGCCGCCAAAACTTTCTACGTCTTCATCTATTTTCACATTGCCGACTCACTGGGACAGCCCTGTTACTGAGCGTATTAATATAGTAGATATCTCATCAGTGGGCACAAAGTCCAAAGGGAAAATCATTATTATCATCTTGTGTAACACCTGTCTCTGTTTCTAAGAGGAACTAGAAGAAAGACATTCTACATTACCTACATGGTATTTTCTTTAGGTATTATGCTGCTTTTCCACCAGAGATGTGCTATGCTACGTTGCTATAGATGCGTTTGATATCCACCAATCATATTCATTGGTGCACATAGCTTATTCAACTAAAATATGTTTTTTATATGGAAGGATCATCATCTTCCTGCCCTTATCCCGTTTTATTTGGGGTCGGCGCAACACGTTTTTTTCTTCCATTCTGTCCTGTCGCTCGTCATGCTATCCCTAACTCCCTTTTCATTCATATCACTTCTCACACATGCAATGCGCTATACATATAAATGTAGATGCGTGCTATGGATGATCACGAGTGGTGTAGCTATGTGCCGCTTCCCAACTATCAATACATCGCTTAGCACGAGCTGTGCATCTTCCTCGCACAGCGACTTTGCAGCGGCACATCTTCGTATAGCACATCACTGGTGGAAAAGCAGCCTTATGCAGCTATACTGCGAGGATGTAATAGCTAAGCTGTGAAACTATGTTACCGTTTCTAATAATACTACTAATCTATGTACCGGTGCGAGTAAGATGTGCTGTGAAGATGCGCCGCCGCAAAGTAGCTGCGCGAGGAAGATGCGCAGCTCGAGCTATGCGATCTATAGATCATCATCGATATCATAGCATCCATAGCAACGTAGCATAGCATATCTCTGGTGGAAAAGCACCCTTACACTTATATATTACTTATTCTTTAGCAGGTATTACGGAATATTTTGTTACGCAAAAATATACGACAAGAGGTTGAGCGATTGGCTGTTGTGCTGCGTGTTGAGGAACAAATATTTGTGTGGCCTACAGATTGTTGTCCCTCTGGGTGTCTGGTAGGTATATGCGAGTTTACATGTTTATGCACACTTCCACGATAGAGGAGTAAGTAATGACACACCTTCCAATATAAAAAAAAAGCAAAATTTCCTCGGATTGTCGAAATATACTAAGTATACGTTTTTTGAGACATAAACGGCCGTATCTTTTTTTTTTCGTTAACTTGGAAATTTGATTTTATCACAGCTTCAAGAGACCGCAGACTTGAGTATATGGTTTAAATTAAATTTTGCTCCACGCGTTTTTCGAGATAAACGGTCACCGAGACAGACAGGCGGACAATAAAGTGATCCTGTAAAGCACCGGCCACACAGAACAGACGCAAGGCACGGACCTGTTTAATCTACTTGCATATAAAATGTATACAGCTGTCGCGACGTAAAACATACAGAAAAGACAGGACGCCGTCTTTTCTATATGTATCTTTTCGCGACTGCGACGGGTCCGTGCCTTGCGTCTGTTCTGTGTGGATGGTGCTTAAGGTATTAAGTCCGCCTCTGTACTTCCGGTTCCGGTTTCCTTTTGAGGTACGGAAAATTTAAGTATTGATTAAAATTCATTATTAGAACCAAAAATTTGAAGAGATGTAATATCTACCTAATCGCGTGGTGGTTACTGCCCGTTCTCGCTCATAGAACGGATACCTGAGTCTTAGCACTGGAAGAAATTTTAACACTGACTAATTATGCTTGTTTCTACTTAATTAACCACTTAGACGACAGTCTATAATAATACCGCTCGATCTATAACCCAAACAATAGCTTACAAAACATTTCATCGTAGGTACGAATTGATAACATCTTTTTATCAATAATAACACATAATAAGTTACCCAGACATACTGTCTCCGACTCTCTGTCCGTATCTCGGTAATGTTTAGACAACGATTCAAATATATCTTAATTAAACAATTACAAAGCTTAGATAAATAGATACCAATTTTAGATAATAGATGTCAAGAGTGAACAGGTTACTTCTAGGCACTTCTAGGTAAGCGTGCTCCATTGTCGACGACATCATCGATTACCATCAGGTGAGATGGTGGTTAAACGCGAGCTTCTCAATAAAAAAAAATGAAAAGACTGACTGACTGACATATCAACGCACAGCCGAAACTACTGGGACTGGGAGCGTGTATTTTGGCACAAGGCTTCCTTTTATGACGCTGACGTAGCGTAAGCGAGCACTAAGACAAGATGTTTCCAAAATTCTTCTTTCAAATTTTGTTCGGACTATTTAGTAGATGGTTTTGTGAAGTTTGGTAGGGTAGAGTAGAGTAGGATAGGGTAGTGTAGAGTAGGGTATAGTAGGGTGGAGTAGGGAAGAGCGAGAGCGAAACCGCGCGGGCAAAAGCTAGTATTATTATAGAAAGAACTAAGAGTTTGTGCGGTTGAACGCGCTAATCTTAGGAATAACTGTTTCGAATTTTAAAATTATTTTAGTGTTGGATATCCCATTTTTTGAGAAAGGCTATATAAAATCAGGCTACGAACCTCATGAGCGGCGTAGTATCCAAGGAGGTTGGTGAAACCGCTGAAAACCTATATAAAGGAGGAAAATATCATAACCGACTGGACAAAAATGTTGCCTCTTTGATGGAGTTAGGTGTAGACAGAATGGCATTTATGACTTCTTTCTTCTTTTGTTTATTGACAATGATAACTTTAAACACAAATATGCCTCTTGTTGGAATATTTGAATTGAGTAATGCAATTATTCAACTTGAAATGAATGCATATTTACACTTTTGCCTGCTCTCCTTTCTACTGGAAATTCCTTTCGATTTCGATAATATGTAAGAATAGTACCATGTTTTATCCATGTGTGATTTTATCAGATTTTCTCACCGAGCGATGATGGGAAGGTTTACCTTCCCAATCGGTCCAGTCGTTCTCGAGTTTTAGCGAGACTAACGAACAGCTATTCATCATTACATAGTATAAAACAAAGTCGCTTTTTCTGTCCCTATATCCCTATGTGCGCTTAAATCTTTAAACTACGCAACGGATTTTGATGCAGTTTTTTTAATAGATAGAGCGATTTAAGAGGAAGGTTTATATGTATGATATTGCACCCGAGCGAAGCCGGGGCGGGTCGCTAGTTTATATATATATCGATTATCGTTTTATGTACTACTAAATACATAACTGCAAGCCACATTTCTAAATTGCTTTTCAGAATAGATTCACATCACAAATTAATTGATTAATTTTTTCAACTGTCGTCGTCAACTTTTATTACAACTTATAATATTTTGCTCCCAATTTCGTACGTTCTTGACCTTTTAACGTCACAGCATTTTTATTGCCTTTATTTTAGATGTGGCAAAGATCTTAGTGGCATCATTGTCTATGCGCTAACATCTTGTTAGAAGCTTCTGTCTGGGACTTATTGGCAAATTAACCGAAGGCCAAACTGATAGAAAGTGGTCCTACCGCTAACAGTGTGCCAACTTTAAAAATAAAATTGAAAGTTGCCATTGCCTGAAGGATTTATCCTTCTAAATCTAACCAGAAATATTTAGATGGTTTGGAGATATTCCAAATACTAAACTCTAATCGTTCAATAGGTCTTTCACTCCCAGTAATTCTCGTAGAAGCCATTAAGAAATTACGTTCTAGGCCGAATGCGCAGTTTTCCTCATTCGTAAAATAATTGTTTTTTTTTAAACATTAAAGAATGGAACGTTATTTAAATTCAACAATGTTTGTCTGTGGTCCGTCTTCCTGTCACGTTAGCCGCAATCGTTCTTATCAGATCCATTGTTTCCGTCATTGATGTTCTGCTAAAGACTTAACTCTGTATACTGTTTAAAAATGACATTTGAAAATCGAATAAGTTATGCATAACATTATCATTGTAATAAGTAAAGCAATATTTTATATTATTGTACGCTTTTCTAGTATGTCGTTTTTTGTGTGTTCAGAACAATATGAGTTTGTCCATGTGTATGTCTTTATACATGAAAAATTACAGTACAAATTATGACGACAATTTTTATAGGCCCCAAATTTCGAATTATTCAATTGTAGTGATCCACCTCTTCTTCTTGGTTTTCCTGCCCTTATGACTTATCCCATATTACTTAGGGTCGGCGCTAGAGATGTGCCGTTGCCGGCAATATTGCCGTGAAGTGGGAATATTGGTGGGAGTATTGCCGGGAATATTGCCGTGAAGTGGGAATATTGGTGGGAGTATTGCCGGGAATATTGCCCGATGTATGAATATTGGTGGCAATATTGCCAAAAATATTCCCAGATTGCCGGCAACGGCACGTCTCTAGTCGGCGCAATACGTTTTTTTTTCTTCCATTCTGTCCTGTCACTCGTCACACTATCACTAACTTCTTTTCATATCACTCCTCACAAAATCCTTCAATCTTTTTTTTGGCCTTCCTCTCCGTCTCCATCCATCCATATAATATATACTCAAAACTCTTTTAGTAACACGCGTTACATCCTTCCTCTTCACATGACCATACCAAGACAACCGATGCGCCACATAGCCAATTTTTAATCCATATTAAAATACTATAAAATGTATAATCTTTCCTACTTATAAAACCACTGCCCTATAAGAGTCGCTATTCGTCCTATTATACGGATTAAATGAAATAAGGAGAGGGTAGAGTTGAGTAAGCGCTGGGGAATGACAGAATGCAATTTTAAAGGAAAAACTAAGAAATACCTGAAATCTTAGTGTGCATGTAAATAAGTACGTATATATGATCACGTAGCTACTTTTATGTATCATAGCTGCTAATTATATTTTGGCATCATAAGGAAAATAAATAACAAATCTCCCAAATTAATTTAGCTGGGCTGTGAGATTGACCGAAAGAGTTACCGCCGCGGAGCTCGTTTTAGTTAGTTAACAAAAGTCTGACACTAAATCTCGGTCCACAGCGATAGGAGCTATTTGATGATTTCTCAACACAAAAAAAAAAAACGGAAAAAGGGTGTTGGCAGGGATTGTAACATTAATCAATTTGTATGCTTGGTACTGCAGTTTGGGAAATCCTTTCTCAGATTGCTCGTGACAAGGTTTTACCCCGTATTTACCTGTACAAACTCGAACCTTTAACACGTAAACTGCTATCGTCCTTCCTCGGTTTTGTAGACGAGCAATCTTCGCTTTGACCTACTGCGATTACTGCGAAAGATCTTTTCTTGTTTTTAGTCTAGCTGTCAAATCCTGTCTAATAGCTATTATGTTGTAGAAATATTAATTTGACATTTTCGATGCCAAAGACCCAGCTAGACTCAGAAAGTTACATATATTATATTTTATGGACCCATATAGGTCCATAGAATATGTAACTTTAGACTCGCTAGTCGGGTCTTCAGCATGAACATACACGATTTTTTTTATACGTAATATAAATCCTCAAAAAGGTCCATACCGCTGCAATTTTAACGTGCCCAATTTTGTATATGTTATTCTATTGCCGATTTAGTTTGCTCGTAGAAAACTCATTGTTGAGTTGGTTGAGTTAAGCTCGCCTTTGCACCTTCATGAATTGTCATATCAATATCACTGTTTTATTATTAAGTTTTGTGTATAATAAAGAACTAAAGTATGTTTATCAGTTGTCTGATACTCATAGCACAAGCACTGCTTAGTTTGAGACTAGATACGTTGTGTGAAAATTGTGAAATCACTACATAGTATAGAACAAAGTCGCTTTTTCTGTCCCTATATCCTATGTGCGCTGAAATCTTTAAAACTACGCAACGGATTTTGATACGGTTTTTTTTTTTAATAGATAGAGTGATTCAAGAGGAAGGTTTATATGTATAATGTTGCACCCGAGCGAAGCCGGGGCGGGTCGCTAGTATTATTATAAAAGAAAAATATACGTCCTTGGCACTAAAAATGTTAATAACGTAATATCTGCATCCAACATGACAGGATGTATTTGCAAGTGTAGCGATTTCCATATTTCACATCAATGTAAGTAATATTTATTAACGTTATTGTCATGTTAATTTGTCAGTCACGAGTTTCGTCACAAACAAGATAAATGTGACGAAAAGATTTTGAAGGTTTCTTTTTACATTTCCAAAATGCTTGTTGAGTAGAAAAACACTTAAAAGTACTGCATATTAGCATTATCAGCCTTATAATATTCCCACTCTTGAGACTCGGGCCTCGTCTCTATGAGAGAGAATGGGCCGGAATCCACTACACGAGCCTAGTGAGGGTTTGATTGATTCCGGATCTTTGATTTTTTTTCTTCGCTCACTGAGTCTATAAGACTCATTAAGTTTCAAATCTTTCAATATAAAGATTTTTTTTTAAATAAAGAAAGCATTGTGTGACAAAAATATTGTTATTTGGACAAAAATATTCTGGCACTGGCTATAAAATAAAAACAGGAATGAAAATTAAATGTTTACTCTTATAAAACTTCCGCGTTTTCTCAATCTGCATAAAATACGAATTTAGTATCAAACACGTCAAGGCGATACTTCAAATAACATGTTTTTCCATTGATATAAAACTACATCACGAATAATACGATTAGATTCCCTTTTATAAATTTATATTTTTGATTGATCACGCTTGCCAAGAAATAACCCATTCACTCTTGTCTTAAAGACCCCTAGTTTGTAGATATCCGGAAAAACAGACTCCGAAGAAAATGTCTGTTTTTCTAGCAGCCAATCTATAGGATCAGCTGATTCAAAGTCCAAGGTTAATCGTAAACACCCACGTTGAGAATTCACGTTTCTGTGTGACGCAAATCCTTTGGGATTTTATTAATAAAATGAGAGGCGTGCCTTTTACGTCAAACCGGCTGTTTAACTGAACTGAAGATAAACTGTTAGTGGGAACAACATGATAGCTTTCAAACATCGGGTTATTTTGCAGATGGCATATTACGTGTGGACCAGGCTGAAGGAGGAGAGATAAACTGGTCTGGAAAATGGCCGTAGAAAGATGTGTGTGGAAAAGCAAGAGAAGCCTTTGCCCAATAGTGGTACATACCGAGCTAAAATAGATATTGCGTGATCCCTGTTACTTCGGACTCAAAACTTCACACATTCTGTTCGCGTAAAGTTGATAGTTATCCCTTCAAAACATACTATGAAGTTAATGTATCCTAGGGCCTAATGCAGGCCCTAATCAACAAGTGTTTGAAATTGCATCCTAATCCATTTAGCCATTGCTTTTTTCTTTGGTTGAGAATTCATCAAATAATTCTTCCCGCTTTGGATAAAAAATATAAAGAGGTGATTGATTTATATCGTACAAGACTTGTGGCATATAATATCATGACAAATTTTCATTGTGCTCTTATTGGAAATAAGTTACCGTTTCAGCTTTAATCTTATCAATCACTTTCTCATGTTTTAATATCCTAATTTCATATCGTTTATTTTGCCAAAATATACAGCTCAAGAAACGAATTGTACAGGTTCTGAATGGGAAATTTATTAGTAAAATATACATTCAGTCAAAAAAGTATCGGGAATGGATGATTTGTTTATGGTTCCAAATTCAAATTTTTGTTTTTTTGTAGTTGTTAGATTGGCACAACGGTTTTCCATTTTGGCGCGTTTGAGTTGCATCTGTTATTTATATTAAATACAGTGCTGGTTTTAGTAATATCATATATAGTGTGTATTGCGAATTTCATAATGGACAAAAATATCGAACAAAGAGTTTGTCTTAAACTTTGCATCGCCAATGGAATTTCGTGTTCAGAGTCACTGAAAATGTTACAGAAGGCTTACGGTGAATCGACTTTATCAAAAACTCGTGCTTATGAGTGGTTCAAAGCGTTCAAAAGCGGTCGAGATGTGATGGAAGATTTGCCTCGCTCTGGTAGGCCGTCAACGTCTGCAACTGAAGTTAACATCACAAAAGTGAAGGAAATAGTGACTGAAAATCCCCATTCAACTCTGAGAGAGATAGCCGCCGAACTTTCTGTATCTCACGAGTCGATCCGTACCATTTTAACTAATCATTTGGGTATGAAACATGTTGCTGCTCGGCTAGTCCCAAAAGATCTGAATTTTCTCCAAAAACTCAATCGCATGAAAGTCGCTGAGGACATGCTAGAACGAATCAGTTCGGACCCAACATTCATGAAACGCATTGTTACTGTTGACGAGACGTGGGTTTACGAGTTTGACATGCAAACTAGTCAACAAGCTTCGGAGTGGCGCCTTCCAACTGATCCGAAACCGAAAAAACCACGCCAAAGTCGATCAAAAGTCAAAGTCATGTTGATTGTTTTCTTTGACTATCGCGGTGTTGTGCACTCTGAATTCTTACCGGAAGGTCTAACGGTAAATAAAGAATATTATTAAAGCGTTATGCGGCGTTTAAGAGAGCAAATTCGACGAAAAAGGCCAGATTTGTGGAAAGAAAATTCTTGGATTTTGCACCACGACAATGCGCCTTCGCACAATGCATTGTGAACGAATTTTTGACCAAACACTCAACAAATACCATCCAGCAACCACCATATTCACCAGGTATGGCTCCTGCTGACTTTTTTCTTTTTCCAAAACTCAAAATACCAAGCAAGTGTATCGTTTCTAAAGGAGCATACTTTGAAGGTGATAAAATAAATTTGGATGAATAACAGACATTTTGTGTATTATTGATCTTTTCCCGGTACTTTCTTGACAGAGTAGTACGTAGCACGTACATCGTTAATTGCTATTTTGGTAATTATACTTTTAAATTAGTAATCTGCAGTCAGCCAGTCAAAAGTAGTTGACATTTGGACCCATTGAATTATAATGTCCATTGTAATTTGTGACTGACGTCAAACTACCTTTAGTTGAGTTATTTTTCATGATCTAGTATTACATTACCAGCTTTTTAACATTCTGGTTCAAATACCTTTGGACTTGTTCTAATTTCTTGGAACAACAAAACAACATTAATTGACCTATCTTCCTGCTTTTGTAATTAGTGTAGGTAATTACTTCTGTCATTGTTGATCATCTAATTGATTCCGCGACGCTTCAAACTCTTGCGCATCAAGATAATGCCAGTCGTCAGACAGTGTTTACCGATCAATTGCACTCTCTCAACTGTACCTAACTACTTAAACGAGACAAAACTCGATACGCAAACAAGTTGTAATTGTAGGAAGTAGTGAAGGACACGTTTATAAGCCTTGTGTTTTAATGAATAAGAATGAATGCTGAGAAATTTAATCAAATGCTGGATTAACACTTGATTTTCATTAAAGTTTTTATCGCAATGTCTGGCTGTAAAACAAGACATCGCCTTATTTGCTATGAATAGCTAAATGAGGAGGAAACACTCAATGGAGTGAGTGAAAAGGATCATTTCTTGAAAGAATGATTCTAATGAGATTACGAATTCACAATTAATAGATAATAATGGAAAAAGTCTGCTCAACTGAAATGAGGCTGTGCAGGACTTGTCGGCCGCATGCCTGACAGATTGTGGGCCAAACTAGCACTAAGTTGGCGCCCTGAAATAGTCCAACGGGGTCACGGCAGAACACGAAAGAAATGGCGAGACGAACTAGATAGATTTCGCCAGTACTGTGAAAAAAAAAGATCGCGTGTCCACGAAAGATGGAACGAACAATGGTGGATGGATGAAAGGTTACATGATGCAACACACCAATTAAATTGTAATAGAGACATGATAATGACGAAGGGAATATATAAGCTTCTCAATAATCAAGAAACAAGTAATCTCAAATCCAAGCCAATAAAATTCCTTTTCATAAAATTGCAACCCAACCCTCAAGCCTCGTAATAGATCGACTGGCTACATAATAGCAAATACAGTACCTTCGCAAGGTCAAGATCAGAAACAAGGTTGAGGTTGAGGTCGACTTGTGGCTGTCTTGTTTATGGTCGATATCCGTTTACCGGTTTTCTATCTTGATTGATTACGTAACGTGTAAGGCTTTAGATCCTTTTCGATAAAGGACAATCATAAGTCACTTCTGGTGTTCTGTAAAGATGTTGTTTTGTAAAGAATACTGTTAAGTAGTCAAGTTACCTTACGGTTGCAGGAACGTTTAAAGGAATTAAATAGGTGGCTTTTAGTCAGTAAAAGTCTGACTCGCCTTCTCGTTCCACTTCCAATAAAAAAAAATATACTAGGGGTTTGACAGCTTACATTAACGAAGTTTTCACGATGATATTTCTACAGAATAACACTGTTAGTTCATTACAGTTAAGTAATTTCCAGATGTTATGCGTAAGTCTTCTAAGAACCGATTTGTAGTATTCTTGAATTACGTGTTTATGAAAACTTGTCCTGAAAAAGCTCTAGGCGATATTTTTTTAGATATGAATTCCACTCCCGTCCACTTATTTTATTGATAGATTAAATACACTTAGGTAAAGTGCAGTGTCATTTGTACAAATAATCAAATATTCACACATGTGACGTAAGTGTTCGATCATTGATGTATGTTTTAGGTTTTGGGCGCTCAAGTACTTAGAGGCGTTAATTTAAATGGCCTTTTACCTTGTACGTGGCCTTTGTCATATGCCAACTATCCTGCATAGTATGGAAAAGTTCTTAATGTGACAATATTGAAAAGATTTAAGCAAACGCCTGTATCAACTACAGCGTTTGCTTAAATCTTTAGTTTTCATTAATAGTTGCACTAATTTATATTCTAAAGTTTGTACTTGTTTCACGCTCAAATGGCTGAACGGATTGGATGAATTTTGAGTCATAAATGTAGATTCGTTTCCTTAAATAGTCATACAATCCATTTATTTTAGGAATTTATTTCCTTGGGATAATTTTCTACTTTTAATCGAGCGAAATTGCTGGCAGAAGCTAATATGTAAATGTAATGAGCACATATTTGGGATAAATACAATATTTTTTACTGCAAGACCTTAGTGTCAAAGCTTTGTAAGTAAAGCTCACTGACTCTAATCACCTTAGAATCAAATGCCAAGCAAAGGAGAAATAAGATGATTTGATAAGTGCTGTAGCTTAGAATTTAACTCTACATCTGTCTGTTCAGATATCTTACCAGCATTTCTAACTTCTTATTTGTTCCCGCGGTAAACGTCTTTAATAAAAATGACTTAAATATTCAGAAACTGTTAACGTGCGTAAAAAAACTTGCAAAAAAAACTAAACGACCCATCTTCATTCACTATAAAAACTATGATAACAACAATAAATTTGATTTCAAACGCCCATGCTTCCGTGTTCATTGTGTAGTTAAATAATTCAGTTTGGCTGAAGAAAAAACACGTCAATTGGTACGTTTGTCGTCACTCATGATTTAAGTGTCGCCACTGTCGTGGATTTTTTTTAAATGTTTTTGTCTAACATTTGGACACGTGCGACCCACTGTGCGATGTTTCGCATCCTCCTAATGTTATGAATGTAGGAATCTGTATGTTTGTACGTTCACATGGGATTTTTTTTTCTAACAGAGGTTAGGACCTGTGCACACCACGTTTTTTAAACGCGCCGTATACGCGCGTTTCAGAAACGTGCATCGACGGCGCGCATTTATCCTATTAAAGGTCTACAGGGTCGCGTCCGTATCGCTACAAACGCGCGTCAACGGCGCGTTTAAAAAACGTGGTGTGCACAGGTCCTTACAGCCCTTTCACACGGCAGTCCAGTTTTTTGCAGGATACCATTTTCTGCAGGATCCCGTTTGATCGCAAAAGAGATTATATGCTAGTGTTCACACAAGCAAACCGCATGCAGGATCCTGCAAAATGCTAATCCCGTCGATTTGTGCAGTTCGGTTTTGTCACCGGAAACTCACCGTCACCGGATCCGTCGTCCAGTAAAAAGCAGGATCCCGTTTAATGACACATATATTTCAATACCAGTGTTCACACGGCTTCCTGCATGCGGTTTTTAATAATAGTTGTCCTATTTTACTGGATCCTGCCAAACTGCACTGCCATGTGAACACAGCGTCCAGTTTTGCAGGATACAGTAAAAAGCCGGTCCTGCAAAACTGGACTGCCGTGTGAAAGAAGCGTTAGTGTCGTTGGATCTGGAACAATTTGCCTGCTGCGGTCTTCCCGTCCGATTATAATTTAGGTGTATTCAAGGTTAAAGTGAATAGACTCATAATACACGATTGTATCACTAATTTTCATCAGGTAGGATCGCAGTCAAACGTTAGTTTATATTGTTAAAAAAAATATTGTCTTGTTAGTCAGTATATTTTAATATAACTTATGAATGTAGAAAGATAGCTCTATTTTATATTTGATTTGATTTAAGAATGACAAATAAGGTATTATATATGAATCATAATGATAATTTATATTACTGTATTGAGTTGTAAATACTTAACTGTAGGTATTACTAATTCAAGACGGGTGACGAACCTTGCTTCGATTTGGTGCTAAAATGATTGATTATCGTGTTACTTATCGTGTGGCGTAGGTTTTTGCCGCCTAGGGTGGACTGGAATTTTGTCATTTTTTTAGGTTATATTAGTCGTAACTGATCAATAGAGATCATTAATATGCAGAAAATTTGTACAATCCCTCTGAAGCACAGTAATAAAATTAAAAAAATCTGTACCTGTAAGTACAATGGCAGGCGGTCGCCTCCTTCTGCGAAGCAGTAATACTTGCAAAGGAGGAGGCCGACCGCATCAGGCAACGGCGCCCTCGCCGCCGTCGCCGGGATTCCGATCCCGATTTCCGGCCACCGTACACGCGGGCTCGCGGACGGCAAGCCATGGGTAGCTCGCTGTCCGATCGTCCGGTAATGGACCGAGTCCAAGACGTCGACGGCGCGCACTGTTCCCGCGCGCCTCAAGGAGTTGTCAGCAGCAGGAGGGGCCCAGCTGGGTCGAAGCCTACTGGGGACAGGGTTGTCCGAAAGGGAGCTCGTGCCCCGGTATGAAGGCTAGAAGGAACGGCGCGGGGTTTTTAGTCAGTAAGAGTCTGACACTGTCTCCCGCTCCACCCAAGAGCGGGTTTCGTCAAAGATGATTTTCCCCGTCGACAAAAAAAAAAAAGTACACCAAAAATATTATGGTAATGGTTCATATTTTTATAAGATATTATTTTTGCCTGAGCGCCTCCGCTACGCTACGCTACCGCGTTATCGATCAATCCGTGTATTGATTAATGGATCAATATATTATTATCAGAAGACATTTATTAAAGCAATCAATATTGGTGAGACAGTTTCAAGCAATACAACTTTTCTTAAATTTTAACAACTAGCTTTTGCCCGCAGTTTCGCCCGCGTACATTTAGTGGTGTAGTTAATTTAGGTAGATAAATTAGGCGCAGACATTTTTAATGAAAAATTTACTTAGACAATAACTAATTGCTGCGAATTAACTTATTGTAGTTTAACACAATGCCTATTTAAAAATGCCTATAAAAAATTACAAAACACTTATTTATTGTTGAAACATGTTCAGTTCACACTCATGAGAAAATGTGTAAAACAGCCCGAAAAAAAAATACTTAATATCTTGTAACAGGGTACTAACCCCAACTTACGAGTGGTTTCGTCGTGGGTTCAAACCTAGGCAGGCTCTTTTCTTTGCATAATTTATTTCATGACCACTGCTCTCAAAACAGTGTTGGAAAACGTCGTCAGGAAAACGGCATGCTTTAGAAACAAAAAGCCGCATGGTGGATTACGATCCATAGGCCAAAGTCAAAGCATTATAAGGCCGATTATTCTAATAATGGACTGCTAATCCGAAATCCTACAAGTTTTGACACCCAAATAGTCGATATCCTATTAAATTAGTGGAACATTATAGGCCTGTCTATGCATATTACACATCAATTTAATTTAAATTAGTTTAATAATCCTTACTTAATATTATAAAAGCGAAAGTGAGTTTGTTTGTTTGTTACGTCTTCACGCCTAAATGGCAAAACCGATTTTGATGAAACTTGGTACACGGATAGACCTATGATACTTTTTATCCCGAAAGTATGTTCCTTTAGGATAATTTTCTCCTATCACGCGGGCGAAGCCGCTGGGTTCAGCTAGTAAATAATAAATCATTCATATTTTCCACGTTTAGATACCTAAATTATCTCTTTACCTAAATTATCAATTTATTTGATCAAATCCTCGACCTTATAAACTGAGTTCCTTTACCTTTAAAAGTAAACTTAGTAGGTGGCATGTGTAACACACTGATAACTTGTATTTGAACTAATTATTACTCACACATAACTGCACATATTGCTATTAAATGTGACCTACATATCAGTAACGGAAGGAACACTACGTACCATAGGGACGAGATAACATTACAAACGACCTCGACCATTAAAATATATCTGTTGCAGTCATACTCTAAGCCTGTTAAAAGTACTTTTGCCCACCACCTCTCAATAGTAGGGCTTTTGACTGATATTGCTGTTAAAACTAGTTTTGCCCAATCGTGCTGGAAAAATCCCCAAGCTAACGACGGCGTTCGCGCATCTATTGTCTTCCTATTGTGTCTCTAATTGACGGTATCTGAAGAGTTAAAACTAGTTTAGTCAAAACTCTTAAAAATACAACCTGACTGTTTCGATTTGCTTGAATAAATTATTATTAGTCATTGTAGAATGTAGTACTTTTGACTGATATGGCAATTAACACTAGTTTTGCCCAAAGTCAAAACTCTTCAAAAATACAAACGGTCATAATGGTTTTAGTTGTTCGAATAAATAAGTTGTCATTGCAAATCTTGCAAAGTCAAAAAATACATTGTAACAAGGAATGTTTGGCAATTTTTTCTTCAAATAAAGTTAAGTAAAAGTGGTTAAAACAATTGTTCTTATTGTACAGTAGATTATGGTTGCTATTGAATGAATTCAAAATGTCTTTTGTATTTCATTTATTTTGTTAGGGAAAACAAAATATTGTACAGTTTATATTATATCTAAAGATAATAAAGATATGATACAGGATAGGTCAATGTTCAATTTAATCAAACTAAAAAGGGATGCAGTGAAGACACAATATTAAACTTGGATTAAACCTGAACCTTTCCGTTTATGTCAGAGAAAATTAAATAAATACAGGAATAATACTAATAATAGGAATACAACAACCATTTACTGACTAAGATTCACCTGTGTTGGGTTTTAGTCAGTAAAAATCTGAGCTCCACCCAGCTGGAAGAGTAATTTGATGATTTTCCTATTCTAAAATAAATGTCCCAAATAACATTCAAATCCTTTCATCTGTTGAGGCGTAATTAATTTTAAACAACCCAAACGCAAGGAGTTTCTACCACAGAACAGATGAAAGAGGAGACCTCTTTCATTTCTTTCTACAATGGACTATACAATTTTCAACGTCAGTATGTAGGGTAAAGAAATACTAGGAAAAAACGTCAAAAAAATTTCCGGTAAAAAAGCGGCAAATACCGCTCATCTATCTTTATAAATACTACTGGCAGAAGTTACTAAATCGGTGGCCGTTTGGACGGGAGGCCCGAAATAACCCGACAAAATCAAGGTTCCCACGTGAGATAAGCGTGGATATCTGAATGCATCCCGATTCAATTTAGCATTACTATTTGAAGAGTTCGTCTGTGGGTTCGAGCTCTTGAAGGAAATATTGTTTTGTTTGGAAAGAGAATCGTCAGCCAAAAGCCAATAACAGGATATTTACTCCATCGCTGAGAAAAGCGATCTAATTAGGGAGGTTAAATTAATTATCATTACGAGTATGAACTCATCAGATTCTGTGAGGAGTGACATGAAAGAAAAGGGAGTTAGTGATAATGTGACGGGTGACTGGACAGAATGGAAGAAAAAAACGTGTTGCTCAGACCCCAAGTAATATGAGATAAGGGCAGGAAGATGAAGAAAAAGAATTCGTTGGTATGAAAGGTTCTAGAATGGTGACCACGCAAAAGGAAGAAGCAAATGTTGGAAGGCCGGGGTAGACCGATAACCTGATGAGGGTCGCGGAAATCCGATGGATGCGAGACGCATAGGATCGGATGTTGAAGAAATTTAAATGAAGATGAAATTAGATCATTCATCAACTTGTCTGCTATTAGTTGATTCCTGCCAGTAGCTATATCAAAACGCATTCTATCCAAATAATATACAGTAGGTATGCTAAATGAATGCCAACCGTTCAGCAGAATTGAGTATCACCTGTCACCATGTTCAGCATAATAAACTTGATTCAATTTACCACTTATAACCAGTTCAAAACTAGTTTTATCTACGCTTAATCTGGTATTCAATAAATAACATTAAACTTTTTTATAGTCAACAATATATTTTTAAATGTTCACAATAAAAATATCAATAAACTCGGTAACCTATGAATTGAAATCAGCACATTTTTCAAGGGCGTCGGTTTGCGATAAACTCTAACATGTCTGGTTAAAAATTGTGTGCTATTTTTGTCACTTAATCGTGCATTGTACTCGCTAATCTGTAGTAGAAATAATAAGAATTTATTTAACAAAGTAAACAAAACAAATAAGCTAGGATACAAAAGAGTCCAGTTGAGAATGTGCAAAGATTCTTCTATCTCATTTTTGCTGAAGGAAACTTAAAGGTCATGAACATGCAGCAATCGAAGTTCATTATGACTTCAGAGCACGTGTTCAAAAACTGTATGGAGTTATATTTATCACGCACTTGAAAGAAAAAGAAAACATCGCGAGGGAATCTCGCAAGTTCAATAATAAACGTGAAATGATATTAGAAACAGTGCCGGATTACCTTGAAATATATGACGTAACTTGGTATGAAAATGGCACACCTTTCTGCTCCTAAACCACAAAGAAATGATGGTAAAATTGATGTTGGTTTTAATGATTCACCAAAAACGTCATCAGTTCCCAAGGTGACAAGGGTATATTGCACTTGAGCTGGCAGAGTTCCAAGTGGAGCTATAACTGAGAATTTTGTAATAGAAATCTCAGATCGTGCTATCTTAGAAATAATAAAGATCTCTAAGCCAGAGCTGATTTGTGCCATACATATTTGCTAGACGAAACTGAGTGCTGGGGTATAGCTATACTCTGTGGAATTCCTAATGCGTGGCTTGATTTATCTAGATGTTGTTTATTACTAAAAGCGTTATACTCGTACATATATGTAGATGCATGGAGAGGCCAAAGAAATTTGGTTGGATTGTGAGGAGTGTTATGAGGGAAAAGAAAGTGGTAGCATGACGAGTGACAGGACAGAATGGAAGAAATAAACATGTTGCGCCGACCCCAAATAACACAGGACAAGGACAGGAAGATAAGGTTTGCTAGGAAAAACATTGGTAAAAAGAAATTAAATAAACTTTTGAGCCTACAAATCGAATCGAATGGGACTTTCTAGATTACATAATCCAAATAAACAGACCTTATCGTTTAAGCGTATTCCAAGACAATATTTGTGACATGCAAACAGAAGCTATCATCAGAAAACACATTAATATTAATTGTTGCATTTTCTTGTACAATGCTTAGATTGTAACATGGTTTTACTCCGTGCACTGTAATGGCGTCCTTTTCATCTTTATCGAGGATCTCAATAACATCTTAAAACAAATCATGACTTTATTATTTTTTATTGATTCCTATAAATGAGGGACTCATCTTTTTTTTTATTATCTATTATTTATATCAAAAAGTAACTTTTTCCAAAATCGCAAATAGATAAAATAGTTCAAATCCTTTCAAAACTGTTAGAAGGAGAAACTATCAGATACCAGTAAAAAAAATGCACAAAATACAATGTGACACCATCGCCATTAGGTTACACGTGCAGAAAAGCTATAATATATGTAATACAAATTTTGGAAATGTTAATTGCTGCTTCATTTTAATGCCAGTTCTGATCTGATTTTCAGAGAAAGATTTATTTTTATGGTCATTTTTTTTTTACAAAATTGTACTGTCCTTTTATAGCCATTGCTTCCTTCCCCTATCTGAATATATATTTTTAAAGCTGACGTTTTCGTGACAAACATTGCCTGATGTGGTTAGTCGTTGTTCTTTAACACGATCGTTGTCATTAAATCACATAAAATCAGTCAAAACAACAAGACTTGACTATCTAATCTGACATCTGATCTAACTCTTATCAAGACATGACGTTGGTGAGTCTGCTACGTAATTCAGACATTAATGTCAAGGACTTATCCTTGAATGTGTGTCGTGCATGGATGACATGCGTATGTTTTATAACAAAAAAAACATTATGTCGTTTAAAAAACCTAGGGTATCTTCTTTCTCCTTTTCAATGGTAACTGATCGAAGAATAGGTGTGATAACTGGGATCACCAATTGAATGTTTTTGTCTTGTATTAAGGATACATATAATTGAATATCATGTGATGTTCCTGAAATACAGTGATGACGTCAGGGTAACACAATATCTACTACTCATTGTCAGTTTTAAGTTACTCCGAAACACACCTCCGGATTGTCACGCAGTTACAACTGCTGCTTTCTGATTGGTCGAATAAAATGTGTGGCGATATGGGCAGGCCTCGTATGATTTTATTTGCACTTGATCGTTACGCTGACGAATCGTGTAGTTGTTAAATATTAATTAAGAATCAGTATTCTTAGTTTTTGTGTTCACTAAATAAGACTAAAGCATGATTTGAGACTTTAGTGTAGAATTTTAAAAGATGTAGCAATGTTTAACACAAATGACGACTTGGCGTTTCAATATGTCAGGCTTAGCAAATAGGTCTTCTCTACTAAGCCAGATTGGAAAGTCAAAGAATTTGGTAACACACATGTTTCGCGACGATTTAGTTTAAGGCAAAATACTTAATTTTAATTGTTGGAAACCTGTGTTTGTTATTATTGGAAACCTTAGAAACAACAACACAACACATGATTTTGTTAATTTCAAAGTAAAAACTCTTTGCAACGATTACAGTCAAACATATGCTGCATCCGGCTGTGTTATGCAATTCAAGTTACCTATAATTCGATAATTTATAGTAAATTATCAAAACAATGGCGTGCATTAAGATGTCACGTCTACACGAAACTACCTGACCACGGACGCTTGGATGAATAATAAGCAAGCAACGCCAGACGATGTGCGCCACGCGTGCAAGATTGAAATCAACATTAATTAATTCCAAAATCAGGACTTCTGGCAAATGCGCAACACGTGGCTAGACTCTATAGGCAAACATAACCAGATATGTATACCAAATTGGTTATAAAATAGTTAATATATTATTAATTAAAGAGAAAGCTCGAAAGAACTTGTGAACTCCAACGATCTATTAACTACTGATAGGTCAAATACCTGGGAATGGGAATAACAAAAAGAATTATGTTAATAACTACATAGAAAAACCAAACTTACGTCTTAAAATTTAAAGACTATTGACTCCAACGGTGCTTTCAAGCTAGACTATACTTTCGAAGCCAAGCCCCCAAAACATTTTAAACCAAACGTACGAAACATACGTGAGTTCATTATCAAATTATGCAACTAACATTCCTCAACCGAGACCAGTCAAGCCACTTTTTTGATGCACGCGCCCGCGGCTGTAGGTCACTCAACTTTTCTTCTAATTTTTAACCGCATCATAATATTATGCATTTATAATTAGCCTTCCACATATCTGGGACATTTCCAATACAAAATGGCTGCCATGCAAGATCTGTTTAAGAAATCATTATTTTTGTCTCTTTAGTCTTTTAAAGTACTATTAATCATTTTGGCTGGTATCTACGTCATCGTCATCATCTTATCAAGTATTTTTAGTTTAACGCTCGTTAGCATTAGCAGCTGCATTGAATATAAAAGAATCATGTGAGAATTGTCTGTGAAATTGCACTTGAAGAATAATTTACTGTCTTTTAAGGTTTGCTGTCATCGAGGGCATCAAGGACAAATAAAAAGAATTTCGAAATGCTTACAAGTTGTGATGAGATCGGACGCATTGTTACATCAGCAGCTGTGTCTCGACATGTATAAAACATGTGGTAATACAACTATATTTATCTTTTAATTGTACCTACAATTACATCCCGATTAAAACGAGACCTTGTAGTAAGTACTATTCTAAATGTCATTGCAGTGTCAAATTGCAATTCATTTAGCTATCAGACTGTTAAATAAATAAATATGTATGAATAAATCTGACACCTGTTATTTATTGGAACTATTGTCTTTGCTTTTCAAGGCTGCTACTGGTTTTGATCTATGGTTCCGCCCAAACCAATTGATGAAGTTATTAATGTAAACCTACTTTTCAAACGTGCCTCTGCTTGTGACAGAATGCACTTTCATTCTTCACGATTAGTCTCAAAACTTCCTTGTGACCGCAATATATTCAGTTTAGCAACATTCAAAACAGGTAGTTGTCCTTGCTACCTCGGTTTGTCAACCTCTCTTTTCCTGGTCTCGGATATTACTATCTCCTAGTCAGAACAGGGTCACTTTAGTGTCTATTTCATCTTATATCTATTTTGTTTTATATTTTTCGTGACTTCCTGTCTATGATCGAGATCTCAGGTTTCTGATTCAGTGTTTCCTAATTTCCTGTATCGTTACTCTAATAATGTTCACTGACTATAAATATTCTTATATCCTTAAACTTTTTCTTAAGTATCGTCAAGGTAAATAAATCCTTATCAGAAGCAGCTTTATTTTATCTTATTATCGCTGTTTACCAAAGCATAGCGCAACCTGCTCGAAAAATATTTTACATGGTCGGCGTAGTCTTTTGGACATTTGTTGGTACAGGTTTGTCAGTTTAAGCTCGATTTTTGAAAATCCCTTTAAAAAAATAATTAAATTAGAAAAAAGGTGAAGCAAATTCAATTGCGTTGCGATTAGTAGTATTGTTACGACAATAAATAAAATAGATTCAAGTCGTCTTATCAGTTCTGTTTAACCCAATGAAATAAAGTTAATTTTTTATCGTACTAATTTTGTTTGGGTCACAACATCGCGTGCGAGACGACTCTTGATCTTCAATTATGAAAACATCACGTTTTGCATTCTTCGATACAGCTTTTGCCCTTGCACTTTGTCTTTTGTTATTTATTCACCTTACAGCTAATTGGTTAAAACCTGAAAAGCCGTTAACGAAAACTGATACTTTATTTTTTTGACATTCGTGCCCATATCTTTTAATTAAGCAGTATTGACATATTATTTGCCACTATTGGTTCTTAGAAGATCCTGCTCATCAATTCCAAATTCTACTTTCACGTTTTTGTCTTATGCCTGTTAACCTTATCGTCACCTTTCTGTATTATCGGTATATTTCCTTAGTCGTTCGCGTCATAAATATGTTTCAACACCTGAAAACTACTATTTGTGTTGGGTAAAGTAGTCACGTTAGGCAATAACCGGTGAAGTTGTAGATCGTAGCTACAGATAATTAGTATAATTACTAGGTCGTTTAACAACGTTCCACTACAGCTACTCGTTTCGGTTAGTTTACTGTAAAATTAACGAGATGATGAGGCAGATTCTGTCAGAAAAGACCTCGAAATGTCATAGTATCTGTCGTCATTATTGTCACTTAGGTTATATGATATTCCTATAGAAATCATAATACATGAAGCACTAAAAATATTGTCTACTACGATTTTTATGGAAAATAGATCTAAATCCGAAGCTTCATTCTTGTGACCTATGTTACACAAACCGTTCATCACACTTCGACGATCTACACATTTAACAATGGGACAATTTTACCTTGTTACTATATTAGTTTAGAACAATTGTTGAAATCACAATATCACCTGAACCCTGTCTGGACTGGAGCACACCGTCGAGGTGTGCCCTGCCTGGGCGGAGCATCGCCGTGCCCTCGTGGGGGCGATCGGCGGCGGAGACCTCTCGCGCCGGGCCCTGGTCGAAGCCATGGTCCGGAGCGAGGAGGAATGGCAGGCGGTCGCCTCCTTCTGCGAAGCAGTAATACTAGCAAAGGAGGAGGCCGACCGCATCAAGCAACGGCGCCCTCGCCGCCGTCGCCGGGATTCCGATCCCGATTTCCGGCCACCGTAGACGCGGGCTCGCGGACGGCGAGCCATGGGTAGCTCGCTGTCCGATCACCCGGTAATGGACCGAGTCCAAGACGTCGACGGCACGCACTGTTCCCGCGCGCCTCAAGGAGTTGTCAGCAACAGGAGGGGCCCAGCTGGATCGAAGCCTACTGGGGACAGGGTTGTCCGAAAGGGAGCTCGCGCCCCGGTATGAAGGCTAGAAGGAACGGCGCGGGGTTTTTAGTCAGTAAGAGTCTGACACTGTCTCCCGCTCCACCCAAGAGCGGGTTTCGTCAAAGATGAAATTTCCCGTCGACAAAAAAAAAAAAAACCCTGTCTGGACGAAATTCATTTAAGACTCTACAAGAGACTGTCGTCACATCTTTAATTGTTCCGTTTCGTCGCAAACTCATGTCGTCGTCTTTGGGACGCGCGCGAATTGATTACTATATCAATGCCTATTGTCTTCAATCATAGCCATGCCAAGGTCGTCTCAGCGACCACTATTACTACTTATTGTGAAATTGAAACTAGATCGTACTGCGTCTATTAATTGTCCTTCTTTGTTATAATTCCTTGCAAGGGCAACTGTGTCCATTGTTTTCAACGATCCCACAGTAAATTGCATTTCCATAATACTGGCATCTTCTTATGGTCTTATTTTGAATTTTATGTCACTTTTTTTTTGTTTTACTTCTTATTATATACCTAATTGACCATAGTGGCAAAGTGTATGTTAAAAATACCGAACTGACTTCCAAAAATAACTTTATTACTCTCCATCTTACAACCGGTTTAAATCGATACATTTAATAAATTCAAATTTCGTGTTATTGTATACGAAAACCTCTAATATAAAACTGTACATCTAAAAAATCTCACCGTACTGGATACATTGAGTACATAAAAGATTCTTAAGCGTTTAATAAAACTGAATTAGTTAGATACTGCTGTATAATTAATTAAACTAAATAAATCACTTAAAAATATAACAGATCATGTAAATAATTACATGATTCACGTGATAATCACACCTTTTAGGGTCGTGTCACCTCCCGATACTAGACTATAAAGTTGCTGTTCAGATATTAATGGAACATCACCTACGGCACAGTGATAGATCACGAATGCCACATGATGTTTAGATAAAGACAAGTCAATGGGTCAAACTAAAAAGTAGTTATTAATTACATGACAAAAATGGAATAGTACTGATGAGAATCTTGTAGAAATACATATTCAATATGAGAACAGTAGTTATACTGGATATAGTACCACATATAGTAAATAAATGTACCAACCAATAAATAAGTCATGTGAAAAAGCCTCGTATTGAAAATATCAAACATTAATGATAATAGAAAGAAACAGAAAACTAACACACAATTTCTAATAGTCCTGCTTTGAATTGTAAAGTAACTACCTCAGGCTAGGCACGTGCTGAAGGACCTTAATGGAAAGCCATCATTAGTAATCGCTATAGAATGCACCTGTTGCATGAATGAGATCGTTTCGCCTAAGACAAATAGGAAACAAAAGAACAGTTACGCAACGGATGCTTTGTTGCAGTGTCATTAAGGAAAACTTAAATGATCATCATTTCATTAACTAAGCCAAGCTTAGAGAAGATTCTTTCCTATAATATCAACTCCTTTCAAGGCCATTTTTGATTAACCCTCTGTAGGAAACTTCATTGAATTATGTTCATAGATTACGTTTCAAATCAATCGTTTATTATAAATAAATCTGTTATATCTTCTTTAGAACATAAGGTCAGTAATATCTTGGTGACATATTTACTATTTTTAGTATCAGTTAGCCGGGTTATGACGATTCATATTCTTATCTAAATTAGGATTATAACTATACATATATCCATGCCATAGAATATCATTGACAGTGACATTCGATTTTCACTTTCACGCGATCAGTTAAATCATCATTGATGAGTACACTTGGCTTTATTATCATCATGCTAGAACCCTATTAATAGCAATTATTCATTCATGCCACTTATTTTACGCGTTGACGTTTCCAAGGTCTCTAACTCGTTGGAACACGTTTTTTTTTTTAATTGTCATAAACTAGTACTTGACCGCGAACCCACCTGATGGTAAGCAGAGATGCAATCGTTGAAGGTGAGGTGGACTAGTTTAATAGAACAGCATGATTTTTCGTCTTCGGAAGTGTAAGCACACATGTATGCTTGTTTAGTTTTACTTTACTAGACTAAATATAAATGTCCTTGGGTTTACTGCCCAAATACATGATGCACTTGACCGTATGCATGATAATTTTAATAACTTGAATTATCTTATCACAGAGGTTATCGCTACGTTTCGGTGAATCATAAAACTTTGATCCTTAAACAGAGATTCTTGATATCAGAAGGCCAATATTATTAATATACTAGCTTTTGCCCGCGCGGCTTCGCTCCCGCTCTTCCCTACTCCACCCTACTATACCCAACTCTACCCTACTCTACCCTACTCTACTCTACCCTACTCTACCCTACTCTACCCTACTCTACCCTACTGTAACCTACTCTACCCTACTCTACCCTACTCTACCCTACGCTACCCTACTCTACCCTACTCTACCCTACTCTACCCTACTCTACCCTACTCTACCCTACTCTACCCTACTCTACCCTACTCTACCCTACTCTACCCTACTCTACCCTACTCTACCCTACTCTACCCTACTCTACCCTACTCTACCCTACTCTACCCTACTCTACCCTACTCTACCCTACTCTCCCCTACTCTACCCTACTCTACCCTACTCTACCCTACTACTCCACCCTACTCTACCCTACCCTACCCTACTCTACCCTACTCTACCCTACTCTACCCTACTCTACCCTACTCTACCCTACTCTACCCTACTCTACCCTACTCTACCCTACTCTACCCTACTCTACCCTACTCTACCCTACTCTACCCTACTCTACCCTACTCTACCCTACACTACCCTAATTTTTTTTTCCATAAGAACCTTCTCCTCACAATAACAATCACAACAAAAAAAAATCAGCCAAATCGGTCAAGCCGTTTTCATGCCATGTCGTGACAACGGAAAACGGGGCTCATTTTTATAATATAGATAGATTAATTAATTAAAATCGTTCAAATCCAAGATGCAATGTTATCTCAGTGACAGTCAATGTCAAACATGCAGGAATAATAGAAGTATTTTTGATAGTTTACGAATGCAATTCTAATGCGAACACTCTTTAAATTAATTATACGAGAATGGTCCCTCTGGTCAGAGATAACGGGCTTCAATTGAGAACGTATCCGCAGGCTTGACCTGTGGCCACAGAGTACATGGTTAACTACAAGATATACTTTATAGATCAAGTTCGTTAAAACCGTTCGTGATGCTTCAGTTAGAAAGAAAAGAAAAAGGAAGAAAGTAAGAAAGAAAACTATTTTATTTGGCATACACACTCGTAGATACACACAATGTAGTAACAACATGTAGACACTAATTATTATATAAAAAGAAAGAGATAACTACAGTCAACAGTTACTAGCATTCTCTCTGATTCCCCAAATATCTCATGAATATCTGATTGATATATAGTTATGCAAGCATCAAAGCTATTATTAGCAACTTCGAATTCCACAAGATGTATCTATAGCACTAAGATGTGGATATCTACTCTTTCTAAATGTAATGTAGCAGTATTTTCAACTTTTTTACCAGAATGACTAGAACAGTCATCGGACAGTATTGTAGTGCTTTTGGCTCGATTATTGTTTAGTAAGTTTTGCTACTACGTTGACTGTGTTATTTCCTTCTCCATTACTAAGTATTTTATTTGCTTTATTTAGTATATTAACTTCGCTTATTCTGCCATCTCTTTATGTGCTGTGCAGCCTGGGCTCAATTCTTTGTTCTGCATCCGTGAATCACAACTTTATATTTAACATTTCTGTATGTGTATATGCATGACCTGTTTTATTCACTTAATGTTGTATCTTTAAATATTACAACAAATTGAGTATAAATGACTGAGGGCCACTCTCCTGTATCTCCTATTGTCAGATCTTATTGTAACTTTATTTTTTGTGTACTTACAATAAAGAATATATCTATCTATCTCTATCTACTGGATACAAGATACAATATTATACTGGATACAAGATACAATATTAAACTGCCTAGACTTTTCCCAACTATGTTAAAGTTTGGCTTCCAGTCAAATCAGATGCATTTGGATACTAATATTTTTACATGGACTGCCTATCTGACCTCCAAATCCCAGTAACTCGGTAACACGACACTCCTTGATAAGGCTGGTATCAGAAGTTCTGGCATCTGACTATTCGTAACGACTGTCAAAAATCTAGATCGTCAAGTGACACATAAGACGCGCTTCCGAGGGACAGACGTATCTCGGCTGCCGTCCACAGAGCTTTGCCTTGGCAAGCATTACTTAACCTTGGGTTTCGAAATGTGAGGCTGTCATTACTTAGCCACGAGATCCTCAACTACAACTCCTCTCTTCTGGCATAACTTTTTTAAATATTTGTTCTCATATCTCAATATATGGAATGCCACAAGGAACGAACTAAAATTCCGAATTTGGCTCGTTAGCTACATTTGGTACATGAGTACACCATGTCCAAAAATAGCACATAGGATAGGCTTTTCATCCCGTGGGTACATTCCTTTAGGACAATTTTCTACTTTCATGCGAGCAACAGCTAGTGACTCATAAATTTTAACCTCCACAAGAACTCGTACAATCCTTTCAAATTGTTGTAAACATCATGGAGTTCAATGCTTTCTTAAAATCAACTATCGTCTTCGTACAAATTATAATGCACAAAATATTGATTAATATCTGGTTTCTCAAAATATCCACCGGCTGCCAGTGAGTCAACTTCAGAAGGTTTATAACTCTGAACGTAATATTATCTTTCAACAAAAAATATGATCGTAACTTTCAATGCACTTTACATTTGGGAGTCATATGACGAAACCATATTCGTAATTGGTCACACTGTCTTCGCATTTTTAAATGATAAGCAGTTATTATATTTTGCATATTTTACGGTGTAATTGCTCGTTTAACTATGTACATTCCATATTCTGTGCAATAATTTAGATACTTTTCATTTCTACGCGTAACATATCTTTCTTTGTCCAAAAAAATTACTGCGGCCCCGGAACGTAAAAGGCCACTTAACGTACAGGTGGGAAATCAACAAATCACTCCACCTGCACTGAGTGAAGCGTCAGAATTTTACAGACCAAAACCCATCTGTTTTCCTTCATTAATATTCCAAGGCCGCGGTAAATCTTTCGAACAATCCCGAATAAAAAAGCCGCGTGAGAGTCAAAGTCGTCTTACAGGCAAGTCATGTCATGAAACTACTGCTCTATAGAATTACAGAAAATCTGAACCAAAATGCAGAAAAAAAATCATTTAGCATTTACAAAACCAACTCAATGATTAAAATCAACGAAGTGGCCATCCAAACTATCGCAGATCGCCCAATATAACTCTGCCCAAACAGTTCATGTTAATGCATTAAAATCATGGCGCAGAATTGTATGGGACTGGGAGCAATGTATCGCATTGACCTTTTCCGGACCACCTTCAAGGAGTTTCAATCATAGTATAGTAGTATTTTGGTAAAAATACTCGATATAATACTCGTATGTTACAATATAGACATCAAATGTCAATTTATTAGATCTTTATTTATAAAATTGACAGTTTTTAAATTGCTGATTGGCGTTGAATTCTAAATTCAAATAATGTTAATTTATATGGGCATGTTATTCTCATTTTGAAATTAGTTTTATTCATTCGTTTCAGTATACCGCAACTTAACGGTAAGATTAAAATTTTATGATAATATCTGCGACTTATACTTTCAATGTCATTTTGAAACACCTCTTTCAACACTTTTCAGACTTCCGCTTATGTCATTTAGTCATGAATACGAATAAAGAAAAATGCTTAGTGTGAAATATTGACTATATTAAAAATTGTCTGATTTGCCTAAATTTTAAACAATTCAGAATGGCACCTGTATTCTAATCGGAGTTTTGCCAAAATTATTAAAATGTAACGGTAAAAATCTGAATGAAATTTTTTTTTCTTGGCCATATAACCAATGTATTGATTGTTTTTAACAAACATATGTTATTTGTTCAGATGTTATCGAGTTGGAAGGTAAAACAGGGCATCCAGTCATTGTCTGTTTATTGGGTCAGCGTATGTCATTCGGTCTCAGCACCTCTGTTTTTCATTTCTTTGTTTAATCTAAGCAAATAAAAGTTACGATTCTAAAGGAGTTATCTTGTAACCTTGATTCTTTGCAGTGTAAAAAAAAACTCGTAAATATACTGGAACTAAGATTTGAGTTTAACTCTGTTTGAACAACAGATAACATTTTCTGAAATCTGAGGAAAAGATGAGTATAGATATGAAATTTTAATGGAAAGATGAAACTCGGTGATAAACCCAAACATTCGATATCGTCTCTGAACAAGAGAGACTTATTAAACATTAGAAATGTTATTTCTCTTCGGTACAATTTCGACACAGTTATGGTAGAATTTAGTAACAAACGCCTTTATAATGCAATATGTGAACATATGCAGATTATGCAGTAACATTATAATGACGAAAGTTTGTATGTGCATATAATATGTATATGAATATATGTGGCTCCGTTACATTTAAACTCCTGAAAGAATTTGATAGAAATTTGGATAGATTCTTTATACTTTCAGGAGGGCGATGCTACTGGAATAATAAGTATGTTCGCCATATCATCCTTAAATTTAGCTGAAAGTTTTGCAGCTTTCCTCCAATTAATTTTCTTCGCTTGTTTACGCAGTCTCGCTTGAAGCCTGACCTAGATCCTATTTTATTTGTTTATCAATACTGTAGAAGTGAAGAGAGTTAATCCCGAAGATTATGGCTTCTACGGTATCGTCCAAACGTAGTTTGCTTTTTAGGTTCGCACTGCTATGAAAAATTTGTAATTTATGTTGGTTTTTGCAGACAATAAAGAAAGATGATTAGCTATAAGTTGATAGCTATACGTGTAATTTTGATCAGATTAGATTTTTCAAGATAATCGTACTGTCAAAATTGAGCCAGACATTGACCTTTAGAAGAAATACAAAGACTAGAGTAAAAAGAAAAGGTTTTTACTGATTTATTTATTGCTGATTGATTTGAAACAGATAAAACTTCCAGATTAAGCACCCACGTAGTCCACCTACACTTATTTGATGATAATTTCAATGAAGTTGAAGCTATTAAGAAAACATTGCTCTTGTTCTTATAACTGCAACGATTATTATAAAGTTCTCTTGGCTTAGATTAATTATATCACGATAAAGTTAACTTTTATCGTCAAAATATATGGTAAGAGTCGCATTAAGGATAATTTTGCGAGGCACAATGTCAGGGACATAATTATGTGAACATATTTCATTAAAATGTTTGCCTTATTCGGTCTCGTATGTTGCGATAATCGAGTCGGTTTTCCGTTTATGCGTAATATCGTCAAGGATTGTTTTAGTTAGTAACTTCATAGTGCGACTTGTTATATGTTTACTGATTCTGATTATTCTAACTGTTATTTTATCAAGATAAGTTCTGTCTTTAGTTTTTATGGATTTCTTTCATCATAACTAAAAACCCACCTGCAGTAAGGAAATCCAGTGACATTTTTTTTGTTCTCTTTATAATGATTATATTATAGTCAAAAATATATTTGTGTAATATATTATTATTTACGTATTTATATATTCAACTTATTTAAATACGTGTGGAATTATTTATCTAGTTTTTACGTCTTCGCCTGTTGAATATTAAATAGTGTCTGACGTTAAATTTAACGAAAAAAATATCGAAGTCATGATTGATTGTATGTAAAGTGGTTTTGTACATTCTTTTGTTTTTCTTTACACTCAATTAGTTTTCGTTAACAAGCCAGTAGCAGTTACTACTGGTTGTATTTTGTATTACATTTTTATCGATTTGTGCTGTAACATTTAATTTATTGTATCGTTTACCATTGATAATACTGCCTCGATTGGAGAATATGGCGTTTTTATCTTCTTTGTTTATTTTATTTCACTATCGTCCAATCGTAAAACACATTCGACATTTTAACTTCTCGCTACAGTTACACATGCTACTATATTTGTATGTAAATTAAAATCAATAGCATGTGCACGTAGAATTTTGGATTTTAGTATCTAAAGCTTTTGGGAGAAATCATATTCTTTCAAATATTTAAAAATTGAACAGAAATAAATGTATCCCATAAATAATATAACCTAAAATAAATGTTAATAAAATTCATTCTCACCGATATGAATCAAGAAATCCTTTGTATCACGAATCTGGTTCCTGGCGTTGCAGACAAAAATAAACACCACACGTATACAAGATTATAAAGTTTTCACAGTACGAAAATATTATTTAATCGCGTAAATACGACGAAGAGCCGTGCATCCCCTATGAACGGCGGGCACACACTGACCCGTTGCTTGGACTGACTGAACGCCGGACGCTCCCGCGCTTTTTTCTTCGACAGTGTTCCGTGTCGGGCAAAGCGAACGCGTCGCATTCAGCCTTTTTATTTTTAATTCCAATCAGGAGTGGTGTGAACCTTTGCGCACGTGACAATGACAGGTCAGTATTGTACAGACAAAAAACATATTTTGCTAGACTGTTATCATGAAAGAATGTTTGTCTAAGGTTAAACTTTCAGGTAGTGCGTCAACCTGCTGAGGTTTATCTCTAGTCCTGTGACCCGTTTCTGTCTGTGTTGCTAGGTGCGTCCGTGATTTGTTGATATTATTTATGCATCTGTCTTCTTTCATGGAAGCCTACACATATAATTACGAAACTAGTCTTGGCGGTAATGTTAGGGCTTCGCCTTTTATAAAATATCTATGTTACACTTGAGTTGAGTACCGACATTTTTCTTGGGAACAAATTACGGTCGTCCGTCGTCATGGTGGCATTTGAAATGTGAAGGCCAACCCATGATTAGACTTATTTTACAATGTTAATGAAATAAGTTGCTTGGGTAAAGTTTCCTTCCATGAAATATTGCCGTTCATTTTCCTGTTCAACTTTAATCATTAATATATTTATGTTGTTAAAACCCAAAATAATTTTATACAACAAAAGAATAAAGTAATATTATTTACCGTATTTTTTCAACGGCTTTCCATGACTTATTTTTTACCGCGTATTTTTTCGGGATAACAAAAAGGTCGTGTAATCCTGGTTTTAGCTTTCGCTCAGTGATAGACTTTTTGAAATTCGAATCACAATTTTTTTTTAATACTTTTTGGCGTTATATTGTTAGTTAGTGGTACAAACGCCAGGTGGAGATTTTATCTTTATAACGATGTGTTCCATTTACCAGTAGGTACAATAGAGCAGTCCAGAGTTACGAGATTTCTTTCATTTATTCTTCTCATTTTCCACTTAAAAAAAGCAACAGAATCATCTGAAGACGGTTGAGCATTATATGTCAGTCGGTTTAAATTCGACATAGGTTTAGTCCTCTTCGGACGGCGAGCTACCTATTGCTCGCCGTCTGCAAGCCCGCACCTACGGTAGCCGGGTATCACCCTGCTCTAAGACAATCAATTTTTTTAATTTTATTAGGTACTTGTCTATAGTTCTTTAAAACAATCGCCGATTTATAACCATAGACAAACGACTACAGATTACAAACTACTTTATTAGTTCGTCCATACAATACTTGCATGGCTTCCATCATGGGCCATTGTTGGCAAAAATTACATAAAGACATAAGAGGTCGAGGTCACATTGTGCGACGATACTTGGATATTAAAATTAGATTAATTTGTCGGATATAAATATGTAGTTTGCAAATATTATGCACGGAAGTAACTTTGAGCTTTTGAGAATGTCGCCCGCACTATAAAACTGGTTTAGTGGTAATCCTTCCTATTTGTGACTTTGAACAAGAAAACCAGTGCAAAAAGGAATTTTAAAATGGCTCCCGTGCAGTTCATGAAACATTTTTTTTATTTAATTCTATATGCTCCATGTATTAATAGAATTCGTTTTTGCAGTTTCTTTGTTCACTTGATTGCTGTTTTATGATTTTACCTTGTCTGAGACAGATCGTCTGCCGATAAAAAAGGGTTCATTAGAATGCAAAAAGATTTTTATCATTTAAGATCAGTTGATAGATATTGCACTATCTTCACCCGACTCTTGGAGATTCGGTACCAATAATCGCTGCATCATTATCATAAAAAAATCCTGTTTTTTATTAATCCATACTTCCATATCCATACTAATATTATAAATGGGAAAGTGTGTGTGTCTGTTTGTCCGTCTTTCACGGTAAAACGGAGTGACGAAATGACGTGATTTTTTCAGTGGAGATAGTTGAAGAAATGGAGAGTGACATAGGCTACTTTTTGTTTATTTCTGACCCCCCACTTCTCTAAAATGGGGGATTTTAACGCAAGCGAAGCCGCGGGCAAAAGCAAGTAAAAAATAAATGCTAGATAACCAAATTCCAACGCGACATTAACTTGCATATTATATTAGCTGCTGCCACTGGCTTCACCCGCGTATTCGATAATTATCTCCTGAGAACATATATTCTTGGGATAAAAGAATCCTATGTGCTATTCTAGTACATGGTCTACCCGTGTACCAAGTTATATCGAAATCCGTTCAGTCGTTCGAGCATTCGAGCATGATGAAGATGAAGGGACACATATACAAATACTCACAATTTCACAGTAACCTTTTCTTGTGATAAGTACTTTATCGCATAATATGAACAAAAGGAATTATAAAATATAAATAGCCGCAGCTTTTTTTTTATATTCCTGAATATATTCCTAAATAAGCCGTATAAGTTAATCTATAAACAAAGTAGCTTTTTGGTGATCGGATCAGCAGAGTATCAGATCTCTCCGCGCAATTAGAACGTATGACAACAGTCCGAAATCAACCGTCAGGCAGTTGCCCGGGCCAGACGCAAGACCAGTCTAGTCGGAGGATCCTCCCTTTTCAACGGATGTTTACGGGACTTTACAAACATTTATAAAAAATATTTGTCGGTTGCCATCATGATATTGTACGTCTCTCTCTAAGATTGATGCGTAATTCACAGTTATGTAACCGCTTAGCTTTAGTCATATTTATAAATGAGAAGCCATAAAAATATTATTATGATAATTACGTCATTTAATGCGCACAGACCGTCGTTCAGGCCATGACGGTCTACTTACATACTGTTAGTAATCGTAAAGGGAATAAATTGGGCTTTAGGAACCTTTTAAAGTGTGTCTGTGGCCCTAGAACATACAGGGCAATAAGGACACAGGTGGGTTTTAGTCAGTAAAAGTCTGACACGCCTTTTCGTTTCACCATAAAGCAGAAGAAATCATTGGGTGATTTACCACCGCAAAAAAGGGAATAACTTGCTCTAGGGCTGCGACTCTGCGAGGTTGTTCGAATGTCAAACAGTTAGAAAAAGAAGCTTTTCCGTTATTGTCACCAGACGGCGCTTATTGAGCTTTTTGTACAAAAAAAATGGTAAAAAACTGACTGCAATATAACTTGTTTTTTTTTTTGGCTAGCGCTTGACTACGATCACTCCTGAATACCTGATGGTAAGCAGAGATGCAATCGTTGATGGTGAAGCGCACTAGAGCACACTCAAATCAACTCTATCTTGACATGAAATCCATATAGATACATAAAGCATATACATAGACTAAAATAAATGTAAGTAGTTTCCGGAAGACATCTAAGCGGTCTCGCCATTTATTTTCTGGTCAGCCAGTACCCCGTCTTATTGTAAGGTCCCAATTTTATGTTTTATGAATCTACGGTATACCTATGTAATGAATACTCGTCAAGACGAATCATACGAGCCCAAACTCGAAGGGGTTGTGTCGTTCAACTACCAAGCTCCTTCCGGTTCTATCATCAGATCAGCTCCTTGTCATAATAATTTTGCATTGATTAACATCTGACGCATGCAAAATTTCAGCTCAATCGGTAACCGGGAAGTGGGTCAAATTTAATATACAAGATTTGATTACAGACAAACATCGGGACAGGTGAAACTAAATAAAAACCGACCCCAAGTAATATGGGACAATGGCAAGATGATGACGAAATGAAAACAACGTGGGCCCTATAACGTGAATTTATCAATACTATCGACACGAAAATAGTTGACTAGGTGTGACCCTGAAACTCTTCCCGGTTCCCTTAGAAAAACATAGGCTAAATATAAATTCTTGGGCAACGTACAATCGTTTGATTTGACGCGAAAAATATACGTCACTCTCGCGACTCGCGTAAAACTGTTCGAGTTTGAAGCGTAGTTGACAAATGGCCTTGTGTATATGGCCTTGCTGTGTTACTTTATGTCTAAAATCTTCAAGGAGATACATCAGTAACTGCAATTCTGAGTTTTATTTAAATTTAGGTTCTGTAGCTTCGCCTGCGTCAAAGTAAGTTTACAGATTTTGGATACCCGTTTCATCCCCTAAGGGGGTGACGCCGTCGCCGGGATTCCGATCCCGATTTCCGGCCACCGTAGACGCGGGCTCGCGGACGGCGAGCCATGGGTAGCTCGCTGTTCGATCGTCCGGTAATGGACCGAGCCCAAGACGTCGACGGCGCGCACTGTTCCCGCGCGCCTCAAGGAGTTGTCAGCAGCAGGAGGGGCCCAGCTGGGTCGAAGCCTACTGGGGACAGGGTTGTCCGAAAGGGAGCTCGTGCCCCGGTATGAAGGCTAGAAGAAACGGCGCGGGGTTTTTAGTCAGTAAGAGTCTGACTCTGTCTCCCGCTCCACCCAAGAGCGGGTTTCGTCAAAGATGATTTTCCCCGTCGACAAAAAAAAAGAAGGGGGTGAATTTTGAAAAATCCTTTCTTATTCTTTTTATATTTTTTATATAGCGTAAGCTTAGTTGACAAGTGGCCTTGTGTATATGGCCTTGCTAACGTGTCACTTTAAGTCTAAATCTTCAAGGACATACATCAGTAGCTGTAATTCTGAGTTTTATTTAATTCTAGGCTCTGTCAGCAGCTTCACCTGCGTAAAAGTAGGTTTACAGACCTTGGACACCCATTTTGGGTGTCTTTCTAATACCTTTTCGAATTCTTTTTATATTTCACTAGCTTTTGCCCGCGCGGCTTCGCTCCCGCTCGTCTCTACTCCACACTACTATACCCAACTCTACCTTACTCTACCCTACTACTCTACCCTACCCTACCCTACTCTACCCTACACTACCCTAATTTTTATTTTTTTTCCATAAGAACCTTTTCCTCACAACAATCACAACAAAAAAAAAATCAGCCAAATCGGTCAAGCCGTTTTCATGCTATATCGTGACAACGGAAAACGGGTTTCATTTTTATATATATAGATATTTCATAAAAGGAACCTCTGTGCATAATTTCGGCGTTCTAAGTCTTCCAACGCTGAAGTTAGCATTGATAAGTCAGTGACTGAGTCAGGACTAAGCCCTTTAGCTCGAGCCCCGGTATAAAGGTCGGTCAGTAAGAGTCTGACACTATCTCCCGCTCCACCCAAGACCGGGGGCTGTCATTAAATGATTTTCCCCACCATAAAAAAAATGTCCGGTGAAGACCTGCATCATGCGGAATGTAAGGCCGCTCGGTTATCTTTCCAGCCACTCCCCAAAGAAAGCGGTAAATACCCTACCGCCATAATTATGGAGTGCCCAGCACTGGGTTGCGAACTTGCGATAGACGCTGTCACCATTTCACCATTAGATCCCCGCCCGCGCCGGAACTCTGTCCGCCATGCCACGTTTTGGCGCGGCAGCGGAGTTTCGCCCCGAAGGTACTATGTCTTGAAGTAGTATATTATTATTAATCATTCCTTTAAAAAAAAAACTTCATGTCTGATAATATCTATAATATCATAGTCTATATCAATATCTGTCATCGAGCATCGTTGTTTCTATGACGGTTTGGAGGATGTAGATTTTAGTCAGTAAAAGTCTGACACTCCATCTCACTCCGCCCAAAGCAGGAGGGGTTATTTGAGACCTACAACTCTAGCTAGCATGATCTAACCTTACTTTTAGGTAAACATGAAGAAAATTTATTAATTCGTAAGATTTATCTCTGTAAGGGGAGGATTATGTTTACAGATCGGAATAGAAAAGTTTACAGTAATGCGTCATACCGACATGCGTTTACGCAGCTGTAAGTTATGTTGTTTATGTGCTATTATGTTGCAATTTGTATTTAAATAGGGAATTATTTATTTATTTTTTACTTCAATGTCAGTAGGTAAAACTTAGGGTGTTTTTAATATCGTGCGGATTTCATCACGCATGCAGAAAATTTCAAAATGCAAACAACGCGTTCCGCGTGCGTTGTCCGCGCATTACAATAAATACTTGTATAAAAAGAACATTTGCGGAGATTACTCGTGCGGAGCAATCCCGCATGCGTGATCAAACCGTTAGGGTAAAAATATCATGAAATCATTAAGAAAAAGGTCTTTTACGAGAACTGTTTTAAATGAACACCATAAGAAACTGCCATTCCAATTTAATCTAAGTATAGTTAGATTAGAAGTGGTATCAAAATGGACAAGACAGTTTTTTTTCGACCGTGGGAGCTATCTCCGAACTTCTATTGTTCCTCAGGATGAAATATTTCAACCGATTATTTTAGCAATAGGGAATGACGTAACCGTAACCTTTGGTATAAAGCTCTATCTATGCCTGTCAAAAAATACCGAAGGTCTCTCGTAATCAAACACTTTTCCTCGTGCAATTCCAAACCGTGTTTCGAACGATATTTTAACCCCCTTCCTTCCGTGCACACACCTAAATATACAAACGCAGTAATACCGAGTACTAGCAACAACTGGTAAAGGTCACGTTCGCTTATTATGCTGACGTCACGCGGGCGGGTCAGCCACACCCACGGCCGCGCGACTCGACTGCGAATCAGCAACCAGCGCCACTGGCGGGTTAAGCAATACCCGGGGGCTTGGCCGTCATACTATCACTTGCATATCCGATGTTCTAGAACTGAATAGAACGTTTTAAATGCGTGTGACGTTGGCGTTTACTGTTTGTCGTAAATTGTGGCGTAATTTGTAATTTAAATTAGGAATAGCATTGTTCTTTTGTTCTTTTTTTTTCATTTTCTTTGAGGCCACGTGAAAGAGTATTTTCAGTCAATTTAGTTAAATAGGGCCTAAGCGATAAGTAGTTTTAAATAAAGTTTTCCTTCAGTAAGAAATATTTTTGAAGAATTTTTGCCTACATAATTACGTAGTCTCCAGACATCAGTTCCAAGAGCCTGACCTGTTGATCTAATGGTTAGTGGCCATGACTGCTATGCCGGAGGTTGTAGATTCGATCCCCACCCACCCAGGACAAATGTTTATGTGATGAACATGATCATTAGTTCTGTGTCTGGGTGTAATTTATCGATAATATGTATGTATGTACTTAGAAATCCTAAAAATAAATAAAAGCGAAAGTAAGTTTGTTTGTTTGTTTGTTACGTCTTCACGCCTCAATGGCAAAACCGATTTTGATGAAACTTGGTACACGGATAGACCATGTCCTGGAATAGGACATAGGATACGTTTTATCCCGGAAGTATGTTCCTTTGGGATAATTTTCTGCTATCACGCGGGCGAAGCCGTTGGGAGCAGCTAGTATATTAATATGTTTATCAGTTGTCTAGTACTCTTACCACAAGCTCTTCTTAGTTTGTAAGTCAGTCGCGTTGTGTAACTTGTGTAATATTATAATTAGATTATTTTCACAATAAACTAAAATTACTCATAAAGTTACGATTGGATAAATACATACAAAGGGAAATTAACATTTACATACATTACATACTTATATGCTTAGCTAATTGACGTCATTTAAACAAACATATTAAGGAAAATAACTATTGCAAGACTAAACAAAATGTTTAGTAAAATACTAAATTACTAAATAAGAACTTATTACTAAGTTACTTACTAAATATGAGTACATAATGTAGTTATGTAATGCATAAACATACTACACTGTTTTATTTTCTGTTTTCTGCACAATTTAAATGCTACGCAGATATTTACCTGAGTTTATGTCATCGGGAAGTGCAAAATGCATACCTAATGAAAGTGCGAACATTTTTTTTTTTTTCATTATTCCAGTCTTGGTCTTTTCACACTGCCATGTTAAAGTAACGTGATATGTGTTTGTTTGTTACTCCGTCACGCTCAAACAGCTGAACGGATTTTGATAAAATTCTGTACACAGATAGAATACGGTCTGAAATATAATATAGGGTATTGTACTTTTTATCTTAGGAGTAAGTTTCTGCGCTCAATCTCAAAACATGAAGTAGCGACATCTATGGCCCCCACATAAGAACTACGAAGAAAGAAATCCTGCATCGCGCAAGTAAAGTTCTCCGCGCGATTTTAAATATACGACAACCCGAAATCAACAATCGCGCAGATGCCCACCACACATAACAGCCGTCTGGCCAGAGGATTTTCCTTCTTCAACAGAGGTATGTGAGACTTTACTCTCTGTTCCGCATACCTCCAAACTGGTGAACATCGACTATGAACGTCAGCGCAGCCTTCGTGCAGCTGTTACTTCGAAACGTCGTTATCATCACTTCCTCAAGCTTACGAATAGCGAAGCCTTACAGCCAGCACCTACGGATTTAAAGGGTATTCTGACCAACCAGCATGTCTGATGTAGCGACATCTATGGCGCCACAATGGGAACTTCATTGAGTGCCCATAGTGGGCACGCAGGTTCGGGAAGCAGCTCGGGACGCACACGGGCAAGTCATGCCATAGATCAGTCATACAACTGGCCACAGTGAGTGCCCGGGCGATGAGCGCCAACCCTGTCACTGCAGCCGCGCCGCTTTCCACACCGCGCTGCCAGTCTGGCCGAGAGAATCGCGCGCGTTCCCGCACCTGCGCCATTCCCCGCACCGCGCTGCCAGTGTAGCCGAGCACATAGAAACTTAAAATGAAAAGCACCCAGGACTTTTTCAATGCTCCAATATTTTTCAACAACAAGAAGTAATTGTTTAACAAACAGCAAACACATTGACAATAAATTCGGCATTTAATAATGTCAAATAGGACTATTCAGACATTCACTGCGTCACTTGACATTGAAAATGGCGGAATATATATTAAACAGCCGCGGCTGATACTTCCTGCATTTTAATTTGTGTGGTCACATAGTCAACGGTTCGGCCTTGATCAGTCAGCTATTGAAACACTGCGATCCATTACAGGCGCACTAAAACATGCAGACGTCTTTGTTTTCTACACTTTTTGGAGGTTCAAGGACGAATTGGTTATAAAAACATTATTGATCACTGAATCAAGATTATTTTAATATTGCCCCACGTTAAGAATAACTCCTGAATCGTAGGTGCGTTCATAAACATGTAAAACACATACACAAGATACAGGTACCGGCACGAGTCTTGAGCGCTCGGAGAAAGAGTGGGGATCGCTTTGCGCATCGTAGTATACAGTGAAGAGCCAATCAGTGTACAAGAATTTTATAATTCTAGTACAGTGATTGGCTGGACTCCCGCGTCCCACTTCTTTACCACTAAGATCCGTGCCGGTATCTGTACCCAGATCCGGACTAGTCAATGATATTCTAATAAATCTTTATTGGAATATCATTGGGACCAATATCAATAGACCATACGAATATTTGATCCTGCGACACGCAGCGCGACAACCGTGTCGTCACAAAATCACAATAAAAATAATCACAATAAAAAAATGGGTTGAAATACAAAGTAATCTAAAGATTCTGAAAACCTGTGTCCTTCTGG
Organism: Mythimna lalbum; assembly: GCA_949319445.1. Taxonomy (NCBI): domain Eukaryota; kingdom Metazoa; phylum Arthropoda; class Insecta; order Lepidoptera; family Noctuidae; genus Mythimna; species Mythimna lalbum. Next base: position 10,337,398 of record OX439364.1, read on the forward strand.
TGTCTTTTGCGTTCCACGGACCACGGTCCATTTTAGAAATGCTCTGCAAGGCCCGATCTAAAGGGGAAGCGAGCCGGGCATTTTCCCAGAGCGGCAAAAAATGAGGGGTGGCAAAACTGACTTATTCAGATATCTTCCAACCAAGCCGTTAGCCATCCACACCTAAGTTGTCAGGTTGGGAATTTTATGTGCCACCTTCCAACCTACTTCAGGTTGGATAGTGGAAATATTTAACACTTAAGACTCATGACTTGTATGGTTTTGTGTATGTAAAGGGCGGCGAAAATTATCTTTGCCCGGAGCGGCTAAATAGCTGGATCGGGCCCTGATGCTCAGCTACCGCATTCAAGCGCTGTCAATGTCACCGTTTATCAAATATTGACACTGACAGTTCAGATTATATCCTTTGTCTCTTGAAGGCAGCATCCTATTTCAAAACATTTCACACCTACTGCGTCTAAGCTTAATTACTCAATGGTAATAACACATTATAATCTTTTATTTAGTTCCATGACTGCAACATGATTAACTAGAACTTTATCTTTACGATTTAACACTCATTAACTCAAGTCATATCGTAATTATAGTCCTTTTCTTGTTTGATTGCTCTTCCACATTACTTTTGGTAATAAAATTTATTATAACTTTAAGAGATTTAAGATTGAAGTGATTGCAAAATAAAGATGTCACTTTACTTTTTTTTGAGGATTGTAAATCGTCAAATTACTGTAGTCTGTCTAAAAAGTCAAACGACTTAAGAATTTTGTATAATATTTAATCATTTAAAAAATACTTATTCGAAACTTTTTATATGGCTCTTCTATTAGGAAACTATGATCAAGATTTTTTTTTATTATTTATTGTTATAAACTAGTGTTTGACTACGATCCCGCCTGATGGTAAGCAGTTATGCAATCTCTGATGGTTAGGCGCACTAGTTTATTAAAAGCTTATTCACTCTAGCCTTGAAGACACCTAAATTATAATCGGACGGGAAGACCGCAGCAGGCAAATTATTCCAGTCCTTCGACGTACGCGGTATAAACGACAAGGCGAAACGCTTAGTCCGGATCGTTGAGGTTTCAACAACGTAAGGATGGATATTCGCCGTACGTATATATCTCTTAATTCATGAATCCCCAAGCGACCACCGGTGGCCGCGCATCTATTGTCTTACTATTGTGTCTCTAATTGACGGTATCTGAAGGGTTAATCAACCTTGATTATTGAAACAGTGTTGACTACATCAGATTTCATTTGGCCCTAATAATAACCCAAGTCGTTTGACTTTTTAGACAGACTCTACTTCTGCTCGAATTTCGTCTCGTTAACAGGGTCAAATTTGCAGCAAAATGTAGATACTACGACTATTTTGCATCAAGTGTCACCCCATTTTCAATCCAGGTAATAGTTGTCTATGTAGTCCTATGGGAAATAAAAATATTTGAGTTTGAAAAATTGAATTTGAAAATTTTGAATATATGTACAACGTGTAACATTAAATGCGCAAAACCTGAAATTTGTTTGATCAGAATAACGAGCAGAATCAATTAAACCACTTTTTAATATAGGTTACATTTTTCAAAAAAATCTTCATTAAAAATTTTGTCCTGTCTATTTATTAATAGGTCAAGTCCTCACGTGCGCAAACCCGCCCAAATAAGTAAACAAACACAAATGGTTGTAGTCCAATCCAATTTTTTCATATGCGGGATGATTAAAGTTCTTATTTCGATGCAAATACGAATTTTAAACAAACTAAAACTGCTCATTAAAACTTTAATTTTTTTTTAATGATTTTTTTTCTCGCAGAATTAGGCAATTGAATTAAAAATCATTTGGGGTGTCTAAGGTTTTGCGCATTTAATGTTACACGTTGTATATTTGAATTTAAATAAATAAGTGCTAAGATAATAAAACTGAACTCTTTAATGGCGGCAAATATTTCCCCAGCTCGCTTACGCAAGAGCATCGAGTTCACTCGGACTTTGATCTTCAACAGCAGAAGGACACTGAAGGTTATATCAACTCCATGCCTCGATAATTTTAGATGAAGCGAGTTATTATTTCAATACACTTTGCTGAATTCCTGATGATCCAAAATACCCTCGCTAAGTAATAAAACAAAATACACTTGAAGCATAGATTAGTAATACCTAGTCTTACAGCTATCTTTCAAGAGTTTGCGTGATAAATTTTGAAAGTATTTCGGAGTATCGATCTACTGCACGTTGGCCTAGTGTGGATTGGTAGATGTCACATGTCTTCGAATTCGTGGCTCTTGATCATGCCGGTTTTCCCTTGATGATTTCCTTGGCCGTTTTGAGTTATACAGTTTAAATTAAAAAATGTAAAGATTATAAAAAAATAGGAAAAAGCCGGCGAAAACTTCCACCACTGGGAGGTCCAGAATCGTGTACTGGATCCGTGGTATTCGTTTGTGTATCGATGTCAAAGACACCGTATATTGTGAATAGAAATTCATGTTATGATCATGGGAAAAAGTGAATGGATGGAGAGGGAGAGGGAGGCCAAAGAAAAGATGGATGGATTGTGTGAGAAGTGATATGAAAGAAAAGAGAGTTAGTGATAGCGTGACGGGTGACAGGACAGAATGGAAGAAAAAAACGTGTTGCGCCGACCGGCGACCCCAAATAAAACGGGACAAGGCCAGGAAGATGATGTTCATGGGAAAAAGCTATCGTTTTTTTGCGATACCTGTACCTACTTTATCATTTAAGGTTCAAATAACCTCATCAAATTTCTTCTGAACATTACCGTCAGCGCATCCATTAAAGGTATCTTCCGTTGCACCCAGCCCACCAATTACATCTTGATAGTTTTAATTCATGAATCCCCAAGCGACACCCGGTGGCCGCGCATCTATTGTCTTACTATTGTGTCTCTAATTGACGGTATCTGAAGGGTTAAACACAGACATTAACACAGCAATTTGTATTTATATTGTAAGCTAGGTATAAACTTAGTAATTTCCTTGGTTTATTAGGTCAAGCATGGTTATAATTCTAGCTTGTTATACTAGGTCGCCGACACAGTAATCACTCTTAGTGAAGTAACTGCTATAGATACAAGTTGAGCGATAATTGACACATAAAGGTAGTTAGCATTAGACCTTCCTCGTCAAGACCTAGTAGCTAAGTGTTTTTATGAATAAAGTCTAGGTAATGTTAACAATTATGCGCTAGATTGATAATGACACGAACCCTGGAACGGAAACCACGGATATAATATTTCTAGACAATGTATGAGCTACTATGTAGCGTATAGCATCACTCTTGCTCAAAAAGTCCGTCATTGTAGCTTACCATAGTAGGAAAAATACATTTCATCCTCTAGATATATTAACTCTTTGAATGCTTTAAGTTCCACAGTGCGTCATAAGTGTACTAATTACCGGTGATTAGCATTCAATAGGTATAATAACAAGCTTTTGCCCGCGGCTTCGCCCGCATACATAATATATAGCCTATGTCACTTAGAAATAAAACAGCCTTTAATCGGTGAAAAAAATTTGCAATCGGACCATTACTTTCAGGTATTATCTTCTACAAACAAGAAAACAAACTTTGTAGTGTAGATTTTTAAAATATCTTTTTTTTTCAAGATATAGACTAATGCTAACCTGCAATCCCACCTGATGGTAAGCAGTGATATAATCTTTAATGGTGAAGGGCCTCTTGCACTAGATATTTTTATGCAATCGTACTGATAAGTACAGTGTAACACACGGTGTTAAAAACCAACTGTAACTTGGTTTCTATTTACACCTCTACAGCTTAGAAGTTAAAACTACCTCGTATATAATGGGTCATTGTAGCCCCTTTCATAACAATCTATTATACATTTTCTGGCTCAAAACATAAAATCGACTAAAATAACAAAACAGCAGTTTCATATCCATTGTTAACAATCCCATAACTCTAAATTGTTATAAATTCAAAATGAAACACAAATAGATGGATTGTTGAACAAAGTAACTACCTACTAGCACCTATCTCAACTTTACCATAAACAACGTCAGCAAAAACCTATCTGTGCAACACGAACTCGGAAATAAATCTGACGAGCGAGCCCCATGCAAAGAAAACATCTCGAAATATTTTTATGAAGGTAATATTTGTCTATTTGAAGGTGAAAAGTGTGAAATGTGCGTCAGTCAGTTGATTACGTATATGTTGATACGTTTCATTCAGAGCCGTGGCCTAATTTAACGAATCATGGTTCAGATTAAGGGTGTAGTGTAATGGTAGTGATTATAATTGAACTAGAGTTTTTATCGGAACCGATTTATCGGAATGGGAAGCAGAGCCAAAAGCTTCAAAGAAAACACAAACCAATAAAAATTGGCATCATCATCATCATCATCGTCCTGCCCTTGTCCTATGTTATTTCGGTTCACGTTATTACTGACTCCCTTTTCTTTCATATCGTCACACAATCCGTTCATCTTTTCTTTAGCCTCCCTCCCACTTTCCTTTCGTCAACGTGTATACTTTATCTCCTTTAGTAACAAATGCCCTCTTCATATGACCATACCAAGACAAACGATTCCATTTTAATTTTTCAGTCACGGGAGCAACTTTAAAATTTTCTCTAATATATTCATTTCCCACTTTATTCATTGTCATCTCTCCACACTTTCATCTCAACATTCTTATCTCACATGCAATCTAGTTTTCATTCGTTTGACCAAACCAAGGGCAAACGATTCCCTCTCATCTTTTCGGTCACTGGTGCCATTTTCAAACTTCTCCTAATATACTCAGTTCTCACTTCATCAATTCTCGTCACTCCACACATCCATCTCAACATTTTCATCACCAGCAATCTTTTTTCATTCGTTTTTTTAAACGAGATTCATTGCATAGATGAAAATACAACGATTCTTACAGAAGCAGAAGAACATGAATAAAATACACGAATAAGTTAGACGCAATATGTCTCCAGATATAACCAGTTCCTAAGCTTTTTCGAAACTGGCAAGCCATGTACAGCTTGTTAGACAAATTAATACAAACAAATTCTGTCAACATCTAGACTCCGTTTATTAGGCCACGTCACGATTCATGAAACTCAGTAAACATGATCACGGACTTAGCAGATTTGGAAACGAAATTTGTAAAGGTTGACTGGGATCAAGGATCTACAAAAGTAATAGAAGAAACATTTGATTTAATACTTAAAAATGGATATCTACAATTTTAGTAAAAAAGGTCACCTTCCATCAAATATGTTTAAAAATTAACAGACGTCTAATAGCACAGGACAAGGACATAATTATTTCAACAATTTTAAACCAAGATGAGAAAATTGGGGACGCAGATGGAAGATATTCTGCCGCATGTTTCCTTTTAGGTATCTTGTAATGGGGTGATGATTGGAACCTGAAGTAAAGGCCCAACTTGCGGTTAGCAGTATTTATAAACAGTGGTAGCAACAAACAAAAGTGACTGGGTATGAGTAAGACTAACTGTAACTAACTTAACTTGAAAGATACTAATGAAAATAATATAGTCCGTGTTTTGCAACAGTCGACAGGCAAGAGGGTTAGAGACGCCTTATGTTGCCACTTGTAACAATATTTACTTAATAATAACATGCAACACTAAAGCTAAGGTGCAATACGTGACGACATAGAGAATTAAACAGCATAAAGCAACAACACCGTTGTAACCTTGCAGTTGCAGGCCCTAAAAGAAAACGTAGATTTGAATCATAATGGTGCCACGAGGGTGATTTAATCTTAGTTGAGTGAAGGCATCGCTGGAATTTTCCAGTTAGTGCAAACAAATTGTTTACAAAGCTTAAACAAATTGTTTGTCGTATGAATTAAAACTGTAGACTATTTGGCTGTTGAAGCGACTAAAGCATACGTGTATGTGAATTACACTGCACTGGTATTAGATAAAATGTCGATTTCATCTACGAAGATGGCCCAAATACTTGTCTTGTTTATTTATTTTCTCATCATTTTGTATGTTATCTATCCAAACTCTCGTTGGTTTAGCTTAGCAAACAACGTGTGTACTGCTTGTCATGATAAAATTTAGTTTTAATGCTTCATTAAATATTATAATGTTTGCATTTGCATTTGTATTGTAAATGCTTCATCTTTTTTACGAAAACGGATACAAATGATAAAATCTTCATAATTTTGTAGAGATCCTCGCCAAAATTTTTAATTTTCATCAAATACATTTTAAATTACATTTAAATTTTTCTTTCTATTAATCCAGTATATATAAGTATAGAGGATAACTGGACTAGCTTTAATAAAAATCCTTAACGCCAGACTCCGTAAACGAAGAGAGGAGTAAAAAGAAATTTGGGACTCGATTTGATGTCAATCTCAGTAGAAAAAAGTTAATAAGATTTATTTAAATACAAGTATAAAGTAATACTCTCAAACCACAGTAAGTGAAAAGGGGATACGTACCTGGAGTACCCATGAGGCAGAATAGTTTGGAACTGCGCATACGCACCTCAAACAGATATGTCCCACATACTTTTTGCCCTCTGTACCCTAAAACCTGCACCGAAAGGAACGGACGGGAAGGAACTGTCGTCGGAACTCGTAGGGAATGCATAGGCATTCCCTGCGGGCTCCGGCGACAACGTGGAAGTATTAAAATTATAATAAGATGTACCATTGAAACTAAATAGACGAGGTGCTATAGATCCCGTTAGCCATAGTTGCTATTCACATAGGTTTCTGCTATAGGTCTATAGTCATAGTCATCATCATTTAGACTTTGACAAAGGAATGTTGCGGCGACACGTTGCGGTCGCGTTACGTGCTTGAATTTCATAAGCAGACAATAGGGAAATATGCGTGCGTGAAGATAATTTCAGGAAATGTCTTTATTTTCTCACTAATGCTTCCCCGCGGGTATGCTCCTCGTGGTTTAATCCACAGAAGCCGTGCATTCTAGATGTCGCTGTCGATTAAGACAAAAGGAACACGGTCTTCAAAGTTATTTTTTATTTTTATCAGTATATTTAACCTAGATTAGTCTTTTGTGTGCTTGACTCACGTTCGTAATATTTACCATCTGTTTTTCTTATCATTCCCGTGACGAAGTCTATTCACTAATAGCCGTCCGTGACAGATTCATTCAGTACAGTATCAAAGAAAAGTAGATGACAAACGACAGATGTTCTTTTGAGGAATCATACAGATTTGAGTGGACCTGTCCAGTCAGTGCAAGCAATTATCAGTATTCGTATAGCTCAACTCAGGAGTACTATGGAACTCAACGACTCGAAGTACAATACTAAAGAAAGGACATTTTAGTTGGTGGCTTAACCGCATAAAGTAATTTGATTCATAAAATCACCATAATCTTTCTGCCCTTGTTTCGTTCTATTTGAGGTCAATGCAACACATTTTTGTTTTGTTTTAAATTCTGTCCTGTGATCAGTCACACTATCACTAACTCCCTTCTCTTTCATATCACTTCACTCACACAATCCATCTTTTCTTTAGCCTCCCTCTTCTCCATCCATCCACATGTATACTCATAACTCTTTTAGTTTTCATTCATCTTCTTCTCCATCTTCAAACATCCTCTAATATAGTAATTTTTCACTTTATCCATTCTCAACCTGCTAAGATGAGCAGGTTTACGCTACATGCAATCTTTTTTCATAAATTCATAAATATTCATCAATTCAATGATGTTATTTTTTGGCTAGCGTCTGAATATAGACAAAAGAGAATAAAATATAGGTACGGAACTCCTAACAAACCTATGTTAATTTTATATCCAAATAAGGCATGAATACAGCGGTTATCGTCTTTTATCAGAGACCGCGTGATTCTTAATGTTTGCAATTTTATTCTAGACTTAATCTTGACAATTTTGAGGCAAGACCTCAGGTCACATGAATGATGCAGGCTTTCTACCCTCAATTGTAAAATTAAATATTATTTTACGCTTTAGTTATGTATAGTTTAACATTAATTTGGATCCTACTTCCGTAGGAAAAATACCATATTTGAAAGTGAGGGTGATAACAATGGTTGATGGTACGAGTTGTGGTAAGCCTGTCTTTTTGCCAGTTGCGGATACTGTTATCAAATACGTAGAAACTTATCTCTATTCGTAGAGATAACTTTCAAACAACTATATAGTAGATGGAAGGCACGACAGGACACATCCTGTGTTATATTAAATCTGGAAAGAGATAAGCCAAAACGGTTTTACTGACATCTTTTTGACGCGCGCATGGAACGACTTAAGCTTGCTCCTTACCGAACGGCAAGCTCTCCATTGCAGGCTCGTCGTCCGCAAACCAGTTCTTACGGTGGCCGCTTGCGACTCCAGACGCTCGGGACGTCTTCTGTCGCGCGCGACGGCTGGGGTGTGAGGACGTTTGTTCCCTCACTGTGGTCATCTGCTTCGCTAGCATTACTGCTTCGCAGGAGGTGGCTCCACCGTATGGTCTGCCATGTCCTTCAGGCAGCCCGGACAATGGTGACGCGCGGGCGTTTCTTCCGCCTGAATCAGAAACAGGAGCCTCCTAAACTTGCCATGTCCAGTTAGAACATAGGTCATGCGGAAGGTAAGGAAGCTGTGGAGCCTCTCCGTCCACTCCTCAAAGAGGGGACTTACTGCCCCGATTTAGGCTGGTCCAGTAGTACGTATGTTGTGATGCAACTTTCAAAAATATTACTATAAATAAGTAAATATAGGTATTGGGAGTTGCAATATATCATCATCATTTCAGCCGAAAGACGTCCACTGTTGGACATAGGCCTCCCCCAAGCGTCGCCACAACGACCGATCCTGTGCATCCCGCATCCACTGCATATATGCTTAGACTTTAATTTAACCCATGCGTGCCTGTAGTCACGTAGAGGTTTCGTTAACTTCCTATAAATAACCTTGCCCTCAAGCCTCAAGTCATCGCCAGATATAGAAGATGAGAATTCTGAATTAATATGCGTTTTATTTCAGACTAATGACTCGTCTCGACTTACCACGCGTGTAAATTATATAGTTACATAAACCTGCCTCGTCGGTTTGTGAGGATTTGGTGAATAAACACGTGTGCGTGTATATGTTTGTTACTTCTTCATGATCGAACAGCTGAACGGATTTTGATTAAACTTGGTACACGTATCATGTTTTTTTTTTTACTAATATTGTAACATTTAAGTTGGTTTATTGAAATTTTTATTGGATTTTTTTTTTAAATGATATTAATGATATCTATGAATCTTTTTTAATTTAATTTAAATTTATATAAAATATGTGATTATGTAATTATAAATAACCACTGTGAATGTTGTCCATGCCTATAATTGATTTGTTTACACGGAACCATACTTTAAATACTCACTCTGAAATTTTATTTTGTGAACAAATTGTTGGTGTGCCTTATTAATAAAATAAAATAAAATACACGGGTAGACCATGTCCTGGAATAGGACATAGGATACTTTTCATCCCGGAAGTGTGTTCCCTTAATATAATTTAAAGGCCAAAAGAGTTACTCTAACAAGGTGGCGAGTCACAATAGATCTTTTAGGTCGCGGTGACTACATCCCCTACACTACGGGAGATGCATAGGCCCTTATCTTCAAAAATAAAATAAAAATTTAGAATTATTTGTATAATTTTCTTCTATCACACGGGCGAATGTAAGCAGCTAGTTAAATATAGAGTTTATTTGAACTTATAATTTCAAATCAATCTGAAAATATCTTAGTTCAAAGTGCGCAGTTTCATAAAACAACATATACAAAGACCTTTATTTGAAAAACGCATATACACAATCCTTATATGCAAAAACGTGTCTTACTTAAGGCGAGGTTCCACTAATTTTGAACTTTTTTTTAACCTCTGGAAATCCACAAGTACAAAAGAGAACACAATGAAAAAATATTTTATTAAAATTGACCATTTATGATCAACCGCTGGTTAAAAATTTAAACATGATAGATAGCTCTATAAAACAAAATCACAAATATGACCCTAACAATTTCAAACGTGTATATCTACGAGATTACGTCACGATAATATGTGAAAGATTATTTTCTTCTTATTCCTGCCCATATGACTTGGGGTCGGCGCAACACGTTTTTTTCTTTCATATCTTATTTATAGTAATACTAGCTTTTGCCCGCGGCTTCGCCCGCATTTATTGATATACTTTACTCGTTCTCCCCCTTTTCTCACAAAAAAAAAATTGCGTATGTCCGTCTCCAGCGTCCCACCTATCTCTGTACCAAAATTTATCAAAATCGGTTCTGCTTTTTAGTCGTGAACACGTAACAAACAAACAAACAAACTCACTTTCGCTTTTATAATATTAGTAAAGATTTGAAAGTTACATAAAATAATAAAGCTTGTTTTTTTAAAGGATTTTTTTTTTGCGGTGGGTAAATAATCTAATGACATCCCCCGCTCTTGGGCGGAGTAGTAGATAGTGTCAGACTTTTACTGACTAAAAACCCACTCCTGTTCCTTCGAGTCCTTTCGTTAAAGGGTTTGACAAAAACAAAAATCTTAAGTTACTATTTTCTTTTTTTTTTTTAAATCCCTGTTATGGGGCCGCGAAGTCGACATAGACCCAGCTAGGCCCGTACTCACAAAATACTCTGTGCCTGCAACCGGCTCTTAAATATTATTCATCAACCAATATATTCTAATAAACAAAGTCTTGTGTTCATATCCATAGTACTGCCTAGTATTTAGGTCACACGATTGGTCTAGAATACTAGCCCACAATGACCTGTTTGTACATTGACTACTTATTCTGTGTACTACATTCAACTGTCGTTTATCGTTTACTTTATGTATGTGTTGCATTGTTTCTATTTATTATGCAATTTGAGTCAAAATGCTCATTTTCTTGATTAAAGGAACACTCATAAATTATTCTTGTTAGGTATCTTTAGATGAATTATTTTAGATAATATAGTTGTCTAGGAAGAGGCTCCCTGGTGTATGTTGTATGCCGATGACATTGTGCTGATTGCCGAGAGTGGCCAAGAGGTCCAGAATAGATTGGAGGTGTGGTGGCACAGACTGGAAAGTGTTGGCCTGAAATTGAGCAGAACCAAAACGGAGTACTTGTTCTGCGATTTCGGCGGTCTCTCCACTCCAGTGCCTTTAGCTCTCGCCGGAACGCCCATACCGATCTGTTCCGACTTTCGGTACCTCGGGTCGCTTGTCCAAGGGGATGGTGAGGTAGACCGGGACGTAACACATCGGATCAACGCAGGATGAATGAAATGGCGACAGGTCACGGGAACAACTTGTGACCCACGGATGCCCCTCAAGTTGAAGGGTAAAATCTACAAGTCCGTGATAAGGCCTGTTGTATTGTATGGATCAGAATGTTGGACTGTGAAAAAGACGGATGAAAAAAGATTGCATGTAGCGGAGATGAGAATGTTAAGATGGATGTGTGGTGTGACGAGAATGGATAAAGTGAGAAATGAGTATATTAGGGGAAGTTTGAAAGTGGCGCCGGTGACTGAAAAGTTGAAAGGGAATCGTTTGTCTTGGTATGGTCATGTAAAAAGAAGAGATGAAACGCATATTGCTAAAAGAGTTATGAATTTACATGTGGATGGATGGAGAGGGAGAGGGAGGCCAAAGAAAAGATGGATGGAATGTGTGAGAAGTGATATGAATGAAAAGGGAGTTAGTGATAGCGTGACGAGCGACAGGACAGAATGGAAGAAAAAAACGTGTTGCTCCGACCCCAAATAAAACGGGATAAGGGCAGGAAGATGATGATGATGAGTTGTCTAGGAAAATTAGTTTAGTATAGTAAAAGGTTTTATTTTTTAGTTGAAAATATATAGCATACTATACGAGTATTACTCAGGGATAAAGTAGCATGCATGGTGAATGATCTTTTTTTAATTGGGCCAATAGTTTTTGGTTTATTAATTACTAATTTTCAATAATCCAGTGGATTTTAAGATAAAGGAAGATGCGTAGAAATTACAAAATGAGAGAAATCTAAGAGATTGACTATCATATTTAATGAAATAATCAGCTGTTCTGAAATGGTTTATGGTTGGTTGGTAGTTAGTGGTTAATCGAATCTTTCGGATTTCAATGTATGTATTTTGACTAGATTTTCTTTTGTAAGTGCAGGATCGCCGAACGCACGGGGTCCCTGAATGCGTGGGGCCAGTAGCACTCGCTACTCTTGCTACATGACCAATCCGCCACTGTATAGTTCAATAGTCCAGGGTTCTGTCACCCTGGTACGTGGAGATGCGTAGTTGTGACGGTATCAATAACAAAGGTCAGGTGGTCAAGCAGGAGAATAAGTGGTAATTAAGGGCAATTTAACACTTACGTTTTAAATAGATGCGCAAGCGTCATATCTACGTCGTTGAGTTTTGATTTTCATTCAGATATTGACAGCATCTGTGATCTATACAGTTTTTATTAGCGAGATGTGAGTTGTTCGAGGTTGCTGTATGTTTTGAGATTGTCCATTAATCAAGTGATGTTCGAAAGGGGGAGGAGGGTTTTTTTTTTTTTGGTGGGTAAATATCATCCAAATGACGTCCTTCAAGCAGGAGAAAGTGTCAGACTCTTACTAACTTAAAAACCCACCCCGTTCCTTCTTGCCTTTCATACCGAGGCTGAGCTACCTTTCAGAGCTAACCCTGGCCCCAGTAGGCTTCGACCCAGCTGGGTCCCTGCTGTTGCTGACAACTCCTTGAGGCGCGAACTGTGCACGCCGTCGACGATTTGGGCTCGGTCCGGACAGTTACCGGTCGGAGCGAGCTACCCATTGCTCGCCGTCAGCAAGACCGCGCCTGCGGTGGCCGGAAATCGGAGCCGGAGCTCTGTCCGCCATGCAGCGAACTTTCGGTCCGGGCGGCGTTGCACCTCCACGCGCAAATCGTGCATGTGTACAAGGACTGTTGCCTCCAGATCCCATGGTGGCAGGCCAACAAGGAGGCTCGCTGCTTCGCGGGAAACCGTGCGGTATCCCTGCACCATCCTTATTGTCATGACCCTCTGGCATGCGGTCAGCTGTGCCTTCGGTTGCTGACACAGAAAGGGTGCCAACACTGGCACCCCATAAAAGGCCATGGGCCGAACGATTCCTGCGTAGAGTCTCCGGCAGGAGGCGTCTGGACCCCCAAGTTTGGGCAGGGCAGAAGCCGCTTGAGAGAAGCCCAAGTCCGGTTTAGTTTGACGAGACGTCGGAAATGCTCCTCGAAGTTCCACCACCTGTCGAGGACGAGTTCCAGGTACTTCATCGTCGACCCGACGCCGACGTGAACTCCTCCTACCGCTAATTGGGAACCCGATAGTGGCGCGTTCCGAGGGCCGTGGAAACACATAGCCTCGGACTTGTGCAGCTTCACCTCGAGTCCCAACTGGTGGATCCTGTTACTTAACTATTGACGCAAAATATGGCCCAAAGATTCCATCCGACGCGACGGTCTGACGTAAACAATATTTTGGTCATATTTCACATATCCGTATGACAAATGACAAGGTCACCAAACTCTTCAAGGCTGCTAAAAACAATGACGTATCTAGGGTTACCAACCGTACTCTAATACATATAGAGTATGGAGTCTATTATGCTGAGGCGTACTTTAAAACGCAACAGAGTGTAGTACGATAAAATACTGTTAAACTGAATAAAATCGAACGAAAGTTCCAGTATTGTAAAGGAATTTTTGTCTTTTTAACCGACTTCCCAAAAAAGGAGCAGGTTCTCTATTCCGTTGTATTGTTTTTTTCGATCATAATTACAAAGTGCCGGTTAAAAGAAAACAGTGACTTCGAAACTGCTTAGTCGTACAATTATTTAAAAAATATTGAATTATTTTGTGCTTCCTTCAAATAACTTCTCCCTCTATAGGGTGGGAGGGCGTGTCAGACTTTTATTGACTAAAACCACACCTATTTTCCTACTTCACCTTGCGTTCCAGGACTCCAGGTCTCCCTTTCGGAAGTATACTCTTTATCTTCACTGATCGTTCTAAAGTAATATTTAGGTACTCTATTTTTTGGAATTTAAAATTGACAACCCTAGAAGTATCATCGTGATATTCGCAAAACGACTAAATATAGGCCTCTTAATAGATCGCTAACACAATCAGTGTTATGGAATATTTTTATTGTTGTCCTCTGTTTACGATCAAACAACAGTTCAAAATACAATGGAATGTCATCTCATAACTATTCATCGTCATTCTGGCTAGAAGTTGGCCAATTATGGTGTTACTGATGGACGTTTAAAAAAACAACTACAAGTTATGCTTTTTTTTCCTAGCCGATACTGTCCCACTGCTGGGCAAAGGCACAAAATATATAGGTACAGAAGTCAATCTACATACAAAATGCGCTCGAGCAACGTACATATAGACACCGCTGACGGACACGATATCTCGGAGCGTCTCGGCCCGCTCGTCAAACAGTTCCGGCTCAGACGCTCGTTAGTGCGCGACCGAGCGTACGTATAAAAAGTGAAGTACATACATGAGATTGTCTTCTGTACCTATCTATTTTGTGGCATAGGCATCCCCCAAGTTATTCCAGCCATTCTTCTTCCGCGCCGTCTTGAACCAGTCCTCGTGATACGCGACCAGATCATCTCGACACCTCTTTCTAGGGCGGCCTCGACGGCGCTATACAATAATTCTTGAAATTCTTTCGTTTCTGTTTTTCATATATTTTATTAATCCGTGGACAGAATAGTTTGATTTATATATTTACATAACATTTTTTTTTAAATATTTTTCCTACTCTTGTCCTAGGCTATGTCACTTAGGATCGGCGCAACAGATTTTCATTTTTCAATCTCTGCTAGGTCGGTCGTCTCGTCGGCTTTTTTTGGCCATGTTATTTGAAGGGAGATACACTTGATTATCATTTCACACTACAATATTATGAAGGCAAATATTCGTTTGTAGGTGTGTATGTTTTTTCAAACGGGCTGAACAAATTTGGAAAGACCGGATAGACCGTAAAAAATATGTTACTATTTATCGCGGCAGTATGTTCCCTCAGGATAATTTTCTACATGAACGCGAGCGAAGCCGTTGACAGAAACTAGTATACAACACGCACATCAGTTTTCTACTCATTTAACTAGAATATTCCGGTTTTCTTAGTAAACATGACAGGTCATGCGTGTGTTGTCTTTCATTGTTAGGCGGCGGCATTGTCTTCAACGCCATAATACCACGCAACCGCTTAATGTTTAGACACCTATAGAGTAACATAACGCTTCTTTATTACGGGTCAAACGTCGGATCGATGGTAAACAGGGCTTCGTTCAGCAGTGCTATTCTCTAAGAAAATAGCCTTAAGGTTTTTCCTGGAGCAAGTTTTGTGAAATTTTCGAGTAAATCTCGGAATTACCGAATACTAACAGAGTTTTCAGGCGTTATCTCTCTTTTTTTGCGTTGCCTTTTCGTCAAACATCGCGTTGGATTGCATTAAATGAAGTAACAAGCTTTTAAACCATTTTCAATGTTTACGATAGGCGAGTGGAAAAGGACCCTCTGAAGCGCAGCGCTGGCCGCAGTGACAAAATCCAAATTTTAATTTGTACATCGGATTTGCATGTGATTTGAAACAAATTAATAATTTCATATCTTTACTTGTCACTACTCCTAAGACCTGTTTTCAACAGGGTGTTTCACGCTTTCAAAGGAAACCACAGGAATAGACCACGGCAACACTGTTTCAACAGTGTAAACTCACAGAAAGAGAGTTTCCGAGTTCATAACTTTTCTATAAAACAAACACACAACAACGCAGACGCCGTCTTCAAAAGCTCCCACTTCCTGACACATGAGAAAGTTTTATTCCCACTTTCTTCAATTAAACAAAGTTATTATCGAAATAATAATATTATTATAATTATGTTTCCTTACAGAGTCCAACAGGATGTGGGCGAGTGCTTCATTTGTTGGGGTGCTCATCATCATCGGGCTGCCTCTCTGGTGGAAGACTACGGAGGTCTACAGGTGAGACAATGTCAAATATCTCAACACAAGAGATAAGACGTGGAATGAGTTTTTTTCCTTGGAAATTCTACAAAACTTTTACTGACTAAAAATCTCTGAACCGACTGCGGTCTCAGGTTGGTCGTGGAAGAGATAACTGCCCAAATGGGGTTTCCTTGACCTATTGCAAATACAGTGCCAGTGTGGAGCCCCTTCACAGGATATGCGTCACCTCCTTTCTGCCCAGCATACACAACTACTTGCACCCTTCACGACTTATACGAAGCCAACAACAGTACTGTCCAGGTGTCTATATATTGGTCGGACAAAATTTGAGTCAGATTGACACGAGAAGAACACTGACTCAAACCTGTTTTCCTTAAGTTGCCCTTCGCTTTCTAGGACCACGGTATTTTGAAATAATCCGCTGCCCACCATGACTCTCCTGGTTTGTATCTATTTCTATGAAAGGGGCAATACGAGCAATATCTTCTAATTTCATGAGCCATTGTTGCCCAGTCGGTAAGTGAGTCTGCATCATGGGTAGGGTTGCCAGGCCCTGAAACTGAAAAGCCGGACAATCTATCCTATTTAGCCGGAAATTTAGTCAAAAAGGCCGATATTTTTTTGAGTCTAATAAAATTCATAAAATCTCTTTGAATTCTAAAGAAAAAACAATAAAATTAAGTGATATTATTGCTAGACTATTGCATGTCCGCTGTACTTGTGCTAGCGATACAAGGTAAGGCAAAACTCTAATGACAATTCTAAATAAAATGGTCTTTAAAAAGCCTAACAAAAGCCAAAAATGCTCAAACTTGGCTGGACACTCAACTAAAAAGCCTACTAGACTATGTCCGGCTTTATCCGGACGCCTGGCAACGCTAATCATGGGACATACTATAGACATGTTGCAATTTGCAATAAATGACTCAGCGATGGATTACTTGGCCAACAGTTTTTTTTATTATCTTATTTAAACTAGTGCTTGACTGCCATCCCACCTGATGGTAAGCAGCGATGCAATTGTTGATGGCGAGGCGCACTAGTTTATTAAGAGCCTATAAGCCTTGAAGTTGTAATTTTTATGATGGACGGGAATTATTTTCGAATAATGCAGCCACAAATGGTAGAAAAATTTCCCATTTAGAAGCCCCTTTAAAAACAGAAACCAGTAATATCGCGGAGATGTATCACCTGCTTGTATGTAGTTGGCTACCGAATTACACCAGGGGCTTTACTATGACGTGTTAAAATGTCTGCTTTACGACGAGAAAGAGGAGTGAAGCTATACATTCTATAGCTCCATCTGGCTCCATCCCTTTATTAGTGTAGGTTGTAAAATAGATCGCGTTAAGAGCTCAAGGAAACAAACATACGGAAGGTACGAACGCGAAGAAATAACAAGAATTCAAACACATTTTTTCTATTTATTATTCGAGTCTAGATATTTATAAATAAACTAAGGCTAATGAAAAGATTAAAACAATTAACGGCGACCGTGTCGCGTGTCTCGCCGTCAAGCAATATGACATTAATTGACCTCTCCAGGGCTTCGCCCACTCCTGATAAGTGATAATAATTAGGTATATTTACTTAAATATTGATACAAACCGAAATTTTATTACTACTGATTTTTTTCCTTATCAGTCCAATTACTCTATGACCTCTTGACACATTTTTTTATGTTATTTACATTGAGATAAATGCATTTTTTAAGTGTAGCCAGTGGTACATATGGCTCTGAAACGTGGTCTCTTAGAATGTGCCTCATCAGAAGGTTTAAAGTCACCCAAAGGGCAATGAAAATGCTATGCCCGAAGTTTCCTTGCGTGATCGCTACAGAAATGAAGATATCCGAAGGAGAACCAAGGTGGCTGACATAGCATGTGACATAGTGTGTATCCTGATAAGAGTAAAGTTTATCACGCAATAGGCATACTGGCACCAGGGCTAGTACTAGTGCCGTGTGGAGTTTTTCCACTCTTTCATGTGCTTCCATTGAACTTGTTACCCCACAAGATTGTACTTACATGAAATAGCCCGAAAAATCGCCAAACGTAAGTGGCAGTGGGTAGGGCACACTGCTCGTAGAACAGACGGTCGATGATGCCAAAAGGTTCTGGAATGGCGAGCGTGAACCGCGATGACGCAGCATTAGAAGATCAGTTCCGATAATGTGAACCAATGACCTGGTGAGGGACGCGGGCATCTGATAAATGACAGGGCCGTTCGTTAAGATGACACTTGGAAGTGACAATTGGACGTCTTTTGGCTGAAATGAAGATGATGAAAGCATTTAAATGACTAACCGTCGAAGTCCTTCATTTTACGGTTTCTCAGCTAAGTAATAGGGTAAATAGAGCTAAGTGATTGGTTGGATTGAAGTGCACAGATTGAATTACAAGAGTGCTTCAAGAAATCGATTCAAGTCGAGGTGGATTAAATTACGCGTATTTTCTTGGATCTTTAACCTTGAGCCACACCTCTCGTCTTAGCACAAACTTAGGGTGCGTCCACATCTGGCGAATGTGCGGCGAATGTGCAGCTCGCAAGCCGTTTGCGAGCTGCCCGCGAACTGCGCGCGTGCATTTTTGTTCGTGCGCCGCTTCTGCGCCGCCTGCGCGCAGTTCGCGCGCGACCTAAGCGCCGTACGCGAACAGCGCGCGGGCGGCGCCTTAGTTATTAAATGGTTGTTTACCCGCTCAGTTCGTTTCTGATTTCTAGAGGTTAAGTATGTATTGTCGTGGAGTGGATGGAGGAGAATTATTAAAAGCACTAGTGTCGTCCGACATGTTCGAAAGTACTGAGCCAGAAAACGGAACTGTAAGTGCGAGAATTAAGTGCGCGCAGATCGCGAGCCGCGCGCACGCCTTTTACGATCCTTGCATGAATTGCGCTAAAGTGGCGCACCAAACCATTGCCGTGACTGCACGCGCGCAGCTCGCGAGCTGCACATTTGCGGCACATTCGCCAGATGTGGACGCACCCTTACAGAATAGCTCATGGCCTGGTAAAAGTATTGGTTAATCAGCAAGATTGAATACTTTTTTGGTGGAATATCGTCAAATATTTCCTCCCACTCGGGGTGGTAAATCCCGAGTCGGCTGAGCAGCATTCGGGAAGCTATTTTCTCGTCCAACATAACACATTGCCTAAGACGAAAGTCTATGACCAGCGATGGCCAGATGGGATGAAGCCAGTGATGGTATGGTACTAAAATCCAACAGCCGCCCAAAAGCAATTGATATGCCTATGCTCGGACATTCCAGTGTAATTTAATCAGGAATTAATATCCTCAAGCACAAGAACCAAAGTTATCGGCATAGCCAGAAGAATCGCTAATTTATGCGGCAGCGGGCGAAATTTTTTTTTTTTAATTTGTATAAACTAGTGCTTGACTGCGATCCCACCTGATGTAAGCAGTGATGCAATCTGATGGTGAGGCGCACAAGTTTATTAAAAGCCTAGTCACTCTAGCCTTAAAGGCACCCAAATTATAATCGGATTGCTCGTAGAACAGATGGTCTATGAAACCGAAAGGTGCTGGGGTGACGATCTGTAGCGAAAGATGCAGTGTTGGACCGATGACCTGGTAAAGGTCGCGGGTATGCGATGGATGCAAGACATATAGGACCAATCGTTGTAGCAACATTTGGTTGAGGCCTATGTCGAGCAGTGAATCTTTCGGCTGAAATGATGATGATGATGATGAGACTTTTACAGATTAAAACCAACCTGTATTACTTCAGTGGCCCTTTACGTTCCAGTGCTGTGGTAACTCTCTTGATCAATTCCACCGCCTAAGATTACTTACTTGAGGAGGAGCTCCTTACCTACATACTTAAATCGCGTCCCATATAAAAAAAACTAGCTTTTGCTTGTAGCTACGCCCGCGTACATAAAATATAGCCTATGTCACTCAGGAATAAAGCAGCTTTCTATTGGTGAAAAATGTTTAGCAGTTGGACCTGTATTTCCAGAGATTATCTCTTACAAACAAAAAAAAACTTTACTTCTTTATGACATTAATATTACAAGCTTTTATTTAGTTTCACCTGTCCCGATATTTGACTGTAATCAAATCTTGCAAATTAAATTTGATCCACTGCCCGGCTACCGATTGAACTGAAATTTTGCATGTGTAAATCAGATGACAATGCAAAATTATTATGACACGGAGCTGATCTGATGATGGAAGCGGAAGGTGTCCGTAGGAACTCGGTAATTAAACGACACAACCTCATCGAGTTTGAGCTCGTATGATTCGTCTTGACGAGTATTCATTATACAGGTATAGTGTGCTGTAAAAGCTTGCTATGAAAAAATAATTTTCATTAAAAACTTAGCGCGAGCCGCGCGCACGTCTTTTACGATCCTTGCATGAGTTGCGCTAAAGAGGCGCACCAAACCATTGCCGTGACTGCACGCGCGCAGCTCGCGGGCGGCTCGCAAACGGCTCGCGAGCTGCACATTTGCGGCACATTCGCCAGATGTGGACGCACCCTAAGGGTGCGTCCACATCTGGCGAATGTGCGGCTCGCGATCTGCGCGCACTTAATTCTCGCACTTATAGTTCCGTTTTCTGGCTCAGTACTTTTGAACATGTCGGACGACACTAGTGGTTTTAATAATTCTCCTCCATCCACTCCACGACAATACATACTTAGCCTCTAGTAATCAGAAACGATCTGAGCGGGTAAACAACCATTTAATAACTAAGGCGCCGCCCGCGCGCTGTTCGCGTACGGCGCTTAGGTCGCGCGCGAACTGCGCGCAGGCGGCGCAGAAGCGGCGCACGAACAAAAATGCACGCGCGCAGTTCGCGGGCAGCTCGCAAACGGCTCGCGAGCTGCACATTCGCCGCACATTCGCCAGATGTAGACGCACCCTTACATTGTATAGTGTACATAACTATATTTGTTCCTAAATTTCATCTTATTTTTATTATACTGGAAATAGATCCGTCCTCGGCCCCAACTCTTTTGGTTTCCAGTTTAAAATGCACGAAACCAATTATAACTGGATTTATAGCAGTTATCTTTTGTATAGCGCGAAGCTTCGCCATTCGAGACAATACGTGACGTGCGCAATAGGTATCAGTTTCTTATACGTACTCGTAGGTACTTTATGCACTGGCTGAACGTGGGAACCGTTTACTTATAGTTGTTACTATAATACCATATTAAAACCATTCAATGATTACGTAAGCACTACAGAGGGGTGGAAGGGTCTTTGCTTTGCTTATTTTGGATGACATGGAGGATGGGGGGATTCCCTCTGCTGGGCAAAGGCCTCCTCAACTTCTTTCAGGTATTATTTTCTCTAACCACTTCGAACCAGCCCTTATGACAGGCGTCTAGGGCTCTAGGTCATATCGTCCTCTCTTTCCTGGTCGACCTCGACGGCCCCATCCATTCTCAGGTACCCACTTTATGGAGAATCTTGCCCAGCGGTCAGAGTGCATGTGACTGATGTGACCTGCCCAATCCCTGGAAAAATACTTTTTTACTACATATATGAACCCCGTCTGTAAGCGTAGCAGGGTGTTCCTCACAAACTATTTTGGATTCCAGAGTAACACTGCCATACGACAAGATCAGCTCGTTCGACACATTGTCACATTCGATCACCACTGAGCTGACAGTGCTGGCCAATGATGAAGCCACCGCTTCGGAGATCGTCGGCCTCATAGAGAAAGCTTTTGAAGAGTCTGGTAAGTGTCTTATAATTTATCTAAAATCTTTAAAAAAGACTTTGGACCTCACTAGAGATAACTCCTGTATTGTGAGTGAGATCCGGAAAATCTATAGGCCATACAAATTTTTTTTTCGTGTGGGCATCAAATCTGCAACACGCAGTGCAGTGCAGCAGACAATCGCTGAACCACTGCGTCACACGTACCGTCCTTTTTCTGTTACATGAGACTTTCATCAGTTCTCCCAAAGGGCAATAGAGATGGCTACCCTTGGAGTTTCCTTGCGTGATCAGACCAGAAATAAAAATATCTGCAAGAGAACCAAGGTTACCGACGTAGCCCGATGAATGGCCAAACCAAACTGAAGTAACAGTGGGCAGGTGGTGATTGGGGCCGAAAGGTTGTGACGACTTGGTGAGAGCCTTGAGAAACCGATGGAGGCAAGGCACACCTTGCAACGCCTTCCAATCCTCTCTGTTTTGAGCTAGCTCTGGTCAGATTTGCCCCGCGAATATGACCTGATCGTCACACCACCTTCGCCGCGGTCGACCTTGACGACGTCGACCTCCCTCAGGCGTCCATTGAGTGACAGTCATCGCTTATTTGTCCGGGCGCATTTGCGCGAAGTACCCAAACCATTTCCACTTCAGCCTGGCTATTTTTCGCCCTTCATCTGCTACCTGATTTATAGAGCACAGCGACAGCGAACAATTACAAAATAAAAAGGTTTTTGGGAAAATGCCTTTCTAACTCTATGTTGGTTTGATGGGTGAACCAGGTAAATATGAAAACAGGCATGATACAACTTATGTATTATTCATTATATTACGTGATGAAAATTTTAGGTTCCAGACAACATCTCGAACCGTCGACATGACATGGCCTAAAGTTATGGCGATATTGCCGCCACAAGTTCATTGTACCAATTTTTACTAATTCTAATTTGATTTCTGTTTTCAGACGTAATAAAACTGAAGATAACCAAATCCATTCTCTCCAAGCAACTGCACTCGACCCTGGACTCAGTGGCTGATGAGGTGGAGGCTGTGGAAGAAGTCGCGGCTGCATACGACCTGAACAAGCACAACAGCTTCTATGTGGTGCAGAGGAAGCCGCTGTTCCAGGACACCTGGTTGGCTGGAGACAGGGTTATGTTCTTCAGAGACGCTAAAGGTATAATAGCTGCCGTAGAGGCCCACAGGGTGATTCTAAGCCACCATAATCACGGGCTTGCGGACAGCGACCAACGGGTAGCTCGTCATCAAGCTTTTATAGCTCGGTATATCTATATAATTAATACTCGTCAAGACAAATCGTACGAGCCCAAACTCGATGGGGTTATGTCGTTTAACTACCAAGTTCCTAGAGCCACCTTCCGGTTTCATCATCAGATCAGCTCCTTGTCATAATAATTTTGCATTGTCATCTGATTTACACGTGCATGCAAAACTTCAGCTCAATCGGTAACCGAGAAGTGGGTCAAATTTAATTTACAAGATTTGATGACAGACAAACATCGGGACAGGTGAAACTAAATAAAAGCTTGTAAAACCAATCAAATTTTTCGTCATTCCAGCCTCCAGAACCGTCGTCGAAGCTCTAAAGCGAGTAGTCTACCAGACCTCGGTAGTCGAAGGTGCCAAGTCGGAGTCAGCGGACGCCGCACGTCAGACGCGCTTTCCTCCCGGCGGCGGCTACCACATCGTGTTGTCTGTGGTGCATCCGCGACCTGACGCGCTGACGGTCGAGCTTGATGCTGGAGAGGCCGTGGAAGGTATGTTCAGCTGGTTATTAAAGCATTTATAGAGAAGACACTACTCCAGCAGCGGCTACCTCATCGTGCTGTTTGGTGCATCCGCGACCTGCGGTGTTATTCTCTAAAAAAACAGTTTTGAGCGCAGCACTGGCTGCAGCGATAAGTCGAGAGCACAGTACATACAATTAACAACCCAATTTTCCCAATTTATTTGGATTTTGTCGCTGCGGCCAGCGCTGCGCTCAAGGCTGCTTTCTTTAGAGAATAGCACACCTGACGCGCTGACGGTCGAGCTTGATGCTGGAGAGGCCGTGGAAGGTATGTTCAGCTGGTTATTGAAAGAGAAGACACTGCTCCACCAGCGGCTACCTCATCGTATTGTCTGTGGTGCACCCGCGGCCTGACGCGCTGACGGTCGAGCTTGATGCTGGAGAGGCCGTGGAAGGTATGTTCACCTGGTTATTGACCCATTTATAGAGAAGACACTCCTTCAGCAGTTTATTTTTAGCGTTTAGGAGCATTATCAAGTCAAGAAAATAGTATCGGCGGAAATCGGAGATTCTACTATATTGAATTTAATCAAATTATTGTTTCTAAATCCACTTAATTCTGACTGTTCATATTTCAAACTGTAAACTTAAAGTCCTAAGCACTTGTGTTTTATATAATTTCCTTTCTTTATCCGCAGACTACATCGGATCATTCGTGGATGAGCTGAGCGTCCTCCACAATTTCACGCTCAAATCCCAGTGGCTACATCTTTTGGATTTCGATTTCCAAGCGAAGGAGGTGATTGAAAATAGTATTATTTTTGATAATATTTTGATTTTAAAATAGTATTGGGTTTAAAAGTAACTTCTTTTTCTGCGTGAAGCTCGGTAGGTAAGTATTCTTATCTGGACGTGACCTTTTTCTTCTGGACAGTCTAAAATGAATCAATAATATCATTCACAGAATGTGTCGAAAAATTTAACCAGCTCGTATTTTGTGCCCGCCTTAGGAGAAAAAACGAAATATATAATTTAAGTTACTAAAAAAACAAGCGGTCTCAACCGCGCAAAGTAGGTTTCAACATACAAATTATCTCTTAGGGGATGAATTTTAGAAAACTCATAAAGTATCCCTACCTCATAATAATTATCTACGTGCCTTTTAACGCAGTCCATTCAATCGCTTGAGCTGTGTGTTGACAGATCTGTCAGTTAGGGTTGCCTTTTATATGTCAACAATGCCGAACAAAAATGTCACTTTGCACAGGAAGACGCAGCGCGAATGGAATGTACAATTGATGATATATTGCGGTGGCACGAGTGCACGTGGGTGCGGTGCGGCAACAAGCAAAGCGAAGCTGTCGCGAGTAGTTGGTTTTCTTTCTTTTTTTTTCGCAACCCCCGCTCTTGCCTGGTGCGGGAGATAGTGTAAGACTCTTACTGGCTAAAAACCTACCCCGTTCCTTCTAGCCTTCATACCGGCGTTCAAGTTCCTTTCGGATAACCCTGGCCCCAGTAGGCTTCGACCCAGCTGGGTCTCTCCTGTTGCTGACAACTCCTTGAGGCGCGCGGGAACAGCGCGCGCCGTGCGAGTAGTTGGCTTGATATTTTCGCACGAGCTCTTGCGATGTGGAGACATGTTTTTATATAAATGGTGGTTAATATAGCAACTTCGCGCGCACTTAGGACATAGCCGCCACGTCGCGTTGGATTCGCGGGAATCGCATTGGATCGCTTCGAAACCTCAATCACGTTGAATCATCCTCGTAGGACGCCACCTAATCTTGGGTACTTACGAAACGTCTGACGCTGGTGCACAAGAACACCTTCTGCACCAGCTTCTAACTACTGCAACTGTAGCAGTTAACGATAAGGTATATTTATATACATGTCGGCAGAGGATGCCGATTATCATTGAAGCTCTTTCCAAAGACTCTGTTTTGTGGGCTTTGGCTCGGTATCAAGCAATAAACAGACTTTTCCAGATCACACAACTGATTTATTATAATGCAAGCTTTAGGTTTTCACTTCACATAACGAGCCGTGAGACAGTCCCCGAGAATAGGACGTTGTACATCGCACGACTGCCGACAGAGGAATGAGCCCCGAGCCTCTGAGCTCGGCACTTTTATCCGCTCGGTTCGTGCAAACGTCAGACCGGATTTTGTCAAGTGACATGTGTCACTTGTCACTTAGCTCGTTCATTCGTTCTCAAGCTTCCGTACTATTGACTTCTCCGACATACACATATAAACGCACAGCCACGACTACTGGGTCTAGGAACGTGAAATTTCGCACAAGGCTTCCTTAAATAATGCAGGTGAGCACTATGAGGTTTTTGAATTTCGACTTTTTAGGGGGTGAAAAGGGGGAAATTCATTTGTATGCAATATTTTTAATTCCTTGGGGCCATATACTTGAATAAAATTTGCTTGAATTTTATTTATTTATTTTTTTATTTTGACCCTAGTAAATAAACAAAATTAACAATTTGTTTTTCAAAACTACCCCTTTACAACTATTTAGGGGGTCAAAACGAGGGAGTGTGTTAAAAGAAGTATGGGAGAATGTTATTTCTTGGGTTTATAAACTTGAAACTTGGCACAAATTCAAATCTAAAAGGAATACCCTAAAAAGACAGTTTAAATGGTATTAGATAGATAGATGTATTCTTTATTGTACACCAAAAATAAAAATTACATTAGGAACTTAAAATTAATAGGAT
The DNA here is from genome assembly GCA_949319445.1 of Mythimna lalbum. Classification (NCBI taxonomy): domain Eukaryota; kingdom Metazoa; phylum Arthropoda; class Insecta; order Lepidoptera; family Noctuidae; genus Mythimna; species Mythimna lalbum. The sequence goes on from OX439364.1 coordinate 10,363,543, forward strand.
GTCACAACTAGGGAATGCAATCTCGATCTTGCGAGATCTCGATCTCGCGAGATCTCGGTCTTTTTTAGAGAGATTGATCTCGGTCGAAAAAAGTGCGAGATCTCGCGAGATTAACGAGATTGTACTCGAGCATAAAAACGTCTTATTCGAAGCGCGGATTGACACGGACGTTAAAAATTTTTAGACAGATACGTCAAACAATGTTTGATGCAAAAAAATTTATTGAAAAAATTCCTGAAAAGAAATATTTATCTTATAATACTTTTTTTTTGGTGGGTAAAAATCATTCAAATGACATCTCCCACCCCTGGGCAGAGCGGGAGATAGTGTCAGACTATTACTGCCTTCGTGCCTTTCATACCGGGGCTGAGCTACGTTTCGGAACTAACCCTGGCCCTAGTAGGCTTCGACCCAGGGCGCGCCATCGACGACTTGGGCTCAGTCCGGACAGTTACCGGACGGTCGGACAGCCAACAACCCATTGCTCGCCGTCCGCAAGCCCGCGCCTATTATCTTATGATAATTATGGTTTTTTATTATTTTTTTCCTAAATTATTCAAATATTGTAATTATTTGGAAAAAAAATACACACAAAACTGCCAATCTCGTGAGATCTCGCGATATTGCTATTCATAATCTCGCGAGATCCCGCTCGAGCCCAAATCTCGCGAGATTTGCATTCCCTAGTCACAACATTCTCGCGAACTAAGTATAATTAACAGGCAAAGTGCTAGTTCTTCATAGAAGAAAGTTAGATAGAATGTACGAGTAAGATAGTTATGACTATCTTACGTTCCGATACTGGTACCGGTACTGATACAGGTATCATATATCCTTACTAATATTATAAAAGCGAAAGTGAGTTTGTTTGTTACGTCTTCACGCCTAAATGGCAAAACCGATTTTGATGAAACTTGGTACACGGATAGACCATGTCCTAGAATAGGACATAGGATAGTTTTTATCCCGGAAGTATGTTCCCTTGGGATAATTTTCTGCTGTCACGCGGGCGAAGCCGCTGGGAGCAGCTAGTTGTGTATATATTAATTCCACCAGCACACTATAAAATTGTTCCAGGTAAGAGACACGAGCGACTTTGGCCGCCACTTCGCCGTCCGTCAAGACCGCCTGCACTTGCTTCTGACCAAACTAGAAGAACGCATGGCCACGCACGTGTCAGAACTGCCCACCATCAACCTGGCGCTGTATGCTGTGCCCTGCGAGAGGGCGCCACTGGTCATCTATAATAGTGACGGTTAGTTGTTTTTGTAAAATTTATTTAATAAAATTAATTGGTTGGGTTTTCTGCCCTACTAAGCCAAAAACTGCTACCTCAATTTTATTTTTAAGTTTTTTTTTTAACGTTGAAATGCCGCTCCGCATTACAAGGGCTTGTTTTTTTTTTTAATTGATATAAACTAGTGCTTGACTGCGATCCCACCTGATAATAAGCGATGCTCTGATGATGTCTGAATTGATGGTGAGGCGCACTAGGTTATGAGCCTATTATACCCTTGCGTATGGGGTCCCAAATCAAAAGCTAACGGGACTCAAGCCAACCTCACCTGCACGTGGTGCACCCTGCTGTTGAACGAACGAGGCTCTGGCGACCTGCCAACACGCACTGGACCAGCGTGGCGGGTTATGGTCCAAACCCCCCAATGGAAAGAAAGATAAGACACAGGCCCCAAGTGCCCGGCGACTCCAGTGGTTGTGCAGGCGTGGACGGGCGTGAGCGCAACCCTGGGGTCAGGGGAGCTAAGAATCTCCGGGCGAAATCGACTAACCGTCAAACGACCTCGGCAAACTATGTAAAGGATTCCGATACACTAAATGTTCTCACCTACAATGTCCGGACGCTAATGAAAGAAGAACGACTAATTGAGCTAGAGAATGCACTAAAGGATATCAGATGGGATATTTTAGGCCTTTCCGAAGTCAGGAGAGAAGGCGAACATACTGAAGAAAGAGACAATGCTGTGTTTTTTCACTTCGGTGAAACCAGTGGACAACACGGAGTGGGGTTCATGGTGGCAAAGAAGTGGAAAGACAACATTATTGAATTTTTAGGGTATTCGGAACGTGTAGCTGTGCTTAAGTTCCAACTAACACCTAACAAAACGCTAACTGTCGTACAAGTATACGCACCAACATCCGCGCATTCCGATGAAGACGTAGAAGATTTTTACGATCTTGTTAATAAAGCATGCGACGAAAATAGAGGCACCTGGAACATGGTTATTGGCGATTTTAATGCAAAAGTGGGACGAAGATAAGTATTGGATTGTAGAGATACGGTATGTTCTTTTGGATTAGGAAACCGCAATGAGCGAGGTGCTCGACTCACCCAGTTTGCTTTTGGACAGAGCATGCACTAGCGAATAGCTTCTTCTCAAAGAAACCGCAACGACGATGGACCTGGGTGTCACCTGATGGCGTTACTCGCAACGAAATTGACTACATTTTATCATCGGACAGGTATATAATTAAAAACACTAGCGTTATTAACAGATTCAAGTATAGTTCAGCCATAGACCAATCCGCGCAAACCTAAGATTAGATTTTAAAATTCATCGAACTAAAATGTTTACGAAACAAGTCAAAAAGCTCTCAAAAGAAACACTTATTAACAACTTCGAACACTACAACCAAGAATTATCAAATTATTTTAAAGGACTTAAAGTCAATGAAACAGACACAGAAGAACAATATAATTCTTTAGTTACTGGAATAATTATGTCCTGCAAATCCATTAAAAACCAACCTAGAAATAGAAATAAATTAACAGCACATAGTATTGATTTAATAGAAAAACGATCAAATAAAGAAATAGGAACAATAGAATACAGAACATTAGATAAGGAAGTTAAGAGGAGCATTAAAAGAGATTTGAGAAATTTAAATACACATTTGGTTAAAACAGCACTAGAAAGCCATACATCGCTAAGAGTTCTGAAACATGGAGTTACAAAAGGAAAGTCTTGGATTAACAGTCTGGTAGACCAGGACGGTAAAAAACATTATAGTAGAGAAAAAATTATGGAAATAGCGACAAAATTCTATAAATTCTTATACTCCGAGCATTCACCAACTAATATTAACACCGAATACAATCCTTCATATTCCATTCCTCCAATCAACGGTTACGAAGTGCACAAGGCACTCAGTACTATGCGCTACAATAGAAGTCCGGGAGAAGATGGCATTACTACTGAAGCGCTTAAAATTGGCTCAAATACATTATTGCCTCACCTTACTAACCTGTTTAACACCATATTGCAGTCAGGAAATGTACCAAAAATGATGTGTCATTCTAACATAGTTCTGTTACACAAAAAAGGCGACAAAAGTGACATCGGCAATTACCGTCCAATCAGTTTAACATCTGACATTTACAAGACCTTTATTAAAGTGATACATAATCGCATAGACGGGAAACTGGATAAACATCAGCCACCAGAACAAGCCGGATTTCGACTTCTCAACTACCGACCATCTACAAACCTTGAACCAAATTTTAGAAACGTACTCAGAATTTAATAAACCTCTGTACCTGGCCTTCGTAGATTATACGAAGGCCTTCGATAGTATAAAACACTCCGAAATATTTAAATCTTTAGAAAACCAGGAACTAGAACAGCAATATATAGCTGTTATAGACCTTTATATATAATATTTTTAGACCTTTTGAAAAATATTTACTATAATAGCACCGCAGAAATCAAATTAAATTTTACAGGACCTACATTTAAAATACAAAAAGGTGTTAAGCAGGGTGACCCGCTCTCTCCAAAATTATTTACGAGCACTCTCGAGGAGATCTTTAGAACATTGGCAGCCTCATGGTCAACTAGGGGCATCGAAGTCGGTAGTAAAAGGCTGACAAACCTTCGGTTTGCCGACGACATTGTCCTTTTTGCCCCTACTGCTCTAGAACTACAATCCATGCTTCAAGACCTAAGCATGGCAAGCCTCAAGGTGGGGCTCGCGATGAATTGGTGTAAAACTAAATGTATGACTAACAGCACTAAACGTAGGGTCGAGGTAGATGGGCAGAATATAAACTATGTCGATGAGTATAACTACTTGGGCCAGTTAGTTTCTTTCGAAAACAGGCAGGATAAGGAAATCGATCGCCGTATCGAAAACGCCTGGAAAAGCTACTGGTCCATGAAGACGCTAATGAAGGGAGATCTACCGATCTCCCTGAAGCGAAAACTCATCGATACGTGTGTTCTACCCGTCCTAACCTACGGTGCCCAGACATGGTCGCTCACCGAGTCACAAAAGTTTCGCCTTGGGGTTTGCCAACGAGCCATGGAACGCAGCATTCTGGGTGTCAAAAGAGCCGACAGAATGAGGAACACCACGCTACGTCAAAAGACAGGAATTATAGACGTAGGAAAAAAGGCTGCCAAGCTAAAATGGGATTGGGCGGGTCACGTCAGTCGCATGCATTCTGACCGTTGGGCAAGAGTTTCCACAAACTGGGTACCCGAACATGGACGACGCCGCCGAGGTCGACCAAGGAAGAGGTGGCGAGACGACCTGGATTCCTACCGCGGGGACTGGTTCGAGGTGGCTCGGGTAAAGAATGCCTGGAAGAAGTTGGGGGAGGCCTTTGCCCAGCAGTGGGACACTACAGGCTAATATAAAAAAAAAAAATACCCTTGCCTTGAAGGCACTCAAATAATCGGATGGGAAGACCGCGGCAGGCAGATTGTTCCAGTCCATTGACGTACGCGGTATAAACGACGAGGCGAAACGCTTGTACTACTCGAAAATCCATCAATCCGTTTGTTTGTTACGTCTTCACTTCATACCTAAGCCGTTATATTAACTTGGGATATAAGCTGGACTAGAGCATAGAGAAGAACTTGAGATTGACCTTTTATCAACGTACCAAATACCAGGTTTGTTATTCCAAAATCATCGTATCATCTACCCGTGGGTTTTAATCGGTATACGTCAAAAACATGAAATCTTTTTATTTTATTTTTTCTTGAAACTTTTATTGAGTTACCGATTATTGGCTTAGTAAGGCAGTATATTACCATTTAAGCAATTAATTCATTGACAGGAGATTCCCATGAACATCCGCAAGAACGCGCCTACCGTGGCTGGTAGCCGGGGTAGCGGTGGCAAGGGCATCAGGATGTTCATTCCCTCTAGCATGCGGCCGTCTCCTTCGCTAGCATAACCGCTTTGCAGACAGAGGTCATTCCTCCTTGGCGCTTGCCATTCCTCTTTGCTCCGGACCATGGCTGGGTCGGGAAGCCGCTCCCGTTGATCGCCCCCACGAGGACACGGTGGTACACCACTGTGTCTTCTGGGTGGTTCAAACAATGGTGACACCCAGACGTTTCTTTTGCCTAGATTCGATGGAGGAACTTCAACGTTAGCGTCGTTCATAGCCCGTGGCCGCAATGAGGCGGCGAGCGGAAACTGCACATCTCAAACTAGTTCAAGCTAACCGCATGTGGTGTTGTGATGGGTCGACTACAGACAGGCATAACACGCGCGTTCCCGCACCAGTCCCGCTCCCCGCACCGCGCTGCCAGACTGGCTGAGCACTCAAAGAGGGGACTTATCGTCATGATCATAGCGTGTCTAATTGTCAAATGTAGCTGAGGTTATCATCTATATCGCCACCCAATTTTCCACAGACCAAAAGGTGCAGTCCCACGTGCAAGCCTTCATGTCTCCTAAATGGGGAGGCGTGGTCCTCGGCGGACCCAGCGAGCCCGACTGCCGCGACGCCCGCGTCACGTGGCGGCCCAACGTCAGGGTCGTCATGGGCACCTTCATCTCACAGCTGCGGAAGCTGCTGGGGATCACTGACGCGGTGAGTAAGCCTTGTATGGAAGGCAGTAGCGCCCTCTGGCCTGTCAACGTGCGGCTCCCATCATCTCACAGCTCAGAGGTCCTGCCATGACGTGTTTCGATCCAGCGGGGCCACTAGACCTACACCGAAAAAGCTAGTGGTATTGCTTTGTTTGTTCAATGCATCTTACGAATTTACTGACAAGATCCAATGTACCTCACCTATTTTGATATAAACACAATTAATCGTCTCATCCACCCAGCGGAGCCCTCCGTTCTATTACGCTCGGAATACATAAAAATAATACTGATCGTAACTTGTGTCAATGTACCTCTTAAATCATTTATTAACTCCAAAGGATCTTTAACAGAACAGGAGAAATTGAGAAAACAAAAACAAAAAAAAAACACGACTGCCATGTCAAAAATAAACTAAAAATAAAAAACAAGACGTTTGCTAATTTAAAGAGAAGTGAAAAGTAGTCAACCATTCACTCATTGACTAAACACGGAATGTCGGAAACTACTTGATCTATAAAACTGTAATTTCCACAATTTCCACCACAATCGGGAGACCACTCTGTAAGATACTTTCCTAAAGTATAAGAAGTCCCCCGACTTTTGCCTATGTTACTCGGGACGATGCAAGCATACCTCACACATATAAATCAGTTCAGTCATTTAGAAGTTATGGTGGAATAAAGAAACTTACATACATACAGGTAGACCGATGACCTGGTGAAGGTTAGGAAACCGATGGATGCGGGAAGCACAGGATCGTTCATAGTGGCGACACTTGGGGAGGCCTATGTCCAACAGTGGACGTATATCGGCTGAAATGATGATGATGATGATGATGATGACATACATACATACACACGGAGTGTTACTCTTAAAAAAAGGAGTGTTATGTTTTCAGGGATGAACCCTGAAAACATAACACTCCTTTTTTTAAGAGTCCCTTGTGATTCAGCAGGGCTCTTGTAATTCTCCAATCCGAATTCACTTGCTGAATTGAGTAATTTCTCATTTCAGGAACACATCGAAGGCGCTCACTTGGAGCCCCTGCGCTCAGTAACTCCTCGCCAGTGGGAGATCGACAACCTGCTCCGCATCAGGACCTTGGAGCAACTTACATCGGCGGAGAGGACACTGCAGTCTTTAGCGCAGTTACTTGGTAAATCTCTCTTTTGCCCGCGCTTTGCCCACGTACATGAAATATAGCTTATGTCACTTAGGAATAAAGGAGCTTTCTATAGGTGAAAAAAATTACCAATCGGACCAGTGCTTTCAGAGATTAACTCCTACAAACAAAGAAATACAAACTTTACTTTGACATTCGTATTTTAACTACCTAGCTGCTTGTCCGGTGTAGTGTAGATACAACTAACAAGCATTTAATGAAAATATTTTTTCCATAGTAAGCTTTTATAGCTCGGTATACCTTTACATAATTAATACTCGTCAAGACGAATCATACGAGCCCAAACTCGATAGGGTTGTGTCTTTAACTACGAAGTTCATCCTCCGGTTCCATCATCAGATCAGCTCCTAGTCATAATAATTATGCATTGTCATCTGACTTACACGTGCATGGAAAATTTCAGCTCAATCGGTAACCGGGATGTAGGTCGAATTTAATTTGCAAGATTTGATTACAGACAAACATCAGGACAGGTGAAACTAAATAAAAGCTTGTAAAATAGCTACTACAACACCGAACCATTAATAATTATTTTATTGTTTCTTTCAGTTTCGTTCCATGTTACATTCTAGGGTCTTTCTCAAATGTCAAATTATTTCTTTCACATATCGCTGTCGTTTCCAGGTGAAATCTCAAACATCGTAATCAACGATGAAGTGGGCGCCTCAATCAACTCGGCAGTGGACAGCATCCAGCAAGCCAGCGCGCTGATGACGCAGGGGAAGCTAGTGAAGGCCTACAAGATGTCTCAGAGCGCCTTCCTGGCCGCCGAGACAGCGTTCATGGAGCCCAGTCTGTTGGCGCTGTTGTACTTCCCTGATGATCAGAAGTGAGTGGGAATTCTCTTGGGTTAGAGTTTTATAATACATACATAGCACGAAGAATCGTCAAACTTAGGTGACAATTAGCAGGGCACATTGCTCGTAGAGCAGATTGCCGTTGGGGCCGAAAGGTTCTGGAGTGGCGACTGCGTACTGGTAGACGCAGCGTTGAAAGGCCTCCTACAAGGTGGTCCGATGACGTGGTGAAGGTTGCCGCAATCCGATGGATTCGGGTAGCACAGGATAGTTAATTGTGGTGACACTTACGAACTACTCCAGCTTTAAAGCTATCATCTCATCAATTCAGCCGATAGACGTCCACTGTTGGACATAGGCTTTCCTCAGTTGTCGCCACAATAAGCGGTCTCATATCTATCGGATTTCCGCGACCGTTCATCGTTCTACCTTGTGGGATACTTTCCAACGCTGCGTCTTTTAGTACGTGGTCGCCACTCCATAACCTTTCGGCCCCATCGGCCATCTTGTTCTGCGAGCAATGTGCTCTGCCCACTGCCACTTAAGTTTGGCGGTGGCTTAAGTCTTCGAAAATCCGTACAGATAAGGAGTATTGCCCCGGAAACTGTGTTCCCCGATAGCTACGGTCGCGTGACTAAAAGACCAACCTGGGGACTTGCAACAATAATATACATTACTAGCTTTTTCCCACGAATTCGTCCTAGTACATAAAATAAAGCCTATGTCACTGAGGAATAAAGCAGTTTTCTATCGGTGAAAATATTTTGGCAATCGGACCAGTACTTCCAGAGATTACAAACAAAAAAACAAACTTTACCTCTTTTCTCTTTATATTAGTGTAGACTAAAGATTTGTTTTATTATGTGTCCATATATCTGAGAACCCTGAGGTCCTGGTCCTTTGGAAGAAGTACGAGACCCCGAAACCAACTCGCAGAGGCCCTTTGGACACTTTTAATGGAACGTGGTAGCAACCGACGATAATCCCTGTATGCACTACTAAAAACTGTTGTGACATAATGGGAAACCAAGATAATAGGGCTATGGTTTTGGAGTCTTAAATGGACTGTGGTTACCAGGAACTATATTAAGACTATGGCCTGCCTGAACAATGTTACCACATTCCCTTCGCGACAGCTTCTCTGGATGTCTTTAAGAGGAAAATTAAAGAGCACTTCCTTTTTCAATTGACATAATATCCTACTAATATTATAAATGCGAAAGTTTGTATGTATGGATGGATGTATGGATGTTTGTTACTCTTTCACGCAAAAACTACTGAACGGATCTCGATGAAACTTGGTACACGAGTAGACCATATCCCAGAATAACACATAGGATACTTTTTATCCTGGGATTATGTACGCGGGTGAAGCCGCGGGCAAAAGCTAGTTAGTATATATATTATATCTTTATATATATATATTTTAGACGTATTTATGTAGGTTTATGTTGTACACTGGATCCTACCCTCGAATGTGATCTCTTTCTGTCACTCAAAGTTTGCTGGGAGAAAACTCATTGTTCAGTTAAGCTCGCTTTTGTACATAAAATATGTACCTAAGAATATATTATGATTAATTTTATGTGTGTTCAATAAAGAAATAAGAATGTTTTTTTTTATATCCATCGATAAAAAGGCAGGGGATGACTTGCACACTCAACAAATGGGCCGCCAAAAATTATTAATATTATTATATTATTTTCATTTCCAGGTACGCGATCTACATTCCATTATTTCTTCCGATAATGTTCCCGGTGGTGCTATCACTGAAGAATTTGCTCCTCTGGTTCAGAGGCAAACCCATTCACAAGGAGAAAATGGACTGAACAAGTAGTACTAATTAAATAAATAAATAATATAATTAATATTAAATTTACTGAATAAAGTATTGTTATTATAACTGGAGTCTGTGTTTCCTGATAGCTGTAACTAGGGGTTTTTAATAGTTTTTACATGTAACACCTTGTAAAACTGTATGACTTTTACCAATCATATGCACGGAGTTCCGTGTACCAACCAGCCTGAACAAGCATTAACTGGTGAAGCTTGTGCGGTTGATAGCTTAAGGGAAGAATTAATAATTTTCTTCTAGGCAAGCGTGCTCTATTGTCGGCCATATCATCGCTTACTATCAGGTGAGATAGTGGTCAATTGCGAGCTTATATCATCTTCAAGGAAAAGAGAGAGGCAGAAATATAAATCCAGTTAAAGAAAAGGTACCTGAAAGAAAGGGTACCTGCTTATTGTGTTTTCGAGGAGCTGGTCCTCAATAGAGAAAATCGGAAGGAACTTGTAAAATCATTTGGTAACTATAGACAAAGTTATGTGAAAGGGGTAAACGCATTTCACATAATTTTGGGAGACAACACAAAGGAGTCTTACCCTTTCTTTAGGTAGCTTTTGTCAGGAGATTGTGAGAGTTTTGACTGTATATTGCTGATGGGAGTGGGATCGGATGAAATTGCTGATACAAACATAATTGGGTAACCATCTGTTAAGAATTGTTAGGATCTGCAGTCGGTGATCATCAGATATAAACGTTTCTCCTGTAGGCTCTAAACTTGATAGTTTAGTCTATAGGAACATACATTTAGGGCTGCAGGATTTTTCGAAGTACCGCAGCCATGGAACGCAAAGATCAAATGAATACGGGTAGGTTTTAATCAGTAAAAGTCTGACAACTCTCGCTCCACCCAGAGTGGGAGAAGTTATTTGATATTTTGACTGGCCCGTTGATCTAGCGGTTAGTGATCCTGACGGCTATGCCGGAGGTCGTAGGTTCGGTTCCCACCCAGGACAAATTTTTATGTGATGAGCATGATCATTTGTTTTGTCTGGGTGTAATTTATCTATATTATGTATGTATTTAGAAATATACAAGTATGTTTATCAGTTGTCTAGTACTCATAACACAAGCTCTGCTTAGCTTGAGGCTAGACGGCGTTGTGTGATAGTTGTGGAATATTATTATTATTATGTATAATTAACCACCTCAAAAAGGGGCATAAAATCTGAAGAAAAGCTACATTTCTTTGGCAATATTGTATTTATTACATTAGATTGAACGGATAATAAAACGAGAATATTGCTTCAATTATATAATGTATCATTATTAATACTTGAGGTACTTAATCAGAGTCGGAATCCGATCAAAACATTAATAACTAACTATGTTACGATATCATTGTGCAGAAAATACATTGTGTGTCGTTCAATTATAGTTTATTCTAATATACGTTTGTATGTACTGGGGACGGACTTATCGGAAAAAGGTAAAACATTTGTCCTTACAAAAATCATACAAAAACTATGTTTCAGATACTATGGATACGTTTGGTGCAGTGGTTGAGCGATTGACTGCTGTGCTGCGTGTCGTGGTTTCGATTCCCCCACGAAACAAATATTTGTAGGACCTATAGACAGATCGTTGTTCCAGATCTGGATGTCTTGTACATGTTTGTGATCGCACCCACGATTTGGGAATAATTCTTATTGTGGAGCAACGTTATTTAAACTCAAATTTATCCTGTGGGTCTATTTATACTTATGTAAAATACGATTTGTAGATCCTTCTCACTATATATATAGATACTCTGGCATTTTGTTTTACTATAGTCGGATAAAAATACAGACATCTGGCAATAAACTAGTGCGCCTCACCATCAACGATTGCATCACTGCTTACCATCAGGTGGGATCGCAGTCAAGCACTAGTTTATATCAATAAAAAAAAAAAAAACTTTATTAGAAACTAGCTTTTGCCCATGGCTTTGCCCGCGTACATTACACATAGCCTATGTCACTCGGAAGTAAAGCAGCTTTCTATCAGCGAAAAAATTTTAGCAATCGGACCAGTACTTCCAGAGATTACCTCCTACAAACAAAAAGACAAACTACCTCTTTACTATATTAGTGTAGATTTTCCCTACCTATGTAAAAAAAAACATTATGTTATTAGTCTGTAAGCTTTCTTTAAAAATAAATAAAACACACTAACTCACATGTAATCATCATGTAACACATTGTTTTATGAACATAAATACTAATTAGCGTGCAATAAGTCCGTCCCCAGCTCATATTTAACTTAACGACTATTGAAGTGAACTTGAAATGTAAACGATGACTGATATGTGGACACGTCCTTCAATAACTCAACCATTAGCTATATATAGTTTGTCTGTCTCGCCGCATGCAAATAAGGTATTTTACAATAGGTACACTTTTTGTAAAAGTAGAGTTTTACGACACTTTTTGCCTGACAAAATACGCCACTAGGTAAAATTTTCACGAAACGTTAGTAAATTATAGTTTTTTTTTTTTCAGGGTAAAATAATGGACTATTCAACATAATACAGCGACAAAACAACAATCTTTTAGGACATTTCGCATTCTTCATAGACCAAAATAAGAGCTCCAATTTCTAGCTTAACTCGATTCATTTCTTTTAACGTTCTATATTTCTGGTATTGTAAAGATACTCATAGCATAGATTCTTGAACACCTTATATTTACTTTTGGATATGTACCGATTGCAAAGGGCACGAATTCACTGCATTTGTAAATTAGAATTTGCAATAGGTAAGCAGAAATTCGGAAGTAAATGATCGATTCAAATCGGTACACATCTCACATTCATTTATCTACTAACGAAGGACAATTCACACGAGTTATCTAAGTACATTAGGATTCATTCCAATCGGTTTCCGTGATCATGGCCACATTTTCCCCTTTGCCCGGTAAGTAATCGAACTCCCAGAGCGAATTGGCCAACACGAGGGTCTCCCCTTCTGACAACTCGAAGTTTAGAGTGTAGCAATCCTCCTCGCAGGGAGCGCGCGGCTTCAGCTGCATGAACGTCTTGCCTTTCAACTGAGACATTATTATCAACCCAACGTCAAGCTCCAAATACTTATATCTATGAGTATCATAGTTCTTAGATAGTAACAACCAATTAAAATGGGAAGGAGGGATATGAGGGGACAGGAAGTAAGGTCTAGGAGCGAGGATCCTAAAGGATTTAACCGCACGAATATCGCAGTTCTGAAAATGGACAAACCAACTCGGTATGTCAGTGTTCGTTATTCTAGAAACTATTTCTTCTAAGTCCATTGGCTGGCGACCGATTCGTATGTTAGTGAGGATCCGACAAGGAACTGAGTCGCGGAGTCGGTCATCGTCGCTGATGAGGCCGGTGAGGTTGAGTTCATCGCGTGGAGACCAGTCGTAGTGGGCGTCCACGACGATAACCGGCGCCCCGCGGAGGAGATGGTGATTGAAAACTTCGTTGTATGAGGTGTCAGACAAGCGGGCAATGTTTTCTGGAAAAATTACAACATCACATTGAACATTTTATCCTTCGATAGTCTACTATCTGGTCCCTATCGATTCCTAATTGAACAGTTCAGTGCATTCGAATAAATTCAATTCAAATAACGACAGATGTTTGATAAATGTAAATGGGACACGCCTGCTCACCAAATACGAATTTACCTATCTAATTTGAATGGAAATTGGTTTCGTTCGGAGTTAGCGGCAAAAAAACGCAAGCTGTTTCAGTTCGAAATCAATAAATTACTTAGAGCTTATTAGACTCAAGACCTTGAAATTACAGCAAATTAACTTTAACCTTATTGAACCTTCCTGAGTTATTAGAAAACTTTAGACTCTATAGCTAGATAAGTACGGTTGAAATAAGTACTGCATTGTCAAAGTTTCCTTCAACTGCAGTCAACAGAAGTCTATACACCTACCATCTACCTAAACGTTAACATTATTCGTGTGATAGCCGTGATAACCATCTACAGGTATGTTATTTAAAATCGACCTCCCTAGCCTTTTCTCAACCGCGTTGGAGTCGGTTTCCAGTGAAACCGGATGCAACTGGATAGCAGTATTTTATATGGAGCGTCTACCGGTGACGGTCAGATAGGCTCTAACGAATATAACGTAATAATTATAGACTAGACATATGTCTACAGTCTACTGAATTGGCTAAAGTGAATAGGGAAGAGCCTCACTCTAGCCTCTAATGTTGATGGTGAAACGCACTAGTCTATTCCTTAAAAGAATAGTACACTTCACCATTGCATAGCATTGCATCACTGCTTACCATTAGGTATGACCGTAGTCAGCATTATTTATCAAAATCTTAAAAAAAAACTGTGAAATTATCTGTAACGACTCTCGTAGATCTACAAATGACAGCCTGGACCAACAGCTTATTGTGCTTTCCAGGGCATGAAAGATATGTTAAAATAACCACCCACAGACTGAGCTCGGCAAGCATTACTTTTGGGATTTACCCGTGCGGCTGTTATTACTTAGCCATGAGCAACCAAGCAGGAGAACCAAGGTTACCATCATAGGCCGAAGAATCCCCAAACAGAAGTGGGCAGGGCACATTGCTCGCCAAAACAGAATGCTGAAAAGTTCTGGAGAGGCGACCGTGCACTGGCTTAAGCCGCAAAGGTGTGGAAGGACCTGGTGAGAGTCGCGATACTTGAGGAAGGCCGATGTCCAGCAATACAACTTTACTTCAACGACCTTAGTATAGCCTTCGTTATAATTTTTATATTTAAGGATTTGATATTTATCTTAGTATTTATTTGTTTGTAATTTTGGCTTTAAATATATGTATTTTATTATTATAAGCCGCGTAATCTTACTACATTCTATTTATAATAGTTATTATTTATAATATTGTGTACACCTACCAGTGTTGTCTCTTTTAGCCCAAAGATTATTTTTATTTTTGATAGACTCGCGCTTGACCGCTATCTCACCTGATGAAAAACGATGATGCGGTCGACGATGGAGCGCGGTTACGTAGAAGTAACCTATTGACTCTTGACTTAAAGACTGACTGGTTGACTGGCAGAGAATACCTTGTTGCATTAAGTCTACCTATGTACCACCACTGTACATGAAGTTTAAATAAATAAATAAACAATGACGGACAGAAACTGTATCGCATATATCGCCACGTGCTATTTATTGAAGTCGGTGTGCGTTCAATCAAAGATACTTAGGTGATTGTACTTCGAATATTTGGTTTACTACTGATCATTGTTAACTTTTCGTCGTGGATTTACCTTTTTAACTGAAGTCAATCCATTGGTACAAGCGGGGTTGAATTAATATGCTCGTATCAATTGGTTAAAAAAACGACAGTAGGTTTTCAACTTTCTATTATTTATTGTAAAGCTATTTAAATATAAAATCACACTTTAATCAACTACTCTACCTAAGGGGAACCGCATTGCTCTTGTGCACAAAATATTTTCGTATCGTCTTACACTTTCTGTGGGACAGAATTTAAATTATTTTTATTTGTGTACAAGAGCATTACAAATGAGCTTTCATGAAATAATTTACACCTAACTGCAGTAAATTTTCTCTTCCGAACATACGTACACGAACCTTTGACAAATAATTAAAGAATTAAAATTATCACTCACTACATGTGCTAAATAACGAAAAAACTATAATAAATAGGCGAACTAGATACTGCTAGTGCTGCTACGTATGCATATCCAAGACTTTTTCAACAATCTTTTTTTCCGTCATCCTAGCCATTATCTGAGGAAAAGAAAAGAAAAATTGTTTAAATGCAAGCGAATGCACAAAACTTATATTTCTGATGGCATTTACGCTTGTAGAATAAATTAATGAGTTTTCCGAGCAGTCTTCTATTTTTTAAAACATGTAAGTGCTAGTGCATCTCCGTAATAAGTTAGATAATAATGTAAAGCAAGCGTAATCACCAATAACATCCATTCAAAAGGTTTGCAAAAACAATGAAATACTTACTGACTGCCTCACAGGCTATGCAATCCGTTGTTGACACTCCTCCATCTACATTAGGAGGTTCCGTTGGTCGCGCGATCATGCACTTGTTATGGTACAAAGGGGTCCAGTCCCAAACAGGCAATAATTTGATGAGAACAATCCTGGCTACTGCAGATGCATGCCATCTGAATGTATCCGTCTGGCTTACAGTATATCCGATCGCTATCCCCATAATCAAAAGCAGAACCACCCTTGTCCAACGCTTGATAGTAGCTTTCCTTACTGAATTTGTCAAAGGCCGACAAATCAAATCCATTTCTTCATCGCTTATGCCAGCTTCCTTGCAATATTCGTAGAAAGAACGCACTTCGGAGTTAATTAACTCGAATTTTTCACGTTGAGACATTTTTGCCCCGTTTTTGAGACTCATCTTGATGACCTAGTCCCGCGGCGATCAATAATAAACTCGTCGGTTTTATTGATAGGAATGAAATTTCGCGCGCGCGCGGAAAGCTCGATTAGGTTCTAAATGTTGCAGTACTGTTCTAATCATAGACAACCACTGACCTCTACTATTTATACACATCCAATAAGGTCAATGACACAGCAACATTAAAATCGACTAAACAGGCATGTCTATAAAAAAAGAAACATACTAAAAAGAAATTGTAATTTTTCACGTTTTTCACGAATTGGACGTCTTCCTTGGGATTTGGAAAGAAGTAGCTCAAAACCGGGAACATTGGAAGGAGTGGAGGGAGGCCTTTGCCCAGCAGTGGGACAATATGGGCTAGATATAATATAATAATAATAATATAGCACTTTGTTATTTTTATGTCGGAACCATATTTTAAATTAAGAAATATTCTTACAAAATTTAACAAATGAATAACATTTAGATTGGCTGATGAGAAAATACGATTTCATTGTCATGGCTAGTTCGGTTTTTGCTTGCACTCGACTCTAATCAATATTATTCTTTTCAAGTTACGGTCAATTATCATTTTTGGACCTCTATAGTTTGTTTTTTTTTATTTATAACTTGGCAACACTGTAAGTCAAATACCTATCCGCCATATTAAAAGTTCTAAAGTGGGAAGTCGGTCAAACGCTGACCCTATTAGTTATTTCTATTTATTGTGTGACGGTATTTAGTGAAAAAGTTGTCCTAAAATTTTCTAGCACATTTAGTGAACTATTTGTTGTGATTTGAATTTAGGAAAGTGCGTTTATACAAATTTGCAATTCGCCTAATGAATACGTCACAGCGCCATGTTGTATTCCTGCGCTGATTGCAGGCACGAGAAATCTGCCAACCCGTTTATTTTCCGGGATTAGTTCCCGAGAATAAATCGAACTGCGATTTTGTACTCAAATATATTTTAATTTATATTTGTTGGCAAATGTCAAACAACTTTAGTGGAATAGATGCATCCCTGTCGTCGCATTTTGAGTGCTAATTCCTAATATCTACTGCATTTTTGTGCATCCGCGAAAGTTGAAAGGACTGTGTTGTAAAAGAAAGAAGTGATAATTAGCCAAAATTCCGGTCCCTACGCGCAGACGAGAAGGTGCCTACCCGCCGGGGCAAGCAGGCGAAACGGACATGAACAAGCGTAAAAATCGCCAAGGGCCGCCGAGGTAACTACCATCCATTTACCATCATCTTTGAGCATCGAGCTGACATGTCTTTGTTGTTGGGGCTAGTGTCCGCTTAGTAGCGAACATTTTGTTGTCACGTTGACAGATTTTGGGAGGTTGTTAAGCATGGATACGCTGACAGTGTAAACAAAAATGAGATTGTGCGGTGTTGTGTGGTGTGAGATCGGCGCGTGCGATGCGGCGCGTCGCGGCGCTCTAGTCTAGATGTTTGGCCTACTTTTGCTCCGTACTCGATACGATTAATATAGCCGTCTGATCAGCTGTTGGCGATCCCAGTACGCTAGTCGCAAACCGTACTAATTATGAACTGCAATTTACTATCTAAGCTTAAGATTGCAAACTGTCACTTTCATACAAAATTTTGCTAAAACTACCACAAGGTAGACGCAGGCCGCGTTTGAAGTGCCGTTCTCTAACATTCTGTAATAGGAAGTAAGGTAAATGCTTTTATTTTCAATCACTTTCACTAGTTTGTACGATGGTGGATATAATTACTGGCAAAAGTCCAAAGTTCTTAATTAGAATTCTCTTATTGCTGTTAATTTGTGTTTAGTATTGGTTATGCCATATGAATTTTAACTGTGGTGATAAGTTTTCTTTCAGTGGTAATTATTTAATGTTTTAACTGCTTCCTCATAGAATTGAATGGTTGATAGTGTATTGACATTTAGGGTAAACTCTATTGCACTAGTAGAGTTTCCTATGAATTATCTCTACCTTCACATTTGGTAACGAGTATAGACTTTCTAATTTACACTGTGCACATGTTCTTTTTCATGTTCCGATAAAGATCGTAGTTTAAAGTTGGTGCATCAGTCCCGCTCATTGCCCTAAACATATTGTTTTTAGATAGTCATTATAGTGTTAGCTAGATCATTGCTTACGAGCATAACAATAACCAATCCCTTTCAATTGTCTCATGTGGGAAGTTAAATCGATGATTCACAATATTTTTCTTTTGTCACTAAACGTAAATTGCATGGTCAATATAAATTTGATGAGTATTTGATGGTGTTTTTCAACTCTTCAACATCAATAGTTTATTATTAATTGTTTTATGTTGTAATGTTTGAAACATAACAACTTGAGTTTATGTGGTAACAAATTAACAACATTGTTGTGTTTAATTTGTTATGAATATTGTGTAAATGCAGTTTCACTGATAGTATTATCTTTATCCAATCTAGAGACAAGAAACTTGAAGACAATTTAGTTTTACAGTGCCATCAATATGTTTGACCTTGTAAGAATTTAACTTAGTGACAAGATATCTTTGATTTATCATTTTCATTTTTCTTTTGGAGTCAACGGTAAACTCTTAAATTTTGGGCCTATGTCATTATCAGGATAGGACATGATGGTGACAGCTGTTGGATTCATACAATGTAGCTATCTATTGTTTTCTTTCATTTTAAAGATGCATATTTTCATTCTGCCGTTGTCTTACCCATGCTATGAAAAAAAGACCCTAGCAGGTGGTTACGCTGATTGCAGCATTAGTGACATTCATTGAGGCCGCTAAAGTGCAGGTGTAAGAGCATGCGGGCATTTCAATATGTTGCTCATGTTTTGAACAGAAACCAAACTCACATTGGATATCCAACGGGTCCATAAAACCTCATTGAATTTATCTTTACATGTAAAGCAAGCAAAATTATACATTGTCCTAGCTTAAAATATCACCATAATGACTGTTATCATACATCAATCAACTCAGTAAAGGTTGTTACAGCAATTAACCTACAAATTAAAAACAATTTTTACTAAAAAACTATAATTTTTTATCTGTGCAACAAAACTATTTGCTATCTATGGCAGCTATTTTTATAACTTGCGGTGCAATGCTGACTTTCTAAGAAAATATGATAATTTGCAACACAAATGAGATGGTGTTTCCATACATGGTGTAAGTTTTTTGTATTCTATGAATACTGGTACATCCTAGTGTTGATAACATTGAAGCTGTATAATCATAGTACTTTCTGAGTGCAATTTTATGTTTGTCTTTGATTTGGTTTAGGATCAGTGTGTAGTTTTGATCATCATCATCATTTCAGCTGAATGACGTCCTCTGTTGGACATAGATCTCACCCAAGTGCCGCCACAATGAATGGCCCTATGCATCTCGCATCCATCGAATTCCTGCAACCCTAACCAGGTCATCTAACGCTACGTCTTCTGGTAGTTTTGATATTTGAGTTAAAACAGGCATCTTGATAGTTAGACAAGATGGTTATCAATGTTTTTATCAGCATGTTGTCTTGAGTCAGCATGTTTTCTTACATTGATTTTGCTTTTTATGTGAAGCAATGTATTCTAAATATTTAGTGTTACTGATGTTTTTTGCTATTTTACCCTTGATTGGTTCTGTTCTGGGTATGTTAAACCTAGAACATTATTCAGTTTACAAGTAGTAGTAGCTTAGTTTGAAACACATAGATTGCAGTCATGATCATCTTTCTGCCCTTGTCCTTTGTTCCTTGGGGTTGTTGCAATATGATTTTTCTTTTTCCTTGCAGTCTGTCTTGTCACCCATTTCACTATCACTAACTCTCTTTTCTTTCATAGCACTCCCTCACACAATCTATCCATCTTTTCATTGTCCTCATAGATGTTTCAATTAAAATTTTATATGTGCTGCTGTAAATCTTTTAAAGATTCACAGCAGCACATACTATTCTTCTATAAATCTAAATCAGAGCCAGAATATGTATTTTATATGCCCGGCGCGACTATTAACTACTATCTAGAAAAAAAGACTAGATATAAAATTTTTGCCCCTTTCGGGGACTGCGTCCTGTTACTGGCTTTGCTGGCTTTGCCCTAGTTAGATTTCTATGTTCACTCTCTTCATAGTCATAATTCTTATTTTTGATACATAATGACTGCACCTATAACTCTAAAATACTTGTGTACAAATGAGAGGTACATACACTATTGCTTGAAGAAAGAATCTTATCAATTGGAGACAAGTTAGGAAGTAGGTTACATGATGCAGTGGTCATGTATTGATAAGATAACAGTTTGATTTCACCGTTCAAAGTTTTCTTAAATATTGACATGATTGGATTGAAATAATTTAAATTCGTGATATTTTTCTTTCAATTTATAAATTACTAGCTTTTGCCCGCGGCTTCGCCCACGTACATAAAATATAGCCTATGTCACTCAGGAATAAAGCAGCTTTCTGTCGGTGAAAAAATTTTAGCAATCAGACCAGTAATATAATAATAATAATAATAAAGTTTATTTACCAAAAATAGTTACAGAATATACACAAGTAGATAGCTAGTGGGTAGACTTATACTAGGGATTACAGTGTGTTGCAAATTTCTGTACATAATTATAGTCTGCCTCTTAAACTAGGCTATCCTGTATTTTAAGAGACAGTGTCTAGCTTATAAATTCACCATTTTTGTACAACAGTGGACAGTGTCGATCTACCGTTTAAATTTGACAGCAGTAATAGTTGTGCATGTACGAGAAAAATGTGGAGGGGATGTGTAGTGGTGTGATGTGGTAGTTGCTTATTGTGGATTTGTGTGTGTGAATATAGGGGTGAGTGTGTGTGGATGTATGTGTGAATAGCTTGTAAGTGTGCGTTTTTTATTTTTTTTTAGGCGGTGTAAGTGAGTAAAGACTCCATGTATGTGTAGTCTTTCTGTAGTAGCCACTCTGTTACTGTTTGTTTTAATGTGTATGAATTTAAATCTATAATTTTTAGATGTTTGTGAACTTTTTTGTAAATGTGCCCACTTAGGGTATAGAACTGGCGTTTAGCGAAAAAAGTTTTGTGTTGACTACCCGGGATAACACATGTTCGCTTGTTTGGGTCGGACTTAGGAAGACTGGTGTTTTCTCAGAATCGATTTAAGCACAAACAGTTGACGAACCGAAAGGACTTTACAATCAGAGTAGAGTTCAGTAGTTGGGTATCTATAGGGCTTTTTCGTCATGACTTTTAGAATCGCTCTCTGTGCTCTCTCAACTCTCAGAATGATTGTTTTTGCTGCACCGACCCAAACAGCGATACAATAGCCAATCACCGATTGACACAGACCGTAGTACACGATTTTCAGAGTGTCAGCATTAGCCGATTGTCTGAGAGACTTGAAAATGTGTATCAGGCGCATCGTCCTGGTAGTGAGGGCATCAATTTGTTTGTCCCATCGTAAACCGTCATCTATCTGCACTCCTAAATATTTTACACTTTCAGTTCTAGTGAGTGTTTGGCAGTACTTTCAGAGATTACTTTATTATATTATAGAAAAGTTTTAAATAAAATTAATATTTCTGCAATGGCTGAGGACAGACATGTGTGGAAAAGAGAGAGGGAGGCCTTCACCTAACATAGGGATATAAATGGGCTAACTAATAATAATTCACAGCTTTCACACAAGGTCATCTAGTCCCAAATTAAGCAGAGCTTGTGCTATGAGTACTAGACTAGAGATAAACATCTTATAATATTTCTTACATAATTTATAGATAAATTACACATAGACACAGAACAAATGATTATGCTCATCACACAAACATTTGTTTTGGATGGGGATCAAACCCACAACCTCTGGCATAGCTGTCAGGGTCCCTTACCACCAGACCAACAGGCCAGTCAAACAGTAGCAGCAGATCAGTAGGTACCTACTTTATTAAATATGAGTCAATGTTGTTACTGCATTTGTGACAAATCTGGTAAATCCTGAGTTAAATGTAAACAATAAAATTGGGGAAAACAATATATTGATAATATAAAAGATAACAATGCTATTACCTAATTAACAGGAACAGCTACTGTGAAGAATTGTGAACCAATTAGGCTAATGTGATTGGCACAAACAATAATTAAGTTTTGTGCTAGTTAAATCTATACAAATATTATGAAATAGTAGTTTGTTTATTTGTTTTAATGCACGAATCTCGGGAACTGCTAGTTCGAATTGAATAATGATAGCCCATTTTTCGAGGAAGGCTATATGAATATAACATCCATATTTCAACTAATAGAGCAGCAACCAAAGATGCGAGTGGAACCACCAGGCACACTAGTATTTCCTATAATGTCCATAATGTATCAATCAACGTATTATTATATCTAGCCCATACTGTCCCACTGCTGGGCAAAGGCCTCCCTCCACTTCTTCGAATGTTCCCGGTTTTGAGCCACTTCTTTCCAATTCCCAAGGAAAGACATTAAAATAAATGAACATAGCTAAAAAAATATATTAAAAAAGTATCATTTGGTATATATAATACAAAACCCAATCAATGGACTGAAAAGAGCAAATGTGCTGTATGACTAAGGAGAGTTAAGGCTTTAACCCACCAAAATTACTATTTACTGCCACCTGTCTGATTATAGTCAACTAGACTGATTGCAGATTGTAAAAAGAAAAAAATTGGTTCATATTTAATGCTGTATATTATTTGTAAATTTAAAAAAAACAGGCACACTATGACAGTTGAAGTGTGGTTTAAAAAAAAATGTAATGGTTTGTAATAACTTATCTAATTGCTTGGAAACATTAATGCTACAATAACATTACCAATGTTTGGAAAGCAACAAGAGTTATCAGGCTAATGAAATAGATTATTAATGACCTGTCATTTACACTACTATTATACTTTGGCATAACGATTTTGGCATAATTTGTTTTGCCATAATAATACTTTGCCATATTTGTTTTTTGGCATACAGTTTATGTTGGCATAATCATCTTTAAGGCTAATTTGTTTTGGCATAAATTTAATTCGCATAACGTTACTAGGCCTAATGACTATTAGCATAATAATATTTCGGCATACAATTCATATAACATAATATACTACCACATAGCTATAGTTTCTGTAAAAATTCAATATGTTGTGCTACAAAAGTTAGCGACAAAACTGAATCGCGACAAAACCGAATCACTGCAAAACCGACTCCACGTAGTCTTGTCTGCCCTACCCCTAGAGTGTAATTTAAAATCGCGTAGGCGCGTAAAGGCGAGCCGTGACAGAAACCATGCCTGCTGCATGTTGCATGCTCGCTTGAATGCTGCATGCTTGCTTGCATGCTGCATGTTGTATGCTTGCTTGCATGCTGCTTGCTTGCTTGCATGCATGCCTGGTATATGCTTGTTTGCATGCTTCTTACTGTGAAAAAATCCAAAAAAATTGTTGCATGTTGCATGCTCGCTTGAATGCTGCATGCTTGCTTGCATGCTTGCTTGCATGCTTGCTTGCATGCTTGCATGCTTGCTTGCATGTTGTATGCTTGCTTGCATGCTGCTTGCTTGCTTGCATGCCTGGTATATGCTTGTTTGCATGCTTCTTACTGTGAAAAAATCCAAAAAAATTGTTGCATGTTGCATGCTCGCTTGAAAGCTGCATGCTTGCTTGCATGTTGCATGTGGCATGCTTGTTTGCATGCTGTATGCTTGCTTGCTTGCGTGCTGCATGCATGCATGCTGCTTACTGTGAAAAAAAGCCTACAAAATTGATCATAACAAATATGTTATGTATGACCTGCTTCAGGTTCTTTTCCAATCGTCGAAATAAATTTGATATACCCTAATGTTATGCTTTAGAATGTTATGCTTAAAAAAATTATGCGTAAGCTGTGATGCGTAAATAAATTATGCGAAAATATAATTAGGACAAACAAAAGTATGCCAAGTTATATTAGGTCTAAAAATTTTATGCAAATGGATAGGGAACCGTCATTTACAAGGGTTACTCAACCATTGAAAGTGTATCAGCCACTTGAATTTTTGTCAATGAGTTCTTTTTTGTTCATGTTCGAAGCTTTCAAAATCACAAGTTTTTTTTGTCAAATAGACCATTTGCAGGCACTTTTGAATAGTCAAATATAGGTTGGTCCAAAAAAAAGGGAAGCTAGCTAAATTGCACGTTCTAAAGCGTAGATCTCTATGGAGAAGAATGTGCAAGAAACTCCTTCCTGCCCTTATCCCATATTACTTGGGGTCAGCACAACACGTTTTTATCTTCCATTCAGTCCTGTCACCAGTCAAACTATCACTAACTCCCTTTTCTTTCATATCACTCTTCACACAATCCATCCATCTTTTCTTCGGTCTTCCTCTCCCTCTCCACACACATATACTCAGAACACTTTAGTAATATGCGCTTCATCCCTCCTCTTCACATGACCATACCAAGACATCCTATTACCTTTCAACTTTTCAGTCACTGGCGCCACTTTCAAACTTCCTCTAATAAACATGCAACAATCTCCATGGGACACTCTTTTAAATTATATTATCAGTTACTTATAATCTTGGTTACATATTTCTTGTTGCTTCACTAGTTTGCATACAGACACTTTCTGGAGTTGGGTCATTGTTTTGGCACGTTTGAAATTGAGTTTTTCAATTTGATTGTTTATTTACCAATGTCTAACAAGAGTTACAGGCTAGAATCAATATTAATTTATTTAGGTTCAATGTTCTCAAGCTCATTACATTCAAGAAAATATCCATTATATTTTTATGTGAACTTGAATACCTACTCATTTATTTTATCAAAGTATTTATTTTATTTAGTACATAACGTTTGAAACCGTTTACTCTACTTAAAGATCATTAGAAACCAGTGTCAGACAGCATTATTCTGTCTAGCAACATTTTTTTTTTTTAATGAAATTAGTGCTTGACTGCAACATTTTTTTATTTTTTTTTGTGATTGTGGCGACCGTTGTCCTGACTCTTTGACTATTCTGAAGTTCATTCATTGCTCTAAAAATAATCCAGTATTTAATACCTGTTTCAGTATTTAAAAACACACCTTTTTAACGAGCAGTGGTGGCCTAATGGTAACTGCCCAAACTTACGAGTTGTAAGCCGCAGGTTCCAACCCAGACAGGCGCATACTTTGTTTTATTTATTTCATCACCACTGGTCTTAAAAAAATTGTAAAAGAAAACGTAAGACAACTGGGTTGTCCTAGTACCAAAAATTTGAAGATATGTGACATCCACCAAACCACACTAGGCCCACGTAGTGGGTTACAGCCCATTCCTTCCCCATAACATTATAACTAGGCAGATTATAATAATAATAATAACATTTATTTCAGACCACAATAAATCCATATAAAATTGTTAGTAAAAACTTAAAAATTAATGTTAGTGTCCTTTGCATTTATTTTTAATAAAATATTAATTGTTTGGAATCGAACCCCACACTATCCACGGAGTATACAGTACATACTCGTTGATGTATGAAGTCTGATCCAGTAACGCAGCATTGGGCAATCCCACCTACCGCATAACACGCCCAGGATACCGTGGGAGCTGGCACGCACTCGCTTCAGGATCGAGGCAGACCGCTTTCGGATTATGCTTATGCTACTTTTTTTAATAATAATAATATTCCACAATATCACACAACGCCGTCTAGTCCCAAGCTAAGCAGAGCTTGTGTTATGGGTACTAGACAGCGTTTATGAGCTGTCTAGTACCCATGAAGTACCCATACTTATATATTTCTAAATAGATAAATTACACTCAGACACAACAAATGACTATGCTCATCACCCAAACATTTTTCCTGGCTAGGAATCGAAGCCACAACCTCCGGAATAGCAGTCAGGGTCACAAACCACTAGACCAATAGGCCAGTCAATACTAATATTTTGTAAAAAATTATATCTGAACATGCAAGCAAAATATTACAGCCACATACCAACATTTTACATCTAAGAAAGATCTAAGAAGCATATGCATCTAAGGTCATTGTAGCCGACTATAATGCACTGGTGTAAATTTTATGTCAGTTTGATTACATGGTATAATTATACCTTTAAACATAGCCTGCCCTTCAATTATTTCTGTTTTAATCGACTATAACATAGGCTTATCCTTGAATAAAATATTTGTATCTGTGAATTCAGCTTTATGTCTGAAGATCATTATTTTAATTGTGTTGCTCCATTACTGGTTGTGCAGCGCTGCATATTACTTACATCTCTTTTTCATTGAACCACCATTCCATCAATTTTGTTTTGAGATCATTATTTTCTGCTGGAAAACAGAGAGTTTTCGGTGTTTCTTCTCAGGGTAGTCAGCAAAGTCATCTAGTTTAAATCGACTTGTAAAAGTGTATAATTTATCAGTCTTGGTTGCCCCACTCTTTTTTCGTTTTGATTTTAGTATTAGGATTGTCTATAACAATTTCATAATGCAGAAAGCACTCGATTCTCAACCCTGCATTTTTGCTTCATTTTTCATATCCGTAAATACTTTGCAAATACAAAACTAGAATCTTCGGCATGACTACAACCTATTTGCTACTATGTTAAACAATGGCAGATCACGAATAGACTATCGTACTTGTTATAGGTCAAGGGTGAGCAGTGGCACTGTTTGATGACAATGTCATAATTCATTGTTATTCACGTCCTTATGTTACGTAATGGTAGAATATTTAGAGTTGCCGTAATACCTTAAATGTGTAATTTAGGGTCCAAGGGCCTAGAAGCCTATGGCCTCATTGGCTTTTTTTTCTTCCGTATTTTGTGGACATAGACACATCCACGGTGTGGTCGTTACCATTGCAAAAGTCAAGGTAGAATTTCACTTCTCACACGTGTGCCACACACGAAGATCTGGGCGTGTCGGTCTCCTTACATTTTATATGGAAACTAGACTTGTAGAGCTACACTTATATTTGAGGCGTTCTACGTACAAATCAGGCGTGGTCCACGTGTGCATCGGTCGGTTGGCTGCAGGTGCAGACACAGGGCGGGGTAGAGGCTAAACGGGTAGAGCGTAGTTTTGCACCAAGTATTTCACCGCTAGCTCAGGTCTCTGAAGTTAATCATCAACTTCCTGCCCTCGTCTCGTTTAATTGGGGTCGACAAAACACATTTTTTTCCTTCTGTTCTGTCATGTCACTCGTCACGCTATCCCTAACTCCCTTTTCTTTCATATCACTCCTCACACAATGCAACCATCTTGTCTGGCCTCTCTTTCGCTCTCCATTCATCTCTGAAAAGACAATATAACATACACAACATCTAATATCATTTTAGTGAAAACGAGGAACCAATAACTTGTTTAAGATTTGACAAATTAATACTATTTAACCTTCCATAAACCGGAGGTTTTACAATACAAATGTACATTACACCCTGCACAGATGAAGCATTAATTTAAATATCATTTCAAAACACTGCATAGCATTGCAATAGTCCTAATCATACTAACTTTCGCCAAGGTATGTTAATCAGTTTCCACTCGAACCAGAATGCGGCTGAATATCAATATTTTGTGGTGCGTTCTTTAGTTGACATTCTGATTTATCTTCTAACCACTCGTTAAGCAATCCGTTAGTTGATAGTGAAATCTTTGTAATAAATTATAAGGTATTCGAGTTAAACCTGTACAAATGGACTTACACGGTTACACCTACACCATACACGTTTTATACTATAGTAAAAAAAGAAATGCAGGTTATGCATAAGATAGACTGTCTAAATATGATTTCTAGTAGGTACGGCTGGTAGGTACTGGATAGTTGAGCTAGAACTACATTAGAACGACGTCGCGTGGCGTGGATCTAGTGTAGCTCTACAAGTCTGGTTTCCATATAAAATGAATGGAGACTGACGCGCCCATATCGGCGTACGTAGCACGAACAAGTATGCGCAGTGTAGTTAAATATTTAGTCTCACTAAACATGGCTCTGACATTTCTAAATGCAAAACAAAATTAAAAATAAGCATTCTGTCCCCAAAAACCTGCTTCAGAAACCTAAAATAGAATCAGGAAAGCAATTTAGCACGTGTGTAGGATATTAACAGTAATCTAAAATGTAGCTAACAAAGGTTTTGCACAGAACTGCCATCCTTGACCTTGAGACAACAATAAAATCCTTATTTGTGCGGCTAACCAATGCCAAACCGGGTTTATGTTTTACACATCCATCATATCAGATTTCTAAAGTCCCTCTTTTGGTTCTGAAATTGTAACAATTGTGTGTATGCTAGGCCATTAAATATAATAATAGCTTGGTGGTACATTAAATGCAGTTTTATGTTCTCTTGAGATTTCTAAAGATGCACTGCATTTTCTTTTACAACCCTCCTTCTTCTGCCTCGCCTTTATGCGAGGTCGGTTTTCCAAATTATGCGTCTCTATTTATCTCTGCCTCGAACATCTTGTTCGTGTAGTCTTGCATGTTATTTTTGACTTGTCATCCAAATTGTTTGAGGTATTTCTCTTCTCCTTTCTTCCCTTTTTACAACCTAAATCCTTTGAAAAAAACAACACTCGCTAGAACCACGTAGATTCGTGTATATCAAAATATCGAGTATTTTTAGAAATATTGTAGTAAGCAAACAGTTTACGTTTTCTTTTCCTAATTAAAAAAGTTTGACAATGTGTTAATAGATCATATTATTCTAATAGGTCAGCAGGCTTAGGCAAATGAGTTTTCCGGAAACGCTAAGTACAAAATGCGGAGAAGTCTCGTGACAACTGTCAGGCAATATCGTGCCATACATTTTAAACTTACGCTAATAGAAAATTCATTTGTATAAGCCAAAGATATTTTAATAAAGAACTTTCTAACTATGAAAGAAAAAACCACTTCCTGCAAAAAACGTAAACTGTTGCTTATTCTTCCTAAAAAGGGTGAATATTTGCAAGTTATACCCCGATTTCTCTCCGCATTTGAAGTTGAATATTTTTATTACAAGCTTTTATTTTGTTTTACCTGTTCGAAGTTTGCCTGTAATCAAATTTTGTAAATTAAATTTGACCCACTTCCCGGTTACCGATTGAGCTGAAATTTTGCATGTATGTGTAAATTAGATGACAATGCAAAATTATTATGACAAGCAGCTGATCTGATGATGGAATCAGAAGGTGGCTATAGGAATTTGGTAGTTAAACGACTTAACCCCATCGAGTTTGGGCTCGTATAATTCGTCTTGACGAGTATTAATTACATAGGTATACCGAGCTATAAAAGCTTACTATGAAATTTACCATTAAAAGCTTGTTTCTAATTATACTTTAGCCTGAGAACCTGTCAAATTAGGCATTCGTAGGTTTTAAGACGTTCTGAACACATACTATTCAATTCAGAAACACTAAGTCAGTCCTCTCTGACATAAAGCTGTCAGTAGCTGTGCAGTTTTACAGCAACTTTACGTGTATCTTGTACCTGGCTCGGATCGGCACCCAGCACTTGACATCATAATCAATACCGCTTGATATCTATCAATCTTGCTGGAGAGAAAAAAACAATGTTGTACTTTGTACACACACATCTGTCACGCCGCTGAAAGTTTCCATAAAAGGCTTTTAACATTACTTTGACAGTTTTGTAATTAAAATATGAAAATTCTTGTTAGGAGACGCGTATTCAACGTTGAAGCCCTACCATAAACTCAAACTGTTAAAGGATCGGAGCTATACAACTTTAGTTTTAGTATGTTTAGTAATTTTATGTAAAGAATCTATGTACAAAATTTCTTATCTGTATCATGAAAAAACACAAAGTTATAAGCTTGTTATGTTATCTGGTTGTAAGCACAAATGCATGGTCACCGGGCGACTGAGGAGTTGTTTTGCTCCCGCACCCAGCTATGCGCTATTTCTTAATACCCGCTATGACTTGCCGTGCACTGTGTTGTACTCAATGTTGGAATTTTTTTATTTATTTTTGGGGAAAATATATAACAAGGTGTAAAAATTATTGGAATCGATTCAGTTACCTACTGATTCTGAACAAACTTCAAACGGTTTCGCATATACTAAAAATATTATTGTATAGGGTGTTTAGTGTATACCTTTAAAGTTTGCATGTTTGACATTTAACACGTCATAGTAAGGCCCCAAACGTTATACATGATGTCAAAATTCTAGACACTCAAATTCTCGCAGTGAGTTTAAAAGCGAAAATGAATCTTCCGCAGTCCATTCACAAATTCACTTGTAGTTTTACCGACAAGGCAAACGACCTAAACATGGTATTCACATCTTAGAATGTTTCTTGAGAAAGTTGTATTTTTAAACACTATAAGACCCAGACACAGCTGAGCAGTGAAAGTCATCGCAAAAGCGATAAATTGTTCCATGTTCGTTGTTGAGTTTACAATGCAGAAAATATTTAACGACAGTATTATTTAGATTGTATTGATAAATGATTTTTATTTTGCAAATTGAATTTAAAAACCACTTTTACGTCTCGAATTTTTTTTTCTTCATTTTTATTTAGACGAGTTCTTCGTTCTTTAACTGACTTCTCTGAGAAGAAACACCGAAACAAACTCAAATGTCAAAGTTTTTTTTAAAGTCCATACTGCTAACATATAATGGCCAAATTATAAGAAAATCATGCAGATTATTGTCTGAGATGGTCTTTTGAACAAATAACTACACAGATTTGAGTGGACTTGCCTAGTCAGCGCAAGTATTTGTCAGTTTTGATGTAGCTTAACGCAGGACTACTAAGGAGCTCAACGACTTTATAAACAATACCAAACAAAGGACATTTGGGTAGGCCATATAAAGTATTCATCTACCAGATAAACATTAAAATTACTGAAAAAACAATCAAATAAAAAAGGACAATAAATACAAAAAAAAAAAACAAAAGTATTAATCGCTAGAAAACCAATTATCTAAAGCATTATTTAGGCTTAGGTCAAATATCGAAGTTTTTCCTCATGTGTTTCAGGGCGTACTTAATACCTATAATATACATAGACTGCATAAACCACAGGATCCTGTTGAGCCATGTTGTTTAGAAAATTAGTCATGAACTTTTTAATGACGCTATCATCGTCGATGACAAAAGTGTAATTAAAACGCAAATATTTTTATATTTAAGCGATTTTAACCTATAAAATAAACCCTAGCGTTTGGCGACGAGTGTGTGCATGACTTTGTAAAGGAGTTTAGTTCGATCACCTTGTCCTGGCTAGACAACGCAGCTATGTTATAGCTACTTATTTTCAGACACCTGAAGAACGAATTTTCCCAGTTAATCTAACTCGAGTAGGATGATGTAACCGTTTTTTAAATACGTAACAAGCTTGATGCGAAGTCTGCGTACCGAATGCCGAAAAAGTCAAGGGCGCCGCTTTTCATTTTAGGTCGGTGACCTACGGAGAAAATATATACTAAAATGATTAGCACATCACGCTATATACTTGGTTAAATCATCTTTTAAGTGATAGACGGTACATTAGAGCTAGCATAGATATTGATTGTCACCTAAAGCTAGATAAATGAATACCAGTTTGGTCCTACTTCTGTTCGGTTATTCTGTAGGATCGTCCATCATGGTAATAATGGCTACCGTTAGTGAATGTTACCTGGGGTCTTACCATGACGTGTTAGGATGTCAGACGTGCGAGCGAGAAAGAAGAATGGTGCTATACACCCTATATAACTCCATCCCTTAGAGCCTCTTGTCATTAAATCGTAGCTTAAATCGCTGGAGTACACCACACAACATCGCTTTCGATTTTAGACCCACAAATCTTTAGACGCTTTGATAAGTAAATCAAGGAATGAAGGCAAAAAAGATAATGCCTTAGGCCCAGTCAACCAAACGTGTTTTGGCAGGCAGAGATTACATTAAGAGAGACTTTATGTATCCAGTACGCAGTGAACGTAGAAACAATCCGATAGAAACGCATCATTTTTAATATGACCCAATTCTATTGATGAATTTCTTCACTACTCACGGCCTGCCTTTTCTCTTAGTACTTAGAAAGAAAACCGACCTTTTTGGTTGATTGAAACAACGTATTGCCCTTGACATGAGTGAAGGAATCTGCAGAACATCTGTTAACCTATCTTGTATGTACCAGGTCACCACGAGGCCGAGTAGTGCCAGAGGGCGTTTACAACAACGCGCACTTCATGCACGCGGCGACGTCGCACGTCGGCGACATCGTGCAGGTGCTCACGCAGTCAGGCAGCCTTTGGGAAGGCGTCTTTAAGACTTTCAGCGCTCAATTCGAGGTAAGTCATCAGGTCCTATTACAATGTACAACAGCAGAGCAAGAAGAGGCAGCTAAAGTGTAATTTTCGCGAGTTTGGACAACGGATGAGAGTGGTCGGACTGAGACGAGAGCCACATTGGGAAGAAATGATTTTCTGGATATATGGGGGTTATTCTGAGAATAAGTCATTATTCTCTTTACTCCAATACGGTGTAGCTTTCTGTAGAATGTTCTTGAACTTGAGCTGTGCTTCACATTTTTATGCACTTTACTTTAATTCATGAATCCCCAAGCGACCACCGGTGGCCGCGCATCTATTGTCTTACTATTGTGTCTCTAATTGACGGTATCTGAAGGGTTAAGACTAAAGACTATTTATTAAAGTAGCCTACAGTTAATAATCCCAGGTGTTAAATTCAAAGTAAATTTTCTACAAATAACCCAAAACTTGTTACTTGTTTGCTATTAAGTCACGGTTGATAATATAAGCCGTTTTCCTGAAAAATATTAACCTTTCTGTACCGTCGCTAATCCCGTAAAACTTGAGGAAAGAAACCTCAAAAAGTTACAACTTGTTTTCCACCAGCTGCTAAGGATAATTCATTTATTAAATGTCTTTTAATATCAAAACGGAAAGTAGTATTCAGAAATAGAATCATTAAAGTATTCAGATGAAAATAGAACGCTGAAAAATAATAATAATATCGGTACGAAAATAGAATCCTGAAATCGAATTTATAATTTGTTTCACAAATGGCGATTTCAGGGTTTCGTGTCACATAATAGCCAAGTGCCACGTTCTATGTTGTGTCCGGAGTATTGACACGCCAGCCATTGACTGTTAGCCATGCATCAAGGTATATTTTTAAACGGGTACTGTTATCGAAATTGCAATATAATAATGTCTGTTACTTAAATCAGGTTTTAAGAACCGTGAACAAACTTGGGGTGGTGACCACCGTCTGTTCTATAGACACCCTTCGTCCTTCAGAATGTACGTTAAGCCGGTTTATTAAATCCGTGTTTAGGGGTCTGTACCATTTTCTCTAAAGTTGCTACTAAATATTTGACATGTAATCGTCCTTTCACATGATAGGTTGATGATCTTGAAATGACTGATACGGATAAACCGCAGTTTTTGCTCCGTCACTCGCGATTTGTGAGTGAGTAAGCCATTTTTCGCTTATGCTTGTTCAGAAGAGTATAGCAAAAGGCTTAAAAATGTTTTCTCATGGTGCTTCAATAATAGCAATGAAGTGGATATTTATTTTCTAATGGCTTTTCAAGATTATTATTTTAAGCTTTTATAGAGAGCAGAGATGTTGCGGTGGTTCGAATCCAATTCTGAAAGTTCAGAATTTGTGATTGATTTTGCTCTTTGGGTTCCAATAAATTTTAATCGGAACATTCGGAACGTATATTGGAGGTACAAACAAGTTTACCTATACATACTTGCCGCCGATCATGGGGATCGGCTTTCTTTCGGGTTTCTGTTGATTACTGTCTAACTTGTCGTAATTGGCATGATGAGAAGACAAGACAAGACAGAGTTTTTTATAGTAGTGTTTCTTTGACGCTTCTGCCTCAGCCTTCGCCTCTGGTTCTCCTCTGTTCCGATACCGACAAACTGTATTTGAAAATTCCGCTTCCAAATTCGGTTCCGATATACCACTTCTGTTACTTCCCTAGCGGAGCGTCGTATATCACTAATAACGTGTGAAAATGAGACAGGACAGGACGTTTTCCAACAATACGTGTGGTCGTTGAAAGACTGCCAAAGGAAGGAATCAGACGATACAAAGAAAGAATGAGTGAACCAAATGAGCTAACGCCACAATAAAAACAAAAGTATATCCGTTTATGTCATAGTAACTGTACAGACAAGATTATTAGCTTGTATATCTACAGTGTTGTCGTCATTTTTGTCACGCAACAGGCGATATATCTCAAGAATTTTCGAAAGTCTTCGATAAACACAATAGAGACGCAACTTTTCGTCAGCCTTGGTTATCTTACTTCTTTTTACGTGGGATATCATCAAATGACTTGTGTGTGAATGCTTTGGGTAGAGCTAAAGGGTGTGCCAAACTCCTGTCTAATACCACACACAAGTATCACTCTCTCAAATGTTCCCGTAGCCCAAAGGTCTTCCAATAGGCTTCAACTCATCCCGTTACATGTTACTGCTTTCTCCGCGACCGTTTCCCAGGCTTCCCTCAAAGCCCGTCTCGTGGACGTAATAAAACTCATCTATAAAGCAAGCTATTATTAAACTGATGCCCTAAAATTAGAAGTCTGCTAGACAAATTAAGTTCTCCATTTAACAAAGAGAATTTTAACTCGAGACAATAAATTGGCTCTAAAGTATGAGTCGCCCTAGCGAGTGATTATAAATATAACAAATCAGGCGTATATAATTATACAAAAAGAGACAATTTTTAGTATTCGTCATAAACATTAATTGATCCATTACTTGGAATTTTTGATGCTTTTATTTGAATAGTCTTGACAAATGGGACAATCGGGGCAATAAGTTTCTGTTTTTGTCGTGTAGTGTGTGCATTAAAAAAATATACACGATATCTACACCTATTCTTAAAACGCAATGTAAATGCCTTGTATAAATTGATAAACGATCGAATATTGCGTGTCCGACTCAATTCGGGAGTGAAACAATAACGATTAGAATGGTATGTGTGAACTGTCCACTCGTTGAAGCCATTCTAAATCTACCAGACTAATTGCCGTTTATTTTAGTACATAAAAACTATTTTTTGGTAAGTTTCTTACACCGGTAGCTGTTGCTGGGTCATTACTAACGCATGACAGATCAGTTGTTGATTGACGGCTCCAAACAGGTTTAATATTCTTTTATACATTACGAGTTAAGTTTGAAGGGAGCTTGAAGTCATTACAGTCTCGTGTAAGTTACGAAATGGACGAAACAAACTTGCAGTGCCGCCTGCACGCTCCGGGGCGCAGCCATATTATTATATAACCATAAATAATACAGTAGGAACGACCCCAGCCAGCTGACGTAAATGTGCATAGATTCATCCTCAGACTCAGTCTCACCGCGCCCTCCGCGCGGTCGCCTGCCAGCCGGCCGGCAAACGTAGAAACAAAGCTTGGCGCTGCACAAAAGCTACCATTTCCAATTACATAATCAATATTTATGACTGTAATCGATATATTTTGTACTCGTATAAATTGTCAGATTAATAGCAATCATAGAAAATAGGGTATGTTCCAATAGCAGGCTGATAAGGCCACGGAATTTACGTCCAACCACAGATCTTAAACATTCGAACCAATGCAGTGCTGATAACCTATTTTAAATACTTCTAGCTTGCATACCATATGTTTAAGCGATTGTTTTGCATATTGCGATATACATTAACATTGAACGAATCACGTTACAGATTAATTTTGTTGTCAAAATGGTTAATTTTGTGTGTGCGAAATAAAATGCAACGTAGTAACGCAGCAGTTTTGTGTTATCTGCGCTCGGCGTGACCCCCACGAAACTATGAAATGTAGGTCGAATCAATAAACGCATTGTAGCATGTTTTTGGACATTTTAAAAAGGATTTTAACGTTGGTATCACCTGCGTGAAGTGTGAAGTGATGAGTGTGATGCTGTGCTTCCCATGACGGACAAAACGATACTTGCGTTTTGGTGTTAGTGACATTTTGCCATCGTGCGTAGTGGTACATTGGATTTGTTACACAAAGGACATGGATCGGCTCGGTAAAGACACAATTCTTTGTACTTGAGTGCTGTAATAAGTGAAAAAGTGCAATGTAGTGTAGTGATAGTTGGATTACAAGCTTATTTGGGAGTGCTCTCACCCCGCTGCCACTGGACATGCGCGGTAAAACAGCTGATTTCATGCCATCCATTTTGAGCTTTAAGAAATTTATAGGGGTGCTTTTTTATTGCAAATGGAGGAGAAACTTCGACGCATGTGATTGTGATCCCAATTAAATTGATAACTAATTTATTTCACAAGATGACAAGCGTCTAGTCTTGGAAATATTAAATACAATTACTTTTCTATGAAAACAAATGTTTTATAATATTTGTTGAACGCGTTTACTGACTTTGGTACGTGGTTTAATGTACTGCAAGTCACCTTGATGGATGTCTGTCTCTTGAAACACGGGCGGAGATTCATAGCCCGCCGTGAACGAATAGATGGCGTTGTTTGCCTCGATTCCCAGGGCATTCACGTTAGGGCCCGGTTAGTGTTTCTGTGCCATTTCCTTTAATGGTGATCAATAAACAACCACAAGTTTTTGTTATGTCGGAAAACCAATATATTTTGAATATATCACCGTCCATCCTGGTGTCATCCTTTGAAAATTTATTTGTTCACTAGGTAAGACTTGATTGATGTATTGTATTGTAGTTAGATGAATGGTCATTCGTTGCAGCCATGATGCTGCGTAGATAGGACGGGGTCATAGATAATGGGCTAGGATTTTTAAATTTGTGCAGTTAATTTCAAATAGTTTTGTGCTGTCGAAACATGATTTTCAGTGTGTGTTTAATTTAAATTCAAATAACTTTTATTTACAAACCTATAAATATTATAGATATTAATTTCTTTTTACAAGCTTTTATTTAGTTTCACCTGTCCCGTGTGTGATGTTAAATCTTGTAAATTAAATTTGACCCACTTCCCGGTTAGCGATTTAGCTGAAATTTTGCATGCATGTGTAAATCAGATGACAATGCAAAAATAATTATGACAATGAGCTGATCTGATGATGGAGCCGGAAGATGGCTACAGGAACGACACAAACCCATCTAGTTAGGGCTCGTATGATTCGTCTTGACGAGTATTAAATATAGGTGTACCGAACTATAAAATCTTGCTATGAAAAAATGATTTTCATTAAAAGTTGATTTTTAGAGCTAATAAAACCATCAAACAACTTCTCCCTTCTGAGTGAAGTAGGAGGGAGTGTCGGACTTAATGAACAAAAACCGCTTGTGTTCCTAGGGCCTTTTAATTAAATACAGTCCATAGACGCCTAATAACAGACATCAGACTTACAGTTCTGATGTAGATCGCCACATAACAATAATAATTTCAATTAGTATCGACCATTTCTATGAATACGTTCCAGGGTCGCGCTAACTTCCGAACTATCCCGAAGCCTTAGATAATGTTAAACCTAACAGGATTTTATATTAAACCTTTAAAACATCATCTAATTAAAATCTTTCAGCTACTTCAAAATTTTCGGATGTCAGTTTTGTTTAACTGATTAAACTAGTGCTTGACTGCGATCCCACCTGATGGTAAACAGTGATGCAATCTCTGATGGTGAGGCGCACTAGTTTATTAAGAGCCTATTCACTCAAGCCTTAAATACATACAAATTATAATCAAAGATTAATCGAGTCTAGTCCTTTGATCAGATATAAGTAACCCCCAAAATTACTAGTAACTCAATCTCAGTAATACAACTCGCCTCCGTCGACCCTTCGTTGTATAAAATTAAGATGGTTTATTTAGAAATATTGAATAAAAGGGGCTTGCTAAACCCTAGATTTGAAGTAACCCTCTAATTTGAAATAGCCAATTAGGGCCAGACAGTGCACTCAGTATCTGGAAGGTGGGGACGGTCGTAGAGATTAAACATCGAGGGTAGACGGGCAGGGGCGTAGCTAGGTGACCAACGTCCTTGGGGCAAAAAAATAACTGGGGCCCCTTTTTTTACATGAGAAATCATCAAATTGTCTCTCCTGCTCTAGGTAGAGGAGTATCGGATTACTGACTAAAACGAGTTGTTACGATTCATTCATTAAACCCCAAGCGAACGCCGACGTCCGCTCTCTCATTGTCTTTCTATTGTGTCTCTAATTACGGTATTCGAAAGGTTAAAGTAGTGTAAAGTTAACTGCCGGGCCCGTGATTAAAAAAAGACACATCTAAAAATTTTTTCAGATTTGAGTTGCCGGAATCAGGAAAAAAAGGCGCATCTGCCTGTATTTTTTATATTTTGTTAACTTTCTCCAGTGCGGTTTTAAAACAAGGAAAAAAGGTTCGATTTCCCGTTTCTTTCATTAAATCATTTTTTTATCCGTTTTTACTTTTTGTTAGATACGACTTTATAACTATCAGGGACAGCAGTAGTGAATTACCTATTTTATTTAGATTTCGAAAGTGGGAGAATTTCTCGGTAGTTCAATAAGAGGTTTTCTAATGAGGTTTTGGGGGCCCCACGAGCTTGCGGGCCCCGGGGCACTACTCCGCCGGTCCCTTTGGTAGCTACGCCAGTGTAGACGGGTCCATCCATTATGAACTGCTATTAATTTAATGGTATCTATTGATGTCATGTTCATGTGTATTATGGAAGCGAAGTTTGAAAGGGATGCTCCTGGATTAATCTGTCTGTCCGCTTTGCTATCGTGATTAGTTTTATTGTAAGAGTATTGAACCGCCCCGGCTTTGCACGGTTGCGTATTATACAACGTGTAACGTTAAATGCGCAAAACCTGAAATTAGTTTGATCAGAATAACGAGCAGAATTAATTAAATCACTTTTTAATATTGGGTAAATTTTTCAAAAAAATCTTTTTTAAAAACATCGACCTGTCTATTTATGAATAGGGCAAGCCATCAAGTGCGCAAACCCACCCAAATAGGTAAATAAACACAAATAGTTGTAGTCCAATCAAATTTTCTCATACACGGGATAATAAAAGTTCTTATTTCAATACAGATATGAATTTTAAACAAACTAAAACTGCACATAAAATCTTTAATTATTTTTTTTGTTTTTTTTTTCTCACATAATTAGGTCAATTGAATTAAAAATCATTTGGGGTGTCTGAGGTTTTGCGCATTTAATGTTACACGTTGTATAAAGAAATAAAATTATTTATTTGGTACAAACAATATTTAGGTAACACGAAACAAAAATTAAAAAAAACGAAGCATAAAAATATAGACTAACCAAAAACAGAAAAATATATACATAAACCTTCTTCGTTAATTGCTCTTTCTATTATAGAAAACTATATTAAAATCCGTTGCTTGGTGTAGGAGGGAGGAGTCAGCGGATAAACAGACATACGGAAGGCGATTTTTATATATATATATATATATATATATATATAGTTGATAAAGGTTCCGTTATTTACTGTGGCCGATGAAGTTTTACACAATTGTTGACAGCCTAAACTTTCTAGCAATACCAATAGAATAGTCAAACTTCAGATAGACACGAACCAAAACTCTGAGAGGCTGACAATAGAACACACACACATGCGTCGACGACGACACTAGACTTTCTAGCAATACCGACAGAATAGTCAAACACAGATACGAACCAAACTCTTAACTACTCCTCCATTTCCAAGCATCTAAAAATAACACAGAACTGAACAAAACATGCAGCGGAAACAAACGTCGACCTCAAATCATTAATGTCCGTTAATGCAACGAAAACGTTCAAGAATCGAGTCAGACGCAGCCCGACCTTCACATGGAACGCACGTCGAGACGGTGGAAATTCCTGCCCGATGACACATGTTAATTGACTCTTGTTTTACGCTTTATCCAGCCTTTATGAATGCGAGGCAGCGAACTCGCGAATGAACGCGTGAACCTGCGCGCGCGACGATTTTGTTTTGTTTTTCGTTAATGATTGCCAAGTTAGCCTTTTTGTTTGTTATTATTGTAATTATTATTCTATAGGGTGGAAGGTTTCGAAGACATCAACATTTAAATGCAGAACTTTTCATGATTGTAGCGTCCTTTTTTGAGGTAGGAAAATGTCAAACGACTTCTTTCGCTCTGTTGCGGAGTAGGGGTATTAGACTTTTATTGACTAAAATCCATCTGTTTCTTCATATGCCCTTTGCGTTCCAGGGCCACGGTAACTCATGAATATGTTCACAGCGCTAATGTTGTGATAAATGATATTTATTTTGTTAGTAGGTTTTGAAAAAACACTTTTACAGGCCTTTTTTTTTCGTCAGTTTAAACTAGTTGAGGCCGGTTTTTCCTAGCTGACTACTCTGAGAAGAAACACCAAAACAAACTTAGGGGTCGAAAGTCCTTTTGAAATTCCATACAGTAAATATATAATGGTCAAATCACATGAGAACCATGCAGATTTGTCTGCGATGGTCTTTTGAAGAAAGAAAGACCTGTACAGTGTAGTCTCTTACTCTGAGCTTCTCGCATCCTTTCGCCAGATAATCCTCCTCCTTATCGGAAATCTTTCTATACGTTAAAAAAGTTCCTATAACCCACCCAAAGAAAATGTATGATGCTGTCAAAACATCCGCGGGATAGCCATAACTTTCGATAAAAATCTTACTATAAACACGAAGAATGAATGCGATGTATTTATGTTCAGCGATAGTACGAATCAAGGTCTTTACCATTGTTTAGTTCAGGTCAATGGTCGTACGAAGTGTTAACACATGTATATTTCGGGGAGTGACATCTGCGCTATCCATAATAACCATTTGTCATAAAGAATGCCATCGCATTGATCTAACTAAAGAGTACATTCACTTCTATGCTAATAACTAGTGATACTAATATTTCCTTTGTGGAAAAAATGTATTGTCGTGTATTCAGAGAGTTCGACACTTCAGTTTTACTAGTGTATTGTCAAAAAATATATAGGTACAGAAGTCAATCTACATGCAAAGCGCGCTCGAGTAGACACCGCTCACGGTTACGATATCTCGGAGCGTCTCGGCTCGCTTGTCGAACAGTTCCGGCTCAAACGCTCATTAGTGTGCATCCTCCGAGCGTAGGTATAAAAAGTGAAGTACATACATGTGATTGTCTTCTGTACCTATCTGTTTTGTGGTGTAGTCAACTACACCTCTGGAGTGTTCATTACAATTTTTTTCGGCAACCAGAGACACACAGAACCGTTCGTTGTGGCGACACTTGGGAGGACTAGAATCGTAGGACGTCTATCGGCTGAAATGATTATGATGAAATGCATACATTTTATGTTAGAAATCGTTACTAAAAAAATAATTATGTTTTGTATGGTTCAGTGATGTTGATAATACACGATTTACTCATAAGTTAGTTTCCCTAAATAGTTTTGGACTCCCAACGGAGGCCGTTCTTTGATCTTTAGTGGGGTCAACGAAACGAATTGTTAAACCCTTGACCTGCTCGTAATGTCAGATAAGTTTTCAGCAGAGGCACGATGCGACACTGCGATAGGCTTTTTTTTTACAGAAATGAAAACGCGTTGTCGCATTTTCATTGTACTTATTTATGAGCACCTCTCAGACTATTTTTGAGTCCTTAATTTTGTTTTTTAAAGTTACTAGCTGCTGTCAGCGGCTTCGCCCGTTTTAAAAGTAGAAATTGTCCTAAGGAAACATAGTCCCGAGATAAAATATAACCTATGTGCTATTCCAAGACATGGCCTAGCCGTGTGCCAAATTTCATCTAAATTCATCTAGCCGTATGAGCGTGAAGAAGTAACACACACACTCACAATCTTTCGCTTTTATAATATAGTGCGATATATGTTATTGAAACTAATAAATAAAATAACAAAAAAGTCTTTATTCTACTACTTAAATTAATTGAGTTATTACATCTAGTTGCCTATTTTATAATAATTATGCTATATTATATAAATCATCTCTAAGTAGTAGTCGCCTCTTCGGCGTAGGCCTCCCCCAATACTTTCCAATGGTTCCTGTCCCAAGCCATTGTCATCCACCCAGGTCTCCAGGTCTCAGGTCCACCCTCTCTCGAAAAATGTCTTCCCAC
The DNA here is from genome assembly GCA_949319445.1 of Mythimna lalbum. Taxonomy (NCBI): domain Eukaryota; kingdom Metazoa; phylum Arthropoda; class Insecta; order Lepidoptera; family Noctuidae; genus Mythimna; species Mythimna lalbum. The sequence continues at coordinate 10,405,566 of OX439364.1, forward strand.
CCTTTTCTCGGTCGGGTACTTCTACTTTCTTCTCTGGGTATCCACTCCGTTACTTTTTGGTCCATCGACCGTTTTCTAATCTGCATAAGACACATCTTTTTATGGTGGGGAAAATCATCCAATGACAACCCCCGCTCTTGTGCGGAGCGGGTGATAGTGTCAGACTCTTACTAACTAAAAACTCACCCCGTTCCTTATAGCCTTCATACCGGGGCTTGAGCTCCCTTTCGGATAACTCTGGCCCCAGTAGGCTGCATAAGTGACTTGCCCAGTTCCATTTAGGTGGTTATTGAAACTACATAGTATTAATTAAATAAAGCAGTAATTACTACTCCGCTTACCTATCATTAACTTCAAATTATGAAATGCATTGCCCATCCAATTAGTGTACATTTGATATTACTTAATTTCACAGTCCGGTTTCAAAATTATTTTACAAAAAACAGTAACAAAAGCTGTTTCCGTATACTGTTACTGATACACAGGAACAGATACTGAGATAACGGAAATGTATACAGATTCTGTGACCTTTGATGTTCGGGTTTACTGCTGAAATGTTTAAAATTGCGCGTGTACTGATAACTAGGGTTTAGTTTTAATGAAATTTGGCAGTTTTTTGTGCTACAGTTTTTGTGATTGTATTTTAACATACGTGGAATGTGAAAAACCATGCAAATGATGCAGTTTTAACGACATTGTAATTAACATAATTATTATTATCACTATCCTGCCCTTATCATAATGTTGAATAAACTTATTATTTTCTTTATTTACATATAATTTACAGTTTTCAAATGTTTAACATAAAAAATAGTAACTCTGGCATCGCGGCCTTGACAATAGGATCCAAGCTACCAGTGGTCAGGGACCTCGATTGAGAAATCCCCTAACAATACGCACCGTGGTCAGGAGTACCCCAACCACCAATCCAACTGCCCAATCATGGATGGATGGTTCTGCATCCTCAGATGTTGGTCAAGGCACTTGACTATTAAGCCATTAGCCGTCACGACAACCAGCACTTACTCCTTAGTACTCTACTCTATTGAAACGATGAAATCTCTCATTAAAATTGCACACTCAACTTTTATTATGCTTAACTTTTGAAAATGACTACCCTTGTATTTGTAACTCTGAGTGGTACCTGCTAGGGCCGATACCTGCCAGGGCTGCGGGATTGTTCGAAAGGGTTATCGTGGTCCTTGGATCGCACGTGGGATTTAGTCAGTAAAAGTCTGACACATCCTCTCACTTGACACACATACTGTTTGGGTTAATAGTTGGACACCAAAGGAAAGACCGTTTTAAAGATTTCAATAATAACTGTTTATTATTATTTTCTTTCTTTCTAAAACACACCTTCCTGTGTCTATGGAAGGTGTGTTTCAGTAATATTACTTGAGACATGTGCTTTTAAGCAAGGCTAGTAGAATACAGTAAACACGAAATAAAGAATTTCTGTTCTGTGATAGTAAATATGACCATACTAGGGGTTTCAGTCAAGCGCTGACAAGGGGCTCAGACTAATTATATACAAGGTTTATTGTTTAGAAAGAGAAAGAACATGGCGTTGTAGTAGGATGGATTTGTTTTTGTTATACTCCTCTGTTACACATCCAAAGCGGGAGGAGTCATTTCATAATTTTCTACTGAAAAATACTTGACAAAAACGACAACCCTAAAAACTCATTTGCTATATCTGCACACAAAGCACGACTCCCGTTCCAATCACCATAAGACAAATATAAAACATTATAGATTTCCTGAAACACTATCGCTCACACATGTAATTATCAATAACTTCCTCACTAATAATAGACTTTAGCTACATTGTAATAAAGTTTAGATTACAAATTGCATGTGGTGTTTTCCTGGAATAATTGAGATAAGCTGTAATGTTGTGGTTAGCTATTTTATGGTGCCTAGTGTCCATTAAAATTATCTCTTGTGTGGGACAAAGAGATTTGTTACTCTTTCGTTTCCTCGATGGTAATGGTCGCTATATTTTGTACCTGTAGATGATGAATGACTTAAGACTGGCAGTTATCATTGCTTTGTTCACCGAGTTACCGTTAATAATATTCCACAAGTATCACACAACGCCGTCTAGCCCCAAGCTAAGCAGAGCTTGTGTTATGGGCACTAGACAACTGATAAACATACTTATATATTTATCTACAGCCAGATACAGAACAAATGATCATGCTCATCACATAAACATTTGTCCTGGGTAGGATTCGAACTCACAACCTCCGGCATTGCAGTCAGGATCACTAGACCAACAAGCCAGTCTTAATGGTCAGGAAGAGAGAGCCAGATAGATGGCTGATGGGGTGGCTAGGTTCTGAAGTGATGACGCAGCTTTGGAAGGCCTTCACACACCTCCACAAAGTAGACCGATGCGAGACGCACAGGACCAGTAGTTCTGGTGTTACCTCGAGGAGGCCTACGTCCAACAGTGGGCGTCTTTCGGCTGGCTGTAATGATGATGATGAAGAAAAAACCAAAAGCTATAAAATTTTCCTTTGTGTTTGAAATACAAATCAAAAATGCATTTAGATTTTTTTCCTCATAGTAAAAAAGGATCCTGTTATCATCAATGTACCTGCAAAGCATGTTGACTCGACGAATTAAATCTTTCATTCTATGGCCCATCCCTGTTCAGTTCCAAAAGAAATTTCCTGGCCGTAAATCATTCAATTAGCCAATCAACTCCGTACATTATAGTTCACAACTGGACGTAGACCTCTACCAAATTAAGCTACAACACCCATTTCCGCCTTCGAAAACATATCTACACTAATATTATGAAGAGGGAAAATTTGTATTTTTATGTGTATGTTTGTACCTAAAGAATAAACTCAAAAACTACTGTGACGATTTCAAAAATTCTTTCACCATTGGAAAACTACATTCACCTTTAGTAACATAGCTATATTTATTGCCCTTGCAAAGCCGAGACGGGCTGCTAGTATTGAATAAATTAAATTGATCAGTAGGATTAGTCAATTCTTAGTTTAGTACTTTAGCTAGTACTAATAATACCTGTTACCGATTAATTAGTACTAGTATGCAACGAGCGAGCATTCTGTAAAATACACCACTTACAGCATATTATCATGAATACGTAATTATTGTAACTCTCGGGTTATCCTTACTCCACTAATCAACTATGAAAACTGTAGCCACACTGCCACATGGCTGCATGGGCACAGATATCTCTCATCTGAGTCTATCCGCAGTTTACTGCAAGACACATACATAACCTCTTTCGAGTTATGTCACAGTCACTAACTCTATTCCCAGCCTAGTCTTAGTTCCTGATAGAGCACTTGCACTCCCAATGCACTATATGCACACTGCAATTGCAATACTTAACATCAATGTAATTTAAACTCAAAACATTACAAACCTAACCTCTCTAGCCATAAATATTGCACATGGCGGCCGCTAGCTACTTCGTTCTAATATCGATTGGATCTCTGCGTAACGCAACCACGTCCTCAAGGTGTAACATACAATATTTATTATTAACGATTGGGACCACGCTCTTTCACCGCCAATAAAATACGAGGCTTACAATATAGCTGCAAATGTCAATACACTTTCAAATATGTCTGCGGTTTTATATTTACATATTGATTTTATGTCTAGACGTGATTTAAGGGAGTTGGGCTTGATATACTAAACAAATTAGCGATAGTAAGATTGAATGGAAGAAGAATTTGTTGGACAGCCGCCTGGCATTGGGCCAGGATACGATAAAGTTAGAGGAAGTAATATTAGATTACTGCTAACCACAGCTTAATTTAATGTACGGACAACACTTGCTTCATTTATGGGATCTATAAGCCTTAGCTGTTTCTTATTCGCTTTAGAATGGCAGACTCCTTGTCGTTTAAGTTATATCTTTTGAAGGACGCTTACAGATCTTTCGTGGTACACAAAATTTCAACTTCAACAACACTGTCCCTAATTGATGTCAGATTGGACATTAATATTTCTTCAACGAATATTATGGTCTCAATCTTGTAATGATGTGCCACATTATAATTTTGAAAACAAAAGCGTACATACCATGTGTTGGTAGGTCGCGATAACAGTGAGATAAATAAGTTTCTTCAATACATACATTATGACAGTGCAAATGAACGATAATGTCAAAAGGCGTTGCATCATGATAGTTTCGTATTATTAGAATTATGGGGCTTCCCCACAAAAACTTCAGAGCTAATAGTGTATTGTATTGTTTTCATCAACAGAAAGCAGATTAGAGAAGTCTACGGGAAAACCCGATTATGATTGGAAATCCATCTATTTTGCCTTTGAAACGTAAATGAATAACGCAACGTGCGAATCGATGAATAAATACTACTTGGTACACTGCTTCATGCTATCGGAATCATACATGTATGAGGCCGACCGTATACATCTAGAATTCATGATCAGGAATTCTTTAAGTGTGACCCTGCGCACTTCCGAGAGAGTAATGTGAAAGGACAGGAGACCAAATCTGAGCTAAAGATAGTGGTGAGCTCATCAAAATATATTGATTGATGAATAATAACTTTATTATCTGCTTCCGAGGTCGTATCGAGAATTCCAATCGCATACTTTGATAAGATTCCTGGGCTACACTGATGACCTATTTTTGCTTGAATGATTATAAGGAGAAGGTTCATCCATTGACTGGCCTGTTGGTCTATTGGTTAGTGGCCCTGACTGCTATGCCGGAGGTCGTGTTTTCGATTCTCACCCTGAACAAATGTTTGTGTGATGAGCATGATCATTTGTTCTGTGTCTGGGTGTAATTTATCTATAGTATGTATGTATTTAGAAATATAAAAGTATGTTTATCAGTTGTCTTAGTACTTATAACACAAGCTCTGCTTAGCTTGGGACTAGACGGCATTGTGTGATAGTTGTGGAATATTATTATTATTATTCGCTAAGCATCGTGAACGTAGTAGAGTATCTCAGACAGCTCTTTGACGCGAAAAAGGAAATCCCGCTTAGAGCGATGACCACAAACAACTATATTTCTGACTTTCACACTATGCTCGTGAAGTCGTGACGTTTTCTTTAATTCTTAGAACGTGTAAACATTAAGATATGTCTGTACTTACGAAAACCGTTCGTACAGAGGTTTCATCGTTAACCTCTGACTCGTGTGTAACCGGTGTTCTTCTAATCGGCCACTGACGGTTGGACTGTTTATTTATAATTGTTCTTTTAAAACAATTCTTAATTCTGAAACAAAGTTTATCGTATAACACTAGCTTTTGCCTGCGGCTTCACCCGCGTACATAATCCCAGGACAAAAAGTATCCTATCTGTTATTCTGGGATATGGTCTACTCGTGTACCAAGTTTCATCGAGATCCGTTCAGTAGTTTTTGCGTGAAAGAGTAACAAACATACATCCATCCATACATACAAACTTTCGCATTTATAATATTAGTAGGATTCTTTAGTATGAAGCCAGAGTAGAGATAGGTTAGTAATAAAAACATTAATTTACTCAATTTGGTAAATACGTTTTTTTTTTTAATTATTGTTTTCTAAATTATCAAAGAAATACTTTGTTCAAAAATCGCAAGGCAAATAGAAATAATTTGCAAATCCATTGAATATTAAGTAGGTAAATTAGTTCATTAAACCTCAAGTGAACGCCGGCGTTCGCGCAATCATTGTTTTACTACCTATCTATTTTATGGTCATACTATTGTGTCTCTAGAAGGAAGGAAGGCCGAAGAAAAGATGGATAGATCGTGTGAGGAGTAATATGAAAGAAAAGGGAGTTAGTGATAGTTTGACGGGTGACAGGACAGAATGGAAGAAAAAAGCGTGTTGCGCCGACTTTTCAAATTTAGTAGAAGGGGAAACTGACTAGTAACAGAATAAGGATGCACATACTGAAATATGACGTCATCGCCATTACGAAAACGAGAAAAAAAACGACAAGTAAAAGAACAATCGACAGAAGGGACGAGAGACTTGTTAAACGATAAACTTGTTTGTACCTCTGATATAAGTACCGATTAAAATTATCCAAACCGAAATCGGACTCGAAGGCGCAAATCCAACCTCCGTAACATCTAATCAACACAACATGTTTCAAACTCCGCTTCCATAATTTTAACATCTTTGCTTGATCGGTTTTCTCTTTATGACCGTTTAATCCGTGACTAATAAGCGATAGAATGACTAGCCTTATTTGTTTCACTTTCACGGATGTGATAAAAGGTGACACTGCAGTATTTGTAAGTGATATGAATAGATTAGGAATTGTCGCCACTCGCCATGCCTGCTACAGTTACGGGAATGTTCCAAAGTACCGTTTCCCCGGAAAAGGCACTTGAAGGTACACAAGTGGATGTTAGTTAGTAAAAGTTTAACACTCCCTCTTGTTCCATCTTCTTCCTTTACTTGGGCTGTGAGATCTTGCTTCTTGCCATTTTTGAGGATTCTAGGTCAACGGAAAATATTCTATAGGTTTTGATTTCTTTGTGAATATTAAAATATGTAACTAAACGGAGCATAATCGGCCTTATCTTTAGATTACGTTAACTTACTACGTTGTTTGAGTTTGATTTTTTCATAGCATATCTGCGCTTGACCTGACCTCGACGAGTTCCTGAGAACAAGGGTCTTGATGGACCAATGGACCACAAAGTATTTCTATATGGATTCCATTTTTGCCGACTGAGGCATGTTACCCTAAAAAATGTTGATATGAGAACAGTTAAAGCACTTCAAATATTGAGTGACTAACAGTTTATCTTGAAAGTCTTATTTATGAATGTTCACCTTATCCAAACCGTGGTAAATATTATCATGTTTTGATTTGTCAGAAATCAATCAAACGTATTCATAAGAAAACAAAAACGAATGTATGCAATATTATGGTGAATACTAAACTCGATACGCACCTTTAGAGATCTGTCGAGGTCAATAGCCTATCTTCCATGATGATGATGACTACAGCCATAGGAAATCTTTTTTTAGAAAGGTATGTACAAATGTAGCATACAATGCTAGGCATGGAAGCTATTTCGATCCAAAGTACTCTGCAACAAAGGTTTGTTCACCCCAACACCTAATCCATAGCCCACAGTTTTCGCCTATGATAAAACGCCGTTTTAAAAGTATATTTTGAGATATAAAACCCAATAAATTACAGACAATGGAGGCCCACTATAGAACAATGCATTCAGAAGTCGATTCGTGTTTATATGAACACTGTAGGGTATTGTAAACACCCGTGCCATACTATATTCGGAAGAAAACGTTGTGTCAATTCGTTAATTAAAAATCAATAGTAGATGAATATTTTAATATAAAGAGTTATTTTTGTTAAGACATATTATGGCAAAGAAGGAACATATGAGAGGCTTTTAGTCAATAAAAGTCCACGTCCTTCTCGCTCCGCCTAAGAGCGGGAGAAGAATGTCTTCTCGCGCCGGATGATTTTTCACCAAAAAATAAAAGATGTTGTCCTAATGGTTTTTTGTAAACAAAAACTTAAGTATACGAGTTGTAGGCCGCGTATTCAAACCCAACCAGGAGTATTACTTTTTGTTATTTATTTTATCACCACTGCTCTCAAAGCGGTGAAGGAAAACATCGTGAGGAAACGGGCATGTCCTAGAACCAAAAATTCGAAGACATGTGACATCCACCAACCCGCACTGGACCGTGGATGGATGACGTAGTGGATTACGGCCCATTGCCATTTCCTAGAGATGAGGCCTGAGTCCCAGCAGTGGGAACATAACAAGGCTTATTATGCTATTTATACTAATACACAGTGATTGGACAATTGACTAAGGCGACTTTAACTCAACAATGTGTTTTATCTCATCAAACCTTTGAGCGACTGAGTGAGAGAGATCGCTTTCGAGGGTTAGTATTTAATACTTACTAGCTTTTGCCCGTGCGGCTTCGCTCCCGCTCTTCTCTACTCCACCCTACTAAACCCAACTCTAGCCTACCCTATTCTACCCTACTCTACTCTACTCTACTCTACTCTACTCTACTCTACCCTACCCTACCCTACCCTACCCTACCCTACCCTACACTACCGTATTTTTTTTTTTCATAAGAACCTTTCCCTCACAATAACAAACACAACAAAAAAAGAATTAGCGAAATCGGTCCAGGCGTTGTTGAGTTATGAGCTTACCAACACATTTTGCGATTCATTTTTATATTAAAAGATATAATATAAATCTACTAATGAATACCAATATTTACTATACATATTATGTCAGTAACCATCCTAGTGGTCCTAGTATGACTGCTGTTAGTCATATCCGCTGGGAAATGTAAGTGCAGTGGCAAGGTCATTTTGTTGAATATCTCACTGAGTGAACACCGTTTCACATATTCTTTTGTTTGTGAAACACCTCCTAAAGTGGGATGTTCCCTTGACGACGTCTTAGCAATCAAATCAAATCATCTCCCTAACCTTTTCCCAAATAACGCTTCTGGTCTAACCAGATGCGGCTAAATAGCCGTGTTTTACATGGAGCGACCTCAGCCCAGTTACTGGGCAACACTATACTTTATGCATAGACTGAAGGTTAGACTTTCTGGCGTCTGACTAATTGTAATGACTCTCAAAGATCTACAAATGACAATCAAGACCAACGGCTTTACGTGCTTTCCGAGGCGCGGGGTCTGGGTGTTGACGTATTAAATAAACTTAGAAACATTCTTAAGTTACCCATTAAAATTCACATTACCCGGTTTCGAAACCGCAACCTCATAATCTACACTGTTATACATTATATACAATACAATATAGTATTATAAAGAGATAGTTTGTTATAATATTTTTATGTTTGTAGGAGGTAATTTCTGAAAGCACTAGTCCGATTGTTAATTTTTTTTTACCGATTGAAAGCTGCTCTATTCCTGAGTGACATACGCTATGTTTTATGTACGCGGGCGAAACCGTGGGCAAAAGTTAGTAATCAATATGTATTTATCTCAAATTCAGAGCTGACTTAGTCCACCGTCATCCCATTCTATCTCCACAAAAGACAGTTATCCTATCAGCCGGAAGACATGCACAGTAGCACAAAGCCCTTCCACAACGGATATCATAACCAACGCGCCCGCTCGCTGGCATTCAAATAGATGGACGGACGTTGTCTGTTCACTACGATAATCTAGTCTGATGGACATCTTATTATATCTGGCAGAAAACTTCCATTGCTGTAGATGAAACGCATATAGACCTTCTTCCATATCGTTTGAATCATAGGATGATCTAATACAAGCATATTACATTAAAGAGCTAGAAGCAAAACTGAATTGTTTTACTATATTATGTCTTAATACATGTCAGGAATCTGTGGTTCTTGTCCTTTGAAGGGCATGCCAGGAGTCGAAGACAAATCACAGCCACATTAGACCACCCAGCGATTCTCTCTGTACAGACTAAGGCTAGTGCGCCCGAGGATAAACCCTGGTTTGGGGGGATACTATTGCGATGTATGGAAAACAACGATATAGAGCTATGATTTCGGGATACTACAGTGAAATAATTACCAAATACTATACATATAAATTACTTATTATTTTATCTAGCTTTCCAAACGGGTAGATGATCGTAGTACGTAAGTTTTGCCCGCGTTTGAAGACTGCATCGTCCTCGCAGCATATTAAAGCAAATAGCCATAGAAGTCTCGTTTAAATATGCGCTCCAAGCTATTTATTTGTGTAGCCATGAGTCTGAGGACAAAAGGAACATGGTATAGATGTAAACAAAGGTTAGTCGCCATTCACAATTCCTATAGAAATGAAACCAGTATCGACGGTCTTTGAAGGAACTATTAACCATTTTCATCCATCCATTAAGAAGAGCCAGAGATCCAGAAGCATCAGTATTTTTTATCCTATTCTTTGCGTGTTTAGCAACAATTTTGACCAAGATATTTTTTGATCAATCGTTTCGATGACAAGTTGACATCCGTCCAAATCTTCTTTGTGTTGGCTCAGGCTCACCTCACTCAAACCCCAACTGAACGCTGGCGTTCGCGCGTGATTTCGCGCCATTCAGTTAAACACCAAGTGAACGCATATATTATAAAATATTGAGCGTTTTATTTATAGGGTATTTATCCAAGAACGTAAATAAGAAGTTCGTCTTAAAGTAGTCTGTATATATACCTACCTATTTAACAGCTTGAACAGATAAATTGCACTCAAAAACTCACTTTTAACAGCTTTCTATTGCTTAATCAGATAATAAAAGCGACTATAAACTTTACAAATATATTTTTTAGGCAACGGGAATGTATACTAATATTTTTCCTTTCCTTGTTTCCAGGTTGTGTTAGAAGTGGCCCACCGCGTGGACCAAGAGGGAGTGGTGGCGGTTGACTCAGTGGTCGAGAAGCTCATCTTCAAGCCCCAGGATGTGGTATCCATCAGGGCGAAGGACTCCGACCTTGAGTACGCCACCCACGATGTATTCCAGACTGATAGTGCTATATCTAGCAAGTTTAATGGTAAGTACCTACACATTATTGATTTTTAATAATATTTTATAAAGCGACTTTCTACCAGCTATTCTGATTACTTAGTCCAGAATGTATAGGAGTGAAATGTATTAACAAGATATATCACATAGTCTTTTTGTGATTTCTGACATTCCCTAGCCAAGTTACAACCGTTTTGTTTCGATTCTCTTGCGTCGAACTCCTCGAAAAGGCCATGACGTATTCGTCAGCAGCCCCCCGCCGGCTGGAATATCATTAGTCGGACTTTTGTTGACTTAAACCCACCATTTTCGAACAGGGTTTCTTCCATTGTTCAAAAGAGTCACTTCAGCCCTTGGAAAGCAAAGGGTTATTAAACAAATATGGGTTTTTTATATTTCTCTCTACTCTTGGCGAAAGAAGTTATTTATTTGATGATTTACCACTACAAAAAAAAGCTAAATATAACCAACCACGTAGATAAAGATTGTTTGTCGTTCTTCAGTTTCTCCCAATCACTTATAACCACAATTCACACGATTAATACTTCATCGTTACTTCGCCTTTGAACTTAAAAAATCTAAAACTAAGTTAAGAGTTGGCTGTTTCTTGTTAACTTTATTTGAAGTGCTGGCCAAATCCACTTGAGATAAGCCAGTATGGAAGTGACTAAGAAAACATATTTTATGTATAGAAAGTAAGTTAGGTAACTTTGTAATAAATGGGTGTTGGTTACCTATATTTCCTATGACTAATTGACGGTCTACTTAGAAATAGAACTAACATCAGTAAATTAGCTATGTTTTCTACTATAAAAACTTAGGTGTCTAGTAGTAGTAAATATTTATTTATTTAAACTTCATGTACAGTAGTGGTACATAGGCGGACTTAATGCAACAAGGCATTCTCTACCAGTCAACTTTTGGGTTAAAAAGATAACAGGTAGGTTTGCACAATAAACAAATAACAGATACTTCAAACAGAAAAAAAAAGTAAAACAAAAATGAGATGGTATCCTTAACCTCTCGAACGTTCGCGAACTTTCACCCTAAATGCCCCACGCGGCGAGGATTTTTCGATTATTCTTTTTTTTTGGTATATTGCCTTGCATACATATTATAAAACTAAGTATAAAACCGCTGTTAATATCAATGAATAGCTGTCCCCAGCGGTTTCACCCACTTTTTTGGTTTCTGCTCCACTCCCGTGGGTTTGTAGCCGTATAGGTTGTAGCATCTAACTTTGAGACTGGATTAATTGAATCTCCTGTTGGTCTGGTGGTTAGTGGCCCTGACTGCTATGCCAAAGGTCGTGGGTTCGAGTCCCACCCAGGATAATTGTGTGATGACACGATCATTTGTTCTGTGTCTGGGTGTAATTTCTCTATAATATAATATATACCTATGTGTTTAAAAATTATATAAGTATGAGAGAAACTACGCATGTGGTCCTATCAAAGAAGTCCAATAAGCAGCAACCCTAACCATGCTGATGAACTATAACACTAACAAACAGGACGTTGACAATAATAATAACAGGCCTCTCCTTAGGTGTCGCAGCAGGGAACGGTAGGACAGGCGAGGAACGGTACCTAGAGCCGTGGGACGGCTGTGACGTGGAGGTAGGCGAGGCTCCGCAACTCAACGGGGACGCCCTGCTGGAAGAGTTGGAGCTCGACCACCGCGCCAACGGCTGGGACGCGAACGACATGTTCCGCAAGAACGAGGAGGTGTATGGAGTACATAGCACTTATGACCACTCGCTAGCTGGCTATACGCTGCCGCTGCAGAGGAAGGATACTCAGGATTACAGGTACGTTGCGCCTCCAGGGTGTAGCCCTGGCAAGGTACGTGTGGTATTCTTAGACCTCCAGGGTGTAGCTCTGGCAAGGCACGTGTAGTGTTAGATCTCAAGGATGTAGCCACGTGTGGTGATGCAGATAGTAGAACATATATTACAGGGGTAATGAAGACTTCAGCTGTGAAAACTTACGCAATCACATTATACTAAACTATTGTTTTTTTTTAACTCACTTCAAAAAAGGATGGTTCTGTATTCGACCCGCATGTATTTATGTCCTGTCTGTATGTGCACGGTTTTCTCACAAAACTTATCTACTTGGATGAGCTTTCCTTAAATTATCGTCTTTCAATGTGGGCGGAAACAATATAATAATTGTCTTTCGAAAATTGATTGCTGTTTTTTAAATTATATTAACGAATTTAGTCGAGAAATATTACGATTGTTGATAATATAGTTATAATGTAAAACCCCCTTAAATAGTAGAAACTCTCAACAGTCTCAATTCTTTCTTTCTTTCTTCAGTAGAAACTAAAAAACTACTGAATATCGGTGCATTTGGTGGCTTAATTTATTGCATTTTAGTCCTACCATGAAGCAAGAAATCGTCGAGTTACCAGTAAACATGTATACGTTATGTAACACCTAAAATATCAAATTGTACGTTAACTAATATATTGTCATATTACAGGGACGCAGAAGCGAAAGCTGAAGAGATCGCAGCGGAGATTGAAAACGCTGCATCATCGAAGGCACGCATTGAGCTCGAGAACGGAGACGAAGAAGAGAGGTTCGCCGCCGTCGTGCGGCCGCAGGACGGCGCCTCCAGTGCCGGCAAATACGTCATCCCCAACAAGAGGAAGAATATGCAGGTTCGTCAAGCTGAACTTAGTTTTTACAAACTAGTCTCGACTTCGGTCTTAGTTCATTAAACCCCAAGGGAACGACGGTGTTCGCGCAATCATCGTCTTATTATTATGTCTCTTATTGATAGTATCTCAAGAGTTCATGGCGAGCAGGGCGGCATGGTAAGGGCGGCGTCTCGTGGCGTGCTTCAAACATTTTCGTACTTTTACCGCTCGCTGCCCCGCGCTTCGCTACCGCTCACAACGGCAAGGTCGTTAGGGTTCTGTACCAAAACTGTAAAAACGGAACCCTATTGTTATCGCTACAAGACAGATAGGATAATAATGACCGGCATTATAGCGACACTTGGTGTATACAGGCGTGTCAGACTTTTACTGACTAAAACTCACCCCTATGGTCCTTCTTTGCCTAATGCCCCAAGACCCCCAGAGTTTTCGGACAACCCAGGGAAACGCCCATAATTGACTTCTTTTTAACTACCCAGTAACACAAAACATTATGATTTTATCAGAACTAACCTAGGAGCAGTTGGAGCAACACTTTCTTTGTTATCCTAATCTGTTCTATTTTCTGATAGGGAGATCAGCTGATGTTATCATGACGATAAAACAAATATTTATCCACTAATTTTATACTGATCATGATGAATTCTCTCTTTACCTACTGTTGCATAGCTGATGATAGCTAGCAGCATGACTAAAATATGTTAACTTTATACATTTATGTAAAAAAATTCAAATTATGTCGAATGATCGATATTTCCTTGTTATTTACATAAAGATAAAATTTTATCACATTTGCATGACAGTCAACACATTTTCGATTGATTAGACGTTTTTTTTACTCTTTGTTATTCTTCAAACCTTAATAATAATAAAAAATGCTCACTTAAACTACTAATAAACGTGGATAAAGTAGGAGCAGTGGTGGCCCAATGGTAATCGCTACGACTTACGAGTTGTAGGTCGCGGGTCCAACTGCCGCGCGCATTACTTTGTGTAATTTATTTCATCACCACTGCTCTTAAAACGGTGAAGGAAAACATCGTGAGGAAACCGGCATGTCTCAGAATCGAAAATCCGAAAACATGTGACATGCACCAACCCAAACTACGCCCACGTGGTGGATTACGGCCCATTCCCTCTCCTAGAGAGAAGGCCCGAGTCCCAGCCGTGGGAACATTAAAAAGCCTGATGATGATGAAACGTGGAAAATGCGTGGTTATTTTTAGTCTGACTAAAACTTTCGGATTCGGTCTAATTTCGGCTGCTATGCAACCGATACTGAAATCGAGAGGTTTCGTACCTCATACACAATTAAAAAAACCTAAAATAAATCTACATATCAATCAATAAATGACTCTTTTCACTTATCTCTTTTTCACCAGACTGGCAAGCTCGTAGGCAAGCCGGGAGGCACGGGCAACAACGGCGGATCTCCACCGTCGCCCGCGAGCCGCACCGGGCCCCCGCCGCCTCCCCCCGGGGGCCCCAAGGATAAGGACCACCGCGCTCCCCGCCCGCATCTTACGCCGCCCGCTGATAGGCGCCAGGAAGATTCTGTGAGTAACTGCTTCACTTTGATTGATGTTAACTAGTGTATTATTCTTGTTCCTCAGCCTCCTCTCCTCCTCGATTCGTATTCCTCATTGCTGAGGGTCTTGAAGTCTTTGCTAGATTAGCTTTTTACTGATAGTGTCTCGCCATCTGTAACAGGTCTTGGCGTCATGTGCCTCAATCGAAGAATGGCTTTATGGAATATGGAACCATTGCAAAATGACGACTAGGAATTCTTTCTCTCAAATATTACCAATATAACAGGTTAGCCTTTCGTGTGCCTCCGTCATCAGAATAAACAGAATAAAACAGTTTTTCTTGTCATTCCTGTGTAAAAACTAATCGCCGCCCGAAACGAGAGTAATTTAGTATTCGATGCTAAAAAAAAGTAGACCGGAATCTCCAAACAATAAATAATTTACAAAAAAATCTGTGTTTAATTCACACGAAAGGTTAAGCTATCAAGCAAGAAATGACTATTTATTGACTAAGCTGCTAGCTGTACATCTTTGATACTCGCGAAAGTGTAAACAGTTTTGCTATGGAATTTCTTACCGAATAACTTAGTTGTGATGGCTAGACAGGCAGCCACTCAACACAAATTGCATTGCTGCTGCATGTGGTTAGTCTAGACACCGTTCTTAACTTAACCCTTCAGATACCGTCAATTAGAGACACAATAGTAAGACAATAGATGCGCGGCCACCGGGTGTCGCTTGGGGATTCATGAATTAATTAGGAGGCCCCCTTGTACGGGGCAAACGTGGAGGCGAAGGAGACAATGGCGGATTTAGCCCTAGAGTGCGCAGGTGTCACTAAGACCCTGAGGTCTGACTGCAGAGAGCTAGAGGCTGACTGGAATAAAGCCTGCCTAATGATGGGTAGTCTTGGCCCACTCACTCCAATAAATAGATAATCGGGAGACTGTATTCGGCATTCATAATTATAATAATACTTTGTTTCGCAGCCTATGCCGAGCGTGGGCGCGAGTGCGGGCGGCAAGAGCTACGCGGCGCAGGCGGCGCAGGGAGGCTACCACGTGCCGCCCTTCCCGCCACACCAACCGCACCAGTACGTACTTCATATCGTTATACCTGGACAACACTTCATTTGCTACCTATATTTGTCTGAATAGGACTTAAACATCATCATCATATCAGCTGAAAGGCGTCCACTGTTGGACATAGGCCTACCCAAGCGTCGCCACAACGACCGGATTTAAACATAAATTGGCAAAATATAGTTGTACTATAGGTATACATATATCTGTACCTAAACCTTAGGGAAATATCAGTTTGAGGTTATTTTATTAGGTCAGAACAAGCCAAGCAGTAACGGCCCCAACTTACAAGTAGTAGGTTTAAACAGCTAGGTGCATTAATTTATGGAATTAATTTCATTACCACTGCCTGATTTCATATCCTCTCCTCTCCGAAGTAAAATATCTTGAGAAACCGGCATGTCTTAGAACAATAATATTCGAAGACATTTGTGTCAGCTACCGACCGCTCTTGGCTCGTATGGTGGATTAAGAAGGCCCATTCCCTCTTCTAAAACCAATCTTCTGGATACAACTTCCTGACAGTTTTATTGATTGCGTGCAAGTGATTATATTATAATATTGTTAGCATCTTTGTACATAGATACTCTTACTAATCCCAACTTAGACCTTTGAGACGTTTGTAAGTTAGTAAAAATGTGCTATGAAACTAAGGAAAGATTCTGAAGTTTTTCACAATATAGTTCCACTAAAGAAATCATGCAGTGGGGAGCAGTGGTGGCCGAGTGGTAATGGCTCCGATTTACGAGTCGCGGGTTCAAACCCTGCCAGGCGCATTACTTTGTGTAATTTATTACATTACCACCGCTCTCAAAACGCTAAAGGAAAACATCGTGAGGAAACCGGCATGTCGTAGAACCAAAAATTAGAAGACATGTGACATTCACCTCCTAGAGAGGAGGCCTGCATCTCAGCAGTGGGAAATTAAAAAGGCTGATGATGAAAGAAATCATGTGAAATATATTGGATATGTGTAATAGTGGTAAATAATAAAGAATATGTTTCGTATATCAGGCCTCCGAGCGGTGCTAATAAAGTGAATGGCGAGCCTCGGGCACCGATGCATCCACGACAGGGATTCCCGCCACATCACCACCACGTAAGTATAATTATTTATTTATTGGAAGAAAAACACTTTCTTTCTAACTTGATGAAAAAGTGTTATTCGAAACTGAGCTTTAGGCTAAATTCACTTAAATGTCAAACTCGATTGTCAGAATGGAATTCAATGATACGATGGTTTGCATGTGTATAAAACCCGTGCAATCAAAGAGCACGTGCGCGACCGTTTCGCCCGTCTCCATACATGTCCTGCACAGAGAACTGTCCGTGTCGTCTATTGTGTGTACATGACAAGTATCGATTAGACTGGGAGTAAGCTAAGCAGATGATGTCGATACTCGTCCAGACTCTCTTACCACTGTAGCGACATCTATGGCATCACATGTGAACTAAACTACGAAATCCTGCATTGCGCAATTAGAGCCCAACGCGCGATTCGAACATACAGGATGTAAGGCCTCTGCCTCGAATTTTGCGGGCAGCGGGGCGGCGGCGGCGGCGGCGGCGGCGCGGGAGCGGGGCGGGCAACGCATATCTGTGCTCCAAACCAGCGGGCAGATCGCGCGGCACTATAGCGGTGTCGTGTTGTGTTCGTGGTTGTGTTGTGGAGATGTTAGTTTTTATTCGTTCCATATGGGTGTCCTCTCAAAGATTGCCGAAATAATTAGCTCTTGCACGTCCGAGGACATTTTGATACGTCACAAAAAAACTGTATTATTGTATTGTATTGTACCTACAATGCAGACGCGCAACGCTTGACTGGAGTGCACCGCTCGTTGCCCGCCCCCGCGCCGCTCCCGCGCCGCTGTATTCGAGGGCCGGTCCATTTGATTATACGCGTAAGATCCTGCCGCTACCGCGCCGCCGCCGCCGCCGCTCCGCTGCCCGCAAGATTCGAGGCAGAGGCCTAAGGGACATTCCTCCACAAACTTCAAGGGCTTGCTCAGGAGACGAAACTGAACAACCTTCCACAAGACTTTTTCAGGGAACAAAAACATAATTAGCCTCACCATACAAAATTAAAAACTTGATTGGACAGTTTTTATGGAAAAGCCGATATTTGTTTTCGTTTTCTGAAAAAAAATCTTGTGGAAGGTTGCTCAGTTTTGTCTACTGAGCAAGCCCTTAAACTTTGTCAAGGGCTGTTTAAGGGACAAGCCTGTATACATCAGGTCGAAATCATCTTTAGTGGTAGGTAGTGGTCCAGATCATATAAAACATCCGTCTGGTCGCAGGATCCTCCCTTTTCAACGGAGTTCAGTTCCGCATACCTCCAAACTGATGACCCTCGACAATGAACGTCAGCGCGGCCTTCGTGTAGTTACTACTTAGTGACTTCATGAAGCTTTCGAGCAGCGAGCCATACAGCCATGCCTTATACCTCTTCTCCATCTCTTAGCCTCTTTATTAGCCTGTGTTAACATGCAGCCCCGCCCACAGAACCCGCCGCCCCCGGGCGACGTGCACAGCCGGCCGCCGCGCCACCACGCGCCGCCGCCGGAGCCCAGGAGGCAGGAGGACGTGCAGGTATTGTACTATTTAATTGCTCATCTTTACCTATAAAGATGTATGCGAAACTCATCATTTAATTCCCAAAATCGAATCGTCCTTTTCCTGTTGTAATTTACCGACTATAACAAAGTCTCAAAATGTCGTAGGAAGAGCAGTGGTGGCGCAGTGGTAACAGTCCCGATTTATGAGTTCGCGTATTCAAACCCAGCCAGACGCATTACTTTGTGTAATTTATTTCATCACAACTGCTGTTGCGTTGAAGGAAAACGTGAGGAAACCGGCATATCCTAGAACCAAAAATTCGAAGACATATGACATCCACCAATCCGCACTGGGCTCGCGCGGTAAATTATAGCCCATTCCCTGTACTAAGGAGGAGGCCTGAGTCCCGATAGTGAGAACATTATAAGGCTGATTATGGTATGTTATCATGCAACATGTGATTGTGTGATTCCAGGAGTTACGCAAGTTCGGTCAGGAATTCAAGTTGGTGTCGGGCGGCCCGCCCGCGGCTCCGCCCTCGGTGCCACTGCCGCCGTTGCCGCCTCAAGTGCAGCCGCAGCCCATACTCAACCCTCAGCCACCGGTAAATAATTCTCTTTCTGTAACAAACATAAGGAAAACAAATATAAACTTTCATCATGCAAAAATATTCTCTTTTCAGAGATATTTATAAAAAACGAGCAATTAATTTGGTTATTGCTCGTTCGCCAGTCGCATGTCGTATATTTTTCTGTGACTAAAACTACCGATTTTTCTAATCGTAATCATAATATTTAAATTATTGAAGAAAAAAGATGCCATACTCTCGCTCTCATCGCCGAAGCAAGTCTAAAGTGTAGAAAAAATAAACAGAAAATAGTTTATTTTACTTGTAAAAACTTAAAAGACTTATTTGAAGTGTAAGTAATGGTTTACAAAAAAAAAAAACCGTTGGAATCCTCTGCGAGCGAATACGACTTGCATTAATATTTTATAAGATTTAAATCCGATCAGTGTTGTGTAGACTATATTATTATTGCAGTATGAGCTATTTTCATATGTTTCGTGCCTATACGAGAGATGAAGACAGGCTACCCAAAATGCTAATCCAAGTATATTGCCCCTCCAGAGCCAGCCGCCGCCCGCGCCCAGCCCGCCCGAGGTGTCGGCCAACGTGTGCGCGTCGGGCGAGCCGCACGCCAAGCGCGACCGTCCGCCCAAGCAGCACACCCCTCCCACTGCACACAAGGTACCACACCACACCATACATTGTCCACGGGACCCGGCCGCACAGAAATTCCGGGTAAAGACGACTTACTTTGACCCGAGCTTATTAACTAATAGGGGCATGTATCTAATTTTCTTTTGGTTAAGAGCATAAGCCAAAAGAAGCCGTCTTAACGTTGACTATATTTACGACTTAGCAAGTCATATCCCAACGGGCCTGTGTCCCGTAGGAAGAAAAAGATATCTGCTTAACTTTATTCCTGAAAAGCTGTAAACATAAAGAAGTCTAAAGCTAATAGGGCGGCCTTTTTAATACAAACCAAAAAATAAAACTTTTATAGAATGCATGCCGTGATACAGAGTTGAAATATGTATTCCTAAATAAATTGAGAGTGTCCGGTTCTGTTGCATATTCCAGGATACATAAAATAAACACTACACTCAATATTCAAATATTATTATTTCACACAGGCCTACATGTGCACTTATAATATATATATAATACGGCAGAATCTAGTGCACTATTGCTTTCAAAGAATAAGTTGGCCCAAACAAATGAAATGCAAAAAATAAAAACAATAAATTTACCAGACAAGACAAACGTCTACTTATGGAAATGAAGAAAAATGTATTATAAGAAACAATGTATTTACTTTTTACACGACATAATTTTTAACAGCCGCCCGTGGTCCCAAAGGGCGGCGATTCCCCGATGTCGGTAGAAGAGCGCTCCGCGCCGTCGGCGTCCCCGCCCTCGTCGGCGTCGCCGGGCATGGATCGCGTGGCCGCCATCAAGAAGTCTACGCTCAACCCCAACGCAAAGGAGTTCAACCCTGCAGCCAAGCCCTTCACACCCAGGAGTCCCAGTACTCCGAACCCCAGCCGGTGAGTCATTACTGAAGTTAGCCCCTTTTGAAAGAAATTTCTAAGGCAACCAATATTAAACGCAATACAAATGCGATTGGCTGTTGATTCTTTATTCAATCAATATGACAATTTTTTACATTAATCTTTGTTATTTTGAGTAACAAACAATAAATAAATCATTTATTTTGGACCAAAACTGCTGTACATTTAATAAATCTATCAAACTGCGTAACAGTTTGTCGGTGGGATTAGCACTAATTAGAGAGATAATAGCGACGTTCAATTGCATCGTCCGACACGAAGATGCTAGGACGTATCTTTAGACTTACCTAGATCGTTATTATTGTAAACCACCTAAATAAACCTTTACGGCCTGTTCACGACTTCCACGGTGGTTGGGGCGGTATCGTTAGGCGAGCGCGCGCCGCTATGAACGGTGTATCAGGGCGTGTGCGAAACATTCTCATACTCTAGTTCTTACCACTCGCCGCTGCCACGCTTAGCTATCGCTCACAGCGGCAAGGTTGTGAACGGGCCGTTATATACAGTCCGCTTGCTTAACTACCACCAGGGCTACACGGTCCTTCGAGCCGAATCTTAACCAGCGATCACTAAAAATTCAAAACACTCCCAAATACCGACACTGCTTGTACAGATGTCCTAAAGAAATTTTTATCAAATGAGAAAAATAACTAATGAACAACCATTTCACTGAAACTACCGGACGTACTTGTAAATATGTTATTTTGATCTTATTTCTCCTCAGTTTCCAATATCACAATTCTCATCTCAAAAAAGTACTGTACAAATAATGATTGTGGTTGTTTTCTTGAATTGTCAGGCCACACACGCCAGGCACCCCGTCGGGCGTAGGCGTGGGCATGGGAGTGGGCGTGGGCGGCGTGGGCGTGAACCTGGGCGGCGTGAGCGTCATGGGGCCCGGGGTCAGCTACGTGCAGGCGCCGCATCCTCCGCCTCCCATGGTATGTATCAATTAACGTTTATATTTTATTTATCACAATACAAGTTCAATGTTGTCTCTATCCAAATATGACATCAGGGAACATATTCCCTACATCAGCAGTATAGTTGGCAGAAAATAGGTCAACAATTCCGGGGGTTCTGGTTGATGGAGTGGTGACCACGTACCCGTAGACGCAGCGTGGCAAGGTCTCCCACAAGGTGGACCAATGATCTATAATGGTCGCGAATCCGATGGATGCGAGACGCACAGGATCGGTCGTTATGGCGGCTCTTGGAGGAGACCAATGTCTAACAGTGGACGTCTTTCGGCTGAAATGATGATGGGTCATAAATTAAGTGTCAAGCTACGTTGAACCATAGTTGGGCATCTTGGTCTTTTAAATTATCATGTAAGTGTAGTGTCAAATAAGCCCACAGCATAATGCTGTGGGCTCATTTGACAAAATTCTCTGTTAGGTGTAAATGTACGATTAAACTGAGATTTATGCTAGTGTCTTTCAAATGCTTTGTCAAATCTGATGACTTAAGGGATGGCACCCACGAGAAATTTAGCTTTTTAGTAACTTATTTTGGTCTCTGCTGCATTTTCATACAAACTCGCAACTTGCTGTCAGAAACAAAATTGCGTGTGTATTGTATCTTATGATTAATCTTCATCTTTATGACAAACAAATAAAAAAAGAGTACAAATTGTTAATTAATTTCTATTGACGTTATTGTCTAGTATACAGGATGTAAGAGACAGCCCTCCACATATTTCAAGGGCTTGCTCAGTAGACGAAACTGAACAACCTTCCATAAGTCTTTTTTCAGGAAACGAAAAAAAATTCAGCCAAACACACAAAATAAAAAACTTGATTGGACAGTTTGTATGGAGAGGCCTTTTCATACAAGCTGTCCAATCAAGTTGACCTTACCACACTATATAATTTTGAACTCTATATGAATTATAATACAAATGTTTTAGAATGTCCCCCCCAATTTAGAGTGGAAAGAGCTAAATAACGTAGTGCGCAGCAATGTTACCCGCAGGTGGCCGCGGTGCCGTACGCCATGATGGCAGCCGCCGCCGCCGCCGCGCAGCAGCCGCCCGCCTACCTCCCGCACCCGCACCCCGCCGTGAGTTGTTTCACTTATCTATTACTAACGCTGGAAACTACAGATGCTGCCACGGATCTTGAGCGTTCACTTCCACTTGCGGTGTAGTGAATTACCGGTTCTCTTTAGTGGTATGAAGTAAGACGCCAAATCAAATCAATCAAATCAAAATCATTTATTTCAAATAGACCATTTGCAGGTACTTTTGAATAGTCAAATGTCGGTCAGTTCAAGAAAAGTGAAGCTAAATTACTAATAAAATACTAATAAAGCCAGCGAGGAGTGCAACCCTTATACGGTGATTCGCTCGCCGATGTGTAAGATCGCAAAGTGATCCTCGCTTTTGCCGAGCGCTCATGATTCGTGGTAGTATCTATACCAACCTACCCACAAGTTTTTCATTTTGACCACCTTCAAAAATGAGAATGTTATGAGTAAGACAAATCTACGATATGTGAAGAAATTGAAGACACTTGTAAACTAGACCACTTTGAATACGATTTTGTTTTTTTTATTAAAGTGTCAGCGATCATAACTTGTTTGTGATAGAGAGAGCTATGTATAGCTCCAACTCTATTAGCCTGTAGGCTAATGTATATAATACCATTCGTTTGTCATACCGAGACAGTACCAACTCTTTATGGTTCTTCTCTAACAGAATCAATTTTTATATGCAATATCCACTAATTCGTATACAAAATGGTCTAGCCAACTTTCAGAACAAGCTAAACTATAAAACTAAAATTTTTGGTGACACTCCGAACCTTTTCGTGAATTTGATATATTGATACAACCTAACAAATTTGAACCTAATAATAGGAGATAATTCTATTGGTATACAAAATATGGTTAATGGAGCTTCAATGTTGGGGACGGCAGATGGAGATGGGGTGCGATTGCCGACAGTACGCGCCGCCTATATTCATGGTGCCCGACAAACGGGAGCGCCCCGACGCGGTGAGCACACGACCAGCCGACAACTGGGATTGGGAATTATTTGTGACAATTATCGACCACACCCACTGTCATTTTCAAAGTAAACTCTTCATAATCTTCATCGGATCAACCATATCGCATCAATCCTAAAGCTAACTAAGATCAAAACAGACTTCAGAAAGAAACATATTGAGGTCTTTTCAAGTACTTATGAGTATCTGATCGTCAAATCTTAGACAAGATACTTTTGTTAGTTGATCATAATTACAAGCATCAGTTATAGATATGTGTTTGAGACAACAGATCAGGGGCTTTACCATGACATGTTAAAATGTCAAGTGTACGAGCAAGAAAGAAGAATGGAAGCTATATTGCTCCGTCTTTTCAAAAGGTCCTCAAAAGGATCGCTTTAAAAGCTCGTGGTACAGTCTCGGAACTTCCTTTTAATGCTTAATCACAAAAAACTACATTAAAAAACCTTATCTTCAGAATAAAGTTCAATACTTGTCACAAATAAGTTCCTTGTCCCAAGTGCCGCCCGCGTGCAGTGTTCAGTTTTCAGCGGTGTGTCGTAACTTTGTCATGTACAAACGGGTGCTTGCCTCGCTAACTGCCTGGCTAACCCATCACCACAGATTACATAATAAATGGATACTTTACTATGTTTCTACAAAATCAAATGTTACGAGTCAAAGTTCAGCTTCCATCAAAGCATTGTGACGTGTCTCCTAGACATTAAATTTTTTTAGAAACCTGTTTTTACTAGAGTTCGTCTCTAAGACGAACTCTAGTCTCTCGCTGTAGTCAAAATTGGGCGTTATGTTTGAATACTTACAGAGTGATATCTTAGATCCTTTTTCTAATCTTTGGGCGCATTTAGGCATTTATATTTGAGAGAGAGAGATAATAATCTTTTATAAATGCATGAAAATAAATCAAGTAAATTAGAGTATGGTCAAAATAAATTATGTTGACCAGACTGAACTTAGGCATCCCGAACTATACGCATCTTCGTAAAAATACGCATTTACCATATGATTCCTGCGCATCCAATTGTCCGCAGTTCGGAGCGGTCAAGGTATATCCTCCGCACAGAGGCCTTAACATGACATGCTAAAATGTCAGTCGTGCGAGCGAGAAAAAGGAATGGATCTTATACAGCTCTATCCCTTTAACAGTTGAATTTTCGTGAAATGTATCGCGTTAATAGCTCGTGGTAGAACCTCTGTACTCAATCAACTTTCATAATCAGACTTGCAAATTATTAATCGCTATGTTTTTGTAGAAAAGCAGTGAAGTATCCATTTCCTACATAATCTGTCACCACGTCACACGGTCACAATATGGTCATTAACCGTCTTACCAAACGACGCTAACGCTTTGAGAGTGATTTTCGTTTTTATTAAATAACAACTACAGTGTGTAATAAGTTTAAAGCCGGAACTACATTATATCGACGGACACGTGGGTCACGCCTGATTTGTACGTAGAGTCGCGTCGCGTGGCGTGGATCTAATGTAGCTCTACAAGTTGCCATATAAAATATATGGAGATCGACTCGCCCAGGTCGACGTACCATCGGGGTCATTACTGCCTGATCACTTTAAAAAATAATAATGTTTGTCCTGTATTTTTCTTTATGTGGTGTACAATAAATACTAATAAAAAATTGCTTAAACCGTGCGGCGCGGCGCCCAACCAAACCCTTCTTAGTGATGGTCAGACGAAGTGTCTTTGATGGTACGTGGCCCACGTGTGCCCAATGTAGTTCTACCTTAAGTTTGTTTAAGTCAATATCTATTTCAATGGTATCACGTTATTGTGATTGAAGGCACTTTTGTGGTGTTTCACGTTTGGAAATGTTTGACAACGCTAACACAAAATGTTGATAGAGGAACACAACCTTGAACGAACTTGCTCTTTCTGCCAACATCGGTGTCGTTACGTGTAGAAATATTCCTCGGGATTGTCTAGCAGTGGGACGTCTTCCGACTGGTATTCTTTATAAATTAATTCTGTTATATCACACTAATATTAAAAAGGTCAAAGTTTGTATGTATGTTTGTTATTTCTTAACGAGCTTACAACACTATATGAGGAGTATGGTCACTTGGAATAATATTACACTTCCATGCAGGCGAAGCCACTGACAGAAGCTAATAAATTCATATTTTCTTAAATAGTATTGTTATTCATTATAAAAAAAAAAAAAAAAATGATAAAAACTACGATTTTGTGTTTCTCACAAATCCACAATCTGTACTTGAAGAGGAAACTAGATAATGGTTTGAACTCCAATGAAATGATTGCACTGTTAATTAGGGCTTTTTATCAAGATAGTGTCAGATTAGGTGTGGTTATTAAGAACTTGCTTTTGCCCGCAGCTTCGCCTGTGTAAATAAAATATTATAACATAATTTTTTTTTTGCAATCGGACCGGTTTTCACAGATTAGCTCCTACAAACAAAAAAACAAACTTTACTTCTTTATTATATTAGTGTAGATTGACCGACAAGACAATAATTTTGTGGGTTTTCATTCTGTTTCCTGATAGGTACTACCTAGGGGTCTTTAAAGTCAAGAATGGATGGGTTACTTCTTGGCAAGCGTACTTCGGTGACGACCATATTGATTGGGATAGTCGTCAAGTGCGAGACTATTAATTTATTTTTTTATTAAAAGTTATATGACTCAGAAAATGAACAGCTCCCTAGCCAAGTCACAACCGTTTCGCTTGTTTTGAACGCTTCGAGTTGGCCACGCTCTCAATTCTTTTGTTCTAACCACGTGACTGAGCGTTGAGATGACGTCATGACTACTGGCGTTAACGATTGCAGATTATCAATTGTGCTAGGGGCACAGATCACTCTTCAAGTGTTCTGTGACGTTGGTACGTGTACTGGACCAGTTTTCTTCAACTGCTATTGCCATTATTTAATTGTAAGCTCTTTTAAAGACTGAATGTGCTAGATAAGAGTTGCAGTGTGCTTACGTCAGTCAGTGGGCGAACAACCGAGCTCTGGCTGGGCATCG
Organism: Mythimna lalbum; assembly: GCA_949319445.1. NCBI lineage: Eukaryota > Metazoa > Arthropoda > Insecta > Lepidoptera > Noctuidae > Mythimna > Mythimna lalbum. The sequence continues at coordinate 10,432,039 of OX439364.1, forward strand.
TTACCACCTCTGGCACTGTCTCAATTCCTCAGGGCTGCAGGATTGTTTAAAGGAGTTACCGCAGCCCTGAAACGCAAAGGGCAACTGAAGGAACAAGGGTGGGTTTTAGACAGTAAAACTCGGACACTCCCTCTCGCTCCAGCCAAAGCAGGAACAGCCGGCACAGTTACTGTCTCAATTAAACGATAGGCTTACAATTAAGAACTTGTCAAACGTCGGCTCGAAATGAACTAAGAAATTACGTTACATTCACTCATGTAGTCAGCTGCCGTGTAAATGGTACGTGAACCGAGTGTTTAATGAGCTAATCACAGCGATAAGTGCTCATTATAATTAATTACATACATAACAAAATATAGGGAATGTAAATATAAAAAATAAACAGTTATAAGATATTAACAATAATTTATTCTTTGTTTCTTAGTCTTTAAGTCGTTCATATTTATAAAAATACTAACATTTATGTTGTTTGTCGTGGTTTTTTATGTTAATACCAATTGATTGTGGTTTTAAGTGCACTAAACTATTAATTACATAACAAATATGGATTTCACCATACTATCACTTACTTCCAAACAAAATAGCATATAATTTCATATAAAAAATCTACTTAAAATATCTTTAGTCGTCCAACATACAATTTCACTTATAAAAAATCTAGTTACACACTATTTTAACTTATATTCTTTCCTCAGGCCGTAAGCCAACCAACTGCTCAGATATATCCCATAATTTGGCTGCCAAGTCCTCATTTCTTGCCTTCATACCCATGTAACCTTCTCTACAATCAACAAAGTACCCTCCACTCGTTTGATCCATATCATCTGAGATCGCTAGGTACAAAGTCGTCTGCGCACCCTCTACTGGGTTTTTGAAGAACGAGTAGAAAACCATAGTCCGTAGCTTTTCGAATATAGTTGCTTTGTAGAAACTTGTGTTGACGTGACCGGGATGAAGGCTGTTTACGACCACATCGGTGTCTTCTAACCTCCTTGCTAACTCGTTGCTAAACAGTATGTTACATAGCTTACTGTCGCAGTAAGTTCTCATGTATGAGTGAGGACTGTTCAAATCGCTGATACTACCAAACCTATGCAGCGTTGACGTCACAATAATAATCCTACTAGGTGCTGACTTTTTGAGTAACGGTACCAACAGTAGAGTCAGCAGGAAAGGTCCGAAGTGATTGACCTGCATGTCCCTGATCAATCCATCTTCAGTCTGGTCTCTGTGAACACCGCTGGCACCGGCATTGTTAATCAAAATGTCCAATTTAGCTTCGGCTTTAGTAAAATCTTCAACGAATTTTCTCACAGAGGCGAAGGAACTTAGATCTAAATGCATATATCTGATGCTGCGGTTCTTAGTCTTCTTGATTATGGATTCTACAGCTTTCTGTCCCCTTTTCTCATCTCGACATCCTAATATCACTTTGGCGCCTCTACGGGCCAGTTCTAAGGCGGTCTGGTAGCCAATCCCGCTGTTTCCACCTGTCACGATCACCACTTTACCACTCATGACATTGTCGGAGTAACACTTCCCGTTTGTTATTTTGTTATAAGTTTTAATTAGGATCAGTCCTATAATCAACCACACTAGCCACATTTCGACACAATGGTGTTATTAATTCTGCAATAAAACCTACTTTTTGTGTTCACAATCGTTCGAAAATTCGCAGAATGGATATACAATATTTGCACAGATGAAATCACTATGTTATTCAATAATGTGGTGTGTGTCGCGTCGTTCCCGCAATGTCACTGAAAGATTTATCTGTACAAATGTCAAATCATGTGAACTAATTATCAGCTGCGGCCGCGTGGCTGTTATCAAATTATCGTTATCCAGTCTATATTGTAAATAGCTTGCATCCGTCCGGCTGTTCGGCATCGGTCAATCGTGTTGAAAGTTCCAAGTCAATCTAAGAAATATTTACTTGCATTTATTGGTTTTTTATAGTTTATCTCATTGAAATGTTCTTAAAACGTTCTCATTATTCTATTTCAAATACAATTAAAGAAAGACTCGATGTTTTAAAAATGATTTGGTGTACTACTTTCTCCTCAATTTATTGTTAATACTGACTGAAAAGATTATTACTTACTATCTGTAGTTTATGATATCGATTATAGATATGAACGTTTCTAAAATATTTGGAGGCGATTAAACGATAACAATGCTTCAAAATTGCTCAAAGTTCAATGAAAAAAGTTAATTTGCTAAACGGTTGCAAATTTATTTAAAAAAAAAAAAGGTTGCTACCCGCAGCTCCATGAATTAGTACTTTCTACCTTTCAGAGGTGATTCCCCCACAAAATTACCATTTCAATATTTCAACTGTTTTTCACTTTTTTCCTTTTAATTGAAAAATTTTGCTGTTTTTCACTTTTTAGTAAGATTAACGAACAGGAATTGATACATATACAGGTACATATATAAAAAAAGAATTGAGTTTTTAGATTATCAGTCTTGCGTTACATGCCCTATGTATAAAACTGTATACCAGGTTTTAAGTACCTACTAATGCAAGCATTCGTAATCCCCGTTCCGCACAGATGTTGAGTCTCAGTATAAGATCAGAGATCGCGACTTTACTCCCCTCGTTGATAACCGAATTAAGCGAACTGTATCTCAAAGTATCATAAATTAATCTTGTATCTAAACAAATCTAAAGATCAACTAAGCGAGTGATTGCTTAGATGATCGTTTTTTTTTTTTTTTTTTTTATTCATAATAAGAAGGGCTTTGTCGCACATGCGATTATGCCGCCCTGGTTGGTTTAACAAAATCATACAATTATATATTTAACCTAACCTTAACTTAGTTAGTTTGTAAAGAATTCTAGCTGCATCAGACAGGGGTGCAGCTAGAACACTGTTACAGTAACCTATCTCGCCAATTCTACACTCTAATCTATTTCTATATTCCTCGTTCCGGACACATTCGGTTAATATGTGATAAACATCATCAACGGAATCGATACAAAATTCACAGTTAGGCGTAGTTGATTTTGCCATTAGATATAAGAACTTATTACACGGAATGTGTCCGGATCGAAGTCTTAGCGCAATAACGGTGTCACATCTGTTTAACTGCTGATTATCTATCCACGGTGAGCTCAAGGGATACGGCTGGATCGTTTTGTACCAAATTCCTTTATCTTTTGCCCTTTTATTAAAGTATTCTTTCCACAACAAATAACAATCCCGTTTGACTTGAGGTATAAGGTTGGTGAAATAAGGAGACAAGTTAATAGGAATTCCATCACATATGGCCTGTTTGGCTAATAAATCAACAATGTCGTTCCCTTTTATTCCGATATGTGATGGAATCCATTGAAGAACTATTTGTTTTCCATTAGATTGAAGTTTTAAAATACTTTCCAGTATAGTATAGGCTATCGGTGTTCCTCGAAATGTCGAGGTACACCGAGCCAAATGTTGGAGTGAACTTTTGGAGTCTGTGAGAATTACAATATTTTGTTGATTTATTGATTCTACATAAGACAGAGCCTCTGCGATCGCAATCAGTTCTGCTTCCATTATACATACACTGTCACTAATTCGAAACTTCGCGGAGTTTCCCTCAGAGTCAAAGAAGGCGGCTCCCACGCCGCCACTATCCTTAGATCCGTCTGTAAATATTTTGAAATATGTTGAGTATTCTGAGGTAATGTAATTGATAAATAGATTTCTCAAGCTAACGGAATTGTATTGCCTTTTTGGTTTGGTCATAAAATTTACATCGAATTTAATAAAATTGTTGCTATCTATACTGCTAACCCATGTATTCAGAGAAAACATATCTAATTTATTACTGCAATGAATTTTAATAGTGTGTAATGAGTCATGAACTAATATTAACAGAGGAATTCTTTTGTTTTGCCAGTATGAAGAATTATTACATAATGCGGATAACTCGGAAAGTAAGTTGATACCTCCAGAATTTGCTTGCAAGGCTTTCGTTTTAAGCCAGAATTTACTAGCTAAGAATCGTCGACGTAGATATAGCGGTTGCAGGCATAACTCGCTCTCCATCACGTGAATGGGTGTAGTTTTAATAAAACTACCCACTATCCTCATGGCTTGATTTTGTACTTTATTCAATTTTTCTAAATGGGTTTTGGCACTGTTGTCATATAAAAAACTTCCGTAATCAATACGGCTTCGAATTAAAGATATAAAGAGTTTTCTTAAATATTTTGGATGTATTCCCCAAGTTGAACCGGCTAATACTTTAATAATTTTAATGAATTTGAGAACTTTTTGGCAAACCTCATTAATGTGTTTTCCCCATCTCAGAGAACGGTCCAACCACACACCAAGATATCGAACCGTGTCAACTACCTCCAATCTATCACATCTAATTGATAAGTTAATTGAAAGTTTCTTATAGCCTCTGTTAAAAATGCAAATCTTACTCTTATTAGGTGATACATTTAGATTTAAATTATCAAATTGACTACATAAAATATTCAACGCTTCCTGTAACTGGGTGGCTGCTTGATCAAGGTTGTGAGAAGTCATGTAAAGAACGAAATCATCGGCGTATTGCGAGATAGATACGGATCTAGGTATTGATTTACAAATACGAATAGTCGCAATATTAAATAGCAGTGGTGATAAGGGGTCACCTTGAGCCAAGCCCTTTCTGACAATTCTAGTGACGGGTTTCTCTATTCCATTAAGCGTTAAATATCTTTCTTTAAGAAACTCCCACAGATATCTACAGTATTGCGCTCCCACTCCAAGTTGGTCCAATGTTAACAGAAGAGTAGTGACGTCAACATTATTGTACGCGTTATCGATATCGACGAAACATCCGACCGTTACAAGTTTTTTTGAGAACCCAATTTGTATTTTAGAGGTTAGTAAATTTAAGTTGTCTAAACATGAACGCGCTTTCCTGAAACCTATAGTTTCTTCAGAAAAAAGTCCTTCTTTTTCTAGGTACCACTCAATTCTTTTATTGATAATGGAATGGAAAATTTTACAGAGACACGACATTAATGCAATAGGTCTTATTCCGGCAGCAGAAGTCAAATCTCGGCCTGGTTTCGGGATTGGCACTATCCGAATTTGGCGCCATTGCTCAGGAACAAAGTTTAGAGACAAAAATAAATTGTAAAGTTCTATCAAAATATTTTTAGCGATATAGGGTAAATTTTTAATCATTGAAAAAGAAATATCATCGCAACCCGGTGCTGTATCTTGCGGTTTAACACATTTATCAAACTCTTGTCTAGTTATAGCGACTTCTAATATATGATTTTGGGAACAAAAGGATGGTAATGGGGGGCATGAAAAATCAGGAGCTAAATTCAAAAGGACTTGTTCAGCCAACGTCTCATTCAGCTGAAATCCAGCTGAACGGTATCCTTTCAACCAGCGCATGCGTCGCCACATGTCACTCGCCGAAGTTCCCTCATCCACTGACGAACAAAACTTACGGAATCCCTCATTACGAGCATTTCTCGTAAGCTTTTGGGCTTCTCGAGTTTTATTTTTTAATTTTTGTAAGTTATCTGGAGTTGGATTTTTCCTAAAGTGCGTTAAAGCCAATCGTCTTTCGGCCACCGCTTTAGATAACATTGGAGACCAATAAGGTTTTGGTTTGAATTGACTACTGGGATTTTGGTTAAATTTAAAATAAGGAATATTTGCATCAGCCGCTGTATTAATTATATTTAAAAAGAAATTATACGCTTCTTGGGGGTTAACAGGCAATGTATATTCAGTTAATGTTTCTTGAATATAATTACGGTAATTTACCCAATTGGCTTTTTTAAAATTTCGTTTTTTAACGATGCGTGGTACACAGTTATCCACTGTCCTAAGTTTGATTATCATGTGGTCACTGCCTAAGGACTCATTAGTAACGTTCCAGTCAAACATTAACGATACGTCTGAAGACACTATAGACAGATCAGGGGCCGACTCCTGTAAAATACCATTAACTAGCTTTACACGAGTCGGCTTCGCATTGTTCAAAGTAACAAAATTATGATCAATTAAGGAGTCATAAATTTGAGTACCTCTTTGATCTGTTCTCGTGGACCAACTTGAGTGATGACCATTATAATCACCTAAAATAACAGTTTTTGAGTTAGCGATAGTAAACAACGAATCCCAGTCATTTTGTGTAGTACGAACATTAGGTGGGCAATAAATTGAAATCACGTTTTGAATGGAAGTACAATTAAAAATTCTGACATGGACCATTTCAATACACGAATTTGAAATAGTAGTGTGACACTGTTGAGCCTTGATAGATTTATGGGTTAGGACTGCGACTCCTCCATATGAGTCAGGTCTATCGCAGCGGAACACATTATAATCCTTTACACGAAAATCGCATCCGGAATCTAACCAAGTTTCACATAACACTGCAATATGAACCTTTTCTAAAAATAGAATTTGTTCCAAATCATTTTTTTTAGGTAGCACACTTTGTGAGTTCCACTGTAAAATATTTATTTTAACAGTCTTCATTTTGGAAATATTTTTTAAAACAAGAAAAATCTTTAGGTATTATCTTATTAAGGAAACGGGATATTGCCCACTCAACGCTAATTTGAACTATAGTTATTATTTTAACCTTAAAATTATAATTTCTCACGAATAAAATGTGTTTGATTTTATCTACCAGCCATCGAAAAGAGTTATCTTCCTCCGAGTCCTCATTTTTACCATCCTCCTCTTCATCACTTACGTTTCCCCTGCACATATCCTCCTGAAGGTCCATAGAACACTCCTGGTTATGGGAAGCTTCAGTTTGAAACGTTTTCTTTTTTTGTTTATTCTTCTTCCTTTTCTTTATTGTTTCTTCATCTTTTCCTGTCTGCGCTTTATCCATTTGTGGTCCATTTCTACTTGGTTGTCTGTTTTTGGTATCTCTTTGGAGGGACATAGTTTCTTTACTTGTTACAGGGCATGCAGTTTTTTGTGCGTAGGTAGCTTTTGATTGTAACACGGGTGACATAGATGTACTTGAGGTAGATGCTTGCGTGACTTGAACTGTCTCATAAGGTGGTGAGAGTCTCTGCTCACTGATGTCCGCCTCGCAAGAGGGTGCCGGGGGAGGTACATACATATCCAGTGCTTTTCTATATGAAACATTAAATTCGCTCATAATAGTACGTATTTTCTTTTCTTTAACGTACACTGGGCAAGTTTTGTCCAATGCCATGTGATTTTTTGTGCAATTCACACACTTAAAATGAATTGTTTCGCAGTTACTGTGTTTGCCTCCGCATTTTGGACATATAATTTTCGTTGTGGGACACATTTTAGCTGAGTGACCATACCTCCAGCACCTGGAGCATTGGGTAACAGGAAAAACGTACGGTTCTACCTGTACTCTCATTTCGTAGATGAGTACATATGTTGGCAACGACGGCCCTTCAAAACCTATTCTCCATGTCTCACTGTCAGTCCAACTGTCTGCTTCTCTGTCTCTCCGTTGTAGGCGTTTCACATTCACAACATTACATAGACTTGATAGACATGCACGTAACTCATCCTCAGAAATGTCTAAGCCGATATTTTTAATGACCCCATATGATAAACCTACTTCAAAAGGTCGCTGGAACCTCCATCCTAATTCTTTGAAATGTTCGGAATTCACCAACTTCTCCGCGCTGTCGGCATTATCAACTTCTATAATAATTTTGTATGGATTTATATGTTTAACTTTTGATATATTCATTATTTTTTGTTCTTTAAATAGTTTTGCAAGCGCAAATTGTTTCGGAAATTTATCTTTGCAAGTGACACGTAATTCCGTAATTCCTCTTACAAGTCTCATTCTGGATTTACTACTCCTAACTTCAGTCCATTCATCTTCTTCCCTTCCTCTTTTTATAGGTCGCGTACTATCTCTCGACGTCTCATTTCCCACAATCTCAAATAAATGTGTTAGGTCTTCTAAATGTGTGTTTTCTTCGTCCTCCATAATAATGTTGATTACCTCTTCATTATGATTTTCACCTGTACTCATTACGCATAAGGTGTAGATTCGCGCGAACGATAACCGGTTCGGCCGCGTGGCCGACCGTTTATTGAGCAATAGATATTACGATGTAATTAGCTAATGACTTTCTGCACAAAACGTCCTAGCCACACCGTACGCGCTTCGACACTGTTAGATGATCGTTAGACTTGTATAGATTATAATCGTGAATAATACAAGAGTGAATAAGATAGTACTTACTAGATAAGCGTGCTCCATCGTCGACCACATCGTCGCTTTCCATCAGGTGAGATAGCGGTCAAATGCGAACCTATCAACAATAAACAAAAAATATCTCAATATTGAAAATTTCAAAACCTCGCTTTGTTTCAATCTATTGTTATGTTAAGTTATGTTAGTTAGCCCATTTATGTCCCACTGCTGGGCGAAGGCCTCCCTCTCCCTTTTCCACACACGTCTGTCTTCGGCCATTGCGGGCCAGTCCCTCCGGTACTTATCAAGCTCATCTCTCCACCTTCGCCTTGGTCTGCCGCGATGTCGCCTTGCGTTCAATGGGACCCAATAAGTGGCTCTTTTAGCCCAAATCTAAATCTATTAATTAGGATAAATTGTGCTCATCCAAAATAACAAATCAATGTTGAAAACTACAGAATGACTGCATACATTTTAGATATCCACTTGTAGGTATCGATTCACATACGGATCTAGGTATTTATACACAATCTCGGGCTATCATCGGATATAAGCGAACTAATTAATTTATGATCTCTTGATGATCGATGATGGTAATACGAATAAGTTTAGGCAATTATTATGAAAATAATAAAATAAAACACTATAAGTTAAAACCCAGTATGACTTAGAGAATTAATCTTATAATGCGGAAACGTTCGCTGTCAGAGCCGAGAACTAACTACAAGTCAATCGTACAACTGCTACTTGGTGCCGCAGTTCTAAATATCTTAATATCATCCCTTAGGCCTATTGTTCACGGACGCGTAGCTTCATAAACGCGTGTTCGTCATTATACGCTTGGTACCTGCGTGAACCTTACAATGCGTTCCAAATGATAATATGATCGATTGCCATGTTGTGACGTCACGATTTATTGTATGAAATTTTTCAACTTCAAAGGCTACACAACAAAAAGGCTGGCTTCTACCTCGGTCAGAGATTAAGCATTGCCATACAACGTGGCAATGCCGCCAGCCTTTTGGGCATACTTCCAGTCGACAGCGATGCGGAGGAGTTTTTTGACGTCATATTTAGTTTATAATTTAATTAGTTCCAAATGTAAAATTTACCAAAATAAAAATGTTATATTATTAAAAAAAAAAAAAAAATATTTACGAACTGTGAAGGAAACAGGTTTAATCAGAATGCAGTTCTTCAATTTTGCCAAAAGTTCTTCGATTTGACAGTATGACGTCACGCCAAAACACCGCAATCGATCCTATTCTCATTTGGAACGCATAGTACATAAAAAACTATCGAAACTGTCAACGAAGCAGTCGCGTCGTACCGTCATGTAGCGTCTATGATGCCACGTGTCAATGGACAGTAAGCCACATGTTTTGTATGTAAGCTTCACGCAAGCGTACACCATAACGACACCAGAACGCGTCTATGAAGCTACGCGTCCGTGGACAGGTCTTATTCTCCTAAAGGGCATCATAACATCATATACATATAGTAACTAACAAACGATTTCCTAAGGTCAATCGACAATACGCAGCTTGTAATTATAAAATGCGACCTTTGTGGAAGCTCCGTTGAGGTCGCGTGGCATAGCCTGTACCCCTAGCCAAGTTGCTAATCTGCAATAGTTAACGTTAGTAGAAAGCTTCAAATGTACGGGAATGACGCGCTCTCAACGCTCAGTCACGTGGTCAGAACAAAAGAATTTGCGGCAAGGTCAACTCGAAGCGTTCGACGCAAGCGAAACGGTTGTAACTTGGCTAGGGGGGCTGATGTAAATCTATTCTTGGTTTGAACACGCTGCAGTCACGACATGAACATAGTTACAATGGGCGTTACTTTGTAATTATTTTTCCCTCGAATGGCCAAATTAATCACTTCAAATCTAAGCATGCTGCAACAACAATAATATTATCCCCAAGTTAATCATTTGTGATGTGTCAACAGCTGGCATATGGAGCCATGGGTGGCGGCGGAGGAGTCGCGGGGGTCACAGGGGGCGGCGGACAGCCCCCCATGCAGTCGCAGCAGCAGAGGAACTTCAGAAAAGGTATGCAAAGTGTCTCTACCCAATGCTGTTCATTAACAGGTTTATTTAACCTAGGGGCCTTAAGGTGGTGCATCACGACTCACATTTTCACTGTTTTTCATACAACCGCTCATAACTGATTATGACGTTATTACACACTTTTCATTAGATATTTTGGAAACACAGAACCAATTTCTAAATTTGTGTAAAACTAATCCAGTAAAAACCTTTGAAAATGTCCTATTTTGTATGAACTTTGACACTTCATAATTTGTCTAAAAATTAAAAAAGTCAAAAAGTAATCCTCTAGAGACCTTGCAAATTTTATTAAGATTCTAAATGATGACAACTTTTTCCAAAAACTTTTAAGGGTTTAAAAAAAACAGCTATTTCCTGAAGCAAGTTTTGTGAAATTTTCGAGTAAATCTCGGAATTACCGAATACTAACAGAGTTTCAAGGCGTTAGCTCACTTTTTTTGCGTTGTCTTTTCGTCAAACATCGCGTTGGATTGCATTAAATGAAGTAACAAGCTTTTAAACCATTTTCGATGTTTACGATAAGCGAGTGGAGAAGGACCCTCTTAAGTGAAAACTCGGGTTGCAACGTCGTCCTATACACCTAGTTTAGGAGTCAGAGTACCTACCTATATATATGTGACTTTGTAATAAGTCAATTAGTTCATAGTCTTATGATGTAACTGCTGTTTTTGTGTGAACTAAATTTATTTATTTACTTATTTATGCTCCAAAAGCAGTTTTCGTCACAATGTGTTGTGCGTGAAAGCGTAACGTGTTGAAGAACATGGCCTTAATCTTCCTCTATCGACAGGAGTATCACTAATGTGTTGATTGAAAAGCTATCAATAAGGTAGTTTTCAGGGTCAAAATAACTACATTTTATTTAGTTCTTATTTTAGATTATAGAAAAATATTGGACACGTATTTTTTCTTTTTTCGATTCAACAAAAAATAACAAAGACATAGGTCATTAAAGTTACGTGTGACGTCACCCCGTGCTAAAAAAGCAGCACGGCGTGACGTTACACGTAACTTTAATGGGCTATATCTTTGTAATTTTTGGTTTAATTTACAAATAAGAAAATACGTGTCCCTTATTTTTGAATAATCTAAAAGACTGACTAATTACCTTTTCTTACGGCAGCTAGCCTATTATTTTGTATTGAACTTAAATAAAAAAGATTCAGATAGTCTAACAGAAGTATCGTTTAACTGAAATAATAAAGCCAAGACTACTGCAACAATGAGACAAGCAAAACATACTCAGGAAGAGTACAAAATGTCATGTGTGTTGTGTTAACATACGTTGAATGTGTAGTGGGCGTAGGTTCGGGCATGCAGGTGGCGGCGGCGACGGGGCAGCCGCTGCTGGCGCCGGCACCCATGCAGCAGTTCGTGCCCTACCCGCACCCGCACCCCGGCCCGCACCCCGCGCAGCCGGCGCTGCAGTACCAACACATGGTGAGTATTACACATTCTTTCAATTATTTACATGACCAAAAATAATTTTTAGTCACAAAAAAGGTCTGATCTGTTCGCAAATTAAGGTATTGTTACGTACGTGGGTAACCAAATGCCAATTTACCAATAGAGAACTTTATTCAACAGAAACAATAAGTAATTAGTCCAGTCAACAATAATCCAACTCACAATCAACACTAGAGTACCGTTACACTATCGCTTGGGTCGTTAGATAAAATCACTTCGCACACTTATGTAGATCGCTCTTGTTCGCAGTCGAAATCAAAACTGACTCACTTCCGTTCGGGGGCTGGTAATTATATGCAGAGCAAAAAAAAATTCTAGATACTGACATCTCAGGATAAATCCAGAAAATTAGAGTCGCGTCGCGGGGCCATAAATAATTTTTATTGCGAGTCACTTTCATGCGAATTTCGACTCTATTGTTAATAGCGGAAAGTACCATTTCCCTTATCTACCTACATACCTACTAAATAATGATAGTAGTAGGTTAACCTACTTGTGAAAGATTGTTCCAGATCTTGCCAGGCTAGTTACGTATTTTTGTTCTAGAGCTTTCGAACAGCAATGCGTTTTAATTATTCGTTGCTATTCTTTATTTTGTCGGAGATATAACGTGTTGAAGTTTAACGGCGTAACAGTATGATTCCGAACTCGACAACAAGCTGCAGTGTTTTTGCCGCATTGCTGCCACACATTGCCACACTGCCTACATTGCTGCCGCGACATTGCTGCCTAGCTCGGAATGTAATCTAATATAAGCTTATAGAAATTGTATCGGGACCAGTAGTGTCGCGGCAGCACTGCTGCGTGCAGCGTGGTTCGGAATCATACCTTTATGTGCTTGTAGCGACATTAATGTTACATATGAATTAACTTTCAAAATCCTAATACGCATACGCAGCTACAGTGTCATGGTTTCCCTAATGTATGGTTGTGGTGCAGGTGCGCATGTACCACGGCGGCGTGGGGCAGGCGGTGGGCTCGGTGGCGGGCGGCGGCGAGGTGGGCGTGCCGGGCGTGCAGGGCTACGCGCCGCCGCCCGCGCCGTCCCCGGCCGCCGCCTCGCCCGCGCTCTACCCGCCGCCCTCGCCCGCGCACACGCCGCACCCGCACCAGCACCAGCACCCGCACGCGCATCATCATTACCAGCAGCCACCTTTCCAGGTAACTCCCCAAACGTCTCATGATTCCGCTTTTAGGTTGAAGAATACACCACTACTCTGAAAACGGTGAAGGAAAACATCGTGAGGAAACCGGCATGTCCTGGAACCAAAAATTCGAAGACATGTGACATCCACCAACCCGCACTGGGCCTGCGTGGTCGATTACGGCCCATTCCCTCTCTAAGAGACCTCTCTTGGAGAGGGAATGGGTCCCAACAGTGGGAACATTACAAGGCCGACTATGCTATGCTTATGTACCTATATTGAAATAGTTGTATATGTTTGTCCCGGCCAGGCATACCACCAGGTGCTGTGCCCGCTGATGGGCCCGGGCGCGTCGGGCAGCCACCACCACCACCACCACCACCTGGCCTACCTCAACCACGCGCCGCCCACCGCCTCCCCGCCGCAGCCGCACCCGCACTCGCTACAGGTAACCAGCTCACTGCGCACGAACATGGACCTATATGAACATGAATGGCGCGGCTAACACAAGTCCAGCGACGGTTAGCAATTATATAATAATAACGTGACCTTATATCAATGGCCTTATAGCCAAAAGCTTCGACGACCATCTGTCGAAGCTGTCGTTGCGCGGTTGGATCAAGGGCCTGATATAGAAGGCAGTACACCTCGATACGGCTCGCGTTGTGAGGTTCTTATCTCTGGATCCTTAATACCAGTAGCTTGGACCTTGCTCCGGACACCTACGATCTGCAATTTTTTTTAATGTGTTTTTTTTAAATGTATTAAATATGTACAGAAAAGAAATAAAGAGAAAATAATAATAAAAATATTAAAATTATTTTTATTATGTTTAGTCTCCTGTCTCGTCAAGTAATTTATCCATTGTTTCTCGTCAAGTTCATTTACATATATGTGGATTCCTCAATCCCACTAACACTTTTGTCAGTGGGATTGAGGATCTTATGCTACTAGAATTATTACCAAGGTTAACATTCAGATTTATTCACTATTTCGTGTTAAGTTGCCAGCTTTGTCCTTGACAAACATTTTTATATCGTTCGTGAATATTCGATTGAGGATAAGCATTATCATGTATTAAAAGACCATATGATATATGTTAGATAAGTTACCATCAAGGTAATTTTGCCAGTAAGGTTATCTTGCACAGCACTTAACATCACTTTAAAATGAAGAAATTAAACATGTGATGTACAGTGAGCCTTGGGTAGGTCGCTGTCCGTCCGGCCGGTAACTGTCCGGACCGAGCCCAAGACGTCGACGGCGCGCACTGTTCCCGCGTGCCTCAAGGAGTTGTCAGCAACAAGAGGGGCCCAGCTGGGTTTTCTACTGGGGCCAGGGTTATCCGAAAGGAAGCTCGAGCCTCAGTATGAAGAGACTAGAAGGAATGGGGTGGGTTTTTAGTCAGTAAGAGTCTGACACTATCTCCCGCTCCACACAAGAGCGGGGTTTTCATTGGATGACTTTTCCCACCGGAAAAATAAATAAATATGTGATGTGGAATTGACAACGGATGTTTCATGCATGTTTTTTACTGTGTGCAGTACTATAGGTACTCTTTGTCTCGTCAGAACTTTACCGGTGAGTGCACGTGCACCGCCTGCTGGCGTGCTTGATGATTCCAAGCTGGATCTAGTGCATTTCATACACGTTCGTTCAATGTGAGTTGTCTTCCGTATTAGTAGAATCGACAACGCGTACTGGCAACACTAACGCCCCTTCTGAAACACCGCATCTTATGTTCCTTATGGGCACGAAATAGATAACTACAGGAAGTAGGCTCTACATAACGAGCGCAAACGTACGGAGAGATACTAACCACGCGTATATGTATATACATACATACGCTACTAGCCGAGTTCATAGTGGTTGAACTGCCTCGTAGCCAAGTTAGAGAGCGCGCTTACTGGCCGAGCGTCGGTTTCGCGAGACGTATATCGGCAGGTGGAGCATTCCTTTGCCGCGTTTCCATCTGCTAGCAAATAACATGCAAGTCGAATCACATTGCGTGGTACAAACGATCGCTTGATCATATTATACCTCAGTAGCCCGCAATGTAATGTAACTTGCATGCAAGTTGCTTGCAGGTGGAAACGCGACTTTTGATATAGTTTGAATTCGATATAGTTTTAATGATGTTGTGGCCGCTTTGTATTCTCTGGTGATAAGTAGCTATGTGTGTGTGGCGCAGGGAGTGCTGCTGCCGCCCAGCCACGGGTCGTCGGGCGGCTCCACGACGCCGGGCGTGGGCAGCGGCGGCGCGCACCCGTAACGCTCCCTGGGCCGGGCCGGCGTGCTGGACTACGGCCTGTACGTGCAGTTCGCGCGCCAGCTGCGCCTGGAGCGCCTGCGCGCGCACACGGTGGAGCGCCTGGAGCTGCGCTTCCGCGACGCGAGGTGACTCAGTGCCTAGTGCCTAGTGACGAGTGACGAGTGCCGAGTGACGCAGTGCAGTGTTGTAGGACCGCCCGGACTGAGTGCGCCCTAGCGTATGCTCATATTATTTCCTTGCTTCTATTCTCATTTTCATATTACTACCGATGTAATTATATTAAAGGAAATAGTCTATGTCGGATTTACATGTAAATAGTCGAAGTAAGCTATTCGTTGTAATTAAATTTCAATCCGATATATCGTGTAACTTTCATTATGTTGCGATGTACTGAGTTACGATCACCAGTTGATGATATAGATATTGAACGTAGATCAATAGCGATGTTATTATAACGCAATGTATTATAGAACTGCTGGAGGTCTCTGCCAACTGAATCATTGTGAAGGTATTGCTTGCGAACAGTCGCTTCTTAATTTTGCTGCTGGCAGCATCACTTTTGTTTTGCGCTCTCGTAGAGAAACACCCAACTGATGCGCTAGTACGAAATACTTTCTCAATTATTTGTACACTTGTAATTTTATATATATTCTGACCTAAATGAACTCTATAAGAATTTGGAGTAACAAAATTTGAATAAAAAGTGCACTTGCAAAGCTTTTTTATGTAATTTTTGGTAACAAAAGTCCATGGAGACTTATTTGTGGGGGTAGAAGGACGCGGGAAATCCATGCAGGTTTACTTCAAAAAGCGCTTCTACCTCCGCTCTGTGTTGTTACAATTTGTAAGCAGATATTTTTTAATTTTTTTATCAAAATTAGCACGTAGACTAGGAGGCCTTCATGTTTTTATTAAAAAAAGTCATCATCGTCGCGAATAATTAATTGTACTTTTAACGCCATCAAAATATTTGGCGATATTCAAGTATTTGTTAGGTCGCGTGACGTCATCATTGTGCGTAGTCTTACAACTCAAAGGGTGACGCCGCTGTAATATTTTTCTAACTTTAAAATACAACGTAAAGTAATAACTTGTATGCCTTCTTCGTATCGATACGTTCATCGCAATAATTGATGTTTTTTGTATTAGTTTTACTCGGTATTTTCACGTGACAAGACATTTTCGAGTTTTAATTGATATTGTTTGTTACATAACTTTAGTGAATTACATAAACTCTAGCACTGTAATAAAAAATACGAAATTTTCCATTTTGGACATAAATGTACTAACTTCTCCACTATCATAATTTAAAATGACGCTGATTATTGTGATATATACCAAAGATATGAGAACATCTATTCTTCACACTGTAGTTGCCAATTTTAAATAAAAACCATAACTTATTGAACAATTTAAAAAATGGGTTCAATTTTGTATTAAATTAAAGTTGTCACGTGAAAAAACGGAAAATGTGTATTATCTTTGAAATAATATGAATACCTGACCATTCTTTCAACATTTTGAAAGTTTAGTCAGTGTTGCCATTCACATAAAACACTGTTAAAAATACTTTAGTTAGTTTAGCACGGCGGGGAAAAATATTAAATATTTAAGAATGGATGGAAGATTGTATGTGTATGTGTGTATAAGAAAATAGTGCGTCTTGTACGGACGGGGTGTGGTTCGCCCTCGCGCGGGCGGACATATGTATTATAATTAGATAATTCACTCTCTATCATACTTATCGATAGAAACTGGGAGGAATTTGATAAATAACTCGACAGTTAATATATGTATTGTAAGTCAGGCACACACCACGCGAAGTAAGGTGCATGCCAGTTTTTTATAAAAAAATGAAATAAATCGAACTAAATATCATAATAATGTTTGATACGAAATAGTCTACAACTATTATTAATAGAAGAATTTTATATTAAGTACATGATATTTATCGGTAAAAAAATCCTTTTGTACTAAAAGTAGTAATTATGAAATTCCTCTCGGTTTTTGTGGGTAACTTTTGTTTCCTCGGTTATAACGACGCCGACGGCCGCCATGCTGAGACAGCGGTCAGCTCGGCTACTGTATTTATTTAGGTTTAGGGTTTATTATTGTGAAGGTACCCTCCGCGATTTCTTTACCAATTCCAAAGTGTCAATTGCACTTTAAAAATAATAATTTATAAAATTGGCAAATAGTTACTATGTAAATTCGTAATTTAAATTATGGGCGATGTTTTAGATGCCAGATCGATGTGAAAGATATTGCAACGTCTTTCATTGGACAGTTCGAGTAAAATAAGTATCGGGACCATCCTAGATGCTCAATGTTTACTAAGATATGACGTTACTGTCTCACGAGTCATTAGTTCTATTTTATTTTATACATTTGCAGCTTGTCAAGGCAACGTAACTAGTGTACTACGACGCGATACGGGCTTCCGGACGATGGTATCGACCGCCGTAGCCGACTCCTTATTGTGACGCCAACTCACTTGCGCTCATACTTAGCTTATTCGCTACAAATGTCACGTGTAGCCGCCAAGTGCTATTTATTCTTAAAAAAAAAAACATTATCTATGTTCCTTTGATACGGAATGTAGTGACTGCGCCTTTTGAGGGTGCATGTGTTAGTGAAACTCAGCCCTTAAGTGTAGGATATCGTAAAGAACTGCATAATATTATGAGACCTGTCGCGAGTCGTTGCGAGACTCCTATCGTCCTTGTAGAGGTCACGGGGCGGATAGAATCAGCTATTTTTCACAAAATTACTAATCTGTGGCTTGTTTTAAGCATTGCAGAGTGCATATTATTTATTAAGGCCTCACCATATTTTATTTGCCACATGAAAACGAGGCCAGTCTTCTGAAATTCACCACCAATTCTAATTTAAGTTATGAAACTATCTTATTTTTGTGTTCCCTTTATTCAAGCGTAACGAATATATTGTGCGAATCGAAGGTTCTTATTTTCTCTTGATATTTTCAACTTGAAATTCTCTCAGTTGCGAGGTCATGTCTTATTTAAACGCCTAACAGAATGTTAACTCTATATTTTAACTACCAGCACCTAATAAAAATTGAATATACATTTTATTTTGTAACATCTACATAATATATTCAAATGTCAAATTATATAAAAAAAAAATCCTATTTGTCTATTGTAACAGATATTATTTCAAACGGATTATTTTTTCACTTGGTTTAACAAATTAATGAAAGTCTATTTAGGTTAAGCAAATACTGGATTATTCTTAGCTTGGTATTCATTGACATAAATCTAACATTAAGATGTAATTTGGTGATTGAATATTACTGAAAACTGGCCTTAGTATAATCCAGAGTTTGTATAACAAAACTAGACTTACCCTTCGCGTTTAAAGGAATTGTAAAAGGATGCGTTACAGACGCAAGTAGGTTTGACAATAAAAATATAAACTTGATAGGTAGCTGTAAGAAAGTTAGGATGCATAAACATATTTACGACAAAACTGACACTGTTCACATAAATTAATGTCAGGATTGTCACAGAAGTGCGTCATCGTATATATTTCGTTAAATAAGAGTAACGCTCACAAGATTTGCACAATCAAAAAAACATTTTCCCCCATAGTGATGTGTAGGTAATTATGAATAAGTTTCAGCTTGAATCGAGGGTCGTAAAATGCTTAATATAAAAGTGTGGCATCAAGGGGAGCTAAGTCCATGACCTCCGCGCGGTGCTCCCTGGGTAGCGCCAAATGTGGACGATGACATTCACATTCTTTTATAACAATCTATTTGCTAAATGAATACCATGGAGTGCTGCAGGATTTCTTTAAACACATTCGAGTTCTTCCTATTATGTATAAGCGCATTCCTTTTGTAAATTTGATGATGGATAACAACAGATCATACTGAAACACTCCCAATGAGTTGCTCTGTAGGATAAATACCAGCAGAATGTATGATTTCTGTAGATTTAAAATAATTAAAATAGACATATTTATATAAATAAACAGACAAATTGCGATATAAACATTGACATGTATATAATGTAAATATAATAATATAGAAGGGAGTTACTAGTGTCCTTTCCCATGAGACGGCTTATAGTTTTGTGATGTGTAAATTTTTTCGACCATGTTAAGATAAAAAAAATCACAAATTAAAGTTTGTGGGAAGGGCCTACTGGACCCGTACCACGTTCGTGACTCGTAGTGTTCGAGAACATGGTATGGAGTCTCGTCTACTGTTTTATTTTTCTTTTTTTTTCACTTTTTTTTTTCTCGTTTTAATTTAAATTTTTATCGCGTGAGTGACTCCACCGCGTATGTTTGTTGCTAAATGAAAGTGTGTAAAAAAGATGTATGTGCGTGGTTGTCTGTTATACGCCATAAATATTATCGATATATTTTTTTTGTGTGAGGTGTCACAACTAGTGGCGCGGAAATGTTTATGTTTTAGCTAGGGATACTTCTTTTCTCGTAAAATTTGTACGTGCTTACGAAAGACGTTCGAGTTCCTTTGGCCACATTATATTGTAACGGTTGTGGTATACATTTTTTTTATAAGATTCCCTTAAATGCAACGATCTAAAGCGCCGTAATGTACTACTAGTATATTATTCAACGCACATGTTGGTGCATTTACTAAAAAGAGGGTCGAATCAGAGATCTGATTGTGAATCGCCCTGCTTGTATAAAAAAAACGATCAACCTGTAAAACGACGGGCAAAATCTCGTCGCAACTAGGATAAAGGAATAACTCTATTGTGCCTTTATCAATGGGGACATGTGACTATTCGATCACGAATAATGACTACTGAACTGTGACGTATCAAAGTGAACGGTACTGATATTAATAATTTGAGTAAATGGCAGTTGTTGAGACAATACTTTAGATCACATTCCTTATCTGTAGTGAACCTAAGAGTCTATGGAAACAGTTAACATCCACTCTGGACAAGGAACAGTTAGTTGAATGATATTGTTTTACGGAATTTAGCGTGTTACGAAAGTAATTCTTAAAAAAAAATATTTTATTCAATATTCTAATAATACTAATAGATAGATTAGTCTATTATTAAGATACAGAACAATACAGTTAGATCCTTTTTAATCTGAACACATGTCTGAACAACTACTATTTACTAATGTTGCTTTTGAAGCAAGTGGCAATTGTATTTATGTTCTTCCCTGATTTCTTCCTAATTTGCATAAGTTGATTTTAATTGTATCCTGCTCAGAACAGGCCTGCAGCTAGCTGGGGTCCAAAGCTCAGCCCAACGATTTGCCACTTGCTATTAAGCACGATTGAAACTTCAAATGTATCATTTTTACACTGATCACATTATAAAAATGATATTTGAAGCCTCAGTCCTACCTGAGCAGCTCATACATTGTTTTACCTCGTATAAGGCACTTTCTTACGTGTAAATATTTGTTACCGACCCGACCGTCGGCACGGACGATTCGAAAACCCATTGTATGTATAGATAAAATTCTATGAAATTGCCTTATAGATGTGTGTTGCCCCCGCGCACTCCGCCGGGGCATGATGTAAGAATGTTACCAACGTGTGGACCTAGTAATTTGAGGTTTTAACAAAATGCTCATTTAATGATTATTTCAAAACATAATTCAAGCTACAACTTTCTGTCGATAGTTAGACTAGCATTTTGGTAACATTTCAGAATAGAAGGTGTAAATTATGTAAAGACTGAAGGAAAATAATGTTTGTGGAAGTAAGCAGAGGTAATTGTAAAGTGAAATTGGTTTTTATAGGTGTGAATATAGAGCCTAAAACTCTAATATTGTAATTTGAGACGAATCAGTGGAATTTGTTTAACTATAAAACAACACAGTGCCAGTATACCGTTTTTGAGAAATGAACTTAACCTTGAAATAGTGACGTATTGCTAAATACATGTTATCATCTTACCTGGCAGAAATTCTAATGATTCGTTCCAAATTTGATATTGTATGAAATTGCTGCTTAATTCCGCTTGTTGATGAAAGATTTGATTTGTGAAAAAGTGCTTTTTATTTGTGAGCCCAATGACGGGCGTGTGAAGAGGAATGTGCCAAAAATGGTATGGCATCGTGTATCGTTTGTTGGACACACAACACCTGTGTCGACGAATATTTTTCAATAAAAAAGTAAAAAAATGTGTTTTGAACACAACAGTTCCGTGTTTTAATTATTATTTCCCCCTCAACACTCGCATACATACAACTTATCACATAGGTCAAGTCAACACTACAAACACTATAAGGGCCGAGTCACACTTGCACTGGAATGGCAGCGACGCAGCAAGCACTTTTACTGTCCTGGCACACAGGCCTCAAAAGAACGCTTGAAGCGGCCACAAAATAAAACTAGAAGCCGCCGCAAAAAACACCCGAAGCGCGCGACAGCTTGTGGCTGGAGAAGCTTTAACCGGCTTCAAGCGTTTTTTTTTGTGGCGGCAGCGCCGCACACGAGCCACAAAAAAGGCTGCCTCAAAAAGAAGCTTGTAGAGGCATTTTTTGAAGCCCGTGTGCGGAGACACTTAACGCGAAATAGATTTAAACTTTATCTACACAAGTAAAAAAGACCAATATCACTTGAAAAGCTTGAAAAACTCGTTCGCCGCCCCTGCTGCCGCGAGCGGCCGCGCGTCTTGTCGGTAGTTCTGCCCGCGGGGCCGCGCGCTCTTCACCCCCGCCGCAACACTGGGCGCACAATTTCTCTGTAATCTAGCGACGGGATAAGTTGTTTCGTCAGTTTCCTAGCCGAATGTAGAAACTGAGCTAGTCAAAAGGATGCTAGGCGTGTGGATAAGCCACGCGGCGATGCCAGCCGCTGCCACCCGGTGACCGGCCCTTATTCTGCGAGTTCCTTCTATTTGCAAGGGTGTGACCACACATGGTGTATGCGACCCACTCGCGATCTGCATGCGTGCATTTCATGCGCCGCCCGCGCGCCAGTCTTAGACGAGCGGCGCAAGGGACACGCGTGAGCGCCTTAGGGTCAACTCACACCAAAAGAGCGTCGAAGCGCAGCGTAGCGAAGCGCAGTTTCAGTGTCATATGAATTTTAACTTTATTTTCATTACTATAATACTTATTACCGCATGAAAAACTCGAACAAGTCGCGCGGATGGAATTCCAGCGGCGCCGCGGGCATCCTGTTTTTCATTGTCATTGAGGCAGTCTGTTTTTCGCTGTACTTACTTCCTCCAGCCCGTATCATCGCGCTGAATAAACAGCGCGTATCGTCGCGTGCACCGCGATCGTTAACGTGTATATTTAGCGGAAAAATATAGACGTTTTGTTTGCAAAAATGTTGTCATACCTATAGGATAGATAGACGCGATCAGTGAACCAAAAATAAAGTAGTAGAAAAAGGCGAAATGATAAAATGAAAATCTCTACGAAGGCCTGGTTCAATACAACCTGTAGGTAACCGTAGGTCGCTATAGATGTACCGTTGGCTGCACACAGCTGGTACTCGGTCTTCTTACGACGACACTGAGGTAGCGCAGTTCGATGGAAGACACATAAGTCGCTTCCGGTGTCCACGAGGAATTGGACTTTCCAGCTGCGATCGGTCACGAACAGGCGACCAATTGTAGAAGGGCAATCTTCAGTCGCCATCACCAACTGCCCTGCTCGTTTCCCGCTTCGTAGGTCGCTATAGATGGACCGTTGGCTGCACACAGCTGGTACTCGGTCTTCGTATGATGACACTGGGGTAGCGCAGTTCGAGGGAAGAGTCATAAGTCGCTTCCGGTGTCTATGAGGAATTGGACTCTCCAGCTGCGATCGGTCACGAACAGGCAACCAGTTGTAGAAGGACAATCTTTAGTCGTCATCACCGACTGCCCTGCCCTGTAGTCGCATGGGCGGATGCACTTTTTCGCGTGGCTGCCAAACTTGTGATGGTACCAGCAGGTCGGGAACTTTCTATAGTTCGATCGCCGGTAAGGTGTGCGACTGCAATGGTCTGACGTGTACGAGGACGGGAGCGACTCTGCCTTTCGGTTGTTAGGGCGTCTACCTTCTTCGTCAGCTCCATGATTAGGCTCATCATGTCCTTCGGCGAGTCTGTCCGTGATGACGATGCTACTACGACTTAAGGCGATGCTGGAGCAATGCCGTGCTCTCTGTCGGCGAGGTCTGCGAGCTCTGTGAGGGACAAGCTCATCTGGGAGGCCACGATAGTCTGCAGGTTTGTGGGCAAGCGGCTGGTCCATATCACCATTATCATTTCAGCCGATAAACGTCCACAGTTTGGACATAGGCCTCCCCCAAGTGTCGCCTCAACGAACGATCCTGTGCGTCTCGCATTCATTGGTTTCCCGCATTCTTCACACCACTTTGCTGGAAGGCTTCCAACGCTGCGTCTTCCGGTACGCTCTTCCATATGGTGCGTAAAAAATCTTCAATTTGATTGTTTGGGTGGTGTGTGTATGTGGTATAGGTACTTACTAGGTAGGTGTCAAGTAAATGAAAGTCCTTGCTGAATCTCCAGGTATATTCCTCACACACAACACTGTTAGAATAGAAGGCGCAAATGAGCCAAGTACAAGGTGGTATATTATATTAGTGAAATAGTACCTATATAGTCTTTGCAAGCACAGCTATAAACTTAGCGCGGGTAGACTGTTCACAATTTATTTTACAGGCGCGAGCGCACGAAGGTCTAGCGGGCAGCGTAGATTGTGACTGGTGAGAAACGAAATGTAACATGAATGCTAACAACTTAGCGGTAGTAGAAAATAAGTCGCCGGCGCGTCATCGACAGTGCGCGTGTCCAATGCGTCACGTCAATGTGTAAGTTGTGTTTAGTGTTAGTGAATATGTGTGTTGTGAACTTGGAAATACATACTGAATATATAAATAGACATAATAGATGTAGGCAAGTATATATTTATTGTGTACCTACGTGTATACTATATAAATATATGTGAGTCACTCAACACTGTTTGGGCAACAATTGCTTTGACTTTCTATTTATCAGAAATAATGTAAAAAGGTAAAATCTTAAGGGCCTATAACAATGCGCTGAATAACGCGTGCGATATTCAGCCTCGTAATATTTTTCATTCATAGAAAGACAGTCTAACCCCGATTACACTACGCGATACGTCGAACCGTAGACAAAACGAGTCTGAATAACGCGTAGTGTAATAGGCCTTTTAACGGGTCGGACGCGGCGGCATCGGTAGGCGAGCACGCGCCGCTACGAGCGGCGTGGTCGTAACGTGCTTCAAACATTTTCATACATTTGATCTTCAGGGCCTATTACACTGCTCTGAATAACGCGTGCGATATTCAGCCGCGTCCTATTGTTCATTCTTAGAAAGATTGTCTAACCCCTATTTCACTACGCGATACGTCGAACCATAGACAAAACGAGTCTGAATAACGCGTAGTGTATTCTTAATAGGCGCCAAGTCGTGAACGGGCCGCCTTTCTGCTTTAGCAGCAGCGACTCGCGGAGTGTACAGAAACCGCCGTAAAGTTTTTAACGAACCATTTCTCGTAGACACACGAGTTTTATCAGATTGAAACCAGTATCTACACCGCTAAATTTTGATCGTTTTAATTGGTTTTAATAATATATATTAAACCCCAAGCGCGGCGTTCGCGCACCCATTGTCTTTCTATTGTGTCTCTAATTATCACGATTGAAAGGAAACGATCAAAATTTTACGGTGTATAAAATAAAAATGAATCGCTAAATGTGTTACTAAGCGCAAATCTCGAGAACAGCCAAACCGAATTCGCTGATTATTTTTTTGTTGTGTGTGTTATAGTGAGGAGAAGGTTGTTAAAAAAAATGAAAGTTAGGATTGTATAGTGGTGGCGCGAATATACCACCTAAATGGGTACCTATATAAAAAAAATAGTGGACCGTATTTGCGGGGCTATCAAAATTCAATTATGCACTTGACACCTTGCAGTAGAACTAGGAAAAGACAATAAACAGCTCAAGAAGATAGAAATGCACTGACCTTTCGCACTCTGAGACTTGACTTCCACGTGACTCGGCCGGCGGGCGATTCTGGGTTCTTCGTAACTCTTGAGTCCGGTGGCGAGTAGATTTGATGGTGAATAAGCACTACAGGGTTCACGGTTCAGCTAAAGCGTTTAGAGTACAACAATATTCAATTTTCTAGTAAGAATGAACGCGACGACGCACACTGGGACCCGTCCATACAACGTTATGCTCAAAACTCGATTTTCAAAACGAGGGTATTTAAAAAAATCTATGTAATCCCAACTTTACGCAAAAAAGGAAAAAATAAAAATGTTTAATTCAGTACATAAAAAACCATATCATCACTTATATTAGTCATTCATCCAAAAATACTGATTGAAACAAAATTAAAATAACCATATCTTGCTTAGTTGCAGCCATGATGCACTTCACTTAAATATGACGATTACTTGCAGAAATAAATATTTTAATATGCGCTACAAACTCACGAACGCTATCGGATAATTAATGATGGTGGTCTAGAGTAAACTTTGAGATGATGCATTCGACAGCAGATAGCAGTTACTGATTTAGTATTTATAGAAATGATGTGACACATTCTTAAGTCTACCCTTACATAGTTTTTTTTTTAAATACCCTCATTTTGAATATCGAGTTTTGAGCTTTACATTGTATGGACCAGTGTGCGATGCGTCAACCGACTATTCTCTTCTATCCGTCTCTCCTCAGGTAGTGCGCAGGAAAGGGACAGAAGATAGGAAACGTAGCAAGGCGTCAAAGGACAAAAAACTCGAAAGTACTACTGTTTATATGCAGCAAGTACTATTGGCGCAAACATATAGGGACTACCACCCTACTACTACACTCCCCTAACCCCCCTTCCTCCTTTGTCTTTCCTCCTCTCCTTCCTTACTAAAGTAAGGTATAGTAGGATGGAGCGGGAGCGCAGCTGCGGGGTTACAGTATATAAAGATACCATGTCGAATGATAAATAAAACAATATTGTTAATTTGAATAGCAATAATTTAATTAAATAGAAACACGAGTGAATATAATTCTAAAATAACTTAAAATAAATCAATTTCGCATTAAAATAACATACTTTACTAATAAAGGTACCTTACTCAGGCATATTGCTTGCATAGCTCACAATATTTTCACTATTTAGATAAATAATTTATTAAACACTTATACAATTTTCACAAGGAAATACCAAATTATATTTCTCTAAAAAACACGAACTAAGGGTCAACTCACGCCGAAAGAGCGGCGAAGAGCAGCGACCTGCTAGGTAGAAAAGGCTCCGTTTATGGAATTCGCCGGAATTCCCGCGGCGCCGCGGGCATCCGCGCGACTCGTTCGAGTTTCTCATGCAATAAGTATTATAGTAATGAAAATAAAGTTAAAATTCATATGACACTGAAACTGCGCTCCGCTACGCTGCGCTTTGACGTTCTTTTGGTGTGAGTTGAGCCTAAATGCAACACAAAATCAGGTACTTACCTAACACCCGGTTCCTGGAAAGAAATAATTATCGACTCGTCACAAACTAAACGTGTACATTTAGGTGTCCAAAAGAAAAGAAATAACGTTATTTGCTATAAACTACACGACAGTCAAAATGCAATGGGAAGGGCTATGCTCGGAGTTAAGGGAACATAGCCCTTTCCATTGCGTGATCGCATTAGAAATGAGGATATCCGCAGGAGAACCAAGGTCGTCGACATTGCCCGAAGAATCGCCAAACTTAAGTGCAGTGGGCAGGACATATTGCTCGCATAACAGCAAGCTGATGGAGCCGATAGGTTCTAGCTACTGCGAAGGCCTCCCACAATGTGGACTGATGACCCGAGTCGCGGGAATGAGATGGATGCGAGACGAACAGGATTGTTCGTTGTGGTGCCGCTTGAGGGAGCTTTATGTCCAACAGGGGGCGTCATTCTGTTGAAATGATGATGATCACATGACTTCAGTTGTTATCGTCATGACAGATTGAAGTCATGTCATCATCTTCATGAATTGAAGTGAGATAAATAACATAAAATCGTAATGGTTCGGATAAGCCCGAGCCGATATTACCCGAACGTGCGTTACGTAGCCGAGCGTGACGGGTTATAGAATCGCAACAACTTGAGACATTCATTATTCGATAATTATCAATCCGAACTGGGCTTCAATCTCTTTCATTGTGATATTATTTCATTACATAGATAGGCGCGTCAAAACTGCTCAAACATTCCTAATATGTCTGGTATGAGTTCTATGCACTCCCTGCATGGCTGCCTTAATCTCCTCGAAGAACGAGGCGGAATTGTGGATAGTGGTGCCTCCTAGCACTATCCTGACGCCCGGATACGCCTGGTTGATCTGATGCACGCACTGGGCCTCCTCGTAAGTGGCGCCCCCTACGATGAACACGAAGATGTCTTGCGGGCGCCGGCCGTATGCGCCGTCGTCGCCTCCTAGGGTCGGGTACAGGTTTTCACGTAGCTTGCCCTTGATGAGGTCTTCGAGGGTGTCTTTAAGGAGCGGCGTGTGCTGAGTGTAGATGTTTTCTACGCCGTTGAGACCCTGTAATTAAAAAAAAAAAAAAATTACACACCGTTCTCTAGTGCTAAAAACGATTACTCATCTGTCAGATAAACAAATTGGTAGTAAAAAACTGCTTAACAGTTGTAACGCCTCAGCTTGTTTCTTTGCTATTTTCGCAACTTACTAAAAAGTCACCCTCCCTTTGAGCTCTAAGGAAGCGGATACACTAACTAGGAAGACGGTCAAGGGATTAGGGCCCGTCCCCATCACCACGGCGCGGCGCCGCCACCGTACAACCGCACGGCGCCGTGCCTTTGCATGGTGACCGGTTGGTTGGGAATGAGATTTTTTTAGAATATTTTATTTAGAATGACTGGACGTGCCTCCATTAACGAAACAAAGAAGTCGATATATATTTATATCCACCATTTTATTTTACACACATTCGCGCACGCCAACTGCGAAATATCGACTGAGAAATCGGAAAATACGCGCGCGGCTCACCGTCCACAGTACCGCCGGTGACGCCGTGCGTGCCGAAGCTACGCATCCATGGTCAATAAGCCTTTAGTCTTAGCCTCGAGGAGCCCTTAAACGTTAGTAGAAGACACACAAAAATGTCACCTACCTTAAACAATCTCTTAGTGATTTTCACAGCGTCCTGCAGTCCGAACAGGTCGCTCTGTCTTGCATGAGCTCCTCCGTACTCCAACAAGTTAACCACGCTCTTGACTAGCTGTTCCGGGGCTCCTCTGGTCTTCAGGGCCTCGATGAGTGAGGGCAGCGCGTTGCTGGCGTGCTTTTCGTAGCGGAGGGCGTACAGAGCGACCAGCTTGGCCGCGTCGTGGTGGCGAACTGATTCATTTGCCAGGAGGTTCTTTAGGCGCTGTGGACACAAATATTGAGGATTCAAAATATTTTATTTCACATAGGCTTACATGGGCACTTACAAAACGTCAGAAGCTAGTGCACGGTTCCAAATTTGTCATTTCCAATAGAGAAGAACCGGCAAGAAACTCCATGGTTACTCTTTAAAAAAAAAGTGGTTGATGTTACAATATTAATAGATTTTATGCAAGAACAGTGTAGACCAATACTGCACCCGTTATAAGACGCATCTAAAATTTTTTCCAGATTTGATTTATATACATTGCCGGAATCAGGACATAATGGCGCATCTGGCTGTACTTTTTATATTTTGCTAACTTTCTCCAGTGCGGTTTTAACATAAGGAAGGCCCGATTTCCCGTGTCATTCATTAAAACCTTTTTTTTTTTTATTTTTTTACTTTTTGTTAGATACGTCTTTTTAATATCAGGGGCAGAAAAGTACACAAAAAAAATACAATAAAAAAAAGTAATTCTTAATAGGAGTTATTCTGAGAGTTCGTGGGGTATACAGTGTTCTCACATTCACATTACAAAAAAAAAAAGATTGAGTAATGGCGATATTTTTAAGCCTTTATAATATTTAAACTTTTTCTATACTGGGATCATAGAAATAGGGAAAAAGGCTGCCAGGCTAAAACGGGATTGGGCGGGTCACATCAGATACATGCACACTGACTGCTGGGCAAGTTTCCACAAAGTGGGTACCTGAGGATGGACGGCTTCGCCGAGGTCAACCTGGGAAGAGGTTTCGAAATCACCTAGCACCTACCGCAAGGACTGGTTCGAGGTGGCTCAAGAAAAGAATACAGATAAGTTGGGGGAGGTCTTTGCCCAGTAGGGGGAAAGTATAGGCTAAATTAAAAAAAAAACTTCTGATTCTAGAAGTTTTCTTAGGTCTGCGCAGTGGTGGCCGAGTGGTTATGACCCCGACTTACGTGTTGTAGGTCGCGGGTTCGAACCCAGCCAGGCGCATTACTTTGTGTAATTTATTTCATCACCACTGCTCTCAAAACAGTGAAGGAAAACATCGTGAGGAAACCGGCATGGCCTAGAACCAAAAATTCGAAGACATGTGACATTCACCAATCCGCACTGGGCCCGCGTGGTGCATAACGGCCCATTCCCTCTTCTGGAGTGGAGGCCTGAGTCCCAGCAGTGGGAACATTAAAAAGGCTGATGATGATGATTAGGTCTGCGCAATTAACAGCATCAAGTGCCGACTAGCACAGGTTGCCAATATTGGATCAACCAACAGCAGGCAGTTCTCATACTCTTAACTCGAGCGCCGAGAAGTTCCAATTGTTTGGCGCAATGTTTGAACGATTGGTTACTGCGGTGTAAGCGCTATGCTATCGATTGCCACACGGAACAAGTATTTGTATGACCTACGACCTAGATTTTTCGGGTGTGAATTTTTTATTTAAGTGAGTTCACATGTTTGTAAATTCAGTCAAAATACAAGAGCAATTTCTACAGTATGGGGAAACTTTTCTTTTTATCATAATTTTTTCATGTGACGATAAATAAAAACTTTAGCACCAATAAGTAAAGGCAAAGGTATTTACTAAAATCGGATATTCTAATTTATTAAACTCAGTCGAATTATCACCACGAAATTCAACTTATTTTGATTTTTCATGTGGTATAAGGAACTTCGCAATATAGTTAGAGATACGGGTCTGTCACACATTTCGTCCGATTATAATGTAGGTGCCTTCAAGGCAAGAGTAGAATAGAGTGAATACACTAGTGCACTTCACTGTCAACGATTGCATCACTGCTTACCAACAGGTGGGATCGCAGTCAAGCACTAGGCAATATAAAATATAAAAAAGTTGCCTATAATAACAAGAAATATGACAAAGCCGGATGTTTTTTTATCCCCAGTGATAACATAACTGAGGAAATTAGACTTTTTTCCTTCTACACAAGGGCTATATTTACCTGCAGGTGCTTGGAATGGTCGCTCTGGCAAGAGATCTCCTGCTCCAGCTCGGAGACCTCGAGCAAGTTGTGTCGTGTCACGCACGCCGACAGCTCGCCGACCACTGTCACGTGCTTCGTCACTGTGCCCGACATTTTCTGAAAATACATACGAACATCACGCATGCTTAATCATATAGAGACGTAATTAAAAAAAGGGTAAGAGCGAGACGCACTAGCGCACGTAGGTATCGTTATCTATAAAAACGGCAAAAAAAAAAACGACATTTGTTGTATAGGAGCGCTTTAAATAATTATGTTATTCTGTTTTTTAGTATTTGTTGTTATGGCAGCCACAGAAATACATCATCTCTGTAAATTTCAAATTTCTAACTGTCACGGTTCATGAAATACAGTCCGGTGACCGATGGATGGACAGTGGAGTCTTAGTAACACGGTCCCGTCTTACCGTTAACACCAAGACCAGTCCTTGGCCTGCCAAGGAGGTTATGCCACACCTCAACAAAGGCATCGCCAAAAACCTCATAAGACTGGATAGAGGATACGCCTGCGATGACAGGGACCATCTCCGAACACAACACACTGAATAAGCACCTCCACACAAAAGGCATCACAGACAGTCCCCAGAGCATGCTTGGAGGAGGAGGACACAATTGCGCATGTGCTCCTAGATCGCATGGGTGTCACTGAAATACGCACACGAACCTTAGGATCCTCGAACTTCCTTATTGACGCCCTGAGAAACCTGAGAGGCCTAATCTGTTTTTGGAGAGAGGAGGGCTGGTTGGAATAAGCTCACCAAAGGTTATGGCCGCCATGGCACACGTACAACGATCAGGACTGAGTATGGAAACGACACTCAGACATAACATAACATACCTTTCGAGAACGAAAACCTAAAAATAGGGTATTCGACATTTTTAATTTTTCTGTGTTTTGTCTGCAATCAGTCTGTTCGGCTCTAGACTAGCCCGTTAGTCTGTTTCACTTCTTATGTCCGGTCAACGAAGACGAGCCGTCTTTTTTACAGTCTTGTTGGGCTGTTTGAATCCTGGTCACATGCCAGTGGATTGGTATGACGTTTCAATCGCTTCAGGTGCAGATGTTTTCCTTGGCTTTTATTTCCTCATCCACAGTGGGGACCTCCATGTATTGGTAACCTCAGCATATATAGTATACCTCTCATTGGTTAGAACTCTGACTATTTTGTTTTGGCCAAGCTGCAAGTCATCGTAACATGCCCAAAACAAAACACTCAGAACTCAATTTGGTCAAATAATTTGCTTACGAAGACTTCCATAAGACCATTTGATCTTGCAAGAGTCTTGTGAAATCTTTATAAGGGTATCGCTTAATTTGGCCATCAAGCTAAATTGAATTGAAAGAATAGTGTTGTGTGTAAAACATTGTTTTTAGTTTTTTTGAGTCACGTGTATTTTTGATAAACTGTCGACAAGTTCCCTGTTAACAGCCTAATTGATACAGTGCCTGTGATGCTTTGATTTTGTGATAATAATAAAAAGATCATCAATATGATAAAAATACATTGTTATATAGATAAAATAACTTGTTTCCATTCATAACAGAAACATTCTGGATGTAAATGTGCAATTTATAAATGGCAGAGTCTATTAAACTTACTAAACTAGCAAACTTCGTATCGCCTTACATATCTTTAGATATAATTAACCGATTGCGATAAAACAAAGCCTAAGTAAGGCCTCCCCCACATTGGGCGCGCGCGTTTCTCGGGGGTGTGAGCGACGCGGGCGCCGCATGCGGAACACGAGCGCGCTGCGTAAGCGTCGCGTGTTGCCGCCGTGTGACGTGTGTGCAGCGAGGGTGTGGCGGCAGGGGTAACAACGTGACTCGAGCGCCGCGTGCACTCTCCACACACGTAAGCGTCGTGTGTTGCCGCCGTGTGACGTGTGTGCAGCGAGGGTGTGGCGGCAGGGGTAACAACGTGACTCGAGCGCCGCGTGCACTCTCCACACACGTAAGCGTCGTGTGTTGCCGCCGTGTGACGTGTGTGCAGCGAGGGTGTGGCGGCAGGGGTAACAACGTGACTCGAGCGCCGCGTGCACTCTCCACACACGTAAGCGTCGCGTGTTGCCGCCGTGTGACGTGTGTGCAGCGTGGGTGTGGCGGCAGGGGTAACAACGTGACTAGAGCGCCGCGTGCACTCTCCACACACGTAACCGTCGCGTGTTGCCGCCATGTGACGTGTGTGCAGCGAGGGTGTGGCGGCAGGGGTCACAACGTGACTCGAGCGCCGCGTGCACTCTCCACACACGTAAGCGTCGTGTGTTGCCGCCGTGTGACGTGTGTGCAGCGAGGGTGTGGCGGCAGGGGTAACAACGTGACTCGAGCGCCGCGTGCACTCTCCACACACGTAAGCGTCGTGTGTTGCCGCCGTGTGACGTGTGTGCAGCGAGGGTGTGGCGGCAGGGGTAACAACGTGACTCGAGCGCCGCGTGCACTCTCCACACACGTAAGCGTCGCGTGTTGCCGCCGTGTGACGTGTGTGCAGCGTGGGTGTGGCGGCAGGGGTAACAACGTGACTAGAGCGCCGCGTGCACTCTCCACACACGTAACCGTCGCGTGTTGCCGCCGTGTGACGTGTGTGCAGCGAGGGTGTGGCGGCAGGGGTAACAACGTGACTCGAGCGCCGCGTGCACTCTCCACACACGTAAGCGTCGTGTGTTGCCGCCGTGTGACGTGTGTGCAGCGAGGGTGTGGCGGCAGGGGTAACAACGTGACTCGAGCGCCGCGTGCACTCTCCACACACGTAAGCGTCGCGTGTTGCCGCCGTGTGACGTGTGTGCAGCGTGGGTGTGGCGGCAGGGGTAACAACGTGACTAGAGCGCCGCGTGCACTCTCCACACACGTAACCGTCGCGTGTTACCGCCATGTGACGTGTGTGCAGCGTGGGTGTGGCGGCAGGGGTAACAACGTGACTAGAGCGCCGCGTGCACTCTCCACACACGTAACCGTCGCGTGTTGCCGCCGTGTGACGTGTGTGCAGCGAGGGTGTGGCGGCAGGGGTAACAACGTGACTCGAGCGCCGCGTGCACTCTCCACACACGTAAGCGTCGTGTGTTGCCGCCGTGTGACGTGTGTGCAGCGAGGGTGTGGCGGCAGGGGTAACAACGTGACTCGAGCGCCGCGTGCACTCTCCACACACGTAAGCGTCGTGTGTTGCCGCCGTGTGACGTGTGTGCAGCGAGGGTGTGGCGGCAGGGGTAACAACGTGACTCGAGCGCCGCGTGCACTCTCCACACACGTAAGCGTCGCGTGTTGCCGCCGTGTGACGTGTGTGCAGCGTGGGTGTGGCGGCAGGGGTAACAACGTGACTAGAGCGCCGCGTGCACTCTCCACACACGTAACCGTCGCGTGTTGCCGCCGTGTGACGTGTGTGCAGCGAGGGTGTGGCGGCAGGGGTAACAACGTGACTCGAGCGCCGCGTGCACTCTCCACACACGTAAGCGTCGTGTGTTGCCGCCGTGTGACGTGTGTGCAGCGAGGGTGTGGCGGCAGGGGTAACAACGTGACTCGAGCGCCGCGTGCACTCTCCACACACGTAAGCGTCGTGTGTTGCCGCCGTGTGACGTGTGTGCAGCGAGGGTGTGGCGGCAGGGGTAACAACGTGACTCGAGCGCCGCGTGCACTCTCCACACACGTAAGCGTCGCGTGTTGCCGCCGTGTGACGTGTGTGCAGCGTGGGTGTGGCGGCAGGGGTAACAACGTGACTCGAGCGCCGCGTGCACTCTCCACACACGTAAGCGTCGCGTGTTGCCGCCGTGTGACGTGTCTGCAGCGAGGGTGTGGCGGCAGGGGTAACAACGTGACTAGAGCGCCGCGTGCACTCTCCACACACGTAAGCGTCGCGTGTTGCCGCCGTGTGACGTGTGTGCAGCGAGGGTGTGGCGGCAGGGGTAACAACGTGACTCGAGCGCCGCGTGCACTCTCCACACACGTAACCGTCGCGTGTTGCCGCCATGTGACGTGTGTGCAGCGAGGGTGTGGCGGCAGGGGTCACAACGTGACTCGAGCGCCGCGTGCACTCTCCACACACGTAAGCGTCGTGTGTTGCCGCCGTGTGACGTGTGTGCAGCGAGGGTGTGGCGGCAGGGGTAACAACGTGACTCGAGGGCCGCGTGCACTCTCCACACACGTAAGCGTCGCGTGTTGCCGCCGTGTGACGTGTGTGCAGCGTGGGTGTGGCGGCAGGGGTAACAACGTGACTAGAGCGCCGCGTGCACTCTCCACACACGTAAGCGTCGCGTGTTGCCGCCGTGTGACGTGTGTGCAGCGAGGGTGTGGCGGCAGGGGTAACAACGTGACTCGAGCGCCGCGTGCACTCTCCACACACGTAACCGTCGCGTGTTGCCGCCATGTGACGTGTGTGCAGCGAGGGTGTGGCGGCAGGGGTCACAACGTGACTCGAGCGCCGCGTGCACTCTCCACACACGTAAGCGTCGTGTGTTGCCGCCGTGTGACGTGTGTGCAGCGAGGGTGTGGCGGCAGGGGTAACAACGTGACTCGAGGGCCGCGTGCACTCTCCACACACGTAAGCGTCGCGTGTTGCCGCCGTGTGACGTGTGTGCAGCGTGGGTGTGGCGGCAGGGGTAACAACGTGACTAGAGCGCCGCGTGCACTCTCCACACACGTAACCGTCACGTGTTGCCACCGTGTGACGTGTGTGCAGCGAGGGTGTCTCGGCATGGGTAACAACGTGACTCGAGCGCCGCGTGCACTCTCCACACACGTAAGCGTCGTGTGTTGCCGCCGTGTGACGTGTGTGCAGCGAGGGTGTGGCGGCAGGGGTAACAACGTGACTCGAGCGCCGCGTGCACTCTCCACACACGTAAGCGTCGTGTGTTGCCGCCGTGTGACGTGTGTGCAGCGAGGGTGTGGCGGCAGGGGTAACAACGTGACTCGAGCGCCGCGTGCACTCTCCACACACGTAAGCGTCGCGTGTTGCCGCCGTGTGACGTGTGTGCAGCGTGGGTGTGGCGGCAGGGGTAACAACGTGACTAGAGCGCCGCGTGCACTCTCCACACACGTAATCGTCGCGTGTTGCCGCCGTGTGACGTGTGTGCAGCGAGGGTGTGGCGGCAGGGGTAACAACGTGACTCGAGCGCCGCGTGCACTCTCCACACACGTAATCGTCGCGTGTTGCCGCCGTGTGACGTGTGTGCGGCGAGGGTGTGGCGACAGGGGTAACAACGTGACTCGAGCGCCGCGTGCACTCTCCACACACGTAAGCGTCGCGTGTTGCCGCCGTGTGACGTGTGTGCGGCGAGGGTGTGGCAGCAGGGGTAACAACGTGACTCAAGCGCCGCGTGCACTCTCCACACACGTAAGCGTCGCGTGTTGCCGCCGTGTGACGTGTGTGCGGCGAGGGTGTGGCAGCAGGGGTAACAACGTGACTCGAGCGCCGCGTGCACTCTCCACACACGTAAGCGTCGCGTGTTGCCGCCGTGTGACGTGGGTGCAGCGAGGGTGTCGCGGCAGGGGTAACAAAGTGACTCGAGCGCCGCGTGCACTCTCCACACACGTAAGCGTCGCGTGTTGCCGCCGTGTGACGTGTGTGCGGCGAGGGTGTGGCAGCAGGGGTAATAACGTGACTCTAGCGCCGCGTGCACTCTCCACACACGTAAGCGTCGTGTGTTGCCGCCGTGTGACGTGTGTGCAGCGAGGGTGTGGCGGCAGGGGTAACAACGTGACTCGAGCGCCGCGTGCACTCTCCACACACGTAAGCGTCGCGTGTTGCCGCCGTGTGGCGTGTGTGCAGCGAGGGTGTGGCGACAGGGGTAACAACGTGACTCGAGCGCCGCGTGCACTCTCCACACACGTAAGCGTCGCGTGTTGCCGCCGTGTGACGTGTGTGCGGCGAGGGTGTGGCAGCAGGGGTAACAACGTGCCTCGAGCGCCGCGTGCACTCTCCACACACGTAAGCGTCGCGTGTTGCCGCCGTGTGTCGTGTGTGCAGCGAGGGTGTGGCGGCAGGGGTAACAACGTGACACGAGCGCCGCGTGCACTCTCCACACACGTAAGCGTCGCGTGTTGCCGCCGTGTGACGTGTGTGCAGCGAGGGTGTGGCGGCAGGGGTAACAACGTGACTCGAGCGCCGCGTGCACTCTCCACACACGTAAGCGTCGTGTGTTGCCGCCGTGTGACGTGTGTGCAGCGAGGGTGTGGCGGCAGGGGTAACAACGTGACTCGAGCGCCGCGTGCACTCTCCACACACGTAAGCGTCGCGTGTTGCCGCCGTGTGACGTGTGTGCAGCGAGGGTGTGGCGACAGGGGTAACAACGTGACTCGAGCGCCGCGTGCACTCTCCACACACGTAAGCGTCGCGTGTTGCCGCCGTGTGACGTGTGTGTAGCGAGGGTGTGGCGGCAGGGGTAACAATGTGACTAGAGCGCCGCGTGCACTCTCCACACACGTAAGCGTCGCGTGTTGCCGCCGTGTGACGTGTGTGCGGCGAGGGTGTGGCAGCAGGGGTAACAACGTGACTCGAGCGCCGCGTGCACTCTCCACACACGTAAGCGTCGCGTGTTGCCACCGTGTGACGTGTGTGCAGCGAGCGCGCGGCGGAAGGGGTAAGCACGCGACTAGAGCGCCGCGTGCACTCTCCACACACGCCGCAGGACAGCAAAACGCGACTCTCACGCAGCGCGCTCGCGGCGCCCGCGCTTCTTACACGCCTAATGTGGGGTCAGCCTAATACATCAAGTAACACACAAATTTAATGGCTATAACTTATCAACATCAATTTCGTACATTTTACATGATGCGTGCACAACTAAAAACTACAGATTTTTTACTATATATAGATAGATTTGTTATATATAACTGTTTGATATATTGTGCCCACAAACATGGACACTAAGAGCTCTAATCACCTTGAACAATGGGTAGGTCTCCACGAAGTTCTTCATGTCAGCAATGCTTTCTACTTTCTGGTGACTCTTTGCTTTCTTTTGGAACTCGTCCATCAACGACTTCATGGTCTGCCCGATCTCGCCGAAGTTGGAGTACAGATTCTGGAAACATATTTTAACATTATGTTTATGTTACTTGCTCTTTATTTGTTCTAGAAAGACTCATCCTTATACATATTATAGGCTTTCTAAAAAGTAGACCGATGACCTGGAGAGGGTTGCGGGAATCCGATGGATGCAAGACGGACAGAAAAGGTCGTTATGTCGACACTTAGGGAGGCCTTTGTTCTACAGTGGACGTCTTTCGGTTGGAAGATGATGATACATATTGTTTGTTTTATAAACAAAGTCTCCCACCACATGTCTGTCTGTATGACGTGTTTATTATTCAATTATTCCACGACCCATATCCCTTAGTATCTAAGGTGTTAAGTGGAGGAAGTGCCCTAACTGCAAATACGCAAAAACCGGCCAAGTGCTAGCGAAGTCCTAAGACTTCGAAGTCCATACCCAAAGGGTAAAATGGAACCGTATTACTAATAATAGCGGTATGGAACCCTAAAAATGCTAAAATGATGACAGGTGTAGGTGGTATATTCCAATAATTGTTCAGTTCCTCACCTTAGCATAGAACTCGTCCTGCTCAGAAGACAGCACCACCTCTTTGAAGTCCTTGTGCACCTCGGGCAGGTGCGCCAGGCTCACGCGGTTGTTGTTGATCGTCAGCAGCTCGTGCACCATCGCCTGGTACGTCCACTGAACAGCACAAGAGTTTAATAGTGAATCTAGTCTTTTCCTAATCATTTTGGGTTTGGTTTGCAGTCTAAGTGGGGTTGAACACCAGTTATTATATGGAATTAGTTCTAATCTAACACTAGAAACTGGAAACTGTTAATCATTAAAAACTCAGAAATGAAGATATCCGCAAGAGAACTAAGGTTGCCGGCAGCACGAAGAATCTCAAAACTTAAGTGGCAATGGGCAGGTACATTGCTCGCATAACAGATGGCTATTGGAGCCGAAAGGTGGAGTGGCGACTGTGTACCGGAAGACCCAGCGTTGGAATGCCTCCTACAAGGTGGACCGATGACCTGCTAAAGGTTGCAGGAATTCGATGGATGCGAGACGCACAGGATCGTTCGTTGTGGCGACACTTGGGGAGGCCAACAGTGGACGTCTATCGGCTGAAATGATGATGATGATGATTAAAAACTCACTTGACTCAACAACGGCGTAACAGGATCATCCCTCCTATCAATAATCAGCAACTGGGGCGTCGGTATCTCTCCGTTGAACGGTATGTTATTATCGATGAGCACCGCCTCCCTGCGGAGCAAGTCTCGCACGCGCTCGGCGAGGCGCGCGCAGGGCTCCGAGGCTGCCTCATACCGGACTACGGCGCGTCGCTTCACGGACAGGAGTAGAGCCAGCAGGCCTTGGGCACAGCGCTGCAGGTGATGCTGGTTCCAGGATCGACCTGGAGTAGGTTTATGGTCAGTCTAAAGGTGAAGTGCACCTATCATACCATGTCCCTGCTAGGAACGTATCAAGTATGGAGAGCTATGACAAGGTCACCATACAATCCTTGCATGGCACGAGACGGTGTGTTGTCGGTGACGAAACGGTCTAGTGTGCATTCTTGACACGTTCTTAGCCCGATCGCGGTATGATCATGGTATAATATGATGTTCAGCATCATCTTATAACAGCAGAATCTTATAGGAAAAGTAAAATTGATTATATATTTATGTTTGAAAAAGGTAACCTATAGGTACATATTTTTCATCCCCCCCTCTTGGAAAGAGTATTTTTGCCCTTAGATATATGAGAGCAAAAACCCGTAAAGTAATTTAGAACATCGCGTGCACTATGTTTATGAATTCAAAACATCATTAACCCTTCAGATACCGTCAATTAGAGACACAATAGTAAGACAATAGATGCGCGGCCACCGGGTGTCGCTTGGGGATTCATGAATTAAACCTATTTACTTCTACCTCCATGGTACCAAATTTTACACACAACTTTCTTTCAATTTGTTAAAAACTCAGACTCAGAACCTCCTTAGTGTGCTTTTTTTTGCATTTAGTCATTTGTTAGGTGTCTTGACTTGCACACTCAATAAGTGGGCCCCTATAAACGGTCATTAGCATGCCAGCCAGTCAATAAAGGTAAGAGAGAGGTGGGAGCTCTGCTCCTTGTCAGTTTTCACTACCGGCCAATAAAGGCAAGCAATTCTCCTCTCCTGGGCGGCAAAGGGGGTATTCGATATATTATTTGATAATATTATTGAGACAAAAGATTTTATAGATTTCAACCTAAAATATTTTTTTCTGCAAAAAAAGGTTGTACTTCAAATCTAAAAGTCCTAACTAAAGTTACTTGAAGATGTTCAGGAGATAAAATTATAAAACTACAATATAAAATTAAAACATTAATTTCTTTTTGTCTTTGGCTTTTCCAAAGTAAAAATATTAAAAAACTCTTCAAATATAATTCTACCCACACCTATTAATTCATTGAAGTATGAAAAACAGGAAATACACACAAGTTTACTAAACATTTTCCAAAACTAAAGTTACACATACCTGCAAGAAATTGCTACACTTGTCTTTAAGTTTATTTGATTTACCTCATATTTTTGATGAGTAGTCAATTGATTGCGAGCCAAATAAATAAAATAATTTTTCCATAGAACAATATAAAATTGTTGTATAATATACTTCTTAGTCTTTATGTTAAAATACATACCATGTAAGCATCCAACAATATTGAATGAGAACAGGTGTCTGTCTACGGCTAGGTAGTCGGCAAACACTTCCTGTACCTCTCGCACAGTCTCCTGCTCATCACACTCTGCTAAAGTCTTGATGTCTGCTTTAGATATAACGTTGCTGAAATCTGAAAAAAAAAAGTATGTATCATTCTGTATTCATTTTTAAGCCGTGTACGCACGTACGAACACGAACATAGCGAACACAAACACAAAACTTGAACATTATTTTGGTTTGTATGTATGGACGACATATGCGAACACGAATGCGAACATAGTTCGAATCCAGGTCGCGAACAACAGTCGTGAACTCTCTTAATTCATGAATCCCCAAGCGACACCCGGTGGCCGCGCATCTATTGTCTTACTATTGTGTCTCTAATTGACGGTATCTGAAGGGTTAATTCATGAATCCCCAAGCGACCACCGGTGGCCGCGCATCTATTGTCTTACTATTGTGTCTCTAATTGACGGTATCTGAAGGGTTAATAGCCAAGGAGGTGTTGTTGGAAGTGGCCGATTATGAAGTAGCAAAAAGTTTTTTGGTGTTTGATGATTGATTCATAAAGACCATTCAGAACATACTAATAGGATCGCTGCAAACATGTTTGACAAACAGAGTGTTTGATGTTCGTTAGTGGTACACACGTGCAAACCAAGTTGTTAAGATGGATGAGAATGTTAAGATGGATGTGTGGTGTGACGAGAATGGATAAAGTGAGAAATGAGTATATTAGGGGAAGTTTGAAAGTGGCGCCGGTGACTGAAAAGTTGAAAGGGAATCGGTTGTCTTGGTATAATCATGTAAAAAGGAGAGATGAAACGCATGTTGCTGCAACCTGCATCCGCAACTCCACGACTAATGCGCGTATTTTGCGTACGGGTGGGACAAATGGGTTATTCGATCCACCCCAGCTCCTCAAGAAAGGCCAGCAGCGCCTTAGTGTTGCCGACCATTTCACGAAGGTTACCTGGGTTACCGAAGTGCTTGGCCCTGTAACCAGCGACCACAGGGCAGCTTAGAAGCAGATGAGCTGCCGTAACTCCTATGACATAAAGGTGCTTGTTAAAGGTCCCGTGGCCAGTTGTAGCGGCCGTAATTTTGCGCAACTGTAGTTTCGTCAGTCGTAGGACCTTTTTCGTGAAGCGGCCATCAATCGAGGGGAGCGCCTCCTTGGCCTGCCTGCACTCACCATGTTCTCTCCACAGTTTGTGATGTATGTCCCTGGTACGGTTCCTTACCAGATTGCGTAGATAACCGAAGGGAAGTGGCACAATGGGTTCGGGACCCACTGCTGCCATACTCGAACCCCTTCTGGCGAGTTCGTCCGCTGCATCGTTGCCTCGGGAATCGCTGTGCCCTTTGATCCATTGAATGGTTACTTGGTTGTGTTTACCCACCTGGTTAAGCCGTTGGTGACACTCGTATATTAGCCCTGAATTGGCTGTGTGATTGTTCAGCGCTTGCAGGACAGCCATGCTGTCTGAGAGTATGCGTATTGAGTGGTCCCTAACTTCCCTGGTCAAGACGGCTGAAGCAGCCAGGGTAATGCCCACGCATTCAGCCTGGAACACCATGTTATAAACCCCCAATGGAGTGGCTAAGTGAATGTTGAAATCCTCTGAGAAGACTCCCGCACCCGTGCCATTACCTGTTTTGGATCCATCCGTGAAGATCCGCAGCTCTGCGGGGCACAGCCCCTCGCAGCGGTCATCCTCATACAGTTGGATCTTGTATTTCTTATCAAAGATGAATTGCTTAGGAATCCGATCGTTTATTGCTTTAGTAATGGAAAACTCATTATTGAGTTCCTCTAGCAGAGCGGTGTGTTGAGTTACTCTCTTACCCCAGAGATCCAGTGTTTTGAGGCGTACTGCCGCCATCGTCGCTTCCTGTTGTATGAACAGGTGGAGTGGAGGGAGTCCCAGCATGGCCTCGAGCGCTGCAGTCGGAGTAGTCCTCATGCATCCCGTTGTTGCCATGCAGGCAAGCCTCTGCATTTGTTGAAGTTTGTTTACTGCAGTGGCCAGCTTAGTGCGAGTCCACCACACCACGGCGCCATAGGTAACCATGGGCCGTATTACGGCACTGTATAGCCAGAGTATAATTTTGGGAGATAGGCCCCACCTCTGACCTATCATTTTCCTGCATTGCCAGAAGGTGATACACGCCTTGCTTAGTTTGTTGTCCAAATGGGAGCCCCAGTTCAACTTACTGTCTAGGATGACTCCCAGGTACCTGACCTCGGTTGCCAGCTGGAGTTCCGTATTGAACAGTTTAGGCAGGTTGAAGCGGCCTAGTGCTCTCTTCTGCGTAAACATGACTAGCTCAATTTTAGAGGGGTTCACTGACAGATCATATTCCCTGCACCAGCGTTCCACGATGCGAAGTGCCTGCTGCATGAGGTTACAGATAGTTCCAGTCACCTTCCCAGGTACGAGGATTGCTAGGTCGTCTGCATACCCTACTGTATAATAACAATTCGCGTTGAGTATAGTGATCAGCTCGTTGATTACTAAGTTCCACAGAAGCGGTGAGAGTACACCACCCTGCGGACAGCCTCTAGCTATCAAGGCCAGCTGTTGTTCATCTCCAACGCGAACTATCCGTTTGCTTAACATGTTTGTGATCCAGTCGATTAGTACCTGTTCCACCCCGTGCTTGGTGAGGGCGGCGCCAATGCTGGAGAAGTTTGTTTTGTCGAAGGCTCCTTCGATGTCTATAAAAGTGCCCAGGCAGGTACCCTTCTGATGAATTGCATCCTCTATCTGGCTCACTACCAGATGAAGAGCAGACTCTGTCGACTTACCTGAGCTATATGCATGTTGGTTGCCATGTAATGGTATTGCTTTTAAGGCGCCATCCCGAAGTTCTCTTTCACATAGCCTTTCCATCGTCTTAAGTAAGAAAGAGGTCAGACTTATGGGTCGATAGGATTTGGCGCTCGTATAATCACTCTTACCTGGCTTAGGAATGAATATTACCTACACTTCCCTCCATCCTTTGGGAACGTATCTACAGGCCAGGCACGCTCTCAATAAGGGTAATAGGCGTGTTGCCAGCGGTGTTCCGCCCCATTGTAGTAGAGCAGGAAACACGCCGTCCGGACCTGGTGCCTTGAAAGGGTCGAAACTTTGGATGGCCCATTGTAGTTTCTCCAACGCATGTTGCTAAAAGAGTTATGAATTTACATGTGGATGGATGGAGAGGGAGAGGGAGGCCAAAGAAAAGATGGATGGATTGTGTGAGAAGTGATATGAATGAAAAGGGAGTTAGTGATAGTGGACGAGCGACAGGACAGAATGGAAGAAAAAAACGTGTTGCGCCGACCCCAAATAAAATGGGATAAGGGCAGGAAGATGATGATGATGACATATAATAACAAACTTACATATGAAATATACTCCATATTTTGGGTATCTCAGTTCCCGAGATAGCAATGAAATATTCTCTGAAGTTGGCCGTACAAAAACAATGCATTTCATGTGCTTCATATTGTCCCACTTTGAATGGCTGTCAATTCTCTCAAATAAATAAACCTCCTTTTGCAATATCTCTGACTGGCTGAACACCATACTAACTATGCTGGTCTGTAAGAAAAACCATATTTGACATTTATTTAACATTGACATTTATTGAAAATTACAAAGTGATGCAATAACAATGTAAAAAGTAAAATATCCCAAAAAAATCGT
The DNA here is from genome assembly GCA_949319445.1 of Mythimna lalbum. NCBI lineage: Eukaryota > Metazoa > Arthropoda > Insecta > Lepidoptera > Noctuidae > Mythimna > Mythimna lalbum. Next base: position 10,475,912 of record OX439364.1, read on the forward strand.
TCTATTTAAGTTTTTGTAAACATTTTGATTTAGAATTCAGGTTAAAGTACCAGTTTTCAGTATTGATATTATAGCTAGTGAGTTTTAAAAATATAAAAAAAAATGGCTGGGCTCTGTTGCTGCGCCTCAGGCGTAAGTATAGAGTTTAAATATCTATAATAGGCTACCAGACCTGCTGCACCCATAGTATTATCATAACATATTGTTCAACAAATGTTTATTAAATAAATTTCTCTTTCGTACACTGAAAAGACGAAGGTAAAAATCACGTAAACAAAGGCAGAAGATGACTCAACAGGAACAATGTTTTTGGTCACAATCAATGGGGCGTACACAACACAACTTACAGTCTCCTTGTCCATGAGAATAACTTTCATTCCTGGCCCGCTTTCCTCCGTCATTCTAGTTATATACAGCTTAACCGCTTGTATAACGTTCATTTTGACTTTGTCTGTAAACTAGAACTTGCAAATTTAAGTTTTTCTGGCTATCACGGAAAAATATGAAACTGATTGCAATGTTTTCATACTTTTCATATCACTGAACTGTCATTGTCAGTTGATTGTCATGAAAAATGACATCTCTGAATTAGTGGTGGTGAGTGAGTTACTTTAACCGAGTCCCTTTTATACATTCATTTTATAGAAAAAAATTTTTTTACTATTAATTCACGCTAAATACTCTCCAATGTTTGATGGTTTATTAACAGTTCGCACGTGTTATTGGCAAAATTGTGGTGTCTCTTCCATAAAGGCCATTAATTAAGAGTTGAAGTTACTCGAGTCAAACAAGAAATTAGTCAACCCGAGTTGGTTGGTTTATGACTTGGTAGTCGGTAAGTCGGTAGTGGTTCAGCAGACGATTGAGCTAGACTAGGCTAGACGAATGCGATGCGAGGCAACGCTCAGCCGCGAGTTAACTCGGTAAAAAGGAGATAGTTGACGGTTCTGCGATTGTGTTTTTACAATACGAGCGAGATGGCGTGCGACACTTGGATCTTCAGTCTTCAGTTAACGTTTTACTTGTTGTTGCTAACTCAATAACGCCACACTTTTATTTCCAGGTGGTTCACCTGGAAATAAAAGTCTGGCGCGGGAGTTTTCCTAAAAAATATCTATAAAACAATTTCATGTAAACTATATTTTACGAGTTACAAATATCGATCACACTAATTCATGAACCCCCAAGCGACCACCGGTGGCCGCGCATCTATTGTCTTACTATTGTGTCTCTAATTGACGGTATCTGAAGGGCTAACACATCAACTCTTAAAAATCCTATTCATTTCCGTCCAAGTCGCACTGATTTGAGTTGAGTCAGTTCAACATTTAACGCTTATTAACTCATTAGCAAATTGACTCGGCTGACCGAGCTGGCTCAGCCAACTAAGCTGGGCTATGTTGAGGCGACCATTACACGGTCATACAAGCGTTAATCAATTCGTTTTTCGTCAATCAAAAAAAGTTTTGACGGCGGTAGGTTTTGCTGTCAGTTTTGACTTGGTTTTGACACAGTCCTTTGACTGTGGCAAAACTGACAGCAAAACCTACCGCCGTCTTATGTTCGCCCTATACCACTGTGTAGAGTTGACTCGAGTTGCAAGAGTCAACCGCCATTCCAATTCGGAATAAGTCGATTTGTCGAAAATGCAAGTCGGCCCACATCCCTACTCCGAATCTCCTATTATCTGTATAGTGATGAGACATATCGAGGGATGCAGTTATTACAAAAATAAAACGTTTTTTGAGATGTTGCGATTAAATAATAGGATAATTAGTTTCATAAAAAGGCCCTGAAATTAAAGATTCCTTTCTCTTGTATTAAAATCGATATCTACACAGTAACAAAGATTAAACAAATCGATTTTATTGGTGAATTTTGGTGACGTGTTTATCTTGACAGCTAATTCGATGACGTGATAATTTAACTTGACTGACAAATAGTTACATCACTAGTTATCTTCGAAAGGTCAGCAGGGTCAGGTGGACTTCTTGCTATTGTCTTCATAAATTAGTGGCTTTTACTAAAAACAGACGACGCAAAATGTTCTCCCGTGCAGTGAAACCCGTCGTCACGGTGGCCATCCAGAATGGCGCCAAAAATTTTTCCACCAGCCCTGAGGTATTACTTTTATCAGTGTTAAAAAACTGGCTGTTTGTCAGAATGGAAGTCAAAATTTCGGGTAAACCATGTTTTTCTTTTTCAGCTGTATTTCAAAGTCATGGTTGCTGGTGCAGCCGGTGGTATCGGCCAGCCGCTATCACTGCTGCTGAAGCAGAACCCTCTGATAAAAAACCTGAACCTGTATGACCTGGCGCCGGTGACCCCGGGAGTGGCCGCGGATCTCTCGCATATGGACACCCCTGCCAATGTCGTGGGCTTTAAGGGCCCTGAAAACCTCGACTGTGCGGTCAAAGGTATGTACCGCAGTGAAACTTCGAATATTTGCGTATTACATAACGTAACCTAAAACTTTTCAAGTTCATCGATGTTTGGTGCTAATATTAGACTACTCAAGGTTATTCATCTAAGATTAAATCAGTTTCGTAATAAGGCACACATATCTCGACCTTGACATTAGGTAAAACCAGATTATGTGGGCCACTAACAAATGTAAATTTAATTTATGGAATAACATAAAAAAAACTTTTAGATTAAGTAAATTATTTGGTATGTTCAATTAAATAAGTCTAATGTCGAAAATATAAAAAAAAAATGGAGCTTTGTAAGTACTGGAAATCTGTTCATGAATTTCAAATTTTTTTTTTTAATATAGCACAAACCACTAGGTAATAATTTTCTTTATAAAAAGCTTCAATTGTTTGAATTATGATAATAATAATCATCCTATTAGGCATATTAAAATGTAGGTAATAATACTAAATTCCTTAAAAATTTTAAATGATTGTGTAAGTACACACAGTAATTTAAAATCATGAAGTCTGTAGAAAAATGTTTCGGACTAATTTGCACAAAAATATAATAAAAAAATATTTTTTATTCACAGTTAGGATTATAAAGAATTTTATGGAGAAAAAAGAAAACTCATATTGCGAAAATAAATATCTATATATATATAGAGGTATGAGCCAGCTTTATTGAAAGATGTGCAGTTGATAGAGTTAGTCAAGATCTTTCATTTAGTTAGCTCTTTCTCATTTTTTTAGCTTGGTAATTCCAAACCACTTAGCAGTTACATCTTCATAAATCTTATGACCATGGAGTCCTGGTGGATCTCTCGAAGTAAAAGGAATGGGCCGAGACCATTTCATGGAATGTATCCAAATTGAAGAAGGAAGGCTTCCTACAAGGTGGGCCGATGACCTGGTAAGGGTTCCGGGAATCTGATGGTTGCGAGACGCAAGGGTCGTTCATTGTGGAGGCACTTGGGGGAGGCCTATGTCCAACAGTGGTTTCGTCTTTCGGCTGATGATGATGATCCAAATTGGCCATTATCTCTATACATGCTATGCAAATGAACCCAAAGACAATCCACAATTGGTAGAAACTATTACACTTACAGAATTATATTCTTATTGTAAGCCTCATTTGTCTGCAGGGCAAATGCCTCTTTTCCATTCTTCTAATTTTCTCTATCCTTAGCTACATCTGTCCTATCCTGTAGGTAGAAGTCCAATTCATCACGCTTTCTCCTGGATCTACAGATGCAATTACATACATTATAATATTTTGTTTTGCTGTTAACTATTAATTCACAAAGCAGCAACATCCTAGCAATATAGAGCAACTAACTTTTGCCTGCTGTAAGTAACACGTTTCCCCTGGGAAGTAGGGGGTTAGATAGAGACAAAAGCAGCCCATGTCACTCTTCATCTCTTCAACTATTTCCACTTAAAAAATCGTGTCAATTCGTCACTCCGGTTTGCCGTGAAAGATGGACAATCAGACACACACACACTTATCATTTATAATATTAGTATGGATAGACCCCACTATTTTTATTTATAACGTAGTTGCTAACTCTACCGTGACTATTTAGTAAGTAAAATTATACCTCATACATAAATACACTTGATTTAACAAAATATATAAAGTTCTATACTCACAAAGAACATGTAATATTATATGTCTATATTTACATATGAAGCACAATCTAACTTCCTCTCTATCCACAGGCGTAGATGTGGTGGTGATCCCTGCTGGCGTGCCCCGCAAGCCTGGCATGACCAGAGATGACCTGTTCAACACCAACGCGTCGATCGTGCGTGACCTGGCCGAGTGCGTCGCCAAGAATGCCCCCAAAGCCATCATCGCCATCATCACCAACCCTGTCAACTCCATGGTGCCTATTGCCTCCGAAGTACTCAAGAAGGTAAGTTCATTAGAATAACAGGCATGCAGGACCACGATTTTGATGCGGGATTGGATTTTTTTTGGAACGTCACGACTGGTGTAAAATGATAAAAAATTGTCAAACTCTAAACTATGACGGTAAAACATGTGTCGTTGTTGTGACTATCTGTCATGGCCACACAAACAGTTGATATAATGGGAACAGCTAGAGACGATAGTCGTCTCGCGATAAATTAACAGCATTATATTTAAATATTTATAGCTAGGGCTTCAGAATTGTCTGAAAGTGTTGCTGTGGCCCTGGAAAGATGCTCTAACTGAAGCAAAGTAAAAAGTCTGACATTCTTTCACTCCACCCAGAACAGGAGACGTTTTTTAGTTTTTTGATGATGTCACACTCTATAAATAAAAGTATTCATGTCTAGCAGTTTTATGTCAATTAAAATGAAAGTAGAGTACTGTTAAGACTAATTGTATATACAATGCGTTCCAAATGAGAATAGGATCGATTGCCATATTGTGACGTCACGATATACTGCAAATTGAGGAAAGAAATTTCAAAAACTGTAATTAATTTACGAAAAAAAATATTTATTTAGGAACTGTGAACGAAAAAAGTCTAATCAGAATCCAGTTCTTCAATTTTACTCATCTCTGAGTTCTTCAATTTTGACAAAATTTCTTCTATTTGACAGTACGACGTGACGTCACAACATGGCAATCGATCCTATCCTCCTTTGGAACGCATAGTATGACCTCTTAGATGTTCCTTTAAGAACACAATAATAGCTGTATAAAGAAACCCTCAAACTATTATCTCTACCCAGTAACTGATAACAGTTTTATAACTGAATCGAATCAACTCATGAAACTTGAATGTATGGTTCAGCGTTCATTGTTAATGAGTTGATAACATAAGTATGTGCTGATTTTTAATTATGTTCTTGGAAAATGTAAAAGCTGGTTGATTGGTTTTTCTCAGTACAATCTGATTTTATGTGATCTGATCTAGAATGCTATAAATAAAGATAGCATGGACTGATTACTCATGATTACTAAGAAATTCTCATGCCAATGACCTAGCTTAGCAGAATAGTATAGTATCTAATAGGCTTTTTAGAGGTTGGCTTACTGCAGTATGAGGTGTTCGAAAATACTAAGAAAAAATAATTTATACAGGATTATTTGTAAAACACTAGCAGTCTCTTAGGTGCTAGTTAAGAACATCATAAAAAACAACATTTGTTCTATGACTTTTAAAAATGTATCATATTTTGGTTCATCAGAATTTCATACAAAAATAAAAATATTTAAATTGAACGTTCTAAGTATTACGAAGTCTATGCGAAGCAAGCGATAGTACAATAGCAGAGGGTAGCTGAACATGAACTTGACCTATTTAAGGGCGACCCTCACTAGACCGTCAGTCGCTTTGATGCGCTTGCGTCGCGTCATACGTGTTCTTGTAGCGAAATTCGGCAGTGCGGTCATCATCGGTGGGAATCGGTCCACACAGTAGGCCTGGGCGATGTGATACCTCGCTCATGTCTAAACTAGTCCATGCTTCGCCTCTAGGTACACACTACACAAATTTAAGCTCGACTCGTGCTCGGCTCCTCTAGCGTTAGATCCACCTAAATAAATCAGTTAAAAATAAAGTTTATAAAACTGTATTTTGCACTAAATCAATTTAAAAGGACGGATTTATTTGCCAGTTGTCGAGAGGTGTGATAACAAATAAGTGATGTAAATGATAACCAGTAGTATGCGCTATCGTATCGTATCGTGATAACGCAGACAATATAACACATAATACTACCATTCACTTATGATTGATGTAATATGTTATGTTAGTTTTATTCTCCATCAACTTCTTTTTGACTTGATTGTATGAGAAATTGAGCATATAGGACATATAGATGGACAGAATATTGAGATGAGATTCTAATAGAAGAGGAAAAAAAACATACATTCAGCCGAACATAGAACTTCTTCGTTTGCGAAGTCGGTTAAAAACAAAAAGTATGGAAGAAGCAATGGTACGTCTACCCCAAGTAAATTGGCAGAAAGACAATGAAATGATGATAATTACTTGAATTTGTTTATTAATGAATTAATTGATTTACATAACTATTGTAGTGACAGAGTTCTCCGCGCGATTAGAAAATATATAACAGCTAGAAATCAACGATCGGACAGTAACTCGGACCAGATACGACACCCGTATGACCGAAGCATCCTCTCTTTTAAACGGAGGTATAGGACTTTACACTCTGTTCCGCCTACCTCCTAATTAAGATCTTTCATATTAAAATGCGTACACATTGAAGGTAGAACTAAACTACACACACGTGTGCCACATACGGCCGCGTCGGTCTTCATACATTTTATATGGAAACTTGACTTGTAGACCTACAATTGATATACACCACGCGACATCGTTCTACATACAAATCAGACATGTTACATGTGTGCGTCGATCTAATGTAGTCCTTGCTTAAATATAGACCACAAATGATTATACTTTAAAACACAACACAAAATTATTATGCCATAACAGTAAATTATGGTTTTTGCAAACTATCGGTTGTACCAATTATGTAGGTACCTAACATTTCTTTTGTTATTCTGATTAGCCGAGTCAGTAAAATGTAAAGAGTATAGTCTATTATTTAAAAGTAATGCGAAAATACTTGTAGGTGTTAAATTACGGAGTATTAAAAAAAAAATTGTCGACGTGGTTAACGTGACTTCAATTATAATGAATGGAATGTATGTTAATTTGCTATTTGTTTTCTGTCCAGTCTCGGAATTAAAATGTTTAGCAGTCCAGTCCACCCTAGAGATGATGTTTATTCACAATTACAATAATATATAACAGAGTTACAAATAAATATAATTCAACAACATTAACATTGAATCACGTAATTTCTTCATGAACGAGGTCACTAAAAGTCGACCGAATCTGATAATATTGACGACATATTGTTATTCTACAAATGAAACAATTATTTTCATTGCACACGGCTTCCTTTGACTTATGGGCTGCTTATCTACGATGAGGTAATAGCTGGCTAGAACGTATATTAATAAAGAAAATAATATGAAACATTGTTAAATCTTCTTGCCCTTATCCCGTTTTATTTGGGGTCGGCGCTATCAAAAATACAAAACTAATCAAAAATACAAAACCCCTTTTTCTTAAACTAAATAAAAAAGACGTGTAGTTTCACTACCATCAAAAATTGCACTAAAGAATGAAGAAGAAGTCACGCATTTATACCCTAGTCAAGCAAAACGTTTGTACTGGACGGCCTGGCAGGTCGTTGCTATCTTGTGACGTCAGATGATGGTAATGCGGTCTCAATTTAGCAAACGCTTACAACTTCACCATTGCTGTGTCCATGACTTATCCTTTTCTAAGTATGATTACCTATCTGTTACCGGCCAAACCCAATTTTAGGATGAACTAGTTCGCCCAGTCCAAACCAGTACTCCCAACAAGCGCGAAGCCCCGCTCCGCTCCTTTTTCTAGTTAGTTTAAAAAAATAACCACATAGGCTAAGGCAGGAGCTTCGCTTCGCTCTCACCGGCACACGGCCCACGGCCCACGCTGAAAATCAGCGCTGTGAGCTCATTATGCGTGAGGTCACAGCTTTATGCTGAGCGTTGGGCCGTTTTGCGCGGATGTGACGCATATCTTCCCTATCGACTGATGTTATGTTATGTTTGTTATTTAGCTTTAAGTATGCGTCTTATTTCGCGTAAATAAAATGTTTTTCTTTATTTCTTTCTTCTCACATCTTAGCATTCATGGTTACTTTTTAACCGACTTCTTTTTATTCTAACCTAACTTGTTTCGAGATGCCCTAAAAATTCGAGCTCGCTCGCCGAGTACCTAAAATATAAAAAATAATAATATCGGAGCCTGATAGCTATGGATAGCAGAAGTTATTTGTGAAGGTTTCTTTAAATGGTCATAAACTGTTATCGTAAGATATTAATTTATAATTAGGTTAAAATAATGCTAGGTTATAATTAGAAATTACATTCTACACGTGCGTTGCGATATTTAACCCCTACTTTTCTAATTACTGGATTAAAGGTCACACGCGACTATATCGTGTCAGGGACGTGGCAGAAACATGGCTTCGAAGATAACCGTTTTATCTATTAAATTCCGTTAATCTTGCGACTACTAATTCTAAAGGTATGGCTGTTTTACAAGCACTGTTTTTACAAGCCCTGTTCAAAATACCATTAGACATTTATGAAAACTTTTTATTACTGTCCGTTCAACCAATTTTACTTTTGCGACTGCAGTAAATAGTTGGTATTATTTCCACTTTTTTGCTTTTAATGCCATCCTTATGGCTACGAAATAGAAGTTAAAATCAGTTGAACAGACAGTAATAAAGGTTTATTTAAATTTCTAATCTTATCGCGAATAGGGTATAACATTGAAATGGACACACATCACATCACATCTCAATGATTAAATATTGTAAAATATAATAGTGTAAAAATATACAAAAAAAATTGTAGTTTTTTACCTTGATTATCTAAATATTAATATTGGATTTTTTTATATAGGTACTAGGTGTATCAATTGTATTATTGGAAACCACTATTCCATTTTTAACCGACTTCGAAAAGGAGGAGGTTCTATGTTCGGCTGAATGTATGTTTTTTTTTTTTTTGTATGTATGTTCACCGATATTTCGGTCAATTGTGGACCGATTTCGAAAATTTTTTTTTGATTGAAAGGTTATGCTTCCAAGTTGGTCCCATAGAAATATTGTTATGATCTGATCATGAACTTCGAAGATATGGAACAGAACTCCTCATAGAATCATAGCAGAATTGTCGTAACAAGTAAAATTGCTTTGTTTATACGTGTAGTCGATGACTGACTCAAAGAAAAGAGGGAGGGGGTAAATTCATGTGATATTTACCGTATTTGGGATTATAAGAATCGTTATGAGATGCACTCTGGCTATAAGGTAATTTATGTTTAGCTGAAGGGTAGGTACTTTTTAGTGGTGCTACCATAACTAAAAAGGGAAAAATAAAAAATACAAAAAAAAATTAAACCAACTTCAAAAAGCACAAAATAACTTTAATTTCGGAAGTCGGTGTTAAATAACGAAGAGGCAAGATTACGTATCTATTATAGAAACACCGACTTCCGAAATTAAAGTTATTTTGTGCTTTTTGAAGTCGGTTTAATTTTTTTTTTGTAAAAAGTTTTTTATGTAGTTGCATTAACTTACTTTAATCTTGCCCAACAACGAATTTCTTATCACATTAGTTGCTTTAATAATACAATAAATATGCGTTAACTTTTCCACAAATGATAAGACGATTCTTACAAATATAACTTCTAAGAGAAAGAAAGAAAAAAAAATGCAAAATTACTTTACTTTCTAATGGCAGTGTTTCTAGTGTTACTTAGAGTGTCAAGAAACAAATTGGTATTTCATTTTTTCATGCTAAGATTGCGCACTTCATTTTTACCCTTTTTGGAAAAAATTAAATGAATGTTCTCACACAACTAAAACTAAATAGTGATCAAATTATACTTCTTCGAAGGTATTTAGAGAAACGAAAATATTAAAAACAGAAAGCTATTGTATCAAGTATTCATATTGACGTCAGGAGCTAGTGCAAGGCTCCATTGGTCGTTTCTAATGGATAAGAGCCGGGAAGAAATCTATATGGTTACTCATTTTTAAAAAAAAAACTATATTTCCATATTACAGTATTAATAGGTATGCGAACACAGTGTAGACCGGTCAAATTTATAACCCAAAATCACAATAAAAATAGTTAATCTATGAATCCGCGGAGTCTACAGTGTTCTCACATTGACATTATATCGTACCAACTCAAACTTCGTATTGGTGCTGTTTGTGGATGTGCTATGGTGCACACTCGAACTAGAACGCATCTGCATACAGTGCATACTCTTACTAAACGCACCGGCCTAATATTGAAATGGTGTAATCAATAGGTGCCATCGCGGTCATTTCTGCCTGATCACATAAAAAAATGTTCGCTTGAATCCTGCGGCGCGGGTCCACACCAAACCCTTTGAAGTTTTCGTTTCGAGTACAAGCAAAAATGAACTTAGCGGTGGTCAGGCGGAAGTGTCTTCGATGGTACATAGACATACTATCAAAGGTCATTAACTGTTATTAATTGAAGAGTTCCATTGTCTAGTCATATTGTATAGCTAAGTTATTAATGCTCATTTTAAAACCAAGTGCAAATTGTTATACTCGAATATCCTGTCAACATACATATTATCCGGTATCTTTAAAACAATGGCCTGTTGACAAAACCGCAGTAGTTATGATTAATTGAGCATTGTCGGTCTTCTCCTCATCGCTATGTACGTGGAGTTAGATGAATGGGGACGTTTACTATCGAGATATGGATTATGGATATAAATAGATGTCATTATTTACTAATATATTATCTGTAATTACTTCACTTCTCAATTAACGCTTTTATTGGATACGCACGATTAGACGACCTTGTTTTATCGTGGTATGATGCAGAATATTTCTATTAATTTGTTTAGACTTAAAACTTACAAAATTTGAAAACGTCTATGTAGCTCGCAACAGGTGAAAGAACGAATCCCAAATCTATACTAGCAACAGTTATACAATCAATACAAATTTTTAGAAGTATGTAAGTTTGTATGTAGGGGTTAATCTCTGAAACTACTGAACCAGTTCTAGAAATATTTTACCAAAATGTAACTGCACTATGCCTGTGTGCTGTATATAAATTATTTTCGTATTTTGTTGTTATTATAGTTTATGTGGACCTTTTCATATTTTTATCGACTATCGCTTGTCCCTTTGAAAAAAATCATTGGTGTAGACTAGAATAAAGTTGAATGGTATAGTCTCTCTAATAAGTCAACCGACATGGGTAATTATTAGGGTAAAATGAAATCTGATGTAGTTCATCATTGTATACTTATAGAAGAAGCTTATAAAAAGTATTGAATATAAGTATTTTTTAAATGATTAAATAATATACAAAATTCCCAAATCGGTTGACTTTTTAGACAGACTATATTGACTTTTACAGTAAAAGCCAAAGAGCAAATATTTCTTAACTGCAGTAATACGTATCTTCAAGGTTTTCCTCAACCACGTCTGTGAACTATAATTTCCCTTTGACGGCACTGGCATGATGCATGACATCGCGTGATCATTTGATCTTCGTCAAATGTGATGAATTCCAGTATCTTATCATTATTATTGCAGTTTTGTTTGTAAAGTATATTGAAACGCGTAAGCTTTAAAGATAAATATTCTGTTTGTGATATATCGACATTTTCTGCGGTATTGGTTTTTTACTTTCCCAATTAAAAAGTGTTTTATAAAATCTTAAAAAAAAATTACTCGTTATTCATACAACTACTGATCTATTAGAATAGTTCCTATTAACATACTTTTTAATTAGAAAAGAAAAAATTGTTTCTGAAAAAACGTAACTGACTTTCTTATCGGCTATACTAAATAGGTCATAGCCTATTTAGTACAAAGTGGTGATAAATAACAGATTACAAGTCCCTGACGTTGGTTGTTACGACGTGAGGACGAGGGTTGTGAACTGACGACTGATGTATAGCACACGTTACATTTCTAAATGACCATTTGACCCAACAGGCTGGAGTATACGACCCCAACCGCGTGCTGGGCGTCACCACCCTGGACGTGGTGCGCTCGCGCACCTTCATCGGCGCCATCAACGGCGTGGACCCGCGCAACGTGTCCATCCCCGTCATCGGCGGCCACTCCGGCATCACCATCATCCCCGTGCTGTCGCAGGCCAACCCTGTTCCCAAGATCACCGACCAGAGCAAGATCGAGGCTCTTACCAAGAGAATCCAGGAAGCGGGTACCGAGGTTAGTATTAAAAGTACCATTTTAAAGGTACCATGAGAGGTCCATGGGATATCTACTGTATTTTTTACAAAATCAAAATCTTATTTCAGACAAAGTCCATAGTTTGTTAGTATGCACAACTTAAAAACTAGTGTTAGTACGAGTACTTGATACCTACCGGAAACAATTTTTTTTATTTATTATACGCCACGGGGGCATGCAGGCGTACCTAATGCTCCAGTACGGGACTGTCCCACCTGTCCGCTATTGTCTTCAGGATGATGTTGGGGCTGACGCGTACCCTGCGCATGATGGAGGAGCATCGCTTGCGCATAATGGCATGAAAGCCGTTAATTTCTGCCTCTGTGAACATACCGGATGCACTGCACTACACCCTAAAGGCATCATTATATTGAACACGCAGAGCACTGTATGCCCTCTGCGTGTAGTTGACCCACAGGCTACATGTATAAAATGACTGACAATACGCTCTAAACAATGTGGCCTTTACGTCAGCCGAGCATCTCGCAAACCTGCGAGCCAACATATTGCAGCGGACAGCCAAAGCTCTGCGCTCACGCTCAACATCCTGATTGTCTCTGAGGTCTTCAGAAACCTAGTGAACATTATATTTTTTACCTCGCAAACAATGACGCGGATTTAATTTTTTGTTTTACTCGTCGCTTAGTAAACTGAGTCTATTAACTGCCTATGTCGGATATATCCGACAAACACTCTCGTGTTTTTTCCGCCAGGATCGCACAATCAAGACCAAATAGTCCATCTCGTCTCTTCTGTCACCTATGGGGATTGAAGAGCTAAACGAGATGGAGTACTCAGTAGCAATCACACGACACTTGCGTAAAGAAACATGAAAACACTTGTCGGACCAATCCGACGCCATACGGTTATTTAACATACATGATAATGTTTTTTCTTGACTTCAGGTAGTGAAGGCCAAGGCTGGCGGCGGCTCGGCCACCCTCTCCATGGCGTGGGCCGGCGCCCTGCTCACCAACGCTATCCTCCGCGGACTCGCGGTATGTATCGCTTTTAAACTGTCTTCATCCATTTTACGACGACCCGAAAATGATGAGCGAGACAGGAGTTCAGGCCCAAGTGCGATCTTCTCGATTAAAGTGGAAGATGTGGGTTTGAGCGCGCCTATGTTCTCGCTAGATGGCGCTGAACTTAACAGTTATAGTTGTTTTTGTTTTTAGAGTCATCATCATCGTCATCTTCCTGCGCTTGTCTCGTTTTATTTGGAGTCGGCGCAACACGTTTTTTTTTTCATTCTGTCCTGTCACTCGTCACGCTATCACTAACTCCACTATTAAGTCAAGGAAATGGTATTTGCGAAAAACTTGTCAAATTATTGCCTGAAATCCATCTAATTGTGACTATAGCGTTCAAGTACGGCACTGAACTTAAAAAAAACTAAGAATTAAGGATACGCGTAGGTTCATAGACGAATCGACACCATCGTGTCGTTGCTGCTTCTTCGACAGGGTTTCATAGTCTTGTTACAAGACTCTTGTATCTAAGTTGGAACCAGGCACAGCATTAGTATGCGAATGCGTCTATGAAGCTACGAGTTCGGCCTTAAGGCGGTTATCACACTGCCACGCACGGTGGTGTGTGGTGTATGAGCGTTTTCACGCGCTACGCTGGGTGCAGCGTAGCGCGTGAAAACGCTCCTACGCACATACTTGCGGGAGTGCATTTTTTTCGCACACACGCGCGTAGGTGCGTCTTGTAAAATCACGCGGGCACGCATATATTTCATACAAAATCACGCACGGTACTACGAGACTCAGTGTGACATACTATGCGTGTCGTTCCGCACCCACGCGCGTGAGTGCGTGTAGGTCCGTGATCTGCATGAACGCGCGTAGATGCAGTTTCAGTGTGATGGACTGTGCGTGTTTTTTATACAAACGGAGATATTTACAAGCAACGTAAAGACACGCATTCACGCAATACGCTGCGGGATGCGTGGCAGTATGATAACCGCCTAAAGGATCGCGTTAAGAGCTCGTGGTAGGGCCTCAGGCTTACTATTTTAAAAGGGGTACAGGATATCACAGAGCAGATGAAAGAGGTTAGAAAGGAATTACTTTCCGATTTATACTACAACGAGTGTCGCCGCTTTTCTTACGCCCTTGAATTTGGAGTCTAACCTAGGATGTTCCCCGCAACGCTCAATTGTATAATTTTACCTTCTCTCAACTTCCAGGGCGAGAGCAACGTCGTAGAGTGCGCCTATATCAAGTCGGACGTGTCAGAAGCCTCCTACTTCGCCAACCCCGTCCAGTTCGGCAAGAACGGCGTCGCCAAGAACCTGGGCTACGGCAAGCTGAACGCGTACGAAGAGTCTCTCCTCAAGGCAGCGCTGCCAGAACTCAAGAAGAACATCGCCACCGGAGAGAAGTTTGTCAACAAGTAAACACATTCACTTTGTAGATGGTCGGGCCTAAACTATAAGATGACAGTGAGCTAGTTATGTAAGACTACAATCAGTGCCGGATCAGCCACGCAACAGTAGCAAATGCTACGGGCCCCGCACTTTGGGCTGGGCCCCGCTGTGCCATATAAAGTCTAAACACTGAGCTCCGAAACCCGTTTAAAAAAGAAATTAACCTTTCGAACCGAACGTCCGGGGTTCGCTTGGGGTTTAATGAATTAAGGGGCCATTGGTAGAATTTGCTACACCTCCCATGCTGGTTTAATCCGCCATTGACGACAATGGAATAAATTATTGAAATGTTCAGCCACATCAAATCAAGTGTTAATGAAGATTTCCGAACGTTTTTTTTCAGAGGAGGTTGTAGATGAACATATTGGAATCTGTTTGAAACAATCAGGATTCAAGGAGAGGTTATTATTATTGTATATTTTTTTATTTGAAGTCGTTAGTAATCATGATTGTTTGGAATAGTTAGTGAAGTCGTAAGCGTCGCTAGTTGTTGTCACATAACAGTCTCACTTTATATTTAAATAGATTTGTAACATTTATTAGGTGCGGATATTTTCTGTACGTTTAAATAAGTATTACTGGTACTTATTGAGTAGTGAAATTTGTATTTATCCTTAAATAGAAATGTGAGTTTGTCCGTAAAGTAATATAGCGCCTAATATTGTATAAACCAGAGTTACGCTATTCCTAGTAATAGTAAACTACACCACACAGTATCAGTAAAGTAAGATGAACGCGGCCCGACCGCTGTAGACGAGGTACGTTGAAGTATATTTATTATATAACAATATAGATCTATACAAATAATATATTTCGTTCGAAAATCACTTTTATTAGTGCATTTTGTATTTAATCATGTGATTCAGAAGCTGCATTGTGTTGCAGGCAAGAGCCTCATTGAAATAAAAAGTATTTGTTTATTACAAGCAAACGTGTCACCCAAAGATGTCGCCGAAGTATGGAAGTACTGTGTAAATATTGTGCTATGTATGATGTTGGTAATTAAATTACTGTGGTATGATGATAAGTACATGTGTTTTATTCAATACACAAAAAAAAAACCTTCACTCTCTACGCCAATTACAGTCGATCTTAAAAAATACACATCCACATCTTCTGGTTCATTGCCTTCTACACAGCTTCCCCTGCTGCTTATTCTTACGTCACTTGCCAGACTTCACGAAATTCCAGCCTGTTGCGATCGTTCCAACGCCAGCTTGACTGGACTTGGGTCCTTAGACAGTTTACTAGAAAAATAAAAATACAGGTAAAAGAAAAACATTTACTAGGTTCCGGACTCGTTTCACAAATATCGATTTACTCGAAAATTTAGTAAAGTTGACTCTGGCGGTAATTTCTATTAAGATTTAGTTAAAACTGGTTCGGGAACAAACATCCCCAACAGTTCTCGAGAATCGTCAAAACTCGTGAGTAGCTTTACAAGAAGGCTCATTCGATCCGTTTGCTAGTTATCAAATACTCTGCAAACACATTAAAATATAGGTATTCTAACGGAAAACAAAGTAACTGACAGCCCCACGACCTTGCCGATGTGGGCACTGCAGCTAAGAGAGCAAGAGGCGACGAGCGGTAAGATCAAAAGTATGAAAATGAAGCATAACACGCTAGCCGCTATGACCAAAGGCGTGACCAGACGGGGTAAGGCGGATATAGAGGAAAAAAGACAGGCAGGAGTAGGTCTTCTCTTATCTATTTAAATCATAGGGAAAACAGACTGAAATATCAACGCTCAGCCAAAACTACTGGGACTAAGTGCGTGAAATTTTTCACAAAGTTTCCTTTTATGACATAGGCGAGTACTAAGTGAGGATTTTTCAAAGTCCAGGTTATGAATCGGGACATACACCCATTTTTTCACGCGGACAAAACCTTTCGCAAAAGGGTATATCTTTTGCGAAAGGTTTAAAAAAAATATCAGGATAGGATGGTGCGTACAATGTAGCTAGGTACCTATCATTTTCTCTCATTTTAAAGATGCATCGTTTAGCTGTCAAGGATGTCCATTGGATGCTATGTGTAAAAAAGACATTAGTGCACATTATTATTATTATTATATACTTTATTGTAATACACATACAAAAAGGAAACTTAAACTAAAATGAAGAAAAAAAAATGTACTAAGACTAAATATAATTTACCTTGTTCTTGCAATCACAAACTATCTTGAATCTTCCTCTTCGCACGTTATTTCCTAAAACGTAGCATATTATTGTAAATGCGCAAATGCGTGCCGTTTTCGTATATCTCTATGTATATTTCCACCATAAGAAGCACCAAGTATGCTGAGAACACCGTCACTCCAGTCCAGGTTCTGGACTTAGGATTACTATAACAAAACCTAGGACTTTTTTCCATAATCGTTTTTAAAGCGTTGTTTTGAAACAAACTGCAATTTTGGCACTGAATCAATACGGAGCGGTTTATTTTTATCACAGATGCGAATGTGTTGGTACTACCTACTGATTGGTGTATATTTAGGCTGGTAAGTAAAAGACTAAACTCTCACAAAATTCGTTACATAACGGATAGTGATTGCGACTGCAGAGCGTACAGTTCAGGGTTTGATTCCATTGTTTACAAAATTTTCTTAGAGGTTGAATTGGTCTTCTTTACTACCTAATAGAAATAAAGTAATAGGCCGACTTCCTATTTCTATTGCTTGTTTTCTGTCATACCAATTGGTCAAAATCAAATTAAAAGTTCAGTGAAAGTCTCGTTAAAATCAATCCAGCCGTTTCAAAGATTTGCCGGAACAGACAGACAAAAATACTAATTGCATATTGGCTAAAGGTATCGAATATACTTTCATACGAGTATGCACTTATTAAAAATATATTATTTTGGTATTACAAAGAAACGCTTCAATTTAAAAGAAAAAAGAAAGAAAGATAATATATTATTTAATTAATTGCTGGGCATAAATTATGAATGGATTCCACAAAGCGGTGAGGGTGTGTTGTATAATTGGAAGAAATTCTTTTAATTGTGCCAGCAAGGGTTTAATGATACAGCGAGAGAAGTAAATATATGATTAAATATTAACTGTTGTGACACAATAATAACACAAACAGATGTTAATATTATTTGTGTTAAGAGTAAGCGCACACTTAAAAAGAAATACGCATATTTTTATGTATTAACCCAAATACGATAGGTACATAATGTACCAGTGACCAACTAAGACATCCATCTTTCTGGTCTACGTCATCAAATCCATGCTGTCGCACTTTTCCGCACTAGTCCGAATTACAGTAGGTAAATTACTAGCCTGTCTGGCAAGTAAGAGTAAGTTTTCAAGTGTATTTAATTCTTGTTTTCATAATGACGATAAAGAAATAAATGGTTCTGATGAAAATATTAGGCTGCATCGAAATCATTTGATATTGGAGCCGAAAGGTGGAAGGTAGGCACAGGAATTCCGTAACGAAACAATGTATCCTAGCTGTGTATTGGCTTATCGGGTTTGTCATGAAATTTAAGAATTCAGGCTATAAGTATGTGGTTTTAATGATTATCTGTCTTCAATAGAGTATAAAGAGCAGTGGTGGCTCCGACTTACGAGTTGTAGGTCGCGGCTTCAAACCCTACCAGGCGCATTACTTTGTGTATTTCATTACCACTGCTCTCAAAACGGTGAAGGAAAACATCGTGAGGTAACCGGTATATCCTAGATAAAAATTCGATGACATGTGACTTTTACCAACCCACACTGGGCCCGTGTGATGGATTACAGCCCATTCCCTCCCCTAGGGAGGAGGCCTGAGTCCCAGCAGTGGAAACATTAAAAAACGGCTGATGATGATACAATATATAAAAAGAGAAACTGCTGACACGTCATATCAGCGTACAGCCGAAAATACGGGGACTAAGAACACGAAATTTTGCACAAGGTTTCTTTAATTGGATTGAAACGGGGGTCCAAAGTTTGTATACAGGGTTATTTGTAAAACATTGACAACCTCTCAGAATTATGTTAAGTAAATATCTACTAGTATCATAAACAACAACTTTTGTTCTCCTTCTTCCTGCCCTTATCTCATTATTACCTACTTGTAATTGGCGAAACACGTTTTTTTCTTCCATTCTATCCCGTCATAGGTACTATCACTAACTCCTAGTCATAGAAAAAAAGTTATTGCTTATGATGTTAGTACCTAATACAGTCCTGCAAGGTTATTAGTGTTATACAAATAACCCTGTATAAATGTATATTTTCACGAAAGTGAAAGCTATTGCACACTATTTAGTAGCTTTGATCAAGGAACAGAAGCAAATATGCGCCGATTCTTATGCAAAGTATTACTAAAAGGTATTTTATTATTTTTATAAGGATTGTATTCTTTCTCACGAGGTTGTATAATTAACAAAATTAGTACTTAGGTACCGCTAGGGTGCGGAATATCGATATGAAGCAGTAGGAAATCACGGTCCGAGTCAAGATGACGTCTTTGTTCCAAAAATGTTTCAAAAGAAAATCAAAGCTAAAGGCTAATGAAAAAGTAAGCAGGATTGATTTACCTCATTAAAATTAGAAAACGCATAATTACTTACCTAATATACTCGTGGATAAGAAACGGATTTATTGCATAACTAGCTTATGCCCGGGGCTTCACTTGTACGAAACCCATTGTCATCCCCATAAGAGTTAAATTTCGAAAGATCCGTTATCTAAGTCTTAAAGACAATACCTGTGAAAAATATCAGCTTCAATAAGGTCCAAGGCTGGGAGCCAAGCTGGGCGTTAGGTATCTACTTAATAGCTAACTTGTAGTCCTAAGTCCTGTAATGCACCTATAGTCTTATGTCATAAGGTTTACGACAAGAGCGAGTACGACGAGTCGTATGCGCCGACGAAGAAAGTGCTGGGATGGGTGGCCATCCGCATGACGCATAACATCTCTGAGGCAACTACGTATGTATCCATTAAGTTATCTGCCTACCACTCCTATGTTAGGATCTAGGAGCAGGAAATAGAATGCAATTCAGATATTATTAATCCTGATATAACTAATCTCCTGCACAGAACAGATGAAGAGGTTAGAATAGCCTTGTGGGCGGGGCAGGCGTGCTACGAAGTGAGGCAATGCTCATAGTTCAACTACCAATAACAATCTTGTGATCTAAATGTGCGTGGTATATTAATTGCGTAATGCGCGTTCGTATTGGTTTATTGCTCGTAGTGAAGTTAAAGGGTGGGAGACAAGAAGCGACACTCGTAATACAAATCGGAAAGTAATTCCTTTCTAAACTCTTGCATCTTTTGTGTGATCTTCTGTATCCCTTTTAGAAATAGTAAACCTGAAGCCCTACCCGCGATTTAAGATAGGTACCTAAGTTGCCGAACTAAAGAACGAAGAGGGCCAGAGCCGCGAACGATGTGACATTTGAATACCTTCTTAATGTTATTTTTTTTTAATTATATTCCCATGTCTACAGTTTCTGCACAAAATATATAGGTACAGAAGTCAATCTACATACAAAGTGCGCTCAAGCAACGCACACATAGACACCGCTCACGAACACTATATCTCGGAGCGCTTCGGCTCGCTTGTCGAACATTTCGGCTCAAACGCTCATTAGTGTGCGTTCACCGAGCGTAGGTATAAAAAGTGAAGTACATACATGAGATTGTCTTTTGTACCTAGCTATTTTGTGGTTTCTGGTTTTTTAAATAAATGGGTAGTAAAAATGTAATTGTTAACTTTTTTATGAATCTACAAAAGTTCATAATTCTTTCTAAGACACCTTGTATAAAATATTATTCACATATTTATTGTGCGTGTTTCTACGCCAGCAAATGGTGGGACATGTTTTACTGGTTCGAGCTAACAAACCTGTTCCTGGCGGGACCCTCGGAGCTGGTCAGCATGATGACGACGGCGTACGAGGCGCAGACCTTCCGAGACTCCATCAAAGTGTTTCGTATGATGCCATGCTTCGGATGTGTCGTGTTATGTGCGTACTTTTGCTTTTTGATTTAGAATCAAAGGAAGTAGTAAGAGAGTATATAATTAAATACCTCGCAGTGCTCAGGAGTTAATTATATAAATCCCTCACCTCAATCGGGTTTAAAACTTAGCGACCTTCGATTCGTTCGAAATTCAACATGCTGCCTGCTACTTTAAGACACTGCTTTAAATCCCCATAAGTCACATAATTTTCTAATATGTTCACAAATAGTCAGTGAATATGTTATAGACTCACTAATCTACTATTTATTATAGACCTATACAATCTAGCACCTAATTGGAATAATACACACTCTTATAAACCCCAATTAGAAAGTTAATTTATAATGATTATCTATTAACGCAGCAATTTTCAAGTCCATCAATATGGTGATCCACCGTCCCGTGTTCGAGAACTTAAGTAACGAACTGCGAGACATGTGGCCAGAAGGGGAGGTGAACGATGAGGAGCATGAGGTCATCAAGGGCGCGATTAAGCAGCTCAACTTGATAGTCAAAGGTTTGTATTGAAACCTTGATTGAAGTGAAATACTCAAGATCAATCTATATCTATCTATATCTATAATAAATCTGTAGAGAGGTCAATTCTGTACATGAAATATATTTCCAAAATAACTATCAGGGGGTGATTATAATAATAATAATTATAATAATTTATTTATTCAAAGACAACTTTTGGTCCACATTATATGTTAGTATCCCTTATTACTATGTTAGTTCAGACATGGTTCAGACGCTCAATAATATTAAACTGTTATACACTCTTTCCATAAAATAACATTGGTAATTCTTATAATCATTCATTAAAAATGTCAAATAAATAAAATATCATTGATTACAACTTAAAAATGTCAAAGAATTAAACGGCATGGAAACAACAAATAAAAATGTCATACAATAATAATAAAATGTCAGTAAATTAAATGTCATGGAATAAAGATAAAAATGTCATTCAAATAAATGTCGTGGAATAAAGATACAAATGTCAGTAATCAGATGAACAAAGGTACAGTCATAATTTACCTGCCCCACGCCCTGTATACGGGTGCATGTAAGGCCTGCCAGTGCTGCAAGAAAGGACCATCCAACCTGTTGGCAACAACGGTAAGAAGACTGTTGCCGCTGCCCCGCACTCTGCTCGCTATCGAGGTCGCCCTTTTGCGCATGCAGGCATAAAAACAGTCAATGCGCACGTCCGCGAACATCCCTGACGCGCTGCAGAAGCGAGGCAGCCGCAGCAGTGCCCTCAACGCGTTATTGTATTGAACGCGGAGAGCGCTGTAGGATTTCTGCAAATATGACACCCACAGACCGCTCGTATAAAAAGATGTGCAATAGGCTCGGAACAAGGTGATCTTTACATCCTTGGAGCTACGAGCAAACCTGCGGGCAATCATATTCGCCCTCACCGACAACGCCCTCCTTTCTCGCTCAATATCAGCGTCGTCTTTCAGGTCAGACGTCACAATATGGCCAAGATACTTAAAAGTGTGTACCCGCTCCAAGGGCACCCCACATAGCTTTACTGGTGGAACCTCCGCCGGACACTTGGAACCCGCATTAAAAATCATAAGCTCGCTCTTTTTAACGTTATACTTTAAACCATGTGTATGAGCGTATGTTTCGCAAATGCCAACAAGCTCTCTTAGTCCCCCTATTGACGCGCTCAGCAGCACCATGTCATCAGCGTAGCTGATGTTGTTAAAACAAACATCATCAACATGGCATCCAACATGTCGCCTGCTGAGCTCGGCAACCAGTTCATCAATATACAGGTTGAAGAGCGTTGGTGAGCTCAATCCACCCTGCCTCACCCCGCACTCCAACCCGTACGAATCCGACAGAGCTCCCGACCATTTAACATTATTGACCTGGTTCTCATACCAGTGCCGGAAGATTTTTACAATTTCAGGCGCAACTTGCCTATCCAACAATTTCTTCCATAACACTTTGTACGAAACCAGGTCAAACGCCCTGGACAGATCGAGGAAACAGGCATAAACAGGAGTGCCCCGATCCGTGTAATATCTGACAGCATGCTTTAAACTCAGTATAGCGCCATCTGTGGACAGTTTGGGCCTGAACCCAAACTGGTTATCGTGCAAAGTTATTGTCCTGTTTAACTGAGTATTAAGCATGCTGTCAAATACCTTCGCGATGACTGTCGCTAATGAGATCGGCCTATAGTTGGTCTTATCTGCTACATCACCTGTTTTATTTTTAACAATTGGTACTACGACCGTCCTCATCAGCTCGCCCGGCAAGTACGAATGACGAATGCAGAACGTGAACAGCATGGACAAAACACGTGGCAGGTGGGGACCTGCATGCTGTAGGTGCTCGATGCTGAGTCCATCGTGTCCTGGAGACTTACCCCTGGTCATACTACCTATGATCTTAGTGATCTCCGCAGCTGAGAACTTTACTCTTGGTTCCAGGACACCCTGTGACTCAGAATCGACCACCTCGTTGATTGGAATATTACATGGCTCGACACAAAACTGGGATTTAAAAACATTAGCAATATCCCTCTCCACAGACACACCATCGACGCTCACTGGCAAGCCAGGCCTAGGATTGTGCTTTTTTGTAGACTTCCAGAAATCTCGAAAGTCTTTCTTTGTATGCAACTCAGCCAGAATGTCCATCTGGATTTGGTCTTGGTGATTTTGGCACCATCTTAGTTTGGACTTAAAAGTCTTACGAGACTCGCACATTTCCTCATAAATCACGCCAGACGTAGGTTTGCCACAATTAAGCCACGCATTAAACCTAAGCCTAGCGTACGAGTGAGCCCCGCTGACGTGCTTATTCCAACCTACCACGCGCTTCGGCCTCCTACCACTGATTCGCGTCTCCCTGCTAACAATGGCGGCCTCCCTTAGAGCAGATACTACATCTTGATACAGGCAGTCAATAATTCTATTGTGGTCCGAATCACTGCACATGCGATCACAACAACTGGACAATACGCAAGGGAAATCAATATTACGCAATCGCCGCTGACACTCCTTCCTATAGGTGTTGATAGCCTCAGGGCTTTTTTCCCCCCACACAACACAGTTATCATAGGATATACTCTGCTTTAATTTAGGTCTAATTATATTAAGATCGCATTCGATCAACAATGGGTAGTGATCCGACCACATAACGTCATACTTAATGCTAACATTACAAACAGTTTTCAGAGACGATTCTGTACAGAGACAATGGTCAAGCCATCGCCTAGCCCCGTTACAATCACTGACATACGTGTATGTGTTCGACGTCAATCCTAGCCTATCTACATCAACGCATGAGAAGTTGTTATCACTACAACAGTTCAACAACTCAGTAAAAAATAGTTCATGCGGATGTGCGTTGAAATCACCCAGACAATAAACCGCCTCCACATCACTACTGTCTACAATCGCACTAAGCAGTCCTAAACAATGGGAGAATTCTGGCAGGTTACTTACTGAGTCCGTAGGCATGTATACACTCATCACAATGAAAGGCCTTTCACTCGTATCAATACGTATCGCACACACTCGCGGGTTATCACTCGGAACGACCGACACATTATTGAACGCACTTTTTCGCCATAGCAGAGCCACCCCGCCATAGGGTCGCCCACGCAGCATGCCCGCTGACGTGTCAACGGCCGACGTTCCCGTGCTGCTGAAGTCATCATGGATGGTGCTCAGGAACGGCAGCTCCCCCGGCAGCAGCCAACACTCCTGAAGCGCTATTATGTCGCACGTAGTACATAACTCACGCACGCCCTCAATAGAACGCTTAACACTTTTACAATTAAAGCTGGCAAATCGTAACAAACTATTATTAGTCATTATTGATGTTTACAGAGCCGGCTTTAACCCTAGAAAGATAACCATATTTTGACGGCCACAAAAGATAACCATGCGCTTCTGAGGCGCACGATATATTATTGCTATTTTTTTTTATGAAATACCTATTTATTATATTTTTAATTCATTTTTTTAATAATGTGTTTAATGAACTAATAATAAAAAACTTTTTTTAGTTAAATATTTTATATATTTTAATCATTAAACTTAAATCAAAAAACCTCTTGAAAAAATCAACAAAATTTGCTTTCTTCTGTTTATAGGAACGTAGTAACAAAAATTAATATCTTTTTTCATAAAACTAATTATATTATTTCTTACAAAATAATTAATTCAGATAAAAATATAGTCAAAACTATAATTATTTCGATCAAATTTGGTTTGATAGGCATTCAAAACAAACATGATTTTTATTTTCGCCGCAAACTGTTGTCTGGCGTTTGGCGCAAGTAATCTTAGATATTCTTTTTTTTTTATTAGTGCATAAGGTGGAGTATCGTCTTTTCTTGGCTGGGGTTACTTTTTCATTATCTGTATCGTTCTGCACAACCGGTTTCGGAAGAATATTTGCGATATTATCTCGCACATGCTTTGGCAAAGTAGGATCTTCCAGTCTTTCCTTCATCCACGATTCTGATGTGCTTAACTTTTCATATAATTCCTTTCTTTCCTTCCTTTAGAGGCTTTTCATTTTTCGCAAGAATGTTGTGACAATATATAACATAATGATCAGGAACAATTATGCGGTGGTCACGCCAGGATGATTCTGAAGTTCCAGTGGGCTCTGAAGATACAGGCGGACTTATATTATCTTCATTTTGTGTATAATTTAATTGTTGTGGCACCTCATCATCGATAAACTCGTCTTCGAAACCATTCTGTATGTCATCGTCACTCAAATGATCTTTTATCTCACTGTCAGTTTCTTGTTCTCGTTCATGCTCGTTTTCTTCCTCTCCAGCGATCAACCTAGATATTACATCATCAGTTAGTGTTCTCCGGCTCGTCATAATGAAGGCGAGAAGATTACATGCAAAAAAAGAGAAATAAACAGATATTATAAACATTTTATAAAAGAATAAACAAATCCTTACTTTCACTAAATGTCACACAAAAGATAACCATGCGCCTTTGGAGCGCAAAACTTAGTCATAACTGCAAAACTATCGTACTTACCGCGTAAAAACGGCCGTCCTGCGATGCTGTGCACCATCCATTGAGCTAAATTAGAAGGACAGGTCGATACGCGCGCTCATTAGAAAGAAACAGCGATGTCAAACCAACGCGGGCGCCTCTGAGGCGTAGGTTATCTTTCTAGGGTTAAGCGAGTACTCGTCCTTGCGTCTTTGACTATAATGTACAAAACGTCTGAATATTATATTTTGCGGCCAGATATTTTCATCCAAAAAAGCAGGTACTTTGGATTCAGGTATAAAAAACTTGTACGCATCATAGTCAACCTTTTTCCGGAGGGACAGCTTTTCCAATGCAACCAACTCGCAGGTTTTTATTTTAATATGCTTTACGATATCCGCTATGTGTGAGTCCTTATGTACATTCGTAATAAACATCGGTACTTTCTTTTCAGCAGCTTTAAAGCACCCTACTGTGTCCTTAGCAACCCCCGCCTTCCCAGAGTAACGGTACACCTGCTTTGGTTTACGACGCGTAGCAACAATCCAGCCATCATTCTCTTTTCTAGGCAACACCTCACCGCAATGAGTCACTTGTTTACTCACTACGTTCAATCCCTGCGACTGTGACGTAACAATCACAGCTGTATGGACGGGCGACGGCGAGCGAGCCCGCGTCATAGGAACTGTTTCCAACAAAGATAACGGTCGCTCCTTCTCAACATACCCACTACTTTCAATAAGTTGAGTTTGTTTGCCGGCAATATGAACCGAGAGTTTTGTGTCACTTCCCTGATTTCCCGGACTTTGCACTGCATTTTTGGAAGCCTCCATACTTCTGTATGACGAGTTACCAAGAGAAATGTCACCGTTTCCACTGCCTCGCTTTAGGTTCACACACTGCTCGATCCGTGCATGCTCGATCAAAGATCCAAACTTTAGGTCATACTGCAGATCCACCTTGAGTTTCTCCAACTGATCAACCGTCACACTTGTTGACTTAAGTTCTCGCACTTCTTCCTTGAGTAGGGTGAGATCTTTTAACAACTTAGTCACATCCAGGTGATCAAATGTGACGGGGGGTAGGTTTTCAAGGTGCCGTGCAACGAAAATCGGGATCACATCTGGGTCAGTACACTTGAAAAGGCCAATTATATCGGCGAGGTCTCGGTTCTCCTTACCCTTTTGCTTCCGCTTGATATTTCGTTTGTTAGTCGGAACAGATTCAAATAATAATGATTTTGATTTTATGATTACATCGTCACTAAAGGCCGACGAACATATGCGAATCAAGGTATCGTCATCGCTAATCGACAGCTTGTTTTGAATAAAACATAGCAACTCGTCAATAACAATATTACACTGATTACACTTTACTGTGGCGGACATTTCGCTCGACGTATACATACATAACACCGATCGTAGCAAAAAGCAAGCGACGCGTACGGCTGCGCGCGCGCGACTGATTAGTGATCGATACTGATGCCAAAAATGCAAACAGTAAAATTTTTGTCTGTCTGTCTGTCTGTCTGTATGTTCTTTATAGAAACAAAAACTACGCGATGGATTTTAACGAAACTTGGTACAATCATTCTTCATACTCCTGGGCAGGTTATAGTATACTTTTCATCACGCTACGATCAATGGGAGCATAGCAGTGAAGGGAAATGTTGGGGAAACGAGAAAAATTACTACATTTTTTAAGCTTCCGTCGCGTTTGCAGCCTTGATGGTTAAAGCTACACAGAAATCATGTATAACAGAAATGTTCTCCTTAAAATTATATAAAAAATATCCTAAGACATCATATGTCTATCTTTTATGGTTGACTCACAATAACACGTGTAACTCCCGATAGCTTAGCAGTTCGGAGCTTTCTGTTTATTTTTGTCTATGGCACCAAGGTGTGTGCACGCACACTGTCACGCCCGTAAGTGGAAGGGAGAGATCTGGAACGTCTCGAATCGTCTCGCGCATCACGTTGTTTTCCAAGCTCTTAGAATTCGACACAAGACGTTTCAGATCTTTGATTTTGACGACTCCGTTGTCGCTGGCATAAGCAACAGGATCCGCGTACGAAGTCGCTGGCAGAAGCTAGTTTTAATTATCTTTACAAAAATACTCAATGGTTTTTCTGGTTTTCCATTACCGAGCTGGTAAAGGCGCGTCTTGACGTGACGTAGTAGGTAATAAGGTTTTGCAGTAAGCAGGTTGGAAGCACATAATAGGTATAAAATGGCTGTACCTATAGATTACACCATAATGCGTCCAAAACACCATTTGGGCGACAATATTTAGGGCTGCGGGTTTGTTCGAAAGAATTACCGTCGCTCCAATTACAAATGGAATTGAAGGAACACAGGTGAGTTTTTCGTTAGTAAAACTGTATAATACGTACGTTATCTAGTAACTTAACACCCGACACTGATACTCGCTCTCGCTTTACGTAGGTATATTATGTGGGAGTAGATTTTTGAAGATCTCACCTCAAAAAAAGGCAAAAATATTGAATTTCGCAGGAAAAACTTTAAGGAGAGCTATAAAGAAACGGAAAGCTTGCATAAAATGAAAGGAGGCGCATTAGAGGGTTATTTCGGGCTGATATGACGATGGTGACAGTAAATACTGCTAACAACCGTCACTCGCAAAACCTGCTTTACAGCTTGTTCCTTCCCAGGGTACTACTGGTGCAACAACGCCCTTCTGATCAGCTTCCTCTCGCCGCCATTCTTCATCACCATCGCGCGCTACTTCGGGTACGAGTCGCCCATGGGCCTGCACTTCTTGTACTGGCTGCCTTACGACCCCTACCAGCCCATCTACTACGAGATCACCCTCGTCGTGCAGACCTGGCATGGTTAGTATTTTATTAAGGGACAAGCCTATCGACATAACGTTAATAACGAAATATCTTACTTATGTATTTTTAGAAAGTTTAAGTGCGATATCAAAACGTTGACCGTGTTTAGCTCTCTCTCTCTCTCGACGATAGGGTATGTGTAGGTATAGGGATGTGTAGGGTGTATAGCTCTATGCCTATTTATCGCTCGCACGCCTGACATTTTAAAAACTCTGAAATCCTTCTTTTATCCTTTATGTTCGTTACAGTAAAAGCGGAAGAAGTCACTTAAAGATTTCCTAATCAAAAAAAAAAAGCCCGCAAAAGCTGAAATTATGTAAAAGGTCCAATTTCAGTATCAAAGTTAAAGTCAAATTATTTTATTTCACAAAAACATCAGAAGCTAGTGCATAGTATATATCTAACCGGAAGAGAGACATTGGTGCGAACTGATTATAAGTTACTATCAGAAAAGTTGAAAGTTTCTATGACAATACTTTTGACTTTTAATTATAAAAGTTTTCAATTTATGATATACGTTTAATTTTATGTAAGTTTTCTTTTGGACTTCTGGTCCCTGCCAACAACAAAGAAACCTAAGTGGAGCTAAGTGGGCATCTAGTAAAGTATGGAGTACTTTGTTGGCAGCGCTGGTGGTGATCTGGTGCAACGTGGCGTGGGACATGTTGTTCTGCCTGTTCCTGTGCCACATCACCACGCAGTTCGACCTGCTGGCCAGGCGCGTGAGCCGCTTGTTCTACGTCGACATCGACCAGCAGCTCGTCAGCTCTTATCCGATGGGTTGGTATCTCTCTGGTACCTATAGTGACCTCACTTATTCACCACGATT
The DNA here is from genome assembly GCA_949319445.1 of Mythimna lalbum. Taxonomy (NCBI): domain Eukaryota; kingdom Metazoa; phylum Arthropoda; class Insecta; order Lepidoptera; family Noctuidae; genus Mythimna; species Mythimna lalbum. Next base: position 10,505,271 of record OX439364.1, read on the forward strand.
ATATTTTTTTTTTTGTTATAATAAAGAAACAGATAACCCACATAATAACTGTACTATACGGATTAATCAAATAAATGCAAAACGAAATCTGATTTTAAGAATTATAATATTCCCAGCACAAATATTTATGTGATGAGCATGATCATTTGTTTTGTGTCTGGGTGTAATTTATCTATAATATGTATGTATTTATAAATATATAAGTACGTTTATCAGTTGTCTAGTACCCATAACACTAGCTCTACTGAGCGACTTGTGCTCGGTCCGAACCCGAACGGTCCACACAGTGGCGACATCCGGGCGTTACTTCCGCACGAATCCGATGCAGGTATCTCCCGAACTTACCATGTCCGGTGTGAACCTGCGTTATGCGGAAGGTGAAGACGCCGTGAGGTCTTTCCAGCCATAATTGTGGCAAGCCGATGCATTTTCTGGGTTATATTTCTCGGTGCTATAAAACCAAATTATATTGTGTACCCACAGCTGCACTCAGCAAAGAGATGCTCCGAACTGAGGGCGAGAGAGTGAAGTCCATCGGCGACAACTACTGGGAGGCACGGCATCAGAAGCAGATCATCGAGATTGTGTTGAGACATCACGCTTTGATCAGGTCGCATAACCTAACCAGACTAGGCATAGACTGTAGTATCTACTGGGCTCGTGCCATCGACTGTACCTGACGCAATCGTTATATGTTCGCGATAATCTTAACAAATACTGAACAAGACAAGGCATTTCATTTAACAAAGGTTTTCAGTGACAGACGGAGGGATTCATGAGAAAGATTTAAGTGTGTACAGTTAAGTACAATGTCATGCTTTGTAGTATTTTTTGCAAATTTTTTAAAATTTGCATTGTAGTAAAGAAAAGCAGAGAATATCAAAGATTTCTATTTTTGTAATACCCGTGCGCAGCTGGATGTACGGAACGCTAGTAAGTGGTAATAGTGCATTGTTACCCTAGGGGTGAACGCGACTTATTTTTTCAACTATTTCTTTAAAATACTTTATTTAAATAAAATACAAATAATTTCTAATTTTTCAATAATGGTGAATAGCCGACCGGCCACAAGAAAATAAACAAAATGGCGGGAAAGTGGCAATTCGTCTATGGTCTTTTCGAATTGTAGAACTTGGTCTACATTTCCGTACAGCAGAGATTCAGACAGACACAGATACAGTTTATCAGATTAAAATAGTGTTTTAACGCCCAATTTCATAAGAGAAGAGACTAAAGCAGTAGTAGAAAACCTTTTACCGCCTAAATCATAGGAAAGACACCTACTTTTCATAGGTACGACGAGTCGACGATTCAGATTTCATATTTCTTAATGAAAAGCAGTGTTTACGTCGGGTTAAAGTCTTATTTAGTCCCTAATAAACTACTAGGTAAATAAGTTACTTTCACCTCTAGGGTAAGCTCCCATAGTAATCCAGGCCGAGAGAGCCGAAAAGAAATATCACCATTATTAAAAAAACAAATGATGTGCCTGCTTAATGAGAATAATTTTGAAGATATGACTATCTACCGTCAGCAAACGTTCTAAAATTTTTAACGATTGTTAGAATTGGAATTTATCGTTTTTAAGAATAACCAAAGATTTACCTTACATGGCAGGTTGACCGGCGATGTGGAGAAGATGTTCAGCCTGGCGTTACTGATCAACTTCATGAACAGCTCAATCATCATCTGCTTCTGTGGGTTTTGTTGCGTGGTTTGTATTATTTGCTCATCTACACTAATACAAAGAGGTAAAGTTTGTTCTCAACACACTTGCTCATAAAGCGACTCTTATTGCACTGCACTTAGGTATATAATGGCACTGGACACTTGTTACCAAACTGTGACATTTTGATCACTATTACGCACTAGTGCTGTAGATAAAACCTTTTTGTTCATCCTCTCCCTTGCCGTAATAATATTACAGTTACCGTATTAATATTACAATGGGCGCGCGTCGTCCCCCACGAGTCGCCGGTCTACCCGCGTTTCTTCATTTCAGTGAGTGTATGAAAAGTAAATTTAAAAAAAAAATGGGCGCGTAGATGAAAACAGATTTTACCGCCACAAAAAATTACTAGTTTTTTTTTACAGTTATTTTCTTCACAAATGCATAGAAAAAAGTCGAATGATACACGTGAGTAATTAGCCATTACCGTTCTCGGCTCTCTTAATTCATGAATCCCCAAGCGACCACCGGTGGCCGCGCATCTATTGTCTTACTATTGTGTCTCTAATTGACGGTATCTGAAGGGTTAAGACCCTCGCCACGGCTCGGGTCAAGTCTGACATGCCTTCGCGCTCTACCCGAACGAAAACAGTAATTGGATGATTTCCATCTTAATTCATGAATCCCCAAGCGACCACCGGTGGCCGCGCATCTATTGTCTTACTATTGTGTCTCTAATTGACGGTATCTGAAGGGTTAAAAAAAAAAAGCGCAATAATTCAGCGATTGGCTGCAGCACTGCGTGTCGTAGTTTCTATTCCCGTTCGGAACAAGCTCTTGTATGACCTGCAGAGTTGTTCCGGATCTAGATTGCTTTTGTAGCTATGTGTGTTTACATATTTGTAAAGGCATCTACGCTAAAGGATACAATAGAAATTCGGTTTAGCGTGGGGAAACGATTAAAAAATTTCGAGTTTAGCTAGAGGGGAACTCAGGAATATGCTCGCATGACTAGTCACAATGTAGGAAACAGCGATTTTTAAAAAACCGACTTCTAAAAAAGGAGGAGGTTCTCAATTCAGAGGTTTGTATTTTTTTTTTATTATTGTTCGCGCATAATTTCGTCGCTTACCAACCGATTTGAAAAAATCTTTTTTTGTTGGAAAGGGTATACATACTTCTCAAATGGTCCCATAGTCACCAAGGATGATGGAATCTTGGCGAAATCGAGGGAACTCCTCAAATCCAAGTCAATTTTTTAATGAAGTCGGTTATTTTTTTTTATAAAGAGGTTTTTTTTCTGGCAATTTCAGTGTACCCCTTGGTATGTGTTGCTCGTATTCTTGAGTTATTTCACCTTCTTAAATATTACCAATTAAATATTTAAAAAATTGTTATCCAGTTGATCGAGAAATGGAACGAAGTGGCGTATAAGTCGTTCTTAGTGACTGCGCTCACCCAGACCTGGCTGCTCTGCTGGTATGGACAGAAGCTCATCGATTCTGTAAGTTTTACAACACAAATACATTTTTATCGCTTACCATCAGGCGAGATAGTGGTGGCAATCTATAATAAAAAAAAACTGCAGCTGAAGTACCTAATACTTCTAACCAATTCTAGTCTGACCAACCACTTCTGACTAATTCTAGTCTGACCAATTCTAGTCTGAATTCTATTAAAAACAAATTTTGCCAATTAGAATTTTTTCCTGCGACCTATTATATGTGTATTAATTCCTTGTTTGTGTTAGAGCAAGCGACTGGCGGACGCCCTCTATGGTTGCGGCTGGTACAATGGCTCCAAGAGAGCCAAGAGTGCAGTGCTGATCATGCTTCACAGGTAATATCTTCATAATATTGGCCTATTTATAATTCCCTTAATTCATGAATCCCCAAGCGACCACCGGTGGCCGCGCATCTATTGTCTTACTATTGTGTTTCTAATTGACGCTATCTGAAGGGTTAATCTCTTGAGTGTCAACCCTAAATACCAACGATAAATGACGGACCTGGCCCCCTAGCCAAATTACAACCGTATCGCTTGTTTCGAACGCTTCGAGTTGGCCACGGCCCCAATTCTTTTGTTCTGACCACGTGACTGATCGTTGCGATGACGTCATTCCCGTGCATTTGAAGCTTTCTACTAGCGTTAACGATTGCAGATTAGCAACTTGGCTAGGGGTAGGTACTGGTTCGGTTGATATTTATTTTGAGCACTTTTCTCATGAACCTGTCAGTTATTCTGCGACACGTAAAACTTTAAAATAAACAAAGAACATTAAATATAATAATAATAAGAATAAGTAAGTTTACCGATCTAAACATTTTTTTTGTGTTATTATTGGAAGGATTGGAGGGAGGCCTTTGCCTAGCAGTAGGACAACATGGGCTAACTATAATAATAATAATAATTTTCAGAGCTCAAAAAGGAATTTACGTGACCACACATGGCTTTTCGATAATTTCACTAGCCAGTTACAGTACCGTAAGTATTACAAACCCTTTTTTTTTAACCCTTCCCCTTTTTAGTGATGGGAGTCATCAGTGGCGGATTAGCCATATAGCAAGAGTAGCAAATGCTACAGGCCTCGCGTGTTCGAAGATCCTGCACTTGAATAAAAAAAAAGATCTCTTCAAAATATTATTTCATTGAATATGATAGTCAATCTCTTTTTTAGTTTAGATTTCCCCCATTTTTTAATTTCCACGTATCTTTTTCGGTCTTAAAATCCACCGAATTATTTAATGAAAATGAAAATGAAAACAATAGTACCTACTAAACAGGTTTACACAGGGGCCCCTTTTTATGGTGGGGAAAATCATCCAATGACAACCCAAGCTATCTAGCAACTATAAACCCACCCCGTTCCTTCTAGCCACAGGCCTAGGGCTCGAGACACAGGCCCCTTGGTCAAACATCAAATAACTGACTAAAACCCCACCGTGTTCCTTTCTTTGTGTTCCAAACTCGCGATGACTCTTTCGTACAATTCCGTGGCATTTTTGTATTCCCTTATCCGGGGGGATAAGGAAATACAAAAATGTATAAAAAAAGTATAAATATCCCCCAAATAAGTTTGAGACACACCTACTGCAAATTCCATGATAACTCTTTTTTTGTTTCTTTACAGATAATAAAGACAGCATGGTCTTACTTCACGTTACTTCTAAACTTTTTTAAAGAAAAAGCTATAGAATAATATACCAAAATGTTCATAGGTGTATTAGCGACAGCTTCAGTACTGCTTGTTAGAATCGAACTTCGATTTCCGAACGAAAATCTAATTATCAAACACTTAATTTAGTAGACAAATAAAAATAGTAAGAAACATAATTATCTTTTATTTTTCCATACAAAATGTATCAATGAATGATAGTAATAATTATTATATAACAGGTACATAGTAAAGTTAGCAAATCTAGCCTTCAAAGTTTTACCCACTGCATCCAGACTTCGCCAGGGCCATCAGTTTTAAGCCCTGTAATTTACAGGTTGTAAGAAGGAAGGTTGCAGGTAGGAAGGTTCAGTTACTCATCATTTTGCGCTGATCTTTAGGCGCTTTGAACACTTCTTTATTTTGTGGGTATTGAAAATGAGACAGACGTCACGCTCGGCTATGTAACGCTCGTTCGGGAAAGCTCGGCTCCAGTCGCCCGAGCTAACCCGAACGATTACGATTTCATATTATAAACCTTGTCCTGATGAAGTTTTCACTTCATCAACGGTGTGGTCTTGTGCACACACCGTTTTTCTTACAGATACACCCACCATAATCAACCGGACATAAATAAAACACAGACGTTAGATTTGCATCTTATTTTATTGATTTGTCCTCCCAGAAGTAGTTTTTTCGCTTATGTTCGGACTTACAAGGATTATTTTTTTCTTGGGCTACTTACAGTACATTACAACGTTTTATAAAGAAATCACAATGTGTTTGCGAGTACCGCCGCCGCCGCGCCACCCATACACTCGCTCAAAGTAAATTTAATCAGTCGTTTTTTACACATAACTCGAAAACATTTACAAAAACACCACGCGCTGCTCTAATCTCGCCTCCAGAAATGATTACGTTTGGCTGTGATTATTTTTACAATCGGATAAGGGAAGTCATAAAACTGACAGTTACGGGGAACTTAACAGCAAGGTGTGTAGGCACTAGTGTCCGCGGCGCGGGGAGGCGGGAGCGTAGAGCGGCGCGGGTAAGTGTAGCACATAAGTAAAGCGCGCAGCTCGGCCGCGGCGGCGGCGGCACTCCTTCCTCTCCCACTATATTTATATCGGTCACACGAGACCCTCCTAACTAAAAAACCAAATCAAATCTCTAATTCAACTCTTAGCTAACCTGTATAATTACAAATGCATATACATAATAACCATACACTTTTACATATGTATATAATTTATATTACTTACGCTACTCCGTTAACGTTAACGCTATATGTATAAGAAGGTGTAGACAGTTCCCGAGTCGAGTATAGTTTCGATTTCAAAAGCTCGGAGACCGTTCCGGACTTCGCTGTGGCGGGCCGATATACACAAAGTTTATATTAAACGAACGACAAAATGATATTTACAATACGAAATTAACAAATGATAATTGAACTACGCGTAGTCTAACCTAATGGATGAGGCGACAGCGAAATCCGAAGCGAGGCAATAAAAAATGTTAACTAAGAGTGGCGCGCACTCGCGTCGACAGCTTAATAACGAGGAATCTGCCAAATGCATACCGGGCAAGTGTCGATCAAGTCACGCGTCTATTCACAAATATACAGTTCTTAAGTGTAGCTAATATTGGACGAAGTCGCGCGGATCCCTAGCCTATGTGCGGAGCCCCCTCGGGCTCCTCGGAGTGGCTATGGAAGACTGGATAACCGTTACTCTTATCTATTTAAATCGTTTGAATCACCGAAACGTTCGTAATTCTGCCACTTAACATTAGTGAGGTACTGTGTCACTCAGCGGCAGTGCTAATAATCACTTTGTTTTCGACTACATTTAGACGAGAAAATAATAGAAACAGTTGAATAACTAAATAAATAACAATTCATAATCGTATTCTCACTAATCGACAGCGTTATGTTCATAAGCGTATCGTGGCTCGCACGGACGAGCACGAGCTGGCCCGGGCCGCTGTCAGTGCGCATCGCTTGCTACCGGACACTTAAAGCCTTCCCACAACACATGAACGGTATTTAATCCCTGCATTACAAAACAACATATAAATATACAATTTTAGTACCATCGTCTATACTTAACACGAATAGATCCAATAGGTCAGCAGACACATAACCGAGATCACACGAAATGCACCCTTAACATGTCGATACTAGCTTAATAGTTTATGTCAATGTCTTTTGTACACGCCCGCTTTTGTTTTCGTTATCTATGGATACACGTCACTACTGTCACTTTGTAACGAAAACCTCCAACTTATTTACATACGTCTGTTAAAGTGTGTATATAAAAGTAACACGTCAAAATAACTGAACATCTACACACGTGTATCCTGGAGAGTAATGTTCTCGAGGTGGCCGCTCCGCTACCTATCGGCACGTACACTGAGAGTTGGGGCACTAGTTTATCTTCCTTCTGCTTCATTTTTCCAGTTTTGGTCTTCCCACCCTGTTTTTCGGGCTTCCAGTCTGCTTCAATGATTGTTTCTGCCTGTTTCAAAGCGGACTGTTGCCTCTCACATTTCAATAAAAATCAGGACTTTTCGTTTTTTTTTTTTTGATGCCAGGTCTTGTAGCTTGAACCATCTCTAATGCTCCGTTTCAAAAGCTGATGAATTCAGGCGTTGATAGATGACTTCATGGCGTCTTATGACAGCATTTCTATGAAGCTTCTAGCCTGAAGCATAGGTGTTTGAAGCTGGAACGTGTGTCCAACAAGCACTGCAGTTCATCAGGTCGTGGTGCGGGCTCCGTGCGGGGCGGGTGCGGGCGGCGGCGCGGGCGGGCGCTACCCGTGCGGCAGGCCGCGCGCGGCGCCGGCGCGTCAGTCCTCGTCGGACAGCGGCTCGTACTGCGCCGACATGAGCGGCGCGGGCTCCATGGGCACGGGCGGACACGCCGTCGACACCGGGTTCGACGCCGGCGTGCTGTTGGACGCTGCAACAACACAATTTTACTCATCAATTTTGACGTCACCACTACATAGTATAAAACAAAGTCGCTTTTTCTGTCCCTATATCCCTATGTACGCTTAGATCTTTAAAACTACGCAACGGATTTTGATGTAATTTTTTTTTATAGATAGAGTGATTTAAGAGGAAGGTTTATATGTATAATATTGCACCCGTGCGAAGCCGGGGCGGGTCGCTAGTAAATTAATAAAATTAAGTCCAAAATAACAGCTATAAAAAATTTTGATGCCATTTTCATGGTTTTTAAAGCTACTAATATAAAAATAACACGACTACCAGAATTCCAGTCATCTTGTTTCTTTCGAGGTTCTGAGAAATACTAATGTCGAAAATAAGTTCTTAGACGAAAAGACACTTTCATCAGAGATATACCTCGTTTAACCTTTTCGACGCCCATCTATATAATACACGATGTGTCCTCCAACGCCACGAAACAAAAGTAAAATAGTAGATTATGCACCAAGGGGCTAAAGTTGTGTCTTATGTCACGGGCGTCATATTGAATCTCGAGCGCAATGAAGGATTGGGAATTTAACTCACGAGCAAAGCGAGGGAGTTAATACAAGAATCCTGAATGCAGCGAGGGATTCAAGCTAGCCCAAGGCAAAGACACCTTTAGCCCAGAGGAGGATACTCTACTTTTTACACCTACTGTGAGAAAATAATAGTCACATTATTGACCAGCGGGTCATAATGAAAACATTATTGAGCGGCTGTGTCCCCGACCACTAATGACTCACTTTAGGTTAAGGTTGCTTGACATATAATTTGACATTTTCGAGCAGGTGGTGTGAAAAATAATTTTCTGGCGTTTTTGTTTTTATTGAATATAAAACAGACAAGAACTTATTATGTGTGAAAAATATGGCTTATAACTGGATAATTTTCCATAAAAACAAAATAAAAGGTCTTGTAAAAGTCGTAAATTTATTTTATACTATTATTACTTCTAATCAAGTAGTGGCGCTAAGAGCACGAAAATCTCAAACTTGTATACAAGTGATTGGCGTTCAAAAGATTAAAGTGAGCTAATCTCGAGAATGTGATCCATTCGTAAATCAATGACAAACTATATTTTGCTTGACAAGCAATATGAAAATAAACTGTTATTCATTATTTTCTTGCCTACGTGTTATTTGGGGTCTGCGTAACCCGTTTTTTTCTTCCATTCTGTAGTGTCACCTGTGATGCTGATTAGCTGTTAGTATGATTAGTTTTATCAAAAAGTAGTCTCACAGTCTCCGGGCGCGGTGGCGACGTTGAGCGCGGAGTAGGGGTAGGCGTAGGCGGTGGTGGGGGTGGGGAAGGCGAGCGGCTTGGTGCGCTCGTCGGCGTCGCTGCGCATGACCTCGACGATGCGGTTGGTGACGTAGTCGAAGGCCGTGAGCACGCCGCCGCCGCCCGCGCCGCCGCCGCCGCCCGCGCTGCCGCCGCCTACCGACGAGCCCACGCAGCTGTAGCGCCGGTTGCTGTTGTTTCTGGAATAGAGAAACACATGCATTAACCCATACTGTATAGATAGTTAACATTTCTGAAATTAAAGTATTTTTACAAAGCAAAACGGGCCAAAGGGGCGCCTTACATATAACTATCTGACACTTTACGTAACAAAACTTTGATTTAGGTTTCCCTCGCTAATTTGTATAATCGTCTTTCTCAACTGGTATGCTACTTGCTTACGACTTCGATACGGAAGAAAACTATGTTTTTTTTTGGCAACCTTCCAATTGACGACCTTGTTTTCAGATGGTTAATAAGGACTGTGGATGATGGGAAAACAATAAGTGATGAACATAGGATGTAGCAATAGTTACCGGTTGGCAGGATGGTTGTCCGGCGGGCTGACGGGCTCGAGGTAGGGCGCGTGTTTGGGCGCGTCTCGGCGCTTCCACTCCTCCGTACCTCCACTCACGTAGCCCTCCGAGTTGCCCACGCTGAACCTGTTACTGGAAGAAATTATTGCGGTTAATTTGAGCTCAGTATATGCAGAAGCTGTTTCAAAATACCACGCGCTGGTCCGCTTATTTTCATAATACGGACTGTTATAGAGAATTTCTTGAAAGAAATATCACTTAATTTGTTAGGCCGAAGTTTCGGTTTCTAATCGCCACTATATAAATTAAGAATTCTTTAAAATAAATTGGAATCTTGCTAGATTTCAAATTAAAAAAAGGGTCAAAACAGATACAATACTTATACAAGCGGCGATCATCTTAGATACTCGGCATCTAACTCATTATTACGACTAACAAACTAAAACCGAAAGAGATAAAACTCTCAAAGGATTCGAACACAGTGAGCTGCCTAAGTATAATTCAATTTAACGCAGTAACTGAATTCCTAATGTTAAAAGTAACGTATTTGCTAATAACAGCCCTTTGAAAATCATTAAATAATTTATCTAGCCCTAAAGTGAACAAGAATGAGTGTCAGACTTTCAGGCTAAGATCCATTCGTGTTAACCCTAGCTACGGCCATAAAACTGCAGCTAATACTTACTTGTGGTGCATAATGGAGGTGGTGGGGCTACAGAAGTCGCGCGTGATGATGTTGGAGGCGAGGTCGCCCAGCTTGATGCTGGTGGTGTGCGCTGCGGCCGCGGCTGCCGCGTGCGCCGCTTCCTCACGCTCCCGCTCGGCTGGCGTCACTCCGCGGTCGGGACGGTCCTGAGGGGGGCAGAAGGTTGTTACAGATCGCTAGCTATATGATAAAGTCCTACAGTGTACGGACGTGTAGCTTCATAGACGAGTTCGTCATTATACACGTGGTGTACGCCTGCGTGAAGCCTACATATAAAACTACGAGTATGAAACCGTATCGACGAAGTGGCAACCGTCGTGTCGTTGACGTTTCGTGGACACAGTTTCATAGTTGCCGTATAATGACGAATATGCGTCTATGAAGTTATGTGTCCGTGGACAGAAGGCACGCTACTTTGTTATTTACATGGAATAACAAAGCCGCTGTCGCACGGCACTTTGCGGCTAATTTGAGCCCTAAGACATCTAAGTCGAAAGCGAGCCTTACAAATATCAGGCTTCAAATACTCAAAATAGGGGTACCTACACTAAATTTTCGATTGTCATTAGAATAGTCGATCGTTCAAGTAATACGGCAACAGTAAGATGCAGCATCTTTTTACTTGGAACGGGCGAAATTGGCGTTATTTGGTGAAGGCTTTCTTATATCTACCTATTTACTTAAAAGAGCTGTTTAAGACAATGAAAAAGGGTAAGGGAGGAGAGGGTAATTGACCAAGGGACAATAGGACTTTTAACATAAAAGGGGATCTAGTTAGATAGAGGAAAAATCAATTCTGGTAATTTTTTCTTATATTAGGGTAAAAAAATAAACTTACCGGGAACCTCTGGTCCGAGCTCTGACTGATCTGATGCGTGATGATAGCATCGATCAGCGAGGCAGCGGTGAGGGTGCCCTCCGCCGGCCGTGCCCGGTTGTCCGCGCCCGCCGCGCCCGCCGCGCCCGCCACGCCCGCCACGCCCGCCACGCCGCCCACGCCCGCTACTCCCGCCACGCCACCCGCTACGGCGGTGCCCACCGACACAGACGATACTACTGTGCGCCTGGTGGTCATTGAAACACACATTTTACTATGTTGCAAAGTGTAACACAAGAGAAAAGAGCCAATATTAATCTATACAACCTTATTTTTAGGCCGGACGCACACATTCGGTTTCCGAATCTAAATTCCTGATCGGGAAACCTAATCCGGAAACCGAATTTGTGCGTCTGGCCTTTGTGTATGCGACACCTGAAACACCTGTCTAGTATTTTTATGTAAAAAATCTATATGCAAAAGTTATAAGCCTGTTCTGGTATTTGGTTGGCGACTTAAATACATGGTCACCGGACCACCCGGGTGACTGAGGGATTATTGTGCACTTGGTGTAAAAAATATTAGAATCTATTCAGTTACTGATTCTGAACAAACTATATTCAGGTTTCGCATATAAACTAAAAATAATGCTGTATACATAAACAAAGTCGTGTTAGTTATTCATAAGTAATACATACGTGTCTTTCCTATCAAGATGATGCGGTGTTTGCGCCCTGGGTTTCGGCGTGCTATACGTCACTGAGGAAATCATGCGCCGCTCTCCGTCCTGGGATGACACGCTCTGCGGGGCAAAACATCACTGATAAAACTTTACATTTTGGTAGCCTACCTATAAACTACATTATTGTCGTTCGGCAGTGAAAACCTCGTAAGAACATGTCACGCAATTTTACAAGAGCAAGAAAACTGAAACGGTCTCCTGAAAAAAAGAAATGTATGGAAGACATTGGTGGTGTCATCTTTAACCAAAAACAATTAAAAGCTTATGACATTATTTTTCTTAATTTTCATTCCGAAACAACGTGACGACGACCTGCCCAGGCGAGTTATTATTCTATATTTATTATAATATCTAGCCTATACTGTCCCACTGCTGAGCAAAGGCTTCCTTCCACTCCTTCCATTGGCTCTGAGCCTCTTCTTGCCAACTGGCGAGTTACTCAGACGAAAATGGCAAAACGCATGTTTTTACAAAGTTCTCATAGCTCATCACAAAATGGCATTATGAGTATCAAAAGTGAACGTTTGTCGAATGCAGTGTGCGTTGAGTTTTTCAATACAAAACATTCACAATATTTATTTGAAAAAAAAAATGTGCTTTGCAAGGTGTTCACTGACGAACGTCGTTATATGATGGAGTAATTGATTTGTGATATAACTAGCTTTTGCTCATGAAAGTAAATTTCTCATATTATAAACTCCAGACTACTCCGTGTCAGACCCTAAGGACACACTGAGTCATACCCTTAGGGTGCGAATTTTGTAAAATCCTCTCTTCATGCTTGCCTACGTCATAAAAGGAAACCCTGTGCAATATTTCACGCTCCTAGTCCCTAGGCATTCTTAGCCTAAAAACACCTAAAACTTTTCAAGCAGCAATTCTTCAAATAAATATTAAATAAAATAGCAGAAAAATATTTTGCAAAACATCTTTACCAAAGCTAAATATAATTTTCTGTCAACCATTTGACGTAACCAGTCTGTGGTCAGTTTATTTTTTTGGCTTCGAACGGTTTGTAAATTTAGCCAATGTCATGCTTAGGCTGTGACCACTTGGCGAATTTTTAATTTCTGACATCTATAGCGCTTCTACCCCTCTCCTCAGTGGCATACACCGGGCCGCCAGCCCCAACACCGCTTAGTCAACTAACTGACTAATATTTTAACCACGACGTCACTTATTCCTACAGAGTTCATACCATAATTTTTATGAAGAAGCTAAATAATTAAATATCTATGTATACAAGAGAAGGACCAGGTAATGGTATCGAACAACAGTCAGTGTACGTATAAACTGACCATAAGGTGCTGATGATGTCTCTCTTGTATAATTTGTTGTTGATGCTGTTGTTGTAGCTGTTGCTGGTGTTGTTGTTGTTGTTGTTGGTGCTGCTGCTGTTGGTGCTGTTGCTGTTGTTGTTGTTGCTGTTGTTGTTGCTGCTGTTGTTGTTGTTGCTGTTGCTGGTGTTGTTGCTCGGCGTGTCGCTCCTGCATCGCGTGCTATATCGTACGACTTATGTATTAATCTCAGCCAAATGATGGATATTAAATCGCTGAGCAGTTTATTTATGCAGAAGCCGGCAGCTTTGAAGGATGTTCAGCAATCAGCTAGTTTGTACAGCAGCCAAATCATAGTGCAACTGTACCAGCTCGATATTTCGTTTTTCATATTGGTGAAAAAAAACAAAGCAGTTTTTTTAATGTTTGTGGCAAGGCATGATCTGCCTAGCTTTTCCCAACTACTGACTGACTTCCAGTCAACCCGGATGCAGTTTGCTATAAAGCTCTTTGCCTGAGGAATACCGGGTCTTTAACTTCTTTGTCAATATTTTTTTAAACAACATATTAAGGCGTGAAGTATCGAATTGGTTCAGTCTCACCGCTACCAAATAGTAACATGACTTACGATGGAGTGCTGCATATGATGCCGCTCGTGAATGATCTGCGCCTGATGTTGTTGTTGTTGTTGTTGGTTCTGGTGTTGTTGCTGTTGCTGTTGTTGCTCCATCGCGTGCCGCTCGTGTATCGCATGCATAGCGCGTTCACTGTAACAATACATTGGATATACAACATAATTCGACATTATATTTGAAGAGTCTGTTCTCCAATTTAAGTAGGAAGCAAACAGAGGTTGCTGTGTGTATGTGTCAATAATTGTAATTGAACGCCGAGGCCGTTCAAGGCCGGCCGGCATACAATGAGATGCCTAGGCCGATAGTTAATTGAATTAGAATAACTTAACGTTTAGCTACAACACCAAGTTTGGTGTATTGAAAGGTAGCCCTCTCTTTAATGATCAAGACTCAGCCAATTGATTCAAAAGCACGTAGTCATTTTTTTTTTTTTGACAGCAAAACCCAAAAGGTAAAGAGAACAAAAGCGTTCCCGCCATTGTTAATTTGCCTCAGAACAGACGCTATTCAGTTTGATAGCGGGAAAATATGAATGACTGTCTATAGCCTGTGGCTTCGCCCGCGCCATTGTAGAAAATTGTCCTAAAAGAACATACCCTAGGGTAAAAAGTATCCTAAGTGCTATTATAGGATATGGTCTACCGGCGTGGCAAGTTTAACTGAAGAGTATAATAGCATAGTCAGCCTTATAATTTTCCCACTGCTGGGACTCAGGCTTCTTCTCTATGAGAAGGAGTGGGCCGTAATCCACCGAGCTCCGTGCGGGTTGATGGATGTCACATGTTTCCAAATTTTTGGTTCTGGGACATGCCGGTTTCCTCACGACGTTTTCCACCACCGTTCACCGTTTTAAGAGCAGTGGTGATGAAACAAATTACACAAAATAATGTACCTGGCTGGGTTTGAATCAGCGACCTAGAACTCATAAGTCAAGACCACTGCTCATCAATTGAAGATAACTGTTTTGTTAAGAGCCTATTCATTCGAACCTTGAACACACCTTAATTATCGGATGGGAAGACCGCTGAAGGCAAATTAATTCATGAATCCCCAAGCGACCACCGGTGGCCGCGCATCTATTGTCTTACTATTGTGTCTCTAATTGACGGTATCTGAAGGGTTAAAGTCCTAATATATAACATAGTATAAAACAAAACCGCTTTTTCTGTCCATATATCCCTATGTACGCTTAAATCTTTAAAACTACGCAAGGGATTATGATGCGGTTTTTTTATTAGATAGAGTGATTCAAGAGGAAGGTTTATATGTATAATAACATCCATTAAACAGTGGAGAAATACTGTTACCCGAGCGGAGCCGGGGCGGGTTGCTAGTACAGTAATAAAAATTAAAGTACAGCACTGTTACAGTGAAAAAGTAAAGCGCGCACTTACGCGTCTCTCCTCTGTATTTGTATCTGTCTGTCTCTCTCCATGTACTGAGGTTGTGACTGAACTCTTCTATCGATCATTTGCTGTAAATAATCAATAATATTCATTTAAAATGCTGCAATGTATTTAAATAGACAAATAATTGACAATATATTGACATAAACTTACCGGGAATTGAGAACCAATGGGGAATTTCTGCGCCATAAATCTGCGAAATGAAAATAATAAATAGAATAAATATGAAATATAGGTACAATTTAATTCATTTAATTCGGCCTTTTCCTTATATGACACTCGCTGCTCTTTGATAGGTAGCTATTTAAGTTAGTATACAAAAAAATAAGTTCAGTAATTTTATAAATATGACTAATATTTTGTAATACTTTGTTTTTTTTTCCTGTTTCGTGGTTAGCAATAATGAGGGACACTTTTACTGTTTTTGTTTGTAATGATTAACTCAGAAATTACTGGACCGATTTTAATAAAAAAAATTAACAGTAGAAATAAGCTTTATGCCTGAGTCACATAGGCTGTATTTTAAGTACGCGGGCGAAGCCGCGGGCAAAATTTAGTAATCCTTACTAATATTATAAAAGCGAAAGTGAGTTTGTTTGTTTGTTACGTCTTCACGCCTAAATGGCAAAACCGATTTTGACGAAACTTGGTACACGGATAGACCATGTCCTGGAATAGGACATAGGATACTTTTTATCCTGGAAGTATGTTCCCTCGGGATAATTTTCTGCTATCACGCGGGCGAAACCGCTGGAAGCAGCTAGTAAATAATGAAGAAGGCTTGAGAACACATCAGATCATTTCGATTTACCTCCTCCCACTATTCCTTTAATCAGACGAGTACAAGTATCAACAAAGTAATTTTACTAGTAACATATCTTTGCTGGCAAACCTGAGGTCATGATGTTGTTGTTGTTGTTGCTGTTGCTGTTGTTGCGACTGTTGCTGCTTGGCCTCTTGCTTGCCGTCGGCTTGCGAGCCGCGCGGCACGGGCAGCGCCGTCGCCGCTGACGCCACGTCAACTAACGACGTGAACGCTTCGTGACCTGAGAACAATTTTATGTTTAGTATAGGGCTATTACAAACGATATAAGTAAATATTGGAAACACACACATAGCGCCACACACACACACACACACAGTCAGCGTTATGACTGTTAGCACCAAAGTTATATTCTAAACTAGAAAATAAAAACTGATATCCAATGGAATAAGGTTTTCAGAATACAAACTACCATAATCTAAAATCTAAACTAGTATTATAAAGAGGATTTTTTTTTTATATGTTACAATTTAACTAAAAACTACTAAACCGATTTTCGAAATTCTTTTACTAGTAGAAAGCTACTTTATTACTCAGTAACATAGGCCCTATATTTCCTATTTTCATGCGAGCAAAGCCGCTGGCAAAAGCTTGTATAATTTAATCTGCTATAGAATGCTCCTTGGTTCCCACTGCTGTGATTTAGACCTATCTAAGTGAAGCAATTTTAATGGAATAATCCACCACGCGGTTCTAGTGCAGGTTGGTGAATGTCACACATCTTCAATTTATTTTAGTTCTATGACATGCCGGTTTCTTCACGATGTTTTGTTTCAACTTTGAGAACAGTGGAGATGAAATCAATAGTACAAACTAAACTTGTAAGTGGAAACCGTTACCCACTAGGCTATTACTACTCTGTAGTAAATAATAATTACAGACTTTTATCCAAATGATTTATTTATTTGTTCGTCCCTGCATTTTTTTACCATAATTTGACAGATCCATTTTTGCCCAGAATAATATAATCTTTGGTATCATTCCCTGCCGGAGTCTGTGTTTCCTAACCTAGCAGTTTTTAAGTCAAGAGTTAATAGGTTGCAGAATTCAGAAACGTTTGTTTCACAGGCATTTTTGAATTGTCAAAATATAGGTCAAACAAAAAAAAAGTGAAGTTGCTTCTACGCAAGGGTACTCCATCGTCGACCACATCATCGCTTTCCATCAGGTGAGATAGTGGTCAAAAACGAGTATCCATAATAAATAAAAAAGAAAAAAAAGCTGCGCGCTACTGAATTTTAAACCGTACAAAGAATTCGAAGCATAAATTTTAGAAAGGTCCTATCTAATATTATCTACAAAAAATGTATATAGAAAAGGAAGTAGATATTACCTGGCGGAGGTTGTGGGTGCTGATGTTGGTAGACGTGCTGCGGCGAGTGCCTCTGGATGACGGACAACGCGTCCCGCCGGAACTGCGGCGACGCGGCCCGCTCATCTTAGAGTAGCGAATAAGACAAGTTATACGGCGCCAGGGCTACACGCAAATAGAGACGTCACGTATCTTGGTGCACGTCACTATTTTATAGGAATTCGTTGGCTGTCTTATGTGATTAATGGTCATTAAGACAGATATTTGTAACTGTTAAATAATATGTAGAAAGAAACACAACTCAGGCAATATAGAACATTAGCTTACAAAAGACATTTGGTGAAACTGCTAGATAGTTTTTTATATATTTTATAAGTGAAATTGTTACTCTATAAGTCTTTATATATATACGCAAAATACGCGCCTTAGTCGTGGAGTTGCGGATAACAGCCCGTTTTACCTACCTACCTAAGTCTTTAAATATGTCGGTGTTTCGCTGTTATGTACTAAAATGCATCTACAGCCTAGACGAAAAAAAGACATCAAAGAATAAACACTTTCCTAACTTCAAAACCACACTTCTATCTATCCAATATACATTGTAATTTGTTTCTTGTGGTGCTCAATAGCTTGTCTTATTCATACACTCACATATGAAAATATCGCGGTGCAATAAAACCTTGCTCATGGTATCTTAACCAAGGTATCCACTCCATCATTTTTGTTTAGGGTGGGAAAGCGTCAAATAACTTTTCCTGTTTTGGGAGGAACGTGATGGAGGTCCAAATTTTTACTGGCGAAAACCCACCCGTGTTCCACGGCCGCGTGACTCATTTTAACAATCCTACAGCCCTAGATATCTACCCTAGTAAATTTAGCTATTCGCGTAATATCTAGACGATAATATGAGACAAGGTTCAGCAGAAATGATGTGGTACTAACCAGGAGGCGGGTGCGGGTGCGGGTGCGGGTAGACGTGCTGCGGCGTGTGGCGCTGGATGACGGAGACGGCGTCGCGCCGGAACTGCGGCGAGGCGGCGCGCTCCCGCTCGCGGCGCGCTCCGCCGTGCATCTGCTGCGACGTGATGAAGTCCGCCATGATGATCTGCCGCTGCTCCAGCCCGTACGGGTTGCGCGTGTAGCCGCCGCTGCCAGTCTGCTCGACACAAATGCTTCATTAGCGATTCTCCTAATATAAAGTATAGCACGTTTTCGTCCGCGTGAATGTAGGTTTTTCCATACTAACTTTAGACCAATTTCGGAAAATCCGTTCTTAGCGGATGTCTAAACCCCATAAAGTACCTACCTTAAATTTTAAGTTTGTAGGTGTTTATAGTTTCTGAGATTTCGTGATTAATCAATGAGTTGTATTTCGCTTTTACATATATAGATTACATGAACAATCAGAAGCAAGTGTATTTTGAGGAAATACTTTGACTAAGATCAATGAAGTAGAATATTCGATTTTAGCAAACACCATTTTCTTAATAATGCTCTCATACACTAAAAAACCAAACAGATTTCAGTGTCATCTAGTAAAAATACGGTCTCGATTGGACCCGTAACTTTCATCCAGAAGCAGATTATGCTTTCATAGAATAATTAATAGCTTCTGTCTAATTAAATATTTTTATACTAATTTTTGATTAGCCACTGTAATGAGAATTTAACGCAATATTAGAATAAAGTGCCGTTTTAGAATAAAAATTGCTATAATAGTGTTCCTTCGACCTGGGTTTTGCTACATTCTTTTTACTGTATATTAAAGTGATGAATCAGGGAGATCACGACCCTCATCATTGAGGAATACGACGCAAAGAGGAGGATTAAACAGCATCAATTACAAGTGAGTAATAAAACTTACAGGTGAAAAACTCGGTGACTGCGGCCTGGGTTGACTTCCAGGCGCTGCATAGTACGCCGCGGGCCCACCTGGACTCCTTCTCTTGTAGAAGTCCAGCGTTCTCTTATCAGGCAGATGATGCACCGGCGTCCCCGCCGTTATCGAACCAGTCTTAGGCTCCGGAGGATTCCTATGAGGCTCGAACCTTGACTCCACTGGAGTGCCCAGGGTTATGGAGCCTTTAGGGTTAGGAGATGGCTTTAGGGTCGGTCTTGGAGGGGCGCCCACGGATTTGGGTTTGGAGTTGTATTGGTTTGGAGATTCCCGTTCTTGTTGTGGTCTGTAATCGGTTGAGTTTCGGTATACCTGCGGGCGGAAAAATACATGTTATGATGTGTATCAATTTTGAATTTATATTTTGAATGGTAAGGAGAAAACACGAAACTAGATGAAATGATTAAGATATGTAGTCATAAATTTTCCCACTGACCTCAAAACTTAATCTTTCCCCACCTTCTAGATCAGATTAGATGACAGACATCGAAATATCCAAATTTTTCATTCTGTATTTTTTCAGTACTCATACTCTGAAAGTAGGTCTGAAGTTGCCTGAGGAGCGGGCTGAAAAGTATCACACTTTTCATCCCTAGGGAGTTTTACTTTCAGCTAACAGCTGTCAAATTATTAAAAAAAAAATCTAGGTCTATCTTCTTGTATTCGTAATGAAAAGCACAGTGCTTACCTCGGGGTTAAAGTTACTTATTTAATCCCTCGAATTAGCGACCTTGCTACGCTCGGCCGCCAACTCCTTCTCGGGACGAAATAAGTAACTTTCACCCCTAGTGTAACAATGTACTATTTCATTACTCATACTCTGAAAGTAGATCTGAAGTTGCCTGAGGAGCATGATGTAATGTAAAAACGTAATGAAAAGCACAGTGCTTACCTTGGGGTTAAAGTTATTTATTTAGTCCCTCGAATTTCCTTCTCGGGACAAAATGAGTAAACTTTCACCCCTAGTGTAACAATGTACTATTCCGCAATCTTTAGGAGTTCGTCATATTCGATTTGGAATGACGTCACTCAGCTAAGCATGCATAGTTATCAAAACTGAACACATCTCCAAAACTTCAAATCAATTTGATGATGTTATCATTTGCAAGAATTGATCTAAACAAGCATTACAAGTTTCATATAAGATTGCAAAACGATCTTACAGAAGAAACCTATCTTGAGTAGTTAGCCTTAATCTCCGAAAGAAGAGAGAGATTTAATAACGATACAAGAAAAAATACTACTAACCGATTTATTAGGATGCGAGAAGGGCTGGTCATGTCTCGGCCTCTTGACGCTCAAGTCCAGTAAAGGTTCGTGCCTGTCCTGGCGCAGCAGCAGGTTGTCGTGGCGCTCGTGGCGCTCGGGGCGCTCCACGCGCTCGGGGCGCTCGGCGCGCGGCTCGATGTGCAGCAGCATGACGTCCTTGTCGGCGCCGTGCGCCAGCGGCGTGATGGTGGCGGCGCGCACGGGGCTGGCGGCGCCCAGGCTGCCCACGTGCGAGCTGTTCACTACCGACAGCGTCGCCAACGCCTCTCGCCCGCTCGCACATGATGACGTTACCTGTTGGAGATTCCCATGTTAGATTTCTTTGCGTTTGAGCGGCTTTGGAAAGTTTAATTGATATAATCGATTAGAAATAAAAGAACTACTTTTATACCTTGATCACTCGTACCGAGTAAAACGGTGAAGTAGTAATATATTGCTCGGCTGAGACTATGTAGGGATAAGGGCTCGGCCGAACACTCGGCGCTGTATTTACACGTACCGAGTACTCGACCAAGAACATTGTCTCGCCCATTTACTCGGTACGTGTGATCAAGGCATTACTTAGAGAATTAACTCTGAAATCGTCAAAAGCCAACACACAACAAACAAACAAACAAACAGAGCGATGAGGATGGGTTCACGAAGGTAGAGAAGAAGAAGATGAAGAAGCCTACTTGTCAGAACCAGTGCGGTACCGCGCTGGCAGGACCAAACATGCTGCTGCGTCCAGCAATACCCACGACGCAGCTGTACGTTTCGAGGCTACATCACACCACGAAGGTTGAGGAGATCGTGGAGATGTACGAGTCAAGACAAACTGGACTTTGAGAGTTGAGCAGTTGGAGCCGCGTCATAATACAAATTTCAAGTCGTTTGTGGTGCGGGTGCCAACTAATCATTTGGAGACCTTCCTCAAAGGAGAGTTTTGGCCGAAGGGTGTCGTGTATCGACGATTTCGTGGAAGGATACCGACCTCGCAGCGGAACACGACGCCGTCACTTCGTGTGCAATAGTTTTTAGGATTTGTGTATTTTATCTATGGGCCTTAGTTGACTGATAATAAAAAAATATTATTATTATTATTATAATAATAAGTTAGTCTATGTTGTTGATAATCTCCCGTTACTAATTTTAAAAACGTAGCAGTCCAGAGTTCGCAAATTCGAGATGACCCACATGTTCCTTGGTTAGTGTCCTTGGAGGTATTATCCATAATTATCTTATCTGCCTAGCTTTTACCCAGCACTGTAGAATGTTTCAGACGCAATAGTATACAAGTATTTTACATGAAATGGCTGTGTTATGTGACCTCTACATCTCAAACAGGGGTGTCTGGTTTTAAATTATGCTAATCTACCTTGATCTGATGCGGCTTGATGGAGGGATGCTGTGGCTGCGAATCCCTCGTCAAGCTGATTTCGATAAGGTTGAGCACAACGTCGCGCACGGTCTGCGGCGCGGCCGTGCTGCGGCCCACTGACGTCACGGGGCTGGCTCCCACCGCACTCACGGCCACCGCGGGACTGCACGACGACGCGGACGACACCACTGTTGGTAATGAGGTCGGGGGGACGATCTGTGGACAAATTAATCTTGTTAGATTGGTTTATTACACAAATCTTTTTTTAGTCCTTTAACCGTCCGCGTCAGATTAACCCGATGAATATTTTGGAGTCCTATTCGTCAGGGTCTTGTGTTCTTGCGAGTGGGTACTGCCGGGCCGCCCGGCGCCGTGTACTCACCTTAGCACTAGGAGCATCGTTCTCCTCGTCAGCAGTCTCGGTCGCGGACGAGTCGTACTCGTCGCGGCGCGGGCGGCGCGGCGCCACGGCGTCCGTGCGCGGCGCGGGCGCGGGCGGGCCGGGCGGCGCGCCGGGCGACCCGCCCGACGCTGTGTCCGTGTCGGCCGACGACAGCGCGCTTTCCTCGCTCGACGTGCTGCGCGGCTGAGACGGTCGGTCCGCGCACAATGTGTCCAGTTGCAGCTTTTTTCTGTGAACATGATCGATACTTAAGGTGGTGCATCATGACTCACATTTTCACTGTTTTTCATACAACGGCTCATAACTGATTATGACGTTATTACACATTTTTCATTAGATATTTTGGAAACACAGTATCTTGTGGATATTATCTAGGTTTCTAAAGAAACCGATTTTTAAATTTGTGTAAAACTAATCCAGTAAAAAGCTCTGAAAACGTCCTATTTTGTACGAACTTTGACACTTCATAATTTGCCTAAAAATTAAAAAAGTCAAAAAAGTAATCCTCTAGAGACCTTGCAAATTTTATTAAGATTTTAAATGACGACAACTTTTTCCAAAAACTTTTAAGAGTTTAAAAAAAACAGCTATTTTCTGGAGCAAGTTTTGTGAAATTTTCGAGTAAATCTCGGAATTAGCGAATACTAACAGAGTTTCCAGGCGTTATCTCTCTTTTTTTTTTGTCAA
Source organism: Mythimna lalbum (assembly GCA_949319445.1). Classification (NCBI taxonomy): domain Eukaryota; kingdom Metazoa; phylum Arthropoda; class Insecta; order Lepidoptera; family Noctuidae; genus Mythimna; species Mythimna lalbum. The sequence continues at coordinate 10,528,239 of OX439364.1, forward strand.
ACATCGCGTTGGATTGCATTAAATGAAGTAACAAGCTTTTAAACCATTTTCGATGTTTACGATAAGCGAGTGGAGAAGGACCCTCTTAAGCATAAGAATGGCATTAAAAGCAAAAAAATTGGTTACAATCCAAACTTTTTACGGCACCTGCCATTTTATCACAACACAAAGTAGTCAAAATGAATTGAACAGACAGTGAAAAAGGTTTGTTCTAATTTCAAACGGAGTATAATAGTAGTTTATGTGACTAGGGGATAAAGCAATGTCTTTAAGTCGCGGGCGGCATGTTAAATTCCGAACGAAACGAAGGTTGTTGATTTTAATCCCAAACGTCAGTGAGGGATTAATATAATAGCACCTAGCTCCTAGTGCTAAAGACAAAGATAGCTAAAAAAAGACAAAGATAGCTTTAACCCCGTGTTGCATAGTCTACTTTTTACACCATCTGTGAGATAATTAAAAGACAATTTAGTCGATCAAATCATACATTAGAGATATATGTTTAAGTATTATATTTACAAGTTAATCAAACAAACAATTCACTCCAAGATTCTATAGTTTCAATTTTCTAAAACACTCCCAGTTCGCAGTCAGTAAACAGGTTTTATTCTATTTATATTTTTTTTTTTGTTGGGGGCCAGTTTGAATTTCGAGTCAACTTGTTCGATGCACGTACATTTTAATTCACAATGTTGACAATTTTGATGTTCCAAATTGAAATCTCATTATTCTCTAGGGATCGGCCATACTGCATTATTTCCCTAGAGAATAATGACTTGCTTTGAGTGAGGTTTGTATGTCGTATAAAACGACATTATAGACACTTACACATTATTTTTATTGGATTAGCTCTAAGCGCTTTAAAGATAACAACATACTGGGCCCAAAAACTTTTGAGGAAAGAAAAAAACATCGATTTGACAAGAAAAATAAGCTCTAAAATTTCAAAAAATATCCCAAAATTAGCTTAGTCGAAAAAATTATCCACAGCTTAAAACACAGCTCTACAAGTTTACAATGAAGTTAAAATTTATACCAGCATAACATTATTTCTCCTGAATTTCCAAGTACCCTCACTTACCTATAGGTGAAGTAGAACGCTTTCAAACTGGCCGGCGTCCGTCCACTGACGGCTGCGATCCTGTCCCACGCGGTCCCATGCTCACGCAGAAGAGACCTGAACCTGGCGGCTTCCTCCTCCGTGGGTTCCGGTGCTAGGCCCCCTTCCACCACGGTTTCTAACCTCCTAGTTATTCTTTTGAAGCAAGCTAAACAACATTTGCTTAACTCGCTGGGGATTTCTGTGAAATAAGAAGATGAGGTTGTTTGTACTCGATTTATAATCTTAAGTCTTATACTTTTGTCACAGAATAAAAATAATGAAAAAATGGCAAATCTAAACTATTTTTATTTAAATTTTATATTTAATTTAAAATTATTTATTTATATTTAAATTTTTTAACAATTTTTCATAAAACATATTAAAATTATGAAGGATAAACCATTTACTTCAATGAAATGCAGAAGCCTCTATGGTTCTCACTTGACAGTCGACCTATTAAAAAAAAAAGTTGTGCATCGTCCTAACTCACCAAACTCGTCCATGAGCGGCCTCTTGAGCTCCAGCGACAGGTCGTGCCACCGCGGCGGCAGATGCCTCAGCCGCTTGGCGCGAACCCTGGGGCCGGGGCACGTGGGCACTGGACACCGCGTGTACCGGGACCGGACGCATCTGCAGTGGCACGGTTCGCATACCCGAGCACCTGCGAACACAGTTACAGTGTTCATTGCTGACAGAATATACGGTACACGAATTAACAATCTGACTGGTCGATGTGTGTGAATTAAACTTTATTAATAATAGATCGAAAACGAACAGGGTAGTTGACTCAATTTTTTAAAAACGGTGTTTCGTATAGTTGCAAATTATCATTTCGTGTGCTTTATACTTGAAAGTTAGTCCCAATAGTAAAAGCCGTTAGTAATAAAGATTGTTTTTTGTTTCTACCACTAATAGAACAATTTAATTGTCTTGAGGATTCTTGTTTCTTGATTAATAATCTTGATACTTGGGACAATGTTTTACCAAACTGAATAATAAAGACCGTCATTATTAGTTTCTCAAAACTACCCTCTTAATATGGTTTAAAGTGTGTTATAGTTTGACAACATTCTCGCGAACAATGTCGCTGGAAAAGTGCTAGACTACACGTCAACAGTAATATTATAAAGAGGTGGTAGTTTGTTTTTGTTTGTTTGTAGGAGGTTATCTCTGAAAGTACTGGTCCGATTGCTAAAAATTTTTTCACCGATAGATAGCTGCTTTGTTCCTGAGTGACATGGGCTATATTTTATGTAGGTACGCGGGCGAAGCTGCGGGAAAAAGCTAGTATACAATATACAATACCACACGCACCAACAGCTTCTTCTTTGAGTCCGTAGTGGATGGCGCGCGACCTGGACACTGTCCGCGTCGCGCCGGACATGTTGCACACCGCACAGTTTGACGACGTTGTTGTTATTGTCGTTGTTGTTAGCGTGGCTGTTGATGAGGGTGTGCCGATGCGTTCTGTGACCGCTGTAGAGAAAAATTGGTGATTAGTCAATGTTGCTACAATTTAGAGTACTTGAATATCATCTAGATTAGATATAAATATGTCAGATTTGAAACTTTCTCCCACAAACGGCGCTGATATAAAGAATCCTTTTGCGAAATTTTTATTCCTATAATGTTTAACGCGTTTTTGTAAAATTAAAATTGTCACACAGTTGTACAGTTTAGCACGGAATGTTCAAATAGATTTTCTATGTGAAAATATTACATTGCATTATAAAACTAGTGATTGAAGATACATATACTCATCTACATACAAAACGAACATGCCAAATTAAATAACATCAAAATCAAAACAGCTAAACCATTCACACAGAACAACAAAACGAATTTCTAGTTTCCATATAGTTTATTATTCAAGCGTTAGTTGCATATTAACAAGTTTATTCAGAACAGTGAGAGATGATCCGTAAATCACGTCGCGGCCGAGCGGGCGGGCGGGCGAGTCGTGCAATATTCAGCGGGCCCATGTTGGGCGCCAATTTGAAGCGAAAGCAGATTAGCGCCAATTTAGTTCCGATACCGATGCAATGTTTGTTTAATTATTTATCGCTATTTGTTATACAAATTGAAGTACTGCGCGTCATACGTACGTGTTGTTTGTTTGAATTAATATGTGCATTTAATATTTAGTTTCATGTTTTGCTTGATATTTGTATAAAGCAATTTATTAGATTCGTTCAATTCATGATTTCTATCTAATCCTTTTATTATTTTATACTTTTACTATTTATCTAATCCTTAAGTAATTACTGTTAGCATAAATCCTACAGAGCCCAGACACCAAACAAACAGTTTTGCGGGTAGTTAGGCAAAGGCGCACTAAACTGCATCAGCGCAAGTTAAATAATTAACTATTAGACGAACAGATTTGTGCTCGCAGTTAATAACTCTCGAACTGCTGTGTAATTACATTTATGCACTTTAGTTGAATTATAGAACAAGATATTCTTGGAACTGCACTTTTAAATAGTGGTTTTTATTTCAAGGAAGTGAATAATAATATAACTCTGTAAGAATCAATGGAATTTGCTTTAGTGTACAATGATGATATATAACAGGGGATAAACATAGTATTTTGCAAGTGTGATCATAAGAAAATAAGCTCCGAAAGAAAACCCTAATCAAAAAAAAAAGAAGACGTATCGACCCATTCATATCTTTTTAGAGTTCCATAACCATAAGGTACCCGTGTTGGGCGCCAATTCGAAGCGAAAAACAAATTGGCGCCCAACATGGTAATAAAGTATGACCAATACAAAACTAAATCTTTCAACCGACACCATATACATAGTCAGCGTTTCATCTGTCTGTAGCTCGGTGCCTCTGAGTGCTAATTAGCGTCTGCAATCTCTGAGCAAACCAACGACGTTTGTCTTACGGATACCAGACTATTACGAGAGAACATGCCACAGATTAGCAAATGATGGAAACGACTAGAGCTGTTTGACTGTGGTATGGTTATGATAAGATTTTTTACAGGGAAACTCGGTATTTTTTTATTTTGCGCTTGCTTTTGAGTTATGTGGAATGCCTATTAAGAAAAATAATATTTTACATATAGCAGGATCCACAATATTGATTTGTGACTAAAAACTAATTAGATATGATATTGATTTTATTAGAAAGAAATTTTGAAAAACAAACTTTGTAGTTTAAAGTCTCTTCCACAGTTTTATTATCTATTGCCGAGCACTGTCGATTAATCCCACCAATTACTGATATTTGTTCAAGCGCTAATTGGATCACGATTCAACGTTTTATTCAATTTCAAAGCTTATACAGCGTTTTGATGAAATGGCGCCCAACGTAGTACATAATCGGATAAACTGTTTCATCTAACATGTATCAACTGTTGTAATGAATTTATAAAGATCGTTAGTTATTATTCATTGACTGTCGTTTGTTAAAGCACGAAATAGATAGTCGTTATTTTATTGAAATGTTTCCGATTTTCTGTTATTGGCGCCCAGCAGGGACTCTCAATTCATACTAATTACAAATATAAAAGTAACTTTGTAACGCTTTTACGGTTGATCTACTGAACGATTTTGATGCAATTTAGTGCAAAGTAAGCTTGAACCTCAAGAAAGGATATATGCCACTTTTTGTATGTTGGCCACTACACGTCCGTAAATACCGACAAACACGCGGACGAAGCCGCAGGCAGAAGTTAGCAACACTAACGTATCATGACATAAATCTACCCCTATTCACTTGTACATAATCAAACAAGCAATACACTCGTGTACACACAATTTCCCTACACTTCAGATCCCACGGGTGGGTTAGCTGTAGAGCGGGATGTCACCTCTATTTGCGCACCGATGTTCCGCCAAGCGCGAAAATTTAACGAGTCCGGCTATCTGTGTTTATTTACCTCGCAAACAGCCGCAGACATTTTGCAGATTAAATGCCTCTATGCTGAACGTGGCTTGATATTATACAATTTGTCATGACGCGTTTTCCATATAAATACTTTATGTAGGTACTAGGTACTGAAATAATCGATTATGTTTTTATCAGTTAGTGGCGAATCTGATACTGTTTCGAGAGATAATTATACCAGTTGTCACTTGATGTTTATACAAGGTGTAAGGGACAGCCCTCCGCAAACTTTAAGGGCATGTTTAGTAGACGAAACTGAACAAGCATCCACAAAAAATTTTTTGCAGGAAACGAAAAAAAGAAATCGGTCTCTTCATATAAACTGTCCAATCAAGTTTATAATTTCGTATGGCGAGGCTGATTTTTTCTTCCTTTTCCTGAAAAGAAATCTTGTAGAAGGTTATTCAGTTTTGTCTACTGAGCTAGCCCTTAAAGTTTGCGGAGGGCTGTCCCTTATACCTTCTATAATCCAAGTAATCATGGAGAATGATTGGTGTGAAGACAACGCGGCTCTGGATGGACCGTTTCATCTGTTAATCTTACAAAAGGCACGCCGGTCCCGCATGCCCGATGCTCGATTTACAATTCTGTGTGTGGTGAGTTCGTCGGGTTTACGCTGTCAACCAAGCCGGGGATTATGGCTGTCATCCACTAATGTTGTACGGATTAACTTATGTTTCGATCGTTATAGCGAGATTAAAAATAATGTAATGAGAAATTCGGATATTATAGTAATTGAATATTAAATTTTTGACGAATTTAGTTCTCCTTTGAGCTTGCTGGTTCTTGGAATTTGTTCAAAGTGATGTGCTTCACAAAATGGAAACGGATAGAAAAAATATTTCTGAGATTTTTTATAAAACTATGCTCTAGACTATCAGACAAAGTTCGGAATAAAAAAGGTTTTTGTCACGGCTCTCAAAGCGATCAAGCATCATTGAAATTATACCTAACGGCGGTCACTGGGGATTCGCGCATTTTTAAACGAACTCCCCTCAGTCTCAAATAAGACAAGGGATGACAATGTGTATAGAACGACAATCTTAGAAATTACTTACTCGGGACTTTAATTTTATTTGACACGGTCAATGTGTTTAAAATCATACAAAAAAAATACAATTTTGGCTATATGATTTCTGCAAGGAAACTATTTCAAAATAGGTAAAGTAGTTTATTTAATCAAATTTATAGGATACATCAAATATAAAAAAGTAAACAAATTATGCATTCAGTTTGATGCCATCTCGGAAAACGTCTTGTAAACAAACCAATACTTGATAAAAATAAATACTCGCGAATAAAAGAAAATGGAAAAATACTAAGCTAACGCTAAGATTTTCGAAAATTGTCTTACATATCAAGGAGTGTCATTTTGTCTCTTAAGACCAGCAAATATATAAAAAAAATATGTAACAGAATTTAAAAAGTTAAGAAGAATATTTTGTCAGTTCATATTTTGAAAAGATGACGTTTTACAAAGTCAATGGCGGTATCGAGGGAGTTGTAAGTGGATTAACTGTTTGTAAAGTCACAGACACTCGACTGAATAGTCGTTATTGCCCGGGGAGCGGGGACGTCGCAGAATACGCTTCATATTTCACTTTGTGTAAATAATACTCCCAAAAGATGTGAAAGGGATTGGAATGTGGTGAGGCTTTTTTTCTTAAACTTCTATAAAGTCGACTTTCAGAAAAGATAAGTATGAATTATATTCAAAACAATTGATCAAACTCTTCTTCTCTAATCCTACTTTAAATAAAGTGATTTCTATCCATATAAAAATAATATAACTATCATTCTTAAACCATTAAGAAAGTGCCATGATAAAGCACAATAAAAATCACTTATGTCCTTGGTAGGTCGTATTTGGCCCCTTTAAACCCATCAATAAAGAGTAAAATCTAAACATCGCACTATCCAATAGTGTTTCCAATCTTGATTCCTAAAAATCAAAGTAATATAAATTTGAATCCAGCCCTACCGCGACGTATATAAAGAGGGCCTCTGTTCGGCGGCTCGCAGTCGTCGAGCGACCGCGAGCGAGCATGTTGTCTCTGTACCGCGCCTGGCTGGGGCCCAGCCCTTGCGTGGCTCGCCCCGCGCCGCCCCCAGGGGCACACCGGCCGGTACCCCGTCGCGCCAGGGTCCCTTCCCCACCCGCATCACCACCACCGCCTTCACCATCATCGACAACATCAAGCGAGTTGGATGTTGAGCGCATTGAGGCTCCAGAACCGCCAAAGCGTACAAGCAACACAGTTCTCGACATAGCATCATGCGATGGACCGGTACAGTTCAGCCGGGTCCTCAACGTGGCATGGCGGGAAAATTCTCCGGAGCGTTCGTGGCCGTGCCGACATCGCAAGTCGCAAACCCGGACAACCCTACACTACTACCCGTGCAAAACTTGCGGCTCCAAGTTCCCTTCGTACTACTTCGTTCACAAGCACCGCAAACGCTGCCACGCTGAAGAGACCAGCCTCGGGGAGCCGGAGCCGGAGCCCGAACCTGAGCCATCCACCTCCACCGCCAAGTGAATGACCCGTGTCGTAGTGAATTCGTACATATCAGTATTATTGAGTGATCTCAAGCGAGCTTACGATGTTGGTTACATACAACGTGTTTCGGTTTAAATGTACTATTGTTATAATAAATGTTTAAAGGTATGTCGAGTTTCTTTTGATCCTCCCGAATGGACTGAAGTTTATCAAAAGACAAAGTTTGTGAACGTGAACCTGAGACATGTCATAATAATTTTGCTATAACTCTAACAAGTTTCACTTCAATACGTTTAAAGTTTTGTAATTGAGATTTATAAATAACACTAAGCAGTAACGCAAATAGGATTTTGTGAATGTGACTCTACCTAATTAATTAAAATCGAATACATTACAAAGTTGTCAAAATAAAAAGGTTCCGAACAAATAAGCACCTGTAACTTCTTATTTAACCCTTCAGATACCGTCAATTAGAGACACAATAGTAAGACAATAGATGCGCGGCCACCGGTGGTCGCTTGGGGATTCATGAATTAATTTTACATGAATTTATTTACGCTGCAAATTATTGGAGATAAATCTTGGAATTTACGTTTCTACACTGGAAAAACTAAGACATGGAGGTGTGCTACATGTGTAACATATTTTGAACGTTTACAGTTTACACAGAACACTTGCATATCGTATTTGATGACACTGAAATATATGCTCGGAGTCTAAATCAAGGAGTTTTTCAAGTCATACACCGGTTTTTTTAATTTAATTTTTACATGAAGATGAAAATTGAGTTGTTGGTTTATACGCTAAACAAAGACATAAAAATATTAACCAGTTGTAGAAACATTACCAGAATCAAACTTGGCAAAAGGATTGGCAGGACTGTAGTGCATTTTTTAACACAAAAACATTCTTATACACCAAACTTCGAGCAAAAAATCTTACATAAGTACTCATCAATACTTAATTTAATATGGAAATACGACCAATTAGAACCGTGCACTAGTCTCTGACGTTTTATAGCCTATATCGACTTATGTGAAATAAAACATCTTGAATAAGTCTGCTCGCCTACGTTTTTTGTAGGAGAAAACTAGGACACACTGATAGAAATAGTACAACGCACACGTCCTACAAAAAGTCTGTCAGAAATACAGAACAATGTTACAAACATACAATATCGGCCCGATTATCTGTCCTACAAAAAGTCTAAAAGTTAAGACTTGATCTTCGGACCTTTAAATGTAAACTTCATAAAGCAAGTCACTCACCAGTCTCTGGCGTGGGTGGTGGTTGTGTGGGCGTGGGTGGTTGCGCGGGCTGCGGCGTAGGTGGCGCGCTGCCGCTGCCACTGCCACTGGCGCTGGTACTGCCGCTGTTGCAGCCGCTGCCAGCCGACATGCCAGTCGACATGGCAGGCGCTGACGAGGCAGCCGCGACTGCCGCCGTTGATGTTATGCAGGTGACGGGTGATGATGCCGGCGCCACACTAGTTTGTGTGCTTATTGGTGTCTGTGGAGAGGGACTGTGATTAGGTCCAAGAAAAAAAAAATAGGAGATGGTATTGAATTTGTTTTAAAGAACATATTTTGAGTTTAGACACCTATCGGTCTGTAATTCATACCATTTCAATATCACATTAGCCTCATAGGGTTTCTCGAAGTTAGAACTAATAATACTAGGTATTGCAAATTCACTCCGACCTAGTAGAACAGCTATATAAACTTAAAAATTACACTTTTGTATTACTTAATTTACTTACTTACTTACCGTAAGCAAGTGAATTAAGTAATCATTTATTTTGCAAAAAAAATTAGTCAGTCACATCAGTGATGACACCCTAAATATTTTAATGCCTATTTCACATAAATAAGACTTGAAGAACCGAGAGTGAATAAACAAATTGACAGCGTTGCTGACTTCTCCGCAGTGTTGCTGCTGGCTCTGCAATCTCTATAGGTGACAGAAGAGCTGACGAGATGGAGTATTTGGTCGTGGATGTACGACCCTAGCGGAATAAACGCGGGAGTGTTTTTTTTCTATTATTAATAGGCTCGCGTTTGACCTCTAACTCATCTGATGGTAAGCAATGATGTGGCCGACGATGGAGCACGCTTGCCTAGAAACACAACATTCTTGACTTAAAGGCCCCTAGGTTATAGCTAATTGGTTGGTTGGTTAGCTGTCGTATAAGGTTATATTCGAGACGCACAGGATCGGTCGTTGTAGCGACGAGTCTTTCGGCTGATATGATGCTGATGACGAGGCTGTTAAAGGAGTTTTACTTACCGAAACCGGCGTGATAGTAAGCGTAACATCAGCCGTGGTAGCCGGAGGTAGCGGCACGTCGACCGCGGGAGGTGTGGGCGCGGCCGCCGGACTGCTGGCCACCGACAGCGGCGTGAGTGTTGACGTGACCGGCGCGGGCGGCGCCGACGACGCTGGCGGCGGAGACGGCGGTAGCGGCGGTGTCCGCGTTAGCTCCGACCTGGTGACAATGGAGATAAAGTTAACAAATGGGCAAGGATACAAACATACCTTAATTTATTTGAGGTTTGCGTAACAGCCTAGTCCTTTCATATCAATCTCTATTTATAATAAAAAAGAAAAAAAACAAACCAATTTTCTCAGGTCAATCTCAACAGAGACTATACTCTGTTCAAAATAACATCAGACATGTATGAAAAATTTTATTACTGTCCGTTCAACCGATTTTGACTTTTATTACGTTGGTGGCATGACACATGGCGGCTGCAATAAATAGTTCGTATTGTAACCACTTTTTTGCTTTTAATGCCATCCTTATGCCTACGAAATAGAAGTTAAAATCGGTTGAATAGACCGTAAAAAAGGTTTCTTTAAATGACTAATCTTAACGCGAATCGGGTATATTGACGACAGAGAGATATTATAGCGAACAAGTGTGTGTCTACACACATATGCATACTCTCTGCCCCCCTAGCCAAGTTACAACCGTTTCGCTTGCGTCTACACTTAGAGTTGACCTTGCCGCCAATTCTTTTGTTCTGACCACGTGACTGAACAATGAAGCGACGTCGTTCCCGTACATTTGACGCTTTCTACTAGCGTTAGCTATCGCAGATTAGCAATTTGGCTAGGGGTACTGTTCCTTCAGTCTCATAGTCATATGAGACGACATATATACACGACCGCGACATCTTTTTGGAGCGACCATTATGTTTTCTTCTATAAGTACATTTAATTAGTCATTTCCGAAGTTTCCAAAATCTGAATGTAAAGTATTTGCGATTTGAAGATAGATAATTGATAACTAATTCGAATTTGTTAAGTAGGTACTGAAGAAACTTATAACACTCAATATTGTTATACAGTATGACATTATGGAAAGGTTATTGTAAAATTAACTGAAAATGTCGAATTATAGAGAAACGCGTAGTCTACCATATCCATCTAAAATCCACAAAATGAAGCCAATATTAATTATAATCATAAATCACAATAAACTACCAGCTAATTACATAACCAAAACACAATCAGCACGCGGCGAGCGGCGTAGGCCGAGCGGGTGCATCGGGGAGTTATGGCAAACATAATTAGCTCAATTCGCCTCTCTTTTAATTACCAGCGGTTACCCCGCGGCGCAGGGGAGGTGGGGGCGCCTGTGACCACCGCGGTAGGGGATGAAGAATTCAATTAATCGGCTAGGTTCGATTCGGAAAGGATTATTGTAAGCTTATTGCGAAATCGAGAGCTGAGCACAACATAAAGAATCGAACGTTGCCCTTCTATCGATTTACTATGTCGTCATATAATAAATCTATTATCGTTTACCATATAAGTCATTCGCGACTCGGGAACTACAGATTAGCAGTTACCTTAGATCAACCAAACAGAACTTCAAAAAGAGTTGGAAAAAAATCTTCGTTTAAAAAAAAACTCATCAAATATTTTCTTGTTTGAATCTGCATATTTGAAACATTCCTAGTCAACTACACTTAAAATTCGAAAAAAAAAACAAGACCCTAAATACTAGATAGTTTAAAAAATCAACATTGACGCATATAAAAACCGAGCCTACACGTTAAAAAATGTATCTCAAAAAACGCCAACGTTGCATTGCATAGCTTTCCAGCAAAAAATTGAAACCTAACCAAAAAATCCGAAGCCGTGAAAAACAAGCGCGCTCCGACACTAACTACTCGTAACACGGTTCGTCGGTATTTGAACATCATTAAAATTTGCCCAATTAATACAGGCTAGGGGTGGTAATTATCCGCGGGCGAGCGCACCCCTTCGACAAACAACGAGTGAACGGAACGCGGGTAAACCTGACAATCAAATTAATCTCATCCCTTTACTGATACTGAAAACCGAACGGACATGGTAACAGTTTGACATCGATGAGGCCTTGATTTCGAGCAGTTAGGCTGTTTTTAATATCGTGCGGTTTTGATCACGCATGCGGGATTGCCCCGCACGCGTAGCCACCGCCAATGTCCATTTCGAACAAGTATTTATTGTAATGACAGGAATGCGCACGTGGGACGCGTTTTTTTTGCATTGTGAAATTTTCCGCATGCGGAGCAATACCGCATGCGTGATGAAATCCGCACGATATTATAAACACTCTTAGTGTTTTCGTAGTGTGGTCGTTTGAGACCGTACCGCGGGTTTAGCCAGCTATTTTTCATTTTAATAAATAAAAATCTTTTTATAATTTTTTTTTTTTTTTTATTATTTCATGTAGGCTTTATGATGCAAACATTGCGCTAGAGTGGACGCAAAGCGATGTATTCGAATTTTGAATAAACAACGAAATATCCAATTGTCAACAACTTGTTTGATAACGAGTCTACAGTATTTTGAAGCGGAAACATATCAATACATTTATTTCGGCACCAATTTGATTGGAAATTGAAAACTGGAATTTTCTATAATCAAATAGATATCACGTAAAGAAACCCAGAAATGTTTACGTTATATTTTGTAGGTACCATCCACGGAGTAAGTATAGAAGAGGAGGTGGCCTAAACAACTGTGCACTGTGACTCTCAACTGAGTCCTGACGTCATCACGGTGGGCGTGGCTTAAATCAGTGTATTGTTGGCGTTCGTCCTGTGCACAACTTCGTAAACCTACTTATTTGGCATTATATTCGCGATAGAAAAACATAAAAATTAAATATTATATTTTATCTTGTAAAAACTACTTGGATAGACGTTCTGATGCTATGGATGCCATCACATTTCATTTGTAATTAATTTTAGGCATAATTTATTAAAATACTTCTAGAACAATCTCTTAAAGTCAGCATTTCCAAATATAATTCTACTCGACATTAGATGGCGACACTTTGTGTCATGGGAACTAAATATATTTAGGCACGTAAAGCTCAGTATTAATATATTTTAATAATTATACGTACTGAAATTTGATCAACATTCATTCCTAAAGGTCCTTTAATCGCCAAAATATTATTTTTGTAGTTTTTATATAATTTTGTAAACAGGTCGCCATCTATCGTCAAATAGCAAAAATACAGGGCAGTATTTAGAAGCCAATTATTTTACCGAATGTCCCACGGCTTATGAACTTTTAAATACGAGTATAATACTTATATTTCTTTAATATATGATTTGGTCGACCAAATTGTTTTTTAATTACCTCACATTTGGTGTAAAAAGTAGAGTGTGCAACACGGGGATAACGCTGTCTTTGTCTTGGGCGGCTTGAATTCCTCACTTCACTCTGGTTTCTTTATAATCTCCCTCTCAATGCTCGGGAGTTAATTATATACATCCCTCACTAACGTTCGGGATTAAAATCAGCAACCTCGTTTCGTTCGGAATTCAACATGCCGCCCGCGACTTTAAGACACTGCTTTATCCCCTAGTCACATAATTTACTATTATTGAATGGTTTCGGAATTTAAAGTATTTTTTAAACTAGTTTTTTAATCAATCTTAATCATTCTTTCTATAAAAATAAGCCTTTAAAAAAGTAAAACCTAATAAAAATAGAATTTAAAAAAATGTTACAATAAAAAGGTTTTTGATGAATTTCGAATGATCTTCATTCGTCATTCATCAAATAATAGTATAACTATTTCAATGAAAAATATACGTATCGGATGGTTTACACTTACACAATTAATTTAAAAAACAAATATCCCTGGTAATTCTGAGTGCGACCCTGTTGCATCCTGCACTTAATGACATCTAGTGTGAGATAGTTACGTAACTACAAAATAAAATCAACAGAACGAGCAAGTAGTTTTGCTATTGACCGGCAGATGGCAAATAAAAAAATGGGCGGAGTCTAACACCCCTCACCCCGCAAAATGTCACGCTTTTTTACTTAGGGAAATCTTATTACAACATCTCCTCTTTGTACTTGCTTCGTGGTACCATCTATCATATCAATAAATAAACACGGCAAATCAAACGATTGCCAAAACCGGCTGGTTTTTTCCACCTCCCTCTTCCCTCATATTTAGCTTTCTCGATTGGTAGATGCTTTTAATTAAGGCAATTAGAAAGATGGGTCGGCCCTGTGTTTGCGTAAAAATCTAAACAAACCGTGTCGGGAGAAACGGTGAAAGTAGTGATGTACTGTTGCTTGTCGATAACTGGGGGTTATTGGAAAATCTTTTGTGGGATGTATCGATAAAACTGAAGAGTCTCATACTTAAGGTTAATGATGACATAAAATTAGGAGAATTAAATCCTTGAGTTTAAGTAACTACCAAGTAATTACTTAATCTAACTAAATTTACACTAAATCAAAGCACTTATAAAATTAACATTATACGGACCGCTTCTAATCAAGACCACGATCATACCTAGTACCTACAATAATACGATACAATATACCTACAATATTACGGACGCTGTCAGTTGAGACAAGTCATATCCTAACTGACAGTGACTTATTTTAATTTCAAGATTTAGACAATTTTTAAACGAGAGAATTATTCTCACATAATAGAATCGACAAGAGATATGTAACCGAAATATTTGTAATATTTACCATGATTTAAAAGAGTATCTCCATGGAATTTTATCCTCCATAAAAATCTACGCTTTGAAACGTATAATTAGTTGTGTTGATTGATTGATTGAGGAAATACCGTTTTAATTCAACCACTTAATCGAATCGCCTACTTAAAAAGTTTATCGATAATCGGGTCACGTCACGTATGCTGATTGAGCCGGCGCGAGTCCCGCGGGAGTCCTGCGCAAATAATCACCGGAGTGATTGTCAACACACGCACAACACACGCCCATTATTATTACATATTTCTCATAAATTACTTCTACGAAAACCCCCTTTACTTTGATGGATCAACCGTTTGAAATTTAGAGGAGATATGTAAATATAATGAAGTTTCTTTGGTTAAAATGTTTAAGGAATATAATATATAACATAAATATTTACGTATTTTTTTCAGACTTTAAATGCCATAGTATAACGTAAAACTGTATCAGATGAATTTAAAATTGTTAAATTCTGAAAATTATTAAATCTGTAACATACTAATCGCACAATCAAGATTTGGATTTTCTAGGTTTCCAATCTCAATTGATTTTCAATAGCCTGATAGTCCATTACTCCCAACTTTCCCTTTACCTCTAAGACTTGAAAGAAAACCTACGCAAAGTGCCATAAAACCCAGCAAACTACTATTGAAGTCGCTTTAAAACTACCAACTCCGGGTCACAAGTAAGAGGGAGCCAATAAAATAAATCACTCAAGTTTCCTCGAAGCGATTGAAATAAAAATACATGAATTTTAAACGATTAATCTGGTCGATGAAAAATTGACTTATTCTCATTGTCTGAAGCTCATAAAAGTGAGTGGTCGTGCAAACATTGGTCCACAGGGACGAACTTGGCGGGGCCCGTTTACTGAGAAGGGATGGTGACTTATTAATGAAGGAGGATCGAAGTTCGTTTGAGATGTTCGAATGCTTGTTAAACGGATTAAGAGCTTCACGTCTGATCCTTAGGACTTTGTCTAGCTTTAAGTAATATTACGGGAAACAAAGGCGACAAAACAATGTTTCGAATGTTAAAGTACAACTAAGGTAGGCGCCAGATAACCGTGGAATAACGGTCATTGACCTTCCTTTCCTACATTTGTTGATATACTTAATTTCGAAAAAAGAAACAAAAAAAAAAACAAAAATTATGATTAAACAGTGTGAAATATGGTATGTCTAGACAAGAGGGTGAATACTGATATTTCGGATAGAGAAGTAAGGGAGAAGACACGTTCCGCCATCACCAAGCAAATTGGTATAAGGACAAAATAATAATGATCAGAAGATATCAAAGAGCCCACTGAGGAACTCAGACCTCTCTTTTTTTATTGATAGGCTCGCGTTTGACCACCATCTCACCTGATGGTAAGCGATGATGTGGTCGACGATGGAGCACGCTTGCCTAGAAGTAATCTATTCACTCTAAGACCCCCAAGTTGTAGCTATCAGGAAACACAGACTCCGGCAGGAAATTCCACTCCTTGGCTGTACGCACAATAAATGTGTTCCCAAAACGCTTTGTGCGTATGGGTGGGATTCTCTATGAGAGAATAGGCCGCAATGCGTGCCCAGTGCGGGTTGGTAAATATCGGAATTTTTGGTTCAAGAACATATCGCCGGTTTCCTCATAATGTTTTTCCGTTTTGGGAACAGTGGTGATGAAATAAAGTACATAAAGTAAAGCGCTAGCCTGGATTTAAACCACAACGTACTACTCATAAGTCGTGGGGGTCGTTACCACCGGGCCACCGCTGCCATATAGAGCTCTGTTCTACCTATTCCGGCCCTGTATACTGGGGTAGAGGAGGGTAGTAAGCGAACCTTTGTTTAAACAATACGTCTTTTGTTAAACGAATTTTTGAATCGTTTTATGAAAATTACATTTGGGAATTAAATATATAACTCAACTAAATTGAATTTTTGATGTTGTTATCAAAAATTATGCAGCACGCATAAAGTAATCTTGCTATTTTCATAAGTATGAAGTGTATGGTATGAATCCATGTACGTGATTTGTCGCAATACATAGGTACTTATCTACTTCTTTAAAAAATATGTGTTCCGGACTTGCAGTTATGCAGTACTCTATAATAAAATCCATAATAAGTAATAGTAAAATCGATAATCTCACACCGCCTAGCTAAACGTTTGTCGGATTAACACTGGTCAACTATATTATGATAATATTGTTCTTAAAAGACGGTCAAAAAGGAAGACATAGGTTAAAAGGATTTTAAGAATCTTGAAATATTCTTGGTATACACCATTAGTTAAATAAATCGATAAAGGTAGCCCCATACACGCTAGACTACCTGATCGGTAAGCTTATGTGGAAACCTGCACAGTTGTGCCACATACACGCTCCGGTTTACCTGCACAGGCAAACCTGTCAGGTTATCGTGTATGGCGGGCATTAGGTTAGTTGTTGCTAACAAAAAGGCAAAATTTGCAAATACGATTATTGGCGAATTTAACTTATCCATTAAAGAAAATTTTGCGTTGTTCATAAATCAAATGCTAACACGCATTTGTCACACTCTTCTTCATTAGACTCATCATCACCTTCCTGCCCTTATCCCGTTTTATTTGGGGTCGGCGCAACACGTTTATTTCTTTCATTCTGTCCTGTCACCCGTCACGCTATCACTAACTTCCTTTTCTTTCATATCACTTCTCACACAATCCATCCTTTTCGTCATTAGACTATAGCAGTCCAATTGTAGATGTGAATATCTCTCTCTAAACGTTTGTACATTTGGCGTTATCACCATTTTACTTGATCCTCGTGTACACTACTCTAACCTGTCTTTAGTGATACCAAGAAGTTTCTATCAAAGCTACAAATTGCACCTCAAGTCTAGATAAATATTCAGAAGTCTATATCTACGCTGCAAACTTAGTCCAACTACTCCAAGATTGAAACCATAACGGCATCTACCTAATCAAACACTCGTCAAGACAATGGACCGCAGCTTAACTCATCCACTCAGGAGCACATTACATCCGCGATTACAAACAAGGAGAGGAAAAAATCCGCAGTCAAGGAGCGCGGCAAAAAAACTTAGCCGCCATCTCCACAGCTATTGGTGAATAATTCATTGGCCGGCAGCGTTCAATGTTGACACGCTCGTAATTAAAAAGCCCGACCCGACTCGGCGGAATCGTATAAAATCTCTGTATAGATTTTGAAGGAAAAATTATGATGGTTGGGTTCGTTCGTGGTCGGTTGTTTTTTCTTTTTTTTTTCAGTCAGTGTAGTTACTACCTACTTTTGTAAGTGGACTATTCTTTCAGAATAGTCGTTTCATTAAAATGCTATAAAATCTATGTATATTTTAATAATAATAATAATGATTTATTGTTCAAGAAAAATACACTTTTACATCAAATACTAATTTTGGTATACGTACAGTGGTGTGGGCATTGGTACAGTTAATATATACTAATATTATAGAGGAATTTTTTTTAAGTCTGTATGTAGGGAGTAATCTCCGAAACTGCTGAACCGATTCTGAAAATTCGATTACCTGTAGAATACTACTTTATTACTGAGGGACATAGGTAATTGTGTGACTTTAAGACCTGGTAAGGGTTGTGGAAACCGACGAATGCGTGACGCACAGGAACTTTCATTGTGGCGACACTTGGGGGAGGCCTATGTGCAACAGTGGACGTATATCGGCTGAAATGATGATGAAGGGTTGCGGGAAGCTGATAGATGCGTGACACACAGAACCGTTCATTATGGCGACACTTGGGGGAGGCCTATGTCCAACAGTGATCGTCTTTCGGTTGAAATGGTGATGATGATGATGATGATGATAGGTATTTATTTTCTACTCTCACTTGGGTGAAGCCGCTGGCAGAAGCTACTGTAATCCGTCTACTGTAATCTGTCTGTTTATCCGCAAAATCCTCCTAAACCATATCATGGATTTTGATGCGGTTATTAATAATAAAAAAAAGCAATAAAGGAGAAAAGGTTAGGTGGATAACGGACACTTGTGCGAAAATGAGGCAGGTCAATATCCATAGATAGTGATATAAATGAGAAAGTAGCTCTGTTCATAGATAGTGATATAAATGAGAAAGTAGCTCTGTTCATAGATAGTGATATAAATGAGAAAGTAGCTCTGTTCCAAAGACTGCAAACAACATTTTTTAATAATTACGTTTGTATTTCGACCCCGAGTACTGTTAATTAATTATATCGTTTAATTATGTCAGTATTTCAATTACTAGCAAAGTAAATACATGCTAATTTAGTACGAATCAGATTAATTCGTGGAAATGTTGTATTTTAAAGATTTATAGATCAAATATTCTTTGGCCAGCAAGTACCTTTTTTTTAAGGTTGGAAATCATTCTATGACTTCTCCCGCTCTGGGTGGAGCGAGAGGGCGTGTCTGACTTTTACTGACTAAAACCATCCAGTCCTTCAGTTGCCCTTTGCGTACTAGGGCTACGGGTTTCCTTTTCAGAAATTCTCCGCGGTCCTAGCTAGCGAGCATCGATCCTACTAGGTCCCTACAGTTTGCTGACATCTGAAGAGCGCGTGGGTCACTACGCGCTGTTGACGACTGGGCTCGGTCCGGTTGACTACCGGACGGCCGGACGGCGGGCTACCCATTGCTCGACGACCGCAAGCCCGCGCCTACCGTGGCTGGTAGTCGGGGTCGGAATTTCGGCGACTGGGGCGTAAGGACGCACGCAAGTACCTACTATTTGATGTAATAATCTTTCTATCGTCGGTAATATTTGCCGTGAATTCAGAACTAATGAGTTCTAGGAAGCGGCGTTAACATCATAACGTTATTACGATGGCTCGTATTTATTATTTACCTATGATAATATCATGCGGATATATTATCTAACTTCCTAGAATTATTATTATTGCCAAATAATGTGGTTTTCGGCGAATTCTATATGCGTATTTCGAGGAGATTGTGTTATATGTATATAGCGGCCATTAAAAAATATGGTACAGGGTAGACCGATAGTTGACTGCGGAAAGAGAAACCCGTGGTCCTGAAAAGCAAGAACAAAGACGTGTACGGAGCGGAGCGTACTAGACCGGGAGAAGTCATTGGATGATTTCCTAGAACGCAAGCTGGTGCTATGGGTTGGCTTCCAAAATGGAAACCTGTGGTCCTGAAAAGGAATAACAAAGACTCCACTCCACACTAGTGCGGGAGAAATCATTGAATGAATCCCCACCTTAAACTGGATAGAAAATCGCGCGACTGAATATTTTCTATACATTCTATTCTCTCTAGACGAAATGAGATAAATACAGTGGCGGATTACCCATGTGACAAGAGTAGCAAATACTAGAGGCCCCACGCGTTCGGGAATCCTGAACTTGAACACAAAAAAAGAATCTAGTCAAAGTATACTCGTATATGAAATCCGAATACAACTGATCATTTCATTGAATATCTCTTAATTTCCTTCATTACCGTGATTTCCATGTATCTTACCCTATCTTAAAATCCACTGGATTATTGAGCATGAGAATAAAATAGGACTAAATAGGTCTACACAGGGCCCTCCTCGGTCGAATTTGCCACAGGCCACACGCTGGCTTATTCCGCCACAGGATATATATACTATCGGCATAAGCAATAGGCCAGTTGCCATAAAAAATGTAATTAGTCCGTCTTTTAGATTATTCAAAAATAAGGGACACGTATTTTTTTATTTGTAAATTAAACCAAAACACGTTACTTTAATGGGCTATATTGAAATGGGCTATCTTTGTTATTTTTTGTTTAATCGAAAAAAGAAAAAATACGTGTCCAATATTTTTTTATAATCTAAAATACGGACTAAATAAAATACATTGGTTATTTTGACCCTGGAAACTACACTATTGTCGAAATGCCAAGATATTTGAAATTGATCACGTACCAATTCCATACCTTTTTAGTTTTTGAAAATCTCTATTGCCATGTTTATGTTATTAGAATGCCGCTGCGCGCTGTGTGTTTATAACCTCAGTTATGAAAAGAATACTGTAAGAAAAAGACGCACAGCTGTCTCTTTTACAGTGCGATCAAAGACACAGTATTACTAAGTCAACTCTTCATGTCTATGCTATTTAGGCCTACTATCCATGGACGCGTAGTTTCATAGACATGTATTCGTCAATATACGCTTGGTATACGCCTGCATGAAGCTTACATAGAAAACCATGAAACTGCGTCAAAGAAGCAAGCAAATATACGACGAGAGTGAGCAGGCGTCCACCAAGATGACGAATACACGTCTGGATGGAGTAAAGGCCGCAGAGGCGGCGTAAGACGTGGGCGACGTGGGCCACTACTCGGCCTCGCGGTCCAATGGGCCTCGCGCCTTGAGGGCCCACGAACGCAAATATAGATATAATTACTCATCTAGCAATAAATAATAATAAAAAACCGGCTAGCAATACTAACCTACCACATTCGTTTTTTAAAGATCTAGTCTGGCATCATTTGCTGGGGGTTGCGGGTGGGGGGAATTCTCATTCTGTTTGCTTGGTTTATGTTCGCGCTTCTAAACACATGCAGTCATGCAATCATGCGACGTCGCATGTAACCCCACGGAACAGAAAATACAGTGGAAATAATAAGTAGGCGTGGCACTGTCGCAGCTAGTAAGAACTGCATGACGCACTTACTCCAAAACCAATCCACTTGCGTCATCCATCAGGGGGCCTAGCAAAATATATCTTGCCCACATCAAATTTAGGTCTTGCCCCGCCACTGAAAGGCCGCCATGACCCACGCCCAATGGTTCAATAACACAGACCACCAAGATAAGCAGAAATGACACGTCTATGAAGCTACGCGTCCGTGTACATCAGGTCTTAGTCAACAGAAACTTCAGCATTCAACTATCTGTATTTTCCTCTGAAATTCAAGATATTGGTACTCACCTAGGCGGCTGTGCAGGCGCTGCAGTCGGAATAGGTATGCAGGTGACTTGGTCGGAGACCTGCTGCATGCTCTCCTCCATATTCGGTTCTTTACTCTCCGAGCCTCGCGCCGTCGTACCTGAGGGACAAGATAAGTATTTTAATTATTTATTTCTTCATCTACATTCTATCTTTACAGGTTTTTTTTAATCCCCAATGCGATAAATGCGCTTATCCTAACTTATTAACTAACAACAAAATAAGTCCAGTCTCATTAGGTCGAGCGTGTGAATTGCGCGCGAAAGTGGCGCCTCCCTTAAAAGGTTTGTTCGGCCACGCGGCTCGACCAGCACGCGGTCGTCGTCGTCGCCACACGTACCTGTCGGGAACACACAGGCTCAGCTGTCCTAAAACAATCGGATTGTGCACCTTTCCTGTCAATATTTTAAATATATATGAGGTAAGTGCTAGATTCCTCCTAACCCTTAATTCGTTGTATCCTACCATACCTAAGATAAATAGAGTAGGGTACATCAACATATACATTGGATAATGAATAGACTGATATCCCCATTTTGTTTTTATGACGTCACTGGGACAAATAGCAGGACGAAACGTTTTTTCTTGTACCTAGTTAAAAGACTCAAATCTACTTTGTAAAATCCCGGAAACCTCCGTTGGAGAGAGGATCCTCCGACCGACGTTTGGGCACAAGATAGTTGATTTCGGTTTTTTTGTTAGGAAATCATCCAATGACTTCTCCCGCTCTGGGTGGAGCAGGTCTGAGGACCTGCGTCAGGTGATGTCGGGCTGTTGTCTATGCACTATGCGTCTAATTGCGCGATGCAGGATTTCGTTTCGAACTTTTTAGTTTTTATGTGGCTCTATAGTTGTCGCTACACTACCAACATTTTGCGTACAGACTAAGAATGGAACAATATCTCTATTTATGTTACAATATAGTAATATTTATCCCGTTCTGGATGAAAAGAGGATTATCAGACTTTAAGATACTAAAACCCTTCAGTTGCCCTTTGCATTCCATGGTCACGGTAATAATGTACAAACTATGCCAAATTATTCGATGTAGGTAACCCGAACTATTAAACTCAAGCACCCAATAAATGCTTCCATCTCACGTACATAGAGTAGAGCAATTACGCATGCATCTCGATTTAAATACGAATTTGAATTCTATTCCAAGTGTTCTGAATTCGAAATGAACCGTTTGGATCTAGTATGCAAACCATACAACAAGGAGTAGTTCAGATCGCCATTTGTCGCCTTAGATCCACCGTGTCCCACTAACCTTGGCTTCGCTGTAGCCTCGTGGTGACTCCGGCCGGCAGCTCGGGCTCGGGCTGCGCCCTGGGCGGATTCCTCGCCGACCGCCTCTGCCGCGGCTTCCTCAGCAACTGCTTGTAGTTCTCAGCCTTTTTCGATAGGTAGTAGAATCTGTGGAGGAGTATATGGTGAGATGGTGTTGTTAGTGATTGTGGTGGTGTCTTGTTTGTTGGCTGTGAAGGGCCTGTGATGGTAACATATGGCATAACGTTATTCACTACCTAGGTATTGAAAAAAGAGGAAATGCCCAGCTGGGCACTTCTGTTGCTGACAACTCCTTGAAGCGCGTGGGAACACAGCGCGCCGACGACGTCTTGGGCTCGGTCCGGACAGTTACCGGATGGTCGGACAGCGAGCTACCCAAGGCTCGCCGTCCGCGAGCCCGCGTCTACGGTGGCCGGAAATCGGGATCGGAATCCCGGCGGCGGCAGCGAGGGCGCCGTAGCCTGATGCAGTCGGCCTCCTTCTTTACTAGCATTACTGCTTCGCAGAAGGAGGCGACCGCCTGCCATTCCTCCTCGCTCCGGACCA
Organism: Mythimna lalbum; assembly: GCA_949319445.1. Lineage (NCBI taxonomy): Eukaryota > Metazoa > Arthropoda > Insecta > Lepidoptera > Noctuidae > Mythimna > Mythimna lalbum. The sequence continues at coordinate 10,551,533 of OX439364.1, forward strand.
TGGCCTCGATAAGGGTTCGGCGAGAGAGGTCTCCGCCGCCGATCGCCCCCACGAGGGCACGGCGATGCTCCGCCCAGGCAAGGCACACCTCGACGGTGTGCTCCACCGTGTCCTCCGGGCGTTGGGCACAGTGGCGACACCCGGGCGTCTCTTCCGACTTTATCTGAAACTGGTACCTCTCGAACGTGCCATGTCCGGTGAGGACCTGCGTCATGCGGTAGGTAAGGACGCCGTGAGTTCTTTCCAGCCACGCCTCAAAGAGGGGACTTACCGCCATAATTGTGGCGTGCCCAGAGGAGATAGCCGTCTAAATAACATTTTATATTTAAAGAAAGCAAGGCCATTTAATACTGGCTTTAAGCACACTATGGACACCATTAATTACCATTCACATGGTGATACCACGTATCTCGGAAAGCACAAAAACCGTTGGCCGCGGTTGTCATTCGTAGATCTATGCTAGTCGTTACAAGTCAGTCATACGCCAGAATATTTTACCTTCAGTCTATCCACACAGTACAGTATTTCTCAGTAATTGGGTTGTAATGGTCTGATAGGCAGTCGCTCCATGTGAAACACTCAGCATTCAGTCACATTTGGTTAGACTGGAAGTCGATCCTATAGGAGTTGGGAAGAGGCTAAGGGGATGATGGCAAAGATCCATATTAATAATATAAGTGCGAAAGTAACTCTGTCTGTCTGTGTTTAATTTGTAGTACACCGCAAACTATCCCCTTTTTATTATAAGTTCTTACAGTCCACCCTAGGCTTGTCTAGTACAAACATACATTTAAGTGTACAATAAAGTTAATCCTATTCTACCTCCTCACAACAGCTGTTGATGAAACATGGGACACGAGTAGACTATGTCTTGGTATAGAACTAAGAATATTTTTTTTTTCTGAGAGTATGTTCCTTGGGGATGAAGGTAGTAGGTAAAATCTTGCACGCGGGCTAAGTGGCTAGCAGTACATTGCCTGCATGAGTCCCTTAATCATTCAGCGGATTAAACGAACTAATTAAGCCTGTTACTTACTTCCTGGCCATCCAAGACTCTTCGCAGTCAACAAACACGGCGCAGCGGTAGCAAAAAAGAGAATAACGCACGCATACCTGACGCAGTCCCTCACGCTCTTTCGGGGAAGGAAGGACGCGATCTGGCCGAAGTTCTTGGGATGCTGGAGGTACTTCTCTCTGAAGAGTTCTCGTTCAGCTTGCGACCAGACGTTCCTGAGTTGAAGTTCTTTGTGTTCTGACTCCATGTCCATACATCGTCCTGTGGAAAGAAGCAAGGTTAGTTTTTCTGTTGAATCTAGTAGCCACTTCTTCTTCTTCTTTTCGTGTCGATGCTCTCAATCTATACTTTCTCCGGCTCTATTGTTGGCCTCGTATAGATCCTGAAAACTGCAGGTGGTAATGCAGGATGAGCTTCATAGCAAGTGGCGCATGTCCTGTGGAGAGGCTTCACACTGGCACTGTGCTAGAGATAGGTAGTAGCCACTATGTGTGTAGAACTGTTTTTTGTAACGGAGAATCTCTGACTCCTAAGTTACAGGCCCACACTTAGTTTAGGAGTCAAAGTACCTACCTATATATTTGTGACCTTTGTAATAAGACAATACGTTTATTATATAGTCTTAAGACGTAATTGCTGTTTAAGTGTGAAAATAATAATTATTATTATCATTAAAATGTTGAAGATCACACAAATGAATGAAATTGTTTTACAAGTAACAAAAGCACAACCCGTTGAGTTTTTGTGACTCGTACACGTGATTCGAGCGACGTGGCGACGTTATATAAACTTTCTTGCGTCCTTCCCTACGCCACAATACAAAACTTATCAGGCTTCCTTTTTAAAACAGTTCACCCCTGCCACAAACTTTTTCTTTTTAAAACGGTTATATGAAAGTACCTGAATGAATGTGCTTTTAGAGAGTCTTTGACAGGTCAGGTACAGTCGAAGTGTGTACCACTGCGCCATATTAAATGTTAATAAGTTTTTTTAAGTTTATGTGCAAATTAACGGATGAACTATACTACTTGGAATAAATTCACTATAATCTCAATACATCCCCCACATACAACTACGGAGTATAGTGGACCACCTTATGAAAATGTTGCAGGGCTAGCAACAAAGGGAAGAAATCAGCTAAAGTATTGTCAAACACTTTCACTATCTACTGACTCCTATGTAAGCTTCTATGGTCCACCCCATTTAATACAATACATAGAGGGCAATTAAACGAACAATTCGTCAACTACACAATTAAAGGAAAAGAAGGAACCTAAAATCCCAAAACCGCGTTTTCACTAGGGGACATATCAACATTCACGTGGTAGGTATGTACAATGTCACTCGACATTAGCCTTGTCCACACTACCCAGTGGTGAGCAGTATGACGCCCTAGTAGGAGGTAGCTAAACTACTGTCATTTAGGTGTGCAAACTGCAAAGCGACACACATCCTCACTATTCAAAGCTTGTTGGGCGACTGTCAGTGTCGAGGGACACGAAGGTCGCGCGTGACAACGCTCTGTGAGCGTGAACTTGCGGCAAGTCCCGCGACCCCTAGATGTCGCAAGCGATGTCGGGTGACAACGCGCGGGATATTTAAATTTCGTGTCTGGCAACAGATTTGCCGGACAAATGGCCCCTAGTGAAAACTCGGCTTTAATCAAATACTTTAAAGTGGGCAACTAGATGGAATAGAAGAGTTTCTTGCTCTTAATGATTTAGATGAGGGATAAAGTCAGATTTTATGTCTCATATTGCAGTAAATACGAGAAACAGAGACCTCATCGATGTAGTAACACTTGAGGCCTATGTCCAGCACTGGACGATATTGGCTGTTTTTTTTTTTGTAAAGTGTTGCCCTACTCTAGAAATAATAACTCCTGTATCGTGAATGCAGTCACAAACATACAAACAAACTACAATACACCGTACCTGGAACTCCTAGATAGGTGCCTTGTTAGGTAGCCTACAGATGTAGTCTATACAGTTTCGTGCGGGTCACTCAACTACTTCGCGAACCGTATCATCAAATGATAATAATGTTGAAAGAGTCGGTACTCACTATTGGTGTCAATATAGATGGGCGTGGCGTCGCTGGGGTCCCTGAGCAGCGGCGGCACGACCGTCAGCGACCTCATCTTCTTGTCCTCGTGCTCCTGCTCGTGCAGGCCGTCGGCGATCTCTTCCAGTTCCGCCTCAGACTTGACGCGAGCCCCTAGCCTGTTGAACCGCTCTCGCTCTTCACGTTGCTTTCGTAGTTCTGGGAAGACCTGGAAAGAAGGTGGTGGGGTTTAGTGTTGTTTTTTAGTAAATACTAGTCTCTGCCAGCAGTTTCACCCCCGAGAAAGTATGTTACTCAGCGTTAAAGAAGCATTCTATTGGCGATTTTTTTTTTAATCAATCTATTTTTTATCGAATTTTCATTACAAAAATATAAATCTTTCCCGAAGTACCCTAGAAAATCGTTTCCCAAGAAGAATTGTATGGATTTAGATCTTTCCTCTCTGGTATAGACTAAACCACCAGCTGTCCCTACTAAACTCATGTCAGCAAAAGAGCCAGAACCTGTGCTCTGGCTCTTTTGCTGCCATAAGTCTAGTCCCTACCAGGACCTGCACCCTACCAGGAGTGCTGATTCCGTGGGTGCTTAGGGCTCAAGCACCAAGTTGAGCTAAATAGTAGGTGGTGATGGGTGGTTGAAGTATAAGCACTTCAAGGGTAAATTTTGATATCTACCTAGACAATTTCCTTTTTAGTGTTCGAAGCGGGTAACATTCAAACTATTTTAAGGGGGGGTTTTATAAAAGTTCGCACCAAGCGTATAATAGGCTAGTTACAGCAATGTACCTAGCTGTTAAGTATTATAAGCAACTAGCTTTTACCTGCGGCTTCGCCCACGTACATAAAAAATAGCCTATGCCCCTCAGGAGTAGTGTTGCCAGGTCCGTTTGGATAAAAACCGGGACTGATGGTAAAACAAATCGGGATTTAGGATTTTAGATCGGGACAGATATTTTTTTTCACTAAAGATTTTTTTAGGTGGACTTCTTCCACTCTGATGTGGAATGAGAGGTGTCAAACTTTTACTGAGTAAAACCCAGACTTCTTCAATCGCTCTTTGAGTTTCAAGTTTATAGATTTATCGGGACATTTAGCGTCCCGATCAGGTGCAAATCGGGACGCGTCCCCAGACCCCTAAAAATCGGGACATCCCGCGCAAATCGGGACGCCTGGCAACACTACTCAGGAGTAAAGCAGCTTTCTATCAGTGAAATTTTTTTGCAATCGGACCAGTACTTTCAGAGATTGCCTCCTACAATTATAATATTAGTGTAGATAACTTACTTTTTCAAAGAACTCTCTATTCCTCGCGTCTTTCGCCTTCCTCTTCTGTCCCTGTTCTATCCGCTCCACCCTTCTCAACCACTCGGCAGCTCTTCTGCTGTAGGCGTCCGCTAACGCATCCTCGCGCTGGAAATAACAAAATGTGTGATGAATACAATGATTATTATATTATTTAAAAGATTCTATATTGTATTTTCCAAACTACAGTCTCGTTTGGAAATACAAAACAGAATCTCTGGGACCAGTTTTTAGTCTATTAAACCAAGTATTTATTCATATCTTTTTCATAACGATAAGAAAAGTGATTTGTCTCAAAGATGAAATGAGCAATAACTAAAGGTTCGACAGAGAATTCCTCTAAAACTTTAGTAAGTGATTTGATACTAATAGCCACCAATGCCTAAGAACAACCGTGAGGAAAATGTCTTAGAACAAATAATTCGACGACTTGTAACATCCACTAATCTTATCTGGGCCTGCGTGGTGGGTTACGGCCTATTCCTACTCCTAGAGTTTAGGGTGGATAACCAACTTGGACTTGTCTGATGTCCAGTAAAGTCTTATCATTTAAGCCAAAAGACGTCCACTGCTAGACATAGGCCTCGCCCAAGTGTTGCCACCCGAGAATCTCGCGATCCTCATTAGTTCATTGGTTGCTTCGGAAAGTCTAGAAGTTTAAATTAAGTGAGCATCTTAATGTAACTACTAATCGATGGACCTACACGTTTATTACTAAACCACTTTCCTCCTCACTAGCTCTAACCGTAACTGTAAATAATGTTAAAAATAATACCTTTTCAGCCTCAAGCTTCAGCTTCCGTATGTGTTCCGCTAACCGCTTCCGAAACGTCCGATGTTTCCTGATGTTTTCGTGGTAGACCTCGGTGTCCTGCGGCTGGTTGTACAGCGGGTAGCGCACCGGTTTGCCCAGGTGCGACAGCACCGCGTGCGCAGATGACGCCTGCTGATACAAACACTTATCACTTATTGTTCCAACAACGAGGTAGGATAGGGGGATGAAGCATTTTTGTAATCAAAGTACTTTCAAAATGAGATCTACCGTACTTTGACGTGGCAAGGTCATCATGACTCCGTTATGGTACATCCTGTATAGCTTAGGTACCAGCAATATATCTCCCGCGTGATAGTAAAAATATATCCCAAGAAAACATACTCGCGGGATAAAAAGTATCCTATATGTGGCTGCCAGGACATAATCTACTCCTGTACCAAGTTTCATCGAAATCCGTTCTGCCATTCGAGAATGAATAAGTAATGCTTTGCCTTGATCACACGTATTGATTAAACGGGCGAGACAGTGCTTTAACCAGAGTACTCGGTACGTGTAAACACAGCGCCGACTGCTCGGCCAAGTGCTTATCTCTAGAATTCGCTTACATCACTGTCTCGGCCGAGCAATATTTTACTGCCTCGCCCTTTTACTCGGTACGCGTGATCAAGACAAATCACATGTACCGAATAAACGGGCGAGACAGTAAAATGGTGCTCGGCCAAGACAGTGATGTAAACGAGTAGCTGTTCACATATGTTTTGTTATTGGCACAGTCAGTTCAGACTGACAGTCAATTGAGAGTACAATACGGATACGATAGATCGTAAAAAGGTTATTAAAAATATACTAAGTGACGATCATGTGGCCGAATGAAGACACAGTGCACGTTCAGACCCGCCGAGTGAGCGAGCGAGACAGTATGGGGAAGCGAGAGGGTGGATACTCGGCCTTGAAGGTAGAACGGGAGCCGAGCTACTGTCTCGCTCGCCGCTTCATTCGGTCGACCGAGCGGCCAAGCAATCGGCGCTTTGTTTATACGTACCGAGTACTCGGCCGAGAGCACTGTCTCCCCCATTTGCTCGGTACGTCTGATCAAGGCATAACAAACATACACACAAACTTTTGCCTTTATATTAGTGTCATGATGACTTTAACACATAATCGTATGTACAGTTGCTGCAAGGCTGATCAATATAGAAATGGGTTAACTGCTGTCGAGTCGAAAGCTTGTTGCTAAGACAGCATCTGACTTGGTTTTGATAATTATATATGATTGACCAGCCTTTCCAGAATTGGGTGTAATAGATTTACATCCAATTCTGGAAAGGTAGTTCTATAAATAAAAAAAATACAAAACATACACCTGCATATACAAATAGGATAGCATACTTAGAGGACAGGTTGTGATATTGATGATTATAATTCCACATATAAAATAAAGACAGCTGCAAATGAGTACTATTCAAAATTCTATGATATACACATATAAGTATCTACTTATAAAAATTTTGGACTACAATAGTATAAATTGAACTATGATAAGTAGATAGTGACGCTAAAGAAACCGCTCAAACAGTTCATCTATGCATAACTAAATAAGCATTGAATTCTAGCATGCAACGGCGAAAAATCTTTTAGGCTCACATACACAGCAAGTCTAAATAGATTGTTTAATAACATCAGGTTTACTTAAATATTTCTGCATAGTTTTTACCTAGTACCTCGGAAGTTTTATGTGTAAAATTACGAAACCACACATCTATACTAAACATATATACATATACCTACATAAAACTACATATCAGCATGCCTTATTTTAATCAATGAACAAATCTACCATTTAATCAATTTAAAATTAAAAAAAAGAACTACTTTTATTTTTTTTCTACTAAAATAAAAATGGATAGTCTACAAAAATGTAATCTTAGTACTTATAATAGTTTATAAACAAATTATAAATACCATTCGCCGCTTATTATCCATGATGATCTGGGAAGGAAAAAAAACATAAAATGTATCAGACTATTGATCCCGTGCAAGTCAATAACGAGAAACGGAAAAAATAACCTCAATAATATAAATGTCCAATAAATAAACAGGTATGTATACATAACGTTATCATCTTGTCTATTTTTGCACTATTATAAATAAATAAATACTATTAAGAAGCCTATCATTATAATTTAGAAGACAAAATCAAAAAAAAATCTGAAGCCTATTAAAAATCTCTACATTTGCATCATGGTATTTGTAACTCCATTATAGATATTACATTGTTTGGAGCATTCGCCAAAAGGTGATTTAAACAGAAAAAGTCTAGTGCTTTCTATAGGACAAACCAAACGGTGTTGCCATTTAAAAATCAGGTACTAAGCAGACCTACTCCAAAGTGGCTAAGCTCTAAATCTTGGCAACACCGATATGTTAACTATAGTGTTTCCATGGCGACCATGGTACACAGGACACAAAGAAACTGATACACTATGTAGTTTTTTCATCCCGATATGAGCATGGCATGAGGATAGCTATTTACAACAGGTTCATTAGTGAGTAACAGTTAATTATTAGTCTTACAGAGTGTTTAGCTAGTTTGATTAACTTTTCAGACTATTCTATATTTATTAGCATAGCAAGACTGATGTTTTAATGATGAGAAAGACGGTTTTCGATTTTTAGATTATCTTTCTAAAAAGACGTTAAGAGTTTTTTTCTATAGAAGTTGACATATCACCCATGAGATATTTTGATTTTTCTGCAAAGTTACAGCACTTGATGAAACTCGTTTCATAAACATACATTCAGCCGAACATGGAACCTCCTCCTTTTCGAAGTCGGTTAATAAGTCTTATTTAAATGTCTTATAGCCACAAGAATAAGTTTGTTTTATCAGGAGAAAATAGTTTGCACTAATAGTTGATAACTATTTTTTTAAAAGTGACATGTCGTGTGGTTAAGGGATTGGCTTCTGCGCTGCGTGTTCGTGCACTGGTTCGATTCCTGCACGAAACAAATATTTGTTTAACCTACAGATAGTTGTTTCTGGACTAGATGTCTTTTGTATGCGAGTTTTCATGTTTATGAACGCACTCACATTATTGCGAATGTGTGGCGACGTATATTTTTTTTTTTTAAGGAAGGAAAGCAAACATTTCCTGTGATATATAATAGTACCGTAAGTCGTTTCCTCGATATTTGAAGCTAAACTTCTCGTCTTTGTCTCCAAATATCTCGGTAAAACAACACTCGAATTGTCATACGACGCAACTTGGAGGAAAATCAAAATACGATGGGGTTAACTTTGCCACTTCAATTCTATGCCCTACATACAGAAAAAAAATACAATCCTTTTCCCTTCAGTGAAACAACAAAAACATTCACAAAACCAAATCTCTCCTATCATGAGTTGTTAGTCGATTAATATAATGGTCAAATTATGTATAGTGCGTTTCACATAAGAAGTTCCGTCGCCGTAATGTTGGCAATACGGAAAAACAGTGTTGCTATATTTTTAGTAATGAAATTACTTAATATTAGGGATATTAACTTATATTTCGTTACTTTTAGCAATTGTCTTATTTTTTTCTTTTGAAAACTGTAAAAAACTATTTTCGAATAAAGTATACAACGTTGGACTCCATTTCGATTGTCCTGCAATTCTTTCAAATACCGAAACCGCCACGTCACAATATCGTATTTCTCCATTGACAACTTCTTTTTAGACCTGCTTTTTTTAAAAATAATACCCCATTTCCCACATTACTCTATAAACTGTGTAACTATCGTTAAAATCGATTTCGTTTCACATTTCGTGCAAAAATTTTGGTAGAGTAGGCAACTCTTTTCTTTATCCCCTTCTTTTTTCACAAACAGACAGGGGAGCCAACATTACGGCGAAGGAACTTCATAAGTGAAACGCACTGTAGTTATTTTCTATACAGATGATTGTATGAGTCATGATAGTAACCTTTTTCCTGTTCTCCGCGTAGACACACTGCGCCAGACATCTGTGTCTGGGCACTGTTTCCTCTGGTTCCTCTGCTCTGGCCGGCTTTGAGGCAGTCTGTTCTAACTCTTCTTGTTTCTTCTTTAATTTTGATAGTGTTGACTCTGATAAAGCCATTTCTCTGTCCACCTGTGGATGTAAAGGGATGGTGTTAGTTATAAGAAGACATATATATAATTTCCAGCTATGATTTCCCTGAAGGGTTAGTTAGAGAATAAATCATCATCATCATTTCAGCCGAAGAACGTGCACTGTTGGACATATCCCTCCCCGAAGTATCGCTACAACGACCAGTCCTGTACGTTTGGCATCAATCAGATTCTCGCGACCCTCATTATGTTGATGGCCACCTTGTGGAAGGCCTTCCATAGCTACGTCATCCGGTACGCAGTCGTCAATGCAGATCTTTTCTACCCCATCAACCATTTATTCTACGAGCAATATGCCCGGCTCACTGCTACCTAAGTTTGGCAATTCTTCGAGTTATGTCGGCAACCTCATTTCTGAATCGATTACGCAAGCTAACTACGAGCCCTTATCATTGCACTTTGGATAACTTTAAACCTTCCGACGACTCCGGGCAACATTGTAAGGCTATATAGTTCCATGTAATAAGGGGTGAGTTTACTGCTATCAGTCAGACGCAAATCTTGACCTCAGACAATTAATGAGAAACTTCAAATGGAAAAACCCAATAACACTGTTGGATGCGGGATGACTAACAATCGAGGAAGAAACAATTGAACAACTCTACTATAAACACTCAATAAGTTCATGACTGTAGTTCCATAAATTCCTTTTAGCTTAGAATTGTACGTGTACCTAACCTACCTCACAAGGTAGGTTGGATACACTTGTCAATGACGGAGGTCATTAGGGCTGCCTGTTAGGGCTGCGGGAATGCCCGAATAGAGTCACCATGGCACTAGGACCCAAAGGGCAAATAAAAAAATACAGGTGGCATCGCAGTCAATCACAACTAGTGCTATATCAATAAAAGGCAGTAAAAGTTTGACTCGCCCTGTCGCTCCATCCAGAGTGAGAAGTCATTCGATGATTTTTTATCTCAGTGTCTGTCTGTCATGAACAGGTTGCTAATAACGTCAAGAAGATTGACATGGAAAGAACTTCACTGCGGAGTGCCAACTGAAAATCAGCGCTGGATGTCTGACGCCCAACAAATGCTGAGGGGGTCACCCTTTCGGTGCGGACACACTCGGCGCGTTCTGTACTTATGTTCTTTTTTTCTTTTGTTTGTGCAGTGTCTGTCCCGAATAAAAGTATTTCTATTCTATTCTAACTTTCTTATTTATGGATAGAAGGATGAAAAAGAAGGACCTTTCGGAAAAATTACCGATTTTAGTGTCATTGCATAGTAGTCGTTACAACTGCTAAGGGCTCATCAACCTTGGGCTCAGTAAACAATTTCATAGGGAATATAGATAAGACTAGATAGTGCCCAACGTTATCTGATCTGCTTCCTTCAATCTTTCTACCGTTTCTGTCAAAGATATTTGTGCATACCTTGGATATTTGTTGTAATAAGTCATCCTTAGTGGTTCTAAAGCTCTGGTCCTCCATCGTGGGCTCTGATGGCGGATTAGGAGATAGTACTTCAACTGTACTGTACTGGTTCACCGGCTCCTGAAAATTAAAAACAAAAGTATTTGTAAACAATAGTAAATTCACTTAGTAGGAAATCATTTAGTTTTCGAAAGTTCGAGTTGGGTATTTATCGATTATCAACTGCTTTGGTATTTCAAACATAACAAAAAAATCCGACTGTCTCTTCCAATACGTCAAGAACTTCTCCTATCATTCTGTCCTTCATTTCACCAAGCCTGAGTTACAGCTACCCAAAGGAATGGCCCTGGGCGTCGGGAGTCACAGGGTGATTTCCGGTCGCTGTAGGCACGGGCTTGCAGATGACCAGCAATGGGTAGCTCGCCATCCGATGGCGCATAGTGTTCCACACGCACCTCAAAGTGATGTCAGCAATACTAAAGGGTTCCAGTAGATGCCTGCTAGAGCTGCAGAAACATTTGAAAGAGTGACCATGGCCCTATATAAAAAAAAGACCATGGCCCTAGAACGCAAAGGATAACTGAAGGAAACAGATTAGTCCTATTCAGTAAAAGTCGGACAAAATGATGGAGCAACCAAAAATTACTTTGATCCAGATCAGGACCTCCTAACTTCAACAGTCATGCATGCGGCTCTTAAGACCGACATAAAAACTAGGTACCCAAGTTAACTGACTTTTGATGACTATCCTTTTTTTAGTGGAATATCATCAGATAATTGCTCCAGAGCGGAGCGAGGAGTGTCAGACTTTTACAGACTAAAACCTACATATATTCTTTCAGTTTCTCTTTGCGTTCCGGGGTCACGGTAACATTTTCGAACAATTTCGCAGTCTTGGCATACCAACTTTCCCTGGGTCTCCGTAAAATTCTGTCTGCAGATATTGCAGTAGAGGAGGAGAGACCAATAAAAGTGAAGATACTCACCCTAGTATCAACCCTAAGCGGCTGATGATGTGGCAGCGGCGTCCGATCAGCTGTGAGCCTGATCTTTTTGAAGGGTGGCGGGTCTGCGGGCGGAGGGTGGTGCGCGGCGGGCGCGGGCTGCGGCAGGTAGGCGCCGCCGAGCAGCGACACGCGCCCGCCGCGGTACTCGCCCGCGCCCACCGCGCCCGCGCCCACGGCACCCACGCCGCCGACCGAGCCCACCGCGCCGCCGCCGCGGACGTAGCTGCTGTCCCTGGAAATGTACATGGCTGGGTTAGTACTGCAGACGTGAGGAAAGTTGACGGAGTCTTCGGAGGTAAGAGTTGAATAAGTCTCAAATACATAGGGGGACAAAATTTCCCCAAATATGACGCAAGCCGCAACGCTGTTAAATTATTTAACAACATGTCCCGCCTTATGTGAATGAATTGTGTTCATCTTCTTAATGTGTCCTAAAAATCCTTGCCTGGCCCAGTATTCGAGGTGCATGAAAAGAGCCTCCCAGAACGACGTACCTTCCAAACTTCTGTTACGTCTGACGCACAACTTAAATTTGCCATCGTGGTGAAAGGATTTAATGCATTGTAAAATGTTAAGAGAGAACAAAGTTGTAGCGTCACGTTAATTTAACGTTGCACGCCATGTTGGGGGACATTTTGTCCCCTATTATATCCGAAATTTAGGGTTAAATATTCAAAAGTGATTTCCATGTCTAAAAATTCCATACTTGACGATAGTTTTTGTCTTGTAACTACTTACCCCAAGAGTGTTTGTAATCGGATTCTACTTATACCAGATGTGGCTTATTCGCACTTAGGATCTGTCTGCTGTAAGCGTAGCAAAGAGATCGGTTGTTCTAGAAGACATAACGCCACGTCTCTTTTAACACGACAACATCATATGAATTGGAAATCCACCCTTCTCTTTCCGTCAACAGACAATTCTTAATTCTTATCTAATTCTAGTAAGCGCTTGATTGTAATTGTAACACCTTTTACCGCCAAGATACAACTACTTAACACTTGGCAAGTTAGCCCCCCAAATAGCCCCGAGCTGATAGCATACTTTCTTACAGTTGGCATTATAATAACGACACAAATGAGCGGTTGAAGTAACAGCTGGCGTAATTTGTCGGGACTTCATGAGGGCAGACGGCGTATGCGCAAGGGGTGCATACAACAGACAATGAACTGGGCTGCTCCATTTAGTCGATTAGGAGCGCGGAAATAGCCCTAAGCTAATGATAGTATGATAGGAACCCCAATGTTCCATAGCCCTTTGTTTCTGATAGATTTTTTAAATAAAATGGTCAATTTGTGCTATTGGAAGTTATCGAATTATTGAGGTTTAGGAAGATGCATGGTCATAGACATTAAAATTTTATTTTTAGAGCCATCCCTGTCTATGGCAACACTTTCAACAGTGGCCATGAACTCAAAATATAAAAACTACTATGAAATGAAACTACTAACTAAAATTGAATTTAGATAGGATGATCGCTGCATTTATAATTTATATTGTCCCGTTTTTCGCGTCTGCTTTTGTGTGGTAATAAATACCTCCTTGTTGGGATGCCTTTAAATGTCAACCGTCAACGACCTCGATGCCAAACTGTTACACGTTCAGCTCAACAGATGGCAGACGGAGCGCCATTTTAAGAGTGTCTTTCATTCTCGTCATGAATATTGTGATTTTAAAAAGTTGTGTTCAAATTAGTATATCTTTCATATTTGTGACAGCTATACTTACATCAAAACGCTAAAATACTGAACTGTTTCATAGATAGTCCCTTGGTATGCAGGACAATAAATTAGCACAGTTTCACCATTTTGGTAATTGGTAGGTAAATATACTCACCTACCAACCTTTAAATTGCACTAAGTTATTAGGAGACTAAACGATAGTTCATTATTATCAAGAATTGCATTCATAAAAATATTATTGTATTTCTATTTATTTATTCTTTTCGTTTTTAATAATTTTAGATAGGTATCTCCACATGGAGTTTGACATTGCTCGTCAGTTTGACAATCATTTTATTTTTAAACACAAGCAAAACCATACTTATACAGCCTTGTTAAAAAATAGGTTAAAAAAACAAATTGAGGTTCTGTATGCGACCGGTGTGTTACATTCCCCTAATTTTCTCAAAAACTTCAGGTCCGATTTGAATACAGTATCGTTACGTTATACTATAAATGTATATTTGAGGGAAGGTTTTTAATATAACACTAAGAACTGATGAAAACCTTCTGACATAGACAAAGGAATCCAATATTAAACATCTAATAACCCGCATTACCTCAATCATAGAGGTATGTCTAAAGACTATGTATTGTTTACACCAGTTCATAATAAACAAACCGTAAAACCCGGTACTATTAAAAACTCGCATTCCGCGTTACAGTTTCAATAAATAATAAAAGCGTGAGTGCAGAGAAAACATGAATGCCGATAAACTTTCACCAAACTAAACAAGAGATGCCGTAATAAATATGGCGGGCTGTGAAAATAATGCGTATTGTTGGTAATCTGTGGGCGATCGCATGCCGCGGCGAGAAGGCCAAGGTTGTGTGCGGGGGGGCAACTGTAGCCGTGGCAGGGTCGCGGCGTTACAGAAATAAGTTCACTTGAGACTCGAGATATTCTTAATATTTAACATGTGACTTGTTAGGTCTTAGCATTGAAACTATTTTCGTATTTGCATTTTATGACGTTTATGGTTTAATATTGGTAGAGCTAGGTACACCACACGTCAGAACAAAATATTTGGGATTTTTTAATTTCGAGTCCTAACTGTTCAGATACCTTCAATAGAGATACAATAGAAAGACAATGACAGCGCATTCGATTACTCCCAAATTGTTGGACATCGACATCAATTTGTAACACTTCACAGATAAAAACAAAAGTGATAGATAGATACTACTAGTAACTTGATACTTACACGTGTAAGTGATTCAAAATAAACTTGAATGCCAACAATGTAGTCCATCGGAAATCGGAATGCATAAAGCACGATAAAGAATAGGATTTTCCTTGTAGTGGTCCCAATACAGTTTGCGAACTAGAATAGGTACTTACAAGTGAGTTTATGATAGTAACAGCCATTTATAAAATGCAAACTGTTTAATGACTTTGATAAAATGACTAATGACAACTCGGTTAGATTGTATTTTGTAATAAAACCAAATACTAGTCCATTGATGACGGTTAACATCTTAAAATAGCTACAACAACCAGTTTTGTAAGTCTTCCTAAAATCGTGGACATACCAGACAGTCACGGCCCACGACATCCTGGCGGAATCCCGCAAATACAGTCTACCTGTACTAAAAAAAAGTAAGCGAATGCTATAGAAGTATAGACAGACAGGGGATGACGTAACCATGATGGCGATACGCGACAACACGATCGCGTCTGTATTTAGCGCGCCACGTTGGCCCACCACGTGGTGGCCGGGCCGCGACGCGGGCTGAATAATAATAAAAAATAAACATTGAACCGAACGCGCCCGCCAACAGGGCTGCCAACATCACGAGAATGCCACGTATTTGATACATAGAGTACGTATAGTTCAGGCCTGCACGATGAAAAGACCTATGCTCCCAATTCAGGAATCTCCGCTGACAGCCACCGGGCGACAAAATAAATGGCCACTCAGTGCGTTGCGCAGGTCAAATATTGGATTATAGATTTAATAAAAACCTTTCAAGTTAATTAGTTTAGGTATCTATCTAATTCGTAGGTACTTTGTAACGTAAGTTATAGGTATTTTTCTTTGTCTTTCAGTTAGATATAAATAAATATACAGATAAGCCAAAAATTGAAAACACTACAAATATCATGACTAATATGTAGGAAATAACCCATTATTTTGCCAATCGTCCCACAGTAATTTTGCAATTTGTCCGAGAAATAATAGCAGGTGGGTAAATAATACTTTAACTGTCAGAGATGATTATATGGCAACACAACACATAGGTACCTATGGTTGTGGCACCTCATGGTCGTGTACCCTACCGTAAAAATGTTAATAAAATTAAGCAGAAACAATCATTTTAATAAAAACACGTGCTTTTGGCGATCACGGACGAAGGTGATTGTGCTCTACCATCGCGTGAGGTTATTTTAACAGTTTTACGTATAAAAAATGCAAAAAACGCAGGAGGTGGAACTAATATGAGATTTCCCACGTTTAATAATTGTTTAGGTATATTGGCATTGATAACATATAATTTTTTTGTTGCCCGTATTGTAAAATTAACTACCATGTATTTTTAATTTAATCAAATAACAGGGGCAATCGGTAGACCATGATATAATGTTATTGATGGACAAGATTCCGAATGTGAGCCAGATAAACGTAAAAAAGGGAGAAAAAAAATAGACGATGGACGCATTTTCGCTAGGAAAAATATGGAATATAGATTTTATAGGGCTGCGTGAATTGTGTCAAAGTAACAAATCTGTTCAAACGAAAAATAGGGGACAAACTACCTATAACAATATAGCAATCTTTATATCTGCTCATTTATTTCAAGAAGTGAGTAATGCAGGTGGCTTGCTAATAATACAGTCCAGTAAATTGCATGCGAATGATATTTGTCGGTTCTCCGGCTATTTCTAACACCTTTCATAATAATCAGCCTGTTTGGACCCGGTCCAGATGTTTGTTTTCAATAAGAATACATGAGGCCTGCTTCTTAATAAACATTTTTTGACTGCTTTAGAAAACACAAAAACTTATTGTGACAATTTTTGTACAGGGATATTAGGGGAGGCTTTGAATAGAAGTAGAACAGTCTTTGGAATACGAAGATCTTTTGAATATTTAAGATTCGTACTTTGTAAAAATAATTCTATAGAATTACTTACACGCAGTTGTAATGTGACTTGTTTGATTCATTGATGGTGATTTGATTGTGTTTGGTTTTAGTTTAGGAATGGGTGAATTTTCTAAGCTGTATACCTACTTAAAAATAGCAATTGAACTTCTTTTAGTATATCCATTGTTATTCCCTATTTATTTTAAGTTCCTATTCTATTTTTTATGGTGTACAATAAAGAGCATATCTATTGATCATCGGTAGTCCGCGCTTCTGACCGTGTTAAGTAAAACCAGTGAAAAGCCACTCTGAATATAACAAATATAAACCAACACGCAACATTATAAGTCATACTGGTAACTAGTATGATTAAGGAAATTTAATAAAAACAAAAAAGTGGGTTTTTACTTTTAACAAACAAATATGTAAATATAGAATGCGAATAAAGAGGATAATAAGCATTATATTATAGTTATACTTATCCGTTTATTACAAAACCAAGTTTTATCACAAATAAAACAATTATTCCTATTCGCACGGTGAAATCTGAATCCGATTTCTTGAAACAAGCTATAATGTATCTCATTACATGGTGTTTCAGGTTATTTTTGCTTGTAGAATCGTGAAGAAATCTAAATTATTAAGAGTATGTATTGTGCAAAAACATTGTAATCGTTTCCCATGGCGGGTATTGTCGGTAGACGAGCATTACATCTCCCAAGACTGCAATGAACCTCAGGGTTGCTCCAACTGATTCAATCATTCAAGTTTTTGTTTATACTTTGACTTTATACACGGATGCGTTTGGCAAAATAACACGGCGTATAGGAGTAAAAGAATGCGATGACAAATAAATATGCGTAGATAATAATGTTACGTCATCAGCAGCAACAAAGACAATACTATCTTTAAAGATTATATTGTTTGCTATCTAATTATATGAAAATATCACAAAGTTATAATAGATAACAATATAGCTAACCATCTTTAGTTTCCCTAAAATAAAAGCCCAGATGTTACATAATGAGTATAATAACAAAATAATTTTAATCTAAAAAGTTTGTTGAATTTTAACGATTCGTATAATAATTACATGAAAATTTAATTTTGCGAAACGCTGAACATACATAAATTAGCTTTTACGTCATACTTAAAAAATAGACGGGAGTAAAAAAATATGTAACACGAAAAAACATGGCTGCTGTTTTTGTATATTACCGAGCATTACGCAGAAACGAGGGATGTTCATAATTTTAACAAAATATTTTCCAAGGACTTTGTTATTGGACAGCCCTAGGCGATACAATGGTGTTTCCTTATCTCGGCGCAATGTCTGTTCACATTGTTTTGCCTGTAATCTGCGTAAAAGTAGCATGACAGTTTAACATTTAACTGAAACGCAAGAAAACCCAGTCATATAATGACATAATTAACGGAAGTTAGACTAGGACCCCTCCCTCTCCTAGAGAGGAGGCCTGAGTCCCAGCAGTGGGAACATTAAAAGGCTGATGATGATGATGATGAGACTAGGACAGAAATGGCGGGATGACTTAGATGTCTTTCTTAGGAATTGGCAAGAAGTGGCCCAGAGTCGGGCACACTGGAAGGAATGAAGGAAGGCCTTTGCCCAGCGGTGGGACAGGAAAGGCTAGATCTAAGTAATAATAATAAGGTACATTCTCCAGCATCCTGAAGGCGGAGGAAAGGCCCCATACCAAGCATTGGATACCCCTACATGTAATTGTGGCGTATGACAAATTGAAAGGTGTTTTTTTTGGGAGTTATAAGCACTAACTTTTTAAGTTGTGTGTATAGTAACAACTATGGACTTTGTCCGAAATATAAGTTTATTTTGTTACCTAAAACAGTCAGCCATATCGAAGATATATATCTTGTTGAACGATGTAATTATTGTTCCTGCGCACTTAATTTCAAAAAGACAAAACGCCAACGACGGCGGTGACAAAATATTACGTGACAAGAGGAGCCAGAAATGGTGAAATTCTATCAGCGGTAACGACTGTCATAAAATCCAAAACGTGAGAGATTTTCTTTGAAGTAAGATATCGTCAAATACTAAACTTTTCCCGCTCTGGATGGAGCGAAAGGGAGTACCAGGCTTTTATTGACTAAAAGCCACCATGTTTCTTCAATTGCTCTTTGTGTTCCCGACCCGTAAGGGCTACCAAATTGGCTCGTGGCCAATCTAATCATTTTGACTTTCAATGCTCGCTTCTACTGATGCTAAAAGTCACATTATCTAAAGCCCAAGGTCAAAAAAATGACGTACGTTTTCGTTAATTGATTAGACAGTATTATTCACCAAGACCACACTATCGCATTAGGTACCACCTGTAATTGTAGTTGCAATAAATAAGTTACATGACCTAAACGCTTGTATTAACGAAAACTATAGAAAACTGCACAAAAACTGCAATTAAACATCTAAAGAAAATTCAACGCGAGTTTCCCAATTTCTAACGACTCCGTAACTATAACAGAGTGCATTTCTGTCTACAGCCAACACGAAGCAATTACTTGAAGTCGGACTCCGTCCAGTAATTTAGATTTTACTGCTCCTTACGTGTCATTAGAATAGACTATCCAGTCATGTTTAGTGCCTTTCTTAATGAATTGCACTAAAGTTAGCAAAACACTTATTTTCAACCCATACTTTAGGTGAGAAAGTGCAAGCAGCTGTAGTTTAAAGACTAGACCTACGGGAATGGCCGAAAAAGTTACCGTAGCCCAGTTTTAATCAGTAAAAGTCTGATACTCCCTCTCGATCCACCGAGAACAGGAAGAGTATCACGTCACTCAGGAATACAGAAACTTCCTATCGGTAAAAATTTAGCAATCGGACCAGTACTTTTAGAGACCGCCTACAAACAAAACAAACTTGATCTCTTTATAATATTAGTATAGATTTAAAAAATGAGGCATTCTGTCGGGTAAGCAATCAATATAGTCGGCGGTCTTTTATTAAAAAAAAAGACTTGTACTTTTTTTTTAAATAAAGGACTAATTTCTACCAGTAACTAATTTTTGGTCGTTGTTAATCAGTAGCCTAATTTTGGAGTATTCGTACACTAATCGAAAGATCAGCTGTTCATCACTACATATATCAGTCATATTAGTGTGATTAGTATGAATATTTCTGTGTCTGTCTCTTCTAACGTGACCTGTACCTCTGACCCCTCTCTATAAGTTAGGAGCAATGTTTCCCATGCCTGCTTGCAGATAATGGTTATGAATGACAACAAGGACGCTTAGTATTCGCAGAGGACTGCACGTGATGCCCCTCCCTCCACCTAGCAAGACGTGACCAGACCATTAATAACTCCGTAGAAGCGAAAAGTTTGTGAGGAATCTACCCACTATTTAGTAGGAGATAGTTTTGCGAAGGTATTTCTTTTGTTTGCAGAAAAATGAGAGCAGAGAAATGAAAAATAAATGTAATAAAGGATGGAGTCTTCCATTCTCAGCATTAGGGTTAAAAGAAAGAAGAACATTTGCTGATTGCAGTCTTAAAAGGTTCACGTGATATTATGTATGTGTGGTGTGACGACGAGGCTGTTAAAACTCAATACGTAAACAGTACAGTTACTATAGAAGTTTTAGCACGTGCCACGTCAAACTGTATGGCCAATGACCAGCAACTGAATAACAGATCTATTGCTAAGCTGCATGTCTTCTGTCACGTCCACCAAGTGACCAGGCACGGCGCGCACACGTGACGAAACAAACAACTCGTTTTAGCGTACAAGAGTCCATTTTCCTCACAAAAGACAGTATATGTTACGAATACTTCAGAAGTATATCATACTTCGGGGTATCCTCAAAAAAATTTTACATCTATGACCGCTTCTGAAGATTGGGGTCGGAGGACAAACACGTCCTTTGTAAAGACCCTTCCCAAAATTTTGTATGTTAATGAATCGCACCTACTGGGGTTATCTCTGAATACATTACGACCAAGGTACTCTCAAACAACCCCCTATTATTTTGCAAATCACTATATTCAAAACATGCTGCTCTGAATTCAAGGAGCAAAGAATCCTGCAATGTTGCAGACTGAGAATAACGATCTCCTTTATTCAGTGCTTCAAAAGATACGAGTTGAATGAGACATTTTTATTCAAGTTTTTCTGTAGGTCACGTCAGAAAAGAATGTAACAAAAAACTATACTTACAGACTTTCTGAGAATATATCTCGAAAAGGTGAAATCGTGTACGTGAATGTAAAGTGCTCAAGTACAGTAAATTGTACTTTAATAGCAGAGAAACGTAAAGAAATAGGTCGCTATGAAGACGTATCTAAAAGTAATAATAGGTCCGAAGGTAAAACAGAAGACGGTTCTATCAATTCAAATGGCGCTAATAAGTTGAACGCTCTACCAATTTAGAGCGCTCACAAGTTGTTAATAGTGAAGAAAATTGAAGAGTCATAAGTTAACAACTCGTTTACAAATACTGTTACAGTGCTAGAATCGTCTCCGTTTGGAACTGATTGCGTCAAGAAATTCATTAGAACCTACTGCGGTTTACGATCTGTGAAGATTTTAAAAAGCAATGTTAGTTTTAGAAGAAACGACATTTTAATGAACTCAAAACGTATATCAATCTATAAAACCCGTCTATTATTAGCATTAAAACGTCTATTGTCGAGAATTTTACACGAATAATCCTTAGGTGCGTCCTTTCTCATATTGCGCTCATCAATCAGGCTGCAAAGCTTTAGATTAAGGGAGTATCTCCCTAGGATCGTTAGTTCATTGTCGGCGAGGTCAATGTCCAGTAGAGAAACATGCATCGTTGGTTAGCGAAGTGCAATTATGATGGAGCAAAAATCAATACTATTAGTGGTTAGTGGTACTCCAAATTTGTGAGTCCGGATAGTGTAAACCTAATTTATAATAGTGTTGTATATTTGATAGATTTGTTAATTGGTTTCAAATATTCCGCAGGGTCATTAGTGAGCGCAGGTGGCTAACACCCGGATTTAGAAATTGGGGTATACCAGCTGAGCAACGGTAATTAAGGGCGTCCTGTATTTGAAACACGCCGTATGGCCTTGGCCCCTGACTTCAGAAACGTTGCTACTGGGACAGTTGGAGAATGGAGAATCTTTGAGATAGAGCTGAAGTAGTTGGAAATGAGACAAATTAATTTATAAGTCTTCTATTATCTCGAGGTCCAACTCACTGAATCGGTAGATTTCGTGAGGTAATCAGTAAGAATCGTAGCAAATGCCATGCCATGCAAATTTATCTACTTTAAAAAAACGATGTGACCAAGACAGAAACATCCTTGCATTCTTACAGACCAGTTGGTCAGCAATGTAATATTCGTCTAGGCAGTAACCAGTAACCCACCTGTATGATAAAGCCGCTGATCCATATCCTGGCTGGTGCAGCCGCAGCTGTGCTGGAGGGTACGGCTGTGGGGCGTAGGGCGCCGCGGGCGGCGGTCGAGGCTGCGGCGGCGCCACCACGCCCCCTGCCGCCGGCTTACCACCGTATGCCAGCGCGCCGCCGCCGTGCCCGTGATCCGTCTGCCCGGGCCTGGAACAAAAGGAAAGACAGATAAGTATGGATACAAAAGGGAAATAAAATAAACTTAAATTCGAGAGAAAGAACTCTCTGGATGATACAAGGAAGCTGCTGTTCAGAATTGAGCTTCAATCACACATAGTATCAGACACCACCATGGTAATACACCTTGAAGACTTGAACGCTAATACTGGTCGCCTGGTTCGGACTAACGTTATTAGTTCAGCATCTTAATTTAATAAACAGCTATTCTCTTATGAACATCCAACACGAAAAGAAGAAGAAGAAGAGGCTATTCTCTTACAAATGGTTCGTGCTAAGTGCCAACAACAAAAGTCTACTGAGGCTCTAGGATATAAAAGATCTACGAGTACGTGTGAAAGAGTGACCATGGCCTTAGAACACATGATAACTAGGTGAGTTTTAGTCAGTAAAAGTCTGACATTCCTTCTTGCTTTACCCGAGAGCGAGGAGAAGTCCACAATATGTTCGGACACCACCAAACTTATTGAAGCAGTTTAGTACAGTTAGACAAAAAATGTTTTAAATTTGCCAATTCGGATACTGTGTCCGAACATATTGAGTCCGAATCGTCAGTCAGCCCAAAAAAAGGTATGGAAGCTGTAGTGACGATTTGACTTACCTCTATTGAACTTGAAATCGGGTTTGACTTACAAGGGTACTCACCTAACAACGACATGACAGTTGATTAAATGATAAATGGAAATACAGAGACAGGTTGGCAACTACTAAACGAATAAAGAACAACGAAGACAAACGAACTCCTCAAATAATAAATTGACATTGCTCAAAAACGGCACTCATGTCTGCCGTTCGGGTTTTGCTGACCCATTGACTTTAAAAAAAGTACAATAGAAAACATTGAAAGTATTAAAACCACATGTCTGTTGCCAAGGACTTTTCCTTTCAACACCATACATTTCACTATTAAGTAACAAAAAAAGTCAGTACGTAAAACAAACAAAATAGTAAATGAGTTAATGACATAAATGTATGCAAATTTTTATCAAAGACATATATAAACAACATGCCGTTATGTACGCAATAATAATAAATAATATGACCGATAGGTATCCGTCCGCGAATGACTATGACTCACGGGTCAGTCACCCTTCCACGGGATGGCGTCGGTAACACCGGATATCCATAAAAAACGGCTGATTAATAGTTTAATACATTCCTGTATTTAAAATAGGTTTAGATTACGTGGAAATTACGCAACGGGTTACTCCCCAAATATGTAGCACCTGCCTAGCTTAAAGATTGAGAAACTATGAAACTTCATAGTATGTTTATCGATAGGTAGTCAATCTTTGTTAAGGTCCTTATTTATTGGAACTACGTGAAAGGTTCGTAGTACTATCAATTCCCATACATTTTCATAGACAGTTATGGGGCACATAATCCAATATTTATTTCCAGATGAGAGTAATGGTGCAGATACAAATCCACAATTCTATGGATGACGAGACGATAACGATGACTATAATATTTTGGTAGGTGTCAATATTTATAGCTGACCTCTCGTAATATATTATAAAAAGAGACTTAAAAAGAAAGAAAGGAATATGTAGGGGTTTTAATAAAACAGACCATAGTAATATTGGATCATCATTCTCATACATTGTGATCCTTCACAAGATTTCATCGTTACAATTCAACTGATGTTATGATGAGTCTCACAAGATGTAACCCACGTTCATTGGACAATACTGCGAGCTGCGTGGTCGGTACTTACTCTAACAAATGTTTATGTAGTAACTATAGTAATGCACGACAAATTGATGTCATTTGTTCGGAGAGAGGAAGCCGGCCAGCCCGGAGCCCCATTCGAAGAGACAACCCGGCTCGGTACGGACGAGTAGTCGGTTTGTCTCTTTGAAAGATAAAGAACTTGGAATATAATTTAGAAGAAGGAAGAAAATTTCTCAAAAAAAAAAATACAGAAAAATTGAGATCTCTGAGAATAGCATAGAGAAGAGAAATCAAGATTATAAAAGAAAATCCTAAAGCAGACAGGCTTAGAAGAAGAAAGAAACTTATGGACGAAAGGAAAAAAAAAGAGAGTGAATACTGTGATAACAACTAAAAGAGAATTTGGGAAGGCGGCATGCAGTGATGACCTCAAAGAAATGAAGTAGAATGAAGATCGGGAGACTACAGGCGTCAATTTTATCTGAATAAAAGAGAACGACCAAAAAGGATTTTTGAAAAAATAAATGCAGTGTTGTCTACAAATGAATTCGGATGACAGAAAGATGAGTTCAAGGTACCAATTTTGCAGTATTTTATGAGAATGAGAGCAAATCTTTAAATACATATATTATAACGTCTGAAAAAGATGAAAGAAATAACGACATACTACTAGTATATTGGGATTAGGATGTACATAGTAAGATGGTGAAAATACTCTACTACAGAGGACAGTAATAGCAGATATCAAATTTACAAAGAACTAAACACCTCAGATGTTGATAGTTTTTCACAATACTGCAGTAGTCAGCTACATTGTGTTGCCTAATGCACACACAAAGGTGCACTGTTTCAGAGACAATGGCAATATGTGTCACTGTCACTCAAAATTTACGTGCAGAGATAGGCGGCTAGCGAATGTTAGATATGTAGATATTTACATATTTGCCGTTAGTAAATCCTGCGTTATATAAAACGGTACATATTTCTGTAGTACATAATGCAGATGAAATTCTGAAAGTGATAAACAACGATTGGAAATGAAATATAGATTACTGTAGAGCGTTAAAGGAAGGCCGGAGAAAAGATGGACGGACTGTGTGAGGAGTGATTTGAAAGAAAAGGGAGTTAGTGATAGTTTGACGGGTGACAGGACAGAATAGAAGCAAAAAACGTGTTGTGCCGACCCCAAGTCATATGGGATAAGGGTAGGAAGAAGAAGAGCGTTAAAAGAGAAAAGACGCGCGCGCGCACTAAATTACTGAGCGAGGCGTCTCAGACGCGCGCGCTGCGCACGCCCAACCTCATACGACGATGTGGATATTTTTTTGTACTCTGAGTGAATTCACTAAGATTTGTTACAGAATCTAGTTTGTAAGTTTAGTAATAGGAAACCTCAATATTGATTTGGACTAGTCTGTAAGGATATTGTTGAGAATAAAAATAAATAAATAAATAAGATTTTTTCTAAGTCCATCTTTGAGCAAGTTACGTCATGGTTGTTACGGTTGTTACTCATTTCGTGAAATTGCGACCAAGATCACGGGCAGCAGTTAATTCAATTAGAACAATAGTAAATATAACTCAGTTTATAGAAACAGGCGTCGATAAAACAAGTTATGTTAATCCAATAAACACGGAAATGACTAATTAACCTATTTTTTACAGGTGACTGAGCCCATAGAATCCATTTCAATTTGATTAAGTAAGTAACGAAGGCTAAACTAAAATCGTTCTCACGCCACTAATAATAAATAGTGGAAGCGGGAGTGTTTGCACGAAATACGTCGCAAATAACCCTGTCACAATTAATTTATCTGTACAAGCGTTGATTAGCATAGAATAACATCACACCGACACATTTGTTCCGTGAATTTATCGTCTATGGACACTTCTTTTTCTTCGATCACGCTTTTTCACAACTTCGTAGGTAATCGTAAATTCGTAACTTTTCGCTCGCGGTTTTTTTTGTAAGTTATACATCTACTAAACTATTGTATAGCGTGCTTGGAAAACCTATTTCTATACCATGAAGATGTAGGGCGGTTAAATAACCCATAATGCTGTTATTTATGGAGTACTTTATGGGTTAGTGGGGGTACAGAAAAGTCAAGAGGAATCTCAGATAGCTTTCGGCGGCAAAGTTATTTTCTAAGGGGATGTGGTTATCGAGAGCTTTTGCGTTCCCTTTTTTTTTCAGGGTGAGAAATAAGCAAATAACTTCTCGTCCCACGCGAGGGGGAGTGTCAGACTTATACTGACTAAAGCCCAGCCATGAGTGTGTGGGTGACTATGTAACAATCCTTTAAGTAACCTCAAAATAAGGAAGAGCTTCTCAACTTGACTGAATGTTTTACAACAGCGATATCGATTTTGATAATTTTTATTAGGATATGATATATCCTAATAAATAGGATATATTCACCATTTATGTTTAAATTCCATGTTATTGTGGTTATATATCCGGACATAACTTTTTTATTTATGGACCGATCTTGACGATTACTTTTGTGTTGGGTTTAATTTATAGCTTCGAGATAGTTCCATTACTGATACATATTTCATTTGAATTCGACCTTGAACTTCAAACACGCATTAATTTAGAGGACATGGTGAATAATATTCAAAGTCTAGTCCTCATAAACAAATTTCACTAAGAAATGACAAGCAATTGAGATAAGATTATTAGGTTCCAGTCAATCCGTCTCTAACTGTGGATTGAACTGGAATAGAATACAATAAACTTCTCCCTCTCCTTTCTTTTTCTCCCTTTACTCTACTTTCTTCTTCTTTTTTTTGGATTTATATTACGAAGGCACAGAACGGAAATCCATAAAGACAAATAGCACCAATCTGTAGATTGAGTCATTATGGGCATTGTATCAATTCTGTTTATTTTACCATAGAACTTGGTCACTATTTAGTTGTACTTGTTGTGGTGGTTATAAATGAAAAGAGAAAAAAAAAATGTATGTAGCCATATAGATACTTTACCATAGAATTTGGTCACTATTTAGTTGTGCAGGTTGATCTGGGTTATAAATGAAAAAATAAAAAAGTTGTATGTAGCTTGTAGGGATGTATTTACAAAAAAAACATAACCATCAACTTCCTACCCTTCTACCATACCATTACTTGGGGTCGGCGAAACACGTTTTTTCTCCCATTCTATCCTGCCAACCGTCACGCTATCACCGAATCCCTATTCTTTAACCGAATTTGAGTCAAAACACAAAAAAATGGCAAATAAATAATTTCGGAAGTCACTTAGCCAGTATGAAAAAACGAAGAAATTATGCCAGAAACACAGGCTTCCGAAACTAAAGTTATTTTGCAATTTTTTGTATTTGGAAGTTGAGGCATTTTATTGTAAAAAAAAGAAAATTCTATTGATATTAAAATCTGCAAGTCAGAAAGGCTCGTACAAAAAAAGGTACCTAACCAAATATCAATTGTTGAGAGAATTCATCACATTTCGAGGGGTTACATTCATCGTAAATGAGGACATTGGTGCAGGTAGACACTGCAAGAATACATGCCAGGTGGGATCCGGGTCGCTATTCAATCATGCTAAAAAAATACGCAACTAGGGTCTGAAATTCTATATGCTGAGTCGGCGTAAACTGCCGAGAGGCATAAACGAACGGCTTAATATGACCAAATATACATTACTAGCTTTTGCCCGCAGTTTCGCCCGTGTACATAAAATATAGCCTATGTCACTCAGATATAAAGCAGCCTGCTATCGGTGAAAAAATCTTAGCAATCGGACTAGTACTTCCAGAGATTACCTCCTACAAACAAAAAAACAAACTTTACCTGTTTATTATATTAGTGTAGATTAAGACAGTTTTCTTTACCCTCTGCAAAGGACTTTCCTAAGAGACCTCTGCAATATTGTAAAAGAGATTGAAATGGAACATTTTATAACAATTGACAAAAAAAACAAAACATTTGAATTTGAAATGCAAACAAGACGAGTTCACCCACATCACACGTTTCTTATTAAAACGATGGATTTGCACAGTTAGGCCCTAAAAGCCTTGTCACTAGCAATACAGGCCTGAATAAATAATTCCGTCACAGAGTAACAGAATGCAGATGAACAACACGCCAGTCAGTCGACAGATGTCCGTGGTGAGTCAGACTCACAGGCTATTGTGTGAGCTGTGTACACCAGGTGAATGACTCATACACACCTTATGGAGCACGGATGAGAAACCAATTGACATTTACATGCACATTTAATTTGGAAACCTAAGATTTTCTTAGTCACAATAGAATTACTGTTTATATGAGACTTTGTATGGCATAGTGTTACCACCTACTTAGGGTTATGACCTCCTGGCTGTCTAAATACACTAGAAAAAAAAGTTAAGTAATAAAAAATACTATTTACAACAAGTCACAACTAAAAGCGTCGCCTTTTCCGTAACTTATAATTTGTTGGAAAGACCTTCGACTCCTGTAAAAACTAGCAACTCGAAAATCCAAAGAATCTTAGTTATTTGAAATTCCTACATGATACCAGGAGAAATATTTTTTAGGTCTAAATGCCTGGATATTCCCGACAATACCGGAAAGATGGGAACCCTACTCACAAATAAACTAGTAATATTTCCTGCAATCGTTTAAAGTGCTTCAGTTTAATTTTTAGTAGGTACATAACTATAAGGCAGGTAGGTTCAATACCATACCCCAGAAAACCCCAAAAGGTGTTACCGACACAATCAACCTTTGTAAGTGTCGATAAAAAGTTCAGGGCAAAAATATAAGTATGAAGCTCATTGTTGATCGCACTTCGAAATATGAAACGTTTCAGAAAACGTTGACCTCGCCATCGCCATTGAAAAGGTATAAAAGGTTCCACTTCAGAAAAAAATACCACGAATTTTCCGTTTACTCCTTCTCTTTTATGTTTTACAAATATGATTCAATTAAAGTAAGTACGTTTAGGATTTCGTATGGAATTCGTATGAAATCCAAGGCGTTTATTATTATTTATCACATTAACCCTTCAGATACCGTCAATTAGAGACACAATAGTAAGACAATAGATGCGCGGCCACCGGTGGTCGCTTGGGGATTCATGAATTAAGGCCCCACGCCTACTTTCTGTAGCGATACTGTAGCGCGTTCGCATCGATACAGTCGCGATGTTGTAGCGCGTCGGCGGCATCTTTTCTACAGCGCTTGCAAATGCAGCTAACGCGCGACGCCATCGCTATGGGCAAAGGACCTTAGATTACTAACTACTTGCTTCAGAGTACAAATGTTTTCAAGAAGTTCTGTACCACAGAAAAAGATTGCGACGAATTGCGACTGATACATGACTCTTGTTTAATCGGATTAGATCACCAACCAACCAAATATGCTTACGTACATAACACGTTATTAATAAGTAGACAAATATTTATCCTCAATCATGAGTTCATGACCTTTATAATAATAACTTCATTGCCAGCTCAGAAAAGGAATCTAAAGACTAAAGAGTACTCGTATTTATCGCAATAATATTAAAATTATTGTCTAATTTGTCTATGGCGAAAGTTCTATTCATGTTTGTTACTCCTTCACCTTCAAACATCTGAATGGGTTTGAATGAAACTAAGCACCCTGAAACACGGGATATTTTTCATCACGCAAGTATGTTCTCTTTGAATGATTTTTGGACCAAACCGCTGTCAGAAGCTAGTTGTCTTATAATTAAAGCAAGACATTTTTTTAAATATTATTGATAGGCTCGCGTTTCACTTGATGGTAAGCGATAATGTGGTCGACGATGGAGCACGCTTGTCTAGAAGTAACCTATTCACTCCTGACTTGAAAACCCCTAAGTTGTAGCTATCAGGAAACACTGACTCCGGCAGGGAATTCCTCTCCTTGGCAGTACGCACAATAAATGTGTTCCCAAAACTTCTTGCCTTGTATTTTACTACAAGCAATTGAATTTCTAAAAAGCAAGAAAGAATGCGTAGTATAACTATAAAGCAACAAACGTGCCATTAAAAGAAATTTATCGCCGTCTATTCTTAGAAAAAGGTGAAATCTATTGCCAATTATTAGGGTAGTGTCCCTTTTACGCGCGATCGTAGGGGTTGTAAAAAAATGGCTGTAAGATATACGTTATTTATGTTCGTTAGTCGTAAAGGATGGGTCAGATGGCTGCGAGACGGAAAAGGTTATCACATGGGCTCGTAAACTGTGACCTAGTTGTTTTGTTTCATGTTTATTGTACTGTTCATTCCGACTAATTAGTTATTACTGGCATGCTATTGAACTAACTTCGTCGAGATGCGTGACACGCTGGGCCTAAATGAGACTAAAAATATGCAGCCTAACAAATACTGTTAAGGGTGAAGCCCTTAGCCCATAAAAGAAACAATATTTACGTCATTAAAGCTAATTGATGCCAAAATTGATCGTTTACTTCAAACGATTGAAGCAATAGTCCATACATTTTATTGTCATTCACGTAAATACAAATTGTCAAATAGTATTTGACCGTAAGAAGCCCATAAAAATATGTCACCGGAAAATTGCCTCCGTTTTCGGATTGTAATCTTGTAATTATTATATTGTAATAAGTTTTTACTAGATTATTATAATTTATCGATATATTACGACAAAATCGTTTCCAACAAAACCGTGTGTTATTTAAAAAAAAAATAGTTTACAATTTGTCACGATATTTTACAATCGGGCGTTTGTAATGTTTCCCTGACTATAGGTACAAACTGTAAGAATTGCAGTATTACGTAGAAGAATCTAATAATCCGTTGACCTGATAATAGCTGGTATGATATCATTGGCTTAGCTGCAGGCAACAATGTTGTGAAAGAGAAATACCATCGTAGAGTTGGTCGCGTGACGCTGTTGTAGTGTTGTTCATCGTACGACTCGGCGTGTATCCACTTCTGCATGTGGAACTTGCCAACGATTACGAAATGTTTGCACGATCGAATATTACTCTGTGACTATAGAACATTAGTTGTAGCTATCTGCTTACTGCTTATTCGCTACTTACGAAAATTTCACGATGATGTACGAATTTGATGTGCCACCTCGATGACGCAATTAGCACTGCAATCCGACACTTTCAATGAGTATGCTTATGTTGTACAAAGGCGATAAATGGTCATAAAAGACAAAATCCAGTCTATAGACACTTTTTTATATATCCGTGCCGGTTCGCGAGTTGCGTTTCCGTGCAAAACTATGCCGGGAACCATCTGCAACGTTCCGTCTCTCATGACGCCACTCTCTAACTAGCTACGTATGTATGACCAATATGTGACAAACCGCCATAAAAAATTTTAAAAAAATCGTCGGAAAGAAGTCAATGCCAACTAATTGCATAATTATAATAATAATTTTCGTTTTAATGCTTACAAAAACTTAATGAAGTTGCGAGCTAACTGCGAACATCCTGGTACACGTACACATGTTCGGCGAAGACTGCGCGCGCGCCACCCACGTGTCGCCGCCCTAACCTTGACTGCTGCTACTGTCACCTTTTGACATATCACGCGAAAGTACTCCAATGAATGAACACCAAACCATTTCTGACACACATTTTTTAAATTTTTTATTTCCATTTAATTTTTCTGCTTTTTTTTACCTCTAAGTAACTATGTACCTAGTTGTTTGTGATCCTTGTGTTGTGTGTCCCAAATCTCAAAAGTCTTTCCTTCTCAATTTCTATAAGTAGAAAATATACTAGGTAATTGAATAATTTATTTATTTAAAGACAACTTTTGGTTCACATTTAAATAAGTGATACTATCACTTATTTCGGTGTTAGTTCAGAAATACAACAATATTTTAGAATAATTTGGTATTCTTACAATTTTATTGAACAAATTACATACTAATTTAAATACTATAAATGTCCTTATTCATTTTTTAAACATGCACTAACCTATCATGCTGTTTTCAACAAAAAAAAAATTGTGTTAAAATACTATGTAATTTAATAATAAAAAACGTGTTTTTACAATGTGCCTACTGTTTTTTTTAGCCTGTAAACAAAAAATAATTATGATAAAGGAAGGAAATCCAGTCTATTTACAGTCCGTTCACAGTTAATTTACCTCAAATTTTACATCACAGTGATATTTATTTGCTTGCCTATAAGGTTCTTTTTAAGCGGTAAAATAACTGTATAACATACATATTTCGATGAGGAAAAATTGGCCCATATTGCATGACTAAAGGTTAATTAACTACACATAAACTGTAGATTAACACAACTCATGCGCATAAACATCGAACCACGTGGTTTCAAGTTATTTATAATTATGATAAATTTAGTACCTATTGAGGAACAACGCGTTAAAAAAAAAACTGGAAAATAACCTTCAAAATGACCGGAAAAGCGGTTAGTGATGCACATAATATTTGCTAGTTGCCAAGTCACTATTATCCTAAGCACAATAGATCGTCGCGCTAGAACATTTTGACTTTCGCTGCGCTACGCTAGCTTCTATAGCCTTTTGTGCTTTAAACAGAACGTAAAGGAAACCTTTTCAGAGCTTCTTCGTACAGAACTGGGTAGTTATTTGAACTAAGTATTTTTCTTTTTGACCTCCTATTGAATGCCTTTTTCATGAAATAGCCTTTCAACAGGGTAGGACGTGCTGAGAGGGTTGTATTGATTATTTAGTGATTATAACTTTAGTCAACATACAAAGTGACAGTAACCAGATATAAGAAACATTTTTAGGAAAGGAGTTCAATAAGTGTATGGAGCTAAGGCTAAAAATATTAATAAATTGAACATCAGGCTAAAAGATCGTAACATGCTTGATTTTTTGAGCATTAAATAACATTTTACAGAGCTCCGCTTTTTTAAGTGTTGTGGAAAAAATATAAACATGTACACTATAAGCATTATTTTAAAGGGATATCCAGTTTTACTCTTTCTATTAAACGTGTTCCGAGTCACGATCAAATCGATATTAGTGCACTAATAGCCGTTCCGTGTGACCGATTTGTAAATGCGCTAACACTCTAACAGAAACGTTTTCGTAACTCAGAAAGTGGGGATGGTTAATTTCAATGTCAAACGTCAAGTTGACAACAATTGCCAGTCTGATATTGACGGATTTTACATTTTTCGTCACGTTTTGATATTGCATTATCGTGACAATAAATATGTTTTGTCTTTATTGCATAAAGCTGCACTTAAAATCATAATAAAAACTAAAGGTATTTAATAGATACGACAATTTTAGATACATTTCAAATAATTATATCGCCTAAGAACGAATAAATAAAAAAATTGTGCGTTTTGTTTTTACTGAAATATTTTTAGTTTTTTTACAAAAACGTTAACTATTCTTGATCATGATTAATCATGATCAAGTATGAAAATAAATAAGCTTTATTATAAGGTAAGTACATCACATTGGTGTACAAATGGTTTTGGAATAGTAGCCCATTTTTTTATTATTGATATTTGACAGGCTTGCGTTTGACCACCTGCCATCTCACCTGATGGTAAGCGGTGATGTGGTCGACGATGGAACACGCTTGCCTAGAAGTAACCTATTCACTCTTGACTTAAAGATAAAGACCCCTAAGTTGTAGCTATCAGGAAACATAGACTCCGGCAGGGAATTCCACTCCTTGGCTGTACGCACAATAAATGTGTACCCAAAACGCTTTGTGCGTATTTTAGACCTCTCCTTTGAATTTCGTGTTCTACCCTGTAACATTCAACTTGATATCTCAAGACTAGTTTGAAGCTTCGTATGTAGAAAGACAGCACCTTACAGCTACATATTCTTGACACTAAGGACCCTAGTGTCAAGTGTCAAACATTACTAGCCTAGCTCTTTGTATTTACATAATGACTTGAATATATTGAAGTACGGTATACAAGCGTATGTCTGTTTATTTCCTTGTACACGTACATAGGTTATTGGAATTAGTCATAATATAACTATACATATTTGAGTCAATGCTGTTATTATTTGTTCGTCTCGCCTGATGAATTGATGACTGATGCAATTTCAAATAAAAACAGCAATTCGTAGGTAGGTATGTGTTTGCTGAAATTTGCTCAACCATTCGATGTTACGTTGCTATGCTGACAAGGCATATAAGTATATGGTGACATGACAATTATGCAGCGGTTTCATAATTATTATTACACTGTAGGTAAGTACTACGTAAGTATATCTTTTGGCTGAAATAATGTAAGTAAAGCAAAAAATCCATATACTAAATACCTATACCTATGTGGAATGTATCTATCTTTAAATTTCCTGTAAAACATATTAAACATCAATAGCTAAGTTACCCTACATAAAGCAACTGTACTTTTTTACACACGCCTATTTCTTGAAACTAGGCAGTCTAGTAAAAAGAACGAAACGCCATTCCTGCACGTAGAAGAAATAACATAAAAAAGCGACAAAAACGTCCGTGGTCCGTACCGACATGTATAGATGTGTATGTCAAGCAAGACAGCGAAATCACCTCTTGAGTCGAGTGACCTTCGTTCGCTAACAAACAGCCGGCTGGCAACGCAGCGTAACGTAAAACCGACGTCCGTACACATACATATACACGCTGTATAGAGATCGAATCAAACAACGCTATACACACTGTATTTATACACATGTATAAGCGCGATGACCTGCGCGCCTCCCGCCCGCGCGTCCGCCATTACGTGTGACGCATGCACTCACACCGAACGAAAGGTCACAATCGTTCAAACACAACAATAAAAAAACAATCTTGTTCCAAAGACGTAAGATTCAAATTCTAATACGCATCGTTTGTAGGTTAAGTTGCAATTGAA
The DNA here is from genome assembly GCA_949319445.1 of Mythimna lalbum. Classification (NCBI taxonomy): domain Eukaryota; kingdom Metazoa; phylum Arthropoda; class Insecta; order Lepidoptera; family Noctuidae; genus Mythimna; species Mythimna lalbum. Next base: position 10,586,105 of record OX439364.1, read on the forward strand.
GTGCAAAGCGGCGGGAAAGCGTTCAGTATTTTTTATTTTTGTACAGCGCGCAAGGCGCAACACAAGTGCAGTGTACCGAGTAAACGAAAACAGATACTGTCCGGTTCGAGTTTAGAACTGATGATGCGAAATGCAGCTGGTCGTAGCGTGTCTGTCGTCCGTAATTATCATGTATTATATTGTCATGCCAGAGAGATAGGTACCGAGAATGAACGTATAAGTACTCGTAAGAATGTGATTCCAAGTTCCAACGAGCCAGCCCACTTTGCAGGTTTCCTCTAGACTAGAAACTTTTTTGCTTGCAGTACCTATGTATCTGCAAATTGTAGTTACATTATGGGACTTCAAATGGCTACGAATAATAGACGCACACTTTGAAACTTCAATTGATGTTAAATTATCTCGCCTTTTGCGTTGCACGCTATACCATCAGGCTTTTCGTGACACTATTTCTACAATACATACTTATATGCATACTAAACATTTTGCGCACTGAATGACACAGTTAGCTGTTTGCCTTGGTTAGGGCGTTTCAATTTATTATAATATTCTTCATTTACCGCATTCTTGTTCCTTCAAATTTTTTGTAAAATATACACGGTTGCCCTTTTCCACACGTTGCATTGCACGAGAAATCTAATCTGCGGAAACCAAAATGTTCAAATTAAACTTCTTCTACAAGCGTAAGTTCTTTTCACACAAAGAAAAAGGCCATAACTAACCCGCATTGATCAATCGTCAAGTAATTTAGAACAAGCACCTCACGGCTCTATATTTAAATATCTTACCCATTAAAGACATTATTACGAATCTCAAATTAGCATATAAAGGAATATATTAATCCTTAGTCTTTCTTGTAATTAAAACAAATGAATTCTCAAAATTTATTCTGTCCTTGAGAACGTGAGATCATTTTAAAATGGTTGTTTCTGTTATTTAAGGGTTCAACTACATTAGTGAGAGAAAGAGCGTGTTGCCGAACGCCTCGTTGATTCCGCCGAGTGCGATCGCATTCCTACTTTCTTTCTCGCTCTAGTAAATGATGGTTCTAAGTGACAAAAAAGGATAAAAGCATAGGAAAATGATGTTGACAGATATAGCTCAACCCTAAGAAGTCTTCTTGATTCGGAAAGTTAAATCTAAATACATCCGTTATTTCCATATAAATTCGCCGTACCGTACCTAATGCTTCGTTGCTGGTAGCAAACATTTGACACTACCTAACAATTGACGAGATAAAGAAGTAAGAGGTAGGTAATCACCAAACTGAAGCTGCTCGAAAGAGTTACCGTTGGCCATCATAGGTTAGTTTAGGTCAGTAAAAGTTTCAGTTGGAGTCGTTTGACGACTTCTGGAACATACAAAAAAGAAGTAAGTAATCACTAAAACAACCCATTGGACTTCTTGTCCACCACATAAAAAGATACCCGCATGGTAGCCCAAGATAGCGATGCCGATGCCATGGGAAATCTAGTCACAAATGAGTTCGCCTTGAATCAATAGAATCCACGTGCCAAATCAAGAATTTTGATGATTCATCTCAGTCAGCACAGCATCCGCAAATTTTTCAAAGGCTAGTCATTTTTGTGATGCAAATATATTGGAACGTAACTGTAAACGGTGTTTTTATTCAATCAGTGAATATAGAGGCACGCTAAAATTGAAAAAATATCAGCAGGATGAATTAATGATATAGGTTTAGCAATTATGGTGTCCACCAATGTTAAAGTGCTGGAGATAAAAAAATCTGCTGATACCTCACTTCTTTCTAATAATAAGGGCTTTGAAAATTTATATAAAGGTAAAGGTGAAAACTGCAGGCCCGAGCGTGGCTATGTTCTCACTAGATGGCGCTGGACTCAATATTCTTAGTTTATTTTGTTTTTAGTGTATTGGAACATTATTATTTCAAGGAAATGGCATTTGCTAAAATGGGACATACCGCTTTATTGAATTTAATCAAATTATTGCCTCAAAATCCACCTGATTCTGACTGTTCATGATTAACTATAGTTCTTAAATATAACGCTATATACTAAACCCAGTGAATTCGAACCTAGGGACGACGAAGGAACTCTTTACGATAGCATCATTTCCTATATATTATTTTCATGGAACCATTGTAGTGTAACAATGGTGGTCCAGTGGTAACCAGGGCCATTACCACTAGTTACTCCAAACTTACGAGTAGATAGGGTAGGTCATGGGTCAAAACCAAGAGAAGTACTTTATTTTGTGTATTTTATTTTATCACCACTTTACATAAAACAGTGAAAGAACATATCGTGAGGAAACCGGTAAGTCCGAAGACATGCTACAGAGAAGACCTGAGTCTCAGCAGTGGTAACATTATAAGGTTGATGCTAATGACAATAATATTGAGTAACAAAATTATGCCCATATCCTGCTTGACTCTGATCCTGACCTCGTTGGTAACAAAAATAAACTTTACACCTTTTTCATTAAACCAGTTTCTTTCGCTTATATTGTAAACTTCCATTTAATTGGCATTTCTTGCCGAAATTGGCAATCGGTACAGCCATCGTGAACGTGGACAGTTAGCCGAAGTTTTACATTTTGGTTTGTTTGTTACCTAAAAACAGGAAACTCTATAGGGTTGACTAAAATATGATTACTAATTTCTGTAAAGCGGCTTCGCATGAAAATAGCTATCTCCATACAAACTTTGGGACCCTGTTTTCATTACCTTAGGTTGAATCTTGGAAAAACCTTTCTTAGCTCATGTTTACGTCATAATAACGATCTGTACTTATGTCAAAATTCAGCACAATCCGTTCAGTGGTTTGAGCTGTGTGTTGATAGATCAGTCACTCAGTAAAGGTTGCCTTTTAAAATATTGTATAGAAGATAGATTTGACATCACAGATAAGGTCAATGCCACATCCGACTGGCAACATTTCAGGTATTCTATAACCAGGCAATACAAAAACCAATATCGTCAGCGAACAGCACATTTGAATAAGATTTTTCATGGAATTTGTCGAGGCTTAATACGAATTTCTCAGAACACAATAGACGATTTTACGGCTCTACAATCTCCGTTTGTGTTTACTAAAGAAAGAATCAGCCGCAAAAACATAGCACATAATTGCGCAACCTCACTTTTTAAAGGTGAATGTGACGATAAGATCTCAGTAAATATTCAATTGAGAAGTTGAACGATCTAATCAAGCAATCTGCTTAGCTTATTTCCCAGTTATGTTGGGGTCGGCGGCTTCTAGCTGAAAACACATGTAAAATACTGCTATTTAGCTACTACTATTTAGCCATAATTGGATAGTCTTTAGCAAGATTGGTATCAGATTTCCTGTCTTCTGACAATTCGAGGCGACTGCCAGTACCAGTGATGTTCAAATGACTGCTAGGACCAACAGCTTAACGTCCTTTCTGAGGCATGGAAGAATCTCGGTTGATATGGTCACTCATCGACAGACCCACCTCCGCAAACGTTGCTGTTATTATTTTAGCTTATACGATCTAATAAAATACCTAAAGACAATAGAAGACCGGATATTGGCAACCCTAGCTGACCGTTTTAAAAGTCAATAGCTCAGCTTTTGTGCCGTTTTCATGTAGTTAACGGTCTCATGCAAATGCATGCGAAAATGCTTACAGAATACAGTCGTATTGAGGTCATGTAAACGTGGTGGCGCGGCGTAGCTGTTTCAGTCTCTCAATAACATCCGTAGTTCCCACTGTATAGTGACGAGGTTTTATGCTATGAAGAAAGTTTTTTATGTGTTTGTTTTTATTTGAAAACATGCCTAAAGATAGAAGTTATTGTGTCAGTATTAAAAAACTGTTATTGCAGATTTATAACAAAATAGAGTACCGTTATGTCGCTGTTTTAATCATTTATCGGAAAGCTTGTCTCTAAAGATAGTAGAACCAATAAAACTGGCCAGTCTGCCCAGCACAAGCAATCTGCAGCCGATAACTTTACAAACTAATCAACTTTCGCAGGAAACAACACGTAACTCGGTAACGCAATCAAAACATTCTTTCGTGAGAGTGGCGATGGCGCATGGCGGGGCGCGTGGAAAAACACAATATTTCTCTCTTTCCTATCAGATTGACATTAATGTGCGGCTCGTATAAAAACAGAATAAATACATTACTCGGGGTTTCATAACAGAGTTCCAATCACACATTCACGCCATTACGATTATTCTTTATAACAATAACTTTATTTATAAATATTTTGATTCCCGGATGCGGCGAATACCGGCAAGCAGACGTGCAGTCAATGAATCTACGTGAATATACGTAGGTAGACGACGACGAGCCGTACTACGGTAATATTGATATCTAGAACTAGACTGCAGACGATGATAGGAAGTGGTTGCATAGCAACGCACAGTCGGTGTTTACAGGAAGCGCCGCCCGGTCAATAATCGGAGAGTTCTAAGAAACGGCGAGCAACGCGCATCCTGCTGGTTTTACTTTCATTTGATGACGTATTCATCAACTATATGCGCCTATAATATAACCTGTAACGCAATTTTGTTTGCTTTCAGCTTTCTACTGCGATTGGTCAGCGTTTATGCCGAAATAAAGCCATTAACTGCGGTGGACTCTCTACGAGAACGCTGTGTAATTTGTAGATGCCGAATACATAAATCCTACAAGCTACAGTTGGAGCTGATCTCTCAGCCTCTGATCTGATTGAAGCCTGTGATGCATACCGATGCGTAGGCACACCATCTTCATATTACTTTATCAAAAATATTCTCCAAAACTGTGACGTGCATCTCAAAAGACCTTTCTGGGAACTTCATGCTACTGATTAGATGATATTCATCGCTACATATGTAAGTAGTAAGTAGCCTAGCGCCTCGATGACTCAGCCGGTCATAGCCGTGGGTTGTGGGATAAGCCCATGGCCAACTAGCGAACATGCTCTTAGACTGCGATGACGATGACTCAAAAAATTAGCGTATACATATAATTAAATCGTTCGTTACGGCAACAGTTCTTAATACTGGTGTTTTGTCATTTCCAAGGAATCTTTAACTTGACGTAGGTACACCCCTTTTCTGAGAAATTACGAGGAAAGGTTCTACAAGAATCAGGGTTCTAAAATTAGATGTAGGGCGTTTCGAAATTTGTTGGAAACACTGTTTTTTCCAAGCAATTTCAATCGAGTATTTATGGGGCTTCTGTGGCCCCGTGTTGTATAATTTCTAGGGAACATGAAGAAAATTCCATTGTAATCAAATTTAACATTAATGACGTGACTCAGAAAGTGAGATAGAGCAGAGCAATGAGGTAGAAGAGTACGTGAAGAAAGTTTTTGAAAATCCTTCAAAACAATGTTAATTGTCCCTGATAAATAAATAATAATAATTTGAATTGAGTATTTCGAGTGTTCTAACTTAACTGAGAATACTCATGACTGTGAAACTCTACCTGGATGACAAATGACCAGTTTTACGGAACGGACCAGACGAAAGTAGAGTTTGAGACATAGTCAAATTCAAATACTTCAGAAATCGAGGGTCAGCTTACTTTCATTTTTATGTGTATTACTTATCACGAGGCCAAAGCCAGTATCAATTCTGGCCTCAAGGCCTTCTGGGCTCAAAGGTCATCCATCCAGGATATTGTTCTTTATTGGTTACAGAAGGTGTGATACTAGTAATTATGAGGTCACACGATTAGAAGCTCGTCGCAAGTGGATCGATGTGTCATCGACGCTGCGCCATCGACATCGCGACACGTATATGGACTTTGTATGGCATTATTATATTACAATAAGACGATTAGTAAGCAATAAGTTCTATGTTTTAATCTTGCCTTATGAAAATTTTTTAAAGCATTTATTTATAAAAAATAAGGTTTTTTTTTTTATCAGAGCTCCTCTTGGCGGTCTATACAGGAAAAGGTATATTTATTTATCCTTATACATAATACTCGTGTATGTTTATTACTCTATCACGGCACGGTTTAACGGTAATGGGAATTGGATGAAATTTATATTATATACATATAGACTATGTCCTTGATTCGAACATGGAATACTTTTGACGAATAAGTATATGTCGTGGCCAGATCTTAGAATTGATCACCAAATGATATGGCCAACTAAAACTGATGTTTGACCATATCATGAAATAATCATGAGTTTAGCTGTAATGCCATCATTACATAAAATGTCCAGTCACATTATGAAGTGATCAATTCTAATATAGCCACGATGTAAACATGTAGCGGTTTCCCTAGGATCAAACTTGAAACTGCAGACAACATCCAGAGCTTAATGTATCTATCACACTAGCTCAAATGGCTGAACGAATTAGGATGAACGAAGCTAGCAGAGAAGCTGGTAATCAGAAATCAAAGACGTTTACTTCAAATACAAGCACTTTTGAATTGTCAAAATGTCAGTCAGTCAAAAAAAAAAGTGAAGCTAAATTGCACGTTCCAAAGCGTAGATCTGTACGTGCAAGAAACTCCATGGACACTCTTTAATACATAAACAGATACAAAGGTACTGTTCCGCGGAAGTGGTATTAAATCCCCGTATACTAATGCCTAGATTCCTAGAGGACGAGCTTATCAGCAAATAGCACGCGTTGCATAAACTTAATGTGCTATATGAAGCCTATGTTTACTAGAAAGGGGTTATCTGTATTCTGAAACTATAATTGTACGTGTAAGGGCAAGTTAACAAGATTTACGTGATACTGATAAGTCTTTAGATTTGCGCTTCATTCATATCGATTAAGATTAGTGTGATAATATCTTCACATCTGTCTGTCTGTTCGCGATAAACACAAAAACTACTGAGCAGATTTTCATGAGGCGTTCACCAATAGATAGAATGATTCATGAGGAAGATTTAGATGTATAATACATGGATTTTATAGTAGAGAAAAGCCAAGATTTACAAAGATTTGTAACACCCGTTCTAAGCTGGGGCGGATCGCTGCGTTAGCCTATTTAAAGATGAAGGTATTCAAAAGGCTTGTCTTGCAAGCTACACTATGCAAATTGCATATAAGCTGCACCTTTTAAGTTTAATTTGTATAAAAATAACATATATTATGGTATGATACATTTTACGGCGTCCTACAATATTATAATTATGCGAACTCGTGTACCTATGCTAAATGCAACCTAGAAAAAAGTTGCGAAAGCAATTCAATTTCATCTCCCAGGAATTTCCCTAGAGGACGTTGGATTGTAAAAGTATCATGGCATTTTTTCCAGCTACTGGGGCTGCTGGCACAGCAAAGTGAATAGAGGTATCTCGGATATTTTTAAATGTAGATAAATTTTGTTAAACCTCAATCGGTTTTTTTTCCGAACAACCTGTACTATTTTATGATCAATATTAAATTGAATTTGAAAAGACTGAAAGTGCCAAAGCATAAATATTAAAACCAAAGTATAAGTATAAATATTTTCAATTCATTATACTTAGGTACATAGGTGTACACGCTAGGGTATACCTGACAAATTTGCCCGTACAGTTATACCTGTCAGGTAAGTTTGAGCCTAACCTGCACAGTAATTGTGCAACATACACGCTCCGGTTTACCTGTAAAACTCAACTGTACAAGCAAACCTGTCAGCCATGGCTACCTTAACAAAGACTATATAATCATAAGTATAAACAGAACGAACGAATCATATTTTAATACATTCTACATGCTCTAAATTGCTTCCACTGCCTAGTTTTAGTGCGCAAACCGCTAGAAATGCTAATTTCAGTCCTAATAATAAATCTCGACATTAATAATCAAGCAGTTTAGTGGAACCAGTTTCTCATTCCGCCATAGACTTATAGGGAAAACTAAAGTACAAATATTTTCAACATAAATAATATTCACTGCTCATTTCCATAGACTAACATGGCAGGTTTAGATAAGTTATAGTTTTCCTATAACCGCGAACGTATAAGTTATGTTTTCGTTCCAAAGACTGTTCGACATTCAAAATAGGAGACCTGTTCTTTATTTAAAGCTAAATCCGTCAGCGCAGACGTGCAAGCGCATATAATTCGGTTAGTTTATCGCGATCTACCAAGGGCATAATGTCAGAGTAAAGTGACGGTCGACTTGGTCAGCCCGAAATAACCTTCACTGCCTAGACTTCATAAACAAGTAGAATTAGCTAGGGTCACCTTCCTTTATCGAAAGAATCAATATTTTAATTAAACGACCAAATGTTATGTTGATTACGCGTTTGTAAATGGAAACGCTTTGTTATCAGCCGCTGTTTTGCACGATCGAGCAGTAACGCGATAAAAGATTGGAAATACAACATACTTTGTATATTATGTGATTAGATTGGTGTTTAGTTGGCATACTTAGAAGATTTTTTTGGGTAGAAAACCATTGAATAATTTCTGCTGCTCTGCATGAGAGGGAATAAGTTGTATCTGACTTTTACTGACTAAACCTACCCGTGTTCTTTATTTTTCCCTTTGTGTTCCAGGGCTACGGTGACTCTTTCGAACGATCACAAAGACTTGAGCAAGTTTAACCAAACATAATGCAGCATGATAGTGCAATGATCTGATGAAGTCTCAACACTGGGTTGAAGTCTTTATGTTGTAAGCAAGAGATGCATTGTGTCTATTATCTAAGAGTGATCTTTGAGTTTGGTCCTAAGCATTGTTTTAGCCACTGAAACTTCAACCAACCTATCAATCGATGACAAAGCGATGTTATCATCAGACAACTGAATCTCGATACGATCAAACAACTGATAATTTTATCGTAGTTGGCACCGTTCAATTAGCAAAGTTTTCTAATCAAGGCAGCCTTATAGTTATCGCAGACTAAGGCGGGATCAAAACCTTTTCTAAATTAGGTAAACCCTAATCATTTTGGAAATGCTTTAATCTGAATATTTTAACGGTATTCTAGACTATTAGCAGTTCTCGGATCGAAATCATCAACAAGATGGACGCGAGACAAATGCTTTTAATGAACTATAGTGATTTTCTAGTAGTTGTCCGCAACTTTGACACATCACTGTCGCAAAGCAGAAATAAGAATTTCATGAGTTTAATTTTTTTACCCAGAACTGAAGTTTTTTTTCCTATAACAGAAGATGCCTAGGTTTCTACTTATAACATCAGCCATGCCAGTAAAAGACCCGTTAAAATCGGTACAGCCGATCCAGAGGTTGGCCGAAACAAACAGACTAGCAAATTACCGTATAGTATATATGTACTTTCTTTTGCATTCAGTAAATAACTATTTTTATATAATAACAACAGACAATTTATTTGTATTATAGAGGTGTATGGGTTGCCAGGTCTAGAAACCGAAAAGCCGGACAGATTATTTTTTTTTAGCCTAACACGACTTTTTAATAACAATAAAATTCATAAAATCTTTTAGAACTCTAATGAAAAATCAATAGAATTAAGTGAATAATTGCTACACTATGCTAGCGATACAAGGTAAGGCATAACTCAAAAGACGATTCTAAACAGAATGGTCAAATTCAAAGCCTAACAAATGCCGGACAGGCCGGACTCTTTCTAATTTGGCCGGACATGCAACTAAAAAACCAGACCGTGTCCGGCTTTATCCGAACGACTGGCAACACTAGCTTTATAGATGTATGCAGGTAATCTGCCATTGAATACTACTTGAGGTCACTCGTCGGTAGGAGGTATCTCAAGTCTGGTAGGTACATTCAATCGAGTATATACACGAGTTCTTTGTGTAAATTAATTAAACTGACCACAAACTGATGACGTAATCCACTAACCTATATCTCTGGTCTCATGAAGTATTTGCAGCAGCACATGGCCACAACATAAATAATAATAATAGAGCTGACAACGTGGCTCCAGTAAGTAGGTTAGTTATGTTTGGTACATGTTCTGTGGTTCTTGCATGTTGATTGGATAACAGTAGAAGTGGTAGGTATCATACTTGGTACATCTAAGTACTGGATCTCGTGAGAGAAAAGGACTTAATTGAATAGAATAGAATAGAATAGAATAGAATAAAACTTTATTGTACTTTGTTGTCCATTAAGGTATGTAGCAAAGACAAAGCACTGACTGCAGTACTTCCATGTCACATCTAGACACGCTGGCACCCAGCCCTGCGTTCTTTGAGGTTAGAGTTATTCTACTCTGCTCGGAGTTAGAGTTAGTTGGGTTAACTCTTGGGTAGCTACTCCAGTTATACATATAGCACAATCCTGGGTTGCAAGTTGCAACTCGAAGCAGTTTTGAACGGTTAGAGTAGCGACTCTACCTTACTCTGATTATTTTTTAACGCAGGGCAGGGCGGAGTTACGATGTTTGTGCTTGTGCACTCAGTAGTAGATATTCAATTAGTATTGAGAGTATTGCACAAACGCCAGTACAACCAGTGCCTAGGTACCTATGAACCTAGAAGTTCCCAGGTAATAAGTCTTTGTGTAGTGATGACTATAATGTTTTCAAAAACTGTCGATTTAAATGCCAATCATAGGAATAATACCATCAACAAAAACCCTAAAAGATCACTAAAAAGTCTCAAGAAATTCTATTTGATGGTTACCTTACCTACTATATTTACTTCATCATACATTATCTGTGAAGATAATGTATGATGAAGAAATAAATGAAAAAAATACTTAGCATGACACAACTGACACTTTACCTAGGTAGGTAGGTATTTCGTTTCATATTGAAAACTTAAGATAGAAACTGAACCTCGATATTGGCAAGTCCTGTACCTAGATGATGCTCAGTGTTACTTATATTTAATGAAACAGTTATATGAGCAAACTAAAAACCTAAACCTGATTAATAGTTGCTCAACCAAGATGAATCTTTGATCTCGTAAGATAAAGAAGATACGTTATAGGTAGGTAGGTACCTAGGTAGGTACCATGCGGTGCCTAGGAATTCGGATAATATAGGTAGGTACATAAAATCCTATTGCAAGTCAATTCACCAAGTAGGTACCTTATAGTTAGGTAGGTAAGTACCTATACAGTTACTATAGGTTCAATCAATGACAAGACTAAAATGTAGTATAGGCTATACTACATTTTAGTCGTGTCATTGAACATTGCAACTGCAGTGCAGACTCGTTGTCGCTAATCTGCAACAGCCATTGGACTAAAGGTAAATTCAAGATGCAGAGACAACACTCGTTACTCGCCAATAGCATTCTTGCTGTTGGTTTCAAAGTTCATGTTACAACACTATGTTAGATGCACTTGGATGTCAACGACCTCGATGCAAGAATGCAATATGAGCATACAACTCCTGTGTCCCATCTCAATGAGATTGTGAAACAAACGTCAATAACCTTTGAAAAATAGTTACACCAAATAAACGATATCACCAACTTTATTTATTCAAAACATCGAATTAAGCGATAAACAATCACTAGCCGTGATAATGCTCACGCAGTTTAGTGAATGAGGTAATTGTAATGTCACATGACTCAGCCGTGTTTTATGTACACAATAAAAATATAACGAAATATGTATGTACCGTACCTCGTTACGATGTCAATCAACACTTCGCCAGTTTGCGTGGACCACACCATAATAAACTATAACACAACACAACACATCCACCTGCGCAGAACCATCTCACAAACGGATAAGGACCTCAATACACGTTCCCGAATGATAACGCGGCCAAACAAAAAAAAAACCGGGGGTCCTAAGAAGGTCGAATCTGGTATTTTTTTTTTCTGGTAAAAGCTGGCAACGTCGCACGTTTGCCGGACGGACGCGCGTTCGGCTCGCGCGCCGCTCATTGGTTGAATGCGACGGCGGCCATCACTGCGAGTCGAGCGCTAGCCCAATGACGCCGCGTCCCGCACGCCCCGCCCACATCCTGTCGGCCTGTTGAATGGATTTCGCGGCAGTCGTGCTGCGGATGTCGAACGTGTTGAAAGTGTTCGAAATAACATAGACAAAGGATGATTGAAGCTTTCGAGGATGTGTTCGGAGTGTCCAGTGACCTCTTTAGGCTAAAAAAAATAATCAAGACGATATAATCGCTAGGAATAGAATAGTGTTGTAGAATTTAGGGACAAAAAAAAAACGAAGAATAACCTAAAAAAAGTTTCAATACGCCGAAAAAGAAAAAAAGGTGGTGAAAATGAAAGAAAATATAATTAGTGAGTTACATGTGTTGGCAATGTGTCTTTGCATATTATAAATTATCGTTTATATTCCGAAATTTTAAGTCAGATTGGTCTAAAAATCTAAGTGAACAAAATGTACCTTTCCAGCGCAAAACCAGTGACAGCAATAATATTTGACCTGTACCTGCAACAAGTAAAATAATTTCATGAGCATTGGTAAAATAAAAAATAAAAACAGTGATATCTTGGAAACATAAACAAAGCACACTTTTTCTGACTAACACGTGTGACATACTAATTCTCTATCGATGTTATCTCACTGCTTGTGCCAGAAATATGCTTATTTACATACAATAACAGATCGACAATGAAAATAATAACATTTTTGGCAAATCTTCAATAACCTAAAAATGTATTCTGTGAAAATGTGCTTAGGAGATAAAAAAATTAAATGAACATTAAGTTTTACGTGTTTTTATAATGTCAACTGAATTCCATTTATATAAGTTTTAATATGTTTTTTATTCAACATAGATGTTTTCCTGCCATTCGCGCTTTCTTATACCTACAATAGACAATCTCGCATTTTTTTTTTGCATAGCAACATGGTGAGTGGACGTCTCTTATCTGAACTCGATATCTTTTTATCTGAATGATAAATAAAATACAAACCTAATGAATTTCAATTTTCTTTTTACCTACTTATTTATTTAGCTACGTAGCAGCGGCCGTGAACCTTGGACCGGTTTTCAAAGTATGAAAAAAGTTTTAGCTAGAATTTTAGCCTACCACGTTTCGAGTGCCACTCTGATTGTATTAGTCTATCACAGTAAAAAGGATAAACAAATGTACACTGGAATGAAACAACATGGAAAAAAACTGAGATTTCAGTCATCACACACCCACACATACAGTTTAGTTTAATTATGAATAATCAAACGAGAATAGAAAAACACTCTGATAACGTCATATGTTTACGAAATTACAGTAGGTAGGTACGTACTAATAGAACCCAACCACCTAAATTAGACGAATCAGCGGTAAGAACGATTGCAGATCAAATACAGGTGAAATTTGGACACGCCACTGGAGTATCTACCAAGTTCAAGAAGGGCTTAAGACATTTATTTACGTAATCAATTGATATACCTAATTAAGAACAAGCATTATGAGCCACTTTATAATGAACTATATAATATAGAATATAAACATTGATAGCTATAGTCTGTCAAGTCAAACGACTTTTGTATAATACTTAATCATTTAAAAAATACTTATATTTTTTATAAGGTTCTTCTATTAGTAAATAATGATCAAGATATCTTAATCAACCTTGATTGAACCAGCGTTGACTACACCAGATTTCATTTTACTCTAATGATTACCCAAGTCGTTTGACTTGTTAGACAGATTCTAGCTATGTTTTAGGGAAGACAGGTAACGAGGCCAATGCGACGAAGAGTTGCTGTATTATAAAACTGTACAGTTCTTGCACAATATGTGGCAATAGTCCCAGAAAGTCAAACTGTTTACTGAATAACATTACTTAGAAATGGAAAGCTGCTAGCGGACTGATGCCAGACGTGACGAAATTATAAGAGCTCTTTCTTTTACGACTTCCAACTATTACGCTTTCAATAAACTTTTCCAGAGATAAACAAGAATATAAATTGCCAAAAACTGCCTCCTATCTTATATGATTGCGACCAAAGGAACTTGAAAGAGGTCTTACCTTTCAGGTTTACTCCAAATAAACAAGCACGAAGTGACATTTAAATCGTGATCTTCAGCCACGGATGTAACTTCGCTAAGAATAGTTGTAACGACTCAGTCTGATTATAAGGACGAGACTGAGGCCATCGTGAATTATAATAAAAAAGAAATTTATTATTTTGGAATATACCGAGCAGATTAGGAAGCTACCAGCTACCTACTTCAAAGAACATGTAATATCTCATAGGTAGCTGTTAAGAGTTCCTAAAACTAAATTCCCTCAGTATCTTAGCCACAAAAACAAAGTAGCCATGTTGTGGTTGCTAATAAGCGCAATTCCTCTCAACAAAGCCGACTCTGGCAAAAGGCCAGAAAATCTTGAGATGAAGACGATAAAACATGTATTGTATGACCATTTCTACGTGCTCCAAGACTCGGAGATTCTCAGAAGCATGCCCTTGAGGACAACGCCACGACAAATACGAATAAATATCGAATTAAACTCGCTATATCTATTTGGGTTACAATTATGTATGTATGTGTAGGTGGCTACAATGTAGATGTATAGTATCTGTGGAATGCGAGATAACGTGAGCGTCTGGCGAGCGCGGGCGCATGAGGGCGTTGCGCACTGACGCACACACGCGCAAAACGAAAGTGCGCATAACACACACTCGTGCATGAATCCGTATGCGATGCAAAACAAACTTTTCCCGTTTAAGCATCGCTCTTAGTAAATGACGTTTTCCTTGCTAGCTATCTGCAATTATGCTAGACATTTGCATTATTCAAAATCTGGGATATTGACTGCTGCAAATATGCATATGGTACGGTTGAGTTTATTCATGCAAAAATATATTTTATTTAGGTTTAATTTTCTACTAGTTCTAACAAAATGAACATTACCAAAAAACACTTCAGTTTTTGAATACGTTTTGTAATGCGCTTGATTTTATAACTAGTTACTGTTACAGGCTTTATCCTCATATGCAATATTACCAAACAAAATTTAAAGATTTTAAATATATTATATTATCTATACTAAAATTATAATTCATTTAAATGCTGAAACAAGACGCACATTCTAGTGGAACGCCTCGTTGTTCAGCCAGTAGTCAGTGCGTTTGACACCGCCCTGATCAGTTGTCGTTACCATACATTTTAGTACTGGTACCGACAGAATTTACGCTTTGTATCCACTCCAATGGAAAATTGTATACTTACTTTGCTTTGTATAAATCTCATGTAATCAAATGAAACTCGAACTTGATGCAGACAATTTTATGGTTGTATGAAGTATGCATAGCTTGCTTGTTGGACTGAGCCGACTGTCTCTAGAGAAACGTTAGGGATTAGTGTGATTGCTTAGGCTTACACCAATCGATTATGTGGTTATTGAAGCTTGGTGGCCAACGTTACACCGAGATCATAGACGCTGTACAGTGGGTTGTCCGACACACTGTGATGTGAGTATGTAAGCGGCGAGAAAAATTATCCAAGTCTTACACATAGACTTATCAAATTCTAAGCGGTTATGGTTGCCATATTGTTGATGTAAACCCTCGTAAATGGATTATTTGAAATAAAAACTTTTAGTTGAGATGTCCTGCTGGAGTGCGTTACAGGCAGCCGCAGTGCCTACGCCCAAGTAAATCGACAGATTGTTCTTGTTTTAGTCAATAGTTGCTGACAATCTGTCAATAGTATAAATTCTATACAACTGTTGTGAGACATGACATGACGCTGTATTCTATTAATTTTCTACTAAGAGAAACAACGACGTAATATTTTATTAATAGCAGAAACCAGACATGTGCTACAAGGAGTACGAAGAAATACATTTTGCACTTGTTTTATTTTTTTATGCATTGTTTTATAGCGGTCTGAAAACATCATCGCATTATTGCCTTTCTAATGATACCAGTTTGGGGTACATCTATTAGATGATTTCAAAGTCGTATAACGGCCATAAGTGCAAAGAATTTATGTGTTTTATATTTAGAATTTGTTTTTGTTTTAAGTACTAGGCTGAAGAATTTGCAACATTATTTTGCCGCCAAAATCACGTCTAAGTCTATGATTGCAATTGTCAGTTTTTTGAAACAGATATTTATTTATCAACAATAACTGCTTTATCATGGGTAAAACAATATAAAGTTATGTGCGAAAGCTGCTACACACTATCATCAGTGAGTTTAAACAAAAACAAGAAGAGAAAGAAGTGGTTTTCTAAGAAAAACAACAATGTTTATATACGATCTTGGATTTTTAAGTTAGTGTGACATTATAATCTTGATCATTGTTGACTGACCACTAGATATTTTTACGGTATGAATGATGATACTTCTTATGTTTATAGATAATCTTAAAAATATGCAAGGAATCAACGGAAAAAATTTGGAGAAAAAGTCTTTAAACTCATCATCATCTTCCTGCCCTTATCCCGTTTTATTTGAGGTCGGCGCAACACGTTTTTTTCTTCCATTCTGTCCTGTCGCTCGTCACGCTATCACTAACTCCCTTTTCATTCATATCACTTCTTACACAATCCATCCATCTTTTCTTTGGCCTCCCTCTCCCTCTCCATCCATCCACATGTAAATTCATAACTCTTTTAGCAATATGCGTTTCATCTCTCCTTTTTACATGACCATACCAAGACAAACGATTCCCTTTCAACTTTTCAGTCACCGGCGCCACTTTCAAACTTCCCCTAATATACTCATTTCTCACTTTATCCATTCTCGTCACACCACACATCCATCTTAGCATTCTCATCTCCGCTACATGCAATCTTTTTTCATCCGTCTTTTTCACAGCCCAACATTCTGATCCATACAATACAACAGGCCTTATCACGGACTTGTAGATTTTACCCTTCAACTTGAGGGGCATCCGTGGGTCACAAGTTGTTCCCGTGACCTGTCGCCATTTCATCCATCCTGCGTTGATCCGATGTGTTACGTCCCGGTCTACCTCACCATCCCCTTGGACAAGCGACCCGAGGTACCGAAAGTCGGAACGGATCGGTATGGGCGTTCCGGCGAGAGCTAAAGGCACTGGAGTGGAGAGACCGCCGAAATCGCAGAACAAGTACTCCGTTTTGGTTCTGCTCAATTTCAGGCCAACACTTTCCAGTCTGTGCCACCACACCTCCAATCTATTCTGGACCTCTAGGCCACTCTCGGCAATCAGCACAATGTCATCGGCAAACAACATACACCAGGGAGCCTCTTCCTGAATGTCCGACGTCAGAGCATCCATAATCATCAGGAAGAGGTAAGGGCTGAGGGCCGACCCTTGGTGTAAGCCGACAGCCACATTGAAGCTGTCAGTAGTGCCCACTGTAGACCGGACTTGGGTACTGCATCGACTGTACATAGCTCGGATCAACTGCACATACTTCCCAGGCACACCTTTCTCCTTAAGGGCCCACCACAGAACCTCACGAGGTACCCGGTCGTATGCCTTTTCGAGGTCAACGAATACCATGTGCAAGTTTTTATGTGCACCTCTGTATTTTTCGCACAGCTGGCGTATAGCAAAAATGGCATCCGTTGTACCCCGACCCGGCATAAAACCGAATTGGTTCTGTGAAATTTCACTCTCTTCTCTCAGACGCCTTTCAATAACTTTCTCCCAAGCTTTCATTGTATGTGACATTAGCTTTATTCCTCTATAATTGTTGCACTCAAGCACATCACCTTTGTTTTTGAAAATGGGCACCAAGGAACTGTTACACCACTCATCAGGTATGGCTTCTTCCTGCAACAACTTATTGAAGAATAAAGCTAACCACATCCATCCATCCACTCGCAATAACTTCCACACTTCAACTGGTATTCCGTCTGGATCAATGGCTTTACCATTCTTCATTCCATTTACTGCTATCCTAACTTCATCCATACTAACCATTCTCACTAATCCCACATTCACTGGTTTATTCTCTAACATATTACTCCAATTATTTTCCTCATTCATCAGTTTTTCAAAATAGTCCTTCCACCTCTTTTTGATTTTCTCATCATCCGATATAACCATTCCAGTTTCATCTCTTACACATTTTACCTGGCAAACATCTCTAGTTCTTTTTGCCCTGCAGGACTGTCCAGTGTGTTATATCATTTATCCTGGGCTTTTGATTTCGCTATTGAGAAAAAGTCTTTAAACTAAGTTCTGAAAATACATATCTTCACTGATGTCCTGAAGATTGCTACAATACGTTTATGAGCAGTCGAGATGTGATGAAAGATTTGCCTCCGTCTGGTAGGCCATCAAAGTC
Source organism: Mythimna lalbum (assembly GCA_949319445.1). Taxonomy (NCBI): domain Eukaryota; kingdom Metazoa; phylum Arthropoda; class Insecta; order Lepidoptera; family Noctuidae; genus Mythimna; species Mythimna lalbum. Next base: position 10,604,189 of record OX439364.1, read on the forward strand.
TTAATCTGTAGCGTAAAAAAGAAGAAAATACTCGTAGTAACTAAAAGCCTCGTTCAAGTTTGAGAGAGATAGCTGCTGAACTTTCCGTGTCTCACGAGTCGATCCGTATCATTTGAAACATTTACTTGAGTATAAAACATGTTCCCACTTGATTAATTCCAAAAGATTTGATTTTTTTCCTGTTTAAACGAATCGATTCCAACCCAACAATCTTGAAGCACATTATTAGTGAGACGTGCTGAAGTTGAAATCATGTTGACTATTTTATTTGACAGTCGCGGTGTTACGCTCTTGGTATTCTTGCCGGAAGACCAAATTGTAAATAAAGAATATTATATACGGCATTTGAGAGAACAGATAAAATAAATTTGGAATAATAACTAAGATTTTGTGTATTATTAACCTTTACCATACATCTACCAATAAATAAATCTACACAAATTTAAGTTCTTATACAACTATTGTACACTTGTCATATATAAAAAAAAAATACTCGAGTATCAAAACTTTTTTCTCCTACTATTTCAATAATACCATATTCACATTTTTGGGTTTCAACCTCCTTTTCTCAGGTCACGCTTTCAGTAGACGGACTCTATCTATAAATATAATTTGATAAATACCAGACATATTCTGATACCTACTTCGGCGGTATGCACAGTGATGTTTCGTTTGTTTTTGATCTGAATAAAGTTCAGTGGTTATTTTCGATTGTGGATTTGTTCAAACCCATGTACTTCTCTCTTTTCTCGATTAACCCTTCAGATACCGTCAATTAGAGACACAATAGTAAGACAATAGATGCGCGGCCACCGGTGGTCGCTTGGGGATTCATGAATTAAATTGGAACTAGCCTAATCAACCTTTCTGCTACTCTTACTTTTCGTTTCAACCATTTATCAGCTGAAAAGAGAAAGGGATACATTGTGTTGATAGGTATGAAAGTTACTGCTAAGTGTGCGGTGCGGTGTGTTACAGTTGCTGCTGTATGTCTTTGGAATGTCGAACCTATGCACGCGTGCCAGTAATGCCACACGGCAAAATAATTCGGGCACGCCGATGTGAGATGTTTAAGTACTTAATTTGAAACAACACTAATTAACAATAACTTTCTCTTATATTTACTTAATTAAAAAAACAATAACTATTAACACTAATAGGGTTGCAAATTAAGAAGTACTTGATTCCAGTTTTTTTTATTAAATCACTAAGTCAAGATTCGTTGGTGGCACATCATGATCAACTTTTTTATTGGCATTTAAAGGTTCGCCATCCCTGCCCTATAGGCTGTTGCCTAAGTGGCTAGATGGATTATAACATTTCGACGGGTGCAAAGTAAAAAAAGTTATCTGCAATTTGGTGATTTTCTATCATTTTTATTGAATTAGTAACAATAAGCAGTTATTTAGTAGGTAATTTTTTTTTCAAAAATATTATTAAAAATAAAACTATTATTTTTTCGTTTTTGACACTTTCTCATGTCTTAGAATATTAAATATTTGTTAAGTTACTGCAACTATCAGAAAATCGCAAAGTTGCAGATAACTTTTTTTACTTTGCACCCGTCGATTTGAGGTATCATTAGATTGCATTTGGTACTAATAGCCGATATTACCTTAATATAGACCTCGAGGTCACAGATCCTGGTGCCAGCGACTTTGCCCGCCTTGTAGAAGATTATCCCTAGGGACCCTGTAAAGTAACCTATGTACTATTCTAGGACATGGTTTACCCTTGTGCTAAATATTATACAAAACTCTTCAGTAGTGTCAGCGTGAAGAAGTCAAGTAACAAACTTTAACTCGCCTTTCGACTTCATAAATATTAGTGTGATTAGGTCAATAAATGTTTAGTTTTTATTTTTATTTTACTGTAAATTAGTTAGTACCACGCAGTCTGTCTTAATGCAAGATATTTCCATATTTACTTACAGCCAGAATCATGCTTTACACCTAAGAAAATAAATTCATCATATCCATTTGGCGGCACAAATAACGGTCGAAATGAAACCAGCAGGGCAAGCAAGGTCGACGCTATTCCTGGAGGGTTCGCGACTAATTGCGTTGGGAGGGCGCGTCCTCTGAGGGCGTCCGTTGCCTAGCAACCGGTGTTACCATGCCTATGATTTGGGGTAGGGCTTTTATGCCGACCCTACGTGGGTGTCGACTTTTTATTCATTCCTTTTAATGTTTTATGAAAGTACGTCTTCTACTGAAATATATCTAAATAAAATAAAATAGAATGGTAAGTACTAAGAGCCGAACCTCATAACTTCTCCCGCTCTGGAAACAGGGAGTGTCGGAACACTTGACTGAAAACCACTTTCTTTTAGTCATTCTTTGCGTTTCAGTGCCACAGTTATTGTTTCAAGATTCGAAGCAGAGGTACCAAACCCCTATGAATAGAACCAGTATTTCATGATTAATAATTGACACCTCGTCGCGAATTGCAATGGCCTAAATGAAAAGCACTAAATCGATTGCGCACATAGGTAGGCCATTGCAAACACAACTTGGCGAAATGAGGTATTACGGTTCTATCGTTTTTTTTAATTACATACAAATTTAATGATACACTGGAGTGGTAGTGCTGCAGTGCTGACATTATTTAAATAACGTGAAAGTACCCTTAAAATTTAGTTTCTATTCACCTCTACATTTCTATTTCATTCTGTTTGTAGTTAGGTATCTACATTTGAAAAGAACACACAGTGTAGAAAACACGTAAAAAATCGTGTTGTACGATCGCACAAAATATGTACAGTTCAGCAAAAATGGCACTCAACTATGTTATAGTTCGTGACGCTGTTTTTCAACTGAACCTCGCTGAGAATAAGAACGCATGTCAGCTAACAAGACTATAGTTACTTACATCAAAACTGCGTAGAATTTCATGATTTACTTACTAACTTCATTGTAGCTATCCCTTCCCTAGTTGAGAGACTGAACATAAATAGTTTTCACACCAGCCAAACCAATTTAGTTACGCAAACCAAGCCTTATTTTTACAAGCCACGATCCCTTACATGTGCGGCTTGAGAACTAGGTACGTATACCAATAAGGTGTGAAACTTGGCGAGGTTGCGGGGGTACAAGATCAGCTGATTCTGTGGCACGGAGTTGCCTCAAGGTCCCGGGAAGACGCACCCCGGGAGAATCTAATTTAGCACCCCCTTTCCCCCCTACTTCCTCTCGCCCGTCTCGCTTCAAACCGGTCGAGTTCGCCGACAAACTTCTATCAACATAGAAATCAATGTTTGTAGGCAGTAGGCACTATATTTTGCTGATGGCAAGCTATTTCGAACTATGAAATGCGCTACTATTAAATATTTACCCGTTTTGAAATTAGGTACCTATACTAAAATTAAAAAAAAAACATACAGTGCTAAATCTTCCCCCCCCCCCCCTCCCTACTATAAAAATGATTAAGATAAAATACATTTAAAAAAAAAGAACGAAGCTCATGCCCGGCCCAGACTGCACAATGGCGAAAACTTGACGAAATCGGAAAAAAATTCGATGACATAATTAAAAAAAAAAAACGAAAATTTTATCAGTATTTTTTGTCTCCTCTGCCAGGTACTTTATATTAGAAGCCAAGATAATACCTACTATCACACACGTAAGAACTTTCTAAACAAAGCTCTAAACTTCGCATAAATCTACTAACATCCGTTTTATCATTTATGTAACTGAGTCAGCCCAGTCTCGCCACTTTGTTGTTATTTTCCACTGAAGATATTTTAGCTTGAACTGTGCCAAGAGCAATTGGGGTCGTATAAACTGATCAGTATACGGTAGGAGCGGCCACCAGTCACCAGTCACCACTCGTCCAACCGAGACGAACACCACAATACCTCTTGATAACAGATAACTCCGCGATTGTTGCTTTGATAAAAATACGCACGAGACAACGTTGCCGCTCCGCAACTACCCACCCGTGCGACGTTGCCGCGTCTCCACGCCGGCGGCCATTTGCAATTCAGATGAGAGCTAGTCAGTTGTTAACTTGTTACGCCACACACTCTCAAAATAAAAACAATGTTTTAGTAATAAATTATGGCGGATCTAATGTGTGTTGCTAATATAATCAGTCGCACGTCATTGCACTTGTGTTTGACTTATGAAATAATTAATTACGTCGCAATCTTTTCGCACGATACATTGCTACTGCTCATTAAACATTTAGTTGACATTGTATGAATAATACCTAATTAAAGTTCTCAAATGTGTATAGAAATAAAATTATTTAACATTAGACCTTACTTTGTACCTCCTATAACCCCGTCATTAATGGAAATAAAGCTATTAATATCAACATAAAGTAATCAGAAATCACCTGGCTTGAGTACAAGAACCTCGTTTAAATATGTGCAAACGAAGTCTTACATTCTCACGAGAGACAATGCCGACGAGCAGGAATTAAGATAGGTACAATATAACAAAGGAATTACCTAATTAGTTATTCTTCTGTACTCATCAAGTATTTTATTATTTTTACTGACATGTCAGTCAATGTGCTAAATTCTTAAGTTTATAATCAACTATCACTTTGAGGGCGCGGTGTGGTTGTGCAAGGCCAAGTTCTTGATCTACAGAAACTATACAGCTGTTTTGATATACTTACTGTACAAAGCTATTACATATTTGATCACATCATTTTGGAGCTATTTATCAGTCTATTTTAAGTACTTACTGTGCAAATTTTGGGCCACTGAAGTTTTGGGTTTTTCTTCTCAAGAATCACACGTGGAAATGACGGTTTTCATAATAAAATATAGTTTGTAGTGTATAGGCACGTTGCATGTCTACACGTTACTTGTTTAGTTGCTCCGTGTCATTCTAGTCGCGACCGTCAGATCAGGTTTCTGCTGGCCCAACGGACGTATAGACTTTCACGAAGCCATGCGAAATTCACACGTATATATGCAATATTTTCATGAATATATATTAAGTCTGAACAGCGTCGGAGCAGTGGTGGCCCAGTGGTAATGGCCCTGACTTACGAGTTATAGGTCTTTGGTTCAAACCTAGGCAAGCGTTTTACTTTGTGTAATTTATTATTTCAACACTACAGTCCTCAAAAACGGTAAAGGAAAACATTGTGAGGAAACCGACCAGTCCTAAAACAAAAAATTTAAAGCCATGGCACCCACGCTGGGCCCACGAGTTGTATTCCCTCTCCTGGAGAGGTCTGAGTCTCAGCAGTGGAACATTATAAAACTGATTATGCTACATTTGATTGCAGAATTCGTTAGTTTACAATAAATCTCATAAAAATATGCACTCTTATGTAGTTAAGACTTGCTAATAGAGTCTATATGGGTTTTATTATCGTTGGTCGAATTGATATGTATTTACAAAATATGTATTAAGAATTCTATGCATAGCAATTAAAATCTTACGAAGTTTACAATTATCCGAAAGTATAGCATTTCTATGTGAGAGACTCCGACTGTAAACATTATAATACATTTTAACCTATTATCGCTATTAGTAGCGATGCAATTTGAAATTCAAAACATAAAACCCGAAGCAGAATAAAAGTAGTAGCAGAAAACAGGCAGTAAAAAATAAAAAGAGCAAAAAAGTATGTTGCGAAAGCTTTATGTTCCGAACGAATACTTTCATTTCTTTCCTTTGGCAAAGAATGCCAATTTAAAAAAGGCAGACTCGGTAAAAATGAATGAAACGGAAATATTGTAACAGGCCATGGCATAGTAAGCCGCATGGTGGATGTGTGCCAGGAATAAGTGCTTTAGTTATTTGTTATAAACACGGAGCCTCTGCCAACACTCGATCTGAACTGATCTTTATATATTCTGGCATAGCCGCAGTAACTGAAATAAACACTAACATATACATACATACCTATCTACATAGTATTACTGATAGTCATTGCACGTGTGATGACGAAGAATACATATCAAATTAATCAGCCCATAGGCTGATGGTTTGGCAAATTCATCTTTATCTAGGAACCCGCCCAGATTGGGACCTTTATCAGCCGAGTCAATATCTATTGAAACCATATTGAAACAGAAATTAGGAAGTAAGGTTTCTAAATGTGCCCCCCGTCTAAATTCGTTAAAACCGAATGATTTTTGTGCGAATAGGCGCTAATCGATTATCAAAACATATCTATTGCTAGTCTGCAAGTATGTAATAAACTTTTAATTTGTGTAGCATGTCTGCAACACCAGCAGTTTGGCTATTAGTCCGAAATCAACTTAAAAATACCGCAATATGTGAATAAATTTTACCCCGAGCGCAAGCGTGGCAAGGGATATTTAGATTTGCGTCATAAATTGCTACCAGTGGGTACTTCAGCTTTATTAAGATTTTATGCTCGCTCTCGCATAGTTGTGTCGTGTATCAGTACAAGTACCTAATGAAATATGTATGCCCGTATGCCGTGACGCCGTAAAAACACTGAAGGTATGATGTCCTTCTTGGCAATTCGAACAATATGGTTCTATGTCGAAAAAAAACCGTTTTGGCTTGATAAAATCCTTAGAGCAGAAATAAAGTTTTTATGTAGTACCTACATGGTGAAATGATTTTGCGACGATATGGAACGCCCGAGACTGGTCGGAAGGGTTGGGGGAGTCGATATTGGAATGGACATAAACCCTTCCGCTGACACAAATAGGAATAATCCAGCTAAAAACCGTTTTAGAACGGCTAGCGTCCTATGTAAGGACGAAAGGATTTAGAGCGGAGATAAAGCGGGACGAAGGGGTACGGAAATCGTGCAATCACTGAAATTCCGAGCCATTAACGCTGCGATTGGTCTCGATTTTCGAATTAGGTACCAGCCAGCAAAGCTTTAGCTAGAAAATCTTTGAAATTAAAAAGTTTCCAAGCTCCTATTATTGATTTTACTTTGAGACCACTGTGCACTTTTATTATTATGAGACACTGACGTCGGCCTAAGAAGAGTTACTAATAATATTTATTAATAAAGAAATCACTTGAGTTTTGGTAAATCGCCAAACGCTTATATGCATTTCTTATAAGAGTTCCGAAGTTTTGACTGCAGTCAGCATAATTTATTGGTGGCGATATAACGAAAGTAATTTAATTTTAAGACACGACACAATCGCGTGTTGTTGTAAGTATTTTAAAAGTTTGTTTACTCTTATTGATGATCTGTTATGAACTTGACTATGCTCTTGAACCTTTGAACGAATGCCCATGACAAAGTTAGTTTAATTTTTTTCCAAATATTACGCACAACTAAAACGCACTTGATTACATTAACATAACGCGTTCTGACATTCGCATGTAAGTTTTGTGAATTCATTAAAAGTTTGATGTTGCTACACACTAATTGAATGAATGGTATTTTACGGATTATACCGCGCTGAACGGCAACGGCGCGTGGCGCCCGCCCGCACCGTGCGAGCTGGCAACGTGGCGCCTCGCTCGTATCCGTCAGAGCGGCAACGCGTTCCGCAGAACGGCAACGTCTCGCACTGATTCAGCAGTTAACATTCAACGGAGATAGCATCGATTTATATAGAAGTTGTTGTTTTAATTTCAAGAGAATTGAAGGTTATAGATATTGATAGTTGAGTAATCGAAGTTATTATTTAGTGAGAGTGCAATTTTCACAGATTTCAAGTAAGGAGCCAACTGCCGAACATCTTGTTTTATTTTCTCTAGTATTAATCTTACGAATGGATGCTGGCCCTTGGCGTCCTGCTAACTCTCCAAGTCAAAAACTAATTAGAATGTTAAAAAAAATCAACAGAAAAGCAACAGATGGATCAAAATAATAGGTTGAATCAAAATTCTTACGGTAAATTGTAGTTTGAGTCTTTTGAAAAAAATGAAAAAATAGTAGGTAGGTATTTTTAGTAGAATAATATTATTTTTACACGTTTATTGTATAGATATGGGTATTAAAAGAGACTGACCTTTCGAATTTGTTTAGGTAGAGTACTTACCTACTTACCTAGGTACCTATATTTCTTCTCAGGGTATCTTCTCAGATAGAAAACACCGTAATTTCTATTGAGAAAAGAGAAAAAGAGCGTGGAAAAGATTATTTTTGAGAAAAAAAATGCATCGTCCTTTTAGTTACACTTTTTTTTTATTGCGGAGAGAAATTTGTGATTGTCTTGTCCCCATGGATTTTAGATGACTGATTTATCAATAACCTGTTTGCGTATCGCTGATTAAGTTATTACAAATCGTCATTCCTTTTTAAAACCTATTGTTCTCAGCGTGAGTCACATCTTACTTGCAACATTATGTATTTCCTTCGACTGATGTTTTGACTATTCGACATGCTTTACTACCTGTTATAATTTTCTAGAACGGATTGTGTTTCAAAATAGCATAGGCTACGTTTTTAATACCTACAGACAAGTTCTTCCGCTATAGGTACATAAAAAATATTTGATCAAATAACACTAACCATTAAAGAATTGACGTAACAGTACATACTTACTTGAAACCTAACGAAAAAATTACTTTTTATTTTGTCTACTTTATCGATTATTTTGATTACTTTTTCGCCCACCAGGCACTTGGCAACGCGGTCAATGGTCATAGAGTGGCAGCGATTTTTTTTTGTTTTTATGGTTTTTTGTTCTTGTCTATTTCGTGCAATAAGCAGTTAGAACTTTAGAACTCTAGAAAACGTTTGGAATAAAATTGAAAAGTCAAATGCAGCTAAGCGCATTTTCAATAAGATGCAATCAAAGTTTTTACCAACAAATACATTTTCAATTTTCTGCTTTCTTTGTCACTTTAATCCTTTCAACAAAGTCGTCGTCCAGTTCCATACTGGCAATTTGCACGATCGCTATTTATAAGATAGCTGTACCGTATTTTAAACTGGATTTCTTTGTTCGTTAACCAGAATATGGTGCAAAATTGCGAATTTTACAACCAGTACCGTGAAGCTTATTCCATTTGCATGTCCCTTGGTAATTGCATTAGCATCTTATCGACCTAGCTGTTACTTCAGATAAAGAGGACCTAACTAGAATATCATCTACGTAGGCAGACATTCTTACCCACCAAGGTCAATGTCGTTTGCCGAGTAAACATGTTCGCCGGTTCAAAGATAACATTTTTGGGCGTAGCACAAGTCATAAAATTGATTAATGACGTCTTCAATTCTGATTGAAACTGATAGCAAAAAAATACGCATTTGTCATACTTACAAAAAATAATACCTATTACGGGGATTTCCGATCATAAACTAAGTGCATTATATGAAAAAGTCAAGTGGTTTGTCTGCATTTAGTTAATTAAATAAATAAGTACTTAAGCTAATTGAATAACGTTTTCTAAGACAAGAAATAGCTAACTGCTAATATCGTTAAGTGCTTGGAGATCAATAAAATATCACATCTCACCAGTACTCACCACTGACCACAGTGCACACAGCCTAGATTTTTATTTTTATATAAAATGGCGTTTTTTTGCAATATCTTTTAGAAAGCAACTTTCTATTTAGAGAGCATGAAAGGCTGAAGCTGCACAAGTCCTTGAATGCTTTTTAAAAGGCTGTGGACTTACGTAATCCAATTACTACACGTTCATGAATCCAATTACTGGCGCTGATGAGAACTGGCGCCCGACCGCGATGACCTGTGCTGTGCGACGACACACGACCAAGATTATAGGGAAATGATCAGAGATCAGAGGATGCTATCACCTTGCTGAATAGTCTATGTATATGGTAGAGTAATTAATCACCATTTGAAACTGGAATTCTGCTTAGAAGGATTTGAATGGCTTCGCATTTGCTCATATTTTTAATATTTTGATTTGATTAGATTGCATTCTGTGAAAAAAGTGCACTGATGAACTGACAGGTTCGCTCATCAGTGATAGTCTTGAAGCTTTTCTATATGCTAGACCGCCTTTCAACGACTGTCAAACAAAGCTAGGAAGAAGTCTGAAATATTGTCATATGTCCATGAAAAGCTAAGAAACGCAGGTACCACTTACCTACTAACGCTGTGAACGTTTCATGGCAAGTGGCCGTCCTACGCTTGTATATGCGAGGGAGCATAAAGATGCAGATCTGCGCGGCACCGACAATGCACCGGATGTGCATTGTGGCCGCAACTGATGCTAACACAAAAACATCGCACACATGCACAATATGCACATGCATTTTGTTCAACTAGTGTTTTATTTTACAACGTCTGCAGTACATGTAATTGCAGACGAACCATTAAAAACTTGACGTTAGGTATGTGCAAAGAAATCAATGATTGGAATGAAGATTTAAATTAAAAAAAAGTTTTGATTTGCATTCAAAAATAAAAGTTGATTCAGATGTAATTTATCGCCATCTTACTTCGCGCTATCAACGATGTCTGTGGAACTAAAACTCAAAGTAAGTAAGTACAAAACTTCAAACAGCAGAAATCCTTGAGCTGTTAACATCTGCATATGGGTTCTAGGAACTGACGTATCCGGTTGTTCAATTGTATGGGCTCTGTATACAACTACACGTTTGCGTCGGTTAAGCATATTTCTCGGGATTCCGATACAAGTTATGCATTAAATACAGAAAAAGCCACAGGATGGATGTACTAAAATGTCGTGAATGATGGCTTAGGTTTCGAGTTTATTTTCTCTGCCTCTCCTAATGCTATATCTTTTACAAACAACAATTTTGTTATGAACTGTTTACCTAGCACTTTTTCAACGATCAAGTTTTGCCTAATGACTGTACCATGCTGTTTTTGCCTTAAGCAATTTATTTAGCCCCAGGATGTAATTTACTATGTGATTTTGCGAAGACATTAATTTTAGATAATATCTTCTCGTTTCATGTCGGAGCGACGTAAATACGTTGGTCAACTAGCCTATAAAAGAAGGTAGACACAAACATCTCATCTTTTGATAAGATACTGTAATTAAAAGAATTTCGCAACTGAGTCACCCAAGGGAGTTTAGAAATTCTTAATGTTATCAGAATAAACGAAATTATTCACTTATATAAATAAGCCTTTTTACTGATGATCATAGAAATGTATACATAGCATCTAAAATAGCGTTTATATAAAAAAGTAAAAACCTGTACTTATTTCTGACAATAACTAAATCATAACCAGCATGTCGTCAACATAAACCCTAAGTCTTGATCGATGCATATCTGCGTAGCAATGAGAAATTGTATTTTATTCCACTGGCTCCAGAATTTTACTTGTGTCTTTATTGCTTACGGAAATTATTCTTTCAAATGACACCACTACAGGAAATAACGAATCACCTATCAGACTCTACAACTTTTAAATTTTGATTGATGCCAGCTGGTACTCTATCGCCGAAGAATACTGCAGAGCTTCAAATAAGACCAAGAAAACAAAATGGAAGCACCAATATCTCTTTAATTCCGGTTTTAAATCCAATCTGTCATTTTTGTCGGCACTCAAATGATCGAAATGAAATGTAGATATCTTTCTCCGTGAGATGGAGGCGGTGCGAGCCGGGGGCGATGACGGGTGGAGCTTGGATGTTGTATCTCACCGCTGTGAGGGTTCGACCCGCAGCCATAATATCCCGTCAGACTTGTTTCAAAGAAAGTTGGGCCTAATAAGAAACCTCGAGAACAACTTTTGTTGCCAATATTGACGCGGAGGAGTAAAGAAGTATTAAATATCAAGTATATTGGCGTAAGCCCATAAGTTTTGATCATTTTAACTAGTAGACAAGATCGATCATTGTGGCGACACTTGGGGGAGGCATATTTCCAACAGTAGACGTCTGTCGGGTGAAATGATGATGATGATGAACTAGTAGACTTAGTTAGGTACTGCAATAAGATGAAAAAGAATAAGGGGAATTATGTTTCCAAATAAGTAATATGAATGAAAAAAAAATTTTTCAACCATTTTAAAAGAAATATTTTTTGTTAATATTTACAAAAATAGAATACTAACTGTGAAAACAATATCAAAACTAGCAGAAAAGCAAACGAGATATAACAATTTCAAACAAATATTATATTTTTGTTCCTCTCGCCAAAATTATTGCAGCTTTGAAGCTTTATAAATTCGTTGTTGATGAAAATATTTAAAAAAATCTTTTATACGTTTACTAGACCTAAAAATTATTTAATTGAGCAAAATAAATGAATTGCATATTAGCACGGAAATTCCCAATGGTCAGGGTCGCGGGAATCCGATATGTCCAACAGTGAACGTCTTTCGGCTGATATGATGATGAAAAAATTCCCTATTACTGTAGTGGAGGTCGGTACAGTAACACATATACAGTATCACTGCATCCAAGTAGAGTTGAAGCTTCGCGTATTGAAATTATAATTTTCATGGAGTTAATAGTGGATTTTTTATTGTTACAGCTTTCTGTTTTGCTCTTTGCGGATCTCGTGCCGATCAAAATGCGGTAACCACGGATATTGAGGTAACTTAGAATTTGGAGGAGATTGGCGTAGGAATGTGAGGAAATGACACAAGAAAGGGAAGATCTAGGCTGTACAGTACCTATGTGGGCGAAGTTGGAAATTGAGAGACTAAGTCCTTTTACAAGCCTAGCACCAATCCTAGTAAAAAAGGGAATTCAAGCCTGCCTGGCTTGAATTGAATATGAATTTGTCTAATTTGAAAATTTCTGGTTGTATTGCTATATAGCATTGTTCTAAAATACGGTAAGGTTATGATTATGTTATGATATTTATTATTTAACAATTTACCAATGTACACACAATAATAAAAGAAAATAAGAAGGAAACAGAAGAATAGTACAAAGGTGATGCTTATTTCTAAAGAAATCTCTACCAGCATACTTGCGAAAGGAGTGTTGGAGTTGGTTGGAGGTGTCAGCTTATGTACCTACCTGCGAAAGGAGTGTTGGAGTTGGTTGTAATTGGAAGTGTATGCAGGTAGGCACCCACACCTCTCCCTAGCCTCGGTCTTAAAATAAACACCAGTAACAAGTTTAGAAGGGTTAGTATATCTACTGCGAAACTACCTAGTCCCAATTTTGAATACTTATTCTACAAGCGTTTCAATCTAAATTACTTGTGCTGATGCCGTAAACAAGAAAAGGAAAAGTAAAGGTCATGAATATTGATGCCTTTGCTATTAAAAATAACTTTGATATCAAAAATTGCAAGCAATTAAAGCTATAATATGAAATCCAACATTTTGGCGAGTGAAAAAGTGCGCCTGTTGCCGCCTTGGAAGTGGGTCGAGGCGGCAACGTCGCATTATCGCATAGCGGTACCGGCCGCGGAACGGCAACGCCTCGTGGTGCAGCACTGCCACATTTGTATCGTCGATAAATTCGGGCTCGATACATTCAAGTAAAAGGGAGTCATTCATAACATTTTTGGTAGGTAAATCCTACTGAAGAGTCTGTGCTACTTAATCATTTTTTTTCACCTACTGATAGTAATGATATTTTTAAATAAGTTTTAAATACAATACATTGGCCTATACGACCTGTACGTGCACATGTTTAAATTAGTTACATTCAAATACGCCTATCTACTACGCATGTAGGTACTAGTATAATTTATGCGTGAGCAATATAGTTAAATAGGACGGGCTGCGACTCTAAATTACTTCAGCGATTCACGTCACCACAAATCATAGCAATGAACGCCTATTACTGCATCTGCAAGTAACAAAAACGATCAAATAAACATTCATCGAGCCAAACAGCACATAATTATCTAGAATCGTAATCATTTGATGTAATATGGTAACTTGCACTTAAAAAGCAATTTAGACTTCTGATGTTAGTCGTTATAGCACCTACCGAGGATGGTAAATCTTTAGACTTTAGACGCATATGCGGATTGTTCGAAAGAGTTATGTGGCCCTTGCAGAGGGCAACTGATAGAACACCATGGATTTTAGTCAATAATCAAATGAGTCTAATAATCTCTCTAACTTCATCCAGAGCAGTCATTTCATCAATTTCTACGCAAAAAAAGACCGTGACATTGTGTCTTAATATTTTTAAGATACATCACTTTTACATCAGAATAATTTAACATTCCAGGAGGTAGAGAAACTGCAAAGTATTGTTGGAACTGTGGGTCTCTAAAAATAAAAGGTGTATGATCATCATGATGAAAGGCACCAATGCGAGTGTCAACGATAACGGCATCTAAGACTTTGATGACACTAAATGATATTGATGGAAGATTAAGGATTTAGAGGAGGCTGTCAGTGATCATAGAAATCTCACAAATCCCAGGTTAGCTATTCAGGGTGCTACGTTATTTCCAGTAAATCGTAGGACTGTACATGCATCCTTGGTTAGACCATGATATTATAGGTACAGAAACAAGTTTATAGTACCTGCTTTGGTAGGTACTGGTTTGCATGAGACTGCTTGTAAGTACACTAAAGCATACAACATCGAAGTAGTGAAACAGAGCTTAGTAAAACTAACTTTGTCCGAAGTCTGAGGTCGAAGCACCTCAAACTAAGACTTGGTAGTTAAAGATGATGCTGCAGTTTTAATACAAGATGGTAGATTCCTCAACCCATTAGTCTTAAAGAAGATAAGTTTTATGAGATTTGATAAAACAATAATTAAGTCGGATTCAAGGAGTTTCCCCATTAGACCGTACAGTGATGGCAAAAAAAAAATGAGATTAGGCCCACTAAACCGTGTGCCATGCACGTAGGCATCAAGCATAGAAATATAAAGCAACGGCAGCTGTAAAATATGCAATGCATGTGGCAAACAGTGCACGCAGGTGACGAAACGGTAAGTATACGGGTTATGACCGCGTATGACGACTTTTATACAATAGTATGATTGGTATGCTGTTGACAGTTTCTGGTGAGTATAGTCCGTGCCATATTATTATTATTATTTATTTAGTTAATTCATTTGCTTACAATATGCATTACAAAAATTCTACCAAACTGTGAAACAGTTTGTCGGCAGTAGTTTCTTTCGAGGCTTAAACGTTCTTAGCACGGTCATGGTATGATAATGATACGGTGTACTGGACTAACTCCTTCAGTGCTATTGATGTGGAAGTTTAATAGTTCAATAGCGGCCATTAAGTTCTTGTAAGACTCCTTGTAACAACCAAGCAAAGCCTATGAGAGGAACAAATAACAACATATTTAGTGGCAATTCTTAGAATAAAGCTTACGTAAACATTTTATTTTTGCCTTACTCTTTCATGTGTTAAAAGAGAAACATGTATAAGAATAGAAACAAGGAATGTCTGCAGCCTGTCCGTCCGCGCGAGTAAGAGTCGACCGAATCGATACTCGTTTGTAGGTGAGAAGTGTTCCGGTTCGACGACTAGGCTAAATGTCCGGTAGATAAAAATATAGTATCACATTTATACATAGGTACTTGGTGTTTTTATATCTCCTAAGTCACTACATACTCGTAGTAGAAAATAAAAAAATAAAAAATAACAATCCCTAACTTATTTTTTGTCAAAATTGAAATATTTAGGTACTATTTCTACTCAAAATCCAGACGCCAATTAAAATCATGCAAAAACAAATAATTTATAAGCTCAGAAAACACCTTCCATTGTGTAAAATTTAGCGCGTCGAAAGTTTAGCGTGAAAACATGAAAAGTGCATCAAATAAAAAAATAAAAACAGTTCAGCGGTCCGCGGGCCGTGCACGATTTGGCAACGTCGCACGACCCGGCTGCGGCCGCACGCTGGCGCTGGCTAGCTGCAAACACAAGACGTGTTGCGGTCGCTTCGTGAGTCGTGCCGAGTACCCGAACGGCGAACCACAGGGTTATTTTAAATGTTTTTATAAATACCTGCAACATGGGCTTATTATGAATAGCTCACATACCTGGTTTTTAGGCAAGTGGGTTGGTAGGAATACTTGGTTTGAAATAGGTACTCGGTTTGAAAGCTTTCGGAAAATGATTTGTTTTCAGTCAAAGACCCGTTAGAGTTAGTCAACAAAAATATTCATTCATCAAAAAACGATACAACAAAAGTTAGTTTATTGTTTTCAAATAATTGTTCTTCAATAGGTACTAATTTAATCATGGGTATTTATCGTTTACCAACACACGCAAGCATATTTATTTTTCACGGACATCTGTCGTCTGAGGTAAGTGAGGTATGAAACAATAATATAGGTAATTTATCAATAACTATAAACGAAAATAACATAAGTTCTTATCGTGTTAAAATGAATCGATTCGACAAAGTTTACGACACGGCGACACGCCAGTCGCAGTGGGCGGGCATTCTGTCCGCGGAGTCGCAACGCGGCCAATCCCGAGAGTCGAGCGTGCGCACAAACGCGCGACAATGCGTCAGTCGCATCGCGCCCCGCTGCGGAGGTGGCGCGTTTTTTTCGTCGCAATCGTACTATCGTATTTACAACGAAGACTGAAGTGATTTGTAAATATGGCAATCTTTAATCCTGTTCAATTGATAGACGAAATAAAAAAACGACCTGGGTTGTATAGACCTGACCATCCTGCCGACCGTGAGGAAAAACTGGCGTTGTGGAAAGAAATAGGATCGGTTATTTACAATGGTTGGGAAAACTTCAACAAGGCGACAGCATATGACAGAGGTTAGTATAGGAAAATAAACGAACCTAACCTCTGTTATGTCAAAGTCAAGATCGAGAATAACCTTGGAGCGCGGATGATTAAAATTATTTTTTATTTCGATGTGGGTAACTTGTGTTTTTAAAATAGTAATGTGGGTTATTCTTATTATAGTTCTCAAAAATAAACAAGAATATCCAAAAGTCGATATCTTTTGTAAAAAAATCGAAATACGCAGCGAGTATTGAGGTTTGGTATAGTCAGTAAACTTAGCAATCGTTCAATGTCTTGCAAGTGGCGAGGCAGTGCGATTAATGATAACCACATTCCGTTGTCCGTTTCCCGCCCTTTTGCCCTTGTTGCTAGTGTTACATTGTTTTTACGATTTAATAACAAAACACAATAAGGAAATAATGTAACATAGGTACATCGTAATAACAACACGTGTTATCATATTGTGCCTTTCGATGAGAACGAAACGCAATTGCTGTTTATCAGCTTACACCGGCAATGAAAAAAAAAGAACGTCATTCGTACAACTCCCATGTACACAACGATGAGCTTTCTACTGCTATTTTACATATGGTATTTCATAAACATACTTTACATTTATCTATCATTAATTTATTAATTATTTGCCATAAAGAAATTGTTGTTAGATTACGATGTTCAGGTATTTGACCGCATTAAAATAGTCTGGCGTACATTATAATAATGGGTGGCTACAACAAACACATGTAATTTGCATGCTGTGACGCGTGTGCAGAACGGCTGAAGTTCGTTAATATGAACGCAGTATGTTACGCCATTTAGTATGAATCACAATGTTCATTACGGCCAGATGATGGCGGAAACTTCTAGTTATAAATCATAAATCATAAATCATAATCCTTTATTTGTTAGAACATGGTAGGTATGTACATTACATGGTCTTAGGTTTAAACACTCAGTCTCGTCACGTTCTGCCACATGGACGTACAAATATAAAAAGTTATTTATTTAGTTACATTAAATAGTGATAGTTAATATAATTGAAATTAGAGATGTCAAATATAATCATAAGAATAATCATTGAATTAATATGTCAAAGTGTCATTTAAGTAGTCATTTAAATTATAGTAACATTTGTCAAACAAAAATTCTTTAATTTTTTTCTTAAACCCGGTCAAGTCCAACTCTCTAATGGGTTTTGGAATTTTATTATAAATTTGCGGGGCTCTGCAAAATATGCTTTTTCGCATAAGAGCGGTTTTGGCTCTGCGTCCTCGTAGAATGTCATATCGCCTATTACGTTGGACTGTATCAGAAAGGTAAGGAAATAAATGTGGATTGGATCTTACAAATAAGGCAGTCTCATATATATACAAAGCTGGCAGTGTCAGAATTTTATGTTTCCTGAAATATGGCACACAACTGTCCGTCACTTGAAGTCCAAACATAGATCTTATACAACGCTTTTGCGCTTTAAAAGCAGCTTCTCTATTAGTAGAGTTGCCCCAGAATATAATGCCATATCTTAGTATAGATGCAACAATACCATGATAAGCTGTGAGCAGTGTATCTGTGTTAACTATTGGTGCAAGTTTATATAAGGCAAAAGATGAGCTACTAATCTTCTTGCATAATGTTTCTATATGATCCTTCCAGTTAAGCTGACTGTCGATTATAAGGCCTAAGAATTTTGCACTATCCACGTCATTGATATTATTATCTTGGAACTTTACATTCATTTTAACACTGGGTTTTTTATGGCCAAAGTGCATAATTTGAGTTTTATCCAGATTGATTTTCAAATTATTATTACTAAGCCAAGAGATAATAGAGATTAAAGCGTTATTAACATCTGCTTCATATAGGTCAGGATTATTACAAGCTACTGTTACTGTACTATCGTCAGCAAATAGTGTAATGGGATAGTCTATGGCTTTAGGCAGGTCATTAATATAAATTAAAAAAAGCAGGGGGCCTAGAACACTGCCCTGTGGTACGCCAAAATGTACAGTACGTGTTTTAGATAGGTACGTAACTTGTTCTTTAGTTTTCAAATTTAAGTCTGTTATAGCAGTTATTTGCTTTCTATTTGAGAGATACGTGCTTAATAAATCTAAAATATTACCTCGTATACCGTAGGAGTCAAGTTTGTTTCTTAAAATGTCATGGTCAACACAGTCAAAAGCTTGAGTCATGTCACAGTACATAGCACAAACAGGAGTCTTATTGTCAATATTGGTCATAATTGTATTTAAGAAGTCATATATTGCCATATTTATTGTTTTGTTTTTCCGAAACCCTTTTTGCTCATTACAGAGAATCATATGTTTTTCTAAATACGTATACAGTTCATTATATATATACTTTTCATAAATTTTGGAGAAAAT
This sequence comes from Mythimna lalbum, assembly GCA_949319445.1. Lineage (NCBI taxonomy): Eukaryota > Metazoa > Arthropoda > Insecta > Lepidoptera > Noctuidae > Mythimna > Mythimna lalbum. The sequence continues at coordinate 10,623,079 of OX439364.1, forward strand.
TGGCAAAAGCGCAATAGGTCTGTAGTTTTCTATTAGGTCTTTATCCCCTTTTTTGAAAATAGGCTTTACAATGGAGACCTTAAGACGGTCCGGAAAAACACCGCGACTTATACTTAAATTAAGGATATGGCTCAAGTGGTTGGAGATTAGATCGGCAACATGTTTTATGATCTTAGTTGAAATATCGTCATAACCAACACTATGGGTGTTTTTAAGACTTTTTATAATGTTAAATATTTGTATTGGTTGACATGGAGCCATAAACATAGATTTTTGTTTGTTTAAAATGTGCGCAGTCGATTTTATACCTGCCCCTGGTATCGGTACAATTTTGTCAATGAAATAGGCGTTAAACTTGTCAGCAATCAATTGAGGATTTTTAATTAATTTGTTGTCAGTTTTAATTGTATTGATTAAGTCATTAGGTAAATTAAATTTAGGGGTCTTTATTACTTTCCATGTCATTTTGCTTTTGTTGTCAGAGTTTTTGATATTGTAGTCATTTTGAGATCGTTTCGTCAGTTTAATAATTTTTTTAAATAATTTAGTGTAATTAGAATATTTCAATTTATTTGAATGTGTTGGTTTGAGTCTATATGTCCATAACAATTGTCTTTTTTTTAAGCTACATAGTTTAAGTCCACGTGAAATCCATTTTGGTTTTGAACTTGTATGTATTTTAATAAGCCTACGGGGAAAGCACAAGTCGTAAAATAGTTTAAATTGTTCTATAAAGAAGTTAAAAGAATCGTTTGGATCGTCAGTGTCGTAGACTTCAGAGAAAGTTAGCTTCTCAAGACAGGTTCTAAATTTGGTAATGTTCTCCAGGTTAAAGTCTCGTTGTGATTTGTACCAATATTTCAGAACACAGTCCACTCGTACGGGACACTTCAGTAACTGCGCAGTGTGATCAGACAGGGCAAATTCAATCACTTCAGCTTTACATTTTTTCTCAAAGTTGTGAGCAAAGTTATCTATACAAGTTTGACTCTTTATTCTAGTGGGTTGAAAAATAGATAATCTTAAGTCGTAGTTCAGTAATAGACATTCAAAATCTAAAGTTTGGTAAGTTCTTTTTAGGATATCTACATTAAAGTCTCCCGCTATTACAATATTATTGTCTTGAAAGGGCTTACTTGATAGTTCACGTAAGATCATATTTAGTTTTTCCATGCACGCATTGAAATTACTACTATTTGGGACTCTATATATACAGACAATAACAATCTTATAATGAATCAGTTTGATGGCGCAGCATTCAAAGACGCCTGTTTCTGAAAATCTAGAAATCTGTTTTAATTCCTTGTACTGAAGTCCGTTTCTTGTAAGAATGCATGCTCCTCCTCTTTTACTTTGTTTTCTTGCGTAGCATGCTGCAAGCTGATAATTCGGAATGTCAAGATATTTTTCATAGCCCTCCATTATGAAATGTTCCGTGATGCATAGTACCTCCACACATGATTGTGAGGCTGCCAACTCTTCTAGGCACACTGTTAGAGCTTCAGATTTTGCTAATAGTCCAGCGATATTCTGATGTAATACACGTAGATGTTTAGTCGCGAAAAAACTTGGTTGGTTGATTGTCACAGGGAATATTTTCATTAGAGTCGTCAAAAACTTCGTCATTAATCGCATAATTGTTGTCATTAGATTCGGCAAAATTGGTAATGTTAGTGCATTCAATGTCATCAATTAAAGTCTTTAGATCGTCAAAAATTGTCCTCATTGCTATGTTATTTATAAATCCGGTTTGTTTTTCAAACATACGAGAGTCACATTTAAGGTTCAGATTTGAATCTAGATAGTAGGCATATTCATGGGCCATTATATCCAGGTAAAGTAAATTATTGAAAGTTTCAATTCGCCAGTTGTAGATGTCATTATTTCTAACAAATGTATATGTCGGGAAGCATATAATAATATTTGTGTGCTTAATTCTACTTAGCACATCGCGGATATATATTGTGATATTGATGTAGTCTTGTGTTGATTTAAAGTCTTCTGATCCAATTAATATTATGCAATAGTCTTGTATGGTGAATTCAGACAGTTTTGACTCGATTCCAGCAAGAAGTTGCTTTATTCCTACTCTTGGTGTTAGGTAGTGGCAAATCTCATCACGATCTCTTAGTAATACATTTTGTGCAATGTTTAGGACCTTATTTTTGTCATCCGTGCTAAGAATGCATAATCTTTTTTTCCTACATGTCTGTTGAGTACTTTTATCGTTTATTGGTAAATTTATTTTTTGCTTATTATCTGTGTTTTTTTTGTTTTGCCTTTTTTCTACAATCATATTGTCATGTTCTTGGTGAATTAAGGTTTCAGTTTGAGTTTGTTTTGAGTTACAGTTTGTGAGAGGTTTTTTCTTAGGTGTGTTCCGGTTTGATTTAATAGGACTATCAGTTGTTAATTTTTTGAATATCTTGTTTTTTTTAGTCAGGGTTTCATTTATTTGTTTCAGTTTACTGTTTTCGAGGTTTAATGATTCTATCTCGAGGTGAGCACTGTTTAATTGTGCTTCAAGTTTTTGAATTTCATCTTTTAAGGATTTTACATAGTCTTCGTCTTCCGATATGTCTGGTAAACTGTTGGTAGTGCATTCAAGTGTCTGAGATATCGAATTGTCGTCATTTTCATTTGGCGTTGAATCCGAGTTGGTTCGGACGCGCTTACTACGTAATGTGACATTTTCAAGAAAATGATTCATATTTATTGAATGAGCGAAATGAATAGCTCTGTTCTAAAGATTTATTATCAGTCTGGTAATACTTGTTGAAGAGTGGTAACACTTTGATAGCTATTTTTTCCTTAAGATGGTGCTGTTTTAACGCTTTAGTCGATTATTCATTATTAATATGGTCACACTAGTTTGTAGTATTGTCTATTGCAAATGTCAAAAATTTTAAAATGTAAACAAACAACGGTTGTCTTGTTCGTGATCTTGTAAAAATCTTCAATTTCAGAATGTTTCAGATACCTTGTTGCGTTTAGTCATCTAGTCGTTTATAGATTACTTTTTGTTTTGGTGTCTTGGAAGTGTATCAGTATTATTTTCACGTTTTGGTCACTATTCAAAAGTTCACAAGTGTCACAGTAATTTTTCAATTAGCTCAGTAGTGTCTTTTTTAGCGCACACAAACATTAGTTACTTAAATTCACTTAATTGTTATACTGGCGCTTTGATTAAAATGATGTGTAGGTTTTGACATGGCCATGGTTACTACAATAATTATGCAAGGTAATTTGCCTCGTACAATTACTCAGTATGAGTACAGCAGCTTTTTCCTTCTCAGAAGTTCGTATATGGGGTAAACCACCAATTATAACCACTGTCTACATGACAAGTGACAAGAACGAAGATCACAATGCTTCGCAGACGCATTCTAGTGCGTACACAAAATTCTGCATGCTTCGAATGCAAGAAACCACTATAAAATAGCATTCTAGAGGTGAAATATTCTTTCTGAACAAGCATTTAACTTACAAGGCAAGATATTAGCTTAAGCAAACATGCCAAGTTCAGTTGCAAATTAATAAAATGGATGTGATTGATTCGTGTCCGGCCCTGGCTTAGGTCATGACGGAGCGAGAGGGACTGGCGGCGGACACCTCCCTCTGCGAAGCAGCGAGCAACGTAAAAGGCCGAAATAACCGTGAGGCGGTTGCTACACTGTGGGTTTTAGGTAGCCCACAGTGTTCAATCTGTTACTGCAGCCTTGGCAAGCATCTTCTATCTTGTATAAAAAAAAAACGTATGGAGTCTACAATTCTACATGCTAATTCAAACAATTATCTCAAACAGTCTTACAGTTGCAAAGAAAATGGCGGTCGTTGAGGGACGCCTACAATCGCGAGTTGCGAGCACGCCGCTCTGGCGTCAGGATCAACCGACGGGTGTATCGCTACTTCAAGAGGATGAGCTTCCTCGGCGGATTCGAAGGCACCCTCAGTGAGGACGAGTATGATGGCTTTCTTCCGGATAAAAAGTTGGTTCCTATTTTAATATTGCAAATCCTTATAAGACTGAGAATAAAAACTGGATAAATGTAGCATGCTAGCACGTAATTTGACTAAGTGTTATTTAAATCTAGGTCGATGACTAATCTGGCTCGCAGATGACAAGCAATAGGTAGCTCGCCCTCCGGCCGTCCGACAAGGATCAAGCCTAAGTTGACGGCGCTAGTGTTCTACGCACGCCTTAAACTGATTTCAGCAAAACTGAAGGGGCCCTGTAGGGCTAATGCGTTCTAAGGCTGCAGAAATGTTTGAAAGAGTTACCGTGGTCTTATAACACAAATAGCGAATGAAGGAATATAGGTGTCTTTTAGCCAGAAAGTCGATGCCTTCTCGCTCCACTCTAGAGCGGGAGAAGTAATTTAACGATTTTCCACCTCAAAAAGGTCGTTCACTACTACAGTTGCTACTTGCAGTTTTTTCTCTTTCGGTAAAGAAATTCAACGTTGTAATTAATTGTATATGTTGTCTTCAGGGAACTAGATGAAGACACAATTATGGAGGAAGCAAACCAAGAAGAACAAATTATTATAGAGCCTGTAAAAATAAAAAAGATTAAACGAAGAAAGAGAAAACGGGAGTCGAGTGAAGCCAGCCATCATCCAACAGAGGAGTTAGAAATGCCCATGTTTCCCGTAGAAATGACTGAGAGTGAAACAGACAGTGACAGGTTATTCTTATTATCTTTCCTTCCTGAAATGAGGCAGCTGCCGATAAATATAAAGATGTGGGTGAGAGCCCAGATAGCCAACGTCATGCAAGAAGCTGTCTCCTGCCACTACAACAATACCAATCCAGGAACTTCATCGGATAAAAACATCATTGATATCAAACGGCAAAGACACGACAGTACAGAGTAGGCTTCGGGTACTTCTTGATAGTTTTATTTGTGAGAGCTATAACTTGACGTTAAAGTTTTGAATATTATTTTTGTTGGTACTTTTAGGCAGATTTTAGGTATCTGGAAAAGGTTTTCTTCAAGTTTTATTAATTTTAGACTTTGATGGATTTCATAGAAAAAAGTCAGGGTCTTTCATTTGTCACAGTCGGAATAACTGTCCTATTTTCAGGCTCATACTTAACAGTTCTTCCAAAAATACATTCGATGAAAAGATATTTTATGGTTTAACATTATATATAAGAGAATATAGGTCCATACGACTATATGTTATGCAAACTACTACATTACTTATACCCATAACAGTTCGCCAAGTTCAAAATAAAAATATATATCTGATATATGGACAATATCCAAGTCTGTTGGCAAAAACAGAGAGTTTACGAGTGTTGCTTTTGTTTTGTTATTAGTTACGTTAATATAAATGGACCCATTTTTGGCATTGGGTCAAAAAAAAAGTTGTTTTGCTATGGTTTACTACTGCGGTACAAAGTCTAGATCTTATCTTTGTATGACTGCAGTGTCTCATATCTTCTTATGTAACGGATTGTATATCCATTTTCATTTGTGAAGTTGACGTTTTTGTTGCTGTTCTATAAGTTAAGTTACTGACTGCAATCAATAATGATGATTAATATGTTAAGTTACTTTTTGTTTAGTGAGTATTAATATTGTTTGACGTTATTCCTAAATTTTAGGATTATTGTATTTTCTAGTCTAGTTAAGAATGGTAAGATGTAAATTGTAAAATGATGACAATTTCAGTCAAAAGACGGTCATTGCCAGACATAGGTCAGGTCTCCCCAAATGTCGCCACAACGACCGGGATTCCTGCAACCCTCGTCAATAACATGTATTATAGGAGAAGGTGAGAATGTCGCCCCTTTCAATATTTTCTATTTAGAAACACGCTAACTAAAACAGGTTTAGCGTAAAGCATATGAGTCAGTGTAGATTTAAAAAAAATCCTTGATGGGAAAAATCCAACGGTCAAATTTTTAAAACTGCTGCATTTATTGTAACAATTTTGATTAATTAAAATTTTAATTACATCCAAATATTCTGTGACACGATCAGTGGGACTGATGAAGAGTGGCTTCAATGACAGTTGTAAATGTTGTAATTTACATCTCATAGGTACATCTTATGTTGACCCTGAAGCCTGAAAATGAATACTATACTTGCGATTTTTTCCTTTATGTAATATACATTGAATATGGCACCCCCTATGGTGCCATATAACTATTATTTGATGTCATGTTGCCATATTTGCTTTTTTTTTAATTCATAGAGATTTGGCATATCCATAGTAAATCAGATATAGATAAATGAATAAACAGCTCTATAATATAATTACTAGATTTTTTAATTCTATATTTTTCAAATATAATAAAGTTTGGGGCCATATATCTCTCATATATTCTCTGCTAATATAATTCCCAGATATATCTCTTGGTTATTGACTGGAAGTTTCGAAAAAAATTGTTTTCAAATAAACCAACGTTGCTTCCGAACGCTTTACATTATTCTTATCTTCTTCTTCTTCTTTAACATCACTGGCACCAGCTTTAGCTAGGCAACCTAAACACATTATCTAGGCATATAATATTATAATTAAGAGATGGTGGAAGATATTTTTTCTAACGGATCTCGCACTATTATGATTTTAGCCTTGTTTGTCAAAATTATTCGTCATGAAAACGACTGTTATTATTAACCCGGTTTTCCTGTGTCAGTTAAGAGTTGCCTGTAATATTGGTAATGTAAAACGTTCTGTTGTCTTTGTTTCCTGTTTACATATTAATAAATGTTAACGAATTTTTATATAACTTTGTATTCATTTATATTTTACCTCAATATTACACACGATTGAAAACCATTTCATGAGTTTTTATACCTGTAACAAAAACAGCATAGGTTAGTTTACTTTGTAGTTTTATTTTTTTAATCTAATGAAACAATGGGCACAGTAAGGTCAAGCATTAGTAATACAATAGGGAGTTGTTAATTCATAATGTCTTAGGTAAGTAAGTAAATGTGAGAAGGAAGGTACAGAATTTAATCAAAAGAATAAGACTAAACAAAACCAAAAAAAAAGTCTCAGGAAATTCTCGAACAAAGCGATGTTGGCACTATAAGTGAGAAAAAGTTATAAAAACGCGGCCAGAGTTTTTCTAGCATCCGCCATATCTTTCGGAGAAATGCAAAACTTTGCGTTTGGAACACAGTTCGTAGGAAGTTCGCGCCCTAAATTGTAAAGTTGCGCGATTATTCTAAAGTTTCGCAATAATTCTTCGAGTTTGTGCGCTTTGCCTTATACATTAGTGGGATATACTCATTTCCCTAGAGCCACGTATGCGGTTAAGGCGGTTTCTGAAACATCATTTGCTTCTCTTGTAGCGAGTATGACTGGAAGTGACGGCTTATATACGTGCTTACATGGATGTCAATAATTCTAATGAACTTACTATCACAACCGGTTTTGTCGACTGGTCAATTAATAGAACTTGGACCAACTTCAGCACCTATGTTCTAAGCAAAAAAGCCACCCTAAAAGCTGTACAAATTAATTTTTAAATAATTAAATTTAATATCATCATGACTCTTAATTTTCCGCTTGATTTTTTAAACAATAGACTATTAAGAATTTCCATACATACAATAAAATTGCGGGGTTGTTCGAAAGAGCTACCGTGACTTTGGAACGAAAAAGCACACGTGGGTTTTAGTCAGTAAAAGACTGACACTCCCTCTCGCTCCACCCAGAGTGGGAGGAGCTATTAAGCACCTACACAATATGTGAAATCATAGAATTTCCTCAATTTTATGATCAAAGTAAAATATTTACACGTTTTTCCGTTGCTTTGTTCTGTATTGTGCTAACTGCCTACAATAGGTGCTCGATATAAAATTGATTTATTACAACTTTGGCACATAATCTGGTACAAACATACATTACCTTTATTTACACGACTCATGTAATCAATACTGCGCACAAATGTTCAAACCTTATGAGTAAATCATATTGAATTAGCTTAATTCATGAATCCCCAAGCGACCACCGGTGGCCGCGCATCTATTGTCTTACTATTGTGTCTCTAATTGACGGTATCTGAAGGGTTAAGGAAAAAAACAAGAATATTAATTAGAACTCTAAATCTCACGTGACACCTATAAATTTAATAAAATATATCGCAGTGTATAATTTATGGAATAGTTGATATTTTACACGTGTCTAGAAATAATTCAATGAAAGAAGACAATAACTATTGCTAGACATAAACGTAAACTTATTATGGGACAAGGATACTTTAAAATATTGAAAAACATAAAATTAGGATAAGCCTTCAATAAAATCATATCGAGCATGGCAGTTAACATTGGTCCTAAAATAAATCCCTGAGGTACGCCTGCTTAAGTACCGCTAAAGCTAGAGGTCCGCAGAGAAGACTAGTAGACTAGAGAATTATTTTATTTGAAATAACATTTCAGAAAATTGTGGTTTAGATAGCAATGATAAAACTGGCTATAAGAACGATATTTTAATATTTTTTTAAGGAGGTCCTGTCATGGTAGTGACAAGCCAAAACTTATCAAAGGCCGGTTTAATTACTGTCTTTGCTTTGCCTTAATATTTGGATTTAAGAACTTAGAAACCCTACTAGAGTGGTCAGTTTCTTGGGGTTATGACTAATCAGGTCTCTAGTCATTATCATCAAGTACCTACCGTTAAAGAGAAAAATCATAGTCATGAAAATAATTGAATTACCTGACCTACCACAATGTAGTTAGGTACTTACAGTACCGTTTGTGATAATATGGTTATAAATAAATATTCTACCTGGATACGATACGACTATGTCCATAAATAGGTATTTCTTTGATGTATCCTACGTTACCTATATTAGGCAGTTAGGCACCAACGTAATAGAGCACTGTACATATATCCACAGTAGCGACATTGACAGTGTGATATGGACGAAGGTAATCATAAGAGACGAGGAATTACAATCCCAAAGATAAAAATAAACCTTTGGCAGCTAATTGATTCATTTGATTATATCATGTAATAATAATGACTTAAATAGCCTACGTCATTCAGATTACTACTAGACAATAATATGGTAAACAAATAAATTACAATAAACTAAAAAAAACTGAGGACGACCGGCGGATCGGCGTGCGAGCGTGTGACGCGCGACGTTGCCAGACCGTGCACGAAACGCAGCTGAGGAGCGGCAGGGCGGCGGCGGCCCGCTGCGACCCCGCTGCGTCATTCCGCGTCGATCGGTCCTACCGGCAGCCGTGTTTGTTTGTCGCAGTAAAATCGCGGCGTTTTCCAAGTGCCAAACATGAGCTCATACTGCCTCGACGTTGAGTCGTTCATAAGTGAAGTGAAGAAGTATCCAGAAATATGGGATATCAATAGTGAAGATCACCGGTTCAAGAGTAAGAAGCAACACGCGTGGGCGGAGATAGCGCGCGTGTTCATTTCGGATTTTGAAGAAATTCCAGACAAGGAAAGAATCGATGTTTGTAAGTTTGACGACACTTTCCACGAATACAATACGCATGTAAATCAGACTGACTACCTATACGTACTATATATTTATCAGGGTTTCATGAAGTGTAACAAATAACAAGTAGCTTGATAAGATAGTGATAAATTCAATATAGGTTTAGGTCTTAGGAACGGCCCGGTTTACAAAACTAAATAAATCATTTTTGATAGGTAGTTTAACATTTGCAAATTGCTAAAAAACACTATACACGACTTGAAATATTGTCGGACCAAAAAAGTTCCTTAGCATAAAACACGTTTTGAGAATCATCGACAATCGACATAGCTTCAGAAAGGATTAGTGGAGAATAGACAATCTCGATACATTATTTACATAAAAACAACGTGCGCGATCCAACGTACCTGTGAAATGCGTCACCTTGAAAGTAGAGGTCGCGACTCGCAATTGGGCAACCAGTCGGCCGATCGATCGCGCTCGTGGTCATTTTGAAGCGATTGCCTTTCGCCGTGCAAAGTAACTTCAACGCATCCATTCACTTCAGGTTACTTCTCTTACAATAATACTGGCAGAATTACTTTGAATATATTATTATTATATGCTTTTGCAGAGTTTGTAGTTTTGACTGCAGGAATATGTAACAGTTTCGATTGAATTTAGTTCATGAGTAAGGCTTTCGACTTGAACGAGTCGATAATTTAACTTCATAGGCAATTACTTATTATATTAATTAGTAGGTTAATGATGATTCATCGTAATATAATGTAGGTATAACAGCTAATACAAATATCACGTGCACAACTACAGAACATAGGAATCATTCTACATTCTTCTGTTCTGTGTGCACAACTAGTAAAAGCTTGATCTGCTTTAAAAAAAAAACAAATTGAAAACTATCCAGTAGGTTAAGGTAGGAATTTAAGTAAGTAGGTACCATGCAGATCACACTCGAATTGTGACCATAAAATTTATGGTCACATACCGAGGGTTTTTACAAATACTCAATGTCACTAGTGTCCTAGCCTTATTTCATAATTTGGGGTCGAATTCAGATATGTTTCATAAATAGTTGGAACAAAATATCCTAGTTCTAAGATAAACTAAGAAACATAGGAGATAACGATACATTGAATATAGGTATGTATTGAGAAATGTAGATATACTTATTTGGTTTCAATAAAACCAAATAAATATTTCTTCAATATTCAAAGCTAGAAAAACATAAATGATATTTATTTTGCCAGTAAGTTTTTTAAAAGCACTTTTAAACATCAATTTTTTCGTCAATTCAAACTAGATGAGGCCGCTGTTTCCTAGCTGACTTGAAAAGAAACACCGAAACATACAACTTTAATAAATGAGAAGCATCGGCTACATTATTGTCTTCATAAGCTGGAGTATATTCAATATCATTGATTGTGTAACCATCTAAAACAGTTCGTACCTGCTGGGCGTTAACTACAATATTTTCAAAGGGAGTGGCACCAATGAGTATTTCAGACATTACATCTCTGGGTTTAACAAAATTACTTTGGGTTTTCTGGGACCTTTTCTTTATTTTACTAATTTTTTTTTACATTTTTGGTACCTGCATATATTTCTTCACTATTCATATTTTTGGGTTGATTCCTATCTCACCTATTACCCTGTTAGCAAGCTATGTTATAGCCATTGAAGCACATTTACCTAAATTTTATTTAGTCTTGACTTGAAGACCCAAATTGTAACTATCAGGAATCACTGACTTCGGCGGAGAATTCTACTTCATAGATGTAGGCATAAGTGTGTTCCCAAAACGGTTTGTGCGTATCATTAGGATGTCCACCATGTAAGTCATAAGTTTAGTGGTCTCATAGGAACGGGTTTGGCGGAGTTTATGCTATTCAATACCGACGCACTATCTCCGAGATGCAACCGAGTTTGGCGGTGACCTTGGCTTGTTTCTCAAAAGAATTGAGCGCATCCAGCTGGTCTTATTTTTTGTGATTCATGTAACGTTATGATACTTTCATCTCTTCATATTGATGTTTTGTTCGATGTGGTTTTCCTAATAAAAACACCCAGAGGATGAATTAGTGTTTTACGTGATTTTAGTTGTGCTACAAAAACATTTTGTAATATTTCTTTTGTACCTATTTTATCATTTCCATAAAATTATAGAAGTGTTTAGAATGTAAACGCTGCAAATTTGCGAAATTTTAAATTATCAACAAAAAAAATAACATGTGATTTGATAGCTGATATGCAATTTAAATGGTATAAAACGTGGTTTAATTTGTTTGAGTATTGAAATAACTATAAAATATAAATATTCCACATTCCAGATCGTAAGCTTCATGGAAAATGGAGAAATATAAGGGACTCATTCGTGCGTCATCGTAAAAGGAAATATGGAAAAAAGGGCTATGTGTACGCAAAACATTTGTCCTTTCTGTCTGACTTATACAATAATAAGAACAGCCAGTCGGGTAGCGATGTGGAATGCGATAACGACGACCAGAGCGACGAAGAAGATCCTAAACCGAAAAAAGTAGGCGTTAGGACAAGAAAATTCGATTTGTTAAATGACTCGAGTATCTGGGGTAGTGATCCGGAAGATTCTCCATCGACTATAGAGAATTTAAAAAGAAAAAGGTCCACGAAGCAGGAAACTGACATAGAATATGTAGATACGCCTTTTCCGGACGCTACAGTTAGTTTTAATACTCCTACTGAAGACGAAGACAGGTCTTTCTTCGAATCTTTATTACCTGCTGTTAGAGAGTTTAATATGGACCAAAAACTAGAATTTAGGAGTGAAGTGTTGTGTTTAATTAAAGGTTTAAGGTCTTCAAACGGTAAAAGGAACTATATAAAGTTAGATCCAACTACTGGTGATTTCTCCTAACCCAAGTTCCGTTCCTTCATCATTCCATTTTTTATCATTAATAAACGTTATTTTTGTAAAATATGTTGTATTCTTTGATGGAGAAGTTGAGAAGGGATTCCCTTAAAAAAAAACCTTATTCTATGGTAGTAGAGAGGGAGTAGAACAACACGCCAGTAGCCTGTGTTGTTGTTGCAATGTGACAATTCTTGTAGGCTTACATTAATATTTCATACATATAATCATAATCATATTCGTTTATTTGCTAATATGGGTAATTACATAAAGTTATTGAAAATGTCATTGATTTTTTTTTCTCACTATCATCATAATTTCCTCTACTTCCCTTATCCTAAATTCATCCTCATGATTTCAGCCGATAGGCCTCCCCCAAGTGTCGCCACAATTATCCTATTTATTTCAATTTTAGTTGCAATAGATCTATCTTCATTCAACTTAAATATTACTTAGATGTCTGAACAATTTTCTACAGTTCACTCAATTTTGATAGCAATTTAAATATGAAAGCCAAAACAGGCTAAAAAAACACTTCGTCAAGTTGAAATCCTAAAAGCTAAAATGGATACACACACCATCTGTTTAGGTAAGTACATACATACCAATACAAAAGTAAAAGATGAATGAAACGAGTTTATAAACATCCGACTTTATAAATAGAGCAATGACGATACCTAAATATTTGGAGCAAGTGAAATAGCGTTGCCCATTAGTCTTTCTATCGCTGAAAAGCTAAACTGAGAAGCAAAATAATACGCAAAAGCCCAGGACTAGGAGAAATATTATATTAAACTCAGAGTAGCAGAAAAGGCCAAGATAGAGGCTCTTAAAAAGTACTTATATTATAGCTAATTTGTACATGGTAAACATCCAAGCCGAGGGATGCCAAGCCTTCTAACGTAGGATTACAGCGAGGAGCGCCGGCAACAAGTAATGATACACCAGTCAGTCTTGTTACAATAATCTGTCTAAATAGTAACCGCGAGCTGGCAACGCCGCGGGGAAAGTAGCGGGGCGGCAACGTGGCGCGATCGATAGAACGGGGGGAGCGGCGCAGCGCGGGGCGGCTGACCCTTCCGACAACCACATACATTATACCTACTGCGTATATCATTGAGCAACGAGTGTAGCACGTGTTTAGTTGACATCGAACGTGCAGCCAACGGGTTGACATGGAGCCGGAATGCGACATCTCAAATCGACGATGTTTTCTGTTTAAATACCTAAATAAACCTACGCATAAATTTATCAATCATTATCGTAAGATTTTTGTGAAGTATAATCTGGATAGGTGCAAAATTATCAAAATAAAATACAAGTTGGTTTTATCTGTTGCTAAGTCGTGTACCTAGATTAGATAACTCTATAAAACTTACGATATTCTTATACTTTGAATAGCTCTTTGTTGATCGCAAAGTTGCGGGAATTATGATATAAACACAAAATTTCAGAATGACAACTGATTCATATCAGAAGTTTGAATAAATATCCTCGATTTCTGATTTAAGTATTTGAAGTTGAGTATTTCTTAAACTTTCTTTTAGCCTAAAGTCCTGTCAAAATTTAGCATCAAAGCAGGGTTTGGGAAATTCTCAACTCATAATACTCAATTCACAAACCGGCCCAAAGACTCAATAAAATGGAAGATAAAGGACAAATGATTAGGAATGTTGAACTAAGTAAACTTGACAATACGAGTATCACGATTGCTACTGCCTGAAGAGTAGAAGAAACTTCAAACAAGATTGAATTTAAAAATGCTGTAAATACAATTTGGAAACTGCTAGGTACCTCTTCAATCATCTTACTCCGCCTAGCATCATTTCATCAACTAAATTTTTTTTTATCATTTACTATTGCTTATTCTTTAATCTATGTTATTACCTCACTGTTCCCTTCAACAATGTTAAATATCAAAATCTCCAACCCCAGTCCTAATTAGGAGCTTTCCCTAATTAAAATCGTTTGATGAACCTGTCCTTACACGAATTACGGTGATTAAAGCATCATTAGCGTTTAATGAATGAGTGACGAAAATATCTCTCTTACAAACAAATGACGAAGTAGTTCAGAAGATAATTACAAAAGTACTCAGAGATTACAAGCTTGTTTACAAACCAGAAACATGTTCTATAGGACAAAAGCTAGTTTGAATTCTATTTAATTACTAATCAAGTTAAGAGCTGCTAATTAATGGCTCAACTAAATTGCTTCAGCAGAACAATCAGTTCAGTTGAAGCTAGGCATCCGATATGCGCAATACTGGAAAATTGATACAGCAGACACGCGCGAGAGTGTGTCTACGTCGGTTTTGTTTTTTTATAAAACGATCGTATGACATAAACTTACTCTAGCCCAAATGACGCGAAGGCCTTTAGGAGACAGGCGGCACATTACGGCCTCGCCTATATTGCAGTGGCAAAGAACCCTATGTAGTCCATGAGTCACATAAAACTTGATGTCAGTATCGCGTGAGAGTGCTCAATCAATAAGGTTGCTTATAATAAAGCCTTTTCCCGTGAAACATTGCACCGCACAGCTGATTACACTGTACGTGCTTTAACGGGTTCAGCAATTATAAGATTGCGCAGGTGTTTAAAAATTTAATAAACAATTCATAGTTTTCATTTTTTGCTACAACTGGCCGACACATTGCAGTCTCTGGCAAATGCAGTAACAGCTGGTTATTATAAATACTTACATGTAAGGATGTACGTAAATAAGTACGGAAAATGTTTTGTACAGAAATTGTAGCTAAAATCGAGCTGCACAAACTCGTTCGTCGCAAGGGAGTTTCGTGTAATCTGCCAATACCATGACCGTGCTAGGAAGGAAATTGAAAAGTATAAAACTATGCCCCCTAGACCGTTCCGTCCGACCAGTAGCGTAGCGCCATTACCGAAGCGTTTCGGCGTCGGCAAAATATGCATGCATGCCAAAACGGTGCCCGTAGAAGATGAAACGATGAGTATGCGGATTATATCCGCATATGATAATAACGGTCATCATATGCATGGGTATGACAGATAATTTTCTATTAATTTGACTTGACCGTTATTCGAAGCTTATTTAATTGAGATAGGCACTACGTTTCCCGCCTTCACTTTTCCATATATCTATCTCTTTCCAGTACGTCACTTCCGCTTGGCAGTGGTAGGGAGGCTCGTAAAGCGAGCCACGCACTTTTGAATTCATTGGCGTCTCTTTTCCCGCCGTGGTCGGTCGTATCGTGCCGACACTCCGAAAATATTCCTAACGGTTTTATTTGAATTTAAAAGTGAACAAAGTTTAATCTTTCGATTTTAAATATGGAAAATTCGGATAATAATGCCGATAAAGTGGCTAGTGCTGTTCCTCCAGGACCTTCTTTGCCGCGGAAGCGGCGGGCTCGGTCGAGTAGTTCTAGTAGTTCAAGTTCTAGTAGTCCGAGTTCCGGTAGCAGCTCCTCGTCTAGCGGAGGCAACCCAAAAAGAAGTCGCCGCAACAAGAAAAAGGGGGGCAAACGCAAGGGACGCTCCGAACGTAAGATTCGGAAATTAGCTAAAGAAATACGTAACCTTCAGCGGCAAATGACTAGCCAGGATAACGGTCATCACGTGAGTACTAATTTGGATTATGATTCCATCTCACTTATGTCCGGCATTAGCGAAAATCGTTATGATCAAATGCTTAATGTTGAACCTAGTAATTTCAGTGCACGTGGTGATCAAGAATTTACTTTATCTCTTGAAACTAAGCTAAAGGAGCCTTCTATGCCAAAGACTCCCGAGAATTATTTGAAATTGTTATGTGATTTGCAACATTTAGATAAAAGTGACTGGAATGAAATTAGGTATTCTGACACCCAAAAATTATATAATCACTCGCCGGGTTATACAGACATTGAAATGAACGAGGAAGTTAAGTCATTTGAGTCTCCTCGTCACCTCGTGTATGCTGATAAGGCTTTCGCAGCCTTGACCATGTGTGTGCTTAAACAAAGGGAGTATTTGCAAGGAACCCTTCAAGAACTGTTACAATGGGCAAGGAATAGTGACTCATTTAATTATGACACTCTTCTTCAAAAAGTTAATGACCTTTTTTCCGCAGGGGACTTTAATAGGTGTTCCTCAGACTTATTACAGATCATTTGTGGGCATCGTGCTGAGATCCTCCAAATGCGACGAGACTGTGTCACTAAACAGGCAAAGGACCCATTGATGAAGGCCAGCTTAAAGAAAATTCCTCCAACGTGTACCAACCTGTTCAACGCAGAGAAGTTTACTGCTGCTGTAGAAAAATCTGGAGGAGTAAGAAAATGTTTTTGGCCGTTGCAAAAACGTAATACGTCTTCTGCCTCGCAGGTGGATGCAAATAAGTTTCATGGCCCCTCGCAGGGGTCAAAGCCTTACAATAAGTCCTCACAAGGATTTTCTCACACAGCTCAGGCATGCCAACACAGTACCACACATTCGCAATGTGTTAGCAGTAACCCACCTTCGCAAGGTGGTTGCAGTCGCAGTAATCCACCTCCGCAAGGTGATTGTAACGCTCATAGTCATGCTGCTCAATATAATTCGGTCGCACCGAATAATCGCAATAACTTTCGAGGCCGACCGAATGCTCGGCAAAATAATCAGCCAAGGTATGGGCGAAGACGAGCGTCATCGCCTCCCCAGCGAAATAATGACAATAAACGACGTAAGTATTGACTCGTTCAGAGCGGGCCGTCTCCTACAGTTTCGAGACCAATGGGAACAAATGAATGCACCAGATTATATTCTAAAAATAATAACCGGGTATCGCATACCCTTTTGCCAAAAGCCACCACTTGTTCACCCAAGCCTTATCGGAACCAACCTAAATGTTCCAGAATCTGCCGAGATGACATGTATCATAAACAAAATGATAGACCAGGGAATTCTGGAGCGGGTGGTTGTTTCGCCAAGCTTCCTGTCATCGATGTTTCTTGTCCCCAAAGGCGACGGCTCAAGTCGGCCGATATTCAACTTGAAAACACTCAATTCTTACATCATAACAGATCGATTCAAGCTGATAAATGCGTATCGCATCCCGGATTTTCTACAACCAAAGGACTGGCTATGCAAAATCGACCTTTCTCAGGCCTATTTTCATGTGTCTGTGGCTCGCAACCACAGAAGGTTTCTGCGCCTAATTTATCGCAACGAATTACTGGAAATGACTTGTTTACCTTTTGGCCTGAGCACAGCGCCCAAGACCTTTGCTGCGCTAACCAATTGGATAGCTCAGACACTCAGGCAACGAGGTGTGAGAATAGTAGTTTTTCTCGACGACTTCTTTATCGCTCACCAGGACGAAATCAAGCTCCGAAGTCATGTCAAAATTTTGCTCGATACTTTGGAGACGTTAGGTTGGCTGATCAACTACAAAAAGTCGATCATCACACCGTCAAAAAGCTTGGTCTTTCTAGGAATTCATTGGGATCCATGGACGAATCGCAAGCGCCTTCCCGACGAAAAAATTCCTGGACTTGTAGCGAAAATCAATCATTTGCTGTGGAAAGAGCGCACAACGCTCAGGGAGCTCCAAAGCATCGTTGGTCTACTCAATTTTGCCAGCTTCACAGTTCCAAAAGGAAGACTCCATTTTCGAGCGCTTCTGAGCCTATTGAACGAAATCTTGAAGTCGGATCACAGGATATTGCACAACTTACCTCGCGCTGCCATAGAAAACCTGTTATGGTGGCGCCAAAATTGCCAGCAATCGTCGGCCATACACATGCCACCTCCGCTGCATTTCCTCACAACAGATGCATCGGACATCGCTTGGGGAGCTCGTCTGGACAATCTCTCACTCTCGGGTCTGTGGTCAGAAGCCGAGAAAGATCTTCATTGCAACCAAAAGGAAATGATAGCAATCCTAAGAGTTTTGGAAGATCATTGTCAGCTCCTGAGACACAAGACGGTTTTGATTCAGAGCGACAACAAGTCAGTAGTTGCATATCTACGTCACGAGGGCGGCACCAAATCAGCTCCTCTCCTGGACGTAACCTACAAGGTGTTCAAAATCACAGAGCATTATCAAATTCACATGAACGTCTTTTACATACCAGGTATATACAACGGCCACGCAGATCACCTGTCGAGGCTTCGCCTAACTCCCGAATGGCATCTGTCTGCAGAATGCACGAACAGAATATTCTCCAAATGGGGAGTCCCACTGATCGACCTATTTGCGTCCAACCGAGCACATGTAGTGTTGAATTACGTGTCCTTAGACCAGAACGACGACCAAGCCCTGTTTTACGACGCGTTCTCCCAAATGTGGAATTACAATCTAGCGTGGGTGTTCCCTCCACCCTTTCTGATTCCCAAGGTCTTAGGTTATCTCAATCAAGCTCAGGGAACGTACTTACTGGTAGTTCCTCGGTGGGAGCGAGTTTTTTGGCGACCCGACATCAAATCGCGTGCCCTAGCAGCCCCATTCACGATATATCACCTAGACAAAGTCCTGATCGACACGACAACAGGACTACCACCACCGAATGTCCACGAAATGACTCTGGAAGTGTGGAAATGTGGGGGTGGTCTGAGATGCTAAAATCCTGGAATCGTAATCAATTAGAACTTCTTGAGAAATCATGGCGTCCCTCAACACGTAAAGTTTATGGTGTAGCTTGGAAGAGATGGCTAGTTTGGTGCGAAACGCACCAGATTAACCCCTCAACTCCAATAGCAAGCGATTTGGCTAGATTTTTATCTGATCTCTATTTAATTAATAAATTATCATACAATTCTATTTCGTTACACAAATCTGTGGTTTCAACGCTTTGCAACCCAGAATCCTCAGGCCAGTTAAGTTCAAATGTCCTAGTAAAACATGTCCTAAAATCAATAGCATTACAGAAAACGGTCCCCCATGCCAAGCCCCCGGTTTGGAACATAAACGAGCTCGCTAGTTTCCTAGAGAGTAAACGCATTGATGAACATAATATTTTTCAAGTGCAGAGACATACAGCTGCTCTACTTCTCCTATGTTCTGGGAGAAGAATACACGATTTAACTTTACTCAGAGTTGATTCTAATAATTATTCTAATCAAGATGATGTATTAGTTTTTTGGCCGGTTTTTGGATCGAAAACTGATTCGGTAGATTACAGACAATCTGGTTGGAGATTAATTTCTAATAAAACTAACAAAAACTTAGACCCGGTCTACTGGGCCAAGTGTTCGATTTCACTACTTGAAAATCGTAGAAATGCTGCAAATTGTAGTAATTTGTTTATTAACATTAGAGGTGAACCTAAACCTGCATCGAAAACCCTAATTGCAGGCTGGATCAAGTCCCTATTAGCAGAAGCCGGTATTAAGGCATCTCCTGGGAGTTTTAGGTCAGCCGTAGCCTCAAAAAATTGGTTCGATAATTACCCCCTCGAAGAAATTCTTGCTAGGGGAAATTGGCGATCCCAAAATACCTTTAGCAAATTTTATATGCGCGAGGTTAGACCCGCTATTAACCGTGTATCTATAACAGCATTGTTTAATCCAGTTGATTAGAAATTGTGTAATTATATACCTACCTGATTTTATATGTAATAAGGTTTTTTATTTTCAAATATATGTCTGTTCATTACATATGCCTTCTTCATTCAATGCCTACATCGATCATATTTGATCGCAAACTACCCACATCTTAGTACCTAATCCTGCATCATAAAGACATTACATTTTAAAATATCACATTGGCGTCTTCATCACTTCCACCAGGCGATAACAAACACGTCTCAATTAAATAAGCTTCGAATAACGGTCAAGTCAAATTAATAGAAGCGTTTTACCTACCAATAAAACGCATATTAATTTACTTACCTTATTCGAAGCTTATGAACCAGTTCTGCCTGGTAATTGGACTCAATGAATTCAAAAGTGCGTGGCTCGCTTTACGAGCCTCCCTACCACTGCCAAGCGGAAGTGACGTACTGGAAAGAGATAGATATATGGAAAAGTGAAGGCGGGAAACGTAGTGCCTATCTCAATTAAATAAGCTTCGAATAAGGTAAGTAAATTAATATGCGTTTTATTGGTAGGTAAAACGCTTCTATTAACTGGTGTCATGTTTCTTTCCGTGCTTGATATTTTCCTAACACTAACACGGTCATAGAATTTCATTCGTTGTACTGAGCAGACTTAAAGACACAAACGGGATACTCTGCGTGGACTGGATCTCGAGCGAGGCAGAAAATCTATATTTTTTATAGCGCTAGCTGGGCTAGGCGTCCGTCACCCTCCGAGGACACGACAGTACCTGCCACTTAGCGCTTTGTTTGCCTCACAACAGGCAGGCTAAAAGGCAGGGTGTTGTGTTGAGCGCAGCTGCGTAATAAGGAGGATATATTTTTTGTTCGAAGATCACCCTAGACTTTTTTATACTCATCGGGCTTGGAACATCCGGTTTGAGGGCCCAGTAATAAACAGGTGTAGACTTTACAGTTACTAGCATTCCTAATAGCGGATTAGGGAACACTAAGAGTTACAATGTAATTACATTTTGCAGGCAATGCGATAATGCATCCAATAATCTTTTTCTGGGCAACTATAAAGTATATTACTATAATTATATTATACTCTCAAAGAGAATTGATCGATTCAAAGAGTACCCCTTCTAATGGTGCTTTGTATCCCAAGTCAGGTATAAATTGGTTTAACGTTATTAAAAAAATGTAGACTCCATTACGCTTTTGCCTTTATTGGAAACAATAAAGACGTAGAAATCACCACATATTTTTAAATATCCTAAGAAAATATAAATATTGTCATAACAGCAGACAAACACTTGTAAACAAGGCAATTTTTGCATATATATACAATAGTATTAATTATTTTGATTGCCGTGTCAAATCTTTTCTGTAAGTATTCAAAGCAAATGATTCGTTCTACGTCTGAGCACCGTTTTAAAACATATTACGAAGAGTTTGTGGACTGTGTAATTTAGGGAACAAGTGCCATAGGAGCTGTGTATATTCCGTGTGCGTTTTAGTATATTTTTTTTAACGATATAATCTTTAATCATGTCCAAAGATTTGCAGGAGAATTATGCCAATTTTTTTGTGCAAATTTTGCATCGCACTAACTAGCCTCTGTTTCGGATAGCTCGCAATTAGTCCGCCTGAGAACTATCCACTACAAATTCGAGTTACCTCGTCTGGTTCAAATAGCGTAATTTATTTCATGGTTCGCTTCGTTAATTTCTTTTAGCTCTCCTTGAGTTTTACTGGTCATGCAAATTCAGACGTGTACATAAGTAGCAGCCTTATGACTGCTGATGCAAGTGTTTTGCCTAAACTTAATTTTTAGCCAGTGGAAATACATAATTTTAAAGTTTTTAAATTTTATTTAGTTTTCTACTGTTATTTGTATCATCTATAAAAGTATAAATCCTAAGCCTTTCAGCTATACCAATATTTCATTTAAAAAAAATTCTAGCTTTTCTAGATTATAATCTCAATTTTGATTACATTATTATGGCGAAAAGAAAAATTACACGGTCTGTGATATCAAAGAGATCATCGTATCTAAGCCCACGGGTTGGAAAAGGATATTGCTAGATATTTTATAATTTTGAATGGTTGATTTTTCATATTGGGCTGGAGTCACGAAATCTCAATAAAAAGTAACGTTTTGTGATTCACTTCAAGTTATGATCGTAGATGTCATATACAAATGCATGTATTAAAAAGCATTTTTTTTATATTTATAATAATGAAGAAAGTTTAAAACATTTTATCTAAGTGTACTTGTATGGTAGTACTAGTATCTATCCAATTAAAAACTGAAGCTTTTTCTCAACAAAAAAAAGCAGCATTGAAGATGCCGCTGATTCACATTTTCTGTATATTATAATATGGTATTTTTTCAAGTAAAACATTTAACCCAAAGAAGGTTTTGTGTAAATTGCTTAGATTTCCAAGAAAACAGTGCTTGGGAGACAACGGCAAATTACTATTACTAAGCTTTGGTCTGAGCTTTTAAACATGTAGTTTTAGTTTTGAGTTCGACAAGGTAAAAAATTGCTAGCCTATGTGAGGCTCGACCTGCTAAAAACCTGGAACAAACTCCTTTAAATTAAGAACAACGCTAGTCGATTATGTCGACGTTCTCTGATTGATAGACCGAAGCCATGATGTAACTGTGATGTATTATTAATTACAAATCAAGCGTTGAGATCATTTATAATACAATAACCTTCCAGCATGTTCTTTAATCAAAAACTCCAGTACTGTTTGCGTTTCATTAGCCTTCTTTACCAAAAAGCTGTACTAACAAAGGCCCAGTTTTTATATTAAAAAAATCAAGTAGATAATTGAAAAACAGTGTTGTATTTTGTAGACCTAAAACAACAAGATCAAACCAGTTTATATTTGTTAAAAATCTATCTACGCCGACTGCTACCGAATAGAGATTAATGGACGAACACTAAGCGAGGGAGGTATGCAAGGTCACCCCAAATTGCCGTGTTTGTCTCTTAACAAAGACAGACTGTCGAATTCCGACGAAAAATACGATGATGTAAGTGTGGCAAGTTATACGAAAAGGAAATGTCGAAAACTGAGATTTCAGTAGGTAGTAAGAAATAGTTAAACCTCTGACAACTGGGTACAACAGGACTTGCCTTCAATGTACCCATTTCTAATGTAACGAGTCATTGGGGTGTATTCTCACTCACCAGTCACAAATGCTTTTTTTTTCTCAGCGCAGGTAATAATTTTATTGAATAAGGTGTCTTTTGTTGCCAACTGGCGCTATTATTTTTTTTTTGTGTACGATTTGTAAAACTTGTTTTTTTTTCGGTGTTCGCAATCTCGATCGATCGCAATTTTCGCAAATTGAATCCGAATTCATTTGTGTCCGCAGAAATTTCCATCACTCTGTATGGTTGCAAATCAATAACACAACTTAGCTTAGTTTTTTAGGTAAAGCAAGGATAGTCTTTACTTATATATGTACCTATATCACAACAGCAGTATTATAATTTCAAATTGACAACATACACGCGCGCGCACTGTGTTGAAAACACGCTCAGTTTCAAATAGCTCACAATCATTTTCGTGGGACAAAAGCGAAAGTTACATCTTAAAAATTTTCCATCGTTTGACTGAGTAGATAGCTACATTAAAAATATTCAAATTGAAACTGCAAATGAAAACGGTTCTTTGAAGTCTCAGTAGAGGAACGAATTGTGTATATCGAAGCGAGTAAAGCTAAGAAACTTTATTTAAGTCTTAGTTTTTGAGTTAGTACTACATTTATTAATATCAGTTCTGATTCGCCATTCATGTCTAGAAATAGCTGTAGGGTCTACTATCCCTTCAAGGTCTGTATGTTAGTTTTCTGTCATCCTCTTTTCCGAAGATACTCTAGCATAAAACACTCCAGTCCGGGCAATGCACGAGTGACGCAAGCCGTGCAGCGGCCGCGCGTAACATAATAAATAATAATAGGCGCGCGGAACGGCAACGCTTCGTGATGGCGGAGCGGCAACGACGCCGATCGATGCCGCGCCACGCCACGTTTATCGGCTGGCTCCAACTTTGTTTTGTCGGCCGGCCCGGCTTCAGGCTTGCCCAACTGCGAACTGCGAATACTATCACACGCTCCAGCTTCCATTTCATGTTCAGAACAAATATCTTTGTGGTTCAAAGAAAACGTAGTAGGTAAGCAAAAAAACAACAGTTACAAGAAAGTAGGTTAGTTCTACTCGAATATTGAAGCCAAATGAAGAGAACGAGCAATTTTATTTCAGTCTACTTTTATGACCTGAGACTGGCACTGACACTACTTTTCTTTAATCGCCCTATTTATAATTTCTAAATGCATCTCTAGACACAATTAGATTGGTTATGTCTATGCTATAAAGAATTTAATCGTGCATTTAAAAATAATGATGTCTTGGATCTACCAAGCTATTTTATTTTTTTCTCTAGTGGCCATAGTTTGTTTTCAAGATTTTAAATAGTGGTAGTTAGTAAGACTCCAATTCGGTCGTATGTAACATATTCATACAGACTTATATAATATACACGAGGGGTCTGGGTGGATTCAAGTCTTGCACTCTTTTAACAAATCCTGAATACAAAGACTACAAAGCCTCCCCTGAAATGTATTTCCAGTTGGACAAGAACCCCACAAGAGAAAGCAAACGTGATTGTAGACTATCTCTCTAAAGTCTTTGTCCCGAATGATGCGGTTGACAAAGGAATTAATAAACAAGTAAAACTAATCCTCAAACAAGAATATCAAATGGGTTTACTACCGAAACTGGTAACCGGTAACTGCAAGAGAAGTTTGAAGGAAGTTGGACTCCAAAACAAAAAAAAAGCGTCAGAATTTGACTTAATTACGAAGGAAAATCTGATGCAACTACCTAAGAGAGCATTTATTTTCTTATCAATCCCATATAATAGTATCCTGTAATAAGTAATATCTAAAGTTGTAAAAAGTGTCACTTGGAACCTAATGAAGTCAGTTCTGATAGGCCTTATAAGCTTGCTGCCAATACTATCGAAAATCTTTTAGTAGTTGCTACTATGTTGAATACTTCTCCTTCTGGAAGAAAAGCACAGAGATCAAGCACCTGCTCATCAGTTCGGATATTTAAACCGCTGCAGTCTACAGTGGAGCAGGTTCACGCAGGAAAATGAAAAAGTGAGCTGTGTTCCTGGATCATCTCTTTAAAATTAATAAAAATAGCCTCCCGTAGCTGTGTAACTATGACCAGATTCTCGCTTCATATCTAACTAAACGACTATTTTAGGTCAAATAAAAAGATGCAATGTCGAGATTGTTTAGATTTGCGCTGGTGTTCTTCAGAGCTCTGTTCTGGGACCTGTACTGTATAACCTATTTACAGTTAACTTGCCGAAATCAGATAATGATAATGCAACGTTTGCAGATGATACCCCCATTTTAACTAGCACAAAAATCCAAATATTGCTTCAAAGTTCATGCAGACAGCATTAAATAAAACAACTAAATGGTTACAGGACTGGCGAATCAATATCAATGCATTTAAATCTGTCTGAGTTACCCTTTCATTGCGAAAGGGAATTTGCCCCCTGTTTAACTGGAAGACACTACCTTACCAGTTACCACACCAAAACAATGTGTGTTTCCTTGGACTACACCTTGAACGGTGCCTGACATGGAACCAAAACGTAAAAAAAGAGACGTTTGAAGTTCCTTCTTTAGCTTCGGGGTCGAAACAGCAAATTGTAAATGCACAACAAGCTACTCATCTATAATGCTATATAGAAGCCAGTATGGATATAATACGAAATTCAACTCTGGGGTAGTGCCTGCCACTATACCATCTAATACTTGCAGATAATGCAAAACATGATACTCCGAACTAACCAGGAAATTCACAAACATGTAAAAATGCCCACAATAAAGGAGGAAATTCAAAACGTCAACTTGAAATACCGAGAGAAGCACCCGAATACATTAGCAGCACAGTTCACGATGCCTAACTACGCAAAGCGTCTCAAACGAAAAGAAATGACATCATATAGATAGACGATGAGGAGACGTTTCCGATGGGGACGCACTCTAACTGACATAGTGCACTCATCAAATTTGCTCATACTGTCAAACACTGATCGCAGATATAACACAGAAAAAATAAATTACAAAACCTTAACCCAGAGAAAATCTCAAGTACATAATACTATAATATGATTGATAGCTAGTAAGTACTAGGTAGGTATAGAAACTTGCCATATCACGGAGTTCATGGATGAAGGGACTATTCGTGCGATGGCTCCGATAGCGAAATGCGTGCATGACTAGTTTCCATAAGCGCAAGTTTACCTTGGGAGTTGGACGCTTGCGAGGAATTCATCAGTAATTTTTGTGTTTTCCCGGCAGGCGCACGCAAGAATGAAGACGATGCCAAGTATTATGGTAGCGTTAATATAGGTTATACAGAATATAATTATATATATTTTATTTAGTTTACGTAAAAACTGTATTGTATCGAAATTCAAAGTTTTCTTTGTGGAGGGTAAGATCGAAGATGTGGATCATGGATTAATGTGAAATAATAAGGAGTGTTTTATTTGAGCATTATATGTTCTTTACTGTATGGACTTTAAGAGACTTTGACCCGTGAGTTTGTATCGGTGTTTCTTCTCAGGATAGTCAGCTAGGAAACATCGGCCTCATCTCGTTAAAATTTATTAAAAACAAAATTGATACAAACAAAACAAAGTTTTTTAAAAAACCTATTTACAAGATAAAGTTCTATAATTTAGTGAATAATACTGTAACGGTTGACTAGGGACTATTCTAAGTTTTACTGTACCAAGTAGCTGTAAGTTTTCCTAAAAGAAATAAAATAAATAAATATAAGATGGAAACGAATTGTCGATTGCTTGTATCATGGTACAAATGACAAAAGCAAAGAAAGATGATAGTGCAGCATGTAATTATGCAATAAGCAGATAAGGTTTAATGCCTGCTGTGGCAGTCTTTAATTAATGCTACACTATAAAATGTAAGAATATTAGAACTTTAGCACGTATAATAATACACATCTGTATCGTGGCTATTGTCGGTAAAAAAGAACATTGAGTCAAAACAACACCGAAGTCTCTATCGTTCCAGTCTTTACAGTTCCGACTTCAATGAAAAAGGAACTATGGTTAATAATAGTAGGTAAGTAAGTATAAATATTTGACAATAGCTAGTCAACAAGCTCAAAGTCACGATTAGCGGCAGCTGCTTACGACCACGTGACCATATTGTTATTGTTAATAATAAAATGACAACAACCTTGAGTAAGTTCTGCGCACTTTCTAAACTTATTAGTCATCGAGGCTAAGGTCGTTCAGAAGACCTATTTTATGTATATATTGATCACGAAAATGTTTAAATAAATAATCCCCTTCAACACCCTTAGCGTGTGACTCTAAAAGGTCCTTTACATTAAATTAACTTTGCTTACTTTATAGAAGTTTTTTTTTTTTGATAGATGTAATATTGCGGGCTGCAGGATTGTTTGAAAGAAATACTGTTACCTATGCTAAGAGCAATTGTAGAAATACGGATGGGTTTAGTTTCATAACAGAAGTGTATGATTCCTGTGTTCTGTGGATTTAGTCAATAAAAGTCTTGACACGCCTTGTAACTCCGTCCAGAGCCAGAATAGGAAAAAAGTATATTATGATACAACAGCTGAAAGTACAGTAGAGGAGATAGCTCGCAAAAGTGATTCCGAACAGAATTGAACACGCGTAAAGTGATGGCGGAACTGCGGAAGCCAACGAAACGCTTGAAAGCACAAACTTGAACTGAACACAGGGGATGCTCAGGGGCCTTCAAATCAAACAAGCTGAAGCAGAATCCAAACAACTGGAAGTATCGAATGTCGATCCACACTGCACGAGAGATATTATGTTTAGAAGAGAGCCAGCGAGGTAAGCTAAACCTGTACTTACATAAAATTTAAAAAAGAAATAACCAGTCGAGGTGGTCCGGTCGTGCAAAGTTGGCTTGCCATAAAAAAAATTGATCATAATTTAATGATCTCACATTGTATGCCCTGAAAGTACCGAATCTTTTACCAAACTTACAAGAGATACTGCAACCGAGGATAAAAAACTTCATTAAAATGCATTCACGTCCGATGTTTTTCTCTTTACCGTCCAATTAACAAACGCCCAAAATTAAAACCAGTTTCGACCCATTTAATTGGCAGGGAACCGTTATTGAATACCTACTTATTACACACATATACATACTTACACCAGTTTGCACGTTATCCAATTCGCAATGCCATCCAAGTTCGAATTTCGAATATTTACTTGTGTTGTGTCGAGTGCGGAGCGGCAACGTCGGGCGCTCGGTGTGGCAACGCCGCACAGCGCTATTTCGCTACCCGTCTCAAAGTGATCGGGCGAGATCAGCTGTACCTTGCGCCTGTGTGAGTGTTTACTATATGGCGCGCGTAAAGTTATGTATATGTATGTGTGCGTTGGGACTGGATTCTGTTTTGTGGGATTCTGCTCGGGACTTGGGGTAGGGACGTAGGGTACATAAATGAGTGGTAGATTAAAGTTTTCGTTGCTAAAATCTGCAGAGGAGTATACATTATAAGTTTTTATTTTACTATGTAATTAAAATTGTATTGGTGACCTCACTTTAGAAGAGTACGACGGCGACGTCCATAAAATCATCTTGTACTTTTATTGATCTTTTTTTTTTCTTTTTGTTTTGCGTTATTGAAATTAAAGCTGGCTCGCGAGCTTTAATTTCAATCTGAACATTAGGATATTGCGTGCGTATTTTTAACCTGCATTATTTGGCAAACGGAATTTATTGCATGATGGAAACTGTCGCTTACAGAACGCGAACGTTGGAACTCGTTCATATAGTAGTTTTACCGTATGTAGCGTAGGTACCTATTTATACTGTCAATTGATGCAGACCATTTACAAGTATAGGAACTGTTGTTCACTGGAAACAAAACGAGAGCCACATTCTTGTGGGAAAAAAAACAAGATAACAATTAATCAATAATTTTCGAATAATTTCATGGTCGTGGCACACTCCACTCTACACACCACCCTTAAGAAATAATATATTAGGTTTTCAAGTTTTTTGGAATAGGTAGGTAGGTGTAAAAAGTTAAAAACAAAAATTTACAAAAAAATATTTATATTTCAATAGTCTCAATCGACGGAAACGTTCCTTATTAATTAAATGTTACAGCTACTGTAATTCCTCTTTACCAATATCTATTTCATCCACATCGTGGAAAAAATAATTCTGTGTATCGTTTTCTTCCATTTTAATAAATTTTACTGCACTTTCCGTCTCTGCTATTTCTCTTTTGACAAGCTCTTCGGCGGTCAGTTCTGGTTCTATGATAGAAGTAGGTTCTTGTTCGCAAGTGCTGGTGCCAGGGGCTGTGTCTGTGCCAGCTTCAGAGATAATGGTGTCGTCTAAAGTTTCTTTCACATTAATAGACGAGTCCAATAATAACTGTTCCATCTTCGCGTGATAGATGACATCAGAAATGAGTTTTTCAGCTATACATCTCTGCGTTTTGGACAACTGGTGCAGCTGAGCTCCTACTGATCGTCCGAACGCTGCTGCGGATGCATCTATAGAGGATTCTATTCCTCCTTCCTGGTCGTTTGATGTGGTTGCTGGTCTTTTCCGAGGTCGTGGAAGTTGCACGTATAAGGTCTCCTGAAAATAAGTATGCAATTGAAAGCAAATAATGATAATAAAAGTTTTTTGGTTGTTAGAATGAGGATCTTTATTTAGGTTTTGGTTTATTATATCTACCAAATGAGAACATGTCATACTATTTCGGAATACGTACGGGGTTTTAAGTTAAATGTCAGAAAATGAAAACAAATAGTAGGTTTTGTTTGGTATTTTCTTCCAATACCTGCACCAATATTTTTAAAGATAATTCTTCGATTTAGATTTACTATTTGATTTTCGTTTAAAACTAATAGTTTATTTTATGAAAAAGAACATTTGATTTATGAATGCTTACTTACATCATTATGGTCAGAATCCGCATCGTCAGAAACAGGATCGGTATTGCCCGACAGGAAATTCAAATGCTTATAGTACCATAGTGTTGGTTTGTAGACACCCTGACTCGATTCAACCTAAAAAAAAGGAAAGCAAAAATCAGTATAGTAAACCAGAAGAGCCCACGGCCATGCGTTATATCTTAGTTAACACGTCCCTACTCAGAATATTTACACCTCTATATATAACTTATAGCTATACTTTTTTTTCTACCTACCCGACTGGCATGGAAGAAGTGTTGTTTTATTTTATTTGATTATTATTAACGCAATATAAAACGCTAACTGCCTCATGTTCGCATCCAAACATTATAACTTATTAATTACGATATCATACTAAGTTAAAATCTGTATGTTTGTTAATTAACCACGCCACAAGAACGGTTTTGGCCGAATCTAAAACACGTCAACACGGGTAAACTACCATCAGGATTAGTACTTAGTCCACATTAAGGTTAAACCATACACGCCAGGGCATACCTGATAGGTTAGCCTACACAGTTATACCTGTCAGGTAAGCTTGTATGGAAATCTGCACAGTTGTGCAACATACACGTTCCGGTTTACCTGTACAGGCAAACTTGTCAGGTATACCTTAGCGAGTATGACAGGTATTACGTCAAAACTACCTTCATGTTCGTTCATAACGAGCACCGGAAAAAATCACGAATGCGAAACATTTAATCAATAGAAATAATCCAGATGTTGATTGACATTTATAGGTTGCAATCATACTAAAATGGTTTTTGAAGTCGATCACTTACTTTCTTCCTTGCTCTTCGATACATTGATCGAATTCCCTGAATTTTATATTTAAGTTCAGGGACTGTGATAGGCTCATATCTACTCCACAGTTGTATTAATGCTAATATAGCGTCTTCTTTCACAGATTTATTGTAATAGTAAATATTCTCGGGATTCCACAAGCATGGTGATTTTTTGAATTGTTTAATGAATTTATGTAAAAGCTCTCGTTTCTTCTTTGGATTCAACATTTTGTTTGGTTAACAAACACAGCACGGTGCGGCGCCCGACACGTCGAGCCGATAGAAGCGCTAGCGTGGAACTGCCGAGTTGAACGATATCGCGGACTTTCAGACCAAGGAACTTTCCGTGCACGGTCTGTTGTGTGTGGCTGAGGTTAAAAGCACGCATAGTGAATTTGGGCAATTTAAGCTTGCAGAATTCTGCGACATTATGATTATGACTAGCGAAATAATTTTCGCTAGTCAGATTTCTTGAAGAATTATTTACTCAAAAAATCTGTTTTGCCATAAAATTCATCGCGGCTAGGCGCGATTTGTCTCCGTGAGTGTGACTGTGGCATCACCGCGGGCCCTAACAGAATACTAGCGTTGCGTTATTTATCTTTATAGATATCGCATAATAAGCTGAGTTAGGTGCCTTTTTGATCTTGCACAAATTTTAATGTTTTCATACTAAATTGTATGGTTTATATTTTCTGTATTGTATTGTATTTCTACTGCTTTTTAATTTAAATGAATGTGTGAGGTTCGAATAAACGTTTTTCTTTCTTTTCTTTATTTGTCCATTTAGTTACGTGCTATTCGGCTGAGAACGGGGCAGGTACAGACAGATATCACTAGCATTTTATTTGTAATGCGTTTTGAGTCAGAAAGCGGTGTAAACCACTAGAAAAAAATTGCAATGTTTTGCACTGCATGATAGCCTGCTATTATAAAAGCTAAAAGATCGACCAGAATCCGTGAAAACAGCGTTTCCCGAGGTCAATCTGTAGGTAGATGCGTGATGTCTTCCCAATCTCAGAAAGCGTGACTGTCAGGTTGCAGACCTTTGACAGTAGTTACGGTAGTCAGAAGTCACAAAATCTGGTACTAGTCTTACCAACGATTATCGTGTTACCCAGTAACTGGGCTGTGGAGCTCAGATAGGTAGTCGCTCGATGTAATAGTAAGGAAAAGCTAGGTAAATTGAATAAGTACCGTTTTGTCTATCTTATTCACAATAATTATAATAACAGTAGCATAATAATGCAGCATATGAAAATGCAAGTTTAATATTATGTTGTTAATTGTTATAAGTTTTTATCTTGTTAGAAGTCACGTTGAATTATGAGATGTCTACAAAATAAAATTACCCCTTGACGTCAGACTATTTTTTTTTCGAGACAATTTTGACCTTTAGAGCACCGACCAAGCGGAACGCGATTGGTCCTTTAGGCAGCATTATGCTATAAATGTTCCTATAACGAATACTTCCATTTTTGATATTGAAATAAAAATGTAAGTAAGGTTAGGAGTTAAGTCCGCCTTTGTACAGAGTTTCATTAGTGTATAAAATTAAGTTTTAAAAGTACGCTCAAAACAAAACAGAGTTCTTCTATGTATTTTTCTAGGGCACGTAAATGGTTGTGTTCTGTACAAGACCGTGACGCTCAGGTAAAAAATTATCTTTATAGAAAAAATAGGTAGGTCTTTAGCTAAATACAGATTACCTACAATAGTTTTTTTTTTTATTGAATGAAAAAGCTTAAGTACTTACTTTTCTTCTCTGTCGTGTGTAATTTGTCCGCATATGAAATATTTTAATTTTGACATCGTGCAGTGTTGCGTCTGGGTCGCATTTTCTCCATATTTGTAAAACAGTTTCCCAAGCGGCAGTTTTGATAGGTTTACTATGATAATATTTATGTGAGGTGTCCCACAAACAAGGATGGCTTTTATATTTTTTCATCACTTTAATTAAAGTTATATTCTCTAATCCTAAGGAAACGTTCTTATAGTTTGGGGTCATAGTGTGGGCACGAGAGCGGCACGTACGAACGTGTTGAGCTCGCGGTCGATACTGCCGGTTGTTAGCGAGTTAGTGAAGCGTTTCGCCGATGGACGGCCGACGCGCGACGAAACCATCGTGCTATCGCATTTAGCCACGACATGACAACATAGGCGAGGTCATGCAAGCGTCAATTATTTCCATCAATCATGAATGATGGTTTTCGTCAATCAAAACTTTCCCTGTGGCAAAACTGACATCAAAACCTACCGTGTAATATTCGCCTTAGATTGCAACAGAAAGGTTAGGTCCGTAAAACAATCGTAAATGGTCCCACTCCTTGTAGACATTGGACTATACTATCGTCAAAAAACGCATAGATGAATCCAGCATTCTGCACCTATCTAATATTTACAGGTACATATGTCGTGGAAAGATCTTAGTATCACTTCATAGAATGGCCAAGTAAAATTGGCCAGATCGTTTTAAACGTAAAAGTTTGACGATATTTCAATCCTCGTTTGGCCTACTTTTTAGACCTTTTATTATCGTTGAAATCCTACATCAATGATATGGCCAAACGAGGATTGACATATCAACCAATGTTAACGTTCTCTGGCCAGTTTTAGTTGGCCATATCATGAAGTGATCTTCTAAGATCTGGCCACGACATGTTCATTGAAGAAATGTTTCCGGAATTATTTTTAAATGAAGTTTCATGTTTCGTCTAGGTTTTTTGTTTTAATTTTCTACTGTAGGCTGACTGATACAAAATGGGTCATTCGTTTGTCATGTATAGATAGATTCCTGTCTTCCAGCCTTGATGCATTGCATTATTTAGTTTGACATGGCAAAAACACGTAATATAAAAAACTAGCTTTTGCCCACAGCTTCGCCTGCGTACTTAAAATAGGTATAGCTTATGTCATTCAGGCATAAAGCAGTTTTCTATCGATGAAAAAATTTTCGCAATCGGACCAGTACTTCCAGAGGTTACCTCCTACAAACAAAAAAACAATAATATTAGTGTAGATTTGTTTACCCAGTATTTAGTAACAGAGCTTCCTACGTCACTATTACCAGAAATATCTCCGGTTAAACGCCTATTTCCAAAGCTGGGTTTAATGTTGGAGCGTTATATTTTACGAGCGCACACTGCGACGAATGCCGCCCAGCAGCCCAGCTTATTTTAATTCAGAATCGATATCCATTCAGTTGTAGGTTGGTCCATAAATACTGGTGACCTGACACGCTTGACAAGACTGCTTTATTTCTATGCACAATTGCTCTGCTGTTTTATGAATGCCTAGTAACTAGTATTGACATTTTTGTGTGTGACTTTGATGAATCAAGCTTTTGTCCGTGGCGTCACCCGTGTATTTAAAATATAGACCTCGGGAATAAAGCAGCTTTCTATCGGTGAAAAAATTTTACCAATAGGACCAGCCCTCCTAGCCAAGTTACAACCGTTTTGCTTGCGTCGAACGCTTCGGGTTTACCTTGACGCCAATTCTTTTGTTCTGACCACGTGACTGAGCTGACGCTTTCTACTAGCGTTAACTATTGCAGATTAGCAACTTGGCTAGGGGTGCAGTACTTCAAGAGATTACCTCCTACAAATTTTACATCTTTATAATATTAGTATAGAAGTTTAGGTTGACTACATTAAGTTATATTGTAGTAGATTAATTAGGCGCTTGAAAAGAATGAACTGTATAATTAAGGTAAAAACGAATCAGAACCTAGATCTTTGTGTACAGTACAAAGGCAGTAGATAAAGCCCACATTAATTCTAATACGTATATTGTTCAGTTAGTTGTATCAAATAGCTGCATGTTGCTTTAGGCCCGGCGCCCATTATCGGCATCGGCAAGGAAAAGGATCCTTCGGCATCCTACATGCAAGCGCACACTATCGGCAATTATGCTTTGGCATGCTGCAACGTTCTTAGGGATGACGCCGCACCGTCCTGTAGCTTGCCGAAGCGTCTCAATATCGTATTTCTCATCATAACAGTCTCAGGGTTGTTACAAGCTAGTTGTCTGAATTGTATTTAATATGGTGGACTGGGATCTAGTGTTCATAGCAACTCTTGCTGAAGAAGAAGAGAAATCTAATCAATCAAGAAGATTTTGGGTGAACAACCTTTGGAAGCAACGATATATGTCCGGTGAATTCAACAATTTATTCAATGAATTGCGTTATGACGTTCGAAAATTTTATAATTATTATAGAATGAGTTATGAAAATTTTGAAAGTCATCAAATTTTGAAAAACTATCCCTCGAGTGTTGCCTCGGCGCCGGCGGCGTACCGAAGGTTGCCGAAGGATGCCAAAGCATCCCGAAGCATTCTCAAGGCTGCCGATACACCAGCCTCAAGCATACCGAAACGGTATTTTTGTTATTACGACCACATATCACGGAAATTTCTACTTTATTGCCATTATGTTATAGTATATTGCTATTTGCCACCTAAAATCCTCAGTCGTACCGATGCCGATAATGGGCGCCGGGCCTTAATGTGTCTTATAAATTTTGCTGGCCTGTTGGTCTAGTGGTTAGTGGCCCTAACTGCTAACCGGAGGTGTGATGAGCATGATCATTTGTTCTGTGTCTGGGTGTTATTTATCTATAATATGTACGTATTTAGAAATATATAAGTATGTTTATCAGTTTTCTAGTACCCATAACACAAGCTCTGCTTAGCTTGGGGCTTGACGGCGGTGTGTGATAGTATTGGAATATTATATATGATTAAATAAGTAATTAATTCACTTCCCTGAATGTAAGTTTGTTTCAAAAGCCAATGCCTAACTAATTAGTAAGCGTTACCGTTTTAAATATTTCTGGCTATTAGTTCACAGCGGGTGATAAAGCCGAAATCATAGTGCTGCAAGCATCACAACGGAAAATAGAAATAAGGCCAGACAGGTCAACAGTCTCTTGGTCTATTACAGAAATAGTTGCAGACTTTACCTAATCGATGACGGATGTATTTCAAGCTCTCGGTCGACCGCATTTCGCTTAATGAAAAATCAATAGATTGGTATTAGGGCCGAGGACGACGTCAACAACATTGTTGTTGTTGTTATTTACAGCTCTTACCTTGAAGGAATGAGGTATTAACCAGATTATACATTAACATAAACTAGAAGTACTACAATTACATAATAATTACGTAGATTTCAAATATGGAACCTACGGCTTTAGCCACAATGCCCCAAGAATCATAGAGTATAGAATCACCGTTGGATCAGACGCAGCCGATTCGAAATTTAAACTCACTATTAAGATGATGAATTCGAACAAAAGTGACTTGGACGCTGCCGTAGATTCAATAAGACGGAATTATATTAGATTCAAAAAAGTTCTGAGGATAGTTTTGGACCTGTGTGAGAAGATGTAGGATATAAGGATGAACACGAACTAGAAAATTTGATTCAAAGGCACACGTTTAGATGAGGAGGTTTATCTAGAAAGAATGAGTGACACCAGGGCTATTAAATCATGTCGCAGTAGTATCCGCAGCAGCAAATATATTGAAGAAGACACAAGCAGCTTTCGAAGGATTGTGTCGGAGAAGATTTGAGGATAATAGATAGGCAAACATTTTGGCGTAGGAAGGTCAAAGATACCGAAATAGAAGATCATTAAAGAAACTAAGGCTCACTAAATGTAGCACCGAAGGAAGTAATACAATTTGTAGCGCCAAAAGTGCGATGGGCGTATTACTGTCATGAGCCATCTTTAATGCCGTCTAGTTTCTATATGCGTCACAGAGTGACTGAACAGTAGCACGTTTGTTTTGTATGAAAGATGATGTTGACGATGTCGCCTCTAGTAATGGTTGCCTAAGCCTGACGCATACCTCCGCTGCCTATGTCCAAATTTAATAAACCAAATCAAATAAGTGTGCCAAAAATACGCTTTATTCAAAAGGAAATATGTTCAAGGCTTAAAAATCTTCAAAGAAGTCAGGCCACATAAATATAGCATGTCGGAATCTGTCACTCAAATGTAGTTAATTAACTAAGTCATTTGATATGAACGTCTTCGTCCGTAGCGCCTGGCGTTGGCACGACAGCCGGGCGTCATGCCATAGGCGCGACGAGTGAATGCGAAGAAAAAACAATGTTCCTGTGATCACTCCGCAAATGTCACGAGTTCTTATTAAACGTACGAGCACCTATAGCTATATTATTGCAGGAAAAATATGAGATTACTCACATTGATTTGCAAAACTATAATTTGACGACGACAAAGATAGGTTCTATGAGGGTCTTTTTGGTGCTAAAGAAGCTTACAGAGTTAAAAAAAAATCAATTACTCTTTACTTATGTTTATATGTACATAATTACAGGCTTTATAAATTGTTCCAATTCTTTTCGAGATGTCCCGCGATTATAAAAGAAGACTAAGTTCATATTGATTCTGACATCGTCACCCGTGACGTTCGGCCACACGTTAAGAATTTATAATACAGCAATCGTAAGCGCCACGTGGCTACAACGGACGTCAAACATTTCGCCGTTATGCTCTCCGACGGCTCTGCTAAGGCTTCCACGGTTAAATTTCATAAAAACATCTTAATAAGTTGTGTAATCTTGCTCGAAACTGGTTTCTCCCTCCTCAATTAACAATTTCTGATTAAACAAAACACAAACCTTTCAGTCTTCGTAATAAACTTCCAAAGCTTTTTAATAAGAATTTCTAGGAAAAGTAAGTAGCAAGCGGAACATTTAAACAAATCACGTGTAATAAACTTGAATCTTAGCAAAAGTTTCAATGAGTGAAACCTTGACAGTCGTTCGGAGCCGGAGTCACGGCCAGGCGCGCTGCTCAATAGAAATCGCTGTTGTGTAACTGATAATAAACATTTATGTATTGTTTCGTTCGTGAAATTAGTCTAGACTACATTTTAGTCTCGGCTTCATTTGTGGCTTTCATATAAACTTCTTACTTACTTTTAATATTCTGAGTTTTCTCGTGCAGCTCCGTGTTTCCGATAGATATAGCTTGCTGGCGACCGCGGGAACTTTGCCATGACAGTTGTAACGATGTCAAGGTATTTCAATTTCCTTTTACAGCATTTTCGTGACATACTTTTCACGATTTTGGCTTACATTTTTTGGATTTTACGCTATGATTTACTCGTAACGAAATATTAAACGAGATGTTATGGTTTTCTTTTGTGAGCACTGTGAATTTTGTTAAAATACAAAATGATAAAAGTTTACCATCAATTAAATAAAAAAAAAACGACTACCTACGGATTTAGTCGAGAGTACGTGGTGACGACATACATCAGTAAACCATAACTACCTGAGAGATATTGAGCCAAACAATATTATATATATATAGTTCGTAGAACTGTTTCCCAAAGGGATTATATTTTTAAAGCACGTTGAGTCTCTCATAGCCAGGGTTCTTAGAAAATACCATACAGACAGAAAACATGTAAACAAGGTTGAAAGAAGATAGACACGATTTTGACGATTTAAATTCTTTATTAAAAATATTTTTAGCACAATCTAAAGCTAAAGGTACTTAAATACTAGATGTAATGTTCAAAAAAAGTCGTAGAAAAATATACTTAGCAAAACATCAGTTTAACAAAGTTCGATTAATTTGAAACTCGTCCGTACAAATAATCATTTAGGGATCTTTCAATCTTTAACAATATAATGCACCTGCTTTAAATTCAATTGAATCTTTGCATTAAACAACTCCTTAGCAGTTGTTAAGTATTTAGTCACATCAATTAGACCTTCTGACGCCAGAAATGGCATATTATTTAAATCCTACTTTATAACTGTCGTTACAATATCAATCCTTTTTAAGAAAACATCGTAAACGATAGTGAGATTTTTGCAGAAAGAGATTTTTCCTTTCGTAATTAATAAGTATTTTCAATAATGCATAGAAATTAGACTATTAGTATTGTCATTAATATTTTTTGATTAGGGAAGAGAATACCCATTCTTGCAAAACGACACGAACTGTATAGCTAACGATGTTCAACCTAAAAAGGTTCGATGAATCTCACTGATTTAGCATGTGTAAAGTCTATCCTCAGTCTACTAGAATATTATATCACTTCTGTGATTTACTACTAAGGCGCTTACGTTTAGCCGGGTTCACTTCCTTAACGTCATCGCTAAATCCTCCTGTCATTTCTGATTCAGCTCCGTCTGTATATTCAGTTTTAATAATGACCGGTAAATTTTCTTGAGCTTGTACCATAGATTGCTCTGCGTCATCCAATTGTTGCAGTTCTGCGTTCGCAAATAACTTAGCAAGTTCTAACTTCATAAGGGTTTGCTGTCTCGCTGGAAACTTTTTGAATGTTCCCGAGTAACTCAGGAATAGAAGGTCAGTGGCGTCAATTTCCTTATATTTGGTTGTTGCGCCATCTAAATTGCTTCGCAAGTCTTGATTAGTTTGAAATGATCCAGAGGTAACTTCCGCTATAGATAATGAGCCCAACGGCGCCAGGGGTGGTGGTGAAGACGATATTTCGTATGTCAATTCTTCATGAACCTGCGGTTTTAAATTTTCTGATTCAGGTTTACGTTTGTAAGCTATTTGATGAAAGCTTCTCCGGTTAACGTTGTGATTGTCTAAAAATTTCAAATTGCCACTCCAAATATAGTCGATATCTTTTGTGCCATCTGATGTTTTTAACATTCTTTTATACTTGATGTAACTATCTCTTACGGTCTTCCATTTGAGTCTACAAAGATCACCTGAAATGGTACAGAAGACATAAGAAATGATGATTAAGTCATAAACACATCGATAGTCTTTAACAAAGTTAAAATAGAAATTAACTGTTTAGCAAGATTTTTTTTTAGATAAAACCAGTATTTCGTTTAGTTTCGTCGTTCGTTTAGTATTGTGTGTCATTATGTCACATGGCAACCGTATCTATCAAATTGAATATATGAATCAGTTATTCCAAAATTTGAAATCTATCTCGAATTAGTAGCTGCGACAGACAGACTCAATTATTAATTTGTGGAATTATCAATAGAGCACTTACTTGTAACATTCAACTCTCTTGCAATAATTTCCCATGTCGAAGTTTTAAGGCTCGGGTTCTTATAATCCTTGTGGCTTAAATCGTATAGGAACTCGTGTTTTTTAACAAGTTCAATTAATTGTTCTATGTCAATCATTACTGGTGATAAATCGTAAGGTATTGTGAAGTAAAAACCGCCACGCGATGCGCGTACGTATCCCGCTCTCTGCGAGTTAACTGTGCCGGCCGCTCGCTCACGCTAGCGTCCCGGCGCGCCCCGCTCTGCCCCGCCACGTCGCGCCGGCCGCCACCCGTCGCGTTTCAAGGCTTCGGGTAGATTCGTCTACCTTCGGTACAAAGCGACGTTGCCAGATCGTCATACAGGGACGATTTGCTTTGACGGCGGATATTTGTTGCAGAACTGTAGTACGGTCATAGTATTTATGTAGCTCACTTTCACTCAACCTTGTGGTTTATTAAAAGAGTGTAAGGGCAGGTTATTTTTAAACTTCGATGTATTAATTCGGTTTGTGTCACGTTTGTTTGATTTTGTAAGTTCAGTGAGATGTAACCTGCTCTGAGTTAAGTGTTATTTCGAAGCTTATAAAATTTATGAACAGAACTATGGACAGCTTGATTCAATAAATGTTTACATGTTTTACCGAAAGCCAATAAATAATTGGCCAGTCGTCACATTTTTGTCTTCGTCAATATAAATAATCGATAAAGAAAATAATGAAATTTTTAGTTCTGCTCAAGCCTGCAATAGCTATATTACTTCCAAAAGTAGTCCAGCGGGTGTCCGTCAGTTGTCAGTTCGTAGCTACCTATTCTTCAGTTTTGTAAACTACTTAGCGGTTTTTTTTTGACGTGGCGTGGTCTTTTCAATACTGAATGCGTCATAGGACCCCAAGGGTTTCACCGTTTAACGCTACGTGCTACTCCTTGAAATCTTTTAACACAGATAACTGTCAGTCTATAGGCCTGTTTTAGGCAGCGTCAGTTTGCAACTGTTGCGAGTAGAAGCAAAGTTTTCAAATTTAAAGGTAAACAAATTTCTTCTACCATCATTTTCTTGCCAATTATCCAATTTTTTTTAAAAATTTTTTAAATTAATATACTTCTGAACAATTCAAAAGCATCTGTCAAGGTTGTTGTGGACAACGTTCCTCGAGTGCTACCATCAAATCGAGCCTTTTCAGGAAGAAAGTCATAAGCGACTGTTCGCAATTTGTGCAGAAAGTCAAAGTCAAAGCATTTTTTAAAATTAAAAGCAATATAAGACGGCAAATTGATATGATATAGAATTATGAAGTCTTACAAACATCCTTTTTTGCGAAATTATTTAGCACCTATCAATATTTAATTCTGGCATTCATTCAAATTCAGATTTAGACCAAAAATAATAATAATTATGTTTTGGTAAATCTGATCCAAGATGGCGCGTGCCGCATATGTCGTCATGTGACGTAGGGTCAACGAACGAATGTTTACCCTAAGCAACTTAGTAAGCCAGACATAGTGTAGTGTTTACAAAATATGAGATAAAAATGTAGCGTCGTCGTAGTGCATTTGACAAGCATGATCTATTTTATTTTGACGCACTGACGAGTGTACGAGAGTCTACGAGCTAACGTTTGGGGCTGAAAGGTTCTAGAGTGGCGACTTCGCAGCGTTGGAAGACCTCCTATAAGGTGGCCTGACGATCTGGTGAGAGTAGCAGGAATACGGTGGATGCGAGACGCACAGAATTGGTCGTTGTGGCGATGCTTGGGGGAGGCCTATGTCTAACAGAAGACGTCTATCGGCTGAAATCATCATTACAGCCGATAGACATCTGATGATGAAAAATGACAATAATCTGAAAGTAGAACGAAAAAAGGCTTGGAGTGAAAGTCTGCTTTTGAAGGAGTCGCGGTCCTGGAACGCAAAGAGCAACTGAGAGAAGACAGGTGGGTTTTAGTTACTAAAAACCTGACACCTGTCGCTCTCTTCTCGCTCCATCCATTGTGTTCGATTTCGCACCTCCAACAAAAAAGTATTTTTGTATCCGAACCTTTGTTTCGTTATAAAAAAAGGGATATTGGCTATGGCTAAATGTACAAACTGTGCAAAACTAAAAGAAAGAAAAAACCGTACACGAATTTGCATTGTGATCACAGCCTTCAGGATGAACCCACAGTCACTGCTATTTGGAATTTAGTGCGATTCACAATCATTGCCAAAAATATTAAGAACCAACAACATAAACCCATTAAATTAAATGATTCATCAATTAAAGCAATTGGGACGAAAAATTGGATTTATTGTTTATTACAACGAAATTAATTAATTTCCATTAGTAAATATTTATCTGCTCATAATCTCATATTAATAAATCAAATAATTACGCAGAAAACAACGACAGTTCGTCGGCCGAATATTATAAGTAGACTAGCTTCTACCCGCGGCTTCGCCCGCGTTATTAATATACTTTAATTCCTCCCTCTTTA
Organism: Mythimna lalbum; assembly: GCA_949319445.1. NCBI lineage: Eukaryota > Metazoa > Arthropoda > Insecta > Lepidoptera > Noctuidae > Mythimna > Mythimna lalbum. Next base: position 10,665,232 of record OX439364.1, read on the forward strand.
TCCCCCTTTTAACCGTATCTTTAATCCGTATCTCCGTACCAAAATTCATCAAAATCGGTTTTGCCATTTAGGCGTGAAGACGTAACAAACAAACCAACTCACTTTTGCTTTTATAATATTAGTAAGGAAGTAAGGATGGGAAGGAAGCAGAGAAATGTGATATAACCGTATAATATATTAAATGAAGCAAAACAAATAATTATAATAGTGAATAATTACTGGTTATTTATAGAAATAAACATACTTGTTAATGAACGATTCGATTACGCGTCATCTGGATTGTAATATTTGTAATCATAAACATCATTTTGCTAAATACATTATAATTATTTCAAAAATTATACAGCATTAGTTTTAGTATATGCTAAACCTGAAACACGTGTCTAGTATTTTTATGTAAAGAATCTATGTACACAATTTCATAACTGTATCATGAAAAATCACAAAGATATAAACTTGTTATGTTACTTGGTTGTCCGCACAAATACATGTTCTTTGGACCATTCGGGCGACTGTAGGGTTGTTTTGCTCCCGCCAACCAGCTGTGCGTTGGCGTCTAATGCTATGACCTACCATCGATGGATTGAATTGGTTTTTAAAATATTTTAAATACTAAATATAGCATGGTGGAATCGATTCAGTTACTGATTCTGAACAAACTATATTGAGGTTTTGCATATAAGTACTAAAAATAATGTTGTAGAAAGTAAAGAAATCAAATTCAGTCTAGAAAACTGTGTCGTTTCCAACTGAAGGTAAACTAAAGCATTTTCAATACATTTTTTTACTCAACACTTTCCAACACAATTGGTATCGATAAAATGGCATGTGCCGTAGTAATAACAACAAATACTACGACTGTGATGACGTCACGAGCACCTGCCTTTTACGACGTCAGCTCAAATAATGAAGACATTAAAATATTGCGTGCCACTTTTATTACTTCACCATAATAATTGTCAGCTGCTCAAGAAACAATGGACGAGCGACAACTAGGAAAACTTGCACACGTCAATTTGACCGTCCAAGCAAATTGCATCAAAATACAATAATGAAAAATACATATTTTATCGCGAACATAACGCATGTAAACGTGTATACATCTATTAAAGTTAAAAAAAAAAAACAGTCGTGTTTTTGTCTGACATATTATTTATTTTTTAATACCCGCTGTCTGGCCCAACGTTCAGCCAGACGCAAAAGAATTAAAACAACATGTTTCTGAATTTTACTTTGTTGGTTCAGTATTTTTTTTACGTTTTCCATTAGGTCATCTTGTCTTGTATAATGAACAGTCGACGAAAATAATAACAACTACATATTGGCTAGTTACTCTTTAAAAGGATATTGGGATGGGGATTCTTCAGGATTTCATAATCATTTGGTTGGGATTAGGATATGAAACGCACACAAAGCTTAAAGAACTACACTGCTAACATGCACACGTGTAACACGCCTGATTTGTACGTAGAACGACGTCGCGTGGCGTGTTACAAGTGTAACTCTACAAGTCTAGTTTCCATATAAAATGTATAGAGACCGATGCGCCCAGATCGGCGTGGTTAGCAGTGTAGTTCTACCAAACAGCCGTGTGGACCTTCATCTCTTACCAAGGTCATATGTCACGTAATAAGAAATTCGATGGAATGAACTTGTTGATAATAACAAGCGACTCCCGTTACAAAAGTATATCCAATAGTAAAAGGAGTCGAAACTACGACGCAGCATGGGTGCGGTACCTGTGCCGCAACTTCGCGATCCGCAACAATGCCAGGCCGGCTCAACGCACCGGTTTTACTGTTCTTTCCAATACCTGCCTAGCAGTAAAACTGAGATGAACAGATGAACCAACCAACGAGAACATTAATGTTTAATTGAAATTCAATATGGCATGCCAGTTAACTCTGCACGTCAGCCGTTATTAATCTGGCGGTACAGTAATGATTAATACAAAGAATTTTCTAGACGCCAATAGCCGATGAAAAGTCACGTATGTCCGATTATTCAGCTATTCTGCTCTTCGGTTCGTTAAAAAAGAACGTATTCAAAGGAAAACCATTAACCGTACTTACACGTGCAGATAATATGAATATGGACCCAATTTTCAACGGAGCAAAATTGAACGGCACCAATTTTCGTTCAAGTCGATTGGACCATGGATGTTTTTAACGTCCTATATGTAGGCGAATAAGTAAAATACTTATTTAAAGTGGTTTCAATTATATTAAGAAGATTTTTACTTTGCAGAAAAGCATGGAAATACTGTCATAAAGCAGAAAAAGTCGTGGACAACAAAGGTCGTCTCTCGTCGTAGATCTTACCATACTATGGTGCCTGTGGGCTCCAGTCTTAACTACAAGAAAGCACTTTCGGATCCCCTAGGTTCAGAATGTTAGACTAAGTACCTGTGCATTGGCTGTGTCCGTTGCGAGTACTGCGCCATGTCTCGTGTTGCACAGCAGGCATGGCTAGGCGGCGCGCATGCCGCGGCAGGCGCGGCTCGCTAGCTACGCGCCATGGCGGCGCTACTTCGCACAACACACACAAACACGGATGCACACGACACACCACTGCACACGACCGACGACACTGCACCGATAACCTGCCGACAAAGGAAATATGTTAAAAGAAAGAAAAAGAAAGACATTTGCAGAAATGGCACGTACTCATATCAATCCCATTTATGAATACGGAGTAGCCAAAGCCCCCCAGCACAGTACTGTTACCGAATATACGGTACGCCGCTATATCTTTCCTAAGGTTTCTAAAGCATAGTATCAGAAACACAGAACAGAGGAATCTAGAATGATTCCTGTGTTCTGTCGTTAGAAAGAAGAAACGAGAGAAGAGAGAAAAGAGGAAACGCTACTCAAAGCGGTAAAATAATTTTACATCCATAATCAGACCTAATTATGAACCCACTCAGGTTTTTTTTAACCCTAATGGGTTTTTAATCAAAGCATTGACATTAAATAAAATAATACAATAGGCGCTTGATTTTTTCAAAAGCATTATTTCAGAGGACAGAACAAAAGCATGACAGTCAAAAAAGTAAAAGAAAAGTTTGTCTTCAGAAGTAGAAAGTTCTTTCAGTACTTATGAAACCCGAAGTGCTCCAATACCGTTAGTACCAAATAATTCGAAAGGCCGATACATCTTTCCTAAATCAATTACACCTGGGGATTGAACTGAGGAGTTCAGTTTGACAGCCGAGCATCGATCACTGGACTGATGAGGCGGAGCCATGTCAAAAACTTTTCAGTGAGATATCTGTAGTGACTTATGAGGGCCTTGGAAGGCCTAAATAAATAAAATTACTTTAACAAACGCTCGGGGGAATCGTGTTTAGAAAGGTAATACGGCAAAGTCCATGGAATATAAATAATAAACCGTGAAGAACGCGTGGGAGTCAAACGACGCTGGATGCATGAGTATGTTCAACAACCAGAAATCCAAGAGATAACTGCGATGCAATTAGACATACCTACAAAGGATTTCTCTTAGCAGAATCCTTTCAACGTGTCTACTGATTATTTCTAACGATAGTGTCAATAGAAAGAAATCTAGCAATATAAGACTGGTTCTTTTAAAAACTGTTATTGAAGATTTTCCTACCTTTCGCTCGGATGACTCATACTCAATTGGTCGGATATTTCAAATGACACCTGAATGTCGAAGTCGAGACGCTTCCAAGTTCCAACAATCAGGTTTCCAAGTGTTAAAAAAAGACTTAAAAAAACTGCCAGATTTTTTAGCGTGCAGTCAATGCATAGGAATTTAAAAATCCCCAATTCGGGCGTACTCCGGAAGGGTCTTGGGATGTGTTTGCATTTTAGAATGGCTACAAATCTTTTGTACCGTAAACCGTGCGTTTGATCAGTTTGTTAAACCTATTCTCTTATCTAAGGTACACCAAGTAATAGCAACGTAGTTGATAAAAGCAAAAACACCGTCTATGTGGACAGGTGGGGGAGAGAACAGATAGAACGCAGTTGGCGTGGGTATTTTTAGTATTAGAACCACGTTACAACATAACGGTAAAATAACGGTTGTCTTGAATCACCTTGATAACAAAACCAAAGCGTTGCTTCTTGCTACTACTATTTACAAATCTGTAACAGGTTTGTCAAAAACCCTACAGGGCTTTACAACCAAAAAATTTTAATACAAAGTCATAGGATTTAGGTTTATGTCATAAGAGTACCAAGAAATTTACAAGAACACGAAGATGTATGAACTATCAAGGTATCGTCATGGCACGACTCCAGGGAACATTACAATGACGTAAGGGATGGAGCTATACGCTCACGAGCATGCAGCTCCATCCGTTACACAGTTCAGTTTAGGTCGTCAAATGGATCCCGTTAAAAGCTAGGTAGGGCCTCAGGATCAGGTCTATTCTATGAGAACGTGAGTCACACATACCATATAAAGGGCCATGCATTGCTGCGACACTGACATTCCACAAGGCGACACTTCGACAATCCAATTACACAAACCAGTGGTGTCGAGTGTCCACGTGTTTGCGGGTCATTTTGCTGCTGTCGAGTTTGTGTCGGCCATTAGACAGGAAGGTGAGCGTGTTAACTAATGGTCGTCTGCTGATGTGCCCCCGGGTATAAAATTATAAACGAAGTCATTACGTCAGGAAGCACGGATTGCGGCTGTCCCTGTAGGATTAATTATGGATATTGTTTCCAAATGGCAACGTAAATAGGATAAATTCTGTTAGGATTATTATTCAATCATCTCATGATATCATACTGCTGTTTCTATTGTCATTTCTTTGTTTATGGTATAGCAAAACCTATTTGGAAGAAGAAACTCAAGGTAATGTATTGTCGGTCGACTATATCACGTTCAGTCAATCGATAATTCTGTGAGGCTGTGCCTAAACGAGGAAATTACCAACTGAGATCAGACTGACCGAATGGATCGAAAGAGAACAGCTGAATCCCTTATAGAATCCAATCTCAATGAAATTCGGTGCTAAAATTACGAAGTGGTTGGAATAACAGTTATAGCAAACGAATAATGGATATGGCTGGCTGAGCTGTATATAAAATATAGGTCTTCCAGGCGGCAACTAGGTCATGCGGTATATCCACACATTTTATTTTTATTTGTAACCAGGTAACTGGGGGAATGGATCACGTATCTACACGCTCGTTTTCCCTTCATGAGGTAGACGGTTCAAAGCTTGTGGTTTCGAAGTTGCAGAATTCGCTATCTGGTTAAGTAAGTTTTAGGGTTTTCTTGATGATCTCGGAACCATTTTATCCCTAGGAGTAGGTGGAACTGGCATAAGTCGTTGTTCCTTTGGGTTTCGCAGTTTGTCTGTTCCGCCTTTGGAACAGAAGCTAGCAGGTATATTTCAGCAGGTATTTATTTAGATTAGCGGTCCCGGCAGAGAGGTTGTCTTGCCCGAAAGCTAGCTTATTGTCAGCAATTAAGAACACAATTGCAGGGCCATCTGCCGGGTCCAATTGTATTGTCAAACCTTCCAGGAACCACTTAAATATACGACACTTTTCATCCAAATCGGATAGGAGTTAGGTGACAAAAGCACGTACCTACAGAAGAATTGTACATAACGATATGTAACAGCGAAGCAGTTTTTCCTGATCGTGGAGGAGTTCAGTTCAGACAAACAAATGGCTAGTTATATGTATATGCCATAGATGATATCAACAGGACGCATAATATACCGACGTATTGTGTCTATGAACTAATCTAATCAGATTGTCGAGATAATATTGTATAGCTCAATAGATTGCAATCAGCTAGTGAATCTCAGAGGTCGTCATTAAATTAGCGTTTCATAACAGAATCCTGTAATCCCAAGAGGACTTTGCAGTATGTGTTATAACTTTTTTTACCTTTGCCTCCATTTGGGCAGGTTAAGATCTTGGACCTAACGGCCTCGTCGTCTAATATACAGGGTCTCTGACATGGACGCACAGACGAATACCATGGATCCAGTACATGATTTTGGACCCCTCCAGTGGTGGAATTTTTCGTCGGGAGGGAATGATGTACTGGATCCAAGGTATTCGTTTGTAAATTGATGAAACGCGGGTCTACAGTTTGTATGGAGTAACCGATTTTTACGCGGGCGAAACCGCTCTGGAAGAAGTTACTCAGTAATAAATATCATTAGCATGCATTAGGTGCAACACATTCAAGAGTTCTGCAGTATTTTGCAGCATAATATGTATTTATTTATTTAAACCGGTATTAAAAACCGCTTTATTTTAAAGGTATACCGAAACAGTCTACTTGTAAATAAAATTCTCAGCGCCATTTTGGCACTTGAGATACAAAACTACACCCATTTTTACCCGACTTCTAAAAAAAGAAGGAGGTTCTCAATTCGGATGTTTGTATTTCTTTTTTAAGTTTGTTCGCTCATAACTTCGTCGCTTGCCAACCGATTTGAAAAATATTTTTTTTTTGTAGGAAAGGGTAAACTTCCCAAATGGTCCCATAGTCATAATATTTAGTAAAGTCCTCTCGAATTTAATATTTAGTACAGTCGGTTATTTTTTTTTATAAAAAGGTATTTTACATTACAATATCGACTAGGTATAAATTTGCGAATAATTTAGAACAGCTTTTGAAACTCTGAACTTCACTCGAAAAAAACCCATCAAAAACTAAAAGTTTGACAGGGAAACAGTCTTTCACTGAGATGCTGAGTAGTGCAATAAAATATCACAGGATTTCCATGATATTAACGTCAAGAGAATTTAGTGCCAAGTCTATCGATGCGTTTACAGTTTTTGCTATTCCAATTCCATAGGCAACCTTGAATATAGAACGAGGAATATCCATAACAGCCTGAATAGTGGTGGCTCCGTGGTAACAGCCCCGACTTCCGAGTCGTAGGTCGCAAGTTCAAACTCAGCCAGGCGCATTTCTTTATGTAATTTATTTCATAGTCTCTCAAAACGGTGAAGGAAAACTTCGTGAGCAAACCGGAATGTTCTAGAACTATTCGAAAACAGGTGACATCAACCAATCTGCACTAGGCCCGCGTGGTGGATTACGGTTCATTCCCGCTCCTAGAGAAGAGGTCTGAGTCCCAGCAGTGGGAATATTTTAAGGCTGATTATGCTATGCTATGTCTCCGGGAATGTTTGAAAGAGTTAACATAGCCCTATACAGGTGGGTTTTAGTCAGTAAAAACACAAAATAGATCACAGACAGAAGACAATCTCATGTATGTTCTTCGCTTTTTATACCTACGCTCGGTGGACGCACACTAATGAGCGTTTGAGCCGGAACTGTTCGACGAACGAGCCGAGGCGCTCCGAGATATCGTGTCCGTGAGCGATGTCTATATGTGAGTTGCTCGAGCGCGCTTTGTATGTAGATTGACTTCTGTACCTATATATTTTTAACAGTCTGTGACACTGTCGCCCAGACCGGGACGGGATAGGTTATTTGATTATTTCCCACCTCAAAACAAAACCTATAGCTGTGTGACTCGGGTTACTTCCAACAACTGCGCTCAGCACTCGCCCATAGGTAAACTTATTACGTGTATGTTTTCATAACATTTTTAGTGGTCATAGGTGTACTAACAACTATTTCAGTGGCAATACTGTGACTCAGAACATAATAAGCGTCTTTATTTGCTTTCGTATGAGGTTGGAGTCAAACCTTTGAGGGACTTGGGGGGAATACACATTCGTTTAAGTTGGTACTACCGTACTATGCGTCAAATAAGAATAGGATCAACTAAGCGCCATCTTGTGACGTCATAGCTGTCAAATCGAATTAGGTAGGTAGGGTGAGCAAAATCAGTTTTTTTTTTTGTATATTGGGTTTATTAACGAATCATGAATGAAAAAGTTAAAAATCAGTTCTTCAATTGCGCTCAACTCTGCGTGTGTGAAGTGTCTGAGTAGTGGCGAAAGGAAGAAGGCGAATTGTTGCCGACAGTGAAAATAAGAAAGCAAACCAGTTTTTTTTTTACTAATGACTTAAATAATATATTTAGCTAATTTAAATAAAAGTAATGTTTTTTGTTCACTTAGATTTAATAAGACTCGATTAAAAATAAATAAAAAGAAATCCGTTATTGAAACGCAAATAAGTTTTCTTTGCAAACCGTACTTTTTAAGTAATATTTGACACATAGAGGTCATTGACACTCCTATTCTTACTTGAATCGCATTGTGTATAATACTGATGCAACGGTTGACAGTGATGCATTAGGGTTGGTACACATTGTAGGTATTACCATTATAAAAAAAAGATGGCCGAATGTTGCTGGAGGGATTATTTTTAATGCAGACTGACAATTCATCCTGGATAAATATTAAATACACAGTTTTAAAATTGCTTACTTCATTTGTAGGACCCTATTTATTTAGTGACGATATATGTACTTACACAGACAAAATTAAGACTGGAAAAAGAAAATAGGTAAGTACAGAGGTGATGCTGCTGTGGTGTGGTGATGCCTACTATTTGTTAGGCTGGGGAAACTACAGAGGAAACTCGCATACCTAACAATAGACAATTTTAAATTACGTAGGTACCTTGAAATAGGGTAGGCACAGAATATTGCTATCGGTTAGTTATAAATTACGATTACGATGGTGTGCAATTTTTAGTCTATGTAGCATGTAGCCATCAAAATAGGTTCTTGCAGTTCATTTAAGTAATGTATTATGTTTAAAAAAAAGATTGGTTTCAAGTAGGTATTTGAGTTGAACTATCGAATGTTTTGCATAAATTAGGGTTGCACAACGAATTTGTTACGTCAATTTTTTCCATTTTAATACCACTGGTATTTGTTTCGAATCATATTTAAAAACAAGTCCAAAAATATGGTGCAGTCAGTAAAATTGCTTTGTGTGTAATCCATAAGGCCTTTTATTGAAAAAAAAATCGTTTTTTTTTGTATAATTTACCTATATATTTTGATTAGGTTTGACTGAGTTGACTGTATAGGTACCAAATTCAAGTTGTTGGTATTTGTTTGGAATAGAATTAATATTTTTTCAAACAAATACAAATGGCATTAGTTTTTAGTACCTACTTATGAAATTGAATAAATCTTTATGTCCACATAGTAATTTTATGAATCCAGCTAGTTTCGAACGCAAAGAAATAAAATTAGGAGGATTTCTTTACGTTAGATCCATGGCATTGAGGGAGTCAATAACCTTCTCAGCTATTTTATGATTATTTTTTTTGTTGTATCTACCATTTTTTATTTTTTGAGGTGGGAAGTCTAATATCTTCTCCGAGTCTGGGTAGAGCCAGAGGATGTGTCAGAGTGCCTACGGAACCCATCGATATTTAATTTAAAAGAAAGTACGAGTTCGGTAAGCAAAAAAAAAATACATTTAACTTCGTCAATCATGAAAATTTTCATAAAATGCATTTTATGATGAAAATATTTTTTTATTTTTTTCGTATATATTAAAAATTAGTGTTTTATTCGGAAGAGTAGGTAAGTACCTGTATAAGGTATTGGTTGTTCAGTAATTACTTACCTAGGCTAGCTTGATAGATTACCTATAGCCTAGGTACCTATAAGTGAAGTCTGTCGAACTGAGCACTGTGATAGGCATTGTGACGACGTTATAGGTATTATTAGTACTGCTATGCGGATGGGTGACCGACAATGAGGCGAGGTCGAGATATCACTAGGTATATCTGTATCAGGCAACGATAAGCCGTCTTACTTGATATTCACGAGATAGCATTTTTAGCCATGTCACTTCTAATAGGAAATCTATGTACGAGTACGACTTGCTTCGACACGTAAGGAGTTTTCAGCGCCATGAGCACTATCTTAGAGTAATTTACGCATGAACGAAAATAACCTGGCATGATCTTGACAGCAGTTTTATGAGTGGGAACGTTGTTTAGAAACTACTTTTCTCAACCTATTTTCGAGTTCGTAACTGTATTTGTTTTCTTTTTCACTATTTTCTAACTGGCCAGACATTTCAGTTATGCAGTTCGAGGACTTCACTGCAGGTTTATATTAGGAACGGGCAAGTGCTAGGCGTTGGCGCCGCGAGCCCTGAACCGATATAGGCCTACGACAGCGGTCGAGGCTGGCCGTTCACACCACAACCCAATTACACACGGTCTACTGATCGACACATGGTGCTGGTGTCGGATGCACAGCTATTTTAATGTTTGGCCAAAGGGCATTCTAAGATAAAAATAACGGTGCCCGACCACCGGCGGCTGTCACGACAACTTATCTTGAGCTTATCATAGCTTACATAAGCTGGTGCCAGCACGTGCACCACCATAGCACCACGCTGTGCACCTCGCATTTATGTAACTACACTTTACAAGAGAAAACTGACGCCGCGATTATTTGCGCAGTTACCTAGAAACTTGATTTCGATGACGGAATAAGAAAAGTATGGGGAACTTTTGAAATAGTTTTCACCAGATTCTACCACGTATAACGGTCAGTGTGCATGAAACTTAACTGTGTATGATGAAAATAACTTTCTAGTACTCACCTTACAGCCGAAAACAGTCGAATTAGCTTCCAACGGGACTCTGTTCACGGATTAGAAGCACGGACACGCAACTCACACTAAAATATCACAAGATAGAAACAAAACAGACGGTCACACACCACTCCCTATAATAATCTATGTAACACAGGACTTTTTACGTAAAATGACACGTTTAGAGTTTTCGAAAAGTCCATTGAACTGTTTCGGTTGAAATTTACGTCCAGCGAAATTATAGGTACGGAATGGCAACGCTGTATAGACGACGTGTACATTTCGCGGCGCGGCCGCTACGCGGCGCTGCGGTCGGAGGGGGGCGGAGCCGAGCGGGACGCGGCGGGCGCGCGAGCGAGACGCCGCTACGCACCACGACGCCACGTCGCAACAATATTTTTTTCACGGTGTACTTATGGGATTCTATGTCGAAACTGCAACTGTTTAGATGGCGAAGACATTAGCGGATGGTGGTGAGTGGAGTGGCGACTGGTGACCTTTTCAGCGTATCGCGTCACCGCGGGCGATAACGCGAGGTCGTCGGTCGAGCGCGCGACGTTGCCAACTCGCTGCGGCATTCGAGCCCACGTTTCCACAGATTACGAAAGTCGGCGAAATCCCCGTGGCCCTTTGATACCTGCCTAACGAACCTAGCCCTAGACACGCGAAGCCATGCGCTAACCTACATAAAGACAGGCAAACGGTCGGCGTTACACAACACGCAGCCACTTCGACTTTAACTTTCATATGTATGTGCGGATGATGCAAAATAAGAGTTATTACGATGGCTTACCCCCTACGGCGCCATTCCAGGTTTCACAATTTTTGCGAAATAGGACACCCCAGGGAGGAATTAGGTAGCTTCAATGCAGCAGTCTGTGCTTAGCAAGCGGGGTTAGGTAGCTAGGTATAAAGTCCCTATGTGCTATTGCGCGGTACCTAGCCATTACCGTTTTACCGCACCATACATAGGTACATATGTAGTACCTACTAGGTATTTATAGATGTTTTAACAGCAGTGCTCACGAAGAACTTTGTGTATGGAACGTGCTCGCTCAGCTTTAAATCAGTTGGTAATATTTTATGAGCATAATGGATGGAACTATGTCTAGTTAGAGAATTGTTAGCAAAGGGGCAATCTACAACGTACCTAGGTAGGTACGAGGCTAGGTGGAGCGCTGCACAAGAGCTTTGATAACGTATTGTGTCTGACACAGACATAGGTGTTAATCAGTGAATAAGTACCTACTGCGATACCTAGTGTGATATGGCCTCAACCGTACCTATAGGTAACTAGGTAGGTAAGTACTGTGAAGGTTGCTTGCTAAGAACCACAGTAAGTGTGCAAGCAGAAAAATAATTGTGGTTGGTTCTGAGCATGACAGCACCTATGTTCTACTAAGTATACGATTGTACAAACGAAAAGTGAAAAGTGGTGGATTTAATGTTTCGAAAATTGGTTCCTAGTGAATGTGGATTTTGTGATGTAAAATTGGTGTAGTTTTGTATCTCATGTGTCTACCACAGCTGGACAAAATAGGTATGGAAACATTGAAACAACCGCTGCGGTCTCAGTAATTGGAGGTGAGAATTTTATTGTAGGCAGGTAGCCAGCTAAAGTACTCTGCCAGTGGCTTCGCCCGCATCACAGTAGAAAATTATCCGAATGGAACATATTCCTGAGACAAATGTATCCTAAATAGTATTCCACGATATGTTCTACCTATGTAGGTACCAAGTTTCATCGAAATCCGTTCAGGCGTTCGAGAGTGAAGACGTAATAAACATACAAACTTTAGGCTGTTATTACCTACCACTACTCTGACTTACTGGAGCCTACAGCATTATCCTGACCCACTGGGGCATCATCCCGACTCACTGGGACATCGTCACCCCGACTCACTGGGGCATCATCCTGACTCACTGGGTGGGACATCATCCATCACACCGACTCGCTGGGACAGCTCCACCCCGACTTACTGGGGCATCACTGCAGACAGTTCCGACTCATTGAGAACTATGCGGCATTCGGTTCTTCCAACTCACTGAAACTAACCTTCAACTGGCCTTTTTTTTTTTTTTTTTTTTTCTCTCGACGGGGAAAATCATCATTGACGAAACCCGCTCTTGGGTGGAGCGGGAGACAGTGTCAGAGTCTTACTGACTAAAAACCCCGCGCCGTTCCTTCTAGCCTTCATACCGGGGCTCTAGTTTCCTTTCGGATAGCCCCGACCCCGGTAGGCTTCGACCCAGATGGGCCCCTCCTGTTGCTGACAACTCCTTGAGGCGCGCGGGAACAGTGCGCGCCGTCGACGCCTTGGCTCGGTCCGGACAGTTACCGGACGATCGGACAGCGAGCTACCCATGGCTCGCCGTCCGCGAGCCCGCGTCTACGGTGGCCGGAAATCGGGATCGGAATCCCGGCGGCGGCGGCGGGGGCGCTGTTGCCTGATGCGGTCTGCCTCCTCCTTTGCTAGCATTACTGCTTCGCAGAAGGAGGCGACCGCCTGCCACTCCTCCTCGCTCCGGACCATGGCCTGAACCAAGGCCCGGCGCGAGAGGTCTCCGTCGCCGATCGCCCCCACGAGGACACGGCGTTGCTCCGCCCAAGCAGGGCACACCTCAACTGTGTGCTCCACCGTGTCCTCCGGGCGTTCCGCACAGTGGCGGCACCCGGGCGTCTCTTCCGCTCGAATCCGATGCAGGAACCTCCCGAACTTGCCATGTCCGGTGAGGACCTGCGTCATGCGGAAGGTAAGGACGCCGTGAGGTCTTTCCAGCCACGCCTCAAAGAGGGGACTTACCGCCATAATTGTGGCGTGCCCAACCTTCAACTGGCCTGGCACGCATTGAGAAGCATCAAGAACCATTGAGATTCGATCTCCAGACAGTGATGTAGCGACATCTATGGCGTCACATAAAAACTAATTCTGCATCGCGCATTTAAAGTTCTCCGTGCGATTAGAACACATAGAACAGCCGGAGAATCATCTGCCGGGCAGTTGCCCACCAGACATAACATCTATCTGGTCGGAGGCTCATCCCTTTTCAACGGAGTTAAGCACACCGTACTTCGAAACCTATATTAGTGTAATCGACTCGGCGAAGCTTGCTGAGAAGGTCAACACTCGATAGATTTATTTTGCTGTCAAATATTGGAAAAAGATTACAATGTGTAGCATCGGCATTCTGTTACAACTCAAAGTAACTAACATTTTAATTGGCTACTATGCTTTTGTGAAACCATAAAAAAAGTATACGTATGTTGATCATACGTGGTAACACATAAATTAATCTGGTAATATATCTGATATGCCAACGGCAAATTACCAGAAGTCACCTTAAGCATTTGGCTAAATAAGTAGACCTAAGCTCATAACGCGATCCATTTGAAGACCTAAACTGAACTGTTACAGGGGCGGAACCATAGATACTTATAAGAAAGGAGTTTCTCTGTCTGTTTTTTTATAATTCTATGGAGGGAACGATCTAGGATGTAGCTGAAGCTCTTTCTCACTCGCACGCTTCAGATTTTAACACCTCATCGTAAGCCTCCAGGTGACTACAAGGTGGACCGATGACCTGGTGAAGGTTGCGGGAATCCGATGGATGCAAGACGCTCAGGATCGATCATTGTGGCGACGCTTGGGGGAGGCCGATGTCCAACAGTGGACGTCTGTCGGCTGAAATGATGATGATGATGAAGCCTCCAGGTACCTACGAGAAATAATTGTAATCGTTATGATAACAAGCGGAATAACTATACAAAAACAGATGACGTAATCGAGTTAAACAGATAAAAAAGATTTCTGTTGTATGATAAAAAAAAACTGTGAATTCACGTTGTGCCACAGATGTACTGTTATAATGTTGAGCGCCTTTCCTGGTAACAGGATGACTCAAAGAAAAGGTTGGTGTGGGAGCCAGTCAGCCAGTCAACGGTTGTGTCATATGACTTATGTAAAGGTAGCTAGCAAAGATACACGTTAGAATAATATACCTGATAGGTTTGCCTGTACCAGTTGGTTGAGTTGTGCAGGTAAACCGGAGCGTGTATGTTGCACAACTGTGCTGAGTTCCGAACTTCCGCTATAAGCTTACAGCTGACAGGTATACTGGTTAGGCAAAACTCTCAGGTATAACCCTAGCGACTGTGCGACTAGCGTGTATGGCTAGGTACCGGAAAAATAAGTCGCCAAATTAGATTATCATGGTACCCAGTTTTTCGTATTATAATTTTTTTTTTTTTTTAAGCGACAAGTCATCAAATAAAGGTGCCTATTAGCACACGTTCAAATTTGGTTCGACAGACCAAATCCGCCGACGAAATCTATTCTCGCATCGACCGTATCATCCCATACAGTAGATCCAGTCAGTGCCGGCGTAAGGGCCACTGACACCCCGGGCGAAAATATTGTGGCGCCCACTTAAGGGAAGCAATATCAAGTGTTAGTTTTTTGCTGATCCCAAGTAAACTCATATTAAGAATGTCATCTTTCCTTTAGCGTTACCCAGAGCTAAAGACGCGGACGTAGAAAGTTTTGTCACTCCTCTTTTTTTATATATTTTTTAAATATTTTTATTCTGTTTGATTTTTTTTTGTTATTCACAATTTTTTTCAAATTTCTTTTCGAATTTGAATTTTTTGCACATTTTTTTTTTACTTTTCATTTAGATTGAACATTTTGTTAATTTTTGATAAATTTTCTAAAATTGTTTGTGTTGAATTATGATCTTATTTATTTATTTATTTATTTATTTGCATAAAAAATCATCTTCAGTAAAATTTTACCTTTCGGGCTTTTTAGTCAGCAAATGACCGAATCAATTGAGAAAAATCTAATTGTCCAGCGATTTCATTTTCAATCGACAGAGTAGCCAGGATCGAAGATACGTTTTTATTAATTTTGGTTTTGAAATACTACGTTTTCCACTTGCAACTGGGAGGAGGAGGCAGGAGACTCCAACTCCAGACCTTGGCGCCCCCCTGAATTTGTCGCTCTGGGCCGTCGCCCCGACCCACCCCTCTCCCCAACGCCGGCACTGGATCCAGTTGCTCCGTATGACGTTGAGTGTAGGATAGTGACCTGAGATCGATTTTTTATTTTAAGTAAATCGATTTTTTAAATCGTCTCAAATCATAATCTTTCAGGCCGATTCTGTGGCTCGATATCAGAAACTTGAAATCGAGATTCGATTTTTTGTTGCGGATTGCTATGTCACCATAATATTATTTAAAAAGTGTATATTGTACGGGTGTACAATATACACATTGAAATTAGCTTGAGTTAAATATTATCTCTTATTCTTATTAGGTACTTTGAACTTTTTCATGATTAGAGTCATGAAACTATGAAACACATGAGTACTTTAGGATCATCTGTACCGTGCTTTTTAGGATTTGGTACCTGCATGGTAACCAACGGATCGATCTTTAAGAAATGGTTCTCTTAGAACTCGATTCTGTAGACTTCGACTTGAATCGATTCGAAAATCGTTGCTCAGGCTAAGTATGACTATGCACTGATTTGGTACGGAGAGCGAGCCATACGACGAGCGACGGCCTAGTTTACTCTATACCTAGACGGACTGATTTGGTTCGCAAGCCACCACAACCAACTTCGTGGTCCGATCAAAAATCGTTCGCACCAAGTTCGAGTCGAGCGTGTATAATTAACCCTTCAGATACCGTCAATTAGAGACACAATAGTAAGACAATAGATGCGCGGCCACCGGTGGTCGCTTGGGGATTCATGAATTAATTGGTAAAAAAAACCGAGATTTTATCTGGCTGCCTTGTCAACTTTATAGCTAAGTAGATATGTATGTATATCGTAATATATTTTGGTATAAATTGTGTAGGAAGGTAGTCTTATTTCAGAACGTCTCTCCAGTGCATGCCTGACAGCATCGCTGACACTAAAAGTGTCAGGATAGGCTATTCTTGTGTGAGGAGCAGGCCACACACGATTTTCGCAGAATAGCTGGCACCAGCTGGGTCGTTAAAGCCAAAGATCAACCACAGATAGACATTGTATGGAGATTATTTTGTTTATATTTTGGTTTGGATACTAAGTCCTTTAAGTCGTGTCTTTGTATGTTGAGTTTCTCTGTGTCACTCAAGGACGTCGTGCATTGAGCTCCGTAACCGTATTGAAACTAATGGATATCCGAATTAAAAAATAAACGTAAGTAACTGAAACCTCTTTAAAACTCTCGGATAGTTTCGGTGACTTCAAAATCTCTGTAAAGCTTGCGCAAGTATGACCACGTTTTTCTGAATTCCGTACTCAGCTCAAATGGCCTTCTATTCGATTACTAAAATTTTCTCCGATAGAAAGCTGTTTTATTCCTGAGTTATAGCTATATTTTATGTTCGCTGGTGAAGTAGCGGAAAAAACTAGGCCGAAATAATTTAATATCCGCGACCGTATCCGAAACGGGTATAACATAATCTTAATATCCGTACGTAACCGTATCCAGATATGTAATATAAAACTCAATTATTTACCTAAAATTTTTGTCAAACTCTTCTCTAACGGAGTAAATAAGTCTAAGTGGCTGTAAAGTAAAAAAAATATTTATGCTTAATTCAGAAACTGGGTGCTAATTTACCTATTAATTGATACCGACTTTTGAGGTAATTAGTGTAAGTATTAGGATTGGTTTCAGTTCATAGGCTGTAAAAACATACAGCAATAGCACAAAGGATACTTTTAATCACGGGAGCATGTTCCCTTGGGCTAATTTACTACTATTGTGCGATCGAAGCCGCTGGCAGCAACTAATTCCATTTAATAAAATATAAATTTAAATGAAATATAAAAAAAAAACATTTTTCTCTCCTGTTAAGACCAGTGGTTCCCAACCTGTGATCCACGGACCACTGGTGGCAGAATTATGATCCACGAACGATTTAAAAATCCCATCAATAGGAACTGATTTTAAGTTTTTATCAGAAATATTGCCGTTTCTATGACAATGCTGTTTACTTTTGATTTGAATAAATACCTAGATTTACTAAGTGTTTTAATATTTATTTATAGTATTGCCACATTGAAATACAACTGCGTACATAACATTAATTTTGTTTTAGGTATAAGTTATTTCTCTTCATTTAAGATAGAAGAAAGAAAGAAAAACAAAAAAAACTTGAGAGGTGTCAAAGGACAGCCGGATGGAACGAAGTTCCTTTCGATTAATTAGTGAAGGAATTGTAATAAATATTTATTAAACTATAAAAAAATAATACAAATAAAAAGAAACAATATCCATCTGTAGGAATGTTGACAAAACAAAAAAGAAAAAAAAGTGTCGTTACAACTTTTCATGAGATTTTTTCCGTCTAGCCCCCTTTGTTCATTTTGTTCACAACGCGCGATAAGGAACTTCGTTCCAAAACACATATATTTAGCACACAGACACACACAATAAATAAACAATAAAAAAAAAAACTACAACATTTTGTGTGTCAACTCTCACGGTTGCGCTAAATAGGTCCAGTTCAATAATACCAGACAACTACTTAGCAGCTGCTTGATGCAAGTTTTCAACTGAACCTTACTTTGAGCGTACGGATGTACCTAAATCAGTTTTGTTAGGTGTGAGGTAAATAAGTATACATAATATATGTATAGATAATAAAGGTTTCTTCTTGACTTCTGGTCCTTAAAGCAACAAAGGAATCAAAGTGGTTCCAGGTCAGTCCCCTCTTTGAGGCATGACGCAGGTCCTCACCGGACATGGCAAGTTCGGGAGGTTCCTGCATCGGATTCAAGCGGAAGAGACGCCCGGGTGTCGCCACTGTGCGCAACGCCCGGAGGACACGGTGGAGCACACCGTCGAGGTGTGCCCTGCCTGGGCGGAACATCGCCGTGCCCTCGTGGGGGCGATCGGCGGCGGAGACCTCTCGCGCCGGGCCCTGGTCGAGGCCATGGTCCGGAGCGAGGAGGAATGGCAGGCGGTCGCCTTCTTCTGCGAAGTAGTAATGCTTGCAAAGGAGGAGGCCGACCGCATCAGGCAACGGCGCCCTCGCCGCCGCCGCCGGGATTCCGATCCCGATTTCCAGCCACCGTAGACGCGGACTCGCGGACGGCGAGCCATGGGTAGCTCGCTGTCCGATCATCCGGTAATGGACCGAGTCCAAGACGTCGACGGCGCGCACTGTTCCCGCGCGCCTCAAGGAGTTGTCAGCAGCAGGAGGGGCCCAGCTGGGTCGAAGCCTACTGGGGACAGGGTTGTCCGAAAGGGAGCTCGTGCCCCGGTATGAAGGCTAGAAGGAACGGCGCGGGGTTTTTAGTCAGTAAGAGTCTGACACTGTCTCCCGCTCCACCCAAGAGCGGGTTTCGTCAAAGATGATTTTCCCCGTCGACAAAAAAAAAAAAAAAAAAAAAAAGCTAGATACGGGAGCGATAAGTAGTTAGGTACCTACGTAAATTTTTCCCTATCTAGACAAAGTTACAAATTGCTTAGGGATAGGTTCGAGATACAAAACTACTAAAAGTAAATAAATCATTGAAATTGGAGACACCTGTCTACAAATTGGGTTCTACAAATTTCTTGAGCGGTTTTTGGTCCTGAGAAATTCAATTTACGTCGTCATAAAAATCTTTAAATATTATACCAGACTAAATAACGCCATATTATAAAATATTGCGAACCATTTCTACGACTGATATTAATTATAATGTTGCAATAAAACCATATCTAATACAATTCAAACAAGTTGGCTTGTATCCAGAGCGTTGTGTCCCTATCTGTATGCACAAATAAATAAGATTGTGCTATCTGTTTGTGATCTCAGAATTTCAATATGCTTGAGCGAAAACTAGATAGTGCTTGTAATTATTTTATAGCTGCTATAGAGAATGGCCTAACTTGTCGACAAGCCGACTAATTTGATTAAGTTGTAGTTTTCCATTAGCGAGGTACAATAGAGCATATACACAGCTAAGTGAACCGGTAAACTAGATCTAAAACAGAACAACAGAAAACAGACAAAACATGAGAAAGTTTAGAAGCCTATCATTTGTTGAAATCAGCAACCTGCTTTATCTAAACTCTCAAAACCGGTCTAACGTAGCCAGAACTTTACGTTCTAACAGAGCTAGTCTTATTTAACTTTTTCTTCTTATCTAAATTCCTCGTTAACTGAACACAACGCGGGCAAAGTCAAAGGAACAGCCAGCATGCCGTAATTATATTACTCCTTTGTTTACTTTCGGCCAAGCGAACGCTCTTAGTCATCTATGCTGTTTATAGACATACATACAATCGTGTTTTATTGTTATATCAAAACAGAAGCTGGAAATACAAATAGAAAAACCATCGGTACCTTGTATGTCTTGGTATCTTATATTTCTTCTAACAATAAAAGGTCTCGTATAAGTTGGGTGTGACCGTGTGAGGAAAAGAGACGCCCCGCAATTTATTCTTTTTATATTCAGTCGTAAAAAGAAAATAAAGCTATGGTGACACTGGAGTCATTATTTAGGTAAATTAATACGGTCTGGAAAACAACTTAGATACCCATTTTTAGAAAATGAAATAAAAAAAAATCTCGTGTCACAGTTTTTTTTCTTATCAAACTTCTAAACGGCTTGAACATTTTTTTTTTAATTTATTTGTTAGGTTAGGCTATTGTTTACCTCCCTGCCCCTACCCCACCCCCAATTTTTTTTTTTAATAAAGGGCAACGTTTGCCCTGTCAGCTAATATTAGATAATATATAGAAATCAAACAAAACCATTAAAAATACCTTTAAAATCACTCTTATAGAATTCTTTTACTTATTGCGTTGTGTTCGGCGATCTGAAATCATTCTCAATAAATTCTAAATCCATATCCACTTTTAAATTATATTTTTCCGTCGTTGTCCACTACTCACCACGTTCTCTGCCAGAGATCTGCCTTCGTACTAAGTTATCCACTTAGCCCCAGTTCGCTTGTTTTTGGCATCTACAGCGATTAGATTTTTGGCTCTTGTGTCGGATTTCATGGTGTTTTGTTCCTGCCAACTATCAAGACTTTTTGAGATTCTGGCATACATTATCCTCATGTGGTGGAAATTAAATCTGTATCTATATTTTCTATATGCTTCCCTTTTGAAGATGTAAGAGCACTAAGAAGCGGTTTTTAAAAATTCATCTTTAGATGTGTGAAAATGTTGAAATTCGTTTGTAGGCATAATTTTATTCAGGACTTAACATCAATACTAATCCAAGTAAATAAAAAAGTTTTCATCATTCTTTTTTTTTTTAAAGGGAGAGTTATTAAACGATTTAGGAGGTGCTTAAAGTCGCTATGGAGTATCTTGATTTTGAAACTTGGCAAAAATTTTACTAAACTAAATAATAAAAACTGTCATTATTAGTTTTTTAAAACCATCCCCAAAATTCGTTTTATTTGATGTTAAAGTTTTTACGAAACCATTCTCGCGATCAAAGTATATAGTTGGTACAGTACTCGTAGTCGTAAATATAATGAGAAATGTATGTCTCTAGTCTATACTCGTTTCAGATTTTTATTTGCATAAATATTTATGAGAATAGTCCGAACCATGGTTGCATGTTTCCATAGAAACTAACCATTGTAGTTAGTTTCATACATAATTGTCTCTGTACTAAATTACTTACCTAAAACTCCTTTCAATTCTACTCTTATATATACGACTCAAAGTAAGTAGGTATGACCTAATAACTGGTTGAGTCTAGAAACTGCTGAACATAATAAAGCTTGTATAGTTAATTGTATGTAACTGCAAGACCAATTAGGTTTACGGAAACGTTATCACATCTTCACGCCGAGTTGGATGCGATATCGTGTATTCAATTACATATACGAACACAGCACATACATACAAGCCCATGTGTGCACGTTGCCTGTTTAAAAAACTGAGATTTTATCGCACAACGGACAAGCAGTTTTATTTATTCTTCAAGTACCCTGTTCATTTACTTTTACTACTCGTGGAAGGTTCCCAGTACGTTCGAACAGTGTGCTTGATCTAACTTAGCTAAAATGCTAGTTTTCGCTTGGCCCCGAGTACTGTTCTCTTTGGTACGATTCCAACCATTTACTATTGTACTGAAGCCATAGGCATACTCTTGCCAAGCTTAAACAAGTTAACTTATTTCTTTTAATTGGTTATGGCAGCGGTCATACCGCACAATTTCGCACGAGTCGCTTTAAAATGCCCAGCAGTCATTACGTCAGATTTTCATCGCTGAATTGCTTTAGTATATACTTTTAACCGTAGTGATAAGTTATAAAAAACATGAAACTGATCCTAAAAAATAATTAACGCAAAAACTCGACCAGCTGTTTTCCTTATTCTTATGCAAAGATCAACAGGGCACGAGGCACGACACGGAGCACGAGCGTTTAAATGTAGAACGTGTCGCGCTCGCGTTGGCGGGTGAAAATCAATGTAGCCCGAAGAAAATTGAGTTGGAGGGCTGCTGAGGCCGTTTCAGTAATTATAGCTGCGAGTAGGACTTCCGCGAAGGTCGTCACCCCGGGCCACCCCACACCCGCGCCCGACCGCCCCGCATCACCCCGTTTCACCCCCATGCCACACTAGAATCACCAGCATTCACGAATACGTTGAGAATAACATGACACGAGGATTTGTGTCGTATAATTTATAAACCTGAAACATTGAACGGGAGTTTTGAAGGTTTTACCTAGGGATTAATCGTACATATTAATGTTTGTTTATGAAAATTATATACCCATAGGTATGGGAAAATTTTGTCACGGATAGCATTGTTAATGTTTGTTGACGTTATTCATACGTGCTTCAGGTTGATGCAGTTTTTTAAATTCAAATGTTACGAAAAAAATATGTTCTCAGAAAAACTGAGTAGCTTGGTTACAGTAGCAGAGCCCGGGGTGTGGAAACTGGAAGGTGCTATTATTTCTAAAATAAACAAACGAATAGCTGTCCTTTAGAATTTACGCAACCCGTTCATGATGGAGAACTTTTTAAAGTATTTTTGTTCTTAGACTCGGGTTTTTTCCTAAAAAAACGCATGTCGCATGTCAGTCGGTTCATTTCCCAAGCCGACCTCGCTACGTACCTAACATTTCTATAAAATATAAAATCTATGCTTTTAAGAGCTTGAATATCCATTCATGAAATATTGTGTTAGGTAGGTACTCACTCCTGCGATTGAGTTTCGTTGTACCATAGACCCAACTCTATAGTTACATCATTCTAAAAATGACCATGCCAACCAAGTTATTCAGGCAAGCGTGTAAAGCGGAGACCTATAACTAGCGGCGAGTGGATACAGGTTGATTAAATAGCGAAGGGGATCACTGGGATGAAAAGGGGTAGAACATTCTCGACCCGCCGAGGGGCGTTCTACTATGATATGAAACGAAAATACAGCCTCAAAATTTAACCTTTTCAAGAAAAAAAATCTTTTGTAGCGCTTTTGGGAGCCATTTTTGGCACAGCTTTCGAAATACATTGTAAGAAGAGTTTCGTGACATTGTTCGTGACAGAAGAATGCTGGCATGTGGCATGAAAACAACTTCCTGTTTCATTCCCTAACGTGTTACTAGGGGAGAATTTTACCATCATTTTTATGACATAATTAGCTATAATTTCTGAATCCTTTTATTTCATGTGCACGACACGAGTTTTATAGTGAAAAGTGAAATGTGTGCAACGTAGCGCGCGACGGCAGGAGAGGCGTGTTCGAATTTCAAAGCACTGACAGGTGCGCCATTTTGGAAATAAATTCTGGTGACGCCATGCCAGGAGCGAGCGCGGCGAACCGGAAAATGATTGAAGAAACTGTTTTGTACTTTCGCATTTAATCGTTATTGTGTTGCTTAGTAAATCTTTGCAAAACATCCTTCTCTTCATGCATTTAATGCAGATTTGTTTGCTGCGTAATTACGTAACGGCAAAATTCTGAATTTTGTATTTAATTTGTTAAATGTACGAAAATAAAAAATCTCTTATCCGTAGCTAGAGTTAGAATAAATTACCTCTTATTAAAAACATTTTTACGAGATAAATATTTTAAGTAGGTATCCTGGCTATGGGTCACTTTCAGGAATCATAAAACTAAACTAGTGCGTAAGTCCATATTATAAGCCCTATGAATGCTGGACATTTAGTTTTCGTTCGTTATCAATCATCTACCGGACTTGTTAGCAGCTTTCACCGCTGGTGTTATGTTATCTCCATCTACTTATCAAACAGAACTAAATCAATAACTACCTATATCTACTTATATGAAATACAGATGAACCCTACTCAATATAAATGGCGTCAAAGCAGGAGTAGCAATGATATTCTAATAAATTTAATGTAATATCATTGAAGAGCAGACTATCTTTTTGTTGGTGTCCTTTGCTGGATCTATCGTAGAATTCAGCTGAATCTATTTCCACGTTAAAGAAGGTGAAGGTTGGGGTATGGTGGATGGTGGTCATTGGTGGAGGTATTATTTTTTAATTATTTCGTCTACACCTGTTCATCATTTATTACACTTAATACCAATAAATAAATAACTGCCGTAAACTCTCGGTAAGGTTCAGTTGAAAATCAGCGACAGGCTAGTACCACTGGCTACCACGCAGTTGTCTAGTTTTGTATTTTTGCTGAATTGGTTGACTGGTAGAGAATGCCTTGTTGCATTAAGTCCGCCTATATGTACCACTACTGTACATGAAGTTTGTATAACTGGATCTATTTGGCGCAACCGTGAGACACTCATTGTTTCAGGTTTTTTTTTAATCTTAAGTTTCTAAATGTTGTTTCTACAGTGAGTGTAATCTGTGTGCCTAATATTATTTTTTCTTTCTTCCTTTCTTTTATTGTTTTCGACAATCCCCAGACAGATTGTAAAGAGAGACAAAATTGTAAAAAAACCTGGTCAAAAATGTATTTGGTAAGATTCAAAAAACTGGGCCGGTTTCAGCTTCTAGTGATTTTCTGACTGTCATCTGTTCAACTTTTGAAGCTAGCTAAGCTTCTTTTGTTCAAGAAAATCTACAAGTGATTAGATTATATCATAATATCCACTACAAAGGCTACAGAAATCCTGAAAAATATACCAAAGAAAGATCTTATTAATACATAAGAACTAAAAAAACCCATCTATTCTTAGTTCTCTATCTTGTACCTACACACGTGATGACGTGGGCCTCTTATTATATCGGAAGTCATCGCCCTGTCGCCCTCCACCACGCTCGCTATGGCTTCGTGAGAAGTCTGAGGTAGACATAACTGATCGCATCCTTTTGCTATTTTTCTTCTCAGTGTTTGGCTATTTTTAGTCTGCGCTGTTGTTGTCTATGCAGTACCCCTTTTCGTAAGTATACCTACACTCAAAACAAAAATCCAGAAGCAGTAGGAATTACTGGGCTTAACCCAGAATTTTGTTTCGTTGTGGAGTTTTGGCGTTTCTCTCTCTCTTAACCTTTCATCCTTACCTCGTCTCACGAGTGTTTCAATACCTCATTGTCATTAAGATCTGATAAAAAAAAAAATTTGCACTGTTCAAAGACAACAAAGACATAAAACCATAACCTCTACTTACCTAGAGCTGTAGAATCAATCGTTACCGCGCCTAAATGTCATAGAACGTATCCACTAGCTAGCCTATAGATGAAACATAGACAACTGAGCTATTCATAGAATACGTAGTATATTGTTAGTGGCCAGTCACATGCAGCAGTAATGCATCCAGTTTATTGATTTCAGACAACACCGAGCAGTGACCCATTTGAGTTGACTTCAGCGGTTCATGTTCTACCTACACTGATGCTAAAGTTAGCATTTTATTTTCTGATGAGAACGTTTCTACATAATTTAGGACAACTCTAGGTAGACTGCGATATCCGAAATGATCGTCAGTTCTTGGAAGTTGGTGTCGGAATCGTAAAGTTGATAAAAAATTACTAAGTTGTAGCATAGATTTTTCTAAGTACCTACTGTGGTGACAGCAGATACAGCAGATCTTCTGGGTATTTTATTTTCGAGTATTTTGGGACCACAAGGAAAACACTTTAAAATCTAGATAGATACAAAAAAAAAAAAAACAGCATTTATTTTATTTGTGGTCTCAAAGTACTACTTATTAAAAAACATATTATTTTTATAAGTGGAAGTTTGCACCGCATTCCCGGTCCATAGAGCCCCACGACCCTATCTTCCGACCCAAGGGTTTATGTTCACAATATGGACAAATTAAAGGAAGCAATAATTTTGATAGCTGAATAAGGTTGCCTTTTTTCCCCTGTAGAAGTATAAGAGGATACTATGTATCTTGCTTTACGCCTAAATCTTTCTCTAACGTTAGCTCTATAATCGCAACGAATTAAACAGTTCGACCTAATGAATTAGGTTCCCACAGTAGATACCAAGCAACAGCGTATTTCAATGTGTGGTTGCAAAATGAATGCAAGCATCTCATTGGTCCATAAAACCAAGCATTAGAAACCGATACTGTAGTCAAATGAACGCTAACGTATACTACAGATATCATATAATTATATGTACCTCCATCTGAGACTCATGTTTCAAAGTTATTTATCGTAAAAAAATACGCGACTAAAATTGTGTCGTGGAATGGAGCAAGCATACGCGCTACTGCATCTAGGCTCGCGCGCCGAGTGCTGGTCGAGTCGAGCTCGACACAAGAATGTTGGGGCTGCCAGCTCAAATATAAATCTCCCCGGAAAATGTGTTAAATATGTAGTTTTTTTTAAATATTTTTTATCTACATAATTGCACTGCGATTTTTAGATGAGGTTTGCACTGTCAAAGTTGTACGTTGTTGTATGTAGGTTTGATAAATGTAAATTCTCGGGGATTGAAAGGATTTTCTGTTTGCTTACTAGCTTCGCCTACGTCGGTAAATATCCTAATTATGAAATGTATGGTCCAGCCATTTTCTTTATGTCGGCTTCTACGAAAAATAACTTATTCTGAATTCTTAAATTATGACATTATTAATAAGGGAGTGACCAGATACATTCAGACGAATAATTTGTGACAGTTTGATAATACCTATTATTCCTTTGTTATTTCTTTAGCTAAATAATAATACGAAAACGCCAATAAAACCTATTTCTGTTCGTTTTCTCTTAAAATGGGCAAGTTCTTCGTACTAGCAATAATACCGGTCCACGTTCGAAATTCAAAGTGCTCGCCAGCGGGTGCGAGCTGGCAACGTCGCGGCGACCGACACAACGCGGTATAAATAGGTGGGTGGTTCATAACTGCCAAGATAATCTTCGGCCTGACAAGACGCTTTTCATTTTTTACATTTATGTAGGTACTGGCTAAAGCCTGGGCTGGACCAGCTTCTAAACTATTCATATCCCTGAACTGGATTTTATTGCTTAAATGAGTCCATTCATGAAAATAGAAATTGCTGCTAGCTAAGAAGAAATCCATAAAATATCTTCAATTCTGTTCCCAATTTCCTCATTCTCAGAATCTCAGGGGACTTTAGAATTAGCTCACATAACTCATTCATCACATAACTGCATATTCGCGAAGTCGTGACTCGCCGCAATTACCCCATATCTCCATACAATCCATATGATAGTACCTACCTACTTATTCATGGCGAACATAGAACAGTATTAAAGTATTAGGTACCTATAATAGTATGCACTATGCAGGTACTTTGAATACATATATGGGCCGTTGCTTGCATAAATATGCATAATATATAAATATTTTGGCACCCATTCCAAATATTGTGTGATAGATACCAGAAGAAGAAAAATATGTTACAAGCATCGCCTGCTATTTCGAATAATAAAGGAATCTGGATAAGTGACACGCCCTGTACTAACCATTTGTAAAAATCGCCAGGATACCTTCTATCTTCAAGCCACGTCTTCGTGTGAAACTGTAATTACGTCAACAAATCACTCTTTTTTTGGCTTCTCACCTCAAAAGCAATTTGTGATTGGTGGAATGAAATCGATGAGTCATCTCCTAATGCTAGTTTTGTTTGTACCACTGCATAGACACACTGGTGTAGTCGTCGCATTGGCTTCAAGTAGTTATTTACTCTCATTAATTCTCCATTTGACGTCACAACGGTGTGAATGGAAACAATGGATTCAAATAATCTCATTCTTTCGCTTATAATATCTGTTTTATTTCGTTCTACTAACTGTAGAGATTTTTAACTTTCACCTTACCACTTCCCACTGAAGTTGCAACCAGTTGTCGGTGCAAAACGCGATGTGGGCGAGTTACAAGGTACGTTAGCTATCGTCGATCGACAACATGGGCTACCGTTGTTACAAGCGCCTTAGATCTGTCTCAGGTAGAGAAGGGAACAACGCTCGGCTCGATCCTTGCGGCTCGCGTATCTCCTTTCTTAATGCACATTTTTGATCTTTTCATACATTCTCTTCATCTGGAGGTAATCATGAAATCTTTTTGATATAGGTTCTTATTGAATGCAGTATTATCCCGACAAATTATGTCTTTTAGAGAACTGGTATTGTTGTCTGCAGGGTGAGATTATCTTAAATATTCTATAAATTGTCACCTCGATAGGTGGTGGTTATACAGTGGCATAACTTAACGCAGTATTGGAAAGATCTTTTATTGATATTTGAGTATTTGGTAACTAGTCACAGAGCTGTTATATTACATAGGTATATGTTTCTCGGTGTGATGGCTTTCCAGAACGTGAGATTTTACATTACATACAATATGGCGAGTACAATACAACAATAAATATAAATAGACACCG
Source organism: Mythimna lalbum (assembly GCA_949319445.1). Classification (NCBI taxonomy): domain Eukaryota; kingdom Metazoa; phylum Arthropoda; class Insecta; order Lepidoptera; family Noctuidae; genus Mythimna; species Mythimna lalbum. The sequence continues at coordinate 10,693,475 of OX439364.1, forward strand.
GCAAAACTTAACTCTAAGTATAAACATTGTATAATGATTAAACCCGGTCATAAGTTTGCATCGAGTACACAATAATATGTCTGCCTTCAAAACTCACACGGCATAAATATTCAAAACGTTTCATTTAACGTTAGGAAATTGAAGCCTGGAAAAAATCCAACCTGACAATTCATGCGGCTTAATATCCGACATTTTCTTGATAACGACTTATTTTTTCAGAGACAGTAATTGAATGAACCGTCCATAACGTGGGCGAGTTATTTATCTACGACAGAATAATGAATGACGGATTTCTTCGACAGCGCGTCGTCGCCACATTATAAAGTTGTTACGTTCGGAATTTTAGCCCTGTGAAACATTTTAGGTACGCATCGAGTTTTCAATTTTCCTGAAGTTAATTTTAACCACGTTGTCCAACGAATTTCAATTGAGCACTTTGTTGAGTCAAATATTTTAGAATGTGTACCTAAGACTGTTACAGAAGGAATGTCAGAGATATTTTTAACACCTTTAGCCGCAGTGTTCATTTTTATCAGTAGACGCTTGAATTTTACTTGATAGAATGATGGTGTAAGTACTAAGTACCTGCATATCTTTTAAATGCTCTTAGTTACTTACAAACAAATCAAAAACCACTGAGCTTACTGTTTGATATGAAAGTACTTGATATATTTCTACTGTCAGAGTACACGACTCCTCTATTTCTCCACGCCTCTTCAATTAAATGTTTTTCAACTAACTTCGAACTTGTCCAAGAAATGTTTTCTCAGTAAATAAGTAGGTATTTACGTAACACTCAACGAAAGAAGTCTGATTGTAAAGAAACTCTGAGTGTATTTCTCGTACGGGGAAACTCCTGTTGGCCTTAACGCGGCGTCGATCGATCGAGCGACGTTGCCGTTCTGTGGCCGGGCCCGCCGCCCGCTCCGCAACACTTACTGTTTATTTTTATTGTTGCCAATCAATTATTATGAAGGAATAATGACACCTGCCGTGACCTGTCTACTTACATAGTAACCTCTATGCTCTCAATGAGATCATCAGATAGGTACCTCTTTTGTAAAACTTTGAGTAATTTAGAAATAATTAGATAAACTAGAAACCAAAGGGTTATTTTTTGATTTATGCCTTACAACTAAGTAAATCAGAGTCCATTGCTAACTTAAACCACTAATTACTATTGTCAATATAGAATACTTGGAATCCAAAGAGCAAGTCTACGTAGCTGACATACCTACTTGTAGGTAATGGTTGATTGTCCTCAGTTGAGCCAAGGCTGATGACAGTACAGCTACAGTCATGACTTGAATAGCTAAGCGTTCACCTTTACATAATATATTGTCTCGATGACCTTTCAGCACTTCTGCAGAGTAGGCTGAATAACGACAGCATTGCAGTCGTCTGTAGCTCTCCAGTTCACCACAAATATAAGACAACAGGTAGGTACTGAAAAAAAAAAAACGCCCTAGTGCGAGTCGGACACACCTATGACTCGTTCCGTAGCAGCTAGTAACATAGGTAATATAAAAGTTGTTGTAGTTCGTTGTTTTATATTTGAGTTGATTGAATTAAAGGTAAATTGCGGTTTACGATTTATAAAGTATTAAAAAAAAAACTACTTACTATATCTCGTTCAAACCAATTTTCCTTTAGTTTTATCATTCTCTTATTTTAGAAGTTACAGGGACGCGCAAACTAAGTATTCAGTTTAGACAAAAATGTTATTAGAAAACTCAATATCATTTTTGAAGACCTATTTAAACCTCCCCACACGTATGGGACTAATGAAAAAAAAAAAATTGAGTTTCTATTCTAAGTATTATACCCTTTATTGTATTTTTGTGTGACAATCTTAATGCGGTTCACAGAATAAATCCACCAAGCTTAAACAGTGTAGTTCTTATAGTTTCGGAAAAAACTGGCTGTGGCATGCGGACGAACAGACAAATGACAGACAGACAGGCAGATATGACGAATCCATAAGGGTTCCGTTTTTTGCCATTTTGCTACGGAACCCTAAAAAACCAAGCAATTAATTAAAAAATGAACCAAAATCCTGTCTGTTACTCAACTCTTGAGTTGTGACGACCAAAAAAGATATAAGTAGGTAGGTAGCTTTTCCAATTATTAATTGATTCATTTATTCGGTAATATCATTATATTGGAGACGACAGTTACTAAGGCAAGACTTTTTTCGAGACTTCAGTGTTGGCTCCAAAGTTAAAGTTATATAAACTAAAGAGTATTGGTTGGTATACTTATTTATTGTTGTGAAGTCGTCTTTACGATTGTCGATTTAATAAAACCATTTTGGGGAAATTCTATTACATACAGTGGCAATACTGGCACAGTGAAGTGACACACGTCGAGTCCCTTTATGACTTCAAAAAATAGTTTTGTTTCTTTTTTATTTTTATGTCTGTTTGTTGTAAGTACTTAATTAATTGATTCGATTTAGAAAATTCTTTTTTTATTTGTTGAAATACTTTCTGATAGGTCTTATTATTAATAAAAGTAAGCTCTAATCTCCATAAAAAAATTAGGGAATTTCTAAAATATTATAGACACGTACTCGTATAACTTAGGTAGGTCTGTCGCGATTTTGATAAGTATTAAAAAACAAAGTACCTACAATTTGTAAGCGAAAATGATGAAGAAAACCAAAGATGGCCAACGGAACTTCACACACAAAAACATATTCATAACTCGACGAACCAATTTAATTTGCTGATGCTAATTTACCATCAAACTGATCTGATGATGAAACCAGAATGTAGGATATAGGTACTCCGTAATAAAACAAAGGCTAATTCGAATTGTCATTACTAGATACACTCTGGTATTAAGTTCCATAATATCAGACTAATCCGATGATAAACCCGTACACCTATTTATATCTACATATAAACACAAAAAATTAAAAGTCTGTTTATAAAAAAAAACAAACACCTTTGTTAATTTTTTTTACTAATATGTCTTATAGTTTTAAAAATGTTCGTCTGTTTGTCTAATCTCCGAAACGGTCGCACCGATGTTGATAGAATTATCACTGAATTCAAATGGCTGTTATACGCTGAGTATACGTTACGAATCGATACACTGAATTTGTCGAATTTGGAACCACAATATACATAGTTACATATTTATGAATCAATTTTAGCTGATTGTGGGCTTTTCACAATCAAAACCTTGGATACAGCATCGAAAATCTAAGTGGAACGCCCCACAGCTGGTAAATGGTTAAGCTAAAAATAATATGACTTGTTGATATGACTTGAAAATAATATGTTGTGTCACAAAATAGATAGATATATAAGTCAATCTACATACAAAGCGCGTTCGAGCAACGCACATATAGACACCGCTCACGGATACGAGATATCTCGGCCACGAAATAGATAGGTGCTTACAGTAGACAATCTACATACAATGCACGCTCGAGCAACGCACACATAGACTCGCTCACGTACACGATATCTCGGCCACAACAAAGATAGGTACAGAAGACAATCTACATACAAAGCGCGCTCGAGCAACGCACACATAGATACCGCTCACGGACACGATATCTCGGCTCAATCCCCCGGTTGCACTCGTACAAGTTGTAAGTTTGTAACACTGTACAGTGCGGCGTAGGCATGTCAGCAGTGAAGAAATATCGATGTATCGATTTATAAAAATATCAATATCGGCTTCGATATATCGAGGAAAAGATATCGATATATCGGTCAAACTTATCGAGATTTTCGGTTTTAGAATAATTTATTTAATTCAGTCTAGGTATTTTTTTTTACCTGATATAAACTACTACTTGACTGCGATCCCACCTGAAGGTTAGCAGAGATGTAATGGTTGGTGGCGAGGTGCACTAGTTTATTAAGAGCCTATTTACTCTAGCCTTGAAGACTTCCATATTATAATCGAATGGGACGATCCCAACAGGCAAATTGTTTCAGTCCTTCGATGTACGCGGTATAAACGATGAGGCGAAACGGTTAGTCAGAACCGTAGAGGTTTCAACAACGTATAAAATTAAATAAAAAATTGTAAAAACATACTAGTCATATATAATAGTTATATTTTTCATTCCATATCTTTTACGACTTTGAAAAAAATATTTCGTTTTTAAAACGATTTTCGATATTGATTTTTTTATATCGATATATCGGCTGAAAATATCGATATGAAAAAATGTCGATGTTTTGATATTTTTTCATCAACAAACGCGCTGACCCTAGCGCGATTGCCTAGCGTAGGTATAAAAAGTGAAGTACTAAATACATGAGATTGACTTCTGTAGCTATCTGTTTTGTGTAGTTTTGTGCTTGTGTGGCCTACGGCTACGCACACATATACAGCACTCTGATTACACGGAATTTAGCGGGGGGAAGCCAGTCGCGTCCGGAACCTGGCTTGCTGCGAACGTGCGGCTGTCATTTTTCAATAAAATGGCGAAAAAAGTTTGTGCTGTGTTTGGCTGCAGCAACACAAATATCACCAAACCAGAGATATCGTTTTTTTCGTTGCCTTCGGAACCTGACAGGTAGGTCATAGAACTTGCGCAATTTTTAGGCTGCTATAATATTAAAAAAATAAAAGGCCCCCTTTGACATTTGTATTTTGACTACCTAGATGCGTGTCCGGTGTAGTGTAACTACTACTAAAATAGCTATTACTACACCGGACCAATAATTATGTTTTATTGTTTTCATACAGTTTCGTTTCAAGTTACATTCTATCTAGACTACACTATACTATACTTTTTACACTATACTATATCTAGATTATACTTTTGACTGCCCTGTTGGTCTAGTGGTTAGTGGCCCTGACTGCTATGCCGGAGGTCGTGGGTTCGATTCCCAACCAGGACAAATGTTTGTGATAAGCATGATCATTTGTTCTGTGTCTGGGTGTAATTTATCTATAATATGTATGTATTTAGAAATATTTATACGTTTATCAGCTGTCAGTGTGTGTTGTTAGCTTGGGACTAGACGGCGTTGTGTGATAGTCGCGGAATATTATTTATTATTATTATCTAGGGTTTTTCTCAAACGTAACTTTAACGAGTTTAACTTCTTTTTTTGTATTTTGTACTGTTTTTGGCTTGAACTATACTATGCCCTTACCCTGTCTTTGTGTGAACATTTATCTTTTTACAACCTTTTCGACAAACTTCACTGAGGTTGTCAACTTATATCTTACTAGCTACTATTCTATTCAACTTATATCAACTTATATCTTACTAGCTACTAACTATTCGCCCGCGTGATAGCATAAAATTATCCCAAGGGAACATACTTCCGGGATAAACATTATCCTATGTCCTATTCCTGGACATGGTCTATCCGTGTACCAAGTTTCATCAAAATCAGTTTTACCGTTTAAGCGTGAAGACGTAACAAACGAACAAACAAACTCACTTTCGCTTTTATAATATTAGTAAGGATAAATTAAGGACTTACCTGCAATAAATTTCTCAGCTTTTTATGGAGATCGCGCCTTTTTCAATGATTCCGCATATTGTCCAGTTGCTCAGACACTTAAGATACAAAACTACACCAATTTTTCTTCACAATATCTACTAGGAATCAATTTGTGAATAATGAACCAATATCAACCAACTATGAAAAAATCAAAACAAAAACAAAATCACCACCGCTCATCATCAGCATCATCGCTTACCAACAGGTGAGATGGTGGTAAAACGCAAGCCTGTCAATAATAAAAAAAAAATTAAAACGGACACTAAACTTTATTTGAAGAAATCCCGCTAAAAACACTTTAGTTGTTACCTTGACATTGACATTCACAGGACATTGGCTGACTGGCCTGTTCGTCTAGTGGTTAGTGGCCCTGACTGCTATGCCGGAGGTCGTGAGTTTGGTTCCCACCCGGACCAAATGTTTGTGTGATGAGCGTGATCATTAATTCTGTGTCTGGGTGTAATTTATCTATAATATGTATGTATTTAGAAATATATAAGTATGTTTATCAGTTGTCTAGTACTCATAACACAAGCGCTACTTAGCTTGATACTAGACGGCGTTGTGTGATAGTTGTGGAATATATATTATTATATTATAGCTCTATGGTACGTTCCTATTTCACCGTTTGTGTTTGTTTATCTATAGCGCAGTGTATTATATTTTTTCGAGTGAAGTTCAGTGGTAAATTAATTTTAATTTACAAATTGATTCTTAGTGGATATTATGATTATGATGGTGTAGTGAATCTCAAATATCTAATTATCTTTACAACAGACTGGACAACAATCTGCAAAATGGAACTGAGAATTTTACTGTACCTACCTACCTGTGACTACCTCAGCGAAGCTTGCAAGAGGTCGACTCGATACATTTGCTGCCAAATATTTAAAAAATAGGCAAGCGCGAGTCGGACTCGCGCACTGAGGGTTCCGTGCAAACTACAATTCCCGAATTGAGTCTCAAAGATTTTAATGAATAGCAAATTTTTTATTTGTGACGTAGTTAACAAGAAAATTGTTTTCTGATTTATTTTTATACCCTTGCTTTGTGCCAAATTTCACAATACCTACTACCCTGAGGACCTATAAATTTCGATCTATGAGAATATAAAAAAAAACGTTTTTTTGCGACATAAACGGACATATCTTTTTATTCGTTAATTTAGAAATTTGATTTTTCACAGCTTGAAGGAACCACAGACCTGAGTATATGGTTTTAATTTCAACTCGATACCTCCACGCGCTCCCGAGATAAAGGGTCTTGACAGAGAGACAGACAGACAGACGGACAACAAAGTGATCCTATAAGGGTTCCTTTTGAGGTACGGAACTCTAAAAAGCGTTACTTTCGCATTCTAATGGAGTTCAAAATAACTAGTAACTCCATAAGCATGGCCTGCAGGACTTAGTATTCAATTATCTAAGCCAAACTCATTATAAAAAAAGGTTTTTTTTGTGTATGTAGTGAATCATCAATTAATTTCTCTTGCTCCGGGCGGAGGGACAGGGCGTGTCAGTCTTTTTCTGACTAAAACCTGTCTGTGTTCCTTCAGTTACCTAGGGCTATGGTAACTCTTTAGTTACTAAAGTTTAGTACATTTCCACAACCCACCAAAACGATACCTTATTTTGACACCCCACTTTGTATTTCTGTTCTTGAAAACCGCAGAAAAAATCTGGACAATAATAACAGATTTGCAAAACTTGGCCAGTGAAAACTGTTTGTTTTGCTAGTTTATTTTGTTTTTTGCCTTTTTATCTGAACGAATTTTAATTTATTATTGTTTGATTTGTTTGCTGCTTTTGGTTAATGTAATGACGGATTTAAGTACCTAATTAGACAATCCCCCTAGATGAATTTCTCTAAGAAGGTACTTGAATCTTCAAGATACCGAAAAAAAGGAGTAATCTGATGCTCGTAGCAAATTCATCTTAATGTTCACTTTAATGTTAACTTGTGTTTGTTGTTTAATGCCTTGTTGCATTAAGTCCGCCTATGTACCACTACTGTACATGAAGTTTAAATAAATAAACTTTGACAAAATTTAAAGTCATCGGAAATCATAACCCTGGATCAATCTTCAGCTCACGGGACGTGTTTTCGAGCAAAACGTATCTTAACAACATTGAGTTGGTATCTTTCAACGCCACTAAGTCACCCACGCTCACCACAGCTGCCTTATGCGAGAGTAGGTACATAAGTGACCCCGTTAGTGGTCATAGCACACATCCTTCGCTAAGCAATTCTACATATCTTTGGTGGATTGTGGTAGCAGTGTTGATAGCATCTCCTGCTTGCTTCTTCTTCTTTTCGATTCGATGGTAAACTCGTCAAAGTTTTTGGACCCAGGAGGTACATTAATAGCAGCATCGGTGGCACTCATCAAATCCTCCAAAGTGCAGGTGTATGGGCATTTGGGGCACTCTAGCATCTGGCTCATGTTCGAAACACGGGCCTCACACTCAAATTGAGTATCCGACGGGTCTATAAAACCCTCTTTTGCTAAGTTGTGTTGTTGTGTGGCTTGCTATTTTTTTTTTATAATGGATAGGCTCGTTTTTGACCATTATCTCACCTGATGGTAAGCGATGATGTGGCAGACGATGGAACATGCCTGCTTGAATCTATTCAGTCTTGACTAAAATACTCCATTAAATAAATGTGAACCCACGGTTGAATTGTCAGAATGAGATTATGAATATCAGCCAATAACCGAAAGTAAATAAAGCACTTAAGTGTGTATCGCTTGAATTAAACTAACGTTGTTTATTTTCAGACGTGCCATATGGCTGCACTTAATCTCCAGGGTAGAGCTGCAAGACAGGCACGCTCACAGCTATGTAGTCTGCGAAGAACACTTCGATCCGGGGAGCATTCAGGGCACGCCCGAGCGAAAGAGATTGAGAAGATTCTCAGTTCCCTCTCTAAACTTACCGGCGATACGATCTGTGTCCAAAAAAACTCAAACTGAAACAAAGGAAACATTCAACAAATTCGCACAGACAGACTTTTATGTGTTGAAAATAGAAAAAGGAGCACAAACAGCGAATTTTCTTACCACATCCCTTCCGTCTATGAAAAAGCTAAAGGAAGAACTAATGACATGCAAGAAACAATTAAAGTCGGCGTCGTCAAGTAATCTCACTAAAGACACTTTCCACAAGCTCTGTGACAAATTCTTGACAAAACCTTTAGCAGAAATTGTAAAAGCACAAACTAAATTGAAATTTCATGGTAAAGGGAATAGGTACTCACCGAAATATAAACAATTTTGCATCAATTTGTACTATACTAGTCCACAGGCGTACAAATTACTGGAACAAGCATTGTGCCTCCCAAACGCCGCGACTTTGGCCAAGCACTCATTACCAATCAGCACAGAAGTTAACGAGCATCTGATGACCACTTTGAAGGCGAAAGTAACTAACATGACGAATTCAGAAAAAGTTTGCTCCTTTGTAGTTGACGCTGTCTATTTAAAAACTAATCTATTCTACAATAAAGACTGGGATAAAATCATTGGACTGCAAGAGGTGAACGGACTTCAAAGTCCAGTGCTGGCTAGAAAGGCTTTAGTAGTTATAATAAGAGGCATATTTGGAAACTGGCAACAACCTATCGGTTTTGCACTCCTAGGGGAGTCCAAAAACAGCGATGTTATATCTAACTGGATTGAACACCTATTGGAAAAACTTCTTGATATTGGAATGGACATTAGAACGTTTGTTTCTGATCTAGGTTCGGATCTCTTAAGCCAGGAAAAAAGGAATATGGTTTCCATAGAGAGACCATATTTTTTCATCAAAAACAGAAAAATATTCTACATAATAGACGCATTGCATTTAATAAAATCATTGAGAAACAACATGATGTCGAATGATTTCTATTTTAATGGGTCAGTTGCAAAATACGAACATATTTTACAGTTTTATGAAAGCGAGAAAAACAAAACGTTAAAACTAGCTCCAAAGTTAACAGAGAGTCATATAAAACCCAACATTTTTGAGAAAGTTCAGGTACAATTCGCTACGGAGTTGTTTAGCCATACTGTTGCAACAGCCATCTCATGCTATATAGATTTTCAGGCTATACATGAATCCGCAAAAGAAACTGTTCAGTTCATCAAATTGATAAATGACTTGTTTGATATTTTGAATTCTTCATCAGTCCACTCGACAAGCGAATTACAGCAGGCGTTCTGTGGAAGTGTTACACAAATAAGGTTTATGAATGAAATGCTCCAGATTTTTAAATCTTTGAGAGTAAGTAATTCAAGGACAGGGCGCGACGTGACGTCGTCTGCTGAGTTCATCACAGGGTATCAAATTACGATAACAGCTATTCTGCGTTTGTTTGAAGACCTCAGGGTGGAGGGGTACAACAATCTACTGACCAGGCGGTTAAATCAAGATGTTACAGACATTTTCTTTGGACAAGTCCGAAATAAAAGAAAAAGGCCCACGACAAGAAAATTTATATCAGCATTTAGGAAAGTTTTCTTTTCCAACATAATAAAACCAGGTAAACAAGGGAAAGCCTCAGGGGATTTATCACAATTACTTGTTAATACAGAAAAATTAGGTTTTATTCTGAGCTCTGAAGCAGAAGAAAATGTTCGAATGGAAGAAGATTGTGTCGAAACTAGCATAGAACCCACGACTCCTGCAATCTCAAGTTCAGATTATTATAAAATAGAATTGCCTGAATTCAACAAATTGGGATATGTCACTAGTTACGTGTATAACAAATGCGTGAGCTTACACAGAGATTGTCAATTGTTGAATGCGTGTTTATTTCCCAATGTTAAAATTGAATTTGGGAACATGGATGTGGATAGTCTAGGGAACAATGATACTAACGAATCACTATTTATTCCCGCCGAAGGTTTTGTTAATTTCGTACAAGACATGGAAAGGCATTACCAGGGCTTCTTTAATAACTTCTATATAAATGATAAGATTGCTAAATCCATTTACGAAAGTATGAATAATATTGTTTGTTATCCTCCGTGTCCATGTTTCCCAATTAACTACGCCAAAAAACTATTCATTAGGATCAGAATTTTCATCACAGTGAAATATAACAATGAAGAGTTCAGCAAACATCGGTCTACAAAGAAATGTTTTTCTGTAATTAACTTGTAAAGTATCGTAAGTAAAAGATTATTGGGCAGCAGTTTTGTATAATGGCAAAAAATATAAAATAAATCTTAATTCCTTGAATGTTGCGTTTTCTTTCTCAAAATTTTGTCACGAGTTAAGCGTGACAATGACGTTCAAAATTTCCAGTTCTAATTGCTTTTAAGATGGCTTGAAACAATTTTTTTGGAAAACAGTTATTATGACTGATTCAACCAGATTTAGGAGAGTTTAGTTTTAATGAAACCAGTTTACAAAGCTCGATAAGCTACAAAGATCTATATTGTAAATGTTTATGTTGTTGTAGTAAAGGGCCTATTACACTGCGCTGAATAACGCATAACGGCCCCGACTTCCGAGTTGTACGTCGCGGGTTCGAACCCAGCCAGGCACATTACTTAGTGTAATTTATTTCATCACCACTGCTCTCAAAACGGTGAAGGATAACATCGTGAGGAAACCGGCATGTCCTAGAACCAAAAATTCGAAGACATGTGACATCCACCAACCCGCACTGGGCCCGCGTGGTGGATTACGGCCCATTCCCTCTCCTAGAGAGAAGGCCTGAGTCCCAGCAGTGAGAACATTAAAAAAAGCTGATGATGACTAACGCGTGCGATATTCAACCTCGTACAATTTTTCATTCATAGAAAGACAGTCCAACCCTTAATGCACTACGCGATACGTCGAACCATAGACAAAACGAGTTTGAATAAAAAACGAATACTTACTACAGTAAAGGGCCTATTACACTATGTAATAGGCCCTTTATTGTAGTAAGTAATAAAGTAACCAATAACAAAACTGACTTGGGTTGTTGCGTCACTGCAGCAACGTGACGTAGAAATCTGTCGGGAACTTGCGTAACGGGAATACTACAGGGCGGGATGGCGTGGGTGCTCTTGTCTGTCGTTTCATCTCCAGGCTATATATTTCTACTGCCTAGTGAAAGTCGGAAATAACATCATTTCGATTCCAGCGGGTACCACTATTTATACAACGTGTAACGTTAAATGCGAAAATCCTGAAAATAGTTTTATCGGAATAACGAGCAGAATCAAATAAAAATGTTCATTAAAAATGTCGCCCTATCTATTTATGAAAAAGTCAAGCTATTACGTGCGCAAACCCGCCGAAATAGGTAAACAAACACAAATGGTTGTAGTCCAATAAAATTTTCTCATACACGGGATAATAAAAGTTCTTATTTCAATGCAGATATTAATTTTAAACAAACTAAAACTTCACATAAAACCTTAATTTTTTTTAAATGATTTTTTTCTCACTGGTTTAGGTCAATTAAATTAAAAATCATTTGGGGTGTCCGAGGTTTTGCGCATTTAACGTTACACGTTGTATAAGGTATCTTCAAATTCAGTATTTTTTTCAGTGGGTAATTATTAAAAGACTTCTTCCATTTTAGAGAGGGCTGAGAGAGTAAGTCAAGACTTTTAGGGACTAAAGGCACAACTATATCCTTCAGTTGCCTGATGCCCTTTAGGTTCCAGGACCACGGCTTCCTCTCCAGAACTTCCCTGTGGCTGTAGCAGGCATCAGCCCTACTGGACCCCTACGGTTTTGCTGATATCTCCTTGAAGCGCGAGTGGAACACTATTATACTCGACTTGTAGACTCCTGGACGGCCTAGTTTTTGTGTGGCTTCCTTCTTGCAGGTCAAACCATGAGGTTGTCGTCTGCTTAACCGGACTTGCCAGGCGACCTTAGCAAATAATTGTTTTTATTGTGCTTTTGGGTACAATATAGACTGCTCTACACCGATCCTACATACTGTCTACTAATATGGAAATATTGTAATATCAACCATTTTTTTTAAAGAGTACCTAACCATGGAATTTTTAGTCGGTTATCTTCTATGTATATAAAAATGACCCCCGTTTTCCGTTGTCACGACTTGGCATGAAAACGGCTTGACCGATTTGGCTGATTTTTTTTTTGTTGTGATTGTTATTGTGAGGAGAAGGTTCTTATGGAAAAAAAAATTAGGGTAGTGTAGGGTAGAGTAGGGTAGAGTAGGGTAGAGTAGGGTAGAGTAGGGTAGAGTAGGGTAGAGTAGGGTAGAGTAGGGTAGAGTAGGGTAGAGTAGGGTAGAGTAGGGTAGAGTAGGGTAGAGTAGGGTGGAGTAGGGAAGAGCGGGAGCGAAGCCGCGCGGGCAAAAGCTAGTTCTCTATAAGAAACGACCAATTAGGAACCGTGCACTGGCTTCTGACGTGTTATTGTTATTACTGCCCATGTAGGCCCAAGTGATTTTTTTGCATTTTGTTTTTTTTTTTAATTATAGCCTCAAGCCAGGACTTGTAAGACGGAAGAACGTTGGTCTATATTTGGGTTTACTAAGGGTCTGGACCGCCAAGACATCGGCTGTGTTTATTATTTCAAATTGTCTTCAATCAATCAAGGTTTATTTAAATGCTTTATTAGACAAGAAAATGGAATTTAACTTTCTTTTCTTTATATCTGTTAAAGTTTTTAGCTGTTCCAAATTATTAAGTTTTCCAAAGTTTTAAATTCCAGGAATGTTTCTTCAAGTTCTTTTAAATAACTTTTAGAGTTTTAAAAAGAAATGAGACTTAGATTTTACTTTGCGATAATAAAAAAGTTTTTATGGATAGAATTTTATCTACAGACCGTTTTCTTTATTGTGATAGGCACGTAGACTATCGTAAAGTAAAAACCGGTCAAGTGCGAGTCTGACTTGAGCACAAAGGGTTCCGTACCGTCCGTAAAAACGGCGACAAAATCACATTTTTTTTTGTATGGGAGCCCCCATAGATATTTTCAATACACTTTTTTTTTTAATTCTTATAAACTGGTGCTTGACTGCGATCCTACCTGATAAAGTGCTCATGAAGTGCCTCTTATTGCACTGCACTTAGGTATATAATAGCACTTGTTACCAAACTGTGACATTTTGATTACTATTAGGCACTAGTGCTATAATGTATTTAAATTCTTTTTGTTCAACCTCTCCTCCGCCATAATTTTTACATTACATTTATCGTATCAGGATGGGCGTGCGTATGAAAACAGATTTTTATTGCCACAAAAGTTTACTAGTTTTACAGTTATTTTCTTCACAAGTGTATTGAAAAACGTCGTATGATACACGTGAGTAATGGAGTAATTAATGATTACCGTTCTCGGCACTCTTAAGACCCTCGCCATGGCTCGGATCTAAATACCGCCTCGACAGTAATCACTAATATTACACACTTATATCATAATTATTATTTTTTTCTCTTCTAATTTTCTGCAACTTGGCAATCTGTGTTATACACAATGGGCCATTCGTTTGTCGTGTTCAGTTTTAAAATTAGCATCTCCAAAGGAAGATTCATCAAGCTTGCCTAAGTGGTGGGGTATATCATAATGTACTATTATTTTATTTAGTTTTTTAGTATTAATTGTTATAGCAGCAACAGAAATACATCATTTGTGAAATTTTCAACAAACTATCACGGTTTATTAGATACAGCTTGGTGACAGGCGGACAGTGGCGAAGCGTGAAATATTGAGAGAGGTAAGCCGGAGCAAAAAAAAATGCTTGCCTACTCCGAGCGCGGGCACGCAGTCTTGAGTCCTTACCGAAAATCTGTGATTGGCATCTTGGCTTCAGTCTTGTATAGGCAGATGTATCTTCAGTCCACTTTTACTATACGTGTAAGCACTGAGATATTGAAACAGTGTCTTGCAAGTAGGGTTGCCAGGTCCTGGAACTGAAAAGCCGGACAATCTATCCTATTTAGCCGGATGTTTGGTCAAAGAGGCCGACATTTTTTTTAAGTCTAATAAAATTCATGAAATCTTTTTAAATTCTAATGAAAAAACCATAAGATTAAGTGATATTATTGCTACACTATTACATATCCACTCTGCTTGTGCTAGCGATACAAGGTAAGGCAAAACTCTAGTGACAATTCTAAACAAAATGGTCTTTAAAAAGCCTAACAAAAGCCAAAAATGCTCAAATTTGGCCGGACACGCCACTTAAAAGCCTGTCTATGTCCGGCTTTATCCGGACGCCTGGCAACGCTACTTACAAGCATAATAGAAGTGGCTTTGATAAAAGCCGTTTGTGGTGAAATGATGATATGATGTAAATTAAACAAAACTTAATCGACTAAGTACTAATAATACTACTTATACTCTAAAGCTATTCGTCTATTCTTTCTTACAAAGTGCGCTAAGACATTATCTTATTATCAGAAGATTCTTAATTTTTAGTAAAGAACGTTTTTCTATAGAAAGAATGGCTAGATCAGATAATCGTTCTTGTTTTTGAGCATTACGCATGTTGATATTTATTGTAAAGGGATATATTAAAATGTTTAAAAAAACCAGCTCTGAGAAGAACTTTTGCGTTGGTGTAGTTTTAAGAACGAAATCTAAAAAAAATAGCACGAAAATTATTAGACTTCGCGCACGACCTTTCTCATAGATCTAAACTCCCCCTCCCGCACGCGCACTCCCGGGCCCCGCCTTGGTGACGCTTGCAGCATAAATCGTAATATTTTAATTTCGCCATAACTTCAAAACCAAACGTCCAATTTTAATCATTCAAAGACCAAATATTATCTACATAAACTGTACTTAGTGATGAAATAATTTATTTTGATAAGGGTTAATAGCATGAGTAAAATAAATGCGTTTAAATGTAGTCCAAAAAAAATCAAGATTATTAGATAAAAAAATGGTTGTTGTGCCTCACTCGACTTAGATAGGTATACTGTTACGCGGACTTTTTTGTAGATATTTGTAAGATCTACAATTAATTAGGACATTTTACGGGTCTATCTTTAATAGTTCAGGCAGCGTACGCAAAATAAGTAATGTTTCTGGTTGATTTTTTACACCTTGTGTCCGAAAAACCCAAATATCTTACGGAACCCTATTTTTTTCCAAAATAAAATTTAGCCTATGTTACTCGTGGATAATGTAGCTTTCGAGTGGTGAAAGAATTTTTAAAAATAGTCTAGTAGTTTTTAAGCCTATTCAATAAAACTCTATCAAATAACTCGAAAAAAAACCGGCTTGCCGGAGCGCTTTAGAGCGCGCAGGTTAATCGACATTTATGTGACGTCATGACGTATTCTTGTATAGAAATTTAAACGCTAAAAAGCCGATTGCGCCTGCGGCTTATGTTATAGTGCTACACGTTGTTGAAAAGTAAATTTTGTTGATTTAATGTTCATAGTGTACTTAGTGTAGCCGTTATGTAATGCTAGCTTTGTAGTTTTATAATTTCTGATTGTGCCATTTCTCAATTACGGTAGAGAGTGGTTGTGTTCTAAACATCTGAAGGGAAGCCGGTGGGAATCGAGTTGTATGGAACCTTCGTCACTGCAGGCGGACGGACAGTGGACTCTTAGTAATAGGGTACCGTTTTTACCCTTTCGGTATGGAACCCTAAAGATGTGTACGTGTAATATATATATACAATAAGGCAGAGGTACAAGTCGCTATTGAATAGCATAGACTAGGAAGAATGTTATATGGAGGTGTGGAGCAATGGCCAGCACGAATGTTACTTGTTTATAGCAAAAGTGTTTGACTACTTATTGTAATCCCATTTTTAAGGTAGAAGGAAAGGGCTGGGTTTTTAGTCAGTAAGAGTCTGACAATATCACCGGCTCCAACCAAGAGCAGGGGTTGTCATTTTTGCCCACCAAAAAAAGAAAAAAAAGGTAATTAACACATTTTTTTAATAATAATTGTAGAATATACTAGGTACTACTACTAGTAGTGCATTCTACAATTATAAAAAACGAATGTGAAAATAGCAAAAAAAAACATGAATTCATTTTATGTAAGTGGGAATTAATACGAGTAATATTCATTAAAACCTCATATTTATGTTTTTTGTTTATTTATTTGTTTGGTAGGTCTAGTACCATATTTAGGTTTATATTTTACCTACAATTTTAATCTACAATAAGTACTGAAGTAAGTACCTTATTTACTAAATTAATAGTACTATGCGTTCCAAATGAGAATAGGATCGATGGCCATGTTGTGACGTCACGTCATACTGTCAAATCGAAGAAATTTTGGCAAAATTGAAAGACTTAGAGATGAGTAAAATTGAAGAACTGGATACTGATTAAACTTTTTTCGTTCACAGTTCGTGAATAAATTACATTTTTCGTAAAATAATTAAAGTTTAAAAATTTCTTTCCTCGATTTGACAGTAAATCGTGACGTCACAACATGGCCATCGATCCTATTCTCATTTGGAAAGCATTGTACAGTTAGCTAACATTATGTATAAGTAGATAATATAAATATTAAGTAAGTAAAATACACATGACAGTAATTTCTATGAAACTGGCCACTGAGTTGTGATCACGGAATAAAGAAAACTAGAGGAAGTGCCTCTTAGATATCGCCCGTGTGTCAACAGTAGACTAAATTCGCCTATTACATATTATATACTAGTGCAGGTGAATATGGCATCTATTTCAAAGGCACTAGCGTTCTGAATAGAATAAATTGGTTACAGCGCCATCTAGCGTTGAGTAGGCGAACTCGTTGTAAATTGGTTAAAACTTCTTTATTGTTCGTGTCATGTCAAATAATAACAACTTTCTTACGTTGTAATAAGACCTAATTTATGAAAGCAATAAGAATATGAATTGTAAAAGTTAAGTTTGTAATTCGTAGCTTCGTAGCCAATCATATTACTGTTTTTTATGTGTGTAATGTACAATTTGATACGCAAATGTGTGAGTTTGGCGACACTGGTTCCCGTGCTTAGCCACGTTAGGGGCATTTCTACCTATATTTTCTGTTCTGTGGTTGTGATAGTTACGGGTTGTTTTACAAATTAAAATAAATTGTATATTTACGGTGACTACGCGCATACAAATAAGCTATATTATTTTTGATTTAATCGCTTTGGTTTTACTAATCTTACTTCATAAATTACCTTGTTTTTCCAGGCGATTACGAATAAAATACAGGGTGCAAGGGACAGGTCTCAGCAAACTTAAGGGCTTGCTCAGTATACGAAACTGAACAACCCTTCACAAGATTTTTTTTCTGAAAACGAAAACAAAAAAACGACCCCGCTATACAAAACTATTAATTTGATTAGACAGTTTGAAATCAGAAAACAGAAACGTTTATTTCAAATAGACCAAATTACAGGCACTTTTGAATTGTCAAAATGTCGGTCAGACAAAAATTAAAAATAGAAGTGAATCTAAATTGCATTTGTATGGAGAAGCCGATTTTTTTCGTATTTCTTGTACCTACTTAAGTAACTATATGTGAGTACTTTTTGTTCTACTTACAAGATCTCTACAGGCTAGATTCTTACGCATTTGGACATAAACGTTATTAAAACAAATGATTCCTCAACAATTATCCTAATGTAGGGGTCTAATAACATTATGTATGTATAATAAAAGGTTTATAATACTTTTCAATCTACTGAAAGCTGGAAAAATTCACCCTTGAATTATGAAGGTCTGTCTACCGGCGAGTCTAGGTAACTAGGATATGGAGCGATAACCTAGAAACAGTACATTGAACTCCAACTACAAAATCAATGTTTACGCTCCGCAGTATATGGACAGAAACAGCACCAAACAAATATTAAAAAATCATTTCATGTCGTTGCTCATGAAAAAAGAAAAGAAATTTTTAGAGATTGAGATACGAGCCTTTTAGCCCATAATTATTTGTATCTAGCGTTCATTAAAAAAAAAAAAACGAATATGTCAGTGTACCCTGAATTCCAGTAAATACAATTTTGTTTTCATTCACATGTTTTTCTACGTGCGAGCGATTTCACTGGTGTTGACATTGTTGCGAGGTATATTTGTGGGCCTGTTTATGTAGACGGTGGGGTTGTCGTGCGGGGGTCTCTGGAGGCGGCCGGGCCTCGGCGGGGGTGGGGGCTGCCTCCCCTGCTCTATTCTGATCGGCTGTGGCTGGGCTACGATGTCCTGCCGCGGCGCCATCGCTGGAAATCGATTGATGAGCAAGTTAGTGACGGAAAAATCCCTGCATTCTAAACAAAGATAAATGAAACTATTTAATTTGCCCTTATTAGTGACTGTCAGTGACAAAACAATAAGTTCCGATTTTTTCACTGTAATTTGTATAATAACGTTCCTGATAATATCTATTTAAATTATAGTTTGCATATATAATAATGATACTATATATGATAATTTTATACGACCTGTCGCCATTATGCGTGAAACGTTACTTCTAGTCTACTTTGCATTAGAGAGCAAACGAACTGAAAACCATTGTTATTTACGATAAGTATCATCATAATTCATCATCATTTTAGCCGAAAGACGTCCACAATTGGGCATAGGCCTCCCCTAAGTGTCGCGATAACGACCTGTAATGTGCGTCGCGCATCCATTGGATTCCAGTGAGCTTCATCGGGTATTCAGTCTTCTTTGTAGGAGGCCTCCCTACTCTGCGTCTTTTGGTACAATACTTATGAGGAGGTCACTCTATAATCCATCGACTATCTATTACAGTTCTGCGAGCAATGTGCCCTACCCACTGCCCTATAAGTTTGCCGCTTCTTCGGGCTATGTCGGTAACCCTGGATCTGTAGCGAATATCTCCTAACAAAAAGTCTTGCTAAGGACATTTTTGAAACCATAGACGAGATGTTTATTCTATGACTATTGATTTATTCTATGATTTATTTTTGACTGGCCTGTTGGTCTAGTGGTTAGTGACCCAGGACAAGTGTTTGTGTGATGAGCATAATCATTTGTTCTGTGTCTGGGTGTAATTTATCTTTAATATGTATGTATTTAGAAATATATAAGTATGTTTATCAGTTGTCTAGTACCCATAACACAAGCTCTGCTTAGCTTGGGACTAGACGGCGTTGTGTGAATGGTTGTGGAATATTATATTATATATATGATGTTTTTTTTCAGGTCAAGAAAAAAGTTGTGAAGATAGTGAAAATTCTAAAATAAGCATCATACAATACGTATCATGTTGTTGTCTTATCAATGGCGTCGATAAACTAAGCTGTTATTAAATATTTTCGATTTTATTTTGTGAATAAAATAAAAACGAAAACCATTATATAAAATATTATACAAATATTTAATAATTAATGAAAGTAGTGTAAGAAATGTAATAGATACTAAATTTTATTAGACTAATTAATTGATCTAAAAAATTTATAAGTGTAAAAAAGAAATGCTAAGTGTCGAGATTAGTGGGGAAAGTGTTTTTAAAACCAACACTATTCCCCACTATCACATATCTAGGTACCACACTCTCAACCATAGTCGGTAGAAATACTAATATCATGTGATTACTTACCTTTTTGTGATAATTAATTACTTCAACTTATAACGATGATATTTTTGAGCAACCGCTTATAACGTAATTGGGAACAAAGAGTTTATAAAACAAACGCACTTTATCAAATTTCACCGAAAATGACAATTTAAAATGGTAATTTCTAAAACAATAAAGGTGTTCCGTGGGATCTCCCGCTATGTGGGATGTTATTGTGAAAACATGTTACTTCGTTTAAGCATTATCTTTCTGATAAGCTATCTGAAGTGATATTTATCGTTCTAGGCAGTAAATAATCCAGGCATTTCATTATCATACTATAGACTTTCAGCAACCTGAGCTGAGAGTCGAGATATTGAGATAGTTGAACAGTCAAACAGTTCAACCGCAATTAAAAGTCACATTGTATATCAAAGACAAGGTGAAAAAGACAGTTGGAGTTTACCTGTGGTGGTTTTAGCCGGGCGGCGGCGTCCTGGGTGGCTTTACGACGTAGAGACTCAAAGACGAACGTCGTCGTAGAATCTACGACGTTCATCTTTTAGACATCAGAATGGGGGTTCAATAAAAATGCTTCTACTCGTTTCAAAAATATATAGGTAACATATTGAAAACAGATAACTTTCTTAAAATAGGAGTTACTTTCTAGACAGTAGTGAAAATTATATTATTACTACTGTTACTCTGTTCTATTTCTATTCTGTTTTCATCGCTTGAGCTGGAGTGGCCGCTAAACCGCTCTTCGCTCTTACGACGCTTCTGTATTTCGCCCAGAAAAGCTTTTGAGAGATAGGCTTTTGCTAGCAGGAAAATAAATATTAAGGGTAATCTTGTTGCCTAGCGACTTGTGACGGAGCCATGATTGGTGTCATACAGGATGGATCGGCTTTACACAAACAAGAGTACCTACATACCAATCTATCTATTTACAATAAACAATACGTATTCAACTAAATACAGAATCTACCGACGCTGCTTTACCTGGATGCTACTTAAGAGCTATACTTAACAATCTTGAAGGAAGGGCTGTAAAACCCATGCATTCGGTTTGTTTTAGTTTTACGTAAGAATGACCACGTTCTCACCTTCGCAACGAACTAAAGTGGCTACCAATAGGTTTTTGCAGGAACACTCGAATTCTATATCTCCTTTTCAACATCCTACGCAACCTGTCTTATCCCCTCTACGTAACCTATCTGATCGAGGTTTTTACGCCCGCCCTATCGACGCACCATGTAGATCACACCTACACTCCTTAACTGCAGATCAGCAGAAGACCACCTATCACCGCGACATGTCGCTGCAGTCATGATTTCGATTCGACTGCACATGGCTGCAGTGGATGGCATCGCCGTATTCCAGTTAGATCTGAAGAATTGGCTTCAGATCTATCTGGAATACGGTGAGTTGCCTGAGACAGAATGTCTGACCTCTTTGAGATTAACGATCGAGATTTACTTTTGTGTCTTTTGTTAGAAGATGAAGAAGACGACGACGACGATGACTTGCTTTTATTAAACAAGCATAAAAAATAAACAATGAACCACACGTCTAATACTGAAATGTAGAGCAACTGAGAAAAGTTAATCAGTTTTTCTTCCTCGGATTTGGAAAAACTTTTTTTTTTTTAATTTACGTGTCGTCGTTCTTGTGTCGCTGGCATTATTGATCTGCTACTCTTTGTAATATTAGCTAGGTATATCTTACTGAAAAGTCCCGTAAATATTCAACTGCTTTGAATACGTATTCCGTAGTTTGAAAACCCATTCCCACGGAAAAATGAAAAACCGAATTACGAAAAGCTATTAAAGAAAAAAATAAGAATTTCTTATTATCCATTACATATTTCTTATTTAATATTGTGACATTCAAATGTAATATTTTATGTGTCGTAATGATTGATATTGTATTGTCATTTAGTAATAATTAATTAATGTCTAATTCTAATATTTAAAATTTTGTATGCTATTATTAGCCAACATAGCGTTAAAAAATTGTTATTTAAGACCTTAATGTTACCTATGTTTACAAATTAATAAATGAATATGAATATGAATATATATTAATATTTTTTATTGGTGCTGAATAAATATCTCTTATCTAATAGTAGTAAACAAGAATCATCGATGATGTAGGTATCGCATATTATTTTCTTGAATAATCACAATCACTCCATTTGAGCAGCACACAACCAGTGTGAACAGCTTTAGATTTTTCTAATTTCCCACCTTTTTTTAGGAAAGCTTCTGTTGCCTAGACTCTTTAACAATAGGTTCAAATACTAAATAAAAAATAATTTATGGTCATTGCCAAGCAAAAACACTATGATTTGTACTAGAAATAATTGTCACTGAAAATTACCATGCTAGTTTATGATTCAAGTGTCAATAGTGTCAACTTGACAGTCAGTGTTTCCATTTTAGGGTAAATTCTCCAGGGAGCTGCCAGGGAGGACGGATTATTTGAAAAAGTTACTGTTGCCCTTGCAAAGAGCAACTGATGGAACTGGTAGTCAGTAAAAGTCTGACAATCCTCTCGTATCACCTATTACTATCACAAATTAAGAGAAGTTTACATTTCCGCATAAAAAAAGAACATTAGATTTTTAAGTTTTATTATTTTTTTATTTTTGATTCAATACACACTTAATTATAGTTTTGATGCTATATTTTGTTTATTATGAGCATACTGCATGTGTTTTATACATATTATTATACAACAACACATTTTGAGATAAATTCTCAGAAAATTACGAATTTATAGGAAGTTTTTAAGTCCGGTTGTGGCAACATTGTTGAAAGCGTGATTGTCAGTGTCATTTCAAATTGACGTTTGTTCAATGTGGTTGTATGTGCAGCGCTTGCTTCTCGATATTTCTTAATTTTTCCAGAAGTTGTTATTCAATAAGTGATTCATCACGTTGTTTGAACCTTGTAGTCTGTGTCTACATTGTTAGTGTAATATCATTCTACCGAGCGGTTTGTCGTCAGTTAAAGTGAAGTTGAACTCGTATAAAAGTTAAGAAATTGTGGTTAACGAAAATGGGTTCAAATAACCCCCCAAGAAATAATAAGGCGGTTGCTATTCCTGCCAATGGTCAGGATAATAATGGCCAATCAGGTCAGGGAAGGCCTGGTCAATTAGCATTGTCTGCTGGGATCAACAATCAACAAAATACACAGACTGAAAGTCCAGCAGCCAGCAGTCAAGGTTCTGTCAATCCAAGGCAGCCTAAAAATTTACAGGTAAATAAGTAGCGAGTCATAGATTCTTTAACCCTTCAGATACCGTCAGTTAGAAACACAATAGTAAGACAATAGATGCGCCGCCGGTGGTCGCTTGGGGATTCATGAATTAAAAGCCTTTAAACTTTTTTTTAATACTTACATAAGGAGTATAACGATTCAACGCTCTGTGCCTGTTTTCAGAGTCTGTTGAAATTTGCTATGGAAGCCACCCAAGCAGAAGACGCTCCAGGGAATACAGTTGCCCCATTAGATGATCAGGTTTGTAAATATTGATGCTGAAGAGTGTCACGCATATGTTTTTTGAAGTTTCATTGTTCTAGTATTTACCTTGTTAACGTACTTGTCGAAATACTGCATTGACATATTCAGTGCGTGGAATATACCATCATTTGTTTTGTGTACTACCAACCTTGTCGTAGTACACAAGTACACGCTCACTCGTAGCTATGCTGACTTGTGTACATGACCAGATTTCAATTTTTTTTTATTGACATGAACTAGTGCTTGACTTGATGAAACCTACCTGATGAAATCCCAACTTCAAATCAAAGTAATAAAGTTTACTTAGTAACTTTGTTTTTTGAATTTTCGATTATTGTATGGGATGCTTTACACTTTAAACATGACTATAGCAATATTAAGGTAACTTACACAATTTATTAAAACATTACATCATAATATTTCAGAGGCGTAGATTCCTTGAAGAGGCGCTGAGAAGTTTGACAGTGAATGTATCAGAAGTGCTGGACAATGCCATCAAAGTGCTGACGAACAGGGAACTGTTAAATAGTATCAAAGAAGGAGACGAGCTGCCCGATGAGGTTAAGAACTCATTCACTATACTACTGGATCACGTTGATGACATGGATGTGGCCAATGGTAAGCAGCATATTTCTTACGATAAGTTGTTGATAAGGGCTCAATATTATATATATTAGTGTGCTGGTAGTCCTTATTGGTATGTTGGTTAAAATCAAATTATGTTTTATAATGTATTAAAACAAAACAAAAGCAATAATGTGCTTCTTAGCTAGAAAAAATAACTTTACACCTATGACAAATTCGACAACAACTGCCTACCTTAGAATCTCTCATATTGCCTAACCAGAGAAATTTCTAACAAATATAAAGTCTTCTAAAACAAACTTTTGACTTACCTCCAATCACCCTGCACTAGATTGGCTTCCTAATTACATGTTTCATCATTGCATTATGTAATTTGTGTAAGTGTGAAGCTGTGAATTAGCATTCAAACTGAGGTTGTCCTTCAACATATACTACTGTAGAGTAACGCTGGGGATTTTAAATCAATCGGGAATTCAAATTGATGTCATTATTGCTTGACCTTAAATTATTGTCATTTAGGGTTGCTGGAATCCGATGGATGCGTGACGCACAAGAACGGTCGTTGTGGCGACGCTTGGGGGAGGCCTATGTCCAGCAGTGGACGTCTTTCGGCTGATATGATGATGATGAGGGTTGCAGGATTGTTCGGAAGGGTTACCATGGCATGGCTCTGGAATACAAAGGGAAACTGAAGGTTCACCTACCCGACATAGGTTTTAGTCTGTATAAGTCTGACACTCATTTTCGCTCCACTCACACCCAGAGCGGTAGAATTTATTTGATAATTTTAATT
Source organism: Mythimna lalbum (assembly GCA_949319445.1). Lineage (NCBI taxonomy): Eukaryota > Metazoa > Arthropoda > Insecta > Lepidoptera > Noctuidae > Mythimna > Mythimna lalbum. Next base: position 10,718,298 of record OX439364.1, read on the forward strand.
TTTTTTTTAATTTTTTTTTTTTTAATTATATAGATCTATCTAATTACTCTGTTATATCCTGCATAGGTTTATAAGAGAATTTGATTGAAATGTCAACCGAACACTGTAGGTTCATAAATAGTTGGTTCAAAGTACTTTTCATCTTCAAGTGGACATTGGCACTCGAGGGCATAAGGTGCATAATTCTTTTTCCCCTTGCCATAGATACCTAATCTCTATGCATAATGCTTTTTTTGTCTTCTAATTTTTTGTAACTTGGCAATATGTGTTATACACAATGGGCCATTCGTTTGTAGTGTAATGAGCTTAAAATAGGTTTGCTTTTTAAACATATAGTTTTTAAACATATAATTTTAAAATTACAGATTTCTCCAAAATGGGTGGCTTTGCTATGTTCCCAATGTGCTACAGCAGTCAGAACGAAGAACTGCGGGCTCGTGCTAGTGCGGTCCTGGGCACCTTGTGTCAAAACAACCCGTACTGCCAGGAGAGGGCGCTCACCAGTGGGCTGCTGGCGGTGCTGCTCAGTTTGGTACGGTCGGAGAGAGGGACGGCACTTGCCAAGTGTCTGTATGCCTTATCATGTAAGTCATCATAGCAGCAATGTTGGTTTTTGTAATAGGCTAGTTGCCCTAAAAAATGTAATTAGTCCGTCTTTTAGATTATTAAAAAATAAGGGACACATATGTTTTTATTTGTAAATTAAACCAATAATGACAAAGATATAGCCCATTAAAGTTACGTGTAATGTCACGCAGTACTGCATTTTTTCGCACACGTAACTTGAATGGGCTATATCTTTGTTATTTTTTGTTATAATCTAAAATACGGACTAAATAAAATGTAGTTATTTTGAACCTGGAGACTACACTATTGTGTATTACCCTGTAGTTATTTTTGTACTATATTTTTTACTAAACAACGAATATACAGGAATCTTTCTCTGAAAACAGCATTAAAATGGATTATTACATGTTGCAGCAATTAGGACTTCAAATTTTGGTGTAGATCATCAATGGTGGTGACATCATATTGCAGTGCATTCTTGTTATATTTACTTGACATTGACAGTTTCCGCTTCTACCAGATTTGAAAAGTATCTAACCTACTGAATATTGGACGAATTTGATTTTTTTTTTGCGACTCTTGAGAAAGTGAACGTAGAACTTACACTATGCATATGCTCTGTCAAATGTCTGGAATCGCTGGGTCGCTAATGATTACGTGGCGTCCCATCATGTAGCGTAGGTCTTATGTAGCTCTAAAAGTCTAGTTGCCATAATAAATGTATGGAGATCGACCCGCCCCGATCGGCGAAGTGGCTCACGTAGGACCAATGTAGTTCTACCTTTACTTTTTGAATGGGTCAACTACTCTATGATAGTAGAAGTTGAGCCAATCTTGCTTCTATCGAAACCTATAGAATGCATGCTTATATGGTTTTGTTACCAACCTACTGTACTTGAAAGTCGTAACAAAACGTTGCTAATGAGATTTAAAGCAATTAGTCCAATAATCGCGATGTTGTTGTCATTTGTCACATCATTGGGAGGGATCAGGTAGAACTACATTGGGTACACGTGGGCCACGTTCGACGTAACGCCGATCTGGACGCGTCGGTCTCCATATATTTTATATGACAATTAGACTTGTGGAGCTACATTAGATCCACGCTACGTGAAGCGACTCTACGTACAAATGACGCGTGGCCTAGGTGTAAGTCGGTCCAATGTAGTTCCCGTTTGAATCTTATCCATCTGAAGCCGGTACGATTTGCTAGTCAATTTATTATATATTTTCCTTATTGCAGGTATGTCGCGAGGGTACGAGCCTGCGTCGCTGGAGCTGATCAAGGAGGGCGGCTGTCCAGTCCTTGTCGAGCTACTGAATTCCCCTGAAACTGCAGCCAAGACAAAGGCAGCTTTTCTCATCAGACACTTCTGCCAGAACTTTCCTGATGCCAGAAGTAAGATCATTATGTACATTTAAATGCTGAAAAAAATTTTAATTAGTGACTTTGAATATGTAGTTTCCGCAACCTGAAATCAGAAATGAGAAACGTTTATTTGAAATGCTCTATTGAAGGGTCAAAATGTCGGTCAGTCAAAGAAACTAAATTGTACAGAGGTCACTGTAGTCCGAAATAAAAATTGTAAAGGAGGATATTTGAGATCAGAACAAGATATAAAAACTAGCCAAGTGTGAGTTGGTTTCGCACACGAAGAATGCTGTACTACAATATTAAAATCGAGCAAGCATCGTATGGGAAAATCCCTTTTAATAGTTAATTTTATTTATTTTTTGTTGTAGAAGCAATAGAAATACACAAAAAAAAATCAACTCTTGACCTCTTACGGTTTAAGAGATACAAACTGTTGACAGACGGACGGATAGAGAGTAGACGCTTAGTAATAGGGTATTGTTGGAGCCCTTCGGGTACAAAATTCTAAAAACCGTAATTAAAAACAAAGTGACATACCATTTATACTTTCTAGAATTTGATCTTTAATTAATAGTGGCGCAGTGGAATGGTGTAATAATACAGGTATTTTTTCTATTCATTGCTGGTACTGACCAACTTGTATGTAATCTATTTGCCCTAGAAAGCAGATTGCAAGATTCATATCGAAAAAAAATTACAAAAAACAAGTGATAAGATATAGGACTAATGCATGACTGATGGCAGACGTGATTTTGCCAATGAATCATGATTCTTTCGTTTCTCTACTATAATATGCATGTATAGTACATCTAAATCTTCCTCGCGAATCACTTTGGTCTATTAATGAAAACCTCATGAAAATCCGTTTAGTAGTTGTTGAGTTTCTCGCGAACAGACAGACAGAGAGACTTGGTGAGTGACTTTTAATGGGGATAACAAGTAAGGATTTAGTTTATTTTTTGTGGCTCAATGAAAAGGGGTAACTGCCATCTCCACCTATCGATGTCTGCGATGCTTCTGGTGTAGACAATCTAGAAATCTTCTTCTTCCTGCCCTTATCCCGTTTTATTTTGGGGTCGGCGCAACACGTTTTTTTTTTCCATTCTGTCCTGTCGCTCGTCACGCTATCACTAACTCCCTTTTCATTCATATCACTTCTCACACAATCCATCTATCTTTTCTTTGGCCTCCCTCTCCCTCTCCATCCATCCACATGTAAATTCATAACTCTTTTAGCAATATGCGTTTCATCTCTCCTTTTTACATGACCATACCAAGACAAACGATTCCCTTTCAACTTTTCAGTCACCGGCGCCACTTTCAAACTTCCTTCACTTTATCCATTCTCGTGACACCACACATCCATCTTAACATTCTCATCTCCGCTACATGCAATCTTTTTTCATCCTTCTTTTTCACAGCCCAACATTCCGATCCATACAGTACAACAGGCCTTATCACGGACTTGTAGATTTTACCCTTCAACTTGAGGGGCATCCGTGGGTCACAAGTTGTTCCCGTGACCTGTCGCCATTTCATCCATCCTGCGTTGATCCGATGTGTAGACAATCTAGAAATATAGATAACATATTATGCCATGCGCTTCCAATTATACCAACGCTCCCTCCAAACTGAAACACTGCTTAGTGGTAGAACAACGCATACCTTACCACGGGCTTACCATGACGTCATAAAATGTCCGTCGTGCGAGCGAGAAAGAGGGATGAAGCTATATAACTTCATCCCTTTAACTGTTTGGTTTAAGTCGTCAAATGGATCGCGTTAAGGGCTCGTAGTAGAACCTCTGATCATGTAACATGACCGCTCTGAATTACGTCAAAAATGATTATGGAGACGCAAATGCTATTCTAAAACAGCATTACGCCATGCCATGCCAAGAAAAACCTGGCCTAAAAGTCACAAACTTGTTGCCGCAAAACTGTACGCTGACTGCCCCAGTGAAATTCCGTGCGTGTAATAGTAGATTGTTACACTAGGGGTGAAAGTTACTTATTTCGTCCCGAGAAGGAGTTAATGGAATGGAAGGAGCTAATTCGAGGGACTAAATAAGTAACTTTAACCCGAAGCAAGCACTGTGCTTTTCATTACGAATACAAGAAGATAGATCTAGTTTTTTTTTTTAAATAATTTGGCAGTTGTTAGTTGAAAGTAAAACTCCCTAGGGATGAAAAGTGTGATACTTTTCAGCCCGCTCCTCGGGCAACTTCAGACCTACTTTCAGAGTATGAGTAATGAAATAACAATTTTGTTACATTTTCAGAACGATTCATCACACTAAACATCGTAAAAGTAATAGCAGCTGAGATTCAAGCGGGGAGGAACGAGAGCACAGAACATTTGTTGAGCATACTGCAAGTGTTAGTCAATACAAAGGACCCCATCATCTTACGGCTGTGCAGGGACCAGAGGTATAACCTGAGGCAAACCCTACAGGACCACCTCAAGAGACCAGAGCTGAGCGATGACAGGTTTTTAGAAGAGAAGGAGTACTGTCAAGATTTGTTAAACACGATTTTTTCAAGGCCGGTTAACGAGGAACAAGCGGATAGGTAGTGATTATAATATGGTATGTGTGATCTCTTTTCTATACTTTTTAATAAATATACAGGGTTACTTGTTAAACGCTGGCAACCTCTCAGGACTATGGTACTAACATCATAAACAACAACTTTTGTTCTATGCCTTTAAAAAAAAATTTGTTTAGTTCATCAGATTTTCATACAAAAATAAAAATATTTAAATTGAACGTTCTAAATGTTGCGAAGTCTATGCTGGCGTATCAATTTTCTAGTGTGATGAGTACACGAAAATAGTGCGAATGCTTGCTAGGTAGGTGTGATATAAATTTTTCGGAAGCCTGCTTACTATTATTACGAGAACAGTGCACGGGAGCCGTAAGTAGATACAGCAAAATAACAAATAATGTGTTTGATAGAACAACGAAATCTTAGAGGTTTGTTTTTGGTAATTGTGTTATGTTTTGCAAAAAGTCATAGAACAAAAGTTGTTGTTTATGATGTTCTTAACTAGCACCTAAGAGGTTGACAGTGTTTTACAAATAACCCTGTATAACCTAAGGGTTCTTAACCCCGTGTAGGATTGGTCCGACGAGTGTTTTCGCGTCCTATTCGCCAGGGTCGTGTCTTTGCGACTGGGTAATCCATCTCGTTTAGCTCTATAATCCCCGTAGGTGACAGAAGAGCTCACAAGATGGAGTGTTTGGTCGTGGATCTGTGACCTTGGTGGAATAAAAGCTGGAGTGATTATTAGATGTATCCTACGTAGACGTGATGTAGAACTTCTGTGACGTCAGCTCTATAGTTCATATGTGGCTTCATAGATGTCGCTACAGTATAGAAAAGAGCTACATTCTTTATTTGTAAATACATGTTTGCAGGTGTAAATGATCGTGTATAATGTAAACTAATGCTAGTGTGTTCAATATTCGATTATTGGCTATGAGCTTAGCCGCCATAATTTTATGTTGCAATAGCGGCACGGATCTTCAGCGCTCGTCGCCAGAGTGGGGATCGCTTTGCGCATTGCATACATTGGCGAGCCAATCGTCGTCGTTGTTAGATACATGCAGCAAACGCAGGGAACTCATGAGTGACGTCTATGACGCGATGGCGCGGCGAGCCAATCTCTGACGCTCCCCGCCCCCGCGTCTCACTTCGTACCAGTAAAGAGACCGAATATTTGACTTCGCACGACTTGAAGCCAGCGCTCAAGATCCGTGCCGGTACCTATTAACCAGTAAAACGGTAGCACCTATACTCCATCGGCTTAGGTAGTTAGCTAAAGTTAAACAATCTTGATGTGTCTTTTTATTTAAAGTAAGTCGTATAAAATACATACAAAGATTATTTAAATTTAGTTAATTACCTAACATCGGTTTAGGTAAAAACCTAATTGTAAACATTTTTAGATAGTTTTTTTTAGAAAATTTTACGATAAAACACTTGTTAAAATTGTTTACATTTAGTTGACTACCTAAACCAAAGGAGTACAGAGTGCGGAAACAAAATATATAGGTACAGAAGTCAATCTACATATAAAGCGCACTCGAGCAACGCACACATAGACACCGCTCACGGACACGATATCTCGGAGCGTCTCGACCCGCTCGTCGAACAGTTCCAGCTCAAACGCTCATTAGTGTGCGTCTACCGAGTGTTAGGTATAAAAAGTGAAGTACATACATGAGATTGTCTTCTGTAAGTACCTATCTATTTTGTGGTGCGGTACACATGATGTACCTACTAAACTAATCTCTCTCTGTGCAGAGATTTTATTGTGAGCATTTATAATAAGTTAAAATAAATGAAAATGGTGATAACAAGTTATGAATGTAGACTTATATAGACTATACAAGGTGTAAGGGACCGCCCTCCGCAAACTTTAAGGTGGTGCATCACGACTCACATTTTCACTGTTTTTCATACGACCGCTCATAACTGATTATGACGTTATTACACATTTTTCATTAGATATTTTGGAATCACAGTATCTTGTGGATATTACCTAGGTTTCTAAAGAAACTAATTTCTAAATTTGTGTAAAACTAATCCTGTAAAAACCTCTGAAAATGTGCTATTTTGTATGAACTTTAACACTTCATAATTTGCCTAAAAAGTAAAAAAGTCAAAAAGTAATCCTCTAGAGACCTTGCAAATTTTATTAAGATTCTAAATGACGACCACTTTTTCCAAAAACTTTTAAGGGTTTAAAAAAAACAGCTATTTCCTGGAGCAAGTTTTGTGAAATTTTCGAGTAAATCTCGGAATTACCGAATACTAACAGAGTTTCCAGGCGTTATCTCTCTTTTTTTGCGTTACCTTTTCATCAAACATCGCGTTGGATTGCATTAAATGAAGTAACAAGCTTTTAAACCATTTTCGATGTTTACGATAAGCGAGTGGAGAAGGACCCTCTTAAGGGCTTGCTCAGTAGGCGAAACTGAGCAACCTTCTATAAGATTTTCTTTCAGGAGACGAAAAAAACATCAGCCTCACCGTACAAAATTACAAACTTGGTTGGACAGTTTTTATAGAGAGGAAGAATATTTTTTTTCGTTTCCTGAAAAAAAAAAAATGTGTCAAAGGTTGGTCAGTTTCGTCTACTGAGCAATCCCTTATTTGCGGAGGGCTGTCCTTACACCCTTTATTATAGGATACATAATATACAAATATGTTTGTATACAATTTTGTACACAAAAATGGTTAATATATATTAAATACTTATGTATTAATGAAGGCTAATGTCCTAATGATGCTTTTTATAAATGCATTATAAACAATACTGTTTGGATTTAAGGCTCTGCTTATAACTGCATTTATAAGTACCTGATAGCAAACGTTTTTAACCTTTATCTTTAATACTTGTATTAACTACAAAAATTATTAGTACTTTGCACAAAATCTGCTTTTTATAAAGTCCTTACAACGAGAAGTTTGCATTGCATGATATCCACCAACACGCAGTGGGCCCGCGTGGTGGACGCCCCCATTCCATCTTCTAGAGAGGAGACCTGAGTCCCAGCAGTGGGAACATTAGAAAGGCTGATGATGATGTTATGTTAACATGGCATCACCGCCTCGGCAGGCGGCTGCGAATAGGAGACGAGATTGAGTGTAACAATTATAATATTCATGTCCAGTCAATTTGCGCTGGGCGCAAGTTTCAGCGACACATCCGAAATTATAAAATGCCACGGGCCATTAGTAGGGATAGGGATGCATATTGCACTAACAGCATTTGACGTCACCGCCATTAGGGTTCGCGGAGATGTATCTTGGATTAATCGCCCGGTCGCACTCGTACAGTTCTGCGCAACGCGCTGACCCCAGCGCGATCCTAGCGACCGATGTAAAAAAATATCGATACTTTTGTGAATAATTTAAACTTTTCTCATCTTGGGAAGGCCAATCAGAACGCAGTACCCCGCTTCCTCATACCTCAGATGTGACAGAATGAGGGTGTTCTAAAATGACGATCACCAGGTGGCAGCACTGAAGCGTCAGGACCAGGTATCTGTCAAAATGCTTACATATGGTAATGACATTAGTTAGATATCAACGTCAACGTCATTAATAGAACCTGCGATTTCAAAGGAAAAGACCTGACGGCTAAGTTATAATCTGTGGTCATAGAATTTGTCAAACTGTAATCCTGTATCTGCGAAGGAAATTTTCTATTTTGTACTTTCATTTTATAGAAAGATATTTTTTTTTACTGTTAATTCACGCTATATACTCTCCAATGTTTGATGGTTTATTGACAGTTCGCACGTGTTATTGGCAAAATTGTGGTGTCTCTTCCACAAAGGGCATTAATTAAGAGTTGATGGTGAAGTTGACCTGACGGCTAAGTGGCGCCAACTGGTGGTGTGAATTTTCTTGAACACCTTCATTGTTTTGGTGCGCTAAATCAAGCAGGAGGTGTCTATAATAAGCTGTATGGTCGTTGCGATTTATTTTAGTAGCATTGGTTCTTAAATGCGAAATATTGTACAAAAATAAACGCGGCAAGTACTCCCAATAAAATTGACTTTGCTAGCAGCGGCCGCTGAGATGTCTAAGCAGTACCCCTAGCCAAGTTGCTAAACTGCAATAGTTGAAGATTTCTACCAGTGTTGGTAGAAATCTTCAAATGTACGGGAATGACGTCAACGCAAAGCTGTCATGTGGTTAGAACAAAAGAATTCGACAAAAGCTTGCGTCTAAGCGTTCGACGCAAGCGAAACGGTTGTAACTTGGCTAGGGGGGCTGAAAAGACGAAAGACGATAGAAAGGAAATACTTACCGATTTGTACTACAACGAACGTCGCCGCTTGTCTCCCACCCTTTAACTCCACTACAGGCAATAAACGCATTACGCAGCTAACAGACCACGCACACTTAGATCGCAAGTCTGCTATTGGTTGTGTCAATTATGACCATGATCATATTTTGAGGCACGCGCTGTGGGGCTATATATGACCTAATACACATAGTGGATTACTGGCTCACTCACACATACGCAAAATGTTTGCTTGTCTCTAGTTGTAGGACTCATGTAAACAACAATGTAATTAAAACCTAATCTACGCATTACAACAATGACTAAATGTGAATAAATGAATAATAAAGTTTTAACCCTTCAGATACCGTCAATTAGAGACACAATAGTAAGACAATAGATGCGCGGCCACCGGTGGTCGCTTGGGGATTCATGAATTAAGTTGCAAAATGTATTTGCGTTTTTTTTCTGTCACCTAATAAGTTTTTGACTGACTATTAAGCTCGACTGTACCTTTCTCTAAGCCATAAATTGAGATAGACGTATCTGGTTCCGGTACGGTGCAGCGCTATAAGCCCCAGCAGCGTCATATCCGCCCCCACTCCGGCAGGTAGGTAGTAGGGATGCGTTTGCAAAGCGCATGACGACATCCAAGAACCTCATTGTCGTTCGAATTTCCGAACGGTGCAGTCGCGTTTTAAAAGTAACTCGTTACTTTTAAAAAAGGGTGTCCTACTTTTTCAAAGATTATAGTGTTAAGTAGAATTATTTTTTGGTGTTCAAAAGTGAATGCATTAGAATAACTTTAATATCGTTAGTATGGACAAAGCCCCACGTGCTCGGTCGCAATCTAGTGGTTCGCGTAGAAGCAGCGGTTCTTCTTAGAAAAAAGGTGTCCTACTTTTTCTTCAAAGGTGCTAAAGAATTATTTTTTGGTGTTCAAAAGTGAAAGCAAAAGAATAATTTTAATATTGTTAGTATGGACAAAGCCCCAAGTGCTCGGTCGCAATCTAGTGGTTCGAGTAGAAGTAGCGGTTCTTCTTCGACGGCGCGTAAAAGGAGACATCGCAGGCGAAAGGAGCAGCGCCGCCGTATAAAGCTAAGTAAATTAGAGGATACTTTTGAAAAATTCGCTGAAAAAGTGTCCTCCTTTAAGACCTAACTGTTAAAAATAATACTCAGTCGTGCATGTTCGACAGAGTCTGTTCTATGTAATCCGAGCCCTACTGAACTGGACAATGTCCTGATATGATATTGCAAACTACCCTCAAGTCGCATTCATTACAGATAATACTTGTCTCAAATTACTTAAAATTACAACATTTCATTTTGCCTGACTGGGCACAAGTACGTTATTCTGAAGTTTATAAACTTTATAATTCTACCTCACGTTTTGTAGGGCTCGATAGTAATGATATTTTAAATTTTGAACGCAACTGTTCGTTAGTGGTCGTTAAGAATTCTTCTTTAGCTGCGGCGTAATATGCTGTTATTTAGACAAGTTATTGAAAGTACTGCGGCCACTGCGGGTCAAGTAGCGAAATGAAAGTTTTGTGGTTCAACTTTAAGGAGTCGCTATTATTATTTAATTTTTTAAAGTACATATATAGCTGTTATTATTTAATAATTTGTATGTTGATTTACCCGCTAATGTATTTAACATTAGTTGTCGTCCAATGGATCGCGTTAAGAGCTCGAGGTGGGGCCTCTGGTTGGCGTTTATTTATGCGAGTTAATCTCAAACATTGGCCTCATTTCACGGATTGACAAAATGCTTGATTACTTATTTTTTAGCACATGGAGTGAACCTACACCAGAGTCTCGTACTATCATAGGGGGCTGGATTAAGACATTATTAAAACAAGCAGAATTATGCACTAGTTCAGGTAATGTAAGATCCGCAGTAACTCTGGCTAGTTGGCTAGATAATATTTCCATCGATCATATTCTGGAGGCAAAATAAGCGTTTTGCGTTGACATTTCATAAATATTGTCTACAAATAATTCAAGTGGTTCAAATCACTTCAATAATTTGTTTTAAACGATAAGATGGCTTTTGGAGGTAAGTACCTATTTATAAAAAGTTTAAAAATTTATTACCTACTTAATTATTTAGCTGATCACATTGGGCGTTCTATTAATGTAGCCCCAATCTAGCAGTCCATAACAAACGCTTCTCAATTTATGGCTTAGAGAAAGGTACCTATAAGTTTAGCTTTAGAACAATTTTAAAATAAAATGGATATTAACCCTTCAGATACCGTCAATAAGAGACACAATAGTAAGACAATAGATGCGCGGCCACCGGGTGTCGCTTGGGGATTCATGAATTAAGCATACTTACCTTTCTCTAAGCCAATTTATATTTCTGTCTGCTGATTCATTATTATAAATATATGGATTGACAACTTTATCAATCGCCGTAAATCGAGCCGCAATGAGGTTCTTGGATGTCGTTATGCGCTTTGGAAACGCATCCCTACTACCTTCATGCATACTGTCCAGTCATGTTTATAATTTTGTATGGTGAGGCTGTTTTTTTTTCGTTTCTTAAAGAATCTTTGGAAAGTTGTTCAGTTTCGTCTACCGACCAAGCCCTTAAAGTTTGAGGTAGGCTGTCCCTTACACCTTGTACAGATCAAGGACTTTTGTACCCAACATTACACACTTACGTCATAAGTTACGTGTTCAAACTAGAAGACCTTTCGGCTATGTGACTTCCACGATGTTGTGAATTTTCTAGAAAACTCTTTGGAGCCAGGAATTGCAGAATAGAACTGCACATTTAACCAGATGTATGCCAGGACTGTGGGATTGTCCGAAAGAGTTACCGTGACTTTAGAACCCAAAAGGCAACTAAAGGATCACTGCTGGGTTTAACTGGAAAACAGAACAGTAGATCAGATCTAATTAATAAAACGAAAGTTTTGGAGTTTTAAAACGTTTATTTCCTCCGCATCAATTTAGTTGTTGACAAAATGCACTTTCTGTGCCTCCTCACTTTCTCCGCTTTCAGAGGAAGGGCTATCAGCATCCTCTTCAGAGGAGGGGCCGTCCTCGGCACTGGGACTGTCTTCCTCCTCAGAGTCAGGCTTAGGCTGAATTGCATCGCTGTCCCAGTCGAAGTTGATACCGGTCACCTCTGTGAACCAGTCGTGGTAATGGCCGGGGCGGACGTAACCTGAGGAATGAGGTTTAGGGGAAAGTAGTATAAAGTTCTCATGAAGATTGGGTGTAGGTAATGGGGCCTTACTATGGCGTGCTAAAATGTAAACGTGCTTGTGAGAAAGGGGGACCTATATAGGGTTATTTGTAAAACACTAACAAACTTGCAGGACTGTATTACTAACACCATAAACTACTGTTGTTCTATAACATTTACCAATAACAAACCTTAAAGAATTCGTTGTTATATCTAACACATTTCAACTCTGTACTTTCTTATATTATACCTATCTGCGTCTGTATGACGCGACGCAAGCGCATCAAGCACCCCCGCCCCGGATCCCAACTCCCTTCCGCTATTGTACTATCGCTTGCTTCGCATGCATAGATTTCGTAATATTTAGAACGTTCAATATAAATATTGAATTCAATTAAAAATTGAAATATGAATTTTTTTAAGTCGTAGAACAAAAGTTGTTGTTTATGATGTTAGTAACATAGTGCTGAGAGGTTGCCAGTGTTTTACAAATAACCCTGTATAGCTACATCCCTTTGGTGGTCAACTGGATCGCGTTAAGAGCTCGTGGTAAGATACACCAGTTTTGGAAGCTGTGGTCATGTGGTGTGATGTTTTGTTTTGGGTCGGCAGTTGATGCTGTTAGTAGAGTGCAGTGTCTACATTGTGGTCTTGTAGAACATTTCTATTTTATTTAAGGCTGCAGTCTTGTAAAAATTCACCCGTGGCAGATTATTAGCGCATCTTTGTATGCTTTTTTTGAACAAAATAATGAAACAACTTGAAATATTATTATAGCACATATTTAAACATAGTATGAGTAGTAGCCAGTTATTTTTATTGGTAAATCAAGCGTTAAACATAGCTCTTTCGTGCCAACATCATTTCGACTTAAGTTTGTGAGCTTCGTTAATGGCAATAATGAATTTACAAATCTTTTGAATGAAAAATTAGCGCATTATTATCATCTTTGAAATGCATTCATGGCTAGTTCTAAATATGTTTCATTTTCTTATTTTTTAAGTCATAATTTCATCAAAATTTAAAAAAAAGCATACATAGGGATATAGGGACAGATAAAGCGACTTTGTTTTATACTATGTAGTGAAGTATAAATGATTTTGACCCCTAGACACAGTTAATTGGTAATCTCGCAGGAGAATAAACTTTAATTTCTGCTGCAATGAAAAAAGATGCGTAAACGTATGCTTACCTGAAGGGAAGGCGGTGTTGCATCCAGAGCTGGATCCGAAGCTCACGATACCGACCTGAGTGCGCTTGCCATCCCCGTCAACCCAGGTCAGAGGGCCACCACTGTCGCCCTGGACATTGAACAACATCATGTATTATTTCTGGTGCTTTTGTCTGGAGGGACCCAGCTGGGTCGAAGCCTACTGGGGTCAGGGTTATCCGAAAGGAAACTCGAGCCCCGGTATGAAGAGGCTTGAAAGAACGGGGTAGGTTTTTAATCAGTAAGAGTCTGACAATATCTCCCGCTCCACCCAAGAGCGGGGGTTGTCATAAGATGATTTCTGCCCACTGTAAAAAAAAGGTGCTTTTGTTTTCGTAAAAAAACCGGCCAAGAGCGTGTCGGGCCACGCTCAGTGTAGGGTTCCGTGGTTTCCCGTCCGTCACAATAAGTGTCCCCACTTAAGAGTTTAACAATCAAAGGGACACTATTACTAAGCCTCCGTCTGTCTGTCTGTTACCAAGCTGTATCTCGTGAAACGTGATTGTTACAGTTGAAATTTTCGCAAATAATGTATTTCTGTTACCGCTATAACAACAAATACTAAAAAAACAATACCTAAAGTAAATATTCAAGGGGGCTCCCATGCAACAAACGTGATTTTTTGGCCGCTTTTGTAAGTAATTTTTTTTTATGGTTAGAAATCGTTCAATGACTTCTGCCGTTCTTGGGCGGAGCGGGGCAGACTTTTACTAACTAAAGTCTACTCCTGTTCCTTCTCTACCTTTGGCCCCAAGGTTCACTTTCACAGTTTCACCTAACCTATGGCCCCTGTAGGCTTGGACCCTGCTGGACCCCAACGATTTCCTGACATCTCCTTGAGGCGCGGGTGAAACATTCCGCGCCGTCAATGCCTTGGGCTCGGTAAGGACGGTTGCTGTCTCGTTTTAGAATTTATGAAAGAATAAGGTCACCCTGATGCGACTTCGCCCACGTCTAAATTAGTCTACGCTACGCCTCTGACTTTGCCTTTGTAATTCTGTACCATCGCGGTCATTACTGCCTGATCACTTAAAACATTTTTCGCTTGAATCCTGTCGCGCGAAGCCAAACCAAACCCTTTGAAGTTTTCTTTTCGAGTGCACGCAAAAATGAACTTTGTGGTAGTCGGGCGGAAGTGTCCTTGATGCTACCTAATGCTACACCAACTGTGATCCACAATATGGTGTTATATAGTTTCATTCTTAATGTTCACCTGGCAAGAGGATTGAAAGGTGCCGTTATAGCTTCCCGCGCAGATGGTCGGTTCCTTGATGACCTGGCTATTCGGGTACCAGGTCAGGCACTCTGCGTTGGACACCCCTCGCTGCCATGTCCACAGGAGGATCTCGGAAGCAGCACCCCCTGGGGAATTGAAATGACCCAGCAGTTAGCATTTCAAGCATTAACATGAGGCAGCGTGGCGCGGGCGTATTGGAAACATCTCGCTTTCTCAATAGTTCTCGCATAATTTAATAGCGGCAATAAAAAATAACTGATTTTTCAATTAATTGATTAGTCATAGCCATAATAATAATATTTTTTTTTTAGATAGGAAAATCATTTAGTGACATTCCTAAATTAACAAGATACTGACCGTTCCAAAGATCGTCGGTACGTCCGAACCCGCTGACGATCATTCTTTCACCGCCGTAGTCGTTGTTCTTCTGAGCTCTGCTCATGAGACGGGATGGCTGCACATTAGCTAAAAGCAGATAATAATGTTATTATTGATTAGCTTTTGCCCGCGGCTTCACTCGCGTTAAATTCGGGGTAACACGGTTTTTTTGGCTTATTTTTTCCCCGACATCTTCAACAAATAACGTTAATGTACACAGAAATACAAAATTTAACAAATTATATACTAAAACCTTCCTCGAGAATCACGCTATCGAGTGATGAAAACCGCTTGAAAATCGGTGCAGTAATTTTTGAGTTTATCGCGAACAGACAGACAGACGGACGCGGCGGGGGACATTGTTTTTCGTCGTGTGTGATAGTCCATTGAATTGTATGGCGAGCGATATTGTATCTTAAGATAATATTACAGTAACTTAGCCGTGTGCAGCGCCTCTTAGTGAACTCCACTGTGGGTTACGTAACCTACGACAAAGTTATTATTTTTGGTTGGCACAGTAATGGGTCTAGGGATCGAGTCGCAAAATTAAGTTTATTTTTTATTGTTTATACTGTTCCGGTATAAAAAGTACCAGTTTATGAGCATTGCTACAAAAAGTCGCCGTAGGCGAGGGCCCTTATAACAAGTTAAAATGAGATAATATGCTTTTAGCTACCGGAGTAGTCGATTGCTTTGTTAAGCCCGACCAAGGCAAGGTCAGCGGTCTGGACGCCCGCCCTGATCTCATCGTACTCGGGGTGGATGTACTTGTTGCTGGACTCCACGAGGACCTCGGGCCTGGTCAGGTTGGTCAGCCCGAAGCGGATGACGAATGTGATGCGGCTGTCAAGGAAAACGTAGAAACGTTATTTTAGTTTCGTACTTATGATAAACAGATGTTTCTGCAGGGAAAAACATTTCGATATAGATAAGCAACTTTTTAAGCATTATAATCTTAAAGATTAAAAAACTCATCATCATCATTGCAGCCGAAGGACGTCCACTGTTGGACATAGGCCTACCCCAAGTGAGTGTCACCACAACGAACGGTCCCGTGTCTCACATTCACCGCATTCCCGCGACTCTCCATCGGTCCACCTTGTGGGAGGTCTTGCAACGCTGCGTTTTCCAGTGCGCGGCGCCGCTCTAGAACCTTTCGCCCCATTGGCCATCCGTTCTACGAACAGTGTGCCCTTGCACTGCCACTTTAGTTTGGCGATTCTTCGGCCTATGGCGGCGACCTCGGGATATCTTCATTCCTGATGCGATCACGTAAGGAAACTCCAAACATAGCCCTTTCCATTGCCATTTGGATGATTGGTGCTTTGGGAAACTTGGTACACTTGAACTTCAAGGCTATTTTTTTATCTGGTCAAAACTTTGCATCTACAATAACTGACGTTCCAGAGATAAAGCTTCTGGCAGAAGCTAGAAATATTGTAAAGCAATAAGATAAGATGGCTGAGCGGCGGGAAAAAATGTTTTTTGTTTTAAGATAATAGTTATTTCGGTAACTTACTTGGCCAGGCAGTGAGCGGCTGTGAGGACCCACTTGTTGTGGATGAGCGAGCAACCGCAGGAGCTGACGCTACCGATAGAGTTCACCATGCGCAGACTGCCCTGGTACGGGATCTGGCCTTCCACTGCGGGCATTCCAAGCACGACCCTCGAGGACTGGTAGTCGGCTAGATGACGGAAGATAGTAAATTAATAATGGAGGTTTGATAAGGCGGCCCCATAGAGTTTTTTTTAGTATTTAATGTTTTTTCTCAATAAAATCAACATTTTTATCATTAGATATGTTTATATCCAGCATTAGCTTGCTTGACAGCTTTTCTAAGAAATAACCAAACCGTCATAGGTTTAATCTTCCTAAAGCAGATATCTGACAGTAGGAAATTAGCTCTAGTCATGTAGTTATAACAATTTAATGTTAATTTATTTATTTACGGGCAACCAACAAAGCATACGCCATTATACATGCTAAAAATTCAGTATGTGTAATGTTAAACATATATATATATCTAACAAATAGTGCTAAACTTCATAGTGCATATACTTAATATAGCGCGTGTTTGTGAATGAAAACTACATGAACAGTCAGAATTAGGTGGGTTTTGGGACAGTAATTTGACTGACATCAATTAAGTGCAATGTCTGATTATAGCAAATACCATTTTCTTGATTTAATAACGCTCCCATACAATAAAAACCAAATAAATTGAAAATGTTGAGATCGGCGCCATCTAGCGAAAATATGGCCACGGATAAGCCCGTACCTTTTTATCGTGTAGCGCGCTACGGCGTAGCTAACCGTGGTTCCCGTTCGCGTTTTGTGAAAACATGCCTCTCGTAGCAGTCGTAGCACTATGCTACGGTAAGGGAACGGCACTCGTAGCCATTTTGGCGTAGACACGATTTTAAAAGAAAAGTAATTCATCAAGTTCCTAAATTTTTTGTAATATCATCATTTATTTGATAAGTATTCACTTACGCAAGTCCTCAATTACGGTGGGCTCAGGGCTGAAGACACCTCCCTAAAATAACGGAAATCCACAAGTATTTAGCGATAAAGTAATAATGATCGGTATAGTTTAAATGCGAAGAAGGCCAAAGATAAAAACTTTTTACAAAAAAAATAATTAAACCGACTTCAAAAAGTACAAAATAATTTTAATTTCTGAAGTCGGTGTTTCTATAATATTTAACACCGACTTCCGAAATTAAAATTATTTTGTACTTTTTGAAGTCAGTTTAATTTTTTTTTGTAAAAAGTTTTTTATTTTTCACTTTTTAGTTATGGTAGCACCACTAAAAAGTACCTATCCTTCAGCTAAACATAAATTACCTTATAGCCAGAGTGCATCTCATAACGATTCTAATAATCCCAAATACGGTTATACATAAATAAGACTGATTCTAGTTGACATACGGATAGGGGGGCCCACAGGCGTGGATTGCTTAGGGCATCAAGTAGGCTTAATCCATCACTGATCATCATCATTTGGCTCGTCATGTAACGTAAACTAGTAGTTACTTATTTAGTCCATCGAATTAGCGACCTCGCTAAGCTGCGCCGCCAACTCCTTCTTGGAACGAAATAAGTAACTTTCACCCCTAGTGTAACAATGTACTATTTCATTATTCATACTCTGAAAGTAGGTCTGAAGTTGCCTGAGGCACGGGCTGAAAAGTATCACACTTTTCATCCCTAGGGAGTTTTACTTTCAACTAACAGCTGTCAAATTATTAAAAAAAAAAAACTAGGTCTATCTTCTTGTATTCGTAATGAAAAGCACAGTGCTTCCCTGGGGGTTAAAGTTACTTATTTCGTCCCGAGAAGGAGTTGGCCGAGCGTAGCGAGGTCGCTAATTCGAGGGACGAAATAAGTAACTTTCACCCCTAGTGTAACAATGTACTATTAAAGCTTACCTGCACATAGCCCAAAATGAAGAAAAGCCCCAACAGGTACGCGGCCGCCATATTGTACGTACGCTTAACAAGTGCTGGTATGCAGCAGGCTTACTTCGATAGCATGTGATTAATCTAACTGTATCGAACATTAGCATTAAATGATAACGTTCTGTCATTATCTGGGATTAAGATAGCAATAATTAATTAGGATTTTTAGGGTAGGTATATATTTCAGTACTGTTAGGGTAACCAAATTTTATGAAGGTTTTTTGTCGATAGAAAATTTCATTGATCAAGCGTTCGGTAAGACGCAGCGTTGGAAGCTATTGGAAGATGGGCCCCGATTTCATATAAACCCTGGCACCATTCTTTGAAAGACCACGAGTTCAGTGCTTGCTCTCGTCGGTCACGTGCGCAATCGTGTATGCTCCTGCAGGCTTAGCCAAGTTACGACTATTTCGTTTCGATTATCTTTCGTCGATCGTCTTGTCAGCCACGCCTCCGATTCCTTTGTTCGGACGTCATCTCAGTCACGTGGTTAGAACAAAGGAATCGGAGGTGTGGCCGACTACGGTTGTAACTTGGCTAGGGGGGCTGAAAACTCGCTACAGAATTGCTGTGTAAAAGGGCTATTGTCTGGGTAAAAGATACTACTTGTTCAGGACGAGTCCTGAAACATACTCAACCTATAATTGTGTCTCTATGCTGCGTCATTGTGTTATTTCGATGAACAAGATAATCTTGGCTTACAACGGATACTGGTGCGTACAATTCTAGATCTGATTATCAGTGTCTGCGGACATTGGCTTTCTACAGCTTTGTAAGACAATAAGTACCCCAGCACTGAAGAATTACAATACCTAGTCGGGTTTTTTCTAGTAGGTATGTGGGACGGAAGTCGTTATCGGTTACAGGCGCCCTACAATGAGCTCTTAAAGCGATCCGTTTGACGACCTGAACTAAACTGTTAAAAAGGGATGGAGCTAAATGGGGTGGATAGCTCCTTTTCTCTTTCTTTCTCTCTTTCTCGCTCGCACGCTTGTCAGTAAGGCTCCAGTTATGTATACCTGCAGAAGATGTCACACTTTTACTGACTAAAAAACATCTTGCCCTTCAGTTGCCTTTGCGTTCTAAGAGTAGGGGTATCTTTTTCAGAGAATTTCCGCGGCCCTAGCGGGCATCGGCCCTGCTGGGTTCTTACGGCTTCCTGACATCTCTTTGAGGTGTGCGTCGAACACTAAGCGCCGTTGACGACTACGGCTCGGTCCTTATAGAACAAGCGGATGGGGAACTACCCATTGCTCGTCGTCGGCAAGCCCACGCCTATAGTGGCCGGAGATCGCTGTGCGATTTTAGACGCTCAGGGTTAGGGTTTCTTCTGTCATATTCCGTTTCGGTCCGGGCCATCGCCTGAACCCGGTGTTGGTGCGAGAGGACCCCACAGCCAATTGCTTCTACTAGTACAAGGCGGCGTTCGGCCCAACCTCCACCATGTGCTTCAGTGTCCTCCAGGTGGTCCACGCAATGGTGACATTCATTCTAAGGGCGTTTCTTTCGCCTGAATCCGGAAGCGGAACATCCCGAACTTACCATGTCCGGTACTCGGTACTCAGTGCTGGGTTGCGACAGTGATGCATTACAATACAGAATACTATGCAATATAAAATTTGTATAAGACAATACAAGCATGCAAGTCGATTACTTAGCATAATAGAAAGAAATAAGAAAGAGAAACAGTTTATTCACGCGAAAAAGACGATCTTAAAACTAGCTAAACAAACATCCCTACTAATATTATAAATGCGAAAGTAACTCTGTCTGTCTGTCTGTCTGTTACGCTTTCACGCAAAAACTACTGAACGAATTTAGATCAAATTTGGTAGGTAGGTAGAAGAGACACTGGAATAACACATAGGCTATCTATAATTCCACTGCTGAGCACGGGTCTCTGCCCGCGCCATATAAACTGTAGTCCACGCGAGCGAAGCCGCGGGCGGAAAGCTAGTACTAAATAGAATAATCAGCCTTTATTTAATGTTCCCACTGCTGGGACTCCACCACGCGGGCCTGGTGCGGATTGGTGGATGTCATATGTCTTCGAATACCTAGTCGATTACTTTACAATATAAACTTAATTGTCATTGCACATAGTGACGTCACAACATCATTAATCTAGGTCCTAATCTTTTCATCGATATCATTATAATTCTGATTTCGTAGGTATATAATATTAATTGGGTGACCTACGGTAGGTTTAACTTAATACCTACGAACATAATTATTTTATTCGTTAATGATATGAGGAATGATAGTTGCAAATGTTTTGACTGTTGGACTAATAACCGATATTATTGTGGGGAAATACCTACATTTAGGTTTTTTTCTTTTAGGAAATTTCCAAAAGTTGTCTGGTTTTGCAACGTTAGGTTAGGTTAGACTGGGTCAGTGGAGTAAGTAAGTCCTAATGGGGCCCCATATCAAATATTTTTAGTTTTATTTTATACAAAATTATATAGATTCTACTAACACAGAACTAGTGCCTTAGAGGTGAAGATGAAAATGAGCTCGTTTATTGGATCGTTCTCAAGGTACTTGAATAGTTTGAGTTATTATTGTCGCCTCACCTAGAAAGCTAAAACGAGCTGAGCGAGCTTTTAGAACAGGCTATAAATAGGCTTTAGGCTATATTTATTCATTCACAACTGTACCCTAGCCAAGTTGATAATCTGCTATCGTTAACGCTAGTAGAAAACTTCAAATGTACGGGAATGACGCTCAGTCACGTGGTCAGAACAAAAGAATCGAGGAGGTAGCCAACTCGAGGCTAATTTGGCTAGGGTTGCAGCACCTCTACCCAATCTGCAATAGTTAACGCTAGTAGAAATGAATGAAGTCATCCCAACGCTCAGTCGCGTGGTTAGAACAAAAGAATTGACGGCAAGGTCAACTCGATGCGTTCTACGCAAGCGAAACGGTTGTAACTTGGCTAGGGGGGCTGGACACGCAACAAACGTCGCAGTGAGTTGAGCCTTGAAGACTGGCTGACAGAGGCGCCAAGGCTTCTTCTAGCCGACGACTGGCTGGAAAACAATAAATAGGTATTTAAGGCAATTGTCACGATTTTGAATCGCTCACGTACCAAAAGCTGTGTGTGGCGAGCCGCATAAAAAATCCAACATACTTATTTATATATTTTATTATTTTCAGTAATTCTTAATTAAACAAACATTCGCTAGAGTTATGCATCGACTTGTGCTGGCTAAGTAACCTAGCTCAAGCTGGTTTTATATAACTAACCAAGCCTTGCTTAGTTGGTTTCCAAGTCTTCAACGTTCCAATCGAAGCTGATGCCTGTCACCTTCTCGATCCAGGCGTGATAGTGCTCGGGACGGACGAAACCTGACAATAACGAAAGCATAGATATGTTATTGTTTTTTTTTTTTGTTTGGATATCTTTGATTGAAGTCCAGTGGATGTTTAAATTATTCGCAAATTAATTCCTAGTGGATATCGCGATGTAAAACTGGTGTCGTTTTGTATCTCAAGTGTCTGCGCAACTGGACAATATGTGCAATCATTATAAAGGTTAACTTGATACATATATATTAGAATAAGTATGTAGCAACATCTATGACGCCACGCAAGAACTACAAAAATAATACGAAAGCCTGCATCGCGCAATCAAAATTCCGCGCGATTTGAATATATACGACAGCCCGAAATCAACTATAATCAATCAGACTGACCCCACCACCTCCTCCACCACCACCACCCACCACCTATTTCTGCTTTTTAGTATTTGTCACTGTCCAGTGTCCACTCAAACCCCAAGCGAACGCCGGCGTTCGCGCGTGATTGTGCGCCATTCGATTAAACGTTAAGTGAACGCCGGGTCCGCATAAATTATTAAAATATTGAGCGTTTTATTTATAGGGTATGTATCCAAGAATGTAAATAAGAATTTTTTCATAAAGTAGTCTGTACCTATCGAAAATAAGCAACCTTTCCATGATTTCATATTTATACCTACTTAAATGAAAAACTGTCTAACTATCGTCTAACTATCATGGTTTATGTGGTGTAGTTTGAAGACAGACGGAGGGACGGACCGTGGAGTCTTAGTAATAGGGTCCCGTATTATCCTTTCGGTACGGTACCCCAAAACAGGAAGTTTCCATAGCTCGCTAAGCTGTGGTACAGGCAGTGAGTTTTCAACGTGAAATCAGATCATACCTTGTGGGTTGGGTGTGTTACAACCGAGCCGAGCTCCGAAGCTCATGATGCCGACTTGCGTCACCTTGCCGTCTAAGTCTACCATCGTCAGCGGACCACCTCCATCACCCTAGGAATAATGAAATGTTTTATATCATGTGGCAAGTTATAAATCTTTAAGAGCGGCAAACCAAGGTTCATTCAACCGCTCTAACGTGACTATAAAGATCACGTAAGAGCATCATCATCATCTTCATCATCAGCATCAGCATCAGCATCAGCATGATCATCTTTCGCTAGATATTTTAGAAACGCAGATATCGTGTGGATATTATCTAGGTTTTGAAATCAATTAATCATAGTATGAAACTAACCGAGTACCTAAAGACCTCTGAAAATCTGCTATTTTGCATACCTTTTGCTTTCATAATGTAACGCATAAATTAAAAAAAAGGAAAATGTACAGGGTAATTTGTAAAACAATAACAACCTTGCAGCAGTGGCGTGCCAGGTGCCTTTAGAGGGGGCAAGCCAAGGAATCTTAACTCATCTACCTACCCACACCACACCTAATATCCCGAAAAAATTGGCGGTATAATGCTGATTTTAATAGGTAAATTTTTTTTACTGATAGATATTATTCAAATATACATATATTGGTACTTAAAAAAACGAAAAAGAGCCACCTATTGATATTTTTGGCAACTAGCTCACAACATTCTAGTTGACTTCAGAAAAATCCACTAGATGGCGCACAAAAGATTGTATTAATTCATGAATCCCCAAGCGACACCCGGTGGCCGCGCATCTATTGTCTTACTATTGTGTCTCTAATTGACGGTATCTGAAGGGTTAATCCGTCCGTAGCATTTATTAAAATTTATCATTAAATAAAATTGTTTACGAAATGTAATATTATTGGAAAATACTCACAATTTAAACAGCTAGCTTTTAGTTCTTCTTTATCACACACATAACACTTAACTTTCGAAAAAGAGAATCAAGTTTCTATTTTCGGTTTACCAAAACAGAATAAATGAAATAGCATTCAACAGCTATTGAGAATTCTGATGCATTTTCATGGCACCAGCGAAGTTATTTGAGTCATACCTGATGTATTCCAAGCATTGTTACCGTTTGAGAAAAAATAACTGCCTATTATGTGATTTACTTTTCAGAGAAATATTCTAATTAGTAAAGTTACAAGATTATATTTATCTCTAAAACTCAAACTCTACCTAAACAATATCGATTCCGCACATAATACGCTACACACAACTAAGTTAAATGACAGAAAACAAAAAAATAACTATCAAAACAATTACGTGTTGTTAACCGATCACAGCAAATTTAAACTAATTTGTAGTTCGTACTTTAAGCGTCATAGAGGGCGCCTCCATGCGTAAAAATGGAGGTCTCTCGTAATATTCATTCATAACTTTTCCAAAGCCCAGCTTTATTTTAATACAAAAATGTTCGATGAATCTCTCATATTTTACCCACACAGACACAAAATTTGATGTTTTTATAGCAAAAAGAGAGACAGAAAAGCAAGCCTCATAAGAAGCATTTGTGGTAGAAAGAGACAGGAATACATTAGTCTTCATCTCTTTCTTTTGTTAAGTGTTAGAGTGAGATCGGCGAGATTGCGGTCAGATTGGCAACCTCGCTTATGGTATCGTATCTTATTAATGAATTTTTGAATTTCGCACTAAGTGGCAACTGAGCGTAACAGCGTAGGCGCGCGAAGTTTAAAGTTTAGATTTTTGTTTTATTTAATTGATTAGCAGTGATCTATGATTTAGGTGTGTGGTAGTGGTAGGTCAAGCCGGGCTTTTTGGCTTGTATTGCTCGCACGTCCCTGCCTTGCAGGAATGTATTACTAACATCATAAACAACAACTTTTATTCTATGACTTATTATAAAACATACTGTGTATTTTACAAATAACCCTGTAGAAACCTTGCACATTTATTTATTTATATGTCGAAGCGTTGACGCATATCAGTCGGTCTGCATCAGCGCCACCTATCTTTCACTGGAGGAACTATGTAGTTAGATTGAACAGCTTACGTTTGGGAACGTCAAGTATTAACTTGGGGATGGTTAGCGTGGAGTAATAGCAACACTGAGCGAATAGTCGAGTCAAATGTCGATCCGGAGGTATAATCGATTATTCGACATTGACAGGTACTGACGTTGACAGGTAAATTGGCTAACCGGAATGGGGGTAGGTCCACGTGTCGGGTGACGGTTGATTTGGAGGGCACTTTTGAATCGTTCCGTCGGTCCGAGCAGACGTTGGTTACTCCACGCTAAACTTCCCGCGTTCCTGAATTCTTAATCAAGCCATATCTCAGGCATCCTTGATTATTTTGTACCGAGTGTGTGTTACGAGTAATTAAAGGTGTTATCAAAGGTTTTTGTGAGTGTTATTTCCGATGTCGCGACCCACTGATATCGATCCTCCGTTATATATATTTAATGCTTTATGCACACAAAGTACCTACAGAGGCGGACTTAATGCCTTAGGCATTTTCTGCCAGTCATTCAATGCATATTCTGAATGATGTTTTTAATTTTGGCTTAGACTTTATCGAGGTAATACGGTGTAGGTAGAAAAGCCTAGGCTCGTACCGTGCAAGGGTTCTGGGTGGGGTCGTCGTAGTACTGCGCGCACATGGTCTGCACGTTGATCGTCTGGCTGTTGGGGTACCACACGCGGCACTCCTCCTGCGTTATGCCGCGCTGGTACGTCCAGTACATTATGTCAGGCACGATTCCACCTGCGGACGGAAATTGGACAGAATAGAATTAAATTTCTCAAACACTTACTCGTAAAACCCGCTCCCGCTTTTACTCACGCAATTTACGTTTTTCCGCACTAGTGCGAAAAAACGCACAAAGAGCTCGTCCCCGCCGTATCAATCGTGTCCAGAACTAACAAGTCGCCAGTCAAAACCCGTTTCTTGCTTAAGTGTATTTAAAAATGTCATTTGATACACATGGAAAGTAGCTGCAGCACTCGGTTCCATAGCATGCTCGCCTGCGGCTCGGGTGAATTTCACCTTAGTCGCAATGACAAAATTTCTGCACTTGAATCCAAATATAGTACACACATTTCAATACACTTACTCGAAAAACTGCTCTCGTCCCTACCACTTTTGGCACATAATTTACGGTTTTCCGCACTAGTGTGGAAAATTGAATTCCACCTCAGTCGCAATGACAAACGTTCTTCACTTGTATCAAAAAGAGGTCGACCTTTGCGAGGGCCATGGGATCTCTTTCGAACATAACCACGCATCCTCGCCAGATGGTCTTTATTATCTAAGATTTGTATGAAGTGTACGTACCAAGCCACCAGTCATCGGTGCGTCCATAGCCACTGATGATCAGCTGCACGTCGGCGTACTCCACATTCATGCGCTGGCTGCTCTGAATCCTGATGGGCTGGATGGAGTCTGTGAAGAAACAAAGGCATAGTCTTCAGAAAATATTTTCATCAGTCCGTGAGCTTATTCAGTAATGTCGGTGATATTTTCTTCCCAGAGAATGTGTATCAAAACAACTCCGTGTTGACCCATAATTTATCGATTTTGACCCATAAATTATAATAGTACATTTTGATACAAGTGGAGAAAGTTTTTTATTGCGACCGAGGAGGCATTTTTTCGAGCCGTAGGCGAGGGTGTTATGGAGCCGAGGGCTGTTGTGACCAACTTTCACGTGTATCAAACGACGTTTTTCAATACACTTACGAAGACATACAATCGCGACTCGTTTCATACACGTGGTAATTAAATTACTGCGGCACTGGGCTCTATAACACCCTCGCCTACGGCTCGGGCGTATTCTACCTCAGTCGCAATGACAAACTTTCATCAATTGTTTAATAAATATACTATTATTGTATGTTGGCTTGATAGTCGTGCTGTATGTTCTTTATATCCTTTTAGCTCAGTACTTTAGCCAGTTTGTTGAAGTCGGTTACAAAGAGAAAGCTTCTAAATACAAGTCCCATACACCCTATACACACCTCCATATGGAATGTAATGGTTCAGCTTCAACAGTCCGATGTCGTCGGTCTGCACAGCGCTGCTCCCCTGGTTGTAGCCGTCAGGCAAGTACCGCTCCGTGGCCTCCACCATGTAGCCAGGGGTCGTGATGTTGGTCTGACCCAGCTTTACTACGTAAGAGTAGCGTCTGGAAAAGGATGGTTGAGGAGCTTTAGGTACTAACCACACTTTTATAATACAGGTCTATTCAGCGTCTGTCCATAAAACAAGCTTTTAAAGAAAATATTTTTTTTCATAGCAAGCTTTTATACCTACGTAATTAATACTCATCATCATATATATCATCATATCAGCCGAAAGATGTCCACTGCTGGACATAGGCCTCTTCCAAGCGTCGCCACAACGACCGGTCCTGTGCGTAACGCACATCCATCGCATCCGATGGATGAATACTCGTCAAGACGAATCATACGAGCCCAAACTCGATGGGGTTGTGTCGTTTAACTACGAAATTCCTTTATCCACCTTCCAGTTCCATCATCAGATCAGCTCCATGTCATAATAATTTTGCATTGTCATCTGATTTACACGTGCATGCATTTAGTTCGATCGGTAACCGGGAACTGGATCAAATTTAATTTGCAAGATTTGATGACAGACAAACATCAGGACAGGTGAAACTAAATAAAAGCTTGTAAAATACTACTATAGAAGGCACCAGATAACCGTGGAATAAAGTACATGGACCTTTTCTTAATATCGCTGCCTAAGTACCCGAAAAACAAACAATGAACTGCTTTTCATTACTATATCATGTAAAGGATCACGATACATGTCGATTCAAGACAGCTTTGTCTTTATTTCCGTTTTTTTAATTAAGAATCTCAACAAATGTAGGATAGGAGGGTCAATGACCGTTATTCCACGGATTCTGGCGCCTATCTTAGTGTTCGCAACACTAACAAATTATTATGGTGTTTTTCACAATACTATACACTATACAGGGTGTAGGACAGGTCTCCGCAAATGGGTTTTCTCAGTAGACGAATCTGAAAAACCTTCCACAAGATTTTGTTCCGGAAACGAAAAAAAATCGGCCTCTCAATACAAAATTCTAATCTTGATTGAACAATTAGTATTGAGAGGCCGATTTTTTTTTCGTTTATACGCCCCTTCGTTTGCTACACGTGATAATTTGTCACAGCAGCCCTCAGCTCCAAAACACCCTCGCCTACGGGTCGGGCCGAATGCCACCTTGGTCGCAATAGCAAACTCTCCACTTGTATCAAGATGTATAATTATTACGTAGCTGCCAGTGATCCAATTATAATGGATAAGCTGACAAACCTGGCAAGGCAATGCGCAGCTGAGAGGATCCACTCGTTGGTGAGGATGGAGCCGGTGCAGGCGCTGACGCCGCCCGTGTCGGACACCGTGCGGAGGCTCACGGTGGACGGGAACTGGTTCTCTTCGGCCGCCCAGCCACCCACGATTCTTTGGCTTCCCGCTAAAAATACAGGATATAAATTCGTCCGATAGATTTTTATGAATTAGAATCATCAGGAGTTAGACAGGCACCAGGTGCAGTCTCTATAGGAGCACAAAAATTTCATATCAAGTCATTTTTGTTTGTATTGTAGTTTTTTTAAGGGTGCAAATATAAAAGATCACATTGGCCAGGATTAGGCAGTGGCCCATCTCGCCAACTTTCCAAGTGGAAAGTGGCGAAAAGTGTAGGTAAGCTCATTAGGTTATTTTTTTTTAATAAAGGGTAAGCTATCTTATCTAACTGTCTTGCAATCAATGCCATCATGACATCAATGAGATAGTAAGCGATCAATTATTTAAACAAGTTATGCAGCATATTTTCCCGGTGAATTTTAGCTCAAAATTGATTAATGCACTGGAGAGATATCATAAGAGAATGAAGCTATACATTTTAAAATTGGTAGAGACAAAATTTAACTAACCAAATCATCATAGAAATGCTTACCATTACGTATATCTCCGACGTATGCGAGCTCGGAGTCAGAATCAACAGATCCACCCTGGAATTTTTAGGAAAAGTAAGGAATAATGAACATGATAACTCAGCATCAACCTTTTTTAGGGTTTACTCCTTCCGCTCTGGTTGGAGCAATAGGGAGTGTTAGACTTTTACTGACTAAAACCCACACGAGTTCTTTCAGATACCCTTTGCGTTTTAGAACGTCGCAGTAACTACTTCGAACAAACACGCAGCCCTGGTAGGCATCGACCAAAACAGTCCCCGTTAGTTTTGCTGATAGCTCTGAAGCACGCGTAGGACACAATGCGCCATCGATTCGGGCTTGGTCTTTATCGAACGGCCACACCCATCGCTCACCGTCTGCAAACCGCGCCTAAAGCTGGTGCTGAAGCCTCACGGTTTCCGCCACCTCCGAAGGTTACTGCGTCACTGCGTCCTGTCGCTCCGTCCTCTCGTCCGATCGCCTCTGCAAGGACTCGGTGTACTAAACGGGCAGACCTCGGCCGTATCCTTTCGGATACCTGGGCATTTCTACCCACCGAATCCGAAAAAGAAACATCCCGAAACAACCGTGAAAACCTGCATCTTGCGGAAAGGTTGTCATGACTCCTCTAACCACTCCTGAAAAGGGGGAGGACGAGACTCAATACCGCGATTGTGGCGGTGCCCAAACTCAGCATCACCCTGATCTATATATCGTCAAGTGTATCTCAAATTCTGTGTTGCTATGAATTATCTACAGCTACCCGCTACTTCACCTTTATTTTTGAGCGAGGAAATCATATAACGACTTCTTCCACTCTAGAGCCTTTTCAGAAGCCCTGCCCTTAAGGTTTTACTGATATCTTTTTGAGGCTTGCGTGGAATACTGAAGGAAGGTGTGTCCTTCAATAACTCTGGTAATAGACCCGACTTACGAGTTGTAGATCGCGCGTTCGAACCCAGCCAGGCGCATTACTTTGTGTTATTTATTTCATCACCACTGCTCTCAAAACGGTGAAGGAAAACATCGTGAGGAAGCCGGCATGTCCTATAACCAAAAATTCAAAGACACCAACCTACATTCTCCAATCCACACTGTTCTCTCCCCATTCCCTCTCCTAGAGAGGAGGCCCGAGTCGCAGCAGCAGCAGCTGATGATGATGATGATAATGATGATGATGAATAAAAGCTTGTAGAAATAAATTTAAAGCGTCATGCTCGTGAACGCGTGCCGTCAGATGAGACTGGTCATCTCTTAGCTGCCAGTGGCTTAATTCAGTTTCTATCTTTTAATTATTATTTAATGTCTACATTGTGCTCATATAATAGATGTCCATCGAGTTTCTTGCACGTTCTTCTCCATAGAGATCTACGCTTTGGAACGTGCAAATTAGCTTCACTTTTCTTGGATTGACCGACATTTGACTATTCAAAAGTGCCTGCAAATGGTCTATATGAAATAAATACTTTGGTTTTGATTTTGATTTTAAAGTAGATACTTCAAGTTTATTTCTAAGTTATTCTTGATTATTTTGCTCTTTCGCCTCCTTGTGCGCCCCCCAGAAAAAAAACATGGATCCGCCCGTGACGGTCCGGAGGGTTACCAGACGGTCTCATTACACAAAAGTTTAATTGCTTACCTGAGCGAATCCGAATAAGAGGAGCACGCCAAAGAGAAACAGACCTGCCATCTTCTAGAGACAGACACACAATCAGCGGAGATAGTGCCACCAGCTATATAAGTGCACCTTAATCCTCCACCTCGTTGCTACCGGCTTAACAGATAATGATGATATCATTAATCGTTATACGCTCAATTTCACGTTGCTTTTTCCATTGCGTTGATTATCTATCAGCTTGTTTAATGATGCTAGTAAACCAATTGATAATTGACTGCAGTTGCCACCGCGAGAAGACTTTCGATGGTATGCATTTATTCGTCGCAAGCAACACAACATAAAATAATATAATGTCGTGTAATAGTGTCGTAGTGTCGGATATAATGTTCCCACTGCTGAAACTCAGGCCTCCTCTCTAGGAGAGGGAATAGGCCGTAATCCACCACGCGGGCGCAGTGCTAGTTGCGTTGAATGTGCCCCAACCGACAGGGTCACCAACTCGGCAATTGCTGGGCGTCAAATATCCAGCGCTGATTTTCAGCTTGCACCCCGCAGGATGATGGATAATGGATGACATTGGCACAGAAGGGACATATTTTTCTCTTGGTTCTAATCCTCACAGATGCCTGCATCCTGCATGCATCCTGGGCTCTAGAGTCCTAGTGGTGGTATTTAAGAGCTCGTGGTTGGCCACGCGAACGCGATCCATTTGACAACCTAAACTGAAATGTTAAAGGGATGGAGCTATACAGGGTTATTTGTAAATACTGGCAACCTTGCAGGACTGTATTACTAACGTCATAAAAAACAACTTTTGTTTTATGACTTTTAAAAATCATGTTTTATTTTATCAGATTTTCTAATAAAAAATATTAAAATTGAACGTTCTAAATATTACGAAGTCTATGCAAGCGATAGTACAATAGCGGAGGGGAGCGAGCTCGGGTGCTTGATGCGCTTGCGTCGCGTCATACTGACGTAGGTAGGAATAGCAAAACACAGAGTTGAAATGTGTTAGATAGACCAACGAAATCCTGAAGGTTTCTTTTTGGTAAATGATTTATGTTTTGTAAAAAGTCAGAACAATATTTATTATTTATGATGTGAGAAATACAATCCTGCAAGATTGTTAGTATTTTACAAATAACCCTGTGAAAGATGTACAGCTCCATCCCTCTGGTGAGGTCCCTGGGGTGGGTGGAGGAGAAAAAGGTGAGAGGGACTTGGGAAGGAATTAAACGTAGAATGGATTATTGTTATCTGTTTTAATGGATATCTGCTAATGAATTGAGCCGTGAATGTTATGCTTAATTACTTTTAGTCTATTGAGCCACAAAGTAGATAGACAGAAGACAATCTCATGTATGTACTTCACTTTTTATACCTACGCTTGGTGGAGCGTTTGAGCCGGAACTGTTCGACAGATATCGTGTCCGTGAACGGTGTCGATGTGTGCGTTGCTCGAGCGCGCTTTGTATGTAGATTGACTTCTGTACCTACCTATTTTGTGTTTTAATGGATATCTGCTAATGAATTGAGCCGTGAATGTTAAGCTTAATTACTTTCAGTCTATTGAGCCACTGTGTAATCTGTTACTACGAATAGGTATACAGGGGGTTTATTTTTGGGTGGGGAATCGACAAATATGTCTTTCCGGTCATGATAGAGCAAAAGTGTCAGACTTTCACTGACTAAAACCAACCTGTATTCCTTCAGTTGCCGTTTCCAATCCAACAACTCTTTTTTTATTATTGTTGATAGGTTCACGCTTGACCGCTATCTCACCTGATGGAAAGCGAAGATGCGGTCGACGATGGAACGCGCTTACCTAGGAGAAACCTATTCACTCTTGACTTAAAGATTCCCGGGTTGTAGCCATCAGGAAACGCAGACTTCGACCCTACTGGGCCTTTACGGTTTGCTGATATCTCTTTGAAGAGCGCGTGGTACACTACGCGCCGTCGACGGCTTGGGTTCGGTCCAGATGGTTACCGGACGGTCAGATGGCGAGCTACTCATTGCTTGCCGTCCGCAAAGTCGCAAACCTGCGCTTACTGTGGCTGGATTTGAAAGCCTTCTCTCGCACGTGGTTACATATTAAGGGTAAGGTTTAAATTTAAACAAAATCGTAAAATATATTCAACATTATATTTTATTCTAAGTACATTCTGTACAATCGCGTTACGTACTAAATATCACAACAGATTTAGAAATAAATACATTAACAGTAAACTCGGGTTACTTTGGCTAAAGCTTAGCCAATAGGATCACGGGACACTGTTTACTGTGCTTCTATTGGTTAATGAGCTTGGGCCAAAGTAACCCAGCCGGGTTACTATTGTACTTGCAAAAAATACTGTACACACATATGCTTTTATATCTAAATACATCATTAAGCAATAATTAAGAAAACGTTTTTATCATTATTATAATGTATTAGCTTTTGCCCGCGGCTTCGCTCGCGTTAAATTCGGAGTAACACGGAACCCCTGGGAAGTGGGGGGTTAGAAAGAGATAAAAAGTAGCCTATGTCACTCTCCATCTCTTCAACTATCTCCACTTAAAAAAACATGTCAATTCGTCACTCCGTTTTGCCGTGAAAGACGGACAAACAGACACACACTTTCCCATTTCTCGTATAATATTAGTATGGATTATTTATTGTACATATTATTCAGAAAAATAGACCCCCAACATATACCTAACATTTTGATTACATAATGTCACATAACATAATTAGAACTTTTCCTAAAATTCGAAGACATGTGACATCTTCCAACCCGCACTGGGCCCGCGTGGGCGATTACGGCCCATTCTCTCACCTAGAGGGGAGGCCTGAGTCCCAGCAGTGGGAACATTATAAGGCCGACTATGCTATGCAAGTTATGAATTCTTTTTATAAACGATTAAGTACTGTGAATTGCATTGATTTATATTTAAGTGTTGCATTGTGGGACTCTTCGTGAGAAGGTTGATTTTGAGAAGGGAATTTAGAGCTAAAATAAAATCAAAACTACAATATGTATACACCGCTAAATTTTGATCATTTTAATCCCGTGGAGGGTCGATCCGGTGCATGGAACACTATCGATTTGTAACGATAAAATTAAACAAATAAAGTACCTTTTTTACTCGTATTAATTTCATGTACGAAATTAATTTCTTTAAGAAAATGTCAGCTGAGCGAGTCCAATGACCTGTAGGTAGTTAGTACGCAACGCCGACTAGCGGTGTAGACTTGGTGAAAAACGAAACGAAATTTTATGAAAATGTCAAACTTTAAATTTTTATTTAGGGACCGAAAAAAAAGGCTTTTATTTTAAAATATCACCCTGTATTGCACCAAGTAATAATAATATTTGTTATCCGCCAATTGCTTATTACTTTTGTTCAAATAAGTATTAAATACATTATTAGAAGTTTAAAAATGAATAATTAGACAGGTATGTGCACAGTTTTTTTGCAAGTCATTTTAATAATATTATTAATTATGACACTAGAAATTGTACAATAAAAGTAAAAAGGACTGTTATTACAATAGCAAAAAAAATCCAATTAGGCTTTTCTAAATAATTAACTAAAATCTTTAAAATTATTAAGTACGTTTAAGTACTTCATTTTTTGCTAAACTATTCAAATCTTTAACCGCTTAAGTTAGATAAATCTGACAAATATTTTCGTGTTCATTTCGCCACAGTCGTATATTGACTGGCATGTTGGTCTAGTGGTTAGTGGCCTTGACTGCTATGCCGGAGGTCGTGGGTTCGATTCCTACCCAGGACAAATGTTTATGTGATGAGCATGATCATTTGTTCTGTGTCTGGGTCTAATTTATCTATAATATGTATGTATTTAGAAATATATAAGTATGTTTATCAGTTGTCTAGTACCCATAAAACAATCTCTGCTTAGCTTGGGACTAGACAGCGTTGTGAGATAGTTGTGGAATATTATTATTATTATTATTTACGACCAAATACTCCATCGTGTCAGCTCTTCTGTAAGTAAATGAGATGGAGTATTTGGTCTTAAATATATGACTTTGGCGAAATGGGCACGGAAATAATTTTTCAAATTAATCCGTCGTAAGCGTTTAAAGGTGTGATAAATTTGATATATTTAATGAGACTGAGAATTGAATATTCATATTAAAAAATAAAAAGTTATCTTATATCTGAATATCACTGTCAAATCAACTTTGTAGCATTTTATCTTTTTAAGATAAAATCATTTCATGTAATAATATAAAATTAAGCTTAGCCAAATTCAGCTATTTGTAACTAAATTTAAAAATACATAGATATCTATGGTAGATATATAATTTTATTTTTGTTTATTTACCCTGCCTGTTTATTACGTTAATACTGTTAAAAAAACAGTGTATTCGAAATAGGAACAACCTGAAAAGGCAGGTACTAAACATAAAATAAATAAAAATAAGTAAAAAAAAAAATATACTGATCCAAGATTTTTTTTCTGGCTACGGAAAGCATTAGCCAATCAAAATGTTCCAAGCTTCCAAGTATACGTGATATAAAAACCAAACTGCCATTTGAGCATACTACATATATGTAATATTGAGCTAAAAGCATAAACGGTCGAGTTGTCAGACCAGCTAAATTGTACATACTTCAAAATCTACCAAACCATAATACCAGTTCTGAATTGGCAACACTAAAAAGCAGTAGCGATTGATCGCTCTAAGGCCTACGCAGACCGGGACGGCATGGCAAAGGATTTTGCCGTGAGTCAGCGCACACTGACCGCTTAGATACCGCGGCATTCCAGCACTTTGCCACGGCATGCCACGGCCAGTATATCACTACGAGCGCCGGAGTCCGTGGCATGCCGTTGCCTACCGGCACAAGGCATCCCGCCACGGGAGCCTGTGGCGCGTCTTTTAATGCCGTGCGATAAAATCCCTTTCAATGCCACTGCATCATTTAAAAGCATAGCAATTTATGTCGTATTT
This sequence comes from Mythimna lalbum, assembly GCA_949319445.1. Classification (NCBI taxonomy): domain Eukaryota; kingdom Metazoa; phylum Arthropoda; class Insecta; order Lepidoptera; family Noctuidae; genus Mythimna; species Mythimna lalbum. Next base: position 10,753,294 of record OX439364.1, read on the forward strand.
CTGTAACAGTACGGTTGAATGTCCATTAGTAAAAATTAAAATCTCTTGCCATGCCGTCCCGGTCTGCGTAGGCCTTTAATTGTCACCGAACCGAACAACGTATGGTGATCAGCAGTAGGTTCAAAATATCTTTACATAAGGCATTTGGGGATACGAATATAAAAAAAATGGGTTCTATAAAGGGTAGAAAATGATTGAGCTATACGACCTTATGTTTACAAGGCCTGGTATTTGACTACTACACGACTCCCTAAGGGCAAGGACATCAGGTCACGTGGTCACTGTAACCACGTGCTTCTTAGATTCTTTGTATTTGTACCACACCACCGCGTCGTGGACCATTGGGAACGTCTCCATCTGCAGCTGGTCTGTCTCTAAGGAGTTGTACCTCTCTATCATTTCAAGGACAGGACCTGTGAAGTAAAAAAAAAATTAGATAGAAAAAGTCGCAAATACTTTGGTTTTTCTGTTGAGATATGTATAAGCATCGACCAATGAGGGTTGAGATATAACTTTCCTAGAGTGTTCAGCTAAAGAGTAGAATTTTCCGCTCGAGTGTTTGACCTTGGGGCTTTAATTCGTCCATCACATCCACGGTAACATACATCTATAATGGTCAGAACTTCAGAAGTGAGCCTATTAATAACAGTTTTTCAATACACTTGCTCATAAAGCGACTCTTATTGCACTGCACTCAGGTATTTTGATTACCATTACGCACTAGTGCTATAATGTAGTTAAAACCTTTTTGTTCAACTTCTCCACCCGCCATAATTTTATTACATGTATCAGGATGGGCGCGCGACGTCCTCACGATGAAAAAAAAAATGGACGCGCATATGAAAACAGATTTTTACCGCCACAAAAGGTTACAAGTTTTACAGTTATTTTCTTCACAAGTATATTGAAAAACGTCGTATGATATACGTGAGTAATTAATGATTACCGTTCTTGGCTCTTTTAACACCCTCGCCATGGCTCAGGTCTAAATACTGCCTCGACGGTAATTTCACTAACATTACATACTTTTATCATTATTAAGAATAATTTTGTATTTTTTGTTTAACCTTGCTTAAATATTTGCTCGCTGTGACATGCTTAATCACTTAATTTCCTAGCATAACACCCGCGGGAGGGTCCTGGTGACCTGTAATACAGGTTGTTGTACATACCTACATCAGGCACCAGTCCCTCACAAAGTTAGCTCTAAATTATTGGCAATGTTAAGTACTAGAATAAGAAAACTGTGTGAAGGGAAAATAAATAAATAAAAATAAAATAAAATAAAATAATGTACTATTATTATGAGTATGCTGGCGTTGTGTGAAAGTTGTGGACTAATATTTTTTTTATTTATTTATATATATATTTCTCAGAACCCTGAGGTCCTGGTCCTTTGGAGGCGAACGAGGAGCCGAAACCAACTCGCAGAGGCCCTTTAGACACTTTTAATAGAACGTGGTAGCAACCGATGATTATCCCTGTATGCGCTATGCTTGTGCACCCAAGGACAACCCCCCGGTTGGTCACCACAATAATGATCACGTACCGGAAAACGCAGCATTGGAAGGCTTCTAACAAGGTAGACGGTTAACCTGATTAGGGTCGCGGGAATCCAATGGATGCGTGACGCACAGGACTGGACGTTTTGGCGACGCTCGGGAGAGGAGTATGTCTAGCAATGGACATCTTTCGGTTGGAATGGTGGTGATGAAGTCAGGCACTTACCATTGGCTCCCGCCAGTAGTACGGTGATGTGGCTGGCATTCAGTTCCTTCTTCACAGCGACCAGGCACTTGATGCCCGGCGCGTCCACGTACGACAGGGCTGTCATATCTATTATCACACATTGTACCTGAAAAACAGAATGATTACATTCAGCCAATTGATAAAACAAGCTTATATTTTTTTATAGCTCGGTGTATATAAGTTTGTTTTTCTGCTCTTTGCTGCTTTGAAGCCTTTTTCATGGTCTTGGCCAGTGAATGTGAGGTCTTTTAGAGGCAAAATTGAAATTCTTTGCAATACGTATGAGACTTTTCCGGCCTCACAAAATTTTGTTTTTAAAAAACACCGACGCAACGTTTCGTGAGAGAATTAATTTTATATATGTATTTGTCTCTGTACACATAGAAATTTAATGTTAACATAGCTGTCCCCCGCACAGAGTGAATGAAAGCGATTTTGACTGCCGCACCTGCGAGAAGTTACGCATGAGGCTTGTTCGACCTCATAACGCAGTAAACATATTAACTATCCTGAGAAAACACTTACTCTACGACTAATACTGGGGTCCCAAACTAAAGATTCGTTCTTGGTGAGGTTGTTGTCCTCGTCGTGCACCGTCTGCTCCGGCTTCAGGTACCCGACCTTGCGGAACAGCTTCGTTCTGAACAGGTTCTTAGTGGCGAAGTTCAGGCCGCCGCAGTAGTGGAAGATCTTGATGCCTGGCAGTTCTTCCGCCTGGAAAGAACGACAGAGTTTATACATATATTTCGTTGATCGAACTGCGGTCCGGACTAAGCGTTCGTATCGTCTCGTCATTTATACCGCATACATCGAAGGACTGGAACAATTTGCCTGCTGCGGTCTTCGCGTCAGATCATTATTTGGGTGTCTCCAACGCTAGACTAAACACCTATTTAGTCTTAATAAACTAGTGAGTCTCACCATCAATGATTGCATTGCATTACTGCTTACCATCAGGTTTTTTTTTTTTTTTTCTGTCGACGGGGAAAATCATCATTGACGAAACCCGCTCTTGGGTGGAGCGGGAGACAGTGTCAGAGTCTTACTGACTAAAAACCCCGCGCCGTTCCTTCTAGCCTTCATACCGGGGCTCTAGTTTCCTTTCGGATAACCCCGACCCCGGTAGGCTTCGACCCAGATGGGCCCCTCCTGTTGCTGACAACTCCTTGAGGCGCGCGGGAACAGTGCGCGCCGTCGACGCCTTGGCTCGGTCCGGACAGTTACCGGACGATCGGACAGCGAGCTACCCATGGCTCGCCGTCCGCGAGCCCGCGTCTACGGTGGCCGGAAATCGGGATCGGAATCCCGGCGGTGGCGGCGGGGGCGCCGTTGCCTGATGCGGTCTGCCTCCTCCTTTGCTAGCATTACTGCTTCGCAGAAGGAGGCGACCGCCTGCCACTCCTCCTCGCTCCGGACCATGGCCTGAACCAAGGCCCGGCGCGAGAGGTCTCCGCCGCCGATCGCCCCCACGAGGGCACGGCGTTGCTCCGCCCAAGCAGGGCACACTTCAACTGTGTGCTCCACCGTGTCCTCCGGGCGTTCCGCACAGTGGCGGCACCCGGGCGTCTCTTCCGCTCGAATCCGATGCAGGAACCTCCCGAACTTGCCATGTCCGGTGAGGACCTGCGTCATGCGGAAGGTAAGAACGCCGTGGGGTCTTTCCAGCCACGCCTCAAAGAAGGGACTTACCGCCATAATTGTGGCGTGCCCATGCTTACCATCAGGTGAGATTGCAGTCAAGCACTAGTAATAAAACCCTATAAAAAGTGTTTTATTGTATAACAGATTTTTTAGTTTGTTCAAAAATTGCTAAGTCGTTTGATTTTTTAGACAGACTATTTAAAGTAACAAACATACACACACACTCTCACAAACTTTCGCTTTTTTAATATTAGTGTGATATTGCATAAGTACAAAGTACAAATGAGACCACAAAATTATTTCTAAACATTGGAATAAAATAATACACTTACAACCTTTTTCGTCTTCAAAAAAAAGTTCAATCAATAAAAACACTGACCTCTATGTGTGATAAATAGTAGAGGTCGGTGACAAAAAACCTAGATACAAAAAAAAAAAAAACGAAAAAACCACACGTCAACCGACCTGTCACTTTAAACGTCGCACCAAAAAAAAAACGTGATCAAACCCACGTATCGTAAAAAACCTACAACAAAACTGGAAAGAAATGGTGCAGACCCCAACTGTAATGTTAAAATGAGATTGTGTTCAGACAAGTCGTTCGCGTACGCAGCATCTAACGACATCGGCTTATGCGACTTCATAAGATGGATCGCCTTCACGATTATATACATAATGGTCATGTGTTTCGCCCAGTTCATCATCCTCGCTATGTACAACCAGAATGATATGGACATGGCTAGCCATGGAATGCTGACGAGTGTGAACAATTGACAGCTCATCATGTATTACTACTGCTGGGTGTGTGCCGAACTCGGCCTGACTAGTGATTTCATATATCAGAAGCAATAATGTCATGTTAAAAATAGTATATTGGGATTGAAGCGTTTGTTGTTGTTTTATTTAACTGTACATACGGCCCTTTGAACAATTTCATAAACTATCATAATCATCTTATAAATCGCTGTCCCCAGCAAATATTATCGTAATCGACTATTGCGATAGAAGTGCTTTTATGAGGAAATATTGTTCTAGAGATGCGATTACTGTGAATTTTTTTCACGTGATTCGTGCTATTACTTTTCGAGTTAGACATTTTGTAATGAATTTACCTGTACTATTCGCCTCTAAATAAAAACTTTTTTGTATGACGAATATCATCACAATAGATATAAACATCATAATGGCGGGACCAAATCTTGTAACCGAATAATTTTAGCATGTATATTTTGTACGTTTTAGTACGATTTTGTACGCTTCGTGAAATTTTTGTACCTCACACGGTTTAAGCGGAATTCCACGATATTGTTGGCCCCGCCATTATAACGCGTTATAATGGCGGGACCAAGCTTGTACGCTAAAACTATAACGAATTTCATCATTCTGATAAAACTAGTATTATGTACGCGATTTTGTACTTCCGAAAATCAACAATAGGTAACTGAGATATTATTAGTTTTTTTACAAAATCATTTTTCTAATTTTTGACATTTAGGCGCCTCAACAATTTGACGACCAAAAATACGTTATGTAAAAAGTAGCAGTTACATTTCGTGCAGGCGCTTTATTATTATTTATGTGTTTTATTTATATCATAGTATAACACTAAGTTATCAATAAATATTGAGTGTGAAATATTGGAAATTTATTGTTTTACATTTTAACATACTTTATAAAGTTACTACTATAAATAACCTATAAGTATATCCTACTTTTCTACCCTCGGTAATAGTACCGAGGGTCAGTCTGCAACATAATACTTAACAATTTTTAATTAAAATTAAAATATTGTATTCTGATTCAATAAAGAAACAATGGTAAAGTAATCGAACAGAGATATTTTTAACTACTCAGTTACTTGGATAAGCAAGATGAAAAGCAATCTATTATGATATTTAAATTTCTTTAGTAGCAAGAGTTATACTGTACTGTATGGTGTCGAACGTAAAGAATAGCACCATCACATATCTTCTCGTGGGCGTCCTAAGAGGTGACTAAGGGATATTTAGAGACTGTGCACACTATAGCACCTTAGGTCACCTCATGTTGGCAAGTTAACCACCAACAAAAGTATTCCCAAGGAGAGTTGGTATCACAGGCTGGCGGCCATAAATGGAAATCGAAATTCCATAAATGGCAGCATTAAAAAAAAAACAGACAAAAATGTGTCGTTGTTGATGTTTCAAACTTCATGTTCACGTGTATCTTATTTTCGTTTATTTTGTTATAATAATGCGTAAACAATATAATAAAATTTAACCCTTCAGATACCGTCAATTAGAAACACAATAGTAAGACAATAGATGCGCGGCCACCGGTGGTCGCTTGGGGATTCATGAATTAAAAAATACGGAAAAATTATATTATAAGCCTTCCTTAGTCGACACTTTATTATGTTGCAGACTGACCCTCGTTACTAGCGCCTGCACGAAATGTAACTGCAAATTTTTACATGACGTATTTTTCGTCGTCAAATTGTTGAGGCGCCTAAATGTCAAAAATTAGAAAAATGATTTTGTAAAAAAACTAATAATATCTCTGTTACCTATTGTTGATTTTCGGAAGTACAAAATCGCGTACATAATTCTAGTTTTATCAGAATGATGAAATTCGTTATAGTTTTAGCGTACAAGCTTGGTCCCGCCATTATAACGCGTTATAATGGCGGGGCCAACAATATCGTGGAATTCCGCTTAAACCGTGTGAGGTACAAAAATTTCACGAAGCGTACAAAATCGTACTAAAACGTACAAAATATACATGCTAAAATTATTCGGTTACAAGATTTGGTCCCGCCATTATGATGTTTATCAATAGATTATTACTGACTCCTCACAAATTTCCCATTCCCAGTAAACGGTAATTACAAATTTATTCAACGATCTCGCTATGTTAAGAAGTTATAATCAAAAAACGGTTTTATATTTTTCCTGCAAAATTTGGTGTTTTTAGTTACGATATTATTCGCTGGGGACGGCGTTATAATAAAAAGAAAAGAAAGAAAACACGTAATGTTTCCTATGCTGGGACTCCGGCTTTTCTGTAGGAGAGGGAATGAGCCGTAATCCACCACGCGGGTCCAGTGCGGGTTACCAACAGTGCGAGTTATTTTGTACTAGCTTTTACCCGCGGCTTCGCCCGCGTTTATTAATATACTTTACTCTTTCTCCCCCTTTCCTCATTTAAAAAAATATATTTGCCTATAGAATAGAATAAACTTTATTGTACACCAAAAAGTAACACAGCTTATACATAAAACCCATACATATGCCCATGCCTATGTCCGTCTCCAGGGTCCCAACTATCTCTGTACCAAAATTCATCAAGATCGGTTTTGCCATTTAGGCGTGAAGACCTAACAAACAAACAAACAAACTCTCGCTTTTATAATATTAGTAAGGAAGTAAGGATTAGTAATTTTGTAGTCAAAAGATAACTCTCCTTTTTTGGGGCAACCTTGTATAAAATCTACAAATCTACCGATTTGAGTTTGTCTCGGTTTAGTTTTGAGTTTATCTTGGTTTTGAAACTTTCAAATCACCACTTTGAACTCCTAAGTCAAGGCCGCTACCAGTAAGTTACCATTGCTCTCGCTTTGCTATAATTATGTGCTCGTAATTTGTCTAGAAATTTAATTCTGTCAGTAATTTTCATCATCATCAAACTCCCCCAAGCGTCGCCACAACGACCGGACCTGTGCGTCACGCATTCATCTGATTCCCGAGACCCTGACCAGGGTCCACCTTGTTGGGAGCCTTCCAACGCTGCGTCTTCGTACGTCTGTACTTTTATTTTTATTAAATTACTAGCTGACCCGGCAAACGTTGTTTTGCTATATAAATTATTTCTAGTGAATATTTTTGATAGTCAAATAAAAATAATAATAAGATAAGATTACCTCCCTACCCTGCGCTACAGTGCATTTCACTTAAGGTGGTGCATCACGACATTCACGACTCACATTTTCACTGTTTTTCATACAACCGCTCATAACTGATTATGACGTTATTACACACTTTTCATAAGATATTTTGGAAACACAGTATCTTGTGGATATTATCTAGGTTTTTAAAGAAACCAATTTCTAAATTTGTGTAAAACTAATCCAGTAAAAACCTCTGAAAATATTCTATTTTGTATGAACTTTGACACTTCATAATTTGCCTAAAAATTAAAAAAGTCAAAAAAGTATTCCTTTAGAGACCTTGCAAATTTTATTAAGATTCTAAATGATGACAACTTTTTATAAAAACTTTTAAGGGTTTAAAAAAAACAGCTATTTCCTGGAGCAAGTTTTGTGAAATTTTCGAGTAACACTCGGAATTACCGAATACTAACAGAGTTTCCAGGCGTTATCTATCTTTTTTTGCGTTGCCTTTTTGTCAAACATCGCGTTGGATTGCATTAAATGAAGTAACAAGCTTTTAAACCATTTTCTATGTTTACGATAAGCGAGTGGAGAAGGATCCTCTTAAGAAGTTCCTTTGCCGTAACGTTGGCAATACGGAAAAACAGTGTTGCAATATTTATAGCAATTAAATTAATTAATATTAGGGAGATTAACTGATATTTCGTTACTTTAAATAATTGCCTTTTTAAAAAACTATTTTTAAATAAAGTATAGGACGCTGGGCTCCATTGCGATTGTCCTGCATTTCTTTCGAATACTGAAAACGCCACACCACATTATCGTACCACTTCTCTAACTTCCTTTTAGACCTGCTTTTTTTTAATAAAATCCCATTCCCCTCATAATTTTCCAAAAAGTGTTGCAACTACCGTTAAAATCGATTTCGTTTCGAATTTCGGGGAATAGTTTTGGTAGAGTAGGCAACTTTTTCCTATTTTCCCTTCTTTTTTTGTAGACAGACATGGGAGCCAACATTACGCCGAAGGTACTTCTTAAGTGAAACGCACTGTACCTACTTACTCTACCTATCTACCACAGATATCGACTATCTACCTACTTACTCTACCTACCTACCTACCTACTTACTTTTTTTGCGTTTAAACCTTCCCCGTATGCTAGTGAACAAAACAAAAAAGAATTATTAAAATCAAACCAACTGTTGTCCAAAAAAACTAAGGGGTATGAAAACATAGTTAATCGTCCTATACTGAGACCTACTGAATATGAAACACATATACACAGAATTTCATAAGAATAGGTCAAGCCGTTTCGGAGGAGTTTTGTTATAAACACTGACACGAGAATTTTAAATTGAATTGAATATATTAGATTGCGTCAATTATCTAGACTTAGGTTATGTGCAGGCTAAACCTTTAAAAAAGAAGATAAACTAATGAGGGCTCAGACATAGCAGGACTGACTGCGTTGATGCAAAAAGTAGAAAACACGGAACTGACTATGTTGATGCAAAAAATATAAACTGGTACTTACAGCTCTGTATCTCTTGATGTCGAGGTACAAGTCGGTGTCCAACACTTTGCCCAGCAGGCACACGTATGGGTTCTGGGAGCGAATGAACAGCGCGGCCAAACTTGCTAGCAGACCAGCACCCAGTCTGAAAAGAAATGGCGAGGTGGCTTTAAGATATTGGCAGACCATGACTTCAAATCGCGCGGAGAACTTTGATTGCGCGATGCAGGATTTCGTATTTTCTTCGTAGTTCTTATGTGGCGTCATAGATGACGCTATATAAGGATCATTTCATTTCATAAATACCCCAAAACAAACTGGTTTAGAGGTATGCAAAACAGGATGTAAAGTTCCGCAAACTTCCGTTGAAAACGGAGGATTCTCCGTCCAGCCCGCTGTGGTCCGGGTAACTGTCCGATAATTGATTTCAGACCGTTTTATTCATTTTAAGTTCCTATTTGGCGACATAGATTAGACCAGTAGACCCAAAATTAAGCCGAATCAGTTGCGAGCACGGAGTAAGTATAGAAGAGGAGGTGGCCTAAACAACTGTGCACTGTGACTCTCAACTGAGTCCTGACGTCATCACGGTGGGCGTGGCTTAAATCAGTGTATTGTTGGCGTTCGTCCTGTGCACAACTTCGTAAACCTACTTATTTGGCATTATATTCGCGATAGAAAAACATAAAAATTAAATGTTATATTTTATCTTGTAAAAACTACTTGGATAGACGTTCTGATGCTATGGATGCCATCACATTTCATTTGTAAGTAATTTTAGACATAATTTATTAAAATACTTCTAGAACAATCTCTTAAAGTCAGCATTTCCAAATATAATTCTACTCGACATTAGATGGCGACACTTTGTGTCATGGGAACTAAATATATTTAGGCACGTAGAGCTCAGTATTAATATATTTTAATAATTATACGTACTGAAATTTGATCAACATTCATTCCTAAAGGTCCTTTAATCGCCAAAATATTATTTTTGTAGTTTTTATATAATTTTGTAAACAGGTCGCCATCTATCGTCAAATAGCAAAAATACAGGGCAGTATTTAGAAGCCAATTATTTTACCGAATGTCCCACGGCTTATGAACTTGTAAATACTTATATTTCTTTAATATATGATTTGGTCGACCAAATTGTTTTTTAACCCTTCAGATACCGTCAATTAGAGACACAATAGTAAGACAATAGATGCGCGGCCACCGGTGGTCGCTTGGGGATTCATGAATTAATTACCTCACATTTGGTGTAAAAAGTAGAGTATGCAACACGGGGATAACGCTGTCTTTGTCTTGGGCGGCTTGAATTCCTCACTTCAGTTTCGTTCGGAATTCAACATGCCGCCCGCGACTTTAAGACACTGCTTTATCCCCTAGTCACATAATTTACTATTATTGAATGGTTTTAAAGTATTTTTTTAAACTAGCTTTTTAATCAATCTTGATCATTCTTTCTATAAAAATAAGCCTTTAAAAAAGTAAAACCTAATAAAAATAGAATTTAAAAAAATGTTACAATAAAAAGGTTTTTGATGAATTTCGAATGATCTTCATTCGTCATTCATCAAATAATAGTATAACTATTTCAATGAAAAATATACGTATCGGATGGTTTACACTTACACAATTAATTTAAAAAACAAATATCCCTGGTAATTCTGAGTGCGACCCTGTTGCATCCTGCACTTAATGACATCTAGTGTGACATAGTTACGTAACTACAAAATAAAATCAACAGAACGACCAAGTAGTTTGGCTATTGACCGGCAGATGGCAAATAAAAAAATGGGCGGAGTCTAACACCCCTCACCCCGCAAAATGTCACGCTTTTTTACTTAGGGAAATCTTATTACAACATCTCCTCTTTGTACTTGCTTCGTGGTTGCGAGTGAGAGCAGTGGTGGCCGAGGGGTAACGGCCCAAACTTACTTGTTGTAAGTCGTAGGTTCAAACCCAGCCAGGCGCATTACTTTGTGTAATTTATTTCATCATCACTGCTCTCAAAACGGTGAAGGAAAACATCGTGAGAAAACCGGAATGTCCTAGAAAAAAAAATTCGAAGACATGTGACATTCACCAACCCGCACTGGGCCCACGTGGTGGATTACGGCTCATTCCCTTTCCTAGAGAGGAGGCCTGAGTCCCAGCAGTGAGAACATCAAAAGGCTGATTATGCTATGCTATGCTAGTTGGAGTGCGTGTAGCAATTCCTAATCAGGCTACATTTATGTTCACTCTAATAATATAAGTAATGTCGTAATTCCCACAATGCGTTTAATATTTTCTTGGTCTTCTTAAGCCATTACCCGTCATGCTCAAGTCTTCATAAGTCATCGCTCTTCTTACTACTCATTTCGTTTGAACTTACCCAATGTCAATGTTGACGAACAAAGTGACCACGAAGGTTACAATCCACACCATGGCATCCAGTTGACTTAGCCTCCAGAACCTGCAATAAACATCAGATTTTTAGACAATGTGAGGACTATGTTGACTTGTTTTTTTCTTTTCAGTAATTTTTACATATGTCTAGCAATTTGAGTATTTTCTGCGGCCTACACAAACGTCCTTTCCTTGGTATTGTTTGACAAGTCCCGAGTTGAGCTTTGCGAATACTGACAAATGCTTGCACTGACTGGACAGGTCCAATCAAATCTGTATGGTTCTTTCTTCAAAAGACGATCTCGGACAAATCTGCATGGTTCTCACGTGATTTTGACCATTACATATTTGCTGCATGGACTTTAAAAGATACTTTGACCCCTGAGTTTGTTTCGGTGTTTCTTCTCAGGGTAGTCAGCTAGGAAACACCGGCCTCATCTCGTTTATATTTTTAGTCAGTAAGAGTTTGACACTATCTCCTGCTCCGTCCAAGTGCGGGGGTTGTCATTAGATGATTTTCCCACTATAAAAATAAAATACTAACTTGTCCAGCTCCTTGACCTGCATGAACATGCCCTTGAGCGACACAACGATGATGGAGGCCAGCACACAGCGTGGCAGCTGCTCGAAGAACGGCCCGATCCACAGCAGCACGAACAGGATCAGCAGCGCGCTCACCACCGACGTTATGCAGGTCTTCGCGCCCGCCTGCGAACACACCAGTGCAATTCTTCCAGTATCTGGCAGATACCATAGCCTAAGCATGATTTGCGTATATTTTATGGTTTGGTTCTTACTCTGGTAAGAACCAAACCATAAAATATATAGGTACAGAAGTTAATCTACATACAAAGCGCACTCCAACAACGCACACATAAGACACCGCTCACGGCCTCGATATCTGTGAGCGCCTCGGCCCATTCGTCGAACAGTTTCGGCTCAAACGCTCATTAGTGTGCGTAGGTATAAAAAATAAAGTACATACATGAGATTGTCTTCTGTATCTATCTATTTTGTGGCCAAACCCTCTCAAACGTTGTAAAGGCATGTCAGCAATGCCTGCCAGGGTTGTAGGCTTTGACCCAGCTGGGCCCCTCTGGCTGACAACTCCTCCGCGTATGTGATTGCGAAGTGATTAGGGGTCATAGAAGTCATCATGAAGAAAAAGAGTTTCCAAAGTGAGTTACGGCTTTCCATCATATAAGGTCAGCAAAGTATTTCCTGCAAGAGTTAGTTTCATGGCATTAAAACTATCTACAGTACACTCACCTGGTACTGAATGTAGGATCTTGACAGACTCGCGCAGAAGGGTGCGCAGCCGAAGAATGAACCGAACACGTTGCTGGCGCCCTGCGATAAAGTGAATACCTCGTTATTGTTAGACTAAAAAGTCGATGATTATGCGCATCCTTAAGAGGGTCCTTTTCCACTCGCCTATCGTAAACATCGAAAATGGTTTAAAAGCTTGTTACTTCATTTAATGCAATCCAACGCGATGTTTGACGAAAAAGCAACGCAAAAAAAGAGAGATAACGCCTGAAAACTCTGTTAGTATTCGGTAATTCCGAGATTTATTCGAAAACTTCACAAAACTTGCTCCAGGAAATAGCTGTTTTTTTAAACCCTTAAAAGTTTTTGGAAAAAGTTGTCGTCATTTAGAATCTTAATAAAATTTGCAAGGTCTCTAGAGGATTACTTTTTTGACATTTTTTGGTAAATTATGAAGTGTCAAAGTTCATACAAAATAGGAAATTTTCAGAGGTTTTTGCTGGATTAGTTTTACACAAATTTAGAAATTGGTTTCTTTAGAAACCTAGATAATATCCACAAGATACTGCGTTTCCAAAATATCAAATAAAAAATGTGTAATAAAGTCATAATCAGTTATGAGCGGTTGTATGAAAAACAGTGAAAATGTGAGTCATGATGCACCACCTTAATGGCGTCGCGCATGATCGTCCCCGCACTAGCATTGATATTCGAATATGGAATTGCGCGCCCTTTTCACGGTGTTATACTTTTTGAATAGTTTGGAGTTGTAATTAAATGTATTATGTGTTAAAATTACGTTTACGAGTATCTCTATTAATTAAACATACGGATGAATTATACATACAAACATAATACCAAGTTCATTTGCAGTTGGAGCATATTTCCACCATATTATTTTATTATTATTTCTCCTTTCTTTCAGTCCATCCAAAGGTTGTCTGTAAGAGATCGCCCTGTGCGATAAGACCGCCCATTGTACACTTATTTTGAATAATGTTTGTCCTGTATTTTTCTTTGTTTATGTGGTGTACAATAAAGAATATAATAAATAATAATAATGTTCGTATTTAGACAATATTTATCTAGGTTCGTACTTCGTTCTTAAAAAAAAAAACTTACCTAAAACGAAATTTAATCGAATTGCATTTCGCACATTTTTACAGCGTAAATTGCATGTTTTCTGTATTACAAATAACAATACTTCCAATATTCTTATCGTAGGAACATAGGTTTTATGATCAATTTACTCATTTTTTATTCAAAAAAAAACGACTATTTTTTGCCAACTACACAAACATGGCCAACTCACCAACGCCAGCAGTTCTTGGTTCGCGTCGATCTCGTATTTGTCTTTGGCCGCGAAGATGAGTGCCATAGACATGGTTATAGTGTAAGTAACCATAGTGATGGTGAACGCGTCCACTGCGATGCTTGGCAGTAGTTCTAATGGAGGGATTTCTGGTTCGGGGAGGCTGGAAACAGAATAAAAATAATAATTAGGTCCTTTTTTTATCTCTTCACCATCTGTCGTGTAAAGTGTTATTTAATTATAACGTACTTGCAAATTAAACAACATTTATCAATCAATCATCATTGATCATTGATTGTTCATCATTTATTATTCATCATTCAACATTCATTATCAATGTCATCATTCATTATCAATTATTCATCATTCATTTCGTTCATTTCGTTCATTTCGTTCGTTGCGTTCATTTCGTTCATTGCGTTCATTTCGTTCATTTCGTTCATTTCGTTCATTTCGTTCATTTCGTTCATTTCGTTCATTTCGTTCATTTCGTTCATTTCGTTCATTTCGTTCATTTCATTCAATTCATTCAATTCATTCATTTCGTTCATTTCGTTCAATTCATTCATTTCATTCAATTCATTCAATTCATTCAATTCATTCAATTCATTAATTTCATTAATTTCATTCATCATTTGTAAAGGTAACTAACTTACCCAGTAGGTATAGACCCGACTAGACTGATGCCGAATACTCCATGCAGGTTTCCGAACCTTGAGACCAATGTGCCGATGACGATGGCGAGGAGTTCGATGGGGACCGGCACTCGCGACCGCTTGCTTACCCACGGCTGGAAAAACAGATTTCGTTATATTTAGGAAATTCAATTTAAATATTTTTATTTTTGTATGAAAATCTAAAAAAAAAGAAAAGGCTGCCAAGCTAAAATGGGATTGGGCGGGTCACGTCAGTCGCATGCACTGTGACCGTTGGGCAAGAGCTTCCACAAAGTGGGTACCCGAAGATGGACGACGCCGCTGAGGTCGACCAAGGAAGAGGTGGCGAGACGACCTGGATTCCTACCGCGGGGACTGGTTCGAGGTGGCTCGGGAAAAGAATGCCTGGAAGAAGTTGGGGGAGGCCTTTGCCCAGCAGTGGGACAGTACAGGCTAATATAAATGAAAATCTGATGAACAATGATCATCATCATCTTCCTGCCCTTATCCCGTTTTATTGGGGGTCGCCGCAACACGTTTTTTTCTTCCATTCAGTCCTGTCGCTCGACACGCTATCACTAACTCCCTTTTCATTCATATCTGATGAACAATGATATGACAATTTTTTAAAACTCGTAGAACAGAAGTTGTTGTTTACGATGTTAGTACTATAGTCCTGAGAGGTTTTTTTTTTTTTTTTTTTTAATTCGTATAAACTAGTGCTTGACTGCGATCCCACCTGATGGTAAGCAGTGATGCAATCTCTGATGGTGAGGCGCACTAGTTTATTAAAGTGCCAGTGTTTTACAAGTAACCCTGTATATAACTATAAAAGTATAAAAATCTATTTTTTTTTTACCTTTAGCAATTCGTTATTGAGCGCGATGATGAGACAAGTGATGAAGGATATCACGAAAGCCCCCCAGTTGAGATTCGGCAGGTTCTTGCACACCTCCACGACCGTCTGGGAACAATACATTTTCAGCTTTACAAAGAGTGATCATTCGTATATTTCTTATGAAATTTTGTACATAAGATTCTTTACATAAAAATACTACACACGTGTTTCGGGTTTCGCATATACTAAAACGAATGTTATTTACAGACTGAAAAAAGTAAAACAAGAAAGCGTTGTTCTGCAGGCTAAGTCTCTTTCCAGGGCTATCAACAAGCTGACTGTCCATCTGTTATGTGGTAAGTCTGCCAAGGGATATCTTCTACGGACAAGTGCGGGAGCGCTGACATACATACCATATCAACACGTCTTAAATCCAATTGTTTCGTTGTGCAAAAGGGACAGAGTTTTTTTCTAGTTGGGTTTTTTTTTCATCATTTCCATACTTACAAAAATCACTTTGAAGTTGCCAGACAGCTTGATGATTTGGACCCCAAACAGGTCCTTCAGCTGCGAGGCCAGCACGTTGAAGGAAGCTGCCGTCGTGAACCCGGAGACCAGGGGCTCTGACAAAAGTGTGGAGACCGCGCCCAGCCGGAGGATCCACATCAACACCTGGAGGGTGAGGTTAGGAGGTTATTGTAGCCATCGACGGAAACCTACCATAGCATAATCAGCCTTTAATGTTCCCACTACTGGGACTCAGGCCATCTCTGTAGGAGAGGGAATGGGCCGTAAACCACCTCGCGGGCCCAGTGCGGGTTGGTAAATGTCACATGTCTTTGATTTTTTGGTTCTAGGACTTGCCGGTTTCCTCACAATGTTTTCCTTCACTGATTTGAGAGCAGTGGTCATTTAATAAATTACACAAAGTAATGCTCTAGACAGGGTTTGAACCCGCGACCTACAAATCGTAAGTCGGAGTCGGTACCACTTTGCCACCACTGCTCAACTCGACGGAAACCTGCAGCTTTTGTATTTAAGTAGTTGTTTTTTAAGTGTGATATAACCAAATAGCTTTTTTTTTGTCAATATTTCTGGATTGGATACTAAGTCCTTTAAGCCATGACTTCGTATGAATAGTTTATTAGTTTGCCATTAGAATGCGAATGCAACACATTCTAATGTTTTTGTAGTATTTGGCAGCAAATGTACCGAATTATCGAAAATTATTTAATAATACCTGGTACTGTTGGACACGATACCAGCATAGTTAAAATAGGAACTTACTTGAAATAGCCCGACGCAAAGGCACACTGCACTCAGCACTTGTATTGGCGTGTATTGCACAGGATCCCCTGCTATTAACGGCGTTACTGCAAAATAAAAATAATATATTAATAATAAATTGTGAGGATCCTGTTTCTGGAGCCCTAACCACTGGTAGCCACTGGTATTGTAGAAGTATAGATAATGACTTACCAGAAAAATCAGCATTGGTCGCGTTGCTGGTGTTATTTGAATTCAGCACATCGACAGGCGTCGCGTATTGTGTGACAACCTGGAAGACAAGGATATTCAGTTAGGTCATTGCAGTTCACAATCAAGCAATGATCTGCTTCATTCATTATCATTACAGCCGAAAGACGTCCACTGTTGGACATAGGTCTCCCCTAATTGTCGCTACAATGAACGGTCCTAGCTGTGCGTCTCGCATCCATCGGTCATCGGTCCACCCGGTTAACCCGCCTGCCAAGCGTGGCAATTATGGCAAACCCAAAATAATGAATGATCTGCCTATAGTGCCTATCCCTACATTACTGTACCAAATAATAAAAAATAAGAACTCGACCGATTTTTATGAATTTGTGTATATTTACTAGGTCTGAGAATATGTCTTACACTATTTTTTACCCTTCTACCCCCACCCCCATGTTTTTCTTTCATAATTTATATGGTAGAACAATATGTACTCACTTATAATATATTTATTTGAACGTATCCCTACTTAATATTATAAATGCGAAACTAACTCTGTCTGTCTGTCTGTCTGTCTGTTACGCTTTCACGCAAAAACTACTGAACGGATTTAGATCAAATTTGGTAGGTAGGTAGAAGAGACACTGGAATAACACATAGGCTACCCATAATTCCACTGCTGAGCACGGGTCTCTGCCCGCGCGATATAAACTGTAGTCGAGCTAGTAAAGTTATAATTGCATGTAAATCTGAAGATATCACAGTTCAAAGTGAGCAGTTTTATAAAACGACCAAATTAATGGTCGTTCGTATCGCAGACGAGTTCCCCTGTATGAATAATATTCCACAACTAATATTCCACAACTATCGACTAGTCACAACGCGATCTAGTCCCAAGCTAAGCAGAGCTTGTGTTATGGGTACTAGACAACTGATAAACATACTTATATATTTCTAAATACATACATATTATAGATAAATTACACCCAGACACAGAACAAATGATCATGCTCATCACATAAACATTTGTCCTGGGTGGGAATCGAACCCACGACCTCCGGCATAGCAGTCAGGGCCACTAACCACTAGACCAACAGGCCAGTCTTACAATCTTAGAATACTCTTCCAATTCGTCTTGTCTTTAGGTTTTAGAATGAAAAAATGTTTTTTTTCCATGTAGCAAATATAAAAAAGAATATTATTTCCATTCCCAAACCAAATTTCATTAAAAAACGAAAAACTAATTGTAAGAGTTTTCAACATAGAGAATTTATGTAGAGATTCACTGCAGTGATACGGAAATGTATCGAAAAAAAATTGATTGATGGTCTATTTTTTTTAATTTTCGCTACAAATAGGTATATATAGTACTTACAAATAAAAATACAAACAAAGAATTTTGAAATACTAAAAAAAACAAGTTCACCTTTCCGGCCATGAGACAGGCTACGGCGAAGGTGCCCATGGACACGTGGGGAGACGTTCCGAGAATGACGTAGATCAGCACCGGGAAGAAAGCCATGTACAGCCCCACTATAGGAGGCACCTCTGCTAACAGCGCGTACGCCATACCTGGAAATGGTCATGGAAGAGCATATTAACAAATTATTCCACAATTTATATATTTCTTATTTATTATAGGTTTGCGGTTGATCACTATCTCACGTAATGGTAAGCGATTGTAGCGACATCTATGACTCCATATAAGAACTACGAAGATTAATAAAAATACGAAATTCTGTATTGCGCAATCAAAGTTCTCCGCGCGAACTTGAATACTTTAGATTCAGAACTATACTTAGATCAGCTTAAAGCTCTGGTCAAACTGAGGCAATCCTCACCTTTGGGAAAAAGTCAGCTTGCATTGATAACGGCAAATAGCTATACTAGGTATAAGGGACAGAACTCCGAAAACTTTAAAGGCTTGCTGAAAACTGAACAACCTTCCACAAGTTTTTTTTCAGGAAACGAAAAAGAAAACATGGCCTCTGTACAAACTGTCCAATCAAGTTTTTAATTTTGTATGGTGAGGGTGATTTTTTTTCGTTTCCTGAAAAAAAATCTTGTGGAAGGTTGTTCAGTTTCGTCTACTGAGCAAGCCTTTAAAGTTTGCGGAGGGCTGTCCCTTACACCCAGTACAGTATAAATATGTTCAAACAGGTACGAGAAATCTAAAGATGTCTGCGTTCCGCGCGAGATATTCTTCAGTTTGACCAGTCTTCTATGAGCCTTAGAACATAATTTATTCCTCACCTTGTGGTATATGCATGACGGCTGTGGTAGCGCCTGACACCAGGTCGCCAATCATGTATTTCTGAAAAGTGTACTTCGGCAGCCATCGCACCAGAGGGATCGAGTTCACGAGGCAGTCGAGAAAGCCACAGTTTCTGATAAACTTCTTGCACTTTCGGCTCACTGGAAAAATGGATAAACGGATCATCAATAATAGTCCTACGTCATAGTCATTATAAAGTACTTAATCAACATTTAATGAAATTTTGTGCGGTTATCCGCCATGCACTACTGGGGAAAATAAAAAAAAAACAATAATGACTTTCTGGCACTTGTCCAGAAATAAGGATTTATCACCAAGACCATCGTCGGTAGAGAGAGCAGGCTTTTAAACCAGAACTGGCCAGCATTAATACTAGACTTTAGGAGCTAGATTAGAAACTACGAAGCATTATAGATGCCATCACAGCTGGACTAACACGCATAAGACTCACTACCATAAGCCAAAGAAGAATCTTTGATTTCTTTGGTCACATTGCCAGAAAGAGAGATGATAATCTGGAAAAGTTACTGCTGACAGGAAAGTATATTGAAAAAGACCCAGAGGCAAGAGTCCGATACGTTGATCAGACTAAATCCTTGCTACACTGGAGACCACAGTCTGCGATGCCTTCCACATCGCCGAAGATAGGACGACATGGCGAAACCATATTAAAAAATTATTCGTCGAGGTCACGGCCCTCAGCATTGAGGATAAACGACGCAAGGAGGAGGGAGTACGACTAACTTAGCCACGGATAATCGAGATTGCTTGCAGACCATTTCACAGGACCTCGCTTACAGGTCTGTCTCATGTTTATTCAATGTGTAACCAGAGAGCACACCTATGGAAGCGAGTGCCAGCGGGCGGTTGTCCGAAAGGGAGCTCGTGCCCCGGTATGAAGGCTAGAAGGAACGGCGCGGGGTTTTTAGTCAGTAAGAGTCTGACACTGTCTCCCGCTCCACCCAAGAGCGGGTTTCGTCAAAGATGATTTTCCCCGTCGACAAAAAAAAAAAAAAGTGCCAGCGGGCGTGGTCAGCAAGCGTTCAATATTTTCCTCTTATTCGGAACTGTACCCCTAGCCAAGCTGCCAAGTTGCTAATCTGCAATCGTTAAAGCTAGTAGAAAACTTCAAATGTACGGGAATGACGTCATCTCAACGCTCAGTCACGTGGTCAGAACAAAATTGGGTGCGTGACTAACTCGAAGCGTTCGACGCAAGCGATACGCTTGGAACTTGGCTAGGGGGGCTGGAGTCTTTAAGTTGGGGGGTGCCTAAGCGTATGTCCAGCAGGTACCACGGGTTTATAGAATTGCTAGAACTACGAAGTTTCAGTTTTCCTTTTGATCTTCAATCATTGGAGAATCATCTTTGGAGAACTTACGCGGTGTGTCTGGTATTTTATAGTCAGCATCTTTGTTGAGGGTCTCCTGGTGGTACACGCGTCTGACTACGTTGAGTTGCTGCTGACTGGAGGCCCTGCGGTCGACCTGGGCCCTGTGGACAAACAAAATATTCAGCGTTATTAGGGAGTCTCAAAAATTGGCACAACATGGTGTAGAGTAGACATTAAAAAAAGACGTAACTCAAAAAATAGGTTATTTGAAAATTAAGCCTTATTTTTAAAACATTAAGGTGTAAGGGAGAGTCGTCCAAAAAATCAGCTTCACCACACAAAATTTAAATCTTGAATTAACAGTTTGTATAAAGGGGGCGATTTTTTTTTCGTTTCCTGAAAATATCTTGTGGAAGGTTGTTGAGTTTTGTCTACGCCCTTAAAGTTTGTGGAGGACTGTCCCTTACACCCCCTGTATATTTTCAGATTTAAATAAATTATTTTTGAGTAAGGTCTCTTTAGGATTAAGCTTGCGATAAGATTTTCGCAGTTTCGTTATGAGGGGTTTATTGAAGCCCTCGAGTTTGACCACCATCTTACTTGATGGTAAGCGATGATGGAATGGAGCACATCTGCCTAGAAATATCCTATTTGTTGTGTTGGTCATCAGGTTGTAGCTTTATAAAGCTGTGCTTTTAGTAGGATTGTATAGGTAGGTACCTACTTTAAACGAATCTTCATACAGATTAATTTTGAGATTTTGACTGCTTAAGTTTAACTCAATTGTAAATGAATTCTACAGAAGACATGCTACGATTTTTTTTACCCGCGATTCTAATAATTTTAGGACTTAACTTTATCAAAAGTTTATATTCAGTAATTATTCGATTCTATACCGTTTTTTGGGGTCTAAAATTGTGTCTAAAATCATCCAAACTACTCCTTCTGCTTTGGGTGAACCTAGTGGGAGTGTCAGATTTTTACTGACTAAAACCTACTCGTGTGTTCTTCAGTTGCCCTTTACATTTCAGGGCAGTGGTGATTCGATGTTATTCATCTTATTGCGTTCATTGTTTAGAAGCGGAAATATTTTTAATGAGATAATAACATTAGCAGCCATTCCAATTTGTAAGTTTAGCACATTATTATTGTAGCATTCTCACCTACAAAGTAATAATACATACATATATATGTAGGTAAGTAACAGTTCCGTGTCTGAAGCTTTGTTTTCGGGTCGAATGACTACTGTAGATAATTATATGACCTATTCATAGCAAGATTAATGATTAATTAATACTTCATAATGGAAATTTCAACTGAATTATTGCATATCTAATGGGCCTACTACACGCACAAGCGTCATCGCAGTTTTGTTCCGTGTAGAAACTACGCAGATTACGAGTTTTTAACACGGTTTTATTGGCTTCACCTGTATGTTTGCTTGCCTGTTTGTTTGCTTGCTTGTAACCACCGCCTTTGAGCTCGACTTTGCTCAACTTTGGGCGATCAGATTTCCTTTAAACTTTGCACACCCATCAAAGACCGATGACTACACAAGAATCCGATTAAAATATTCGATTATCACACAAACTCGCAATAGGCACTCTGGACTGTGCAGGCAAAACTGTGGCAGAGCTTGTAGGTGCCCCACTAAATATCTAACATCAGTACCTCTGCGACACAAAATAGACAGATCAGGTATTCAAGAAGTCAATCTCATGTATGTTCTTCACTTTTTATACCTACGCGCGGTGATCGCGCAGCGCTTTGCGCCGAACTGTAAAGCACCGGCCACACAGAACAGACGCAAGGCCGTTTAATCTACTTGCATATAAAATGTATGCAGCTGTCGCAGAAAAGACGGCGTCCCGTCTATTCTGTATGTTTTACGTCGCGACGGCTGTATGATTAAACGGGCGCCGCGACTGCGACGGGTCCGTGCCTTGCGTCTGTTCTGTGTGGCCGGTGCTTACGAGTGCGACTGGGCTATTGAGCAGAGATATCGTGTCCGTGAGCGGTGTCTATGTGTGCGTTGCTCGAGCGTGCTTTGTATGTAGATTGACTTCTGTACCTATATATTTTGTGGCTGTGATGCAATACTAACGAACAGCCCGTGCAGGGATGGCGCAGTGTTTAAGACTACCGTCTCGCGCTTGAGGTTGCGTGTTCGAAATCGGGCAAATAGCTATGAACTTTTCATGCATATGTAGGTGGGTACTTTTCTAAGTTTATCTAGAACGTTATTGACATCCCATACGTTAAAAGCCCTTGTTTGCGACTCCGAGTTAGAAGGTTAGGGAGGATGATGATGAGTGGAAACGGTCACATAGTTGTGTAGCTTAGTTTTCACGTCACATACATATGTGGCGATTACCCTTATTCTAGGACATTGTCTACCCGTGTCATAAGTTTAGAGACGTATAAGGCCCACAGTTCACGGACGCGTAGCTTCATATACGCGTATTCGCTATTCGTATACTCTTGGTGTACACACAGCTCACAGCCACAGCTTACATACAAAACTATGAAACTCTGTCGAAGAAGCGGCAACAACTTCGTCGACCTGAAGCGTACAATGACGAATACGCGTCTATGAAGCTACGCGTCCATAAACAATAGGCCTTACATTCGCATTTATAACATTAATATCTATGGATACACTAGAACCACTAGAAATGTAATAATAACAGCGAATCTTAATAATATGCTACCCATCCTGCATTACCACCTGCAGTTTTCAGGATCTATACGAGGCCAACAATAGAGCTTTACAGGTTCCCAAATAGTGGTCAAAAAAAGTATAGTTTGAGAGCATCTACACAAAAAGAAGAAGAAGATGAATATCAGCGAATAGCGTAAGAACAAATGATTTGAAATTTCTAATACTCTACAAAGGCTCAAAGATAAGACTAATATGTTCTACAAAATCACCTCTTGGTCTCGTCCATAGTCAAGTATACTTTAAATAAGCCTTCATATAAGGTTACATACATACTTTAGTGCTAATTTAGAACTTAATAATTTGTTGGTTAATTCATAAAATGCTACAAACATGCAATTTCTTTACTGTTTACAGGGAATCTTTCATCGCTGCGGCAACTGAAATTTTTGACGTTGATTTGACAGTGACGAACCACAGAATCCAGATATATTTTACGCAAAGATTTTATATATCCTACTAGAGTAGATAAAATCTTTGATTTTACGAGACTAGTAACATGAATAAATAGGTTAGGTATAGGTATAGGTAAAAAAGGCTGGTATCCGCAACTCCACGACTAATGCGCGTATTTTGCGTACGGGTGATATAAATAGGTTAGTTAGTAACATAGATTAAGAGAGTCCTTTTCCACTCGCCTATCGTAATCATCGAAAATGGTTTAAAAGCTTGTTACTTCATTTAATGCAATCCAACGCGTTGTTTGACGAATAGGCAACGCAAAAAAGAG
Organism: Mythimna lalbum; assembly: GCA_949319445.1. Lineage (NCBI taxonomy): Eukaryota > Metazoa > Arthropoda > Insecta > Lepidoptera > Noctuidae > Mythimna > Mythimna lalbum. Next base: position 10,777,070 of record OX439364.1, read on the forward strand.
AGATAACGCACGTATTCGGTAATTCCGAGATTTACTCGAAAATTTCACAAAACTTGCTCCAGGAAATAGCTGTTTTTTTTAAACCCTTAAAAGTTTTTGGAAAAAGTTGTCGTCATTTAGAATCTTAATAAAATTTGCAAGGTCTCTAGAGGATTACTTTTTTGACTTTTTTAATTGTTAGGCAAATTATGAAGTGTCAAAGTTCATACAAAATATGACATTTTCAGAGGTTTTACACAAATTTAGAAATTGGTTTCTTTAGAAACCTAGATAATATCCACAAGATACTGTGTTTCCAAAATATCTAATGAAAAATGTGTAATAACGTCATAATCAGTTATGAGCGGTTGTATGAAAAACAGTGAAAATGTGAGTGATGATGCACCACCTTAAATGCACATTCTTCGGGCATTTGTGTAAACGGTATATCATCCAATAACTTTTGCCGCTCTAAGGTGGATCGCAATACTGGGGCCAGGTTAAACCGAAAGGGAGCTCGAGCCCCGGTATGAAGGCTAGAAGGAACGGGGTGTGTTTTTAGTCAGTAAGAGTCTGACACTATCTTCCACTCCGCCCAAGAACGGGGGTTGTCACTGGATGATTTTCCCCAACATAAAAAAAGGTGGAGGACGAGGGCGTGTTAGACTTTTTTAAATATTATTGATAGGCTCGCGATGTTTTACTGAATAAAACAAACTCTTATGTTCCTTTTTTGCCTTGAGTTCCAGGACCCAGGGTTTTCCTTTCAAAAGCGCATGGCTCAGTAGGCTTTTACCCTGCTGGGCCCCTACTTTCGTGTCATCTCCTTGAGGCGCGCTTGGAACACTACGCACCGTTGAAGACTCGGGCTCGGTTCGAACAGCAAGCTACCCATTGCTCACCGTCGGCAAACCCACGCCTGCGGTGGCTGGAAATCGGGGTCGGAATCTAGGCTGGGGCGTGAGTAAGTCTGTTCCTTTGCCCTGTACCAGGGCCCGGTACCAGAGGTCGTTGCCGCCGATCGCACCCACGAGGACACATGGAGGAGGTGCATCATGAAGAAGGGCACACACAAGGGCCCGTATGCTCCACCGTGTGCAAACAATGGTGGCACCCGGACGTTTCTTCGGCATGAGTCCGGTGCAGAAACCTCCCGAACTTAAATTACCATGTCCCGTGAAATTTTTCCAGTCACTCTTCAAAGAGGAGACATAGCGTGCCCAAGGCGAATCTTCGGGTTTATGTCGGGAACTTTGGTTCTCCTGCTTATATCCCCATTCCAAATGCGATCACGCAAGGAAACTCCGACCATAGCCCTTTCCATTGCCCTTTTAGGTGACTTTAAGCCTTCTACTGAGGCCCATTGAGGCCTGGTATTATTATTATTATCAGGCAAAATCAACTACGTAACCTTGTTTCATCCGCTAAAGATAGGTTTTGTCGTAGAATGCAATCATTTGCGAAATGTTACCATGCCACGCTTAGTTAGGGTTATTGCAGACTCGCTCAAGCAGAAAACCAGGTTCAATTAAATATTTATCTATGAGACTACGACTGCCCCCGGCTTCACTTTGGTGCAAACTATACGATAGATATTAGTTTTAGTATATGCAGAAAGCAAAGTTATATGTTAGGTACGGTCTACGTTTTTTGTGTGAGGTTTTCTTCTAATGACAAGAAGTCAACTCTAGAATGGAGTAAGAGGGCGCGTCAGAAATTTACTTACAAAAACCCATCTGTTGCCCTTTATAAGTTTAAAAAAGTCCTGTGGCCCCAGCGGACATCGGCCGATTAAGCCGATGTGCAGTGTGATATGCGCGCGTCGGTCCCCATAACTATTATATATTATGGAAACTAGTTCTTCAAGTGCAAAATCTCTCTAGCTTATATAATATAAGGTTTTCTGAAGAAAACCAAATTGTGGGTTAGTAGGTTAAACTCGCGTGTGTATAACTGCTGTCCTATTTTGCTTTTATAAAAATTGTATACAATAAAGATTGCTAAAGAAAAATTGGAGACTAGAAACCCGATCATAAAAACCCCAGCACAGCTGAGAAACGACTAGGCTTGTTGGCCACAATATTATAAATGACACCCCAGCCCTAGGTGAGGTGAACAAACCCCCGACATGGAAGGGTAGAAAGATGGGGTTTTTCCCGAGAATAATAAATGTTCCTACTGAGTCATACCGCATACCGCAGCTAGCTAAAGAAGGGACTGCCGTATCTCCAGAGCCAGGGTTGTGGGATTTTTCAAGAGAGTAAGACATAGCGCGCACTGGTGACTTTTGTCACGGTGACAATAATTTTTCTACCCATTTTTTGTAACTGTCACGTCTTCAAGTGCGCGCACTACAACGTATAACGTTAAATGCGCAAAACCTGAAAATAGTTTGATCAGAATAACGAGCAGAATCAATTAAACCACTTTTTAATATAGGTTACATTTTTGAAAAAACTATTCATTAAATATGCCGCCCTGGCTGTTTATGAATAAGTCAAGCTATCACGTGCGCAAACCCGCCGAAATAGGTAAACAAACACAAATGGTTTTAGTCCAATAAAATTTTCTCATACACGGGATAATAAAAGTTCTTATTTCAATGTAGATATTAATTTTAAACAAACTAAAACTTCACATAAAACCTTAATTTTTTTTTTATGATTTTTTTCTCACTGTTTTAGGTCAATTAAATTAAAAATCATTTGGGGTGTCTGAGGTTTTGCGCATTTAACGTTACACGTTGTATATGTTGGGTACATAAGCACGGTGACTTTTTTGTCAAAAGCCACGGTGACAAAGTCACCAGTGCACGATATGGCTTACATGTAAAGGGCAACTAACAGAACATAGGTTGGTTTCAGTTAGAAAAATTTGCCACTCCCTCACACGCCATCGAGAATGGGAGAAGTTTATTGATAATTTCCGACAGTAACAAAAATTGAGAGTCATTTTAGTGAACTAGGTAGGTAATTGAAGGGTAAATAAAGGCGTTAGAAATTAGAACACAATAGAAAATAATAGATAGGAACTTATAACAATTTGACCGACAGTTAGGTACACCTTTGCTAACGATTGTGACTACCTAAGCAACGAAATAGAATTAGGGTGTTCTAAGTTCATGAATCGATTTATCATCGGTTCATGTTTACTAAAACTTCCAAGTCTTTTTTTTATTCTTTGTTGTTTTGTTTTTTCTTTTCCAATCTTTTTTTAACCGCACTTTTATTAAAAATCGCAAGAAAAAATATCGTTTTTTTTTTTTTTGTAAAAATCACTAAAAATACAAAAGGAAAACTTGCCAGTTGTCACTAAAATCGTCGTCATCATCATTCAGCAGGGGTTCTTGTTCATCGTGAGTCCTAAAATCTTTGTCGTAAATCAAAAACGTCTTTGTCATACGCATTTTTAAGTTATTTTTTTGAGAAAACGATCACATCACTGAGATGTACTTACTATCTCTGTTTAGGAACTTATAAATGTAGGTATTAGAATATTATCAGAGTTGATAAACGAACCAAACATTGAACTTTAAATATGTAAACACAGGATAATCAAAATCGATGAAAATGACAACACTTTTACATAAAAAAAAAAACAATCAGGCATAAAAAATCCGCACTCAATTTTTGACAACACTTTTCCCGCCTCAATTCAAAAATCGAAAATCAGTTATTTTTTATAACGTTATTAAAATTAACAGTCACTCGGTAAACGTTTAATAAGCCAATCGGCCGGTGTCGAACTGAATCTAGTTAGTTGGTGGCGAGATAACGCAAGCGACATGGCTGGACGCCCAACGATTGGGCACTTATTAGAGAAATTCATTTTAAAATGACCTCGCATTGACGTTTTAGTTGTTAAACTTTCAGAATTGTTGTAAGAAACCTTAGTAATAATTAATTTAGCCATTAGAACGTTGGTTTATAGGTATTGCAACTTGAGATCAAATCTTACGGTTAGTTATAGAAGTTCAGTGCACGAAAGGTTTCATATCGTCTGTGGCAAAAATCGAGCAAAAAAAAAATATCACGTTTTTTGTATGGGAGCCCCCTAAAATATTTATTTTATTGTGTTTTTTAGTAATTTTTTTACACCGGCAACAGAAAAACATGGTCAGTGGGTAGCCTTAGGGGCGGATCATCTGTGAAAATTTCAACTGATTAACTATCACGGTTCTTGAGATAGGCTAGTGACAGACGGATAGACAGACGAACAGGCGGCGGAGTGTTAGTAAATTTTTTTTAGTAGGTACTTCATACTTATTTATTTTTATAATAGCGGCAACAGAAATACCATCATCTGTAAAAATTACAACAGTCAATCACGGTTCATGAGACAGCCCGGTGACAGATGGACAGACAGACAATCGGACAGGCAGACGGACAGTATAGGATCCCTTTTACCCTTTGGGTACGGCATCCTAAAAATGACTAGCTTCTGCTATTTCAGCTTGAGCTAGCTGCTTCGTCCGCGCGAAAGTAGAAACATTATCCCAAGGGAACATAATCCCGGGAGGAATCATTGGATGATTCACCACGCAATTTTAATCAAATCCATCCAGCCGTTTGGGCGTACAGGAGTAATATACACACATACTAACCAACTTTCCCTTTTACATTATTAGTGATTGTAGCTTGATTTTGTATCTACTTACCTCCATTGTAAGATAAAATTACGATATGTTTACGTAAATAATGTGCCTTTTACTTGATGTATGTATGGAGAATAAACTTCAGTATAATTTGATGTCTATTACTGTTGTAATATAGCGTCGTGCTCTAGTTTTTATTGCGTGAATGCAACACTACTTTTCAATCTTTTTTTATGATTATTTTTAAGTTAATTGTAGTTGAGATCTTTGAAAGATATCAAGCACAATTTATTTATTTATTAAAATATGCAATACAATGGTACAAAGGCGGACTTAATGGCATGGGCATCTTTCCATCCTTCCTTCCATCTCAGGTTTATCAGATATTATTATTAATTATTCCTTCGTAAGTGTATTGAAAAACGTCGTTTGATACTCGTGGAAATTTGTAACAGCAGCGAGCGCTGCTGTTACAAATTCGATAACACCCTCACCTGCGGCTCGGGCGAATTCCACCTCGATTGAAATGACAAAGTTTCTCTACTTGTATCTAAATGCACGGTCTACTATTGCGATAAAAAAAAAATGTGGTATCAATAGCCGGTTGCGCTGTCCCTGACCCCTTATCACTTACTTCTGGATAGGCACGTGATGTCCGCGATATCAAATTTTATTGGTTTAAGGTGTATTGACCTTATACTACTATAAACGATGCTGGTACAAGTTTTTAAATAATAGGGAAAATTCTATTACTTGTACTTTATTTATTTATTTATTAATGCTTTATGCACTAATAAACAACAACGACGGGCTTGGCTAGGCATTTTCTGCCAGTCGACCTTAGGGCCTGTACACACCACATTTCTAAAACGCGCCATCAACGCGCGTTTTAGAATCGCGCGTCGACGGCGCGCTTTTATCCTAACAGAGAAGTATTTGCCGTTTGTATCCAAACAAAAGCTATACTAACGCGCATGTGTATCGATCCAAACGCGTGTCAGTATAGCATTTGCATTCGAGTTAATTCCGGTTTAAGATTCTCAAGAAGTTCTTGCAATTTTTTTTTTCATGTCCTATTAATTTTCTAAACGTTGTTGTGTAATGTCCACACAATCTTCTCTCGCTTGTAAATAGGTGTACCCAAAAACATCGGTAATTGTTTTTTCTTCTTTAAAAAAATAAATAATAACAAAGCGCATGCAATCAATGCTGTCTCGACCGACGCCATCTTGCTACTGTAGACGACGTTTGTATCGATACACACGCGCGATTGCATCGCGTCCGTTTCGCTACACACGCGCGTCTGTATCGATTCAAACGCGTATTTGAATTTATACAGGTGTGCAAAGGTCTACAGGCTGCGTCTGACTTGCGTGCGTATCGCGTCTGTATCGCTAGAAACGCGCGTCAACGGCGCTTTTAAGAAACGTGGTGTGCACAGGTCCTTTAGATGTAGGAAAATTCATCACATTGGGTTTGTTTGCTGACCAGACTATTGAGAAACTAATTGAATAGCTAATCAGCGATATTGTCATCTCGTTATAATGTAACCGATAATGACCGATACACGTGCCCAAGATATTATTATGTTTATTTTACCGTTTATTTACTTACATAATAAGTATATTCGTAATATATCAGTAAGTAATAATAATCCTCTCCGACCGTATTTTGATCACGAAAGCCACTCTCAATAGAGATTATTTAAGTACGCAGGAGATATATTATAAATTACAAGCGTGTGCGCAATTACAGGTGCACTCTCTGTTTATTTACTCTCTTATAGTCCGATGAGAAGGCAATCGGATACGACCGGAGAGAGATATTATCAGGCAAAGAGCACTGGGCCGGCGTGGTGGATTACGGCCCATTCCCTCCTAGAGAGGAGACCTGAGTCCCAGCAGTGGGAACATTAAAAAGGTTGATGATGATGATGAAAGAGAATAGCACTGCTAGAAAACAGCCTTGACCGCAGCGCTCAAAACAAACAAATACAAAGGATTAACAGTCTAATGGACCTAAACATCCTGAAATGGTGATGATAAGTAATCATCCTCATTTCCCACAACAATGGACTCGGAAACTTCACCTTTAAATTTTCCATCAAACCAAACTACACTATAGGGTGGTGCGGGTGACAGTTGTTCCCTTTCTCTCATCTCATAGTCGATATCCCACCCATTCGTACAAAGCGCTTTAGAAACACGTTTACGCCCTGCCAGAGTCTGTATTTCCTGATAGCTGTAACTTAGGGGTCTTTAAGTTAAGAGTGAATAAGTTACTTCTAAGCAAGCGTGTTCCATCGTCGGCTACATCATCGCTTACCATCAGGTGAGATGATGGTCAAACGCGAGCCTATCAATAATAATTTAAAAAAAAATCTTATAGATGCATATTTTCGTCTTGCTGTCTTCCTACCCATAGTATAGCATAGTCGGCCTTATAATGTTCCCACTGTTGGGACTCGGGACTCCTCTCTAGGAGAGGGAATAGGCCGTAATCCACCACGCGGGCCCAGTGCGTGTTGGTGAATGTCACATGTCTTCGAATTTTTGGGTCTAGAACATGTGTCCTCACGATGTTTTCCTTCACCGTTTTGAGAGCAGTGATGAAATAAATTACACAAAGTAATGCGCCTGGCAGGGTTTAAACCCGCGACTTACAACTCATAAGTCAGGGCTGTTACCACTCGGCCACCACTGCTTCCAAAGAGTTTGTAATTACTACGACCCCATGCTAAGTAGAAAGACGTCAGTTACCAGGAAGCCTGCTGCTCAGCTCACCCACTGACACTATTCGATACGGAGTTCACAGATAGCAGTAAGGGTCACATCACATGATCACACAAATTCTGCACTGACGCTTGTGTTGCATTATCAATTAATTAATACAATGTAATTATACAAGATTTATGTGGGTAGACGAGCTTTCGTTCCACGTGATGCAGTTTGTACCTTGCTCCTAACGGACTGTTATCCTTCGATCAATAATAGTACTAGATTCCCGATAAGCGCTTTTCAACTAGGAATAGGTAAATACGATTGGTGCCAGTTTTGAAGTGGACTTTTGCATGGGATTGTGTATCTAGTACTATTATTGATCGAAGCTGTTGATTATATAATCGGCTTTTATGAGCTGTGTATTATATAATCTGCTTTTATTAATTCATGAATCCCCAAGCGACCACTGGTGGCCGCGCATCTATTGTCTTACTATTGTGTCTCTAATTGACGGTATCTGAAGGGTTAAGATAAATTGCAGTTCTATCTATGAGGAAAGAAAGGGCAGCCAATTTATGACATTCGCGCCGGGCCTTGGTTCAAGTTATGGTCCGGAGCGAGGAGGAGTGGCAGGTGGTCGCCACCTTCTGCGAAGCAGTAATGTTAGCAAAGGAGGAGGCCGACCGTATCAGGAAACAGTGCTCTCGCCACCCGGCGGTGGCCGGAAATTGGGATCGCAATCCGGCGATTGCGATCCCAATTTCCGGCCACCGTAGACGCGGGCTTGCGGACGGCGAGCTATGGGTAGCTTGCTGTCTTACCGTCCGGCAACTGTCCGAACTGAGCCCAAGTCGTCGACGGCGCGCACTGTTCCCGCGCGCCTCAAGGAGTTGTCAGGAACCGCAGGGGCTCTGGGTCGAAGCCTACTGGGGCGAGGGTTAGCTCCGAAAGGTAGCTCAGCCCCCGGTACGAAAGGCAACGAAGGACTGGGTGGTGTTTTAGTCAGTAAAAGTGTGACACTATCTCCCGCTCCGCCCAAGGACGGGGGTTGTTATTGGATGATTTTCCCCACCATAAAAAAGCCAATTTATGACATGATATGTCATTGCATGACACATATTATATTACACCTGTTTTCCGATTGGTATTATAGGGTAATATATCATGTAAACTACATACAATTTTTTTTTTCAATTATTATTGATAGGATCGCGCTTGACTAATATCTACTATGGCACCTGATGGTAAGTGGCGATGTGGTCGACTATAGCATGCTTGCCTAGAAGTAACCTACTCACTCTTGACTTAAAGAGCCCCAGGGTGTAGTTCTATCGAAGAACACAGTCTCATATAAATAGTTAAAATATAGAATAATATAAAACATCAAAATGGACACACGAATAAAATATATAATGCCGCCATTTTCCTCTTAACTTGATAGCACTTTAAATTTTTTAATTTATTCCAATAATCATGTTTATTATTAATGTTGGACGATAAAAACGGTGATACATACGAGTAGGTACCAAATCCCGTAAAAGATCTGCAAGGCTTTACCTATCGATTGGTAACACGTTCAAAAATATCAGAAACGGTTCCATACTAATAACTATGATAACAAAATTATGACTAAGTTTAAATCTTTTTGAACTAATATTTTGAAATAGCCGAAGATACATACATACTAGGATTATATTTTTTAAATATTTAATTTTAAGCTTAATTAAGACACTTAAGTATTTAAGCGAATCTAGTAAGCACCAAATAACTACCGCCTAACCATTTTCGAATAATATTTAAAAAAATCATAAATACGCCTGCATTAACTACTAGAGCAATATTTAACCTACACGCTGCTATGATATTTGCATCAGGCGTTATGCGTGGCTGTTGCAAAAATGAACGATTTATTTGTCAGGCGCAAAGATTTTATATATCCTACGTCAGGCGTTTTTTATAGTTCGTCACGTAAAGTGTCGTTTGATATCGTCGCTATAAATAAAGCATAAGCAAAGATTTTGTATATAATAATAATAATAAAGTAATACGGATAAACATAGAAATATAAATAACAGTACAAATAACAAATATAAATAGCTCCTTTCTTATATCTATGCGGATAAACATGATTCTTGAACATAAAAGCCTGGCCCCGAGCGTGGCCATGTTCTCACTAGATGGCGCTGGACTTAATATTTTTAGTTTATTTTGTTTTAATGTATGGGAGCAATAGATGGCATTTTTAATACAATCGGTCATTCAACTTTATTGAACTTAGCCAAATTATTGCCTCAAAATCCACCTAAATTTGATCCTTGTTCATGATGACTCCTAACTATAGTGCCTAAGTATACCGCTCTAAGTACTTAATCTAATTTAAATAATACACGCAATTTATTGAGGCTTAGATTGCTTGACAGCTGCGATAAAGATATTATACATGAGTTTATCTGTGGACGGTTGTCAAAAAAATCCACTCATTGATATCAAGCGCGTATTGATTACTGTATCTTTATCGAGCACTTGTATCTTGTATATCCGTATAGCTACTATTAGGCTGCTTTTTCACCAGGGATGTGCTATGCAGCTATATTATGAGGATGTATTATAGGATTGCCATAAGTCCCCAAGACCCCGTCGGGACAATTACAATTTGGGGCCCACCTTTTTCATGAACAAAATTGACGCGAACGCAATTTTGTTCAAGTTTAAGGAATAAGATTATAAAAACTTAACGTGTTCTAAACAGTTATTAGAGAGTGCTTTTGAAAAGTTAATAATTCTGTCTCGAAACCCCTACCGCTTTTAGGCACGCAATTTACTGTATTTCGCACTAGTGCGGAAAATACGACAGCTCGCCTTAGCCACAATTTATTGTATTTACCGTATCAGGCTGGGCGTCAAGCAGCCCCCACTAGTTGATGGGCAGCCCTTTTTTATTTACTTATCTTTGTAAGTGTATTGAAAAACGTCGTTTGAGACAGGTGGAAATTTGAGACTGCAGCACTCGGCTCTATAACACTCTAGCAAAGTTTTTCACTTGTATCAAAAGGTTTTACTATTTTTCCCGCCAGGGTCAAGGGGAATCTTCAAAAAGGAATCAAAGGACCTAGAACGCAATGAGCCAACTATCAATCGGCAAAATACGCAAATCGAACGATAATGTTTAAAAATAAATCTACACAGACAGTGGACTCTGTTGAACACATGAGTCCGTCATTATTATCTGAGCTAGACTGTACGTGCACGTATGATAACGTTACTAAACTATAATAGTAGAACTTGGGGCTGTTACTACCGGCCACGCGCCTGAGCAGAGCCATAAAACAATGACTTTCTGAAGCCTACTCCTCGGTAACGGCTAGGTTAATAAGTTTGAAAAAAATATATATCCTTACTAATAAATATATTATTTAAAAGCAAAAGTGAGTTTGTTTATTTGTTTGTTACGTCTTCACGCCTAAATGGTAAAACTGATTTTCCATGCTAGATGGACAGGACGTGATAGACCATGTCCTGGAATAGGACATAGGATACTTTTTATCCCGGAAATATGTTCCCTTGGGTTAATTGTCTGCTATCACGCGGGCGGATCCGCTGGGAGCAGCTAGTTTATTATAGATTCATGACCAACATTATCAACTATTGATTTGATTGATTTCGCAAAGAAAATGGATTTAAAAGTCAGTGGGGTTCTGTCCGGGCGCAGCTGGCCGCAAATAAATGCACAGATAGTCGTACTGTCGCCTAGGCGGGTACGAGAGTTTTAAACGTTTAATTTCGGCCAGATGTTCAAGGGACTATAAGCCTTAACAAGCACCTCTGTCATAGGAGATAAAGACAGCCCACCCTGCAGAGCCTGCATGGAGGAGGACGAGACACCAGCTTATCTGATTCTAAGCTACCCAGTGGTCGCTTAGAATCAGATGGCATGATGTCATTTGGATGATTTTTACCCACCGAAAAAGAAATAACCCCATACATACAAACATTCGACTTTATAATATTAGAGTGATATCTTATCAATCAAGATTTCAAGAATCGAATGAGAAATAATTATCACGTTACTTATTATGACAAGATGGATTACACGTCCGAATATTTAAACGCCACTTGCTAATGTTTAAACGCCACTTGCGAATGTTTAAACGCTACTAGCGAATGTTTAAACGCTGTTTAAAATAAACTATATCCTATAAAACTTACCATCCATTAGGGTCTAGCTTCTCAGTCTCCCAATCAGCACCTTTGTCACCGTTCCTCATGTTTTTGTCACTTATTTCTTATTAATATCACTAAAAGTCCACTACATTTTCACACATTTAACGTTAAAAGAACTGTTTGCTTTCATAAAAATAATGTTTTTATATTCATCACTATATTTGTCTACTAATAAGTTTAATTTTATTATAAAGTAACTCTGTTGTTAAGATGTTTAAAGTTTAGCTTCAATGCAAAATTTGGTTGAACTGTGTATTTCAATGTTACGCGATTCAACCAAATTGGTTCACTTTGGTTGAAAGGCGAAATAAAGCATAATGTTGAGTATTAAAGTTTTTTTCTTTTGGTATAGGTACAAAAGGGTTTTTTATTTGTAAAACAGTACCCCTAGCCAAGTTGATAATCTGCAATCTTTAACGCTAGTAGAAAATTTCAAATGACGTCTTCTCGACGCTCATTCACGTTGTCAGAAACTCAGAACAGAAGAATCGGGGGCGTTTCCAACTCGAGGCGTTCGACGCAAGCGAAACGATTGTAACTTGGCTAGGGGGGCAGGAGTATACAGTGGAGTAGAATAAACTTTATTGTGCATCAAAAAAGTTACATGACAGAAGCGCAAACTAAAATCTATAGGTAGGTATAATTACGGTCTTATCAGGTACAAATTATGTATTATTATTAGGTAACAGTTGTATATAGTCCCGCAAGAAGTTATGTTAAAAATAATTGCCTACTCGTTTAGCCACACACTTCGCCCAAATTGTCAAAAGCGAACCGTAATATTCCGGTGCAAGTTGAAAAGTTATTTGTGTTTAAGATAATTCAAGTATTTTATATAGCCACGATAAGGAAATATTTTCTCATCATCAGTACACAATGGCGCACTTTTGGCAAACTACATATTTATTTGTATTGACGTCATTGTTATTAGCGTTTCATGCAAAAAATATTTCAGCAATTTGACAAACATTTGTCACAGCTGACTTCGCTAAAATTTAGCACAAATTCCGAATTATCTTACGTAGCATAGCCTATTATTTTCATTGTAATCATCTATGTAAGTATACCAACACACACTGGGTTTGCGTGGCAGATTATGGCCTATTCTCTCTCAAAGCTTGAGTCACATCAGTGGAAACATTAAACGACTGTTATACAACGTGTAACGTTAAATGCGCATAACCTCAGACACCCCAAATAATTTTTAATGTAATTGACCTAAAAAAAATCATTTAAAAAATAATTAAAGGTTTTATGTGCAGTTTTAGTTTGTTTAAAATTAATATCTGCATTGAAATAAGAACTTTTATCATCCCGTGTGTGAGAAAATTTGATTGGACTACAACCATTTGTTTGTTCACCTATTTCGGTGGGTTTGCGCACGTGATAGCTTGACTTATTCATAAATAGACTGGGCGATATTTTTAATTAATATTTTTTTCAAAAATATAACCTATATTAAAAAGTGGTTTAATTGATTCTACTCCTTATTCTGATCAAACTATTTTCAGGTTTTGCGCATTTACCGTCACACGTTTATGTACTTGTATTTTTTTTTAAATAAATTGCTGAAAGCCTAATCAAAGTAGGATAAAAAGAAATTATAGCATTGGGAGGCCTCCCACAAGTAGTATTGCCAGGTCAGTTTGAATAAAAATCGGGACAGATGGTAATACGGCATTTATGGTTTTAAATCGGGATATTTTTTTTATAAAGATTTTTTTTTATTTGGGAAATAATCCAATGACTTCTGCCGCTCTGGGGTGGAACGAGAGGGCGTGTCAAACTTTTACTGGGTAAAACATTTTAGATTTTTTGTTATTTTTTTTTTATGTAGGTACTACTAACACTAATTTTAAGATTTTTTCTTTTTCCTGACAAAATTGGATTTTTCCTAACAAATTCGACTGAAATGATGATGATGATAATGAAAGGAAATTAATGAGAAAGTAAATATTTGCAAAACGAAGTTAATAGTATGGTCACTATGACTATCAAGAAACAATACCAATGTGACATTTAAGTTTGAGATTTTGACTATAATATGGTCTATAAAACATTTTATTTTATTCGATTTTAGATTATAAAAAAATATTGGACACGTATTTTTTCTTTCTTCGATTAAACAAAAAATAACATAGATATAGCCCATTAAAGTTACGTGTGACGGTGTGACGTCGCCCCGTGCGAAAAAATGCAGCACGCCGTGACGTTACACGTAACTTTAATGGGCTATATCTTTGTAATTTTTGGTTTAATTTACAAATAGTGTCCTTATTTTTGAATAATCTAAAAGACGGACTAATTCAATTTTTTTAGGCAACTAGCCTATTCATTATTTAAATTATTCTAGTTTGAGAAATTTTTGGACGAAAACAATAATACATATTACGAGTTAACACCGCATTATATTAACCAAGATACAACTGTGTAATTATTCCATCATACAGTGAACTGTGAAATCTTACTGTACCTATTCAGAAAATGTTAATGAAACTTAAGAATACCAAAACAGCATTTAGTAACAAAACAAAGTAATGAATTTTAACCACAGCAGTTAGCGTGACTTGCCGTATCACTAATTCTTTGTCCAAGTACAGACTGGCGGGATAAAAGGTAATGACATTGGTTTATACCACACATTATCTCTTTAAAAGATACTTGTGAAATGCAAATAGATAGAAGAAAAAGATAAGCTGTGTATAAGCTTGGTAAACGTCGTGAACAATTAAAGTAATTTGTAAATATTACACAGACTTTTTTACAATTCACACAGCCTCTTAGTCACATATTTATATGTAGGTATTACGTGATTTGTCTCTTTCTAGTAGTTACTCGGCATTAACAAACTGTTCGGACCGTATGTTTAAGTGAAGCATATGCCTGTTAAAAAATTAATGCGATTTTTATGGCTGCTGCATACTCTATCATTTTCTGAATCCCTGATTCAAAGTCAAACAACCAATTTCAATGTTTGTTTTCAATATTAATTATCAGAAGCACTGAGAACCCGATATTGCATGGATATTTCGATGCAAACTAAGTGAGTTCCACGATACCTATGGTAAGTTCGGTATCTAACGTGTAGCAATATCTTGAATCTTTGGGTCAAAAATTCTCTTTCTCTACAAAAATCTGCCGATAAAAACAGAGTTAGGTGGGTGTCTAACATAAATCAATTTCTTGCTTAAAATCTTTGGGCAACCACAAAACCCTTGCTGAATCTTACGGCGAAAAATAATTCCTTTGGGTTCCAAAAGCTTCCAAATCAATCCTTATCTCGCATGGAGGATAATGTCTCGATTATATCTTTTAAATAACTTGGTGTCGTATTACACTTCTTTTTTCTTAACTCGTGCAATTATTATTTTGGTTTCCAGTTTGTGTATTTAGCCAGTTTCAAGTTTAAAACGAAATCACTCTTTGATACAGAAAGTTGTCACTTGGTTTTCCAATAGAATAGATATCAAGCGCGTATTGATTACTGTATCTTTATCGAGCACTTGTATCTTGTATATCCGTATAGCTACTATTAGGCTGCTTTTTCACCAGGGATGTGCTATGCAGCTATATTATGAGGATGTATTATAGGATTGCCATAAGTCCCCAAGACCCCGTCGGGACAATTACAATTTGGGGCCCACCTTTTTCATGAACAAAATTGACGCGAACGCAATTTTGTTCAAGTTTAAGGAATAAGATTATAAAAACTTAACGTGTTCTAAACAGTTATTAGAGAGTGCTTTTGAAAAGTTAATAATTCTGTCTCGAAACCCCTACCGCTTTTAGGCACGCAATTTACTGTATTTCGCACTAGTGCGGAAAATACGACAGCTCGCCTTAGCCACAATTTATTGTATTTACCGTATCAGGCTGGGCGTCAAGCAGCCCCCACTAGTTGATGGGCAGCCCTTTTTTATTTACTTATCTTTGTAAGTGTATTGAAAAACGTCGTTTGAGACAGGTGGAAATTTGAGACTGCAGCACTCGGCTCTATAACACTCTAGCAAAGTTTTTCACTTGTATCAAAAGGTTTTACTATTTTTCCCGCCAGGGTCAAGGGGAATCTTCAAAAAGGAATCAAAGGACCTAGAACGCAATGAGCCAACTATCAATCGGCAAAATACGCAAATCGAACGATAATGTTTAAAAATAAATCTACACAGACAGTGGACTCTGTTGAACACATGAGTCCGTCATTATTATCTGAGCTAGACTGTACGTGCACGTATGATAACGTTACTAAACTATAATAGTAGAACTTGGGGCTGTTACTACCGGCCACGCGCCTGAGCAGAGCCATAAAACAATGACTTTCTGAAGCCTACTCCTCGGTAACGGCTAGGTTAATAAGTTTGAAAAAAATATATATCCTTACTAATAAATATATTATTTAAAAGCAAAAGTGAGTTTGTTTATTTGTTTGTTACGTCTTCACGCCTAAATGGTAAAACTGATTTTCCATGCTAGATGGACAGGACGTGATAGACCATGTCCTGGAATAGGACATAGGATACTTTTTATCCCGGAAATATGTTCCCTTGGGTTAATTGTCTGCTATCACGCGGGCGGATCCGCTGGGAGCAGCTAGTTTATTATAGATTCATGACCAACATTATCAACTATTGATTTGATTGATTTCGCAAAGAAAATGGATTTAAAAGTCAGTGGGGTTCTGTCCGGGCGCAGCTGGCCGCAAATAAATGCACAGATAGTCGTACTGTCGCCTAGGCGGGTACGAGAGTTTTAAACGTTTAATTTCGGCCAGATGTTCAAGGGACTATAAGCCTTAACAAGCACCTCTGTCATAGGAGATAAAGACAGCCCACCCTGCAGAGCCTGCATGGAGGAGGACGAGACACCAGCTTATCTGATTCTAAGCTACCCAGTGGTCGCTTAGAATCAGATGGCATGATGTCATTTGGATGATTTTTACCCACCGAAAAAGAAATAACCCCATACATACAAACATTCGACTTTATAATATTAGAGTGATATCTTATCAATCAAGATTTCAAGAATCGAATGAGAAATAATTATCACGTTACTTATTATGACAAGATGGATTACACGTCCGAATATTTAAACGCCACTTGCTAATGTTTAAACGCCACTTGCGAATGTTTAAACGCTACTAGCGAATGTTTAAACGCTGTTTAAAATAAACTATATCCTATAAAACTTACCATCCATTAGGGTCTAGCTTCTCAGTCTCCCAATCAGCACCTTTGTCACCGTTCCTCATGTTTTTGTCACTTATTTCTTATTAATATCACTAAAAGTCCACTACATTTTCACACATTTAACGTTAAAAGAACTGTTTGCTTTCATAAAAATAATGTTTTTATATTCATCACTATATTTGTCTACTAATAAGTTTAATTTTATTATAAAGTAACTCTGTTGTTAAGATGTTTAAAGTTTAGCTTCAATGCAAAATTTGGTTGAACTGTGTATTTCAATGTTACGCGATTCAACCAAATTGGTTCACTTTGGTTGAAAGGCGAAATAAAGCATAATGTTGAGTATTAAAGTTTTTTTCTTTTGGTATAGGTACAAAAGGGTTTTTTATTTGTAAAACAGTACCCCTAGCCAAGTTGATAATCTGCAATCTTTAACGCTAGTAGAAAATTTCAAATGACGTCTTCTCGACGCTCATTCACGTTGTCAGAAACTCAGAACAGAAGAATCGGGGGCGTTTCCAACTCGAGGCGTTCGACGCAAGCGAAACGATTGTAACTTGGCTAGGGGGGCAGGAGTATACAGTGGAGTAGAATAAACTTTATTGTGCATCAAAAAAGTTACATGACAGAAGCGCAAACTAAAATCTATAGGTAGGTATAATTACGGTCTTATCAGGTACAAATTATGTATTATTATTAGGTAACAGTTGTATATAGTCCCGCAAGAAGTTATGTTAAAAATAATTGCCTACTCGTTTAGCCACACACTTCGCCCAAATTGTCAAAAGCGAACCGTAATATTCCGGTGCAAGTTGAAAAGTTATTTGTGTTTAAGATAATTCAAGTATTTTATATAGCCACGATAAGGAAATATTTTCTCATCATCAGTACACAATGGCGCACTTTTGGCAAACTACATATTTATTTGTATTGACGTCATTGTTATTAGCGTTTCATGCAAAAAATATTTCAGCAATTTGACAAACATTTGTCACAGCTGACTTCGCTAAAATTTAGCACAAATTCCGAATTATCTTACGTAGCATAGCCTATTATTTTCATTGTAATCATCTATGTAAGTATACCAACACACACTGGGTTTGCGTGGCAGATTATGGCCTATTCTCTCTCAAAGCTTGAGTCACATCAGTGGAAACATTAAACGACTGTTATACAACGTGTAACGTTAAATGCGCATAACCTCAGACACCCCAAATAATTTTTAATGTAATTGACCTAAAAAAAATCATTTAAAAAATAATTAAAGGTTTTATGTGCAGTTTTAGTTTGTTTAAAATTAATATCTGCATTGAAATAAGAACTTTTATCATCCCGTGTGTGAGAAAATTTGATTGGACTACAACCATTTGTTTGTTCACCTATTTCGGTGGGTTTGCGCACGTGATAGCTTGACTTATTCATAAATAGACTGGGCGATATTTTTAATTAATATTTTTTTCAAAAATATAACCTATATTAAAAAGTGGTTTAATTGATTCTACTCCTTATTCTGATCAAACTATTTTCAGGTTTTGCGCATTTACCGTCACACGTTTATGTACTTGTATTTTTTTTTAAATAAATTGCTGAAAGCCTAATCAAAGTAGGATAAAAAGAAATTATAGCATTGGGAGGCCTCCCACAAGTAGTATTGCCAGGTCAGTTTGAATAAAAATCGGGACAGATGGTAATACGGCATTTATGGTTTTAAATCGGGATATTTTTTTTATAAAGATTTTTTTTTATTTGGGAAATAATCCAATGACTTCTGCCGCTCTGGGGTGGAACGAGAGGGCGTGTCAAACTTTTACTGGGTA
The DNA here is from genome assembly GCA_949319445.1 of Mythimna lalbum. Classification (NCBI taxonomy): domain Eukaryota; kingdom Metazoa; phylum Arthropoda; class Insecta; order Lepidoptera; family Noctuidae; genus Mythimna; species Mythimna lalbum. The sequence goes on from OX439364.1 coordinate 10,795,584, forward strand.
AAACATTTTAGATTTTTTGTTATTTTTTTTTTATGTAGGTACTACTAACACTAATTTTAAGATTTTTTCTTTTTCCTGACAAAATTGGATTTTTCCTAACAAATTCGACTGAAATGATGATGATGATAATGAAAGGAAATTAATGAGAAAGTAAATATTTGCAAAACGAAGTTAATAGTATGGTCACTATGACTATCAAGAAACAATACCAATGTGACATTTAAGTTTGAGATTTTGACTATAATATGGTCTATAAAACATTTTATTTTATTCGATTTTAGATTATAAAAAAATATTGGACACGTATTTTTTCTTTCTTCGATTAAACAAAAAATAACATAGATATAGCCCATTAAAGTTACGTGTGACGGTGTGACGTCGCCCCGTGCGAAAAAATGCAGCACGCCGTGACGTTACACGTAACTTTAATGGGCTATATCTTTGTAATTTTTGGTTTAATTTACAAATAGTGTCCTTATTTTTGAATAATCTAAAAGACGGACTAATTCAATTTTTTTAGGCAACTAGCCTATTCATTATTTAAATTATTCTAGTTTGAGAAATTTTTGGACGAAAACAATAATACATATTACGAGTTAACACCGCATTATATTAACCAAGATACAACTGTGTAATTATTCCATCATACAGTGAACTGTGAAATCTTACTGTACCTATTCAGAAAATGTTAATGAAACTTAAGAATACCAAAACAGCATTTAGTAACAAAACAAAGTAATGAATTTTAACCACAGCAGTTAGCGTGACTTGCCGTATCACTAATTCTTTGTCCAAGTACAGACTGGCGGGATAAAAGGTAATGACATTGGTTTATACCACACATTATCTCTTTAAAAGATACTTGTGAAATGCAAATAGATAGAAGAAAAAGATAAGCTGTGTATAAGCTTGGTAAACGTCGTGAACAATTAAAGTAATTTGTAAATATTACACAGACTTTTTTACAATTCACACAGCCTCTTAGTCACATATTTATATGTAGGTATTACGTGATTTGTCTCTTTCTAGTAGTTACTCGGCATTAACAAACTGTTCGGACCGTATGTTTAAGTGAAGCATATGCCTGTTAAAAAATTAATGCGATTTTTATGGCTGCTGCATACTCTATCATTTTCTGAATCCCTGATTCAAAGTCAAACAACCAATTTCAATGTTTGTTTTCAATATTAATTATCAGAAGCACTGAGAACCCGATATTGCATGGATATTTCGATGCAAACTAAGTGAGTTCCACGATACCTATGGTAAGTTCGGTATCTAACGTGTAGCAATATCTTGAATCTTTGGGTCAAAAATTCTCTTTCTCTACAAAAATCTGCCGATAAAAACAGAGTTAGGTGGGTGTCTAACATAAATCAATTTCTTGCTTAAAATCTTTGGGCAACCACAAAACCCTTGCTGAATCTTACGGCGAAAAATAATTCCTTTGGGTTCCAAAAGCTTCCAAATCAATCCTTATCTCGCATGGAGGATAATGTCTCGATTATATCTTTTAAATAACTTGGTGTCGTATTACACTTCTTTTTTCTTAACTCGTGCAATTATTATTTTGGTTTCCAGTTTGTGTATTTAGCCAGTTTCAAGTTTAAAACGAAATCACTCTTTGATACAGAAAGTTGTCACTTGGTTTTCCAATAGAATGCATATGTAACAATGCTATGTAAATATTCAATTGATGTAATGTTGCATGAAGTGTAGTCAGCCTTCTCGTCAAGCTTCGCATACTACAATTCAATTGCCAGCTTCATTTTGCTAAGATTGCGCCTGTTTCAACTATTTCACATATTGTCCGTTAAATCACAATTTCCACAAGGAAACAATTTATGTAAAAAAAAATGGCAAAGAAATACAAACTAAAAATTACTACGTAACTGCCTATCACGGGTACATGAGATACAGCCGGCAGGCAGAAAGAAGGTCGGACAGACGGACGGACAGTGTAGGCTTAACAATAGGGTTCCGTTATAACCTTCGGGTGCGGAACTCCAAAGGCGAATTTCCGGAAGACTTCGCGGACCATTTCTGATAGTTTCAGGGACCACTAGTGGTAAGCGGACCACTGATTAAAAACAGGTTTTCTTTTTATGACCAACTTTATAAATTAGCTTCAATAACAAACCGCCATTGAAACATGCCATGCCCGGTTGGTAGATAAAAATACAAGTATTTAGAAAAATAAAGTATAATTTATTTTATTAGACATTGCGAAACCAGAAAATTGTGACATTATAAAAATTAATTTACCTACTAAAATCCTCTTTTCAAATTTAACTTAATTTGAGTTTCTTTAGAGTTCAAAATTATTTAACAATGGCTAAAAGCCTTTACGCTGCTCTTAAACTTGCAAGAATAAAAGTATTGCATGCATTTTGTAGGGCAATGAACTTTACTTTATATCCAGTTTGAATACTAATACGCGCCAGCCAAACTGTAATTAGGAATTGAGATGTACTTTTTTTGCAAATTCATGTTTAAAAATTTCGAAATACCTACCCGTAAGTTAAATTGTTAAATGAAAAGTATTTCACTTTAGCGTAGTGAATTATACATATATTTATTTGGTATTTTTCAAAATACATATATACCATTTTTTACTTGGCACAGTTTTCATTGACACGAACCAATTAAAATTAAGTACAAACAAGATCAAGTTTTAAAATAAAAATGTGTATTTACTCACGCATAAGATCGTGCTGTGGTTTTTACACATTTTACGGGAACCTTACTACATAGCATATTTTTCAATCAAATAATTCAGATAACTATCCGGTAAGATAACAAGGAGAAGTATCTACCTAAAGATTTCATGAAATAATCAAAAGAAAAGAAAGATAAAAATGCGGAAAAGATCAACATATCAATCAATAAAATAGTTAGTACGTACCTTACAGAAAATGAAACATCTTGTTTCTCCGTAGAAATCACAGATTGAACCATGTCAACCATTGTAAGTTAGGTAAACGAATGAGATAGGATTCATACCTACGTGAATAATATGTGCATAAAATCATCAATATTATAAAAGGAAAGGGTAAGAAGGAATTTGTAACAATGGTAGGTAAGTAACTGTATCACAAGATTTCCCTATCGGAGTTTAGAAATTCTTGCAAGAAAATTGATAATAAACATTAAATCATGCCTGTCTTCATAAAGGTACCCCTTTGGGACTGAGGTGACCCTATGGTAGATACACCCACATCTGGGCCAAAACACTTGTCACATAGTTACGCTGGAATATAAAGACATAAAATATCAGAAGAAGCAGCGTTGGTCATCTGACGACAAGATGTTTAAACGATATCGTTGCAATCGCAGATAGAATCTCTGCAAGTTTGGTACAGAAGCGTGGGGACTGACACAAAAATGCTCAGCAATGAACAGCCAGGTTGTAGATGTGAATGAGCTACACGAATACTAACAATTCGGAGTGTCCAATCAAAGGTCTAATCAAATCTGAGCGGTTCTTTTCTCAAAAGACTGCCTCAGACACTAATTAGCTTAGTTCTTGGATATGACACCGTAAAATCGTAAGTACCGTTACATATTATCTATCTCGCGAGATGATATATGTTCACTGTAAGGATTTTAAAAGAAATTTTGACCTATAAGTTTGCGTGTCAATGTAAAAAACATTCTCAACTCAGGGTTGTTACAGCTAGGAGACATCGGCATCATGAGATTTGAAATTATAAAAAAAAATATATAAAGCGGTATTTATAACCTATTTGCTAAACAATGCCCAGCAATGAGCAGTAAGGTTTTAGCAACATTTCTACTTTTTAGAAAAGGCAAAATCGCAACAGAGCAATTAGTGGTTAAACATAGTGTCATCAATTTTAAAAACTTACGCTTTTTACAATAAGAATCGAACGTGTTACTGATGCAGCCAGTTTACTAATATAGGCAGTTTTAATTACAAATCAGAATACTGTTAGTCTTAAGTTACATGTCTTTGTTATTGTAACATGTAACAACGCAGTTCACACAGTCGTCGTATAATATAAATACAATATCTATGCGATTCAACAATAATTTCTTGTCTGACTTTGTGATGAGCACTAGCCACAGAATTACTGGGAAAGGAGCACTTAAAACCACTAAAATCACTTTTCACCTCATTGAAAATCTGGTAAAGTCAATTTGGATCACACGAACTTATTCCGAGTATTTTAAGAACTGAGCCTAAACCTATGCACTAGTATTTTTATTCAATTATTTCTGTAATAGAAGAAAATTGTAATGTAACAATTTTATTTTATTATTCTACCGCGAATAATTGCGCGCGAAAACGCCAACAACTTTACTAACACGAGCGTTCTGCGACGCGCCGATGTAAAACTATAGCTGATTGATTACTGGTAATTCTGCACGGTAGACTTCAACAGGGTTCCGTAGATACCTACACCTTTTGATATTGATAAGCATACATACAATTTAATTATTACTATAGTTTCTCAAGCTATTGCTTGCTTGCAAGCTACAAAATATAAAAGTGTAGTGGCTGAGAAAATAACTGTATCTACTGAGCACTGATTTCAAGTTATCATTTTTTTTTGTGTGATATATGAACCGATGAAGAGTTGGAATGAGAAAGTAAGGGACCCTGATCGTTGGAAGAAGTGGAGGGAGGTCTTTGCCCAGCAGTGGGACCATAATAATATGGGCCAACTATAATAATAATAATAATGAACCGATGCGTTTGAGATAACAAGTAGGTTAAGTCTGTGTACCTTGCTTGTTTAAGCATATAATTTATCAATCATCAGCCTCAGATAATTCTGTTTAATTAGTTTCTTAAACTCATTCGTCACTGTTGATAAGTTATTATACTGATAAATTATCTCTTTATAATAACGATCCGTTATGGAGTTAGCATAGACCGTAAAGCATAATCAACCACTATATTGAGTAAAATAAAGTTATCATGACTTTTGACGTCAATGCGGAATATAAACGTGAAATATTATCACGATTATCACGTTTGAAATGACTTGACTTTGTAATGATAGGGATCATCCGATAATACTGTTATATGGACGATAAGTTTGTTTGAAAATCTTTGATAGTAAACAGTTAAAAGTTGCGAAGTAGCATGCTATATTTAGATTTCCTTATTTGAATAGATTTGCCTTTGGTAATATTTGTTCTGCTCTACGTTTTTGTGGGTGCAAAATCTGTATTTGGGAATGTGAAACAAACATTTATTTGTGGGCTGATAAAGTGGGTCTACGCTAATGGAGCCGAGCATGAGTGGAGTACGAGTCGAGCTCAAACTCGTGTAATGTGGACCGACTCTAGAGAAGCTGAGCACGAGTGACAGTACACGAGTTTGAGCTCGGCTCGTGCTTCACTCATGTCCGGGTCCTCTAAAGTAAACCCACCCAGCTTTTAAATTAGACTAAAACCTTAGAAGGCAACTAATACTGTCCTTGTTATTATTTTAATGCTGTTCAAATAGAATTTATTCGGCGCAGGCCATACAATATACAACCACATAAAATAATAATAATAATAAATAAAAGAGTAGTAAAATACAGCTGCGCTGAGCGTGCCTGAACTGAAAGGGTCACCAACTCAGCAATTGCTGGGCGTCAAACACTCAGCGCTGATTTTCAGCTGGCACCCCGCAGTGACGAGCGGATGATGGTAAATAAAATATATGTTCCAAAAACAGTAGGACATTATGTTAAATACATTTCCTAAGGTACTTCAACTATTATCTATTCTGTGCTAGTGGTCTAGTAAATATAGAATAATTAGGTAGGTATCTAACGAACAATAGTTCTCACAAAGACTTTGTTATGTCTTGTTTGAAGGCCAAATGTTATTACAATATTTACAATTATTATTAAAAAGACATTAGTAATTAGTGTTATGTATCTGACATGCTAGATAACACATTATTGGAGTCAAAAGTGTAAAAAATTAAGAAGATTGCTGTTCACAAAATTGCCGTCACGAAGTCGGTTAAACAAACCAGGCGAAATTACAGTCTTTATTTCATGCAGAAATCGTCAAATATATCCTCCCGCTTTGGATGGAGCAAGATAGTCAGTATTTTACTGCTAAAACCCACCCGAGTTCCTTCAGTTACCCTTTGCGTTCCAGGGCCGCGGTTACTTTCTTTCAAATAATACCGTAGTAGACAAAAATCGTAGGTATATCGGTGATAGCGAATGTCGAACTGGCAAACTGTCTACTGACCACGTGTCATTTTGATATGGCATATTATATCAATCTCATACATTTTTGAATTTTCGAAAATCATTTTGCTGATAAAAATGTCACTTTGTCTTGCTAGAGGCAGAAAATAATCTCAAAATATGTATTATACTTAGCCATACATAGAATAATATCAAGAACTAATATTTATAGCAAACCATAAACAAGCGTAGACAAGTGTTACTAGAGAAGTATTTTCAAAGCAGTTGACAGATACCAATTTGGTGGAATCAACTAAATTGGTTCTTGTTACCTTACATTTTGATGAACCAATTTAGTTGAACCGTGTACGTGTACTACTGCTAATAAGACAATATTTTATGACATAAACAAAGCTAACTAGACAGTGGCACTGATAAAATACGTTTCGATTCTCAGACATCAATATAAATTGACTTTTTAATTATATAATTACTGGCTTTTACCCGCGACTCGAAGTCGAAGCCTAATAAAAAGTATTTACGTATCCTTTCTTGGGCTATATTTCAAACTACATCCAAATCGGTTCAGTAGTTTAAGCGTGAAAGCGTAACAGGCAGATTTATTTTCTATATTTATGATATTAAATAAGTAAGGATTCCGAGTGAGATAGACGTTTCGTAGTTTTATACGACCTCTCTAGTTGACCCGACTTCGTTGGGTGTGAAACATTTTCGATATAAAAAATTAACGACAATCAAATATTCAAATACAATCATGATATTAGTGTAGTCGATATTAGGTAGATAGGTACCTACGGTCAATAGATACGTCAATACAGTCGTGCCCTAATTTCTTAACAACTCATAAGGTTATTATTTCTCTTGCCTGATACCTACCTAGTACTTACGGGTCGTGGGGTTTTTGGGACCGAGGTCCCGGTCCCAAATTCCACATGTAAAAATAATACTTTTTTTAAAGTAATATTTTGGGAAGACAAGGAAAAAGGCATTATCTAAGGTAGTACAGTTACCAAAAAAGTGTATTTATTTTATTTGTGGTCCCAAAGTACTACTAAAATAAATAAATTTATATGTGGACGTTAAGACCGCGGTTCCGGTCCATAGAGCCCCACGATTCTGCGACCTGTACTTATGCGCTATTAAATATCTGGGCAAGGTCAAAACCTGTTTCCTATTTGTGATTTGCATGCCCATCAATAACGTGGCGATAACTGTCACTTGGCATGTATATTCTTAATAATTCGCTTAAATAAATAATGGAGGAGTTTCTAAATTCGTTTGTATTTTATTTAATGTGGTTACTTCAGAACTTAATCACACGTGGACCGCTTTAGAAAATTTTTTTTTTTACTTGACTTATATTTCCAAAAATTCCAAGACATGATTGACATTCACTAACCCGCACTGGGCCCGCGTGGTGGATACAGCCCATTCCCTCTACTAGAGAGGAGGCTTGAGTTCCAGCAGTGGGTTTTTTTTTAAAGGCTGATGATGATGATATCGGCTACCAAATATGTCAATTTATTTTTTAAATCTAGTTCGGTGATTGGATACATGAAAAATTGAGAATATCAATAAAAAAAAGATTTTAAATATTATGGGCACATACTGATTCTGGCCATACATTTTGTTTCACTTTAAAAAAAATGCATATGTAAATGTTTTATCTTTCCAAATTTAAATTTGGAACGAGGCTAATTCATTCAAGTACTGTGTTTTGGCGTCTTTCTGAGTAGTTTTTTCCCGCTATTAGTAATAAATTACAATGGAGTGTTGTTTAGAACTCAAAATTGCTGTGATTATAGTAATAGTAATATTCCACAACTATCACACAACGCCGTCTAGTCCCAAGCTAAGCAGAGCTTGTGTTATGGGTACTAGACAACTGATAAACATACTTATATATTTCTAAATAGATACATATTGTAGATAATTCTGCATAAAGTGGGTTTAGAAACTTTTGACGATCATATTATAAAAGATAATTCGCAAATCGCGGCCGCATGTTATGAGGACGCAACAGGCAGTGAATGCAGTCTAGTTAAGAATTCGTCGAAATCAATTGAGGAAACAAAAAAAAATAACTCGTGAAAAAACTCGCTAGAAAGCTGATGCATATCATTTGGTGCTTAAAAAGCCTCGTATCCACTAGGCAACATTTGGCGCGCGACACGTGAATCTCAACATGTACGGCAACGCTGCACAACAGCGCGCGACGTTGCCAGCTGCCGCGCAACATGACGCGCGGCTTGTTGTTTGTTTAAAGTGCATCGTTAGTTGAGCATCAATTGTTGTCGAGTGGAGACGTGACGCACAACAATGTCCGTAGTGTCGAAGTCTGTTTTGTTCATTCGGGTAAAATTCGTAAAAGATCCATCAACCACACTGAGATCACTGAATACATTTTCTTTATTTTGTAGGTATTTTCTAACACACCAACGTGGTTTTCTTCTTTTTGATTTCGATAAAATTATAACCACTGCCGCTGAAATCAACACAAGTTCCTCTGGCGACATGTTGTCGACGACTGAGAATGTGTGGACAGACAACGTTGTTAAACAAATGTTCCGCGTCAACATTCAACAAGTTGCGAAACATGTTGAGCAACATGTCGTGCGTCAAATGTTGCCTAGTGGATACGAGGCTTATATGCTTACTTTATCGATGAGAAAATTGTCATTTATTATTATTGATAGGCTCGCGTTTGACCACCATCTCACCTGATAGTAAGCGATGATGTGGTCGACGATGGAGTATGCTTTCGAAAAACATATGCTGCTCCAAAGAAGCCTCTCAATTAGTCGGCAGTTTAGTGGGCATTGGCAATGACATTTTAATAAATATCATTAATATTTTAATAAATTTATTTAAATATAATTGTTAGTGGGGATGTAATAACCAAGGTCCATTTTTGTGAAAGAGGGGTGAAAACTTCAGCAAGACACTGTCTAACACCGCGTAGTAAAACCTCTTTGTGATTCCGTTTTTGATAACGCACCATGGACTTTTCAATAAGACTCAGCACCCTCACACTACGTAGCCTAGTCTTGCTAATGTTTTGACTGACGATAGGCCCCCGGCTACCCCTGACCTCAACCACAAAATAGATAGGTACCTCAACCTCCTAGACTACAATTTGTGGTCTGTGTTAGAGGACATTACTGCTATGTTGCAATAATTTGAAATCGTTAAAAAATTCTTTACGATCAGCAGCGGACAACTTTCCAATAGACAATGATAATGGTAGCCATTTTGAGTACAAGTATGTATTTTCTTTTTTGGATTCGCTATCACATGTCCAAATTATTCTAAGAATATTAAATTCGTTATTATGAAGTAACTAGCTTTTCGCCCGCGGCTTCGCCCGCGTGGACTACAGTTTATATCGCGCGGGCAGAGACCCGTGCTCAGCAGTGGAATTATAGGTAGCCTATGTGTTATTCCAGTGTCTCTTACCTACCTACCAAATTTGATCTAAATCCGTTCAGTAGTTTTTGCGTGAAAGCGTAACAGACAGACAGACAGACAGAGTTACTTTCGTTCATTTATAATATTAGTAGGGATTTTTTTATTTGTAAAAGAATTGATGAATTTTACTAGGTAAACAGCGAAATTGTTATTCTTACCAAAAACCATACTACAGAACCAAAGGACCACAGATGTTCAACAGAATTTCACGACCACAAATATCTCGAGTGAGATAGTTCAGCAAAGTGTTTCGATAGTGTAGATAAGATATCAATAATCATGATAGAAATCGATGGTTGATTGAAACCCGGTAGCGTTTATCTACTGACATAAGCTAGGACTAGAATTAGACCGAGATGCACACACACGTGGACCACGCACGATTTGTACGTAGGACGATGTCGCGTGGCGTGGATCTAACGTAGCTCTTAAAGACTAGTTCCCAAAATGTACTACTCTGTCAAGAAATTACCGGGAAAAGATCAATAATACACAAAATGTCTGTTATTCATCCAAATTTATTTTATCACCTTCAAAGTATGCTCCTTTAGAAACGATACACTTGCGCCAACGAATAATCCATTCATCAAAACATTTTTTAAACGCTGCTTCCTGAATTGAGTTCAGTTCTCGCCGCGAATTCTCCTTTATGTCTTCTATCGATTGAAAACGGGTGCCACGAAGTGGTAATTTGAGTTTAGGAAAAAGAAAAAAGTCAGCAGGAGCCATATCTGGTGAATATGGTGGTTGCTGGATGGTATTTGTTGAGTGTTTGGTCAAAAATTCGTGCACAATGATAGCCTTGTGCGAAGGCGCATTGTCGTGGTGCAAAATCCAAGAATTTTCATTCCACAAATCTGGCCTTTTTCGTCGAATTTGCTCTCTTAAACGCCGCATAATGCTCAAATAATATTCTTTATTTACCGTTAGACCTTCCGGTAAGAATTCAGAGTGCACAACACCGCGATAGTCAAAGAAAACAGTCAACATGACTTTGACTTTTGATCGACTTTGGCGTGGTTTTTTCGGTTTCGGATCAGTTGGAAGGCGCCACTCCGAAGCTTGTTGACTAGTTTGCATGTCAAACTCGTAAACCCACGTCTCGTCACCAGTAACAATGCGTTTCATTAATGTTGGGTCCGAACTGACTCGTTCTAGCATGTCCTCAGCGACTTTCATGCGATTGAGTTTTTGGAGAAAATTCAGATCTTTTGGGACTAGCCGAGCAGCAACATGTTTCGTACCCAAATGATTAGTTAAAATGGTACGATAGGTTATTCAGGCTAGCTACATTGTATGAATCCGACCACTGTCACCCTCACCATCTTTCGCCACCGGCGCCGGTATTTCAATTCCGATTTCCGGCTACCATAGGCGAAGCGGACGGCGAGCAATGGGTAGCTCGCTGTCCGTCCGGTAACTGTCCGGACCGAGTCCAAGTCGTTGACGGCGCGCAATGTTCCCGCGCGCCTCAAGGAGCTGTCAGCAACAGCAGGGCCCCAGCTTGTAGAAGGCTACTGGGGCCAAGATTACTTCGAAAGATCGCTCAGCCCCGGTACGAAAAGCAACGAAGGAACAGGAGTGGATTTTTAGTCGGTAAAAGTTTGACCCTATTTTCCGCTCCGCCCAAGAGCGGTGGATGTCATTAGATGATTTTCCCATCGGAAAAAAAACCCGAACCATCCTATAGTAATTGTAGTGTAAGAAGAAATATGTTTTTTTTTTTGAGAAAATACCGAAATCGGAATTAACAATTAGCGTTTCAAATACTGTTTTCAGTAAGAGTGAGGAAATGGGGACGTGGTGGGAACAAGCCGCCATCTCTTTTGTCTACAGTTACACACGTCCCCTAATGGAGGTGACTCAAAATTCCTGTTTGTGCATCCTTATCTCCAATTTTTAACCGACTTCCAAAAAAAGGAGGTGGTTCTCAATTCGATTGTATTTTTTTTTTTGTATCAATACAGAACGAGATTTCTAGCACTAATTGAGAACGTGAATTTTCAATCCGATTTTTGGACGAGTCCGTTGAGTTCTTTATAGACACTATTGAGCAACTTCAAATCAAGTATATACCACAAAAACTGGTATGTTATAAAAAAAACCCAGTTTGGTATAGCTCATCACTTGTCAAAACAATTAAAGAAGTATTTAAAAAATACCTATAAGTACTTATCTAAAAACATTCAAGATTTATGGCAAAAAATCTGAAATCTTTTCGTGACAGAGTCAAGACTATGGAAGTTTCATGATATTTAAAATATTAACGAAAAATCCATTAAAGATAACCCTTAATATTTTTGGACTTTTTATTTTTGGTAGGGCTGGCACAGGAGAATGAATTTAAAGAAATAAAACTTTTATTAGCTGTTAATTAGGTATGTAATAGGTAGGTATAAAGTTACTATTTCATACATATACTTAACTAGCTTTTGCCCGCGCGGCTTCGCTCCCGCTCTTCCCTACTCTACCCTACTCTACCTCACTCTACCCTACTCTACCCTACTCTACCTCACTCTACCCTACTCTACAGTATCCTATGTCCGTCACCTGGTCACCATATCGGTACAGCCATTCTTGAGTTATAAATAGTGTAACTAACACGACTTTCTTTTATATATATAGATTTAAAAAAGTGAAAAATAAAAAACTTTTTACAAAAAATAAAAAATTAAACCGACTTCAAAAAGTACAAAATAACTTTAATTTCGGAAGTCGGTGTTTCTATAATAGATACCTAATCTTGTCTCTTGGTTATTTAACACCGACTTCCGAAATTAAAGTTATTTTGTACTTTTTGAAGTCGGTTTAATTTTTTTTTGTAAAAAGTTTTTATTTTTCACTTTTTAGTTATGGTAGCACCACTAAAAAGTACCTACCCTTCAGCTAAACATAAATTACTTTATAGCCAGAGTGCATCTCATAACGATTCTAATAATCCCAAATACGGTTATATTACATGAATTTACCCCCTCCCCGTTTTCTTTTAGTCAGTCATCGACTACACGTATAAACAAAGCAATTTTACTTGTTACGACAATTCTGCCATGATTCTATGAGGAGTTCTGTTCCATATCTTCGAAGTTCATGATCAGATCATAACAATATTTCTATGGGACCAACTTGGAAGCATAACCTTTCAATCAACATATCTGACTGAAATATCGGTGAACATACATACAAAAAAAAAAAAAACATACATTCAGCCGAACATAGAACCTCCTTCTTTTCGAAGTCGGTTAAAATTTTGGACATCTATTCAATTGGTTACAACTAGACGCATGCGAATATACACATTATTTCGTTATGCATGCGAGTGAACCTTATTTATTATCCAATTCCAATACACCCTGAATGGCTGATTGAAATGAAGGCTACTACGGTCCACGTCAATGGCATGGACTAAGTGCGCAAAAATCTGGATAGGTGTATTTTTTTTATGAGGTGGGAAATCATCAAATTTCATATCCCGCTCTAGGCCGGAGCTAGAGGGTGTGTCACACTTTTACTGACTAGATATCTACCATATTTATACGCGATATCTGCTCGGCGTCACGTGTGAAATCGTACAATTATACATACGTATCCGAGCCTGACATTGCGGAGAACGCGTGGTTGAAGAGAGCAATCATAATGATTATTACATCGGTTGCCGCGCGCATGGCTCTCGCGATATCCCTGACCTTTGTGGAAAGATACTCACAATATACCTACTACGACTCGCACTTTGCCAGTCATTTCATTCGCGCGAATATTTTCATAAAATCTTTAGCAACCCTTAATCAAATTTTGAGAGTACCTAGTTTTGAAAAAGTAATAATTAATGACAGTCTATACATGGTACAATACTTATAAGCCCGATACACTCTTGACCTGGCGGGGAAACTGTTTTTTTTTTGTAATGAATTATGCGTCTATTCAGGCAGAATAAACATGTTTTCTTTCTTTATATTGATAGTCTGATTAGAATTTGTTCCAAGCTTCAAATTTATAAACTCAAGGAATAAGATTCTCCCTATTACCTTCAACACTTCCCCGTTTTGTAGGGGTAGTTTCGAAAACCTTTTTCATTTACTGATAAAAATTCTCATTTTTATTTTAGTATTGACTGTCATGTGACGTCAAACGACGTTTTTTTTACTTGAGTTACTATTACAAGCTTTTATTTAGTTTCAACTGTCCCGATGTTTGTCTGTCATCGAATCTTCCACTTCCCGGTTACCGATTGAGCTGAAATGTTGCATTCATGTGTAAATCAGATGCCAATGCAAAATTATTATGAACTAGAAACTTGGTAGTTAAACGACACTACCCCATCGAGTTTGGGCACGAGTATTAATTACAGAAAAAAAGAAAAATTACACCCACGAAAAATATGTTCCGTGTGGGCATCGAAGCCATGACTCGCAGCTCAGAAGTCAATCGAGCTAATCGCGCAGTCATTTGTTAGGTTTTCCTCATCTTATTTTTAGGAAGTGACTATAACATCTTCGCATGGGGATATACGTCGAATACATACGTCCATTATTTGGATAGTTTGTTAGCGAAGTACTTGTACAAATATTAGTGCTGGTGGGTAGTTGCGCAATGTACTAAACCTGAATGTTTGCTTAGGAACCATGTTTGTTCTCAAATTCCGGGTAAAATAGCCATTCCATTATCTACAGTACTTAGATTTTTTTATTTGACAATGACCACGCTCTTATTTTTGATCTCGCTTGCTGGAATTTTTTGAAATCAACTGACGAGGTCTATGCTGCAGAGTCTGCTCTAGGGGGCAGGGGGCCACGGTTTATCTATGAAAACATCATGTACATTCAGTCAAAAAAGTATCGGGAATGGATGATTTGTTTATGGTTCCAAATTCAAATTTTTGTTTTTTTTTTGTAGTTGTTAGATTGGCACAACTGTTTTCCATTTTAGTGCGGAGTTTGAGTTGCATCTGTTATTTATATTAAATACAGTGCTGGTTTTAGTAATATCATATAAAGTGTGTATTGCGAATTTCATAATGGAAAAAAATATCGAACAAAGAGTTTGTTTTAAATTTTGCATCGCCAATGGAATTTCGTGTTCGGAGTCACTGAAAATGTTACAGAAGGCTTACGGTGAATCGACTTTATCAAAAACTCGTGCTTATGAGTGGTTCAAAGCGTTCAAAAGCGGTCGAGGTGTGATGGAAGATTTGCCTCGCTCTGGTAGGCCGTCAACGTCTGCAACTGAAGTTAACATCGCAAAAGTGAAGGAAATAGTGACTGAAAATCCCCATTCAACTCTGTGAGAGATAGCCGCCGAACTTTCTGTATCTCACGAATCGATCCGTACCATTTTAACTAATCATTTGGGTATGAAACATGTTGCTGCTCGGCTAGTCCCAAAAGATCTGAATTTTCTCCAAAAACTCAATCGCATGAAAGTCGCTGAGGACATGCTAGAACGAGTCAGTTCGGACCCAACATTCATGAAACGCATTGTTACTGGTGACGAGACGTGGGTTTACGAGTTTGACATGCAAACTAGTCAACAAGCTTCGGAGTGGCGCCTTCCAACTGATCCGAAACCGAAAAACCACGCCAAAGTCGATCAAAAGTCAAAGTCATGTTGACTGTTTTCTTTGACTATCGCGGTGTTGTGCACTCTGAATTCTTACCGGAAGGTCTAACGGTAAATAAAGAATATTATTTGAGCGTTATGCGGCGTTTAAGAGAGCAAATTCGACGAAAAAGGCCAGATTTGTGGAAAGAAAATTCTTGGATTTTGCACCACGACAATGCGCCTTCGCACAAGGCTATCATTGTGAACGAATTTTTGACCAAACCCTCAACAAATACCATCCAGCAACCACCATATTCACCAGATATGGCTCCTGCTGACTTTTTTCTTTTTCCTAAACTCAAATTACCACTTCGTGGCACCCGTTTTCAATCGATAGAAGACATAAAGGAGAATTCGCGGCGAGAACTGAACTCAATTCAGGAAGCAGCGTTTAAAAAATGTTTTGATGAATGGATTATTCGTTGGCGCAAGTGTATCGTTTCTAAAGGAGCATACTTTGAAGGTGATAAAATAAATTTGGATGAATAACAGACATTTTGTGAATTATTGATCTTTTCCCGGTACTTTCTTGACAGAGTAGTACGTTAGAAAAAATCTTCATCTCTTTAGCAAAAGAGGCGATAGACATAACTATGTTACAAGACATAGGGATCAGTTAGTTCAACCAGGCTTCAGATTGGCAAAAGTGGCCTCTTCTTTCATGGGGTACTGTTTAAAATGTTATAACAAAATACCTCCCCAAATTTTAGAACTCAATGAAACAACATTTAAATCTTGTATTTAACGCACACTATGTGGGCAGGCAAATTATAAGTTGGAGGATTATATACAAGATAAAAATGCTTGGCTCAATGCTGGTCCGGCTCCACTACCACACTAGGGTGTATTGATTAGTTTGGAAACTATAATTATTTTTATTTTTTTGTAATTTGAAAATATAGTTTAAACTTGTGATCATTTATTTCTTTTGTTTTTGAAAACCATAGCATTGTTTAATATAGAAGCACTTTTTTTTCCTATTTGTGAATGTGAGGTACCATGAAGCATTTTTATTGGGTTACGACTTTTTATTCTCTTTGTTTTTGACATTACGAGCATGGCGGTTAGGAGTTTGTCATGCTCACTTAAACGTCTTGCTGCTGGTGGCGCGTGTATTGGGTCATTCGGTTCCCTTGAAAATGGTTGAGCTGAGTGGGGCTGATGCACGCGTCATGCTCGTGAACGGGTGCCGTCAGTTGAGACTGGTCATCTCTTAACTGCCAGTAGTAGTAGTATTCAGTTTTTATCTTTTAATATATTTTTTATTTTAATTTTATTATCTACATTGTGCTCACATAATAGAAGCAACATGAAATAATGTAAACAAACATTATATGTAACACATAATATGATTTAAAAGAGTGTCCATGGAGTTTCTTGCACGTTCTTCTCCATAGAGATCTACGCTTTGGAACGTGCAATTTAGCTTCACTTTTCTTGGACTGACCGACATTTGACTATTCAAAAGTGCCTACATTTGGTCTATTTGAAATAAATGATTTTGAATTTGAATTTGATTATGGCGGTAAGTCCCCTCTTTGAGGCGTGGCTGGAAAGACCTCACGTCGTCCTTACCTACCGCATGACGCAGGTCTTCACCGGACATGGCACGTTCGGGAGGTACCTGTTTCAGATTAAGTCGGAAAATACAACCGGGGGTCGCCACTGTGCGGAACACCCGGAGGACACGGTGGAGCACACAGTCGAGGTGTGCCCTGTCTGGGCGGAGCATCGCCGTGCCCTCGTGAGGGCGATCTGCGGCGAAGACCTCTCGCACCGGGCCTTGGTCGAAGCCATGGTCCGGAGCGAGGAGGAATGGCAGGCTCTCTCACCGCCGCCGGGATTCCGATCCCGATTTCCGGCCACCGTAGACACGGGCTTGCGGACGGCGAGCAATGGGTAGCTCGCTGTCCGACCGTCCGGTAACTGTCCGGACCGAGCCCAATACGTCGACGGCGCGCACTGTTCCCGCGCGCTTCGAGGAGTTGTCAGCAATAGGAGGGGCCCAGCTGGGTCGAAGCCTACTGGGGCCAGGGTTATCCGAAAGGAAACTCGAGCCAACGTATGAAGAGGCTAGAAGGAACGGGGTGGGTTTTTAGTCAGTAAGAGTCTGACACTATTTCCCGCTCCGCCCAAGAGCGGGGGTTGTAATAAGATGATTTTTGCCCACCGTAAAAAAAAACACATGTGACATGTCACTACTTTCAATTCTTTACATAGATAGGTAAACTAAAATAATATGGATGGGTTTTAGTCAATAAAAGTCTGCACTACACTCCCTCGCGCTCCACCCAGAGAGAAAGAAGTTATTTGAGGCAGTTCCTGGCTATATCGGAGCTATAATCAGCCTTATACAGTTCTCAGGGTTTTAGGCCTTCTTTCTAGAAGAGGGAATGGGCCGTAATCTTTCACGCGCGGGTCCAGTCCGAGTTGTTCTTCGAATTTTTGTTACTGGGACAACCATACCGGTTTCTTCAAGACTTTTTCCTTCACCGTTTTGAAAGCAGTATGGATTAAATAAATTACACAAAGTAATGCGGCTGTTTGAAGTTGCGATCTACCCGTAAGTCTGGGCCGTACTAGGTCACCTCTACCACAAAATATATAGATACAGAAGACAATCTACATACAAAGTGCGCTCGAGCAACGCACACATAGACACCGCTCACGGACACGACATCTCGACTCAATCGCCCGATCGCACTGGTACAGTTCAACGCAACGCGCTGACCCTAGCGTGATCGCCTAGCGTAGGTATAAAAAGTGAGGTACATACATGAGATTGCCTTCTGTACCTATTTTGTGCCTTTTATAATGAAAACTATTATCCCATAATATCTTCAAGGTTTGATTGCAATTTATTCTTATTTTAGACCCTGGAAAGGCAATAATTTGAGGAAAAGTGTTCATGGTCGGTCTTTAAGCGTGTAATGAACAGTCTGCCATTCTTCCTTCTTTTCAAGGAAAATCAATCGATTAATTAGAAAACAGTTATTTATACACCTATTATGTAGTAAATGGTTGGTTTATTATTGATAAGCTCACTTGGTGGTAAGCTATAATGTGGTCGATGATGGAGCACGCTTGTCTAGAAGAGACCGGTTTTATCATAAGATGATTTCCCCCTTCGACAAAAAAAAAACCTATTCACTTGTAACTTAAAGACCTTTAGTGGGATGTATCTACCGTTGGTGCAACGCTGTATGTCTAGTGATCCGGTGATGAAAAGGGCTTGACAAAATCCCCGTACTTAATGCAAACGATAGGAAACCGATAGGCCAGCAACTCGGCGTCGATGCTCAAGACTTTGGAGTTTTGACTCGACGAGTGCATCAATCCAATGATCTTGGTTCGCTTTTCAACCGACTCTAGCATATAAGCTCGTATTTAGCAGACCCATCCCAAAGATGAGAGCAGTACTCCGTACATAATCGAACTTGTGCTTGATAAAGCTCATTTTGGCTAAGATACAATTTTTTTTGGCAGGAATTTTTTTGCCTCGATCTTTGTCTAAATTGATTAGAACCTCAAGATGGTCGATTGGTTATTGGCACGGTCACAACTCAGAAAGATGGAGTTGGATGGAAATCTTAGAAAAAGACACGCCTGGGTTTTAGCAGCATTGAACTTGACCAGATCGGCATCGCTCCTATCGCAGACCACCTTCAAGTATAAGTTCAAGCGTTAAACTATATCCTCTCGGAGAGGTTGGATCTGTGATATTCCTAAAAGTGAACTCACTGAGAATTTTAAAATGAGTCGATTTGCACCCATATCAAATAAATTGACATTAGGGCAGGAGGGCGAGGGTTTTTATGCGAATTGTTTACAAGAGTTAGCGCGGGCCCAGCAGGGTCAAGGCCTACTGGGGACATCGGCTGACTTCCAAAAAGGGAAGAAGAAGGAAAAATGTGGGTTTTAAGCAATAAAAGTCTGACCCTACCTGTCACCCTACTCAGAGAAACCATGACGTTCCTTGCCTGTTCTTCTCCATAGACAACAACCAATTTGGAACCGTGTAATATCTTCTGACGTTTTATAAGTGCCCATGTAGGCCTATATGAAATAAAAATATGTATTTGAATTTTGAATTTTAAAAAGAGCGGGAAAAGTTTCTTGATAATCTCCCACCTCAAAAAAAGGTACGAATTTAAAAAAAACCTAATGATTACTACCAGAATTTTATAAAACAAAATAATTAATAAATAGAATAGCCAAGATAAAATAGATACATCCGAAATAAAGTAGTTGTCTAAATACAGGGACACAGATAAAAATGAACTTTTATCGATATTTTCCTTGTGTTAAACTTATTACACAATTGAAACAGGGTCAATGTTGTTAAATGTCATTATATGGCAGAGTAAGGAGGTGAAGGAAATTGTGTTGCATTTATTAAAAAATGAGTTTTCAAACAAGTTAAATTAGGTGCATAATTTCCAAAATCGAAATCGATATTAAAGAGTCGATACTTTCTCAATCAGTCAAGAAACTCAAGAAATGCTTAAGTTTCTCAAAATATTGACCAATTTTCCTGTGAAAATGTTTTATTTAGCCACTGATTTTACCTAAAATGAGATGGCGATTGGATTTTAATTAGTTTTAGTAGTACCTATAGAAAGGACAATTGACCATCGGGTTTAAGGTGTTCATCATATCATGACAAAGCTTTTTTTCGGTATTAATCTATATTAGTACCTTACTATATCAATTATTTAATATTATAAAGCAGAACAGAAGGTGTGGTTGAACGGTAATCATTCGGTTGAAAGCGCTAATATCAGGAATTACTTTTTCGAATTGAAAAATTATTTTAGTGACTTGTAGCCCATTTATCGAAGAAACTATAGGCTATATAAATTTAGGCTATGATGACTCACGGAAGCGAAAAGTAACCAACCAATGATGCGGGTGAAACCGCGGGGTACAATTAGTGAAAAATAAGAGTTCCCTATAAGTTCAAGTGTTTGATTTAATATATTCAGAGTTATTACAAACGAGCTTCAATAAAACACTCGTAATCTGGACTTTGAACACAACTTGATGATTTATTGATGACCCAAAAAACCCAAGCGGTATTTGTTACACGGATAGATAATTTTATAAATGTTTGCATGTATAATTTTTATATAGACCCTTCAGTAGACTGTTACGAACGATGCTAAAAACTGTTTTTAGCGCCTAGTTCTCGTAATTATGATCTGAGTTATAACTGCACAACAACACTTTTTAATCGACTTCTGAAAAAGGAGGAGGTTCTCAATTCGGATATTTGTTTATTGTGCAAACCTACCAGTGTTGTCTTTTTTAACGCAAAGGTTGACTGGTAGAGAATGCCTTGTTGCATTAAGTCCGCCTATGTACTTCTACTGTACATGAATTTTAAATAAATAAATAAAAAATATTTGTATTTTTTTTTAATGTTTGTTCGCGCATAACTTCGTCACTTGCCAACCGATTTGAAAAATTATTTTTTTGTTGGTACTTCCCAAATGGTTTCATAGTCACCAAGTTGGGATTTGATCATGAAATCTTGGCGCAATGTTAAAAACTCCTCAAATTCAATTCAATTTTTTAGTGAAGTCAGTTATTTTTTTTATAAAAAGGTTTTTTATAGTATAAAATTGTTCCATAATCACACAAAGAAAAATATATCCGTAAACACAATCCATAGACTACTTTTTACTGGTTTTTACGTCAATTCTCATCTTCATTTAAATCTTCTTATTGCGATTTTTTTTTGCTCGTTTTTTGCATTACATGTTGACCTTGCTTGCTGACTGGTATTACGTTAGTAGTAATGCTAGGTCTTTATTAAAATCTGAACAGTAAAGAGCCTCATGGATACTCGTGGACTGTTCGGTTCATTATAGTAACTAGTACTCTAATACATGATAAAAATTATTTGAGATGAATATGTATTTACTGCATCCATAGAAGTCTATCCTATTTAGTAGCAATTACAATTAAAAAAAAAGTAAAATGAGAATAAGTAATAAATTAGTATAGTCTGTCTAAAAAGTCAAATGACTTGGGAATTTCGTAAAATAATTAATCATTTAAAAAATATTTATATTCGATACCTTTTATAAGGTTCTTCTATTAGTAAACAATGATCAAGATCTCCTTATCAACCTTGATTATTGAACCAGTGTTGACTACATCAGATTTCATTTTACTCTAATAATACTCAAGTCATTTGACTTATTAGACAGACTTATATAAAATATTTAACCCTTTAATGACTTCATTTAGATTGTAAGTATAGGGAGGTATTACATATAAGTTTCCTTATATAAATATAAGGAAAAGTAAATACTCTTTACATTCATAATCGTCATACCTATAACCTATGTGATTTTAACCTAGTTGTTTCACAGTGTTCACTGAACTACATGATATCAAGTACCTAAGCAACTAGTTTCATCACCTACATTATTTTATCCTTATATATGCAATAATGTATACTCCCGATGAAACTATGTATGAAGCAATATTGCATAAATCGAATATTAAACCTAGTGATGAGTCATATACTTATCGATAAAAGAAAAACTCAAGAACAGACTTCTGGATTTAAATTACTACGATATCCGAAATTTCGAATAATTTGTATCGACTTATAAAGCTATGAAGAGCAGCTAGTATGAGGTCGATGCTACTAGTTACACAGTCTAATATTGGTAGTAGTGTGTACCTAGATGACGTGTCGATGTAAGATCAACTAGTAGAAATAGAAGTATTTTTTCAAAATCCATAACTAAGGGGCAGTCAGAAAGGGTTACCTTAGCCTTGAACACAAATGGCAACTAAACGAATACAGGCGAGTTTTTGTTAGGAAAAGTCTGACATGAGTCTCGCTCCGCGCTAAGAGAAGATACGAGTACAATTATGATGATATCGGACCTCAAAAAGAGCCTGCGAAAACGAGACAGCCTCTCTCTATGACAAACTACCCAGGACAAAATAATGCGGCCTAAATACCTATATAGGCTTAAATTATTATAGGTTTATTTAAAAATTATCAATGATATAGGTACCTGAACTAATCACTTATTACTACTTTGCCACAGCGAATAATGCAAGCCCTACATTCAACTACTTGTACTATACTTTCCATTCTCAGAATATGCAAACATTGTCTATTGTCTGTCTGTATGTGAGGACAAAACAAAACAATCGAACACATGGTTGATCGACCAGATCCAGGAAACATGAGTACATTTGTTATTCATAAACGATATTACTTATTTAGCACATTGCGCATGAATTGCTGGTGCACTGCATTCAGTAGCATCTTTTATGTTTACAACTGTCGTGCTGTGTCTGTTCTGAATAAAAGTATTTCTATTCTATTCTATTCAGTATTATCAATTTATTTTCATGACAAAACCAGTGATGTCATTTGAAACTTTACACCAACTGGATAACAAGATTTTTGTACCATTTATGGAGGCGTAAATGGGTATGAAAATTGAATTCAAATATAGTCTTGTAACCGATGTTACAGCTAGAAAAAAAGGACGTGAAAACTGAAGGAAAAACAAGATCCACATTACTAACTCTAGTTAAAAGTAGGACAGATAATGACCGATGGATAAGGGGTTAAGAGACGAAAGAGCTAGAGACTAAAACCTTGTATTGTCAAGTTTTTCAACTCCTCGCAAGGATCTGTTTATCCAGATAGCTGCAATATTGGCATCTTTGATGTCTCGAGTTAATAATCTACTTCTAGACCAGAAAAAATTGTCTTCGATCATATCAGATGGAAAGTGATAGAATGTAAACAGTACCAAGATTGTTTTTGATGTGGTAGGAAATAATTTCTTGCTCTTGTTCTATGTCATTTCGGAGTGACGCAACGCGTTTTTTTTCTTCCATTCTGTCCTATCACCAGGCTATCACTAACTTTCTTTTCTTTCATATCGCTCCTCAAGTCCTCCTAACACAATCCATCCATCTTTTCTTTGACCTCCCGTTTCCTATCCATCCATCCACTTGTATACTCATGACTTTTTTATTTACATGCGTTATCCCTTATTATTACATTATGTAATGACCATGATTATGTAATGAATGAGGTTATGGATTTCTGTCCAAAGCTTGCTTGGGTATGTGATTGGAATCCTTTCAGAGGGTACGGCCGATACATCTGGCGGGTTTTAAGTTAGATATCGTGTTGGGCCTGTAGATTCTGGGAAAGTAGTGAAGACTGCGGTTGACTAATATTAGGATTTGGCGTTAGATGTCCTTTGTGACCACTCACGTTTCTCATTCGTAGATCAGCATGCTTTCGACATTGAATCCGAAGTACGAGAAGATACTGAACTATTGTACACGTCATCAATTCCTGCTTCCAGACTGTAGTGTTTTTTACAAGCTGGATAATCCCTTTTCATAAAAATATCACTACCAGTTTATCCCAAAAGCATCTGGTTGGTTTTAAATAAACGTCTTTTTAGAGTTTAATAATAAAATGTTATACCCAATCAAATCAGGCATTGGGCCTGATCACAGTGCAGAAACAGCCTTGCCTAAGGTTACAGAGGCAGTCAAGAATGATTTGTAGAATTCGAGGTTAACGGTGTTAGTTTTAATGTTTTAATAGATTTCTACAATGCGTTTAATACCTTTTATCACGGCATTGTCACTATAGTGCAGTCTTTTTAAACCCGAAGACTGACTGGTAGAGAATGCCTTATTGCATTAAGTCCTAGTGCCCTATGTACCACTACTGTACTATCTGTCTGCCTATCTTTTTTTAGCTTCCAGTCAAACCGAATGCAGCTGACTATAAGTATGTGGCGTAACTGATGTTAGATTTCCTGGGTTTTGACTAATCGTAATAACTGTTAAAGATCTACAAATGAGAGTCTATGCTTCAACGGCATAACTTGCTTTCCGAGCCACAGACAAATCTCAGTATGCTATAATGATTACCCATCCATCCTGATCTCCGCAAGTGTTGATTAACTTTAGAGATCGACTCGTGTTGTTGTTATTACTATAGCCACGAGATTCTATCAGTAACAGTACTGTACATAAAGAATAAGTAAAAAAAGGCACGGCGACGTATTAACGATTTTTGGTTCGCCGATAAACATCGGCCTTAACGAAACTCAGGTCAGGGTTGGTCAGGGCTTGGTGGATGACAAGTAGGGTTAAGGATTAGAAATTGGCATCCAAAGACTGGTAGAGTTTGGGGTCGAGGCTCGAGGTAGACGAAAAGATTGACGATATTGTTAGCATTACGAGTGGAATTTGGATGAGACAGCCATAAGGCGTGAAGGTGCGCATGACCAGTAGTGGGAGAAGTCAAGTTGAGGATGATGAACATGTTGGTAAAAACATGGAAATGATGTACCAAGTCACGTTGTATTGTACAAGTAGGTATTTGATGTTGAGCATTAGAGCTGTATGTGTTATTATTTACTAGTGTGGACTAGTAAATAAAACAATTGTATATCTACCTAAGTAGTTACATAGGCGATTTGTTACATATTGACCAGCTTCATATAAATCGACGTTCCACGGTATAGAGGACGCGAGATTTTAAGGTAGATTTTGTACGTGCAAATAACTATGGGATTTATAAATAAAGCGAGCTATTGCGTCACTCTTTTCAATGGTAAATTGAACAATTTAACGTAAAACTTCAGCTGGAATTTTTTTTCAATACTATCTATAGAGTTTTTTCTTGCAAGCCCCTTAATCTACTAAAAACTAGAAACCGAGGTAAATTAGAAAAAAAAACTGTTTCATAAATCTAAGAAAAAAATATGAACGCATAAAAAGATAATATTCTAATCGAGTATCTATATCGTCAATGTCACATCACTACTGAAGGTTAATTTTGGCAATTATATTTTCGCATTTTAATTTTCAGAGACAAAACAACAGAGTTATTTATTACCTTTAAGACTTGTTAGCGACAGCAAACAGCATCGAATTAGATATATTTCGATTGCAATAAGGTGATAACACAATATTTGGGGCCCTACACGATAATTGTCCTTGTACACTTTTAACTTTCTTCAATTTTAGTACACTTCACTACAGAATACGGCGTGTAACACAGAATTGTTTGTTGCTATTGACAAAGCTAAATATAACCTTAATACACGTCCTACTTCACTCAGTGTGAGTGAACAGCTGATTGTGATGTATTTGAAGTAAGCAAACGCCAGTTGTCAGTTCACATTGTCTACATTTTTGCACGCCTGTACTTTGCCAATTAGCGTTCTTCGACATTGAATGTTGAATAAAAGCAATTGAAGTTATCTAAATACCTACCTAGGAATTGTTAAACCTACTTAATTAACAAAGTAGGTAAGTAATCAATAGGTACCTAGGTACTTCATTTATTTGAACTCACGACTTCACGAGTGATTGGCATTGCTAATAAAACCTATTGTGCAAAAAACATTAATGAAATAATAATGTTTGTTAGTGAGCTCCGTGTCAAAAATAATTATTTGTTTTTGGGATGGAAGTGTTTTTGTGCTAAGTATTTCAATATTTTGAAAAATATTTAAATTTTTTTCAAATTGATTATTAACAACAATAAAATTATCTACCTGTCATCAAAGCGTCATCTAAATAATAAATTATCCTGGGCGGTTATCTCTTTCTCTTGTTTATTTTGAGTTTTTTTATTTCATCTAGAGAAAAAGGTAAAAGGCCATTTAAGGTTTTATTTGACGTTTGATTTGACAGAATAAAATGTTTTTTTTTTTTATATGGGCAACTTTAAACGGGCTATATTTTCAAATTTACCCAAAAGTCATGGGAATTATTTTAAAGAGTTGAATCGATGTTTTATAATTTACGTATTTGTTTTTTTTTTACTTGGTTTCAGTGCGTCTTATTTTAGGCGACCAATGAAAATGATCGCCATTGTGCCGTGAGCCTACCCATCGCATAGAATCATTCTGAGTCTTCTTGCCAGAGAGAACTTACCACGAGCTCTTAAACTGTTCATGGGAAAAGAAGGAAAGGAAAAGAAATATCCCGCTCGCACGCCTGACAACACGTCACTAACACGTCAAGTTTAGTGTCCAGGTATGACTTACATTTTTGTTTATTCCCTTTTCCATTGATTGCTTTTAGTTAGACGTAATACCTGTCTTTCTTTACTGACTTAAGTTATTCAAGTACTTTACTAAAAAATAATAATATATAGGGTGACTGGCAATTAGCGTACGATACTTTGATTGTGCTCATGATAACAAACAATTTTTACTAGGGATCAAAGCCGAATCCGCGAAAAAAAATATCAGCTGTTCAGTACATTAGGCAAACATAAATGTACTGACCAACTGATTGTTTTTCGCGATTTCAGGTTTGTTCCAATAGTAAAACTTGTTGGTTATCATGAGCACAATCACGTGTTTAAGTATCGTACACTAATTACCAGTCACCCCATATATTGTTAAGATTTTTTAATTTAATGTTTATTATGGTTATGTATGTCACTTCTTATTTCTTTCTCTTTATTCTTTTGTGCAATTCACCCTCGAAATGAAAAAACCTAGAGTTTCAATTTACCAAATTATCATACGTTTATTTTAGAAATGTGGTGATTGAAGATAAATGCTGGCAACTCCAGAGAGAACTGTCACCACTGTCAGTCCACACCCGCGCGTTCCGTTACACATCAAAATTGCTAACAGCGCATCAAATTGTTCCGAATGACCGTAACGATAGTACGAAAACGATGTTCTGATTATTATTATTTCATTATATTACAGTTTATTTCTTATTAAAATTTTCAGATTAAGACTAGACAGAGACAAAAGAAATAAATGACTGAATCGGAGCATCGTGTGGCTTACAACAATAATAGTATTATGAGTATCTCGGATCGCACTTCGAAATGTCAACTCGCAACTGTCAAATATTGTCAATGTCAAATTAATCAATATCTGCTGGTTGTTCGAAGTGTTGTGTTTTTCTTTTCATAAAGTTATAACTGGTGCTACAGATTTATTGGTATTATAATGGAAGGGAGACAAAAGTTTATGTTTGAACAGTTAGTTTATCAGTCGGCAACGTGAAACACTTCACAAAGTGTAGTTGCCGTAAGATCAGTCATAACCTTACGTTGTTGTTACCTAATAGCTTTATTTATATGTTGTAATTACTTCCGTAGTTCCCTTAAGGGACAAATTTATCGACGTAAAAACCAACGTACTTCTTTATACTACCTTCCGAGGTAGTTTAATTGTTATATTCTTTAATTCTCTAGCTGCAATGGAGTAAACGTAACGCACTTGTTTTGGTACCAAAAAGTCGTTAAATTGCTCTGATTATGAACGAATCAGTTGATATCTGGAGGGACACATGGGTGCGATACCTAGGTAAATATAATAATTTAATGTTTATGTAATAAATTTGAAGATAATGAAGTTAGATATCATGTTTCGGTCATCAGTTAAAGATGACAACTTATAAGTTATGTCATGGCCTCATAGTTTTTTAATTTTTTAGCATAACATCCTAAGATGTGCCTTGTTTTATGATTGAAACTAGGTGTAGTGTTACAGTCCATTTGAAGCACTTTAAAGGAACAGCTTTCAAGTGGATACCAAGTGGTATTCATTTATAGTGTATTATTTATCACTGAGGAATTCATTTGATCAGTGTACCAAATTACTGAAAATGGTGAATCTGTTTGTACATTGTAACTATGTTATTGACAATTTCAAATTATTTGTCTTGAAAGTCACGCCCAAATTACCATTTTCAATTGAATTATTATGCTATGATGGTTTTATTTATTTTAACTGATATATTTCCCAAAATGACTATTTAACTAGAGACAATTACAAATGATGTAATACTAGCTTTTGCCAGCGGCTTTGCCCGCGTACATAAAATATAGCCTATGTCACTCAGGAATAAAGCAGCTTTCTATCGGTGAAAAAATTTTAGCAATCGGACCAGTACTTCCAGAGATTACCCCCTACATACAAACTTACAAACTTACAAATTTTACCTCTTTATAATATTAGTATAGATTACTACGTATAAACAATTAAATAACTATAATTACAGTAAATTTAAAACAAATAATAATAAAACCCTATGTTAATTACAACTAACTAAAATATGGCGTCAAAAAACTATTCCACATCACTGTCGACTGGTAGTGTGCCCAAGAGAATAATCAAAGAAAATATTAAATTTATTAATTTGTTTTGAAATCCTTAGGTATAGGTATAGGTAAAACGGGCTGGTATCCGCAACTCCACGACTAATGCGCGTATTTTGCGTACGGGTGGGACAAATGGGTTATTCGATCCACCCCAGCTCCTCAAGAAAGGCCAGCAGCGCCTTAGTGTTGCCGACCATTTCACGAAGGTTACCTGGGTTACCGAAGTGCTTGGCCCTGTAACCAGCGACCACAGGGCAGCTTAGAAGCAGATGAGCTGCTGTCTCTTCTTCCTCCATGCAGGCTCTGCAGAGTGGACTATCCGTAACTCCTATGACATAA
Organism: Mythimna lalbum; assembly: GCA_949319445.1. Taxonomy (NCBI): domain Eukaryota; kingdom Metazoa; phylum Arthropoda; class Insecta; order Lepidoptera; family Noctuidae; genus Mythimna; species Mythimna lalbum. Next base: position 10,824,327 of record OX439364.1, read on the forward strand.
AGGTGCTTGTTAAAGGTCCCGTGGCCAGTTGTAGCGGCCGTAACTTTGCGCAACTGTAGTTTCGTCAGTCGTAGGACCTTTTTCGTGAAGCGGCCATCAATCGAGGGGAGCGCCTCCTTGGCCTGCCTGCACTCACCATGTTCTCTCCACAGTTTGTGATGTATGTCCCTGGTACGGTTCCTTACCAGATTGCGTAGATAACCGAAGGGAAGTGGCACAATGGGTTCAGGACCCACTCCTGCCATGCTCGAACCCCTTCTGGCGAGTTCGTCCGCTGCATCGTTGCCTCGGGAATCGCTGTGCCCTTTGATCCATTGAATGGTTACTTGGTTGTGTTTACCCACCTGGTTAAGCCGTTGGTGACACTCGTATATTAGCCCTGAATTGGCTGCGTGATTGTTCAGCGCTTGCAGGACAGCCATGCTGTCTGAGAGTATGCGTATTGAGTGGTCCCTAACTTCCCTGATCAAGACGGCTGAAGCAGCCAGGGTAATGTCCACGCATTCAGCCTGGAATACCGTGTTATGAACCCCCAATGGAGTGGCTACGTGAATGTTGAAATCCTCCGAGAAGACTCCCGCACCCGTGCCATTACCTGTTTTGGATCCATCCGTGAAGATCCGCAGCTCTGCGGGGCACAGCCCCTCGCAGCGGTCATCCTCATGCAGTTGGATCTTGTATTTCTTATCAAAGATGAATTGCTTAGGAATCCAATCGTTAATTGCTTTAGTAATGGGAAACTCATTATTGAGTTCCTCTAGCAGAGCGGTGTGTTGAGTTACTCTCTTACCCCAGAGGTCCAGTGTTTTGAGGCGTACAGCCGCCATCGTCGCTTCCTGTTGTATGAACAGGTGGAGTGGAGGGAGTCCCAGCATGGCCTCGAGCGCTGCAGTCGGAGTAGTCCTCATGCATCCCGTTGTTGCCATGCAGGCAAGCCTCTGCATTTGTTGAAGTTTGTTTACTGCAGTGGCCAGCTTAGTGCGAGTCCACCACACCACGGCGCCATAGGTAACCATGGGCCGTATTACAGCACTGTATAGCCAGAGTATGATTTTGGGGGATAGGCCCCACCTCTTACCTATCATTTTCCTGCATTGCCAGAAGGTGATACACGCCTTGCTTAGTTTGTTGTCCAAATGGGTGCCCCAGTTCAACTTACTGTCTAGGATTACTCCCAGGTACCTGACCTCGGTTGCCAGCTGGAGTTCCGTATTGAACAGTTTAGGCAGGTTGAAGCGGCCTAGTGCTCTCTTCTGCGTAAACATGACTAGCTCAGTTTTAGAGGGGTTCACTGACAGGTCATATTCCCTGCACCAGCGTTCCACGATACGAAGTGCCTGCTGCATGAGGTTACAGATAGTACCAGTCACCTTCCCAGGTACGAGGATTGCTAGGTCATCTGCATACCCTACTGTATAATAACGATTCGCGTTGAGTATAGTGATCAGCTCGTTGATTACCAAGTTCCACAGAAGCGGTGAGAGTACACCACCCTGCGGACAGCCTCTAGCTATCAAGGCCAGCTGTTGTTCATCTCCAACGCGAACTATCCGTTTGCTTAACATGTTTGTGATCCAGTCGATTAGTACCTGTTCCACCCCGTGTTTGGTGAGGGCGGCGCCAATGCTGGAGAAGTTTGTTTTGTCGAAGGCTCCTTCGATGTCTATAAAAGTGCCCAGGCAGGTACCCTTCTGATGAATTGCATCCTCTATCTGGCTCACTACCAGATGAAGAGCAGACTCTGTCGACTTACCTGAGCTATATGCATGTTGGTTGCCATGTAATGGTATTGCTTTTAAGGCGCCATCCCGAAGTTCTCTTTCACATAGCCTTTCCATTGTCTTAAGTAAGAAAGAGGTCAGACTTATGGGTCGATAGGATTTGGCGCTCGTATAATCACTCTTACCTGGCTTAGGAATGAATATTACCTTCACTTCCCTCCATCCTTTGGGAACGTATCTGCAGGCCAGGCACGCTCTCAATAAGGGTAATAGGCGTGTTGCCAGCGGTGTTCCGCCCCATTGTAGTAGAGCAGGAAACACGCCGTCCGGACCTGGTGCCTTGAAAGGGTCGAAACTTTGGATGGCCCATTGTAGTTTTTCTAGCGTAATCACCCTGTGTGCATATTGCCAGTCGTCGTCTGTTGGTGTTAGGGTCACGTCAGACCAGTCCGTTACCTGTACAAGGACGCAGTCCGGGAAGTGAGCCTCAACTAAGACGCGTCTTGCCTCTTCAGGCGACGTGGTGAGTGTGCTGTCTGGTTTGCGCAGCATGACAGACCCAGGAGCATCTTGTTGTGCTAGTATTTTCCTCACCCTGTTTGCTTGTTGGCAGGATTCAATGCCACCGCAGAATTTCCGCCACCCTGTGGTACGCCTGTACCTTATGCATTTCTTGTAGCTGGATTTGGCCGCGTGGTATGCGTCCCAGTCCATCTCCGCACATGTGTTCATGGCTCTGTTCAGAGCTTTCCTTACCTTACTGCGTTTGCGCTCCAGCTCCGCGCCCCACCACGGCTGTTTGCCCGGTTTATTACGCGGGAGAGTTTCTGGGCAGGCAGTATGATAGCTGTTTATCAATGATTCAGTGAGTTGGTCGACTTGCACGTCGATTTGCGACGAGTCTCGAAATACCCACGAATCGCCTAGTAGAGGCACTAGCTTTGAGTCTAGGCTGCGTTTGTATACGGCTTTATCCGTGTTCCGTGGATTACGCCGCGGTAGTATAGGTGATGCACAAACCTGAATGTCGAAACGGATCCACCTATGGTCCGAGCAGGAGGCCTCCTTGGAGACATGCCACCCAGTGGTTAATTCCGCTGCTCCCTCTGTTGCCAGGGTGAGATCTATTATTGTGCGACTGCGTCTGGTTACAAAAGTTGGTTCTGAACCTGTGTTTAGTATGGATAGGTTAGTAGTAAATAGGTATTCTACCAGTGCCTTACCCCTTGCATTTTGCGTGTCCATTCCCCACAGTGGATGGTGTGCGTTCGCATCCGTCCCGATCACCATCTCTTCCCCATTGCTCTCGCAGTGGGTAATCAGACGGATCAGGTCGTGGGGAGGCGGTTCCTCTGCCTCTGGCATGTACACCGAGGCAAGGACTAATGCCATGTCAGTGGCATCTCGCTGTATGGTCAGCCTTGCTGCAGAGACATCTCTGCAACAGAAATCGTTTAGAAGCTGTGCTTTAATGTTACCTGTTATAAAGATGCACGATCTAGGATTCTCATGGTCCGTAGTGACAAGGATCTTACCACCAAGATTGGAGAGTCCGCATATGCGCCCGCCTCTAACCCACGGCTCCTGGATTAGGGCAATGGCCGCGTGTTGAACCTCCAGCCACTTGCGTAATTGGGCCGTCGCAGTCTGACTGTGGTGGAGATTCGCCTGCACAATTTTACTGGGCGAGAGGGAAGCCATTGCTGGCAGACCCCTCGTCCCCGCCCTCTAGGCGCAGCCCGGCAAACAAATCGCCCTCGTCGAAGTCCACCCCCCCAGGGGTCGAAGCTGGGGACAACGTAATGTCGTCGGGCTCCTTCCCCTCCGGAGGGACGACCTCCACGATGGCTGCGGCGTCGACTGGCTCTGCTTCCACAGCAGGGTCCGCCACTGGTGCGACCGGGTTGTTTGGTGGGGGAAGAGTCCCCCCTGCCTCCTGTAGCGTCTTGGCGTCACGGTCCCATCCCCGAGGAACTTCCACGAATTTCCCATTCAGACCCTGGAACTTGACGTACACCGTACCCACGCGAGTCGGCGTTCAGCGTTCATCAGGGTCGGAACCTGGTCCTCAGGTATGTCCAGCACCAAGAACCAGCACGCTGCTTGTTTATCTGCGTGTATTAATACCCACCTCTTGATGTCGACCCATGGGTTCTGATAACAGAGGCCTCGCCCAATGTTCTTCGAGTCCTCGTATACTCCATGGTCGTCTGGTATCGCGATGCCTATACGCACCCGCTTCTGGAGCTCCGACTGGCTACGGACGACTAGCGACGTGCTAGCCGGGAGAGCCAGCTCAGAGACTGCCTGCTTTAGCCAGGCTAGAGTGTGGTCGTTGCTGCACCACAGCTTGAGTACGCCACCGGCGTACAACGGCTTGGCGTTGAAGACCGGCGCGGGCTTGTCCTGCAGAGGGCTCCAGGACTCGCCGATAATCCTCTTCTGGAAAGCGGCGACGACCTGGTCCGATAGTACCTGGCTTATGATCCCCGTACGGTCGTCAACAATGGCGACGCTCAGGGCGGAGCTGGCAGCTTGCGCGTAGCTTTTTGACACGACCCGCTCGGACTGGTCAAGCCGCAGCCGCTTATGCTCTCCACGAGGTGAAATGGTCTCATTGAGAGCACGCTTAGCCACGGCCTGATCACCCCCAGCGGACCGCTGCGTCGTGCTGGCTGATTGTGCCGGTCCACCTGTGGAGAAGCTTATCTTACCCTTGCTTGGGGCTGCGGCTGCAGCCTGCTTCCCCTGAGAGGCCTTCGCTTTGCCGGCCCTCCTGCGTTCTTGCCGGCGCTCCTTACGCGCCGGCCTTTCCCTTCTCTTGCCCTGGCTGGGTGGAGCTGGTGGTCCTGAAGGGTCCTTACCTGCTTTCTTGCCCTTGCCCTTGTTTTTTTGTACCTGCCAGGCATTGGAGAAAGCATCCTCCGTGTTACAGCTTGTCCCTGGTACAACGGCGCCAGCCGCCTCCATGCTCGCAGGTTGTGAGCCCGCTTGCGGAGGGGGAGGATGATGCTCGGGAAGGCGTTCATCAGCAGTGGCCTTAGCCTTCGCCGATGTCTCCGCCTTCGAATTGGAAGGTCCGGTACTGGTCCCTTGCAGCGCCATGGTCCTTCGTTTAGGATGGGACTTAGTTTTGGTCTTGGCTGCGGTATTCGCCACAGCTAGACCGGCACCCGCGCTGGAGCCTGCGACTTGCGCCGCAGGTCCTCCAGGGGCGAGCGAAGTGCAAGCACTTCGCTTGGGAGCTCCGCCAGCTTCTGCCGGCTCCGCCCCAGTGGTTTTGACGATTGGCCTATAAGAATCCATGTCTTAGCAGTATTAGTGTTCGTCCCTCTGGCTCCCACCCTCCTTGGAGCCCGCACCTGGGAACGTCGCACTACTTAAAAGAGCTCGACGTTAGGACTACCAGAGAGATATAGGTGCGCAAGGCTGGCTTACAGTGCGACATCGGGTGCTCGATCGGGCTGGCGTCGGAGACCGAAAGGCCTGCCCCCAACGAACTGATCAACCCTCACTTACACCGTCAGCATGACCTTTACCCACCGCTTCAGCCGTCCAAGGACGACCTCAGCGGACCCTACGCACCTCGCCTGTGGCCCTCTGACGGGACACCATGGCCATTTCCCTACCCTTGGCTAGAGGGTAGGGCCACCGTTTTGCTTGAAATCCGGACCAAAGAGGGCGTGTTGCTCACTTTCAGCTCAGCCCCCCAGGACTCCTTCATCCCCGCTCACGGCGCTCGACTGCGCAGGTCCTAGCGCAGGTGACCATCTTCTCCTACTCGCCATCAGCTGATTTTAGTGATGGTCGAGCTCGCAACCACCCAGTCACAGAAGGGTTGCGATTAGGAGGGGAGTTAGGAAAGTGGTAGGAGTAGGAATTGGTGGGAGGGGATATTTGGAACTTGGTAGAGGAGGGTAGCTGGCAGGAAATTATAGGTAATGTGGGAGTTGGGACAGGACTGAGTGGATAGCCCCCACTCCGTGGGTCGCCAGGCAGTTTCGGTTACGTCTAATTCTGATGGAATTAGACCAAAAACGGGGTGGCAACCTCGAGAAGGTGGATCCGCCTGACTTGCCTTGAGGATCTACACGACCGTAGCGCAAATTTGAAATCCTTAAAACATTATGTGTGCATGTACTCACCCTTGTTCGTCCCGTGTGATATATCGATCACTGAACAGATCCATGTTTCAGGGTACGCCAACGAGGTGGGCGAGTCCTTCCGTCCAATCTTCTCCAAAAATGTTGTGCGGACCTCGTACGCAATCGCTATCGGTTACACAGTGGCCGATACTGTGGACAAAAGTTACAAATCATATAAAGTACGTAGGTATAATCATTTTCTTAGTATTACTAAGTTAAAATGTAGAAATGAGATCACCTATTCTGGAATAAAACTTAAAAAAAAATATTGCAGCCATTAATAAGAATTACACAGTTTTAAAACACATGTGTAACACATTATTTTTTACTAGGGCATCTAAGTAAGAACAAAATGGGTTATCTCCTTTCTTTTTTCCAATTACAATTACAAAATAATTAAGTACCTTTTGGCATTCAAAAGGTTGGTCATTAAATCATAATAAATCACACTAAAATTATAATGACAAATGTATGTATATTTATTACTCCATCACACTTGCCTGAAAAGATTGGAATAAAATTTGAGACCATAATTTGGAATAGGACATAGTGTACCCATTTTCCAGGAGTATGTTGCCTATTATAGCAAAAAATTTTTTTGAAAAAAAGTACACTACAGGCAGAATTTCAGTTTCACGAAACGCCGCCTTAGCCCTAAAATTTCGAGCACGCATCGCTTGCTCTTAGATTTATACCATAGGTTTAGACTAGGCGAAATTAGTTGATCCTAAAATAACAAAATGTACTTTTTTAGGGTTCCATACCTCCAAAGGAAAAAACGGAACCCTTATAGGATCACTTGGTTGTCCGTCCATCTGTCTAACTGTTAAGACCCTTTATCTCGAGAACGCGTGAAGGTATCGAGTTGGAATTAAAACCATATACTTGGGTCTGCGGTCCCTTCAAGCTGTGAAGAAAATCAAACTTCTAAGTTAACGAATAGAAAAGATACGGCCGTTTGTGTCGCAAAAAGACATATATTTTGATACTCTGTAAGATCGAATTCATAAGGTACTTCCTTTTGACCCAGAATTCTGAAATTTCGCATAAAGCAAGGTCTTATAGTACAAGTATAGGAAGAAATCTGAAAACAGTATTTTTTTAGATATATACGTCAGAAAAAAAATATTTTTATGCAATTCGGAAAAATCTTCCGAGACTCCATTATGAGTCTCGGAAGACCGTCCGACTCTCGCTTGCCCAGTTTTTTAACATTATATTACATAATCTGTGCAGAGAGGTGATCGACCTCACGCGGTCGTGATAGAGGCGGGAGATGCACTGATATGGCAGACGCTGGCGTCGGTCGCGATACCTGGATATGTCATAAATAGGTAAAAAAGTTCATGTATATTGTATGGTGGGCTAGGGCACAAAATAGATATGTACAGAAGACAATCTCATGTATGTACTTCACTTTATACACCTACGATCGGTGGACGCACACTAATGAGCCGAGGCACTCCGAAATATCGTGGCCGTGAGCGGTGTCTATGTGTGCGCGCTTTGTATGTAGATTGACTTCTGTACCTATATATATTGTGGCTAGGACCAGCTCTCGCGCGTCCAAGCTGTTATTTAACTATTTTTATGAATTGTATGCTAACAAGTGAGAGATGTAGGTCATTCGATCCACCCCATCTGTAATGGAAGCCCAGCAACGCCATGGTAGTACTGAGTATATCACAAACGGTACGGGGGAGACTATTGCTCAGTATAAAAGCAAAACCACAGAATATAAAAAATAGTTCTGTGCTGTTCTTTTTTCTATTTTTGAAGAAAACTATACCGTATTCGCGTTATGAATAAAATTTTAAAGAAATCTTTTTTCTGACTGTTCAACCGATTTTAACTTCTATTTCGTAGGCATAAGGATGGCATTAAAAGCAAAAAAGTGATTACAGTACGAACTATTTACTGCAGCCACCATTTGTCATGCCACCAACGTAATAAAAGTCATAATCAGTTGAACGGACAGTAATAAAAAGTTTTCATAAACTAATGCTATTTTGAACAGAGTGCTTATAGGATAATAGTACGGTTTTGAACATGCTCAGAGTTCTGCATCTATATGAGCCGTGCATAAAATATCAAATACCATCTCCTGCTTAGGGAGTAACGAGAGGGAGGAATTAAGAAAATCATCTAATGACATCCCCCGCTCTTGGGCGGAGCGGGCATCAGACTTTTGCTGACTAAAAATCCACTCCTGTTACTTCGTTGCCTTTCATACCGGGGCTGAGCTATCTTTCTAACTAACCCTGGCCCCAGTAGGCTCGACCCAGCTGGGCCGCTGCTGTTGTTGACGGCAGGCGCGCGGGAACAATGCGCGCCGTTGACGGCTTGGGCTCGATCCTGACAGTTACTGGACGGTCGGACAGCGAGGAGTTTTTCTGACTTAATCCTACCTATGATCCTTCAGTTGCCCTTTTCACTCCAGGGTCACGGTAACTCTACGGGAGAATCCCGCAACCCTGGCTGGATATGATACATACCTACTGTTTCGTTTTCTTTGGCAATACGATCTTCTACCTGGCAGTTCTGTCTTGTTTAAAAAAAAGTGTTTTTTAGGGTTCCTTTTGAGGTATCAAAAGAAAAAACCGAAGCCCTTATAAGATCACTTTATTGTCTGTCTGTCTGTCAAGACCCTTTATCTTGGGAACGCGCAGAGGTATCGAGTTGAAATTAAAACCATATACTCAGGTTTGTGGTCCCTTGGAAACTGTGAAAAAAAAAACAACTTCTGAGTTAACAATTTAGACTTTTTTTTTACTTAATTTCAGGTTATGCTTCTTCTCCACAGAAGTTTTAAGAAAGTACACTAAGGTGCCAAGGAAGACGAGGAACTGGGTGGCTGTGGGGGTGGGGTTGGCTTCCATCCCTTTCATAGTGAAGCCCATAGACAACGGGACAACGTGGCTGATGGACAACACGTACAGAAAAGCGTTCAGTAGTATTAAATAGACGGACTGAACTGTGCAGCCAGAGGTCCTACCACAAGCTCTTAACGCGATCTAATTGGCGACCTAAATTGAACTGTTAAAGAGATAGAGCTGTGGTATATAGCTCTATCCTTCTTTCTCGCTTGCACGATTGACATTATCACTCCCCATGGTAAGGTCCCTGAAAAGTTGAGGGTGGGAGAAAAAGTGTGATTAATACTTCGGAGCAGTAATTCTCAAACTATAAATCGCGACCTTCTGGTGACTTGCGACATTAGACGCGCTCTAAAAAGCCGATGCCTAACCTAGAGAGACATCCTTTGACATAGAGTTTACGAGTATATCTAACTAAGCATTAACTGAATTGGAGAGCTTGGTTCATTTATGTAATGCTACTTTTTTCTCTATGAAGGCCAAGAGGTTGGTCCTGATTAACCAACTTTGGGAAACACTGCTTTAGAGAAACATGGAAGATACATATTTACGTCCCAAATAAATTGGGATGACGGTAAGAGATCATTGATTTGAGTTAAGCCTGTTTGTGTAATGTGTTTCGATCCAGCGGGGCCACTCCAGCTAGATCTAGTAAACGTTGCTTTGTTTGTTTAATGTACCTTACGAATTTACTGATAAAATTGGTTCTAGGTTGATATTGTTTAACTAGTGGGGATTTCTGGGAAAAAATGTAACAATCCGGACCAGACGTAGTTATTTCTAAATTGAAAACTGCGTTATTCCATTACAAAATTAATACAATTTATAATGAAAGATGATTATAATCTCTTTGAAAGAGGAGAATCCCCACTAGTTAAACAATATCAGCCTAGTGGGGCCTCCTCTCTAGGAGAGGGATTGGGCCGTAATCCACCACGCGGGCCCAGTGCGGGTTGGTGAATGTCACATGTCTTCGAATACCTACCTCTTGAATCATTATTTTAACTGTTATATTGTGTGGTCCTGCTGGATCGAAACATATGTTTGTAACACTACAGTATTTTTCAAACTTTTAATTTTATGGGTAAGTAGCAAATAGGTTTGTAGAATGCCATAATGCCAAACATATATTTTTATATTTTTGTGCCATAATCTGTACCTACGAAAAAAACTTCCGTATGTGAGACTGTTCACATCAAAATATATAAAGCAGCGAGGGATACGGGAAAAAAGTGTGACTGTCTTATTAAGTAAGAATAAGTGATATTCCTATGAGATTACTGATCTTCCGTTTTCTGCCGGAATCTATTTTTTTTTTGTATTTAAAAAATACAAATGCAAACAAATAAAGCTGGGTGGGTATCCATGTTCGTAAACCTCTTGCGGTCCGCGCTCCTGCATCTGGCTCACATAACGGATTTTTGGAGCGTGCTCCGCGCTCACTGCTCCAATCGGTGGCTGTTTTTGGACACAAAGTGGAGCTTAGTCTGTTTGTGGACGCGAGCAAAATACCACTTTTCGTGCGTACCTACGCGTCACGCTCCACGCGAGGATAAATGGAGTAATCGGGTGGAAAATGTTCGCAATGGGACTGTGGAGCATACGTGTGTATCATGGGGATACGCGTACCAACTCCATCAGAGCGGTTGCAGATACGCGGCGCGCAGTTAGTTCGCGTAAGTAGTGAATACCCAACTTAATGCAACACTCCTGCTTCCAACGCGTACGATTTCGCGTTTTTGCCAGAATCAAAGTCAAACATTGTGCCAGGTACAATTCATATAATAATGACCATTGCCATTTCTTATACATATAAAATACTAGCTTTTGCTCGCGCGGCTTCGCTCCCGCTCGTCTTTACTCCACCCTACTATACCCAACTCTACCCTACTCTACCCTACTCTACCCTACTCTACCCTACTCTACCCTACTCTACCCTACTCTACCCTACTCTACCCTACTCTACCCTACTCTACCCTACTCTACCCTACTCTACCCTACTCTACCCTACTCTACCCTACTCTACCCTACTCTACCCTACTCTACCCTACTCTACCCTACTCTACCCTACTCTACCCTACTCTACCCTACTCTACCCTACTCTACCCTACTCTACCCTACTCTACCCTACTCTACCCTACTCTACCCTACTCTACCCTACTCTACCCTACTCTACCCTACTCTACCCTACTACTCTACCTACTCTACCCTACCCTACCCTACTCTACCCTACTCTACCCTATACTACCCTAATTTTTTTTCCATAAGAACCTTCTCCTCACAATAACAATCACAACAAAAAAAAACAACAGCCAAATCGGTCAAACCGTTTTCATGCCAAGTCGTGACAACGGAAAACGGGGGTCATTTTTATATATATAGATTATTTATTTTTTTATGCATAATCTTCCATTAATACTCGTATAAATAATGACTTGAAGCATTCTTACTTAGCTAAAATGCTTGGTAAGAAAACTACTGTTTTTGGAACGAAAATAATAGCAAAATCTTTGATTGATTAAGTGTCCCCGCACACCGGACTCAAAAAAAAAAACGCTACAAGTGGCCACAAAAAAAAAAAACTAGAAGCCGCCGCAAAAAACAGCTGAAGCGCACGACAGCTTGTGGCTGGAGAAGCTTGAAGCGGCTTCAAGCGTTTTTTGTGGCCCAAAACAAGCCCGCCTCAAAAAGACGCTTGAAGCGGCATTTTTTGGTTTTAGTTTCCGTTAACTTCCTTGGCAGATAATTTCATAGAAATTCTGTTCCATTTTTGAATTTAATCGTGAAGTAGTGGCTATCTGGGCATTGTGAAACATGCCCTAAATGAATAATTGTCAGCCAATAGCTATTCACCTCAAATTAAACGTGTCTCAAATCTTGCGTTTAATTTGAGACGCGTCGATTTTATTTATTTTCAGAAACGAGTGTCTAAAGCTGCCCGCAAATTGACTAGGTACTTTAGGGGTGTTTTTAATTTCATGCGGCATTGCTCCGCACGCTTAACCCCCGCAAATATCCTGTTCATACAAGTATTTATTGCAATACGCTTGCGGGATGAGGGGCGTTATATCGGACAGCAGCCCCGCATGCGGAACAATTCCACGCGATATTAAAAACACCCTTAGTTGACCGAATAATAGGTAATTACTTACTTTACTCGACTTTGTATTAGTAGCAACTCAAGTTATTGCCCAACGATACTTGCCATCTAACATAAGGTTAGCATACCAATGTATATAGCTGTAGTAATGTATGAATCTGTTAGCAAGATCTGGAGTTTGTGGTCGGATGTAGGTTTACTGGTATGTAGTACTGATCACAAAAAAAAAAATATAGTTCCTAATGGTACATCGACACGGTAGAGACTTACGATTATACACTGACATTTGTCTGCACACACAACTTTAAAAAAATAATTTGTAAAAAAAAATACAACCGAATTTAGAACTGCGTCCATTTTTTTTAATTCGGTTAAAACAGCTTTATAGAAAGCTCTAAATAAAAAGATTTTTTTAAATTCGTTATAAATTAAGTAAGTTAGACACTTTTCAAATCTGGTGGAGGGGGAAACGGTCTAGTTACGGGAAAAGGGGGCACAAACTATAATGTGACGTCACTGTCATTAGGTTACGTGCATAGAAAATAGACGCGAGATGTTTCCACCACGCTCCCACTCTCTCTCTCATACAAATTATTGAAATGCTAATTGTTGCTTCTCTTTATAACCAATGTTGATGAGGTTTTTGGAAACAGAATTATTTTTTATTGATTACAAAATGTAGGAAAAAAATAAACACAAGTAAGTACTCAATGTTACAGAAATCTACGCAAGTCCGTACCGTGTGCCGCACTAGTCTGGTCCCTGTCATATGCTAAGTCACTTATTTGTGTAAATTGACCAAAAACACGTTGAGGACAAAGAAATTTTTTGCAAGATTTTGTACGGAAAACTTTCGTGACAATAATAAAATGTTGGTAATACTTCTGTCATCTATTTTGATGGAAATAAAGTAGTCTCCGCTTCTTGCCCAGTAAATATTTCGCAAAAGCTTCTGCATATGTCCGGGACCAGCCATAGACAAGATAACGTTTATAGTGTTTTTCTTAACTGTTCACGCACATTATGAATGTTGATTGGAAAATATAGATAATTGTGTGTTTATGTCTTAGAAATGAAGCTTTATGTGGCACCAAAAATATACCAAAATTTGATTTTAATTAGTAAAAGAAATCGATATTTAACACTGGTTATCTATTAAAATTAGAAAAGGACAATTACAAAAAAAAAAATTTGAACTAATTCACCTTAAAAGGTCAATTTTTTTATATCTGTTTTTAGATTTATAATGTAACAGAGACATAATATATAATAATAAAATAATTATGACAGTATTATTAGTCCTCGTAAAATATACTGGAATGGCTATCGTTACTAGAGTCCGTCTACTGAAAGCGTGACCTGAGAAAAGGAGGTTGAAACCCAAAAATTTGAATATGGTATTATTGAAATAGTAGGAGAAAAATGTTTTGGTACTTGAGTATTTTTTTATATAAGACGATTGTACAATAGTTGTATAAGAACTTAAATTTGTGTAGATTTATTTATTGGTAGATGTATGGTAAAGGTTAATAATACACAAAATGTTAGTTATTCTTCCAAATTTATTTTATCTGTTCTCTCAAATGCCGTATAAAATATTCTTTATTTACAATTTGGCATTTTGGCCTTCCGACAAGAATACCAAGAGCACAACACTGCGATAGTCAAATAAAATAGTCATCATCATTCATACCGTAAAAATATCTAGTGGTCAGTCAACAATGATCAAGATTATAGTGTCATACTAACTTAAAAATCCAAGATCGTGTATAAACATTGTTGTTTTTCTTAGAAAACAACTTCTTTCTCTTCTTGTTTTTGTTTAAACTCACTGATGATAGTGTGTAGCAGCTTTCGCACATAACTTTATATTGTTTTACCCATGATAAAGCAGTTATTGTTGATAAATAAATATCTTTTTCAAAAAACTGACAATTGCAATCATAGACTTAGACGTGATTTTGGCGGCAAAATAATGTTGCCACTTTAATTTTAAAAAAAAAACTCCAGGTTACGCTTTCGTTAGACAGACTCTAGCAAAGCTTTGCAATAATGGCGGACAAAGGATCTGTAAAGTGTCCTTAAAATAAGTGAAATATTTTATAATTAGGTAGGTATATTTGGATGACATTTGAAAACTAATTGGATTTGAAATCTCGTCTTATTTTACTTATTCAGTGTATTTGAAGCATAGCAGATATATACTGGTAGATGTAGGCACAATGATACAATCTTTAGGTTTGAAAACCTTTGTACCAATTACCACAGGCAATTTCACGTACTTTTACTACGTTCGTGTATTTGTTTATGGTCATTTTGTCTATTGCAAAAACAAGATGGCGGCATTGGTTATTAAATATTTTGACAACGCGCCAAATGTTCATTCTTGTACGATTGTGCCTACAATTTATTATAATAAATATTGTAATTATATAAAAATGCATGGCAGAAAACCCCTGCTTTAAAAATAACTATAAAATTTAATTAGATCAATACGAACGCTTAGTTAGATACGTTTTTATAGTCTGTGATATACAATTCCAAAATAGATATACTAGCGAATCTTCATAGTGACGAAACTTAGGTTTATTTTTTGTTGGTACATATTAGTATGTTATGTTTATTTGAAATAGTAAGAAAAGAATGCTGTTATTATTTATAGCTGTTGTTAACTGTTAAATAAAATCTGATAAATTGTCTATGGTTGTTGTTTTATTACAAGTCAACAGTGAAGTGAAAAGTCAAGAGATCCTGTTTTATTTGTCACAAAAATTGACTACGACAATGTCGTGGTTCTTATGATAAAAAGATTATTCTGCCAATTTGTAATGAACTAATAAATTAATAAAAATAAAAAGCATAAATGACAAACTAATTAGAATAAGCATGCAGCGATGGCATGGTTAGTTCAGTGGTTGAGCGACTGGCTGCTGCGTTGCATGTTACGCGTTCAATTTTCGCACGAAATAATCTATTTGTATGGTTTACAGATAGGTGTGTCTTGTGTATTTGAGTTTAGATTTTCGTGAATGCACACACGACTTATACCTAGTGTGGGACAACGTTTAAAAATATGTAAACGGGAACTATTTTGCCGCAGAAAGCGACCTCTCGTGTCAAAAACCTGAACGTCTTAGTTATGGTGTATTTGTGAGTGTGTGATTTGCAAAAAATAAATAATTTTATAGAATGTCCCGGTAGCCAACTTTATTAAATTAGAACCAGGTGTTCATCCAGTTTGCCTGATGCATGGACTGTCTCGTTTTGGTGTTGCAATACAACAAATAATAAAAGCAAAATAACTTCTTGCAACTTGTAGCTATGACAATTATGTTAGGCGTATACTTTATCATAACCATTTTAGAAACCATGGCAATCACATGAAACACAGTATAGTAAGTATAAGTAACATGAATATTCTTATTAGAAAGCCCGAGACATACAAGGGGACAAAATGTCCCGCAACATGACACACAACTCTCAGTCTACGGGGTGCTGCAAATTTGCTGGGTGTCCTGCAACTTGCCCCCAAAATATTACAATGCATTCACGTGACGCGGGACATTTTGAACAATTTGACAGCGTTGTGCGTCATATTGGGGGACATTTTGTCTCCTATACTCCATCCGTTTAGGTACCTAGTTAACCCTTCAGATACCGTCAATTAGAGACACAATAGTAAGACAATAGATGCGCGGCCACCGGTGGTCGCTTGGGGATTCATGAATTAACTAAATGTAAACAATAACATGTATTTTATCTAAAAAAAATAATTAAAAATGTTTACAATTAGGTATTAACTTAAAGCGATGTTAGGTAATTAACTAAATTTAAATAATCTTTGTAAGCCTTTATACGATTTATTTTAAATAAAAAGATGTATCAAGATTGTTTACGTTTAGTTAACTAAACAGATGGATGTATCTGAGGCCTAATGTTACCTTAGCACAATAGTTAGATTAGAGTAGTACCTACAAGTTAACGTTAAAATATCACGTTTAATTTTTTATCACGTTCAATTTTTTTTAAGACAATGTCCACCAGCTTCACGACGAATTTGAAAATAATTAGGTATCTAGCACAAATACAAAGTCATTGTTTTGATGACAATATTAGTTATAGTTACTTACATTTACAAATGAGAGGATGTGATAAATTCGTATCCACGTTAAACTAGTATTATCAACCTACTCATTAGTGTCATTGTTTTTTCGCAAAAGCAAACCATTTTTTAACATGGTGTACATGTGTTTACGCGTTTATTGACATTTGTACAGCCGTATTTAAGCACCTGTAGGTATGTTTTACTTACCTAATGTTATTTGATAGGATTACAGGTTAAAACATAGGCGGAGAGAATTTATGTAAGTATGTGTTGGTACATTTATAATAAATAATAATAATAATTTATTTATTTAATTTAACATTTTTATGTACATCTTTGCTTAAAAACTTCAGGACAATAGACAAATAATTGAAGGAAATAAATCATTATTGTACCTGTATTCCCTGAACCCTGACATAGGTGCAGGTGCCGGCGGCGTACTCTTGGTCACCGAAAGTCGGCCACAAGCACAATTCCTATGGACCGAATTTCAGTCAAAGATTATATTATATTGTGCACTGGAGACGCGTGTTCGAGCACAGGTAGGTACCTACACTCCTTCAACACTCTCATAGTCAGATTATTCCATGGGAACGGCAATCGGACACGACCGGGAAGTTTTAATTTTATTTAATTATAAGCCTCAGACACATTAGGGGGCAAAATGTCCCCCAACATGACGCGCAACAATCAAACTAAGTAACGCTGCAAACTTGCCCAGTGTCCCGCTACTTGCACGTTGGCATTTAACAACAACAACACATCGCATACACCATCGCTATAACAACAACAACATACAACATCAACAACATAATTTTACAACGCATTGCATTCACCTGACGCGGCCACACGGGACATGTTGTTGGACAATTTGACAGTGTTGCGCGTCTAGAAACACTGAAAACAAAAAGGTCAAATACAGATAGAAGAGCACATAATTGTTGCTAAATGAAATTTCTTGCAACAGACCTGTGACAGGAGATTGGGTGAGAGATGCTAACGCCGCTAATAAGCAACTCCGAGCTGTCACTGAAGTTCTTTTTAATAACAAAAATCCTAATAACATTTTCCGATACGAGGATCGAACCTAGGTCCACACCACCCCCAAGACGTCGACGGCGCGCACTGTTCCCGCGCGCCTCAAGGAGTTGTCAGCAACAGCAGGTGCCCAGCTGGGTCGAAGCCTAGTGGGGCAAGGGTTACCCGAAAGGGAGAGCTCGAGCCCCGGTCTTGGGTGGAGTCATTGGATGATTTTTGCCACCGAAAAAAAAAACTCCGGGCGGTCACTGAAGTTCTTTCTAATAACAAAAATCCTACTAACATTTTCGATACGAGAATCGAACCTAGGTCCACACCACCAACGAGGTTGCAAAGATTATATCTTGATAAGTTAACATCCGTTTTCTTACCTACCTAACGAGCGAACTTCATTAGAAATCTTACAATCGGTCAGTCAACCATGAAGCCTGGATAACTAAATCGGATTATAGTAGACTTTCTCAAGCAGTGTTGAAACTTGAGTTCTACCACGGTAATAATATCATACAGTATTCCAACTTCATACAAACGGACGAAACGTGAGCTATACCTACGTCTAGTCCTAGTCGCGACCATCGCAACTGTGCCGCAGTGACGAACGGACACGACGGTTTTTTTTAACAATAATCGCGCGATTATTGTTAGTTTGTATAATTCAAAGTAAAGACGTGGTATTTTATTATTAATAATAGTGGTTTATTGTACTATGTGTATGAATATTACTAGAAAACAGCATTTTATTTAAATCTACCAATCAAAAAACTACACGCATTTTTATTGAACACTTCCTACTCAATCCACAAAGTATTTTGTTTAAATAAAAAAGTAAGTATATTTATAATCACAAAAATAAATGGAAACAAACTAGGCAAATGTAATTAGATTGCTGGAGGCGGGCAGCCCTATCGCATGTTTACGTACCGCGCGGCTGTAGGCATTTATTTCAAAGATACGGCCGAGTTACAATACTGTATGATACTATTACCGTGGTTCTACGGTCTTGTATAGAAGACAAAAGTTTCCGTGCCTTCCACGCCACAAAGAAAGAAGAAAATTACTCATCTAACACAAATACATATCAATGCACTGCCTAAGTTGAGGGAAGTGCGTGAAAGCAGATGCAGCGGCTGAAGGCCTTCCACATGGTGGACCGATGACCTGGAGAGGGTTGCGGGAATCCGATGGATGCGAGACGCACAGGACCGGTCATTATAGTGACACTTGGGGGAGGCCTATGTCCAACAGGGGACGTCTTTCGGCTGAAATGATGATGATAATAAATAAATAATAATAATATTCCACAACTATCACACAACGTCGTCTAGTCCCAAGCTAAGCAGAGCTTGTGTTATGAGTCCTAGACAACTGATAAACATACTTAAAAATATTTCTAAATACATACATATTAGATTACACCCAGACACAGAACAAATGATTGTGCTCTTCACACAAACATTGGTCCTGGGTAGGACTCGAACCCACGACCTCCGGCATAGCAGTCAGGGTCACTAGCCATAATGGGCGGTCTACACGGGCTTCGTAGCTAAGCGCTTAGTATTTGTCACTAATACTAACTCCTCATGTGTAAACACGCTGATTAGTGATTAGTATTTGTGAATGGTGCAAGTGAATAGAAAACGGTCCTATTTACTAAACGCCAAGTCGATACCCCCACCACGATTTACTAAGCACTTGTCGCTTGCTGACCGTGTGTAAACAGCTCGACAAGTTAGTTAGTGACAAGTTGTAGCGGGAAGTGAAGCGTCGCTCCATTTCGAATGTCTGGTCACTAATAACTTTTACTGGCTCCAACGTGTAAACGGTTACTTTTCACTTGTCATATTGAGGCTTAGTATAATGATAAGTACTAAGCACTTAGCTACAAACATGTATAGATGATGAACTCTGGAAAACATAACGAAGGAGAGAGTCCATACATTAAAACTTTTTGTCTATTGAAATTTGTTATTCCATCAAATATCTGAAGATATAATAATTTTGCAATCTATATATATAAAAATCAATGCCACTTTTCGTTGTTATTTTATAACTCAAGAACGGGCTCACCTATCCAAACCAAATTTTTAGGCTTTGTTCGGACTATTTAGTAGATGGTTTATGTGAAGTTTGGTAGGGTAGAGTAGGGTATAGTAGGGTAGAGTAGTGTAGAGTAGGGTAGAGTAGGGTAGAGTGGAGTAAAGTAGAGTAGAGTAGGGTAGAGTAGGGAATAGTAGGGTAGAGTAGGGTGGGCGTAGGGAAGAGCGGGAGCGAAGCCGCGCGGGCAAAGCTAGTGTAATATAAATATAAATATTGTATTGTACGCCCTCAGGGTAGGACATAGCTGTTCGTAAAAATATCATGAACACCATGTGTATAGTAACACCATAATGAACAATTACCTATGATCTACAATAAAGATGATTTGATTTGATTTGACAAAGCCCGTGTAAACCGGACATTAGACTAACAGGCCAGTCAGTGTTGATGATAAAGAGCATCTGGTAGAGTCTGAGTTCAAGAAAAACAACATTATTCTGTGTAATTTGCTACTTAGATATTTCTTATGAAACGTTTGCTCATTCAAATGCCATTGGCGGCAATACGACATACTGCTTATAAATATTCACCTGCGCTAATTTAATATCTATGTTAGGTAAAGACACGCAAGATTTTGTAGCAAAACAAGCTTTTCTCTGTTGTTTTTGAATATCTTTTGTATTAATTAATTAAGGCCATTAAAATTATTATAATCACTAAAACTATTCGGTCGGGATCAGATTACGAAACCGGTGTGGAGTTTTTAAATGACCAGACAAGGAGAAGGCTGAGGACAAACGTTTATTTTAATTATGATTTGAAGGCAATTACGAAATCAATGTTAATATCTGATACAAGCTGTGGCACTTTCTTTAAAAGTTTTTATCGCATGAAAGTACTCGTAGGGTTCCCCATTCAAACATTATTAACAAGACCCTGTTATATCTCCTTAGAGACGTCGACGGCGCGCACTGTTCCCGCGCGCCTCAAGGAGTTGTCAGCAGCAGGATCGAACCCAGCTGGGTCGAAGCTTACTGGGGCCAGGGTTATCCGAAAGAAAGCTCGAGTTTCGGTATGAAGAGGCTAGAAGGAACGGGGTGGGTCAGCAAGAGTGACACTATCTCCCGCTCCACCCAAGAGCGGGGGTTGTCATAAGATGATTATTGCTCGAAAAAAAAAAATCCCCTTAGAGAATTAATTTTGGAAATAATCCTCTCTTAATGCTCAACTACGTCATAAAGCAAACCTTGTGCGTTTCACACATCTAGTCCCAATAGTTCCAACTGTGTGTTGATATGTCAGTCAGTCAGTTTCTCCTTTTATTACATTACACATAGATGATTTTCGTTGGGGTGAAGATAAATATATTTGGCCGTAAAACCAAAAATTATTCATTGAGCTTACGGGTCTGGTCAGGCTAGTCAGGTAGCACAGCAGATCGGGTTGATCTGACTAGCCTGTTGGGCTAGTGGTTAGTGACCCTGACTGCTATGCCGGAGGTCGTGGGTTCGATTCCCACCCAGGATAAATGTTTGTGTGATGAGCATAATCATTTGTTCTGTGTCTGGGTGTAATTTATCTATAATATGTATGTATTTAGAAATACATAAGTATGTTTATCAGTTGTCTAGTACCCATAACACAAGCTCTGCTTAGCTTGGGACTAGACGGCGTTGTGTGATAGTTGTGGAATATAAAAAAAAAATCTTGTCACAATCGGAAAAAAGTCAGTGGATGGATGGGAGACTAATTGACATTCCATTACTTATGGAGATCCCGAACTGCTTCAGGAAGGTTATGCAGCCTATAGTCCAGGCTGGAATGTTAGTTGAAAATCTTTGACAGCCATACGAACGTTTGAAAATCAGTCTTACCAGTCGAAGCTTCAAAGTCTTGAGCATCGACACCGAGTTGCTATCCTTTCGGTCTCCTATAGACTACATTTCAGAGAGTGTGTGTCGGAATTGCATAATTTAATTCCGCCAAGCCCTCTATCATCGGACCACTAGCTGTACGGCGTTGCGTCATCGCTACTTATAGACCAGTGCTGAAGCCGTTGTTAATGGTAAAAAGTGAAATAAAATCATAGTAGAATGAAACCTATCGGAAAAGGAAGAGAATACAACAAAAACGAAAGGAAAAATAAATTACGGGCGATCTGAGGTCGGGAAAAGGATGGGTGTGCGTTTTTAAGGGTAAAAACAGTTTATCTCGATTTCCGACAAAACTACAAGTCCTATGAAAAAAATAAAAGTTCAAAGTTGTAGATAATAACAAGATCTACAACTTTTGTATTTACACTTTTTTCACATAACCTCAAAATGTATCTGAAAAATTCAAATAACTAAGTTTTTGGTTTTTTATTTTTATCTTTTACAAAAATTATTTTTTTTCCATGAAATTAAATGGAAACTTACCTTTTTATGTCCCAGACACACTGTAATTTTTTTTAATTTAAAATGTTTGTTTTTTCATCTTCATTTTGACTTAATATCGAAAAAGAACCCTAATTTTAAATCGAAAATTCTCACGTCAAAATATCTCCTTTTTTTAATAATTTCGCTAGGTTTTTTGTTCGTTGAAATCTCTAGTTTCTGATGGTGTAAAAAAAAGTATCATTATTATGGTAAATTTCTCAGAAAAAGCCAAAAAACTCGAATCCAAAAATTCTTTTTTGCCGGTTCTTCGCCATAGGAAACGACCAATTTGGAACCGTGCACTAGCTTTTGACGTTTTATAAGTTCCCATGTAGGCCTATGTGAAATAAAATATTTTGACTTTGACTTTGACTTTGTAAGGGACAGCCCTCCGCAAACTTTAAGGGCTTGCTCGGTAGACGAAACTGAACAACCTTCCACTAGATTTTTTTTTCAGGAAACGAAAAAAAAATCAGCCTCACCATTCAAAATTATAAAATTGATCGGACAGTTTGTATGGACAGGCCGATTTTTTTGTGTATCTGTATATAGCGTAAAAGTGGAATTCCCTGCCATTCTCTGTGTTCTGATTACTACAACCTGCAAGTTGTAGATTGGTTACTTCTAGCAAGCGTGCTCCAACTTGAATCACATCTTCATTTACCATCTGTTGGGATAGTAATCAATAATAATAACTTCCTCCTCTTTGAAGTCGGTTAAAAAAAGGGAGTTTCATCTTCGAAGTAAGTAGCGATTGGTTTGATTTCCACAATTAATAATACGTCCACAAGCAGTGCGTTAAAGTAAAGCACTGGTATTAAATTCCATTAAAAAAGCCTGTATTAAATATTATTATTTATTATTTTGAAGATAAGGGGCTATACATCTTCCGTAGTGTAGGGGATATAGTCCTGCGACGTAAAAGATCTATTTTGACTCGCCACCTCGTTAGAGACTTTTAGCCCGGAGGCTTCCAGGAATTCTAGAATACTCCTAGCTTTAAGAGTTTTAATCTCCTCCGGGCGAATCATGTGTCGGGCCAGATGGATACTCCGTTTGTGGATAAGGGGCCCGCATTCACACAAAAAGTGCTTAGGCGTCTCTTTCTCCTGATTACAGTACCGGCAAACATCAGTGTCACTCAGTTTCATGTGAAATTGGTGCCTGTTTAATTTGCAGTGGCCCGTTATGGCGCGGGCTATCGCACAGATGTTCGTCCTGCTAAGCTCAAGAAGCTCGGCAGTTCGTTTTTGTGAGTAGCCTTCTATAAGAGATTTGGCGTGTAGCAGTCCTGGTTGTAACAACCAGTGCTTTTATTAAATAAAATAATCAAATTAAATTATCAGTTTTTAACTTTCTATAAGTTACTCGTAGATTAGAGTGCATTTTTTTAAATTATACTTCTGTCTTTTAATTATAGAAATTTTGAAGACAGAAATAACACGAATTTTATTGCTGTTTCTTTCAAAATATCGACTCTATTTTTTATTTTATTAATTATTAAAATTTCTTTAATTAATTATTTGAATTTAAAAATAACTTCATTATTGTAATACAAACGGTTTAGTCTCATAATATATTCAGATGGCTAGTCCGTATTAGCATTAAAACATCGTTTACCTTATCAATTAGACATTAATCAATTAAAACTGTGTCTGTACAGTAGGAATCCTCGTTATATGTTATTAGCTTTATGGCTCTGATTAAGTGGATATTATTTTTGAGTTTCTTGTCATTTGTTCGATTTCCGGATCAAGTCAAGGATTTGTTAGTAGGCTTACTACTTACAAATTCGGTTCAATTCAATTCTGGAGTTTTTTTTTTAAGGATTGCCATCATCCAACGACTTCTTCCTAGGGTGGAGCGAGAGGGTGTGTCTGACTTTCGCTGACTTAAACTTGTGTCCTTCAGTTGCTCCTGGCGTTGTAGGAACGTGGGTTTCCTTAGTGGGCATTGGCCCTGCTGGGCCCCTTACGGTTTTACTGAGATTTATCAGGTGCGCGTGGACCACTACGTGCCTAGGGCAATTTGGGCTTATTCTAGACGGTTACCGGCCGTTATGAATCTGGATTTAAGAAAGAAAACACCTTTTCACACCACCTACTCGAAAATGTCAAATTATATGTCAAGCAACCTTAACCTAAAGTGAGTCATTAGTGGCCGGGGGCACAGCCGGTCAATAATGTTTTCATTATGACCCGCTGGTCAATAATGTAACTATTATTTTTTCACAGTAGGTGTAAAAAGTAGAGTATCCTCCTCTGGGCTAAAGGTGTCTTTGCCTTGGGCTAGCTTGAATCCCTCGCTGCATTCAGGATTCTTGTATTAACTCCCTCGCTTTACTCGTGAGTTAGATCCCGAATCCTTCATTGCGCTCGAGATTCAATATGACGCCCGTGACATAAGACACAACTTTAGCCCCTCGGTGCATAATCTACTATTATCTAAGCTCGGCTGATGGCCGCTGGTTAATCATAAGCATAACTCGTGCAAATTAAGTTTTTACTTATTCGTCGTGGCCAAATCTTAGAATTTAACTAAAACTAGCCAGATCGATTAACATTTGATATGTTAATCCTCGTTTGGCCATATCATTGATGTAGGATTTCTATGATAATAAAAGGTCTAAAGAAAGTAAGCCAAACGAGGATTGACATATCATCAAACTTTAATTTTTAAAACTATCTGGCCAGTTTTACTTGGGCATATCCTGAAGTGATCAATTTTTATGATCTGGCTACGACATCTACACAATCACATAATATTTACAGGTATCTATTTTAATGTTCTTTCATTTATCTATTACCTATAGGTAGTTTCTTGCACGTTCGTCTCCATAGAGATCTACGCTTTGGAATGTGGCAATTCGGCTTATTTTTTTCTGACTGGCCTACTTATTGACAATTTAAAAGTGTCTGTAATAAATGGATTTGATTTGGCTTGACTCCTGACGATCTAAGGCTATATTTCGCGCTAGGGCTATGTTGCGCTGCCATGGTGTCCCGGTTCGGGCCCTGGTCGAGGCCATGATCCGGAGCGAGGAGGAATGGCAGGCGGTCACCTCCTACTGCGAAGCAGTAATGCTAATAAAGGAGGAGGCCGATCGTATCAGGCTACGGCGCCCTCGCCGCCGCCGCCAGGATTCCGATCCCGATTTCCGGCCACCGTAGACGCGGGATCGCGGACGGCGAGCCATGGGTAGCTCGCTGTCAGATCGTCCGGTAATGGACCGAGTCCAAGACGTCGACGGCGCGCATTGTTCCCGCGCGCCTCAAGGCGTTGTCAGCAGCAGGAGGGGCCCAGCTGGGTCGAAGCCTACTAGGGACAGGGTTGTCCGAAAGGGAGCTCGTGTCCCGGTATGAAGACTAGAAGGAACGGGATGGGGTTTTTAGTCAGTAAGAGTCTGACACTATCTCCCGCTCCACCCAAGAGCGGGTTTTGTCATAAGATGATTTTCCCCATCGAAAAAAAAAATGGTGTCCCGGTGAAATATAGCCCTTATGAGAGAGATTAGTCAGGTAGGCAGGAGATATTATAGAGCTTATACACTGTTTGCACATCTTAAAACCCGATGGAACGACTTGGGAATTTTGTATAATATTAATTCATGAATCCCCAAACGACCACCGGTGGCCGCGCATCTATTGTCTTACTATTGTGTCTCTAATTGACGGTATCTGAAGGGTTAATAAATAAAATATGAAAGAAAAGGGAGTTAATGATAGCGTGACGAGTGACAGGACAGAATGGAAGAAAAAAACGTGTTGCGCCGACCTCAAATAAAACGGGACACGGGCAGGAAGATGATGGTTAATAAAAAAAAATTATATTCGATACCTTTTATAAGGTTCTTCTATTAGTAAACAATGATCAAGATCTCTTAATCAACCTTGATTATTGAACCCGTGTTGACTACATCAGATTTCATTTTACCCTAATAATTACTCAAGTCGTTTGACTTTTTAGACAGACTAACATTAAAATATCTTACAGTACGTAATAACTTAAATTTGACACGAATTATGTACGATTTATGGGTATTTATTTAATGTTAAACAATCAAACAATCTGGCCTGGATAACATTCAGTTCATTGACGTTAGCGTAAAAACAACTGTCACAGCATACGTTAATAATAGCCAATGACCTAACAGCTACTAGACGCCTCAAGCTTGAACTATTGCACCAAAACTATTCTGTCAACTAGCCGAGGTGCGGGGGAGTGGGGTGCTGCGTTCTGATTGGTATGGGCACAAAATAGATAGGTACAGAAGATAATCTCATGCAGGTATGTACTTCACTTTTTATAACTACGCTAGCTTAACGCACACGCGAGCGTTTTAGTGGGAACTGTTCGACGAGCTTGAGCGGTCCGAGACGCTACGAGATGTCGAGTCCGTGAGCGGTGTCTATGTGTGCGTTGCTCGAGCGCGCTTTGTATGTAGATTGACTTCTGTACCTATATATTTTGTGGTACGGGGGAGCGGGGTATTGCGATCTGATTGTACGTATTTTATTTTATTACAATAGGAAAACAAACAGAATAACAACTAACAAAAACAACAAATTATGCAACTATTAACCAATGACATGTTTTCTCATCTATGAAGATCATGCTTAAAAGAGAAAAACAAAGTTAATTGTAATGATGGATGCACTTTAATAATACAACACAATCACAATATTAGGTCTTGCAGGGCAAACTAAAATAGTTATCGAACCAATTTTTGGAGTATTCGATTGAATACACGCGGCTTAGAAGTGAATAAGTCAAGTTCAGAAAAGTCAACCAAATTATTGTCGGACTTTGCACATCTTATAAAGAACGAATTCTGTCTGTAATTTGTGTAACAGCAGGGAACGTTAAGAAGAAAGGGTATTCTAGTAGATATAGTGGGGGCGCGTAAATTAATCTTGGAGAGAAGTTGCGGGAAATTGGTGGAGACTATTTCGGAAATTATTCTATAGCGGCCTGCATCAGATCTATAAGTCATATGTGTTGACAGACATGCGTCGCCTGTTATTAGACGTCTATGGCTGTAAGGTCGTTGTTAATATTTGATTGTAACAATAAGTTAGAACAGTATTCCTCATTGGTGTTTGTATAATATAAGGCTCTTGCAGACAATCATTATCATCATTTCAGCCGAAAGACGTCCACTGTTGGACATAGGTTTCTCCAAGTGTCGCCAAATGGACGGTCCTGTGCGTCTTGTATCAATCGGATTCCTGCAACCTCTATCAGGTTATCGGTCTATCTTGTAGAAGGCCTTTCAAAGCTACGTCACCCCATAATACCACAAAAAAACTTATCAAAGATTTTTTCATAGGCTTTTTAACCGACATCAAAAACAGGAGGTTCTAAGTTCGGCTGCACGTATTTTTTTTTATGTATGTTCACCGATATCTCGGTCAATTGTGGACCGATGTTGAAAAGTTTTTTTTTTTATTGCTTCCAAGTTGGTCCCATAGAAATATTGTTATCATCTGATCTTGAATTTCGAAGATATGGAACAGAACTCCTTACAGCTGAACTGTCGTTACAAGTAAAATTGCTTTGTTTTAAGTGTAGGCGATGGCTGACTGAAAGAAAAGGGGGAGGTGTTGTTACAACTTTAATTTCGGAAGTCGGTGTTAAATAACGAAAACACAAATCTATTATAGAATCACCGATTTCCGAAACTAAAGTTGTTTTGTACTTTTCAGTATATTTTTAACATTGAAGTCAGTTATATATTTTTTTGTAAACAGTTTTAGTATATGCGAAACCAGAAACACGTGTCTAGTATTTTTATGTCAAGAATTTATGTAGGTACACAACAGTGGCGAAGCGTGAAATATTAAGCCGGAGCAAAAAAAATGCTTGCCTACTCCGAGCGCGGGCACGCAGTCTTGAGTCCTTACCGAAAATCTGTGATTGGCATCCTGGCTTCAGTCTTGTATAGGCAGATGTATCTTCAGTCCACTTTTACTATACGTGTAAGCACTGAGATATTGAAACAGTGTCTTGCAAGTAGGGTTGCCAGGTCCTGGAACTGAAAAGCCGGACAATCTATCCTATTTAGCCGGATGTTTGGTCAAAAAGGCCGACATTTTTTTTAAGTCTAATAAAATTCATGAAATCTTTTTAAATTCTACTAAAAAAAACCATAAGATTAAGTGATATTATTGCTACACTATTACATATCCACTCTGCTTGTGCTAGCGATACAAGGTAAGGCAAAACTCTAATGACAATTCTAAACAAAATGGTCTTTAAAAAGCCTAACAAAAGCCAAAAATGCTCAAATTTGGCCGGACACGCCATTTAAAAGCCTGACTATGTCCGGCTTTATCCGGACGCCTGGCAACGCTACTTACAAGCATAATAGAAGTGGCTTTTATAAAAGCCGTTTGTGGTGAAATGATGATATGATGTAAATTAAACAAAACTTAATCGACTAAGTACTAATAATACTACTTATACTCTAAAGCTATTCGTCTATTCTTTCTTACAAAGTGCGCTAAGACATTATCATAAAAGCCGGGAAAATTCTTAATTTTTAGTAAAGAACGTTTTTCTATAGAAAGAATGGCTAGATCAGATAATCGTTCTTGTTTTTGAGCATTACGCATGTTGATATTTATTGTAAAGGGATATATTAAAATGTTTAAAAAAACCAGCTCTGAGAAGAACTTTTGCGTTGGTGTAGTTTTAAGAACGAAATCTAAAAAAAATCGCACGAAAATTATTAGACTTCGCGCACGACCTTTCTAATAGATCTAAACTCCCCTCCCGCACGCGCACTCCCGGGCCCCGCCTTGGTGACGCTTGCAGCATAAATCGTAATATTTTAATTTCGCCATAACTTCAAAACCAAACGTCCAATTTTAATCATTCAAAGACCAAATATTATCTACATAAACTGTACTTAGTGATGAAATAATTTATTTTGATAAGGGTTAATAGCATGAGTAAAATAAATGCGTTTAAATGCAGTCCAAAAAAAAATCAAGATTATTAGATAAAAAAATGGTTGTTGTGCCTCACTCGACTTAGATAGGTATACTGTTACGCGGACTTTTTTGTAGATATTTGTAAGATCTACAATTAATTAGAACATTTTACGGTTCTATCTTTAATAGTTCAGGCAGCGTACGCAAAATAAGTAATGTTTCTGGTTGATTTTTTACACATTGTGTCCGAAAAACCCAAATATCTTACGGAACCCTATTTTTTTCCAAAATAAAATTTAGCCTATGTTCCTCGTGGATAATGTAGCTTTCGAGTGGTGAAAGAACTTTTTAAAACAGTCTAGTAGTTTTTAAGCCTATTCAATAAAACTCTATCAAATAACTCGAAAAAAAAACCGGCTTGCCGGAGCGCTTTAGAGCGCGCAAGTTAATCGACCTTTATGTGACGTCATTACGTATTCTTGTATAGAAATTTAAACGCTAAAAAGCCGATTGCGCCTGCGGCTTATGTTATAGTGCTACATGTTGTTGAAAAGTAAATTTTGTTGATTTAATGTTCATAGTGTACTTAGTGTAGCCGTTATGTAATGTTAGCTTTGTAGTTTTATAATTTAAACATCTGAAGGGAAGCCGGTGGGAATCGAGTTGTATGGAACCTTCGTCACTGGTACACAATATTATAACTGTATCATGAAAAATCACAAAGTTATAAGCTTTTTATATCAGCAAAAATACATAGTCATCAGGCCATCCAGGCGACTGAGAGGCTGTTTCGCAATTGCGCCCAGCGATTTGCTGTCACCTAATACCCGCTATGACCTGCCGTAAACTGTGGTGTACTTAGTGTCGGTGGTCCCCAACTTGTGACCTTTTTAAATATTTTTGGGAAAAAATATAATATGGTGTAAAAATGATTGGAATCGACTGTTACTGATTCTGACCAAAATATATTCAGGTTTCACATATACTAAAATTAAGACTGTAATAAATACAACCTAGGTAAATAGGGATTATTAGTTACTTAGTTTTCCTATTTGCCCTAGGATCCCAATTTACTCTGACTTAAATATTTACCCTAGCATCCATATTTACCCGAACATCCCAATTTTCGCTAGCATCCCTATTTAAAATGACCTTTGCATCTCTATTCACTCCAGCATCCCTATTCACCCTTGCATCCCTATTCACCCTTGCATCCCTATTCAACACCGTTTGAGACCTGGTTAATTTACGGTAAGAAGTTTAATCTGGTTATGGACCCATCTCAGCAGGCTATCAATTTCAAAACAATCTGCTTGAGTAGCTCAAAACTTGTAAACAACGAATGGTTACGCGGTGCTAATACAAAGGTGGTTAGTGGACGTGCATCATGCAAACCTGCGTGACGTATTGATAACCAGTTGTTTTTACCTCTGGATCCAAGAAAAAGTTCAAGACATTGGTCAAACTAACGTCGTTAGCTAATAATAGATACCTAGATATTGTTCATTGGTGTCAATTAGAGATGTGCCGTGGGAATATTACCCGATGTATGAATATTGGTGGCAATATTGCCAGCAATATTCCCATATTGCCGGCAACGGTACATCTCTAGTGTCAATCACACCAATGAACAATATCTAGGTATCTATTAGTTTTACTTAGAGCGCCTTCACGCTAGCGTTTGTCCAGGGTAGATGTTCGATAAACGTATACGCAGCGCAGACGTCGCGACAACGTGGCGCAGGCGTCGCGTTGTTGCGGCGTTCAATTGGCCCCAAAAGAAACGCACCATAAACGCGACGCCCTGAGCCGCGTTAGCGCAGCGTTCAATTGATTCCAAAGGAAACGCTCAAACAACGCGACGTCTAAGCCGCGTTATCGCGACGTCTGCGCTGCGCATACGTTTATCGAACGTCTACGCTGGACAAGCGCTAGTGTGTGTGTAGGTAGCGTATCAAACTTATAACTTAGTGATTTTTCATGATAAAGTTATGAACTTTTGTAGATAGATTCTTTACATAAAAATACTAGACGCGTGTTTTTTCGCGTATATTAAAACTAATATTGAATAAAGAAGATAAAGATAAAATTAGAGTCCAAATGTGCAAGTGGGCCTACAATTCAAGGGGCGACTGGAGGACATAGGTAGGGTTTAGTCAAGCGCCGATTGTACATACGTCTGTAATTTATTTTTAAATGTTTTAACATTTTTTTTGGTGATTTACGTAAAAACGGCAGTTTTCCAGGTCATTAATCCCCTGCCGCTTGAGGGGTTAAAATCTGTCACGGCCTCTCACTTCACCCTAGAGCGAAAGGAGTAAGTAATTAAAAAACTAAAAAACTACAATAATATCTAAGTAGTTACTAGCATTGCTGTGTAAAAGGTCCATAAAGAAATCGCGTCATTGTTCACGAAAACCATCTGTTTCTACATAACTTCGGAAATATTGGGTAGGTCAATATTTGCTTCGATAAGTTTATTATGTTTTAAATTTTTTCCCACATTTTCAGTCTGCCATTCTAGTCTTTCCTAGCCTTTTTACAACTATTTTTTTTTGGGTGGGAAAATCATCCAGTTACATCCCCCCGCCTTTGGACGGAGCATGAGGGTGTGTCGGATTTTTACTGGTTAAAAACCCACTCCTGTTCTTTCTTTGCCTTTCGTACCAGGGCCGAATTTTCCTTTCAGAAGCAAACCCTTGGCCCCAGTAGGTTTCGATCCTGCTGAGTCCTTCAGTTTGCATCTCATCTCCTTGAGGCGCGCGCGCATCTCCTTGAAGCGCGCGCGTTGAACAGTACGCGTCGTCGACGACTTGGACTCGCTCCGGACGGTTACCGGACGGCAAGCTACGCATTGCTCGCCGTCTTCAAGCCCGCGC
Source organism: Mythimna lalbum (assembly GCA_949319445.1). Taxonomy (NCBI): domain Eukaryota; kingdom Metazoa; phylum Arthropoda; class Insecta; order Lepidoptera; family Noctuidae; genus Mythimna; species Mythimna lalbum. Next base: position 10,855,580 of record OX439364.1, read on the forward strand.
CTATGATGGCCATTGGCTCGCGTGTGCGGCTTCCTCTGCTAGCATTACTGCTTCGCAGCAGGAGGCGACTGCCTGCCACTCCTCGCTCCAGACCATGGCCTGTAAACTGTATATGCTGGAATCGTCTCCAACTGGATGCAGCTGCATACCAGTAGTATTTTACATGGAGCTACTATCAACTGTCTATCTGATCTAGCTCTAGCTGCTCATCATCCTAAACTATATGCCATTAATTTGTTTTTTTTTACCTGGAAAATCCCACCTCACTGATAAAGGGTCATGTGATGTCACACGACTAGGCTTCTGGAGTAACGACCACACACCGGCAGACGCAGAATTGGAAGGCCTCTCACTAGGAGGACCGATGACCTGGTGAAAGTCGCGAAAATTCAGTGGTAGCGAGACACACGGGATCGTTCGTGGTAACACTTGAGGTTATGTCCAACAGTGGACGTCTTTTTGCTGAAATGATGTTGATGATAACGTCACACACAAGTTTCATTCACTTTTTGATTTGATGAGATGTTTTCATGATTATCTATTAAGAGGGTCCTTCTCCACTAGCTTATCGTAAACATCGAACATGGTTTAAAAGCTTGTTACTTCATTTAATGCAATCCAACGCGATGTTTGACGAAAAGGCAACGCAAAAAAAGAGAGATAACGCCTGGAAACTCTGTTAGTATTCGGTAATTCCGAGATTTACTCGAAAATTTCACAAAACTTGCTTCAGGATATAGCTGTTTTTTTTAAACCCTTAAAAGTTTTTGGAAAAAGTTGTTGTCATTTAGAATCTTAATAAAATTTGCAAGGTACCTAGAGGATTACTTTTTTGACTTTTTTAATTTTTAGGCAAATTATGAAGTGTCAAAGTTCATACAAAATAGGATATTTTCAGAGGTTTTTACTGGATTAGTTTTACACAAATTTAGAAATTGGTTTCTTTAGAAACCTAGATAATATCCACAAGATACTGTGTTTCCAAAATATCTAATGAAAAGTGTGTAATAACGTCATAATCAGTTATGAGCGGTTGTATGAAAAACAGTGAAAATGTGAGTCGTGATGCACCACCTTAAGACATTTACACTAAAGCTTGTTTTTTATTTTTAGGAGGTTATCTCTGAAAGGACTGGTCCGATTGCTAAAATTTGTTCACCGATAGAAAGCGGCCTTATTTTTAAGTTACAAAGGCTATATTTTATGTACACGGGCAAAACCGCGGGCAAATGCTAGTTATTTTATAGTTTTTGTTATATATTACTTCAAATTGTCACAACTACTTCAAAAAAAAAAAGAATTGACGATCCTGTTTCTTCTACTTTCTCCGTTGTACAATAAATAAACAACAAGAGACACATCTGCCATTTTCGATAACCCATGGGTTACCTTACTGGGGCCAGGGTAATCCGAAAGGGGGCTCGAGCCCCTCTAAGAAGGCTAGAAGGAACGGGGTGGGTTTTTAGTCAGTAAGAGTCTGACACTGTCTCCCTATCTATCTATCTCTCTCATTAGTTGATTTTCCCCACCGTAAAAAAAATGGGTAAAGACCTAAAGTTGTGAATGTTTAAGATGTCAACGGATCTACAAATTCTCGGATCTCAAGGCTATAACTATAATTAATGAACGTTCGAACAACAATTAAAACTTAATCGTTATTTTCAAGTCCACAGTTTCACACCACACGTTTATATCCACATATTGGAGTGAAAATTTACATAAGTATAATATTATTGTTGATGTAACACGACTCAAGCTCTTTATAAACAATCGCTAAACAAACAATCTATAGGACGAGATAGAATTGAAAAGAATATCAATAGAACTGTATTACATGCAACCCAAGATTGTACACGTGCGATAAGCAGTAGATACAAACGTAAGTGAACTTGTAACAATTACTTAGCAAGTCGTAACTTTAAAACATTAGATAATTCATTATGATTTATGATTCTTTATCCAACGGGTTAGAACAAAATAACGAAGTAGTAGTCTTTCCTTTTCGCAGGTCTGCTGGAAGAAATTTCTTTGTGAAATAAGGAGTACCTTTGTACAATTTTTTATAATATGTTATGTCCTTTTATTATATAATATATCCGCAGGAGAACTAAAGTTGCCGACATAGCACAAAGAATTGCCAAACTTATGTGGCAATGGGCAGGGCACATTGCTCGTAGAACAGATGGCCGTTGGGGCCGAAATGTTCTGGAGTGGCGACCACGTACCGGGAGATGCAGCGTTGGAAGGCCTCCAACAAGGTGGACTGATGACCTGGTAAAGGTTGCGGGAGACCGATAAATGCGAGACGCACAGGAACGTTTGTTGTGGCGACTCTTTGGGAGACCTATGTCCAACAGTGGACGTATATCGGCTGAAATGATGATCTCCTTTTATATTTTTTTGTGTACATCACTCCTCCTCCTCGAGTCGTATTCCTCATTACTGAGGGTCGTGAAGTTCCCGCTGGATTAGCTTCTTGTTAATGGTATCTCGTCATCTGTGACGGTTCTTAGCGTCATGAAATGCGACGTGCAATTGGGTGTCCAGTGTGGAGCAGACCTAATCTGCCCATCTTATTGGGCTGCGGCCTCTTGGTCGTTTGCCATCAACCATGCCAGTTACGATGAGCAGTTCAAGGTTGTGGCCATTTTGCCTGGCAATGTGGCCAAAGAACTCCAGTACTCTGCGCATGCAGGTAGTCGACAGTCTGATCTTGATGTTCAGTTCGCGTAAGATAGAGCGGTTTGTACGGAAGTGTACATCATTACATAGTATAAAACAAAGTCGCTTTTTCTATCCCTATATCCCTATGTACGAAAAATCTTTAAAACTAGGTACGCAACGGATTATGATGCGGTTTTTTTTAATAGATAGAGTGATTCAAGAGGAAGGTTTATACGTATTATAACATCCATTAAATAGTGGAAAAATACTGTTACTCGAGCGAAGCCGGGGCGGGTCGCTAGTAAATGATAAAATAAATAAAAGTAGATCCTTGAGGCACACCGCGTCGTTTTAAGTAAAGCTTTCGACACCATGTAGCATCCTATAAAGACTGCTTGATTGTTATTTAATTGGACTACAATTTAGGCATATGAGTATTTTACGTTTCCATGACAGTTAGAATATTAAATAGTCTAGGTTTATTTATTCAACCTATCTTACGATACACACCTCACATGCAAATTGTATCCATTAATTATAGAAGAAAAACTACTTAAAAACATGGTTTCTCTTTGTCCATTTTTATTTTGTATACCTTAGCGTTCTAATTTCCTATTATCATGCTACACATTAGCCAGATTTAGTGGAATAACGTTAGCACATGCAATAAAAATTAAAAATACCTGTTTTTTATGGATTATGAACACAAAATCATTAATAAAACTAGACTGCTAGTATCATCATTGGATCTAGCACTGTATCCATTCCGCATTATGGTCTCCGGTTAATATTTTGATTTGTCTAGAATAAATAACCTTTTATTTTTAAACGAAATATGCAAAATTGAACTTTAGCGGAGCTTGCCCATGACAAATAAAGTGGGTAGGGACATAAATGTGAAGTGTTACTAACATAGATTTAAGTCTTATTTACTAACGACAAGTTGTATTTACTCTATATATATGTTAGTCTGTAAGGTATATATCTATGGGCCAAGATGCCTGATAATAAATGATTTATTATTATTATAAATATAAATTCAAATCATCCGAAAAATTTTGAAAACCGACAGGTTGTTGCAACCATTATCAACATAATCAAATCACATAAAAATAATACTATAAAATACGGAATCTCGTAACACAAAAAAGGAAGTAAAGAGTATAAGAATTTTCAACAAACACTAACGCAACTTCAACAAATTCTGAAATCAATAAAACAATATGCATAGAATTTAGATTAACAAAAATTTCCTGCTAATGTGAATTCATTAGTAATTAAAATTAACAAACCTGTTTAAATATATTTAAGTAACTCAATATCACTTCACTAGAACTTTAACAGTCATTTTGAACAGAGAATATTTCGCGTGTTATTTATCTATCTTATATAAGATCCGCGCGTGCGCACACCCTTGTTGCGTTTCTTTACTGCGCGGGCGGCGATGTGTGGCGAGCGGGCAGCTATGAATGCTTTGATAGGTGATAGCATTTGGTGTAAGACATGGGCGGAGCGATTTCTAGTAAATGTTTTGTATAGATGTTTTTGAGATGAGAATGTTACGTGGAATGGTTAAATTATGATTTGAGCATAGATAAAGTATGGAAGTTGCTGTTGGCATTTGTTTTGATATAGGTGTCAAATTCATAATGAGCGAGCAAAGCAAGCGACTGCATTGCCGTTATCCCCTTTGTGTTGGGTTCGTGTTATAACATATAGTTTCGACATAGACATATAGATATTTAATAAGGAGCAATTAAATGCAGGTGACAAAAACAGTGATGAATATAAATTTCAATAGACGAGAAAAGGGACAGGAGGCCAAAGATGTTATAAAAGAAGAGGTTGTGCTTGATAGAGTCAAGAAACTTGCTGCGTCGAAACTAAGTGTCATGGGGCAAGTGCAGGAAGATATTAAGCTGAGTAAGGAAAATGGGTGAGATGTGGTGAGTCGCTAACACCCAGCATTAGATAAAACAGAAATATAGAAAGAAAGAAAGAAAAAGAGTTTATTTACGTCAAACATGGCCCTTACCATAAAAAAGTAACAATAACTATAATATATCGTGAAGATATTTACGTACATTTGTCTGCTTTATCTTCAGCCATTATTTGAAACAGTCTCAAGAGCTACACATATGCTAAATTAAACATTAATTTACTTATCGATGCGATATTTTAATTGAATTGCTTCTAATCGCAATACGAGACTCGAATTGTCATTAACGTTCCTATAGTAAATTTAATGCCACTTATTTACGCGTTTAGTTGTAAACTGTCGTGACGAGAAATGAGTATATTAGAAGAAGTTTGAAAGTGGCACCAGTGACTGAAAAGTTGAAAGGGAATCGCTTGTCTTGGTATGGTCATGTGAAAAGGAGGGACGAAATGCATGTTGCTAAAAAAAGTTACGAGTTTACATGTGGGTGGATGGATGGGGAAAGGGAGGCCAAAGAAAAGATGGTTGGATTGTGTGAGAAGTGATAAGTGAGAAAAGGGACTTAATGATCGCTGGACGAGTGACAGGACAGAATGGAAGAAAAAAACATGTTGCACCGACCACCCCAAATAAAACGAGACTAGGGTAGGAAGATGATGATGAGTTGTAAAGTGTCAAAATAAAAGAAGAAGAGAGAAAGAGAGAGAGTAATTTGTATTTGTACTAGAATTATATTAATAGTATCGCATAGTATAATTGTTGTATTAGTAATGTCGCTGTAATGATTATTTTACACCCTACCCCAAGTTCCGTTACATAAAGTGGCCTAGAGCAAGGGAGCAAGTTCACTGCAACTACCTTCGCTGCATTTCTACAGCCTTTTCTTTTTTTTTCTATTGACCTTGATATTGCTGCATTACTTATTTTTTTTAGTCAAAACGCAGGGGTTTTGACGGTCATATGTATATTTTGACTTTTACTTACAACCGTAGACTTTCATCTCATTAAGTGGAAGGTTCATTTTCACTAGTGCTACATCATCATCATCATATCAGCCGAAAGACGTCCACTGCTGGACATAGGCCTCCCCCAAGCGTCACCACAATGACCGGTCCTGTGCGTAACGCATCCATCGGATTCCCGCGACCCTGACCAAGTCATCGATCCACCTTGTTGGAGGCCTTCTAACGCTGCATTTTCCCGCAATATCTTCTAATATGTAAAAATCTCCTGTCTTTGTCGTGTTTGTTTTTAACGAACTCCTCCGAAACTGCTTGACCGATTATTATGAAATTTTTTGTGCACCTGTATTTGGCAGGTCTAAAGTAAGATCGTAGAGATAATTTTTGACTCTCTTCCCACCTCTCAATTATGTAGATATATCTTTAGCTGGAGATGCAATTTGGATCATTTCTCACTTCATCCTATAGCATTATATTTACAGATTTAATATAGCTGTGTTTAATTAATTTTAATCTTTACAATCCTAGACCGCAATTAGTATAAGGGTTTTATTTATAGTATCTAAGTATCAAGATATTCTATATAGCCCAGACGCACACAGAATCTGTAATCTTATTGAGATACTAGCTTTTACCCGCGGCTTCGCCCGCGTTTATTAATATACTTGTAAGTAAATAAGGATTTTTACGTGGAGACTGAAGTAATGTCGGCGGTTCATGATACTTCTCGCTTACCGTTTGATGTGAATCAGGTGACTTCCTAACTAGAAAATAAATAGGTACATCTGGTTTAAGGATAGTTAAGTATAAAAAAATTATTGACTGTAGATGTTTTTCATCTATTCAAATTAACAAACAACCAATCAATCTATTAATTCATAGGCCAGGACTGGATACATATCCGGATTTTTCCGGATGAATAATTTGCCAGATGACTTCCACTTCTTGAGTTAAATGATATAAGTGATGAATACGAAGATCACTTTCATGCATATGGAAAACATCGATTCGAATGAATTGAAATTTGAAATATCGGAGTTCTTAGACTACGATAATCGCTTAGCCTAGAGTAGGATCGTTCATCGGTGTCTTTATCCATCGGAAAGAAAGTGTGGTGCGATGATGTGGACGTGTACTTATTTACACGGTTAGATATTGCTTTAAGATATTTGGGTGGAGAAAGGAGAAGTACATGTGTTTCGTTTTTTATTCTTTAATATATACATCTTAACTATTAAATATTATAAATTAATAGGTATATATAAACAAACTTAAAATAATAATATGTACAAACGAGTAAAAAAGGCAGAAAAACGGGGAAAACTCAAAGGGCATCAAAAAATTCGTCCACATCGATGTCAATGTCAATGTGTTTCGTAGGTAGAGACTTACTGCTGATCAAACTTCTCTCCTCAATTATAGCTTTCTAATCTTCTTGGAGCGATTCTTTGAAACAGAGAGGGTGTCTCAAAGTCAAATCAAAGCCAAATCAAAGCCAAATTATTTTATTTCACATAGGCCGATATGGGCACTTATAAAACGTCAGAAGCACGAGCTAATTCGTCTAGCCTAGTTTTTTCTTTACAATTTTATATTTTTATTTGCATATTAGTTTTCCTCGATAAATGTATGAAAGGCACTCATTTGTTATTGCAGCGGACTTGAGGCATGTTATGGTATATATCAATTACACACTCTTTACCACACACACATACACACCCTCCCACCCTCACACACTCTCCTCTCTCGCTGCTCACGTTATATCTTATATAGCATTTTGCGTTTTGTGTTTTTGCTCTGAATTGCAGAGTAAAATCATGGAATTTGGATGCATTTATAGATTTGACATAAAATGTTTGTTATTTATTCTAAGTCTAATTTAATATTAATTTAATCAATTCTAATTTCATTATTATTTTGTAATTTATAATTATTAATGCATGTATAATTTAAACTAATTTAAAATTGACATTATATTTATATGAACTGTATTCGGTAGTTCCTATTCGCAACATTAATGTGACTTTTGTTATTTAATTGTACCTCATGTAATTCTCAATTTATTTTTGTATCAAGGTTACTGTAGCTATAACTCCATGTTTTTAGGAAGAAGACACTGACTCCTGAAATACAGATATTCATACCTAGCTCTGGAGTCAGGGCTTCATTAGTTTGTAAAGATTTTTGTGAAATAAATATTATTATTATTATTATATTATTATTATTATTATATTATTATTATTTGCACCCAGTGGCTTACGATACTAAATAGACTGGAACGAAAGTTAGGCCGAATAGGACGTTATCTCGGTTTCGAAGAATCACCTCTTCGTTGACAACCTATGTAGAGTTAACTTTAGAAGAATATTTTCAAAAGGTTACTAGCTTAGGAAAAGCCTTCGAATTTAGTGGTAGAGTCTGTCAAAAACTCAAACGACGTTTGACGTTTGGTAATTATTTGAGTAAAATGAAACCTGATGTAGTTAACACTGGTTCAATAATCAACGTTGATTATGAGATCTTGATCATTGTTTACTAATCAAAGAACCTTATAAAAAGTATCTAATACTAGTTTTTTTTAAAAGATTAAATATTATACAAAGTTCCCAAGTCATTTGGCATTTTATAGACAGACTATACTAATTTATTACTTATCTTTATTTTACTTTTTTTGTAATTGCTAGTAAATAGGATAGTCGTATATGGAGGCAGTAAATACATATTCATCTCAAATAATTTTTATCATGTATTAGACTTTGGTATTAGAGTATTAGGTACTGTAACGAACCGAACTGTCTCCATGAGGCTCTTTACTGTTCAGATTTTAATAAAGACTTAGCACTACTACTAACTTAAATTAAATATTATACAAAATTGTCATGTCGTTTGACTTTTTAGACAGACTTATATAAGAGAGGGATTCTCACGTGGAAGAATTGAAAATTATTACTATACAGTCAACAAGTCTTTCAATTGTTTCAGAGACAAAGAACATAAATAGGTAGTCAATCACGAACATTACGTTTAGAAAACTATTACGAGTTACAATACAGCTGGAGAAATTATTGCACTACAAACATTCGTGTAATTTAACCTTCTGCCTCCACTGTTGTTAAAACAGAAGGCCATGGGATTTACCTATAAAATGATCTGTCAACTTATATGGTTGTTTACTGTGTGTCTTCTCCGGTAAGTATATTGTGTGTGAATTTTGATAAGGAGTATCTGTTTGTAAACCTGAGTGACGCGATGACGTGTGAGCAGTGAATTATCACACACATTTTTCCTTACTACTTAGGCTTCAGAGGTAATGGTTCCGATTTACGAGTTGCATGTTATGAGTTCAAATCCTGGCAGTGGTTTGCTTTAAGAAAATTTTGTCACCATTTAAAACGGCGACAGAAAATATCGTGAAAAAACCGATATATCCTAGAAATTAAAATTTGATGACATGACTTCCACTAACCCGCATTAGAACCGCGTGGTGGACTAAAGCATATTCCTTCTCTCTTAGAGAGGTCTGAGCTCCAGCAGTGAGACCATAAGGCTGTTTATAGTTTATGTACCCTGCAATTTCATGATTCTTCTCCTAATAATTACTGTTAAAAAATTAAAAAAAACTAGGAAAAATTTGTTTCTTTTGAAATTGTTGTTGCAATGTGTAAAAAAATAGGTTTCTTAGGATAGGGTAGACAAGATAGGATAAGGTCGTTATGGCGACACTTGGGTGAGGCATACGTCCGGCAGTGGATGTCTTTCGACTGAAATGATGACGATGATGATGTCAGGGAATAATAAAGTACATTTCTGTTACATATTATGATTTGAATGTGACATTTGTTAGAAAGGCTGAAGTCATGTTTATGTGTCGGTAGCAAGTTGGAAACTGTGTGTGTTGCATTGTTGTTACTAAATAGGTAATTTAATCTTGATATATCTCTTGAATTATCTCCACGTGTTTGCTTCCGTTACATATAATACAATATACAAGATGACTATTGAAAATACGTCATTGTTTTTAACCGCACGGGAATACCATGTCTGGCCACAAAATGTACAATCTATTGTTTTACGAAATGTCATAAATAAGTCTTATGATGTATGTACAAGATAATTTTTTTCAGAAAATATTTTCGTTCTAGATCTTCCAATAAAATAGGGTTGGCTAAATAATGATATCTTTAAGTAACTATTTGTTTTATTTGTATATTTATTGAGGACAAATGTTCAAAGATTTTTTTTTATGTAGCCTATTGTATGTCTCACTGCTGGGCAAAGGCTTTCTCTTTCTCTTTCCAAACTTTTCTGTGTAGGGCGATGTACGGCTAAGTTTTCCCCACGAACATAATCAGAACGTCACACCACCTTCGCCGCAGCACCTTCCCTCAGGCGTATACTGAGTGTCAATCTCCACCCATCTGTCCGGGTGCATTCGTGCGCTGTGAAAATCCACTCCCACAAGTTTTGTCTGCTATTTGAGTTATTGATTTAGAACATGGATGACTTACAGCTAATAAAACCAGACAAAAAAGGAAATTCATAATACTTAACAAGAAAGCCAACTGAATGGAACTGAATTAAAGAGTTTACTGATTAATATTATAATTACCGTGATAATGTCTATTTGTTTATTTAGCATTAGATAATTTAGATAGGATGTTTTTTTTTGGGATGGGCAATTATCCAATGACTTTTACCGTTTTAGAGTCAAGCAAGAAGAATGTCACATTTTACTGACTAAAACCCATTGTGTCCTTAAGTTGCCCTTTGTGTTCCAAGACCACGGTAAAACTTTCCTTTTCAATCGGTATCAAAAGATGCATCTTTTTCTGATTTCACGCTCAAAATATGCATATTTTACTCATGAAATCTTGCCTTGACTGATAAAATAAAATGTTTACATGCTTACATCAAACTCTTACGTCTATTAAATAATAATAAAGACAAATTTATTGCCTTACGTGTCTGAATTTCCGCTAAGCTAGAGTAAACGTATGTAAACATTTTATCATATTAGTCACGGCAAGATTCCACTAGTAAAATATATGTACCTCTTGATTCCTATTTCGATTGAATTTGTAACGTAGGTATTTACTGTCCATTACCTACTGTAAATTACTTCCAGTACCCCTAGTCAAAATGATATTCTGCAATAGTTAACGCTTGTAGAAAGCGGCAAATGTACGGGAATAACGTCGTCTCAACGCTCAGTCACGTGGTGAGAACAAAAGAATAGGCGGCAAGGTAAACTCGAAGCGTTCGACGCAAGCGAAACTTTGTAACTTGGCTAGGGGGGCAGGGTCAACTCGAATCGTTCTACGCAAGCGAAACGGTTGTAACTTGGCTAGGGGGGCAGGGATCTCTGAAGATACCGCGCCATCCGATATACGATATGATGTTGTGGTGCTCCACGCGTGGCACAAAGATTATTTCAGCATTATAGATTTTGATTATGGTAAACCTTGATGGTGGACATTTTATAAACAATATATGTCTTGTTACTTATCTGCAAAGATGTATATACGAATTGAAGCGTGCCTTATTAAAACATGGAATTCCTCTTTTACTGAAAATAAAGTAAATATACGGTATTAAGGTACTAGCTAATTATTCCGCTGGGAGCGTATACGTGAATTAGTGTTTGACTTGATTTTGAGGTTTTTTGTTAATGAATTAAAATTGGTCAATTTATTTAAACATAGAAAGAACATGAAAAATTTACATTTACGTAAAATATGGCATCAAAAAATTCCTCCACATTGCTGTCGACTGGAAGTCTGCTCAAAAGACTGGCTGCATTAAAATGGGTTAGTAGTTTTCCCGCATGTTGGTTTGAAATAGAAATTATTGGAGAATACGGAATATGCATGCATATTTATTTGCTGGCAACTGGGCCCCAACGGTTGCTAACAACTCCATGAGGCGTGCGGGAACATAATGCGCCGTTGACGACTTGGGCTCTGTCTGGCTGGACGGTCAGACTGCGACCTACCCATTGTTCTCCGACTGCAAGCTCGCGCCTACGGTGGCCGGAAATCGGAATCAGAATCACAGATCTAGAGAAATTGGATCGATATATATACAGGATTATTTGTAAAACACTAACAACCTTGCAGGACTGTATTACTTACATCATAAACAACAACTTTTGTTCTATGACTTTTTTAAAAACATTTACCAAAAACAAACCTCCAAGATTTTGTTGTTCCATCTAACACATTTCAACTCTGTATTTTGTTGTATCTAATAATAATAATAATAATATTCCACAACTATCACACAACGCCGTCCAGTCCCAAGCTAAGCAGAGCTTGTGTTATGGGTACTAGACAACTGATAAACATACTTATATATTTCTAAATACATACATATATAGATAAATTACACCCAGACACAGAACAAATGATCATGCTCATCACATAAACATTTGTCCTGGGTGGGAATCGAATCCACGACCTCTGGCTTAGCAGTCAGGGCCACTAACCACTAGACCAACAGGCCAGTCAAAATCTACTTACAGCTCCCACGCACTGTTCTCGTATCAATTGTAAGCAGGCTTCCGAAAGACTGTCTTTACACCTAGCAAGCATTCGCACTATTTCCGTGTACTCGATATTAGAATATACATATAGATACACCATCATGTATAGATAATTACGTCCGCACTACCGAATTTCGCGACAAGAACACGTACGACGCGTCGCAAGCGCATGCGCGCATCAAGGCTACTGACCGAGTGAGGGTCGCCCGTAAATAGGTCAAGTTTATGTCCAGCTACCCTCCGCTATTGTACTATCACTTGGTTCACATAAACTTCCTAATATTTAGAACGTTCAATTTACATATTTTTATTTTTGCATGTAAATCTGATGAACTAACTATATGATAAATTTTTAAAAGTCATAGAATAAAAATTGTTGTTTATGATGTTAGTAACTTAGTCCTGAGAGGTTGCTAGTGTTTTACTAATAACCCTGTATCTAATAGCTGTCCTTCGCGGGATCAACAACCAATTTTTCCATTCAAACCAGGAGTTCTAGATACTGCCAGCGTCTTTGTCCGCAGGAAAATAGAAAATTGTCGATCTAGCCGTGTGCCAAATTTCATCCAAATCCTTTTAGCTGTTCGAGCGTGATGAAGTAACAAACTTACGCCAACAATATTAGTGTGATGGTATTTTAGATCAATGAAGGTAGTTTTAGCAGGTTTACCTTACATAGGTTATATCTATAATACTGTATTAACCCTTCAGATACCGTCAATTAGAGACATAATAGTAAGACAATATTAATATTAAGACAATACTAGCTTCTGCCAGCGACTTCGTACGCGGATCCTGTTGCTTATGCCAGCGACATTCAGTGTTATAAACGTAAGAGTAGACAAAAATAAACAGAAAGCACAGAACTGCTAAGCTATCGGGAGTTACACGTGTTATTGTGAGTTAACCATAAAAGATAGACGTATGCTGTCGTGGGACATTTTTTATATAATTTTGAGGAGAACATTTCCGTTATACATGTTTTCTGTGTAGCTTTAACCATTAAGGCTGCAAACGCGACGGAAGCTTAAAAAATGGAGTAATTTCTCCCGTTTCCCCAACATTTCCCTTCACTGCTCTGCTCTTATTGATCGTAGCGTAATGAAAAGTATACTATAACCTGCCCAGGAGTATGAAGAATGATTGTACCAAGTTTCGTTAAAATCCATCGAGTAGTTTTTGTTTCTATAAAGAACATACAGACAGACAGACAGACAGACAGACAGACAGACAGACAAAAATTTTACTGTTTGCATTTTTAGCATCAGTATCGATCACTAATCACCCCCTGATAGTTATTTTGGAAATAAATATCATGTACAGAATTGACCTCTCTACAGATTTATTATAAGTATAGATTAAGCGGCCACCGGTGGTCGCTTGGGGATTCATGCATTAAGGAAATATTGTAACATCAACCACGTTTTTTAAAAGAGTAACCATATGGAGTTTCTTACCGGTTCTTCTCCATAGGAAACTGTACTATTTGGTAAACCATGTACCAGCTTCTGACGTTTTATAACTGCCCATGTAGGCTGTGAAATAAAAATATTTGAATTTTTAAATAATCTCAATATATTTAACGGCACCTGTGCTAACACTACTCTTGGACGTGTAAATATTATTATGATTTATTACATCTTCGTACTCGTACGAGAGAATTGAATGGAATACGTTACCTTTGCGTAATCATTGATAGACTAAATAATGTTGATTTGAAGTACATTTGTGTTAACATTGCCTATCTGCCTGACCACGGGTTCTAATATGATCCATTGGACGACCTAAACTGAACCACAAAATAGATAGGTACAGAAGTCAATCTCATGTATGTACTTCACTTTTTATATCTACGCTGGACGAACCACAGAACAGAAGAATGTGATTCCTGTTTTCTGTGGGGCGAACGCACACACATCAGCACATTGCTTCAAACTGTTTTGTGTACGAGTGCGACCAGACGATTGATAGATTGTCTTCTGTACCTATCTATTTTGTGACTGAATTGTCGCTGCTTTTTTTTTATGTGGGAAGTCATCTAATGACATCGCCCGGAAGGGTCTCTCAGAAGTTTACTGACTAAAACCTACTCCTGTCCCTTCTATGCCTTAGTTCCAGGGCCCCGGGGTTCACTTTTGCACAAGCCACCCCAGTAAGCTTCGACCCTGCTTGGCCCCTACGGTTTGCATCATGACATCTCCTTGAGGCGCACCGTCGACGATTTGGACTCGATCTGGCACGGTTACCGGACGGTCGGACGGCGAGCTCACCTGTCTGTAAGCCTGCGCCTACGATGACTGGAAATAGAGATCGGAATCCAGGAATCGGCTGGGGCGTGAATGTCGTACCCTGGCCTGGCACGTGGGGCCGCCTCCCTTGCTAGTATTACTGTTTCGCAGAAAGAGGTGTCCGCCTGTCACTTCTCTTCGCTCCGGACCATGGCCTGTACCAAGGCCCGATGCGAGAGATAGCTGCCGCCGAGCGCCCCCACGAGGACACGGCGGTGCTCTACCCAGACGGGGCACACCTCTATCGTGTGCACACACCACCCAAGCGTTTTTTCTGCACGAATCCGGTTCAGGAATCTCCCGAACTTACCATCTCCGGTGAGGAGGAAGGTGCGGAAGGTCCTTACGTTCTGCATGACAACAGCCCCTTTCCAGCTACTCCTCAAAGAGCGGGCGTGGCCAGTACTGGGTTGCAGTCACTGTCGCTATTCTACCGGACAGAGATCTCGCCGGATCTCTGTCCGTCATGCTGAGACTTAATGCGGCAGCGGAGTTGCGCCCCGACGTTGCATCTCCACGCGCAAATCGTGCATGTCGCTTGCATGTTTGACATTTTAATACGTCATGCATGTTGGGTCCCTGTGTAAATTCTGATTCACCTGCCAAACTAGCCTCCTAATTTGAGAATTACAAAAGATTTCATCTAATATCTACAAGTATCTATCTGATTTTCACACGTCATGTCACGTAAGCTCCCTGTGTAAATTCTGATTCACCTGCCAAACTAGCCTCCTAATTTGAGAATTAAAAAAGATTTCATCTAATATCTACAAGTATCTATCTGATTTTCACACGTCATGTCACGTAAGCTCCCTGTGTAAATTCTGATTCACCTGCCAAACTAGCCTCCTATTGAGAGAATTACAAAGGATTTCATCTAATATCTACAAGTATCTATCTGATTTTCACACGTCATGTCACGTAAGCTCCCTGTGTAAATTCTGATTCACCTGCCAAACTAGCCTCCTATTGAGAGAATTACAAAGGATTTCATCTAATATCTACAAGTATCTATCTGATTTTCACACGTCATGTCACGTAAGCTCCCTGTGTAAAATCTGATTCACCTGCCAAACTAGCCTCCTATTGAGAGAATTACAAAGGATTTCATCTAATATCTACAAGTATCTATCTGATTTTCACACGTCATGTCACGTAAGCTCCCTGTGTAAATTCTGATTCACCTGCCAAACTAGCCTCCTATTGAGAGAATTACAAAGGATTTCATCTAATATCTACAAGTATCTATCTGATTTTCACACGTCATGTCACGTAAGCTCCCTGTGTAAATTCTGATTCACCTGCCAAACTAGCCTCCTATTGAGAGAATTACAAAGGATTTCATCTAATATCTACAAGTATCTATCTGATTTTCACACGTCATGTCACGTAAGCTCCCTGTGTAAATTCTGATTCACCTGCCAAACTAGCCTCCTATTGAGAGAATTACAAAAGATTTCATCTAATATCTACAAGTATCTATCTGATTTTCACACGTCATGTCACGTAAGCTCCCTGTGTAAATTCTGATTCACCTGCCAAACTAGCCTCCTATTGAGAGAATTACAAAGGATTTCATCTAATATCTACAAGTATCTATCTGATTTTCACACGTCATGTCACGTAAGCTCCCTGTGTAAAATCTGATTCACCTGCCAAACTAGCCTTCTAGTGAGAGAATTACAAAGGATCTCATCTAATATCTACAAGTAGGTATCTATCTGATTTTCCTGGTTGAATAATATCAGCAGAAAATTATGCTTTTAATTGGTGCCAGGGACACGAGCATGCGTGTTAGTGTATCGTTTTGCAATTCATTATTCTGTATGGAATATATAATGGATACCTTTGCGCATTTTTCTGTGCCTTTGTTGAAAATCACTTTGTCGTTTTTTCGACGGCTGGTCATAAAATTATATAAAGGTTAAATTTTAAATAGTATAAACTAATGCTTGACTGTGATCCCACTTGATGCAATTGTTGATGGTGATGTGCACTAGTTTACTAAGAGCATATTCACTCTAGTTTTATAGACACTTAAATTATAACCGGACGGGAACACTGCAGTCAGAAAATTGTTGCAGCGCATCGGTATAAAATTCGAGGCGAAACGCTTAGACCTAAACGCTTATCGAGGAGTCAACAATCTAAAGGTGGGTCTGGATAGGATTAATAGATATAATAAAAAATCTTTTAATCGTGTCGGATGTTTTATTCTGTACTAAATTAATTGACTAAAATTCACTAACAAACGAAATGAAAGGTAAACAGCACGTGGTACTTACAAACTGCCCGACTCTTATAATTATAATCATTATAAATATACTGATATTTATATTTTCGCACAACTGAAAATATTTTCACTAAGTTAGAATCACTAACATATAAAATTTATGTTAACCTAAAATATAATTTATTCCAATAAATAAAATAATAACTAGTATTTATTAATTATTTATAAATTAAATGATTTATAATAAAAAGTTTAAATTTATTCCATATTAGGAAATTTATAAGTTTAATTTCAATTTTTTTGTAAACTCTAATAATAAAAATATAAACTAAGAAACAAATAATAATGAACAACATTATTTAATTAAGTATACGCCATTCTCGACGATTGTAAATAAATAATTTTTAATCAATCATAGACAAAGCATTGGAAGAAAAAAACGTGTTGCGCCGACCCCAGATAAAACGGGATAAGGGCAGGAAGATGATGATAAACACAGCATTATCACGAAAATTTATAGCATTTTTATTTGTTTACTAAAATGTGGCCTATGAGTACGTATTTAATTTTGATTGACTGAAGATTTTAAACTATATATTTATTTATATGCCATTTTTACACATAGAGACTATCCATACATTTCGAGGTCAACCATAACCTCTAATTTTTTCAGATTGGCCAATCTTATGTTACAACTTCCATTTATATGCGAAAATAAAAATACCAATATATTTTTATGAAACGTGTAACGATTAACATTGAGAAGGTGTAATAACAAGCCATTGATAGATAATAGATTAGTTGTGTAACTATGTATATTGAGGTCGTAAATTCTATCACTTCTACGCACATTTTATGTAAAGATTACGTTTCAAGGTATTATCTGAAGACAATCTCCGATATAGTACAACTGTCTTCAAATACCTATCTATTTAAGTAATATTTTAATTACGTGCTTTTTAATGTTGTCAAGATAATAGTAGTTATGATTATCAACCATTCTTTTTAGCAAAGAGTAATCAATAAGGCCAGGGACGAGTAGCTTCATAGACGCGTACGACGTTGCCGCTACATCGATAGAGTTTCATAGTTTAGTATGTAAGCTTCACGCAGGCGTACACCAAGCGTATAACGATGAATACGCGTCTATGAAGCTACGCCGTCCGTGGACAGTGGGCCTAACTTTACTTGATGGAATTTATTTTACCAACCCAATTTATCTCTGAATTTGCAGTAAAATTTATTACCCTCTCAAAATGTTAACTGCTAAACGTTCACATTAAACTTATCAATAAAATAAGCGTAAACCACTTCTAGCTCCTTCCAGCTTCGAAAGCTAAAATCACACATCAAATTGTAGTCTTTTACACTTTTTCTTAATTAACATCAAATCTTTAACACATCTGATATTAGGTTTGTACCATTACGTTAAGGAAACTAAATGGTAAATGATATGAAATGCTTAAAGCCAAGAGGAAACGTCTTTATGAGGCATACGAGTATCATAGACAATACTAATAAGATGATCTTAATTAAAACTATGAACTATTCTAAAACGTAGGTTCGAGGAACTTAATGCTAGGAAGGTAAGTCGCTAAGTCATATAAAATGGACAGATGTGTTTAATATTTTTAAGTTGATTTTTAGGAAAGAAGAGGAACCACTTTTAGAGGAATATTTATTTAACTGAAATTCTTTAAACATTTAGTTAATTTAACGCGTTTCCGTTTACAGAAAACGGTTAGTTATCTAACGCATATTTGTCTGTCACTAACAAAGTGACATATACATACATGATTATGTAAATAACACTACACAGTGACAAAATATGATATTTTGACAACTTCCTCTCACAGGAAAACTAGTACACACGTGTTGTTTTTATTAAGATTACAAAAGGCATTGCCTTTAGAATTTTAGACCCAATATTAAACACAGTTCTTGAATGTTTAAAGAAAACACAATAGGTAACCATGATTTCAACAATATTCATTCCTCTGGCTTTATAAGCAAAAAAATAATTTGTTCATGACCAATAACACGATATAACAAAGAGGTTTACTAACAAACTTTCAGTAGCTGTTGTTTATTGTCTGTGGTAATTTTATTTGACATAATTTAAGGCGCGAAAACAGCACACCTTACATTTTGATAATCACTTGAAATTGTCGCTTACTTACAAATAATATACAGCAATAAAAGCAGCAAAAAATATAAGATTTGATAAAAAAAAAAGGTAGAGTTCGATCGTATTAACTGATACAAAAGCGATCTTATCCTAATACTGATATTAACCCTAGAATGTTTAACCTATCAACAGTAATATTAAACTCATTCCTTGGAGTAACGTTTTCCGAACATTTTCAATCCATTCATTATATTTTAACAGAATATTAAAATAGCTATAAGTATTCGTTGGCTGAGAGACTGTTGTAGCTGAGTATTATTTTAAATAACTGTTTATAAGTACCTGTATTATTGCTATTGATTTGAAGGACAACTGTGACAATGTTTTAAATTAAATTTAGGAATTCATTTAATCTTTATAATAACCAAGCAATTTCTTGTTGGTTTCCTTCTCCTTTCGCAAGTCTACTGGAAGAAATTTCTTTGGAAATAAGCAGTACCTTTGTACTAATGTCTAATATGTATTTTTTAATGTGTAAAGTGAAATAAATAAATAAAGCAGTCCGTTCTCACATCTGTCGGTTTATCCCAGTCGGTCTGTTTATTCTTCTTCTTCCTAAACACGTACCTAACGAGTTTTGATAGACTAATAGAATAAGTAAAAAGCAAGGAAGGTTTTGTGAATAATTTACACCCGGCTTCACACGGGCAGGGCATTAGTATGGTATAGTTAGTCTATAACCAGGATGCCTTGTTATATTGCATTTGTTTATTATTATTTTCGGTATTTTTTGGTTTTGAGTTTTCATCTTTGAAATTTTCTGTAAATTTTTGGTTCTTTTTAACATTTGAAATTGGTTTAGTATTTTTTCTTGCTTTCAGCGTATTAAATGTAATAAATTTCTGATTCCTCTGCCACATCAGTCCCCAGCCAGCGCTACAATAATCGTACACCCGACACGGCGAATGTAATCGAAACTGATCATTATATACTTTATAGTCCGTATTACTTTAAGACTAGGTTTTTAGACAACTTGTCAACAATCGCAGTATAATATACGTAGTTTCGACATTATGAAACATAGCAACATATTATGAAATTGTAAAATTCTATAAATTAATCTAACATTTTTTCTTTATGTTTACGTCATTTTGTATTTGTGTTTGTGCGTTGACTTTCAAAGTCACTTCCCTGGCGATTATTAAGATCAACAAACGTCATGGAAATAGCGATAGTATAGACATCGGCACGGATCTTGAGCGCTCGGCGTCAGAGTGGGGATCGCTTTGCGCATTCCATATATTGGCGAGTCAATCGTCGTCGTTAGATACATACAGCAAGCGCAGGGAACGAATCACGAGTGACATCTATGACGCGATGGTGCGGCGAGCTAATCACTAACGCTCCCGGCCTCCGCGTCTCACTTCGTACCACTAAAGAGACCGATTATTTGACTTCTGCGCAACTTGAAGCCAGCGCTCAAGATCCGTGCCGGTATCTATTTGTTTTTTTTTAATTTTTGACAGGGGAATGACTTACATTGCCAGATCATAACATTTCTTAGGAATAGATTATATAAAATGACGGACTTTTTACAAGGTCACTAATTCACTCTACCTAGCTTGTCTACGATGTAGGCACCACTACTTTTTATTCTTTATTTTTAACAACTGACAGCTCAAAGTCAAACTTATTTTTTTAAATGTCAAATACAAAATGATGCACACAGTGTTGCCGACTAGAAAATCAATCACAAATGTTCCTTCTAAAACTAAAAATCACATATTTGTTGTTAATATTTAAACTTTCACATGTGGTTCGACAGGAATTTGTTCTTAGGCACTGTTAGACCGTATGCATTGAATGATTTATACTATTTAAATGAGTAAGCATTGTGTTTGTTGGTCAAATGGGAAAAAAAACTATATTCCTTAATATTATGGTTACCACTTCATATATAGGGTTATTTGTAAAATACTAACAATCTCTTAGGTGCTAGTTAAGAACATCATAAACAACAACTTTTGTTCTATGACTTACCAAAAACAAACCTTCAAGATTTCGTTGTTCTACATATAAACACTGTATTTTGCTGTATCTACCTACGCCTCCTGCACACTGTTCTCGTATTTATAGTAAGCAGGCTTCCGAAACATTGTCATCACACCTACCCAGCAAACATTTGCACTATTTTCGTGTATTCATCACACTAGAAAATTGATACGCCAGCATAGACTTCGTAACATTTAGAACGTTCAATTTAAATATTTTTATTTTTGTATGAAAATCTGATGAACTAAAAACATCAGGTGAGATAGCGGTCAAGCGTACAACCTATCAACAATAAAAAAAAAGATATTTTTTGGAGTCATAGAACAAAAGTTGTTGTTTATGATGTTCTTAACACAGTCCTAAGAGGTTGCTAGTGTTTTACAAATAACCCTGTATAATGTTGCCTATTTCATAGTAGGAGAAATATTTGTTCAGTTCAAAGCAGAATACAATTAAAATTTTACTACCGATAGGTACTTAAATTTTAAATGATGTCATAATAGTTTTATATTCAACGTAAATATATGTTCAAATTATCCACAATCGTGGCAGAACTTAGATCTGTCGTAATCGTAACTTTCAAGGATTTTAGTTCTAAATAGGTTAGTATTTTGAAAAACTAAATTTCGCTCATCCACCGACTCATTTAGGCGTCCTACAAAGAGGACCAATGACCTGGTGAAGGTCGCAGGAATCTGATGAATGCTCTTACGCACAGGATCGGTCGTTATGGCGACAATTGGGGGAGGTCTATGTCCAACAGTGGACGTCTTTCGGCTGAAATGATGATGATGAAATTTCCCTATACTTGTTTGTATTGAGTAGGTACAGAAAAGTGATAAATAGTCTATCTACGCAATAAACACAATGCTTACCATACCGCGTACCTAATACAATATAAAACTGGCTAATAAACGTATCAAATCATTATAAAACGTCACACAGTCAACATGTCCTATGTCTACACACCTAGGTAATATTCTCTCATCGACCGGAAATATTACAAAGCTTGTAGCCTCGATGTCATTGGAAACTTTTGTCGCAGTTTTACTAGGCTTTTCCAGGGGAAATATTTAATTCCCCTGGCAAAACAGAAAAAGCAATATATTTAACTGTATAATAGTTAAAATTTTATTAATTTCTAGTCGACGACCTTGCAGTCACTAGACGTCTAATAACAGGCGACGCCTGTCTGTCAACACATATGACTTATAGATCTAATGTAGGTCGCCACAGAATAATTTCCAAATTATCTAGACTAATCAGAACGCAGTACCCCGCTCTCCCATACCAATCAGAACACATTACCCCACTCTCTCATACCAATCAGAACGCACTACCCCGCTCTCCCATACTAATCAGAACGCATTACCCCGCTCTCCCATACCAATCAGAACGCATACCCCGCTCCCCGTATCAATCAGAACGCATTACCCCGCTTCCTGTACCTCGGCTAGTTGACAGAATTGTTTTGGTGCGCTGTTAGTTCAAGCATGAGACGTCTAGTGGCTGCAAGGTCGTTATTACTAGTGAAATCATCTACTTAAGTAATCAAATAGACTGTAACAGTTAGTAATACGTATGATAAACAATCAAACGAAGCAATATGGATGGATCAATCTGTAGAAATACGAAACACGCTTCAAAAGTTTCCCATAACTTCTTAGGCTTTAAACAAAATTCAACTAAATTGACTACACAATATTGTTATACCAGAAGCGATTCTTATTTTACATTTTCTTTTCAAAAAAGCACAAAATACCTCACTGTTTTGACTTGGCCGTTCTTCACAACCAAAAATGCTTTAGCATTAATGTTCTAAGTTATTAGCTGCCATATTTAGGACAATATTATAACATTGTAACAGGTAACGAGTCAAAAATATATCTTTGATATACTTAGCTAACTAACCAGGGGAATGATATTTTAATGCGCTAACCTTTTTGCTAGACCACTTTGAAGTGAAAACTTCTTTGAAAGCACCGATCACTTTGATGTCTGGGTATTGAATGAGACTGAGCCATCACGGTCGGCTTTGTAACGCACGTTCGGGTAAACTCGGCTCGAGTCGGTCAACCTTTCATTTTGTGTTATTAACCTTGCCTTGATGAAGTTTTCACTTCTGTCGTGTAGTCCTAAGTAGACATTTTTTTTTTACTAGCAAATAAAAAATTACTAAGCCATAGTAAATCTCACATTGACTGTTTTTTTTTTTCTAGCTCTTGTTTCTACCCTTCAAGTAAAGCGAAGTCAGAACAGTGACGTAAAACTTACAATACTATCAACGGTTTAATGTTCTTGGTCTGATGAATCAACGTTCTCAGTTTGTGCGAATTTCAGGAACACTTGCTCCAATGTCGTTTGACTGAAGCTGTACTCTACTATGTTTAATTTTTCTTTCGCTGTAAATAAAACAATGAGTTAATATTATATGGTGTAGTGCAATAAACAATAAATTTTATAGGTTGGTGTTCAGGATATCATAAAAATTGTAAAAGTGAGTGCGCGTGGTCTGAGCGGGTGGAAAGAGCGTGTCTCGAACCGCCATTTTAATTTGCAACGACGCTGTGCCAAATCCAATGCGACGGACAGCGCGACCTTCCTAACCTAAAAAATTTGTTCTTCAACCTACTTTTTGGAATGGCACTATAAATCCTTTCGCTCAACGCTGGGTTTTACCATCTTTACAAACGCTTAACAGGAGGGTTTTTGTAAATTTCGGTTGAAGTAAATTAAGCATTTACACCAACTTCCATATGTTAGGAAAAACTTCTTGACGAAATTTATTTTGGCATTCAGAGTGGAACAAGTTAATAAGCTTACGGTCTTTTATCTATAATGGAAATATCTGTCGTGTCGTTTGAATCAGTTTGCAGTGAAAAGAGCTTTACTGAAATTAGCACCCAGCATGAAACCAGTAGTCTAGCTCGGTAGTCCTATATCTGTTACAAAAATATCAAGAGTTGCTTGTAACAATTATGCTTTGTAATGAAGAACTATAACCAATATATTTCTCTCTTAATATATCCATCACTAATTGGAGAATAAACTAGATACTAAAATTTAATAATATTAAATGTTGAGTTAAATTCTTGGCATTGGCACCCAGCACGGGATCAGTAAATTAGCTTACAGTTTCAAGAAAAATAGGTATCGTTTGTAGCAATATGCTATGAAATAAAGAGCTTTACTAGTTTCTTTACTAATGATTAACTTGAACTAAGTCCTTATTAGCGCCCAGCTTGGGACTAGTGGATTATCTTATAATCGCTTGAATAATACGCTGTAAATAAGAAAATCTTTAGCCGCTTTACTATTGTAAAGTGGCTACATAATAATAATACTACTATAATAATACTACTACTATAATAATAATACTACTATAATAATCCCTCTTTCTTTCTTTTCCTTTCATTCTAATTAGCGAGCAAAGACTATATGTTGGGCGCCAATAAGGATTTATCCTTATTGGCGCCCAACATATTCTGATTTAGGTTAAAAACTGGCGTCGTACCAGAAAAATTGTGTTTGGAAATGAAGACTACTTTAGCCGATCACTAGTTCTTATTTTAATAATCAACTAGCTCCTACCATAATTGGCGCCCAGCATTGGACTAGCAGACAAACTTATTTTTTTTTGCGTTCCAATAATTTTATCTAGGTGTCCAGTAGTGGGCGTTTTTTGACTGAAAACTGTTTCACTAAATGAGATGGATCTAGTATGCAGCCAATCACAGCAGCGGTGGGGTTAGGTTCACAGAAGAAACTTACCGTCCTCAATCTGCTGGAAACACCTGGCGAGGCTGGACACAGCAGACTGCGGCACGGAAAACACGAGCCTTTCCGCGAAGCTCTCCTCCAGAACTGCTGCTGGAAAGATTTGTCCAACGAGAGCTATCACCGCCTCCGAGTTTGCGCCACCACCACTGGACTCCGTCCTATGAAACACGATTACAAGTTGTTATACTAAAATCAGACCTGATAATACAATATTTAACTATGGGTTATATGGGATATAATGTTATGCGTGGATCCTTTTCCAGTCCACCTCGCCCTCCGCCTCCTCGCACACCGAGCTGCGCCAGAGCCACCTGACGAGGGTATGGGTACACGTACCGGTGATGCTGCAGTCTGGGCGGCGGCGGTGTGCCGGCGACGAGTGGCGTGTGTATGCTGGCGTCCACCGCCTCCGCCTCGCCCTCCGCCTCCGCGCACACCGAACCCGTACCCGAACCACCTGGCAAGAGAACAGACTTGTTAACCCAACACTTTCGCGTTTCTTCCGCCAGGGTCACACAGCCACGATAGATACTCCATCTCGCTTTTTTGTCACTTATGGGGATGGAAGAGCTAAACGAGATGGAGTACCTAGTCGTGAAACAAGACAATGGCGAATAGGACACGAAAACACTCGTCGGACCAATCCGATGCTAGCGGTTAAAATGGTGAAAGATCCATTTCCCACTCTTCTTCGCTCTTGAGTTAAGAAGAGTGTGAAATGGATCATATCACACTATCTATATATATTCTGTGTTATGGTTCATGGTGTGGTGTGTGGATGGAGCCTTGGCTGTAAAACTTTCTTCTTTTTGTGTTATTGCACATTTTAGACAGGAATACATTTAGTAGACCGTCTAAGCGGAATCGTGCTAAAGAGTTAGCGTAATCCGGAAAGGCCAAGGGTAACGAAGGTGAAGGAATACATGTGAAGTGAGAGAGATTTTTTTTTAGGAGTTTCCGTGGTTCTGGAACGCAAAGACCACCTGATGGAGTCCAGTTAGGTTCAGTAAGTCTGATACATCATATTTTCCCACACAAAAAGTAAGAAGATTTGAATACTAAATGATAGGTTTTAGAACTCCTAATAATTTACCCTCATCTGCTTCTCCTAGTGATGGCGAGTTCTCATTTGATCTGAGTGGTGATGGCGACAGCGACTCTGACTCCATCATCTGATTGAAGAAATAAAATTTTATATTAAGATAGTCCCGAATACTCGTTCGTGTTGCTTGTTGTGTGAAATAAAAGTTATTTGTGTAAATAATAATAAAAAATAAAAGTTATTTGTGTCTACAATATTATTTTTAGTATATGCGAAACTTGAATAAAGGTTGTTCAATTTAAATTGACGTCACCACGTCGTATTTTTTCCCCAAAAATATAAAAAAATGGTCACAAGTTGGACACTACTGACACTAAGTACAACACAGGTTATAGCGGGCATTAGGTATCAGCAAGCCTGGATGGCCCTGTGACCATGTATTTGTGTGGATAACCAGGTAACATAACAAGCTTCTAACTTTGTGATTTTTTATGACACAGTTATGATGTACATAGATTCTTTAAATAAAAATAATGGACAGTTGTTTCGTATTACGCACAGTAATGTTGTATAAATAACTTTTACTTTTTTGGGGCCATACACTAAAACAACCACCAGAAATGAACACAACTTACCTGCTTTTGATTACTTTGTCCAATCTTCATCTCCAACGTGTATCCTGCACCGTACAAATTTTTCAAGTGTTGTGTTGAGCCGATACATCTGAAAATGTTATTTATTAGAACTTAGACTATTGTGCCCCTTTCCCTGGGAGAGGGAGGCCTTTGCCCAGCAGTGTGACATAAATGGGCTAACTAACTAATTGTGCCTCTATACTTTCCATTCAATAACGAATTGAAAATAGACCTTCAGTGTGTTTTAGTTTACTTCTGTCAGTGACTTTATCCTGCTTGATAGTAGAAAATTATCCCAAGGAAACAATTTCCAGGTAGAAAAGTATTCTTTACCCTATTCGAAGACAGCTTTTTAAGCGTAAAGGAGTAACAAACATACATACATGTACACTTTCACCTTCATAATATTAAGGTGTCACAAAACTTTGTTGAAAAGGGAGGCTCCGACCAGACAATTGTTATGTCTGGTCTAGGCAACTGCCCGATAGTTGATTTCGGGCTTTTGTAATGTTCTAATCACGCGGATAACTAATACCGTGATGCAGGATTTCAAATTTATTTTAGTTCCTATTTGGCATCATAGATGTCGCTATAGTGTGAAAGGTATAATAAAATGTTCCAGTTACCTCAGGCCACCTTTGACCATGATGCCGACTCTGGAACATAAAGCATCAGCCTCTTCCATGGAATGTGTCGTTAGTATAGCACCTTTTTTGCCCTGCAACGATAAATCATTTTGTAAACAACAGTACCTAAAATACGAAGTGAATTTCACAATTGTCAATAGGAAAAAAAATACTAGTCAAGTGCAAGCCAGACTCGCACACGAAAGGTTCCGTAATAAAGCATAAAAAAACCCTGAAAAAATACCGTTTCATATATGGGAACACCTTTTCGTTTTTACTTTATTTTAATTTTAATATTTGTTGTTAGCGCGTTGCGGCAATAGAAATGTAAATGAAAATTTCAACTCTCGAAGTCTTTCGTTCGTAAGAGGTAGACAGTTGAAATTTGCTGACAGAAAATCTTTGCCAAGGATTATCGTACCGTATACCGATTTACTGGGTTGAGGACTTTGAGCCGGTCAGACTGGAAGTTTAAAAAGAGATTGGTCTGACCTGGAAGCTCGCCAGGATGGTGTCCCAGAGGAAGCGCTTGCTCCGAGGGTCCATGCCGGTGGAGGGCTCGTCCAGCAGCACGACGCGCGGGCAGTCCACCGTGGTACGGATTGGTAGTTAGTCTGACCTGGAAGCTCGCCAGGATGGTGTCCCAGAGGAAGCGCTTGCTCCGAAGGTCCATGCCGGTGGAGGGCTCGTCCAGCAGCACGACGCGCGGGCAGCCCAGCATGGTACGGATTGGTAGTTAGTCTGATCTGGAAGCTCGCCAGGATGGTGTCCCAGAGGAAGCGCTTGCTCCGAGGGTCCATGCCGGTGGAGGGCTCGTCCAGCAGCACGACGCGCGGGCAGCTCACCATGGTACGGATTGGTAGTTACTCTGACCTGGAAGCTCGTCAGGATGGTGTCCCAGAGAAAGCGCTTGCTCCGAGGGTCCATGCCGGTGGAGGGCTCGTCCAGTAGCACGACGCGCGGGCAGCTCACCATGGTACGGATTGGTAGTTACTCTGACCTGGAAGCTCGCCAGGATGGTGTCCCAGAGGAAGCGCTTGCTCCGAGGGTCCATGCCGGTGGAGGGCTCGTCCAGCAGCACAACGCGCGGGCAGCCCACCATGGTACGGATTGGTAGTTACTCTGACCTGGAAGCTCGCCAGGATGGTGTCCCAGAGGAAGCGCTAGCTCCGAGGGTCCATGCCGGTGGAGGGCTCGTCCAGCAGGTAGTTACTCTGACCTGGAAGCTCGCCAGGATGGTGTCCCAGAGGAAGCGCTTGCTCCGAGTGTCCATGCCGGTTGAGGGCTCGTCCAGCAGCACGACGCGCGGGCAGCTCACCATGGTACGGATTGGTAGTTACTCTGACCTGGAAGCTCGCCAGGATGGTGTCCCAGAGGAAGCGCTTGCTCCGAGGGTCCATGCCGGTGGAGGGCTCGTCCAGCAGCACGACGCGCGGGCAGCCCACCATTATACGGATTGGTAGTTACTCTGACCTGGAAGCTCGCCAGGATGGTGTCCCAGAGGAAGCGCTTGCTCCGAGGGTCCATGCCGGTGGAGGGCTCGTCCAGCAGCACGACGCGCGGGCAGCCCACCATGATACGGATTGGTAGTTACTCTGACCTGGAAGCTCGCCAGGATGGTGTCCCAGAGGAAGCGCTTGCTCCGAGGGTCCATGCCGGTGGAGGGCTCGTCCAGCAGCACGACGCGCGGGCAGCTCACCATGGTACGGATTGGTAGTTACTCTGACCTGGAAGCTCGCCAGGATGGTGTCCCAGAGGAAGCGCTTGCTCCGAGGGTCCATGCCGGTGGAGGGCTCGTCCAGCAGGTAGTTACTCTGACCTGGAAGCTCGCCAGGATGGTGTCCCAGAGGAAGCGCTT
This sequence comes from Mythimna lalbum, assembly GCA_949319445.1. NCBI lineage: Eukaryota > Metazoa > Arthropoda > Insecta > Lepidoptera > Noctuidae > Mythimna > Mythimna lalbum. Next base: position 10,884,328 of record OX439364.1, read on the forward strand.
GCTCCGAGGGTCCATGCCGGTGGAGGGCTCGTCCAGCAGGTAGTTACTCTGACCTGGAAGCTCGCCAGGATGGTGTCCCAGAGGAAGCGCTTGCTCCGAGTGTCCATGCCGGTTGAGGGCTCGTCCAGCAGCACGACGCGCGGGCAGCTCACCATGGTACGGATTGGTAGTTACTCTGACCTGGAAGCTCGCCAGGATGGTGTCCCAGAGGAAGCGCTTGCTCCGAGGGTCCATGCCGGTGGAGGGCTCGTCCAGCAGGTAGTTACTCTGACCTGGAAGCTCGCCAGGATGGTGTCCCAGAGGAAGCGCTTGCTCCGAGGGTCCATGCCGGTGGAGGGCTCGTCCAGCAGCACGACGCGCGGGCAGCCCACCATGATACGGATTGGTAGTTACTCTGACCTGAAAGCTCGCCAGGATGGTGTCCCAGAGGAAGCGCTTGCTCCGAGGGTCCATGCCGGTGGAGGGCTCGTCCAGCAGCACGACGCGCGGGCAGCCCACCATGATACGGATTGGTAGTTACTCTGACCTGGAAGCTCGCCAGGATGGTGTCCCAGAGGAAGCGCTTGCTCCGAGGGTCCATGCCAGTGGAGGGCTCGTCCAGCAGCACGACGCGCGGGCAGCCCACCATGATACGGATTGGTAGTTACTCTGACCTGGAAGCTCGCCAGGATGGTGTCCCAGAGGAAGCGCTTGCTCCGAGGGTCCATGCCGGTGGAGGGCTCGTCCAGCAGCACGACGCGCGGGCAGCCCACCATGATACGGATTGGTAGTTACTCTGACCTGGAAGCTCGCCAGGATGGTGTCCCAGAGGAAGCGCTTGCTCCGAGGGTCCATGCCGGTGGAGGGCTCGTCCAGCAGCACGACGCGCGGGCAGCCCACCATGGCCAGTGCGAAGGACAGCTTGCGCCGCGTGCCACCCGAGCACTCCTCCGCGTTCTTGTTGGCGTGCTCCATTATCTGTAGACCGTTCAGGTACGCGTCTACTATCCTGTGGAAAAAATACTATTAGTAAACTGATCATGGTTGAACAGCAAGGTTAACTCTATGTGCTCGCAGACAGTGACGTTCTTCCAGAGCGAGTCACGCTGCAGCCTCATGAAGAGAACTTAGTCTACTCACCTAGGAGTGTCCGCCTTGCTGACGCCCCGGATGGCGGCGTAGCACTCGATGTGCTCGCGGATGGTGACGTTCTTCCAGAGCGCGTCGTGCTGCGGGCAGTAGCCCAGCATCATGAACGCGGACGTCTGCGAGTCGTCGATGTTCTGACTACCCAGCATAACCTGCAACATATAACATGATGAACCTCATCATCATCATTCCAGCCGGAAGACGTCCATTGTTGGACTTAGGCCTCCACCAAGATTTATCATAAAGAACTATCCTGAGTTTTGCATTTATCGGATTTATAATGTGAACATCTAAACTGGAAAGAAATAAGTCCTTGCCCAAGCAGATGTAGTCCATCTAGCCTTTACGTTATGACATCAACACTTGATGGATGGCTTGATGAGGCACGGTTATGCCTGGCAAGTATATCAACGATATGGCATGCTCATCGAAAAGGATAGATTCTACGAATCTCTATAGATTAACCGGTAACTCTTTAAGGGGATGCCCAAAGGTAGCCTGCTAAAGTCTTGTAAAGTTTTTGGATTTTGCAGTTTGGAGTCAAGTTCTGTGTTGATTAAAATATGATTGGCGGTCGTAATACTTATTTACTTCTGCAATTATAGTCAATTATGGCAATTTCATGAAAAAGTCAGTCAATAGGGTGAGAACTGACATGGTTGTACTGTATTGATGATTTAATATAAAAATAATTTAAGATATTAAAAATTTTAATTTCGTAAAGCCACGTAATGCGGCCGCAAATATTTTTTTGATGAACATGGAACCTGTCTCGGACCTGTAAAAGGCAAAAAACATATTCTGTCGCATTCACCTTCAGCGTTTTGGAGTTATTTCCAGATTTTTGCATTAGAAAGCTTTTCAAAGTTTTTTTAGAATACCGCAAAGTAATATAGAAAAGTCATATTACTCACACTGCCATGTGTGGGCCTCTCCTCGGCCGTGATGATCTTCATGGTGGTGGTCTTCCCGGCGCCGTTGTGCCCGAGCAGGCCGAACACCTCCCCCCCCTCCACGGCCAGACTCAGGCGCGCCAGCCCCACGAAGCGCGAGCGCACGTGCGACGCGGTCTCTTCTTCATGTGACCAGCATGAACCCCCACTACCTGTGCCTCGCACTTTGTATTCTTTGCGCAAGTTCTGGAAACAATACAACTTTAGCTAAGTGTGACGTAAAATAAATAATAATTATTATTATTACTTGCTCAACCGTCAGCGGGTGCGCACGTGTCTACGGCAGCTTGGTAAACCCATAGTGAGTGACTTTTATTTATGAAGCTGGCAACAACCCTGGAGGGCCTGGACACCACACTAAATATATTGGCTTCTGCCAGTGGATTCGCCCGCGTGAATATAGGTTTCTCTATACAGACTTTTGAAATCTTATTCAATCACTTCATACTTCTAGGCCCTTTAGTTTCCACTTTGCATTCATATGCCTATCAGTCCGTTTCTTCTTCATATAAAATAATTTCTCTTTTTAATATTACATATATTTTTTAGTAATTTTCTCTACATTTGGATTTACTTTTGTATCGTATACTGTTTTTACCTTCTTTTTACTTTTCTACCTTCACAGATATAAACTTACAGACAGGCAGACTTGCCGCGTTGCAAGATAATTATTCATTTCCTTTGAAATTTTTCTGGTAAGTGATCTGAAACATTATTGTCTTAATAATATTTCAAGAGGGGTATGACAAATACCTAATCTAAGATGTCTTCAAAAACGATTTTTGTCATCCATCCATTCATGCCACCACATGTTTTAGATTGTAAAGCTTACGGTGCCAGCTGTATGATTCTTGTGTTCTGTCGTGCCAGCGATTATGCAACCAAGCAACACATCTGTTAGCAACTAGCTATGTCCGGTCTTAGGACCTGCAACAATATCTTTAAGAATGACAATCTAGGTACGTACATGCACGACTAAGGGCGGCGCGCTGTGCTTGGGCTGCTGCAGGATGGTGTGCACGCGGCGTCGCTCGCGGCGCACGTCTTCATCCTCGCAAGCTTCGCCGCCCACATCCTGCTCTGCATCTCCACTACTTTCTGATGCACTTTTCTTGCGCTATGTAGAAAAAGGAAAAAATGATTACCATGTGAAAAATGTATGGACCATTGAAAGGGCCTACATTCAAAATTGTAATGTTTTAGGTGGTTTAAAAACCCGAGAGTTCTATGGAAACAGTGAATCCGCAAAAAAAAAGTCATAAGAACTGTTGGACACTATCTTAATCTCAAAATTCATCACGCGATATGGGGGAATAAATTAGTACTATTTACCGTTACTACAAATTCCAAAAAGTGCAACCACTATTTTGCCCAAGTTCGTGCGAATATAAGAGAAGAATGTGTTTTCCAAAGCGACGATGACGCGCATTTGACTAGAAGTAACCTATTCACTCTTTATTCAAAGATTCCCTGGTTGTAGTTATCAGGAAAAACTGACTCCAGCAGGATATCCCACTCCTTAGCTGTATACACGCCTAATGTGCTCCGAAAACGTTTTGTGCGTATAGGTTGGATGTCCTTGTCCACCATGTACCGGTGGCGCATCGCCGTACGCCTGTTCGTTCGATGATGGAACAGGCTAAGCGAAATTAGGCTATGCAATTCCGACGCACACTCCTCGAAACGCAACCGGTAGAAAACCGACAGGCTAGGAACTCGGCGTCAATATTCAAGACTTTGAAGCCTCGACTCGAAGAGTGCCTCATCATTGGCCAATGATCAGATCTTTTCTTTTAATATCACTCACCGGACATATTCTGCCACCAGACTTGACCCGATCCGCAGCAAGGAGAGCAGCGCCAGAGACCGGCACGTGAAACAGCATGGCAGCCACTAACACCCACACTTCCGCTGTGAAGTAACTGCTGAGAGGCGGAGTCGTGCACAGATCACGGAGATTGCACGTAAGATACACTCTGAAAAACGGTCATAAGTAGAAGCATTAACCAGGTCAAGTATCATAAACCAGGTTATAGGACTTATAAAACGCTGGCATCGGATAAAAATAACGTACCTATCAACGTAGTAAATGATGGCGTAAGGTATGTACATGACGTCCAGGAAACTGAAGGTCAGGTGCAAGTAGAACGCGATGTCACTACCTAGAATGATAAAGTTTACGTAAGAAAGATATCAACAAAACATGAGGCTGTAACACAGCTAGCTAAGAGGGGATCTAAAGCGGTAGTTTTCGAACCCATCGTGTCAGTCCTCTTTGGACAGCTGCAGGGTCCGTTCAGAGGACACATAAGCGGAAAAGTAGGGTCCTCGACCCTGGGCTGCAGATAGGCCACCAAAGAGGCTATGTCACACCTATAGAACCTTTATCCGAAACTTTCTACTACTGGACAGAGGCAGCCTGCGCTTGGTGGTGAGGAACATCACCGGACACTTTTCATTGAATAAAAACATATAACACATAATGGGCATCATGGAGTCCTCTGTGCAGAGCATACATGGAGTCGAAAGAAACCATTGCGAATCAGCGAACTTCATCATCATCATCAAGGTAGTCTCAAAAAGCTTCAAATCATGTCTAAAAAACTTAAATCTATCATTAAAACCAACTTACCCCATTTGAAAGTATCCAGAACGGCAACCAAGATGAAGGGTATAACTCCAACCCAAGTGGTGATGTTGGGCATGATGCTCTGAGCAGAGTCCATCTTGTCGAATATGTAGGAGAGGCACGTGTTGAACAAGATGGCGGACGGACTGTAGAGCAGGAGGAGGCCGGACAGCATCGTGATCGCCGAGCCGTTGGTCAGGCTCGGGATGTCGTTGAGGATGACCTGCGGATAAGGACAGGGTTTGACTACAATACCTATGTCATCAATCAGGCTTAAATTATTATTATTTGTGAGGGCTGATCTCAAAACAAAATTGTTAAGCTTTTTTTTTACTAAAACTGAAAAGCTTGAATTTAAGATATTTGACCTTGAAAAACGCTTAATTATTATACTGTACATCCTTGTACGAAATCTGTTTTGCCGAAAATGTTGGTCTCTAGTTATCCTTCGTTTTTCCTAAAAAAAAAAAAAAAACAGAAAACGTAATGAAAATACCCTCCCCCCCCTCCACGCGCGCGACGGATTATAGGCTAGGGGCTCGCCTAAAAGCTAGAAAATAGCCACATAAATATGACTTAAACTTTGATAAATACATCTGGTCAATAAACTCGTTGTCTATAGACTCTGTCAACAAATGTTTGAATATGACTTACCAACACAAGAACTCCTATGCTGGTGAGCACCATGATGAAGATCAGCACGGTGAAGTACGTGAGGAAGTACATGCTCATCGACAGCCCGTTCACTCGCAACTGGTTCTTGGCTTTTATCTAGGAAAATTATTGTATTTAATTTAAATATTTCCCAGTGCAATAGAAAATTTTCAAATTTATTTCGTGCGTGACGATGTCCTTATTTTATACAAAATAATTCTTCTGAGTAGGCGGAGGATAAAAATAGACTCTTTCTACCCTGGTAAAAATATCAGGGACTTTATCATGACGTGTTAAAATATCAAAAGTGCGACTGAGAAAGAAGGACACTCTATATACAGCTCCATCCCTCAAACAGTTTAGTTTAGGTCGTCAAATAGTTCGTGCTAGAAGCTCGTAGCCTCTGCTCTCCAAAGATTTTTACCTCTCTCTTCTTTCTCTTTTTTATCTAGCTTGTTAAAGTTATTCGTGACAATGTCCCCCAAAAGAAAAGGTTTAGTTTACTAAATATCTAATTTACCATTTTCTTTTCTGCTTACCTCTCGATCATACACAATGTCCACAGCCAAGGTAACTGGCACCAGCGCGAAGATCATTCCCATGAAGATGGCGCAAACCACGTTACCCAGGTTGAACTCCTCCTGCTGCTCCGTTTGCTGGAACGGGTGCGCTAGCACCTCGATAGGCTTAAAGCTTTCTATAAGACCTGATGCTGACATTAGAACCCTGGGGAGGAAATCATAAAGATAAACTTCACTTATATTTGGAAGCTTTAAAACAGCTACATATTGAGCTAAATGCATTAGCTTATGACGATTTTTAAGCTGCATTCGTTTTAATACCAGAAGGCTAAGCCAAGTTAATAATTTACAATCGTTAACGCTAAAACTTCAAATGAACGGGAATGATGATGTCTCACCGCTCAGTCACGTGGTCAGAACAAAGGAATCGGAGGCGTTAATAACTCGAGGCGATCAACAAAAGAGAATCGAAACGAAACGGTAAAAACTTGGCTAGGCCTGTAGAGACTCAGAAAAAGCTTGAATAGATAATGATAAATAATACTGGAACCATTGGCATCCTTACTAAGACATGCCTACATAAAGAACCCAAAGAAAGTTATGAAATACATGAAAGATCTTAAGGTATACAAGTGAGCCTACTGGGGCCAGGGTTATCCGAACGAAACTCGAGCTCCGGTATGAAGGCTAGAAGGAACTGGGTGGGATTTTTAGTCAGTAAGAGTGTGACACTATATCCGGCTTCACCCAAGAGCGGGGATGGTTATAGGATGATTTTTGCCCACCGAATAAGAAAAATAAGGCATACAAGTGAAATAATGGACTGATGCGGTTCATCAACTTACCTATAAACACTATTATCCAACAAATTAACGATGATAGGCAAACTGTGCGTATAAGTACTATTGTAGTAGGCCATGAACTTTCCGTACGGTATCAAACTGTCTCTCAGACTGAACGCTCCAAAGTTCTCCATGTCCAGGAGACTCGAGAAGTTCCCATCAAAGTCTATGATTGGGAATGCTCCTAAAGACTCCAGGGAGTCCCTGAGGTCTGTAATTTCTTTGATATTGCCCTGTTCACTGTATACAGCTATGGGGGTCTTGTTGGAGTACGCGTTGGGGTCCAATTTGAGGGGCTGCATTCGGAAGAAGACGATCTGTTTGGATTTCATGTAGAGACCCAAAGCGCAGGAAACTGAAAAGAACACAGTCCATATTTAAAAGTAACTTAAGAGTCAATGGAATATACTTAGAGCTAGTAATCGCGAAACCAATCCACGTATGTCTGTATGTAAGCAAAACGTTACTATTAGTAAGTTTTTTAATAGTAAGGTCTTTTTACCTAATTTATCTTTCAACTTGAAGATGCATAACTGTTACAAGTAAAATTAAGGTATTTACAAATAACGAAACTAATTCTTCTTTTAAGCTTTTTAATTTATGTACGTGTAGATTGACTCGGTACACATTTTTCTCGAAATTTGTTCTAAAGCCACCGTCCATTTAGTTGTAGATAAATCAACCCTAATTACCTACACTAAAGTTCGGTTTCCGAACATAAGGCTGCTCGTTCACGTCCGATAATCGGTGACCGATTTTTGCTAGGAGAAAAATAGAACACACTGATAGCAATAGTGCAACGCACACGTCCTACAAAAAGTCGGTCACATATACAGAACAATGTTACAAATATACAAAATCGGCCCGATTATCTGTCCTACAAAAAGTCTGACGTGGGCGGGCAGCGTAAAGGATTGGTTGTTACATGTCTTTGATTGTTCATCTTGGTGACACATTCAAAACTTTAGGCACCATTATTATAAATTACTTACTGATAGGCATCAAGATCATGACCCACAGCTTGTAGGGGTCCCGGATCATGCGCATCATCCTGATGTAGACCAGCGCGCAGAAGGTCCTCCAACAAGACGGGTTGGTCTTCACCGTCTCGCCTAACGCGTCCACTGAGATTGGGACCTCGGGCGCCACCTGGAGAAAAATGACTGAGGTTTGAAATTCTCAAGTAACTTTAATATATTAGGCCTATTGTCCACGGACGCGTAGCTTTCTATACGCGTATTCTTCATTAAGTATACGCCTGGTGTACCTACGCCTGGCGTACGCCGGTTGTACGCCTGGTTTACGCCTGGTGTACGCCTGCGTGAAGTGTAGTGGTAGCAATAACGAGCACGATGCTATCGATTCGTCGAAAGAGTTCCATAGTCTCGTATGCAAGCTTCACGCAGGCGTACACCAAGCCTTACTTACTTACTCTGTGCCCAAGCGTATAAAGATGAATACGCGTTTATGAAGCTACGCGTCCGTGCACAATAGGCCTTAGAATAAGAAAGTGAAATCTAATTCTATATATAGAGTTAAATAAAGTCATTTTGCATATCTGTCTGTCTGTCAGTTGTTCTAAAGTAAACTATGCATATAAAATGCCGTATTCACCATCCTTTAGAGTACTTCTTCTGGAAGGTCAGGTCAACAATCTAGATATTTTGCCACATCAGTAGTTGCTGTTCTAGTATGAATATATTACAGTGCCTATAGGACTAAAATCTCTACAAGATGAATTTATGAAAATTGCCATTGAGTCTATAAAGAAAATGATTTGGATGTATACGCCCAACGAGGGCCGTGTTGCGTCAGCGTGTGAACAGAGTACCTGGAAGGGCTTGGAGGTCTTTGCCCAGCACTGGGTCAGCAATGGCTAGAGAGAAATAGAAATTAAAAATATAATAAATAAATAAAATAATAAAGAAACTTTACTAGTCGGTATAAAACCTTTTTTGATGTCATACTACAAATATTTTTTTATTTGATACAAACTATAGTGCTTGACTGCGATCCCACCTGATGGTAAGTAGTGATGCAATCGTTGATGGTGAGGCGCACTAGTTTATTAAGAGCCTATTCACTCTAGCATTGAATTATTCTAAAGTATTGTACACCCGACCTTTTTTTTAAGTGGGAAGTCAGTAAATGACTTCTCCCGCTCTGGGCGGAGAAAGAGGGAGTGTCAGATTTTGACTGACTAAAACCCACATTGTTCCTTTAGTTTCTCTTTGCCAGGGCCACGGTAACTTTTTCAAACAATCCGCAGCCCTGGCGGGTATGGGGCTATGGGTCCTTAGTTGCCCCATCAATCTTTTTGATATCTCTTCGAGGCACGCGTGGAACACGATGCACTGTACTGGACCAGGGCACGGTCAGTACCAGACGGCGAGCGACACATTGCTCGCCGTCCACAAACCAGTTCTGTTCTGTCACAACCACAGTTTAGCGTGGATGTGACGCATTGTTACTTAGTTTTAAGAATGCCCCATTTTGTGTAAATAATTTTTTTTTCTTACTTTCTTCTCTTTTTTCAACCCGGCGCCTAAGGTGGTCGGAAATCGGCTTGTTCTTTCTAATTAGAAGCGAGTGAATTTAGAATAAGTATTAATATTACCTTGACATGTTCAACGCCGTGGTTGGTGGAATGTAGTGCGTGTGACGCAGGTGGTGTCGGCAGAGATGTCGCCTTCTGACCATCCTTTTCATTTAGCTCCTAGAAAGAAAACCTTATTAGATAGCTTGATAGATAGGCTGTAAACGCAACATAAAACATTGTCATGTCAATGAACGACGTCCAAATCCAACCACTATAATCATCATCACCATCATCCTTTTTAATGTTCCCAATGCTGGGACTTAAACCTCCTCTCTAATAGAGTGAATGGGCCGTAATCCTATATAGTCATATATAGGCCTATATAGTCCCACTATAATAGAAGTAGAAATAATGGGCCAAAGCTATTACCACATTTAACATAAAAAAAATAGTGAAGAATTGTTCGATGCCCAATGAGTTGTTCTTGTCGCCCTTTGAATCTCGCTTCTTCATATTTTATACTAGTTTTTCTGCCAGCGGTTTCGCCCGCGAGAAAGTCGGTTTCTCCATACAAAATTTGGTCCCCGTTTCATCTCCTTAGGGGGTGAATATCGTAAAATCCGTTCTTGACGGATATTTACACCTTATAAGAAACCTATCTGCTAAATTTTAAAGTTTGTAAGGTTTATAGTTTCTGAGATTTCATGATTAATAAGTGAGTGGTTTTTCTGGTGGGTTTTACATATTTTTATAGATTTTTATATCTTACCTGATAACTCAATGTCTTGCTTTGTAACGACAGACTCCTGGAGAGAGCGCGCGCCCTCACCAGCTTCACAGAGGACACTCCCTCCACCGCCTCTGTTTCTTCAGCGTTTTCTCCTTCTAAACTAAGGAACACCTCCTCCAGGGTTGTCATTGATACACCGTAGCTTGTGATGCCTGGTAAAGTCCAAAGGATTCATCAAATGCGTTCGATACCGAGTGAAGAATCATTGTTTAACTGTTATAATCGGTAGTAGACGACAGTCATAAACTGCTCGATAGAAACTGTTGTTTTACTGAACTTTAGATTTCTGTGCCTATAATGCTGTTTTTAGAAGCGTCGTTGAGAAGGACCTCAAGCCCTGAGTTGAGCTACACCAATACTGAAAATTGCTTGTACTGATTGGACTGATCTACTTAAATCTTTGCGTTTCTTTCTTTAAAAGATCATTTAAGACATGGTTCTTATATGACTTGATCATTACATGTTTAATGTATGAATTTTAAAAGACTTTGAATTGTGACTTTGTTTCGTTGTTTTTTCTCATGATAGTCAGATTGGAAACAACGACCTCATGTAGTTTAAACTTATGTTAAAATGTGTGATATTTTATCATCAAAATTTAATGATAAAGATATAAAGTATAAAGATAAGAGTGAAGCAAATCCTAACTGCATCAACTATTTTCCTGTTTTATAATGTCAATTCATAATAAGGTAACATTGTGCATTGTTCATTCCTATTAACTGAGATATCTCATGTACCTGTGTATGCTTCGGTGCCTAACAAAGAAAGCTCAAATGTGCCAGAATATGAGAATCAATGATTACTCTATCGCACTCATGCACTCTACCACTACCTCAAAACTTTCAACTTACTCACTTTTATAATTCTTCTTTCAACTTACCCAGTCTGTTGGTCTTCTCCTTGACCTCTTGCTCTATGGCGTTGAAGAGCGGCGGGAACAGGTGCACGGCGTAGTGTGGCAGGATGTAGGACAGCTCTCTGCCGTGACGGCGCGCCTTCTCCGCGCGGGGCACGTGGCCTCGGACCAGGCGGGTTATCTGGTGCTCACGACATGCTCCTGAATAAAAGAATTCCTGGATGTCATCATCTTTACTTTATATCCAGTAGAGGAGATCGTATTTCTCAATATCTGTTTAATAGCACTGCTAAATATTCCAATCACACGCCATTCAACATCATCTTTTTTTTGTTAGCAAATATTTAAATAACTTCTTCCGCTCGTGGTAAAATGAGAGGGAGTTTCAGACTTTTATTGATTAAAACACATCTGTGTTCCTTCAGTTGCCCTATGCATTCCAGGACCACGGTAACTCTTTCAAACAATCCCGCACAAAATAATCTTACGTAGCTCTTCACTAAAAGCGATGGGATTATTCAAAAACTCTGCCAGATAATTTAAAACTTTCTAGTAAGTTTTGCTGTGGTAATATTGCTTACCGTCTAATACCAAAGTCAGATGATATCCAATTCCGAATTTATTTTTCAAGAACAGCGACGTGCCAGCACACCTTACCTGCAAAACAAACCACAATTTCATTTAGTAAATGAAAACACACCAATTGTTTCCACTTCTGATTGTATACGTAGAGGTACAGGAGAATGTTTTATTAGCCCTAAACAGCGTTAGACAGCATGGCTGGCAACATTGTTAAAATGAACCTTTTTGGCGTTATCTGCATTCACTTACTCTAAAACTCACTTTTATCACTACCGCTTTAAGAGACACAATTTACAGTTTTTCGCACTAGTGCTGAAAAGTGTGCGTGCTGGCTAACGTCACAATTTTATTACATTTTTTAGTATCAGGCTGGGCGTTAAGCGAACGGGCGGGGTCGTTGCGCATCACCCCTCGTTTTTTTATATCTTCGTAAATGTATTGAAAAATGTCGTTAGATACACGTGGAAATTTGTTACTGCAGATCTCGGCTCTATAACACCTTCCCCTACAGCTTGTGCGAATCGCACCTTGGTAACAATGACAAACTTTCTCCACTTGTACCAAAATCATCTTGATTTGTCGTGGTGGCCTAGTGGTTAAGGCATCCACTTCTAGTTTATCTAGGATATTACTGATATCCTGTATTTTGGAAAGCACGTAAAGAAGATCTTTGATCATTTTTCATTCAATACAGGTAGTCAGACGCCAAAAAGTCTGACCATCAGTCTATCCAATAAGTATTATAGAATAGAATAGAATAGCATTTATTCGGCGCAAGCACACAATATACCACAACATAAAATAATAATAAAAAAATAGGGATAGGGTTGCCCAGTATAGATACTAGATCAAACCTTCAGAACCTAGAGGTTGTGAAGGTTTGATAGGTAGTCGCTATCCAGTCACAAATGGTTAGAAGAAGCCGACCGCAAGTTAGTTGAGAAAAGGCTAGAGAGATGATGTTTTTTAATCCTTACTAATATCATAAAAGCGAAAGTGAGTTTGTTTGTTACGTCTTCACGCCTAAATGGCTCAACCGATTTTGATGAAACTTGGTACACGGATAGGCCTTGTACTGGAATAGGACATAGGATACTATTTATCCCGGAAGTATGTTCCCTTGGGATAATTTTCTTCTATCACGCGGGCGAAGGCGCTGGGAGCAGCTAGTTGATATATAAACTAGTGCTTTACTGCGATCCCACCTGCTGGTTGATGGTGAAGCGTACTGTTTATTAAGACCATATTCACTTCTAGCCTTGAAGACACCTAAATTATAATCGGACGGGAAGACCGCAGCAGGCATGATGATTGAGAAAGAACTAGGTCATCATGTACATTTTCCTTTCTATACAAGAAAAAAGAAGGGCTATATGCTCTCTATAGGGTTTCGTACTCACTCTGCCTTTACTGATGACAGCTTTCCTGTCGCCCAGTATATCGGCCTCGTCCATGAAGTGCGTGGTCAGTAGCAGCACCTTCCCGTGTCGAGCTCGCTGTAGAATCCGCCAGGTTTGTCGACGGGACACCGGGTCTACGCCGGCTGTTGGCTCATCCAGGATTATTATCTGGAAGGAAAGAATCTGTTAGTAACTTTAACCGTATACTAATTGCTAACACCGAGTAGCGATTGTAGAAAACGATAAGTTTGTAGCTATTCTGACGCGCCTGAGTCGGCCGCTCGTTTTATAATGTACCGATTGCATAACAAAGGATGTAGCGTTGAAAATTGTGGAAAAATTCACAATTGATTCTATCATTTTGAGCGATGTGAACATAACTACGAATTTTCTGTTCGTTTGTTCTGACCAACTTAAAGTTAAGATGATGTCTTTCCCATACATTTGATAAGTTTTCGACTAGTGTTACCGATTGCAGATTATCAACTTGGCTTGAGGTGCAGGTGTGTCACAGGAGATGGATATGTGCATGTTGTTAGCCAACGTCTTTATATCGAAGATAATGCGTACCCTAAGGGCGCTTGTGCACTACACGGAATTTTACTGTCCGGCAATCAGATTTACATCAACTTTCATTGAGAATTCATTGAAATTCATTGACAATTGTAAGAAATCGGACTGCCGGACGGTAAAATTCCACAAGCGCCCTAAATCTGGGACTTTACCATGATGTGTTATAATGTCAATCGTGCGAGCGAGAAAGAGGGCCATTCATCTGTCCAACTTATATACCCTTTAACGTTTCAGTTTAGGTCGTCAATTGGATCGCGTTAACAGCTCTAGGTACTGATAAAATATATTTAGTTTCATATTCACTGAACGAGTTCGCAAAGGTTGTATTACACTTTTTTATTTTATGATCGTAATTAAAATTAAATTGAAATTAGTTGTATTGTATTATTAACAGTATTCATTAAATTGTATTGTGTTGATTAATTTATTGTATTGTATTGCTATGAATGGAATTTAATGGTAGGAACTTTTGTTAGTTTTTTCACTAATATTATAAAGAGGTTTTGTTTTTATGTTTTTTGGTTAATAGGAGGTAATTTCTGAAAGTACTGGTCCGATAGCATTTTTTTTTTACCGATAGAAAGCTGCTTTATTCCTGAGTAACATAGACTATCCCTTCCCTACTAATATTATAAATGCGAAAGTAACTCTATCTGTCGGTCTGTCTGTCTGTCTGTTACGCTTTCACGCAAAAACTACTGAACGGATTTAGATCAAATTTGGTAGGTAGGTAGAAAAGACACTGGAATAACACATAGGCTACCTATAATTCCACTGCTGAGCACGGGTCTCTGCCCGCGCGATATAAACTGTAGTCCACGCGGGCGAAAAGCTAGTATTTTAAGTACGTGGGCGAAGTCGCAGACAAAACTTAGTAGTTTATACTTTTGTTTACAGTATTGCACTGGGTTGCTGTATCTAATAATTATATGTAGATATTTCTGTAATAAATAACTTCAAACCTTACCTTAGGATCTCCAATAAACGCGATGGCAATGCTGAGCTTCCTTTTCTGTCCTCCCGACAAATGTTTGGCAAATACATTCGTTTGGTCGAGTAGACCGACGTCAGCAAGAGCTTTGTGTATTTCTTCTGGCAGTCTTTTACGAGGAATACCCTGCAAAAGAAAAAAGAGACTTAAAATATTAGTAGATCTGCAAACATTTCACCATTTGCCTGAGACGAATGACGTAATGATATTGCATGGTCAAGCCTAGTGCTAGACTAGAGATGCCTGGCTAAACCTGGTGTAACCACTAAAAACCTGAGTTTAATGGGAACGATACTGAACTCAGGTAATGCAGTCACCCTTGCGATAATTAGTTAAACTTCTGGTGTAGCCAAAGTGGGCTGTTTGGTTGGTCGATAGAGTTGACCTGGATCACAAAGGCAACCGAAGGAACACAGGTGGTTTAATCAGTTAAAGTTTGATCATCATTACAGCCGATAGACGTCCACTATTGGACATAAGCCTCCCCCAAGTGTCGCCACAATGAACGATCTTGTGCGTCCCACATCCATCGAATTCCCGCAACCTTTACCAGGTCATCGGTCCACCTTGTAGGAGGCCTTGCAACGCTGCCACTTCCGGTACGCGGCCGCTACTCCAGAACCTTTCGGCCTAAACGGCCATATGTTCTGGGAGCAATGTGCTACAAATCTGTTTGGCGATTCTTCGTGCTATGTCGGCAACAGAGATGCTTAATAAATCTTGATACTACGTTGGAAAAGATATTTCTTGATTTCCCTCATCAAAAAAGAGTTGTTAAGTTATTTAAATTGGTACATAAATACATCGCTACACGTAGGCTTACCTTAACAGCAGCGAAGAACTGCAGATGCTCCTTGACAGACAGCAGGTCAAAGAGCACGTCTTGTTGGGGACACACGCCGATCATCTGCCGGATCTCGTGCATGTCGTTGGGATCCCTGTAGGGAAATGTTATTAAGAACGGTTTCATGGAGGGTTTATACTACTTTAGGTATTAACTTTCTGTATTTTAAAGAAAACATGCAAGTGTTTTCTTAAAGCAAATTTTCCCCCTTCCATCTTCGGATTCATCACCTTCTTGTCCTGGCCTCATTTTACTTGGGATCGGTAAAACGCGTTTATTCCTTCAAGGCGGTTTTTATCCACCTTCACACCATCATTGATTCCCTTTTCTTTCATGTCCATCCATCTCTTCTTAATCCTTTTCTTGAGCCTCTTCATCCTTCTACATGTATACTCATAATTCTTTTCGTAACATCCTACATTCCTCGCCATTCTTGGACTGTTATGGAGGAAAATCGGCAAGGTTTTTGGTCCCAACATATCTATCGAGATATATAAATTCATGTCAAAATTGTTTAAGTCTGGGACTTGAAAAATTAGTAACACTTGCAGTATATTGTGTTATTTATAACAGTATAGTAGAATGTGATTTGAATATATGTACCTGATAGCAGAAATCTGACTAAGTAATTGTAATCTTTCATTTTCAATATCACTTAAAAACACACACAAACAATCATAAAATATCCAATATTGCCTCAACTACAGAAACATCATAATGTTGACTTACCTAACATCAAGTCCATAAACATAAGCTGTTCCATTAGTAGGAGCTGTGAGTCCCGTCAAGATGTTGAAGAGCGTGGACTTGCCAGCGCCATTGTGACCCAGGACTGCCGTGATCTGACCTTCGTAGATGCTCAGGTCGATGTTGTCAATAGCCTTGATTTCCTGCTTACGACAATGCCGGAAGCTTTTCTGTAGGCCCACGATTCTGATGGCTTCTTTATCTTGGAGCTCTCTGGTGAAAATGTATGTATTTAGTTTTTTCCCTTGTGTGTGTTGTGAGTCCATATATAATTATTTTGTAATCGTACAGAGATTTTTGTTGCTATGAGTGTACAAATTAAATAATCATAGAGTCCCAAAAATTTGATGAGAAATTACGAAACACGATTGTGTTTAGGATGTGCCATTCTTGATAGATAGCCTAAATAACATCGTAAAATACAGACATCAAATAAAAAAAAAACAGGAAATAACTGCAGAACTATTCGATCCATTTATCATCAAAATTTTGCAGTAGGTATAGGTACTCCTCGGAAATGGACTTTGTCTATCCATTTAATACAACAAGAAAAAATATCGTAGACTATTCTCGGAGATTCGATTGGTAGTAAATTAATTATATCTAATCATAGGAGGTGTACGAGTCATTTAATGGCGCTTTGGCACTGAGCTGTGGTATTAAGAGCGTATAACCCGAGATACGTTTTCATACAACTGCTCTTGCGTGATTATGACCTGTGATTCTTTTTCTAGATATACTATTGAATTCAAAACTAATCCAATAAGTCTGAAAATCTACTATTTTGCGTGAACTTTAGCCCTTCACTACTGGGGCCCATGCCCATGGTTGTTCGAAAGGGATGCAAGGCAAAGAAGGAACACAGGAATAGTTTTTAGTCAGTAAAAATATTCGAGTGAGTGACTGAATTACCGAATGCTAAGAGAGCGTTCATGCGTTATCTTTCTTTTTCACGTTGCTTCTTTGTGAAAAATTGCTTCGGATAAAAAGTCAAACTTTTGAATCATGATCACGTTTACGATAGACGCATCAGGAAGTGCCCTCTTAAGCTATGGCGCTTCAGCAATTTGGCTCGGAGCCCGAACATCAGTAGCTACCGGCTACATATGTCTTGCAATTGATTGTAAATACGACGACGATGTTTTTGTTTTGTTTTGATTTAGACTTGCAAGAGCATGCTTTGCCATGTTGTGTTTAGAAAAACATAACATAATATTGCGCAGATAGGTGCTTCCTCAAAAGACTAAGGCGAGTTAGAATGTGGAGAATTTATATGAAGTTAGTGAAGATTTGGGTCAGCCGAAGTCAGCCCCGTTATGCATGACTGTATCCAAGGGAACTCCAGAGTGGTTTTAGTCAGTACGAATCTATCAGACCTCTCTGCCCACCCCTTGGAAGAGGACAACAATGAGAATTTACAACAGATAAAAAGAAACGATTATAAAAAGATAAGTCTAAACTCAGTAGTGGACGAGTGTAAAACTCCACATTACTCCGTTGAACAGGGAGAATCCTCCGACCAGACAGGTGTTATGGCTGAAACTGCCCGATACTCGATAGTTGATTTCGGGCTGTTGTATACCATGGCTGTTCTGCATACGCACTTGCTATCGTCAATTAAACGACCGAAGCTAGAACTACACTGTGCAAACGTGTGCCATGTACATAATCTTATATGGAAACTAGACTGTCTTGTAGAGCTGCATTTCATCCACGTCACGCGACATCTTTCTATGTACAAATCAGACGTGGTCCACGTGTGCGTCAATCTAATGTAATTCTACCTTACCACGACTGGTATACACGTACTACCAAATAATATCTAGGGTAATTTCTTATCAAAATCTTCGTTAAAGTATTAAGTGGCTTTTTTGACTGTGCAAAGAGATTTGCTTCTACATACCTAGGTACTGGTTCTATATCCTTGTTGTGAGCAGCCGCCTCGCCGTTAGAGTGGAAGTGAACTGCTGACACTCTGCCTCGTCTGCTGCCGATCCAGAACGAAGGTAGTAGGCAGAACCATGGCTTCTGTTTGATACCGTATTCACCTGTAATAGTGTTGTAAGTATTGTTTTTGGATATCTAAACCTGATTTAATTTAAAAGGTATTGTTAAAAAGTAGAAAGGAAGGTAACTATGACGATAAAATCGAAAGAACGAATCTCAGATGCAGAGGTTTGCTTTGTCTCACTAACAGAGGTCATTCAGAGCTAAAGTGACAAGACCTCAGCATGAGTTACAACTGAGGTTTCTGACTTATCGAGGTCTCAATTAACCAAGTTTCACTGTATACAGGGTTATTTGTAAAACACTAGAAACCTCTCAGATACCAATCAGGTAGGAATTATCGTGTCCTCCCCCTGTCTTCGGACTTCAGATAATCCTACAATACTCCAACGTAACCCACTCAATTTTTCTTCAAGTTCCTCTAAGACTAACATCATAAACAACAACTTTTGTTCAATGACTTTTTACAAAACATAATTAATTTACCAAAGACCACCCTTCAAGATTTCGTTATTTCGACTCTGCATTTTGCTATACCTATCTACGTCTGTATGACGCGACGCAAGCGCATCAACCACCTCCGCCGCCAGAATCCCACTCCCCTCCGTTAATGTACTATTGTTTGCTTCGCATAGACTTCGTAAACAATTTAAATAATTTTATTTTAAATTTATTGAACTAAAATCTGATGAATTTTTAAAAGTTATAGAACAAAAGTGGTTGTTTATGATGTTAGTAACATTTACCTAAAAGGTTTAAATGATTATATGAGTGAATACTGAAATATTACAGAAAATGCAAAAAACAAAAAACTAATAAATAACTATTTTGAAAAAAGAATAACGTACTTTTAATATGAAGTTTATTTGAACATTTTTATTCCAAGTCAGTTCGAAGATATCACAGTGCAAAGTAACTCGTTTTAAAAGAAACGCCAATATAGGAAAGGAAATAATTATTATATTAACACTACTAGCCGTTAAATATTGCAGACAAAATTTAAAAAAAGAATTGTCTTTGTAAAAATTGATAATTCCGCCCTGAGTCTCAAATCTACCTTCCTGACTTACTAGGTATAACAGCATCCAACCAGTACGCGGCTAGACCGTATAGGACCGTATCGATGGCCATCATGATGAGACTGCCTCCGAAGGGAACGCCTGGACCACTCCATAGGTTATCCCACGTCACTCCCACGCCTGCCATGTCCAGGACTAAGGCCTGTGAAAAATATACGGAAGTGTTAAAGGTTGAATTAGGTCAAAATCATTCTGAGTACCTCCTATCTATTGTGTGTTTTATACGTTCTTCTCGATAGATAAGCGAAACTAGCTTATTTTGGTCAACATTATCTTCATTTCAGTCTAAAGACGTCCATTAGACATAAGCCTCCCCCAAGTGTCGTTGTCCATAATGACGGGTCGTGTGTATTTCACATCCATCGGATTCCCGCGACCCTCACCAGGTCATCGCTACTCCTTTTGGGAAGCCTTGTAACGCTGAGCCATCCGGTACGTGGTCGCCGCTCCAGAACCTTTTATCACCGTCGCGTTCTGCGAGCAATGTGGCTTGCTCACTGCCGCTTAAGTTAGGTGATTCTTCGAACTATGTCGGTAAGCTTGGTTTTCCTGGGTATACCTTCATTTCTGATGTGATCTCGAAGGGAAACTCTGAGCATAGCTCTTCCCTTTGGGTGACTTAAGTCTTCTGATGAGACCCATTGTAAGCGAAGTTTATACTGGTATCTTTGATGTATGGACTAGCTGTATCTACATAAATTGAGGAAGTTTTACCTTATCCATAGCCAGAGCGTAACAGCTGGAACTGATGAGAGAGACGAACCAGAAGGCGAGCGAGTCAGCGTTGGAGACGAATACTTGGATAAAGTACAGGCCGCTCATCAGGTTCACTGCGAAGCTGCCCAGGATGCCGGCCGTCTGGTGGAAAAGAGAAAAGTTAAAGAGTTTGATGAAGTTGGTGGCCATTATTTAGACCGAATAAATGCTCCGTCTGGATACCCGTCCGAAAACCCGTCGTGGGCAGCTGAACCCCACGCCCGTTTTGCTACGTAATAAATATTAAGTTCTCCGTCGACATGACTACATGTACACTGTTAGGGCGCGTTCCCACCGTGTCGTGACGACAGATAATCGTGTAGTTTTAAGTGTCGTGGCTTATATGTTTAAATGGAGGTGTTCACATTTAGAACGACACAATTTACTGTCGTCTACGACTTTTTTTGCAGTGACGACACTTTGTCGTGACAGTGGGAACGGCAAGCACGACAGTCGTAAAACGATAAAAAATCGTGGACGTCAACTCTATGTAGACGAACACATGTTTTCCCTTCCCTCTCGCACCCGCGCGCCCCTCGCGTCTGTACTCGGTTTGCTTTGTGCGTGTTAGAACTTGTCAGACTCCTGCGCATGGTGGACGTATATCAAAAAGTAATGCATTATTAAAATTTCATCTTCGTCCATTGAACTCAGGAGAGTAAACGCACTAGTGATCACCAAGCGAACGCAGAGGCGACTAGATTTTTAGCTTGCTGATGATGTGTAAACGACAAAGCGACTGCCGGGAAACGATAAAATGTCGTCGCGATCCAATGGGAACAGCTAGATACGACAGTCGCTAAACGATAAAAAATGTTGACGACAAACAATCGTTATAATGGGAACAGATAGAGACGACAGTCGTCGAACGATAAATTAGTCGTTACGACATAGTGGGAACGCGCCCTTAAAGTTGAAGAAGTGACACAGCGCAGGTAATAATCTGGAGTCCGCGACCGGGGTCAATCGCATACGACACACGTGCTTTGTCACGCGGCCGTCCGCTTAACGCAGTTTCAGCCCTAAGGCTTCTGAATGCTACCTGGAGATTCACCACCGGATCCTATAAACGATTTGAGCAACTTCAGCTGTCACCGATAAGGATATCTGCAGGTGCGTTTTCTTCCATGCCGTTACTAGGGTGTCATGACTGCAACATCGCGTCACCTGCATGATACCGAACCTTGTGAAACATCGCACGACGTCTCTCGCTAACTCCATATTTCTTAACCCAGTTAGACGTCAGTTCTATAGGCTAATGCAGTGGAGGTGATGTGGCACCCTATGCCCTATGCTTATAATACTCGTAAGTATGGTTTTCTTACCCTGGCTCTATCGAAGAACGGAGTCAGCATGAATGCGAAGGTGATTATTGTGAAACCGAACAACAGCATCAGTAGAAATATCAAGATGTAAGATGAATGCTGGAACACCTGAAATAAAAGTAGTTGAAATTATTTTGCGAACATAATAAAGGCTTCCATATTTTTTTTTAGTTTAACGGTATTCGCAATCTATAATGTGTCAGTAGATCACTCATTGATCAGTATTTTTGAAATCAGGTGTTAAATCCATATCTGAATCTGCTGAACTTACCCTTTACTTACAAATCTCTGTTTTATGAAATATATCTACAACTCGAAAAAAGAAATAAAAATCAGATTGCCGCTTTCCCGCCTGTTTTGTTTTTTTTTTCTGTGGTTTTTCAGTCATTCAGTCATTATTTTTCATTTTCAGCATTGACTATATGGTAAATATTATCCCAAATATGTATTTTAAAGAAATAATTGAAAGTAAATCATAATAAAGTCATTTAGAAAATTATTTTTATGTTATTTAAATTTTACAACGCGCTGCAATTGCGTGCCTGTCTAAAAAGTTGGTGACATGGCTGTCAGTTGAAAGTCATTATACATAGCGCTGAAAAATAATACTTTCAACCGACTCCTCAAGCAACTTCAGACCTACTTTTCGAGTATGAGTAATGAAAAATCATCTTATACCTATACTTTATTTTTCTTGATAACCTATATTGCAAGCAATGATTTTCTCCACACCTTTTTATGCTTCCCCGAACAATCCAAATTTAATTTATTTAGTTTAGAATATGAATTATTTAAGTATGTGGTATTTACCTTTAAAGTGAATAGCAGTACTGTACTGACGATGGACAATATCGTAACGAAGACTGCGTATATAAGGAACCAGGAACCCCTGAAAACAAGAACACATAAAACTAAAAAAAATATCTAGAACATCAAACGCCGTACTAAATACTAGTTTCCAAGTAAAATTCCCATCCACATAAATAGTAAAACTCTTTTGTGGAATTTGGCTTAGAAAAGTTGTCAAGAAACAAGAAGAAAGTTAATCTAAAATGTAAAAAAATTCTTGGCACAGTGTTTGATATCGAACTCCTTCAAAACGGATGAACCGATTTTGTGTGTACATTTTGGTGGGTCTGAAAATAGTTTATAGGATATTTTTTACTCTCTTAACCCAACTTTTAGATGGCAGAACAACATTTGCCGAGTCAGCTAGCTATTATCTAAATACCAGTTTCTAAGCAAAAATAGGTATACTTATTATCTACTACTATGTACAAGACTACAAGTCAATATTACTCATTTTTCAGCCATGGTAAACCTAAAAAAAATCCAAGTCTATCAAAAAAGTTTCCACTTACCAATAAACAGATTCCTTGAGCCCCATAATCCTCATGCCTTCCCTGATCTTCTTCTCCTTCTCGCCAACTACGAACATCAGCAGGTAGGTGATGAACTGCGACAACGTCATCACCATGTACATGGGCATGATGACCCGGAAGATGACCAGCCAGTCGCCGGTGTGCTGGCGCTTCGGGAACTGTCGGAGATCTATTCGGGGAGGCGGGATTGCAGCGTTTGTGTCAAACTGTGGGATGAGAGAGTATTGTTAAGATAGCTGATTGTGACTTCTCGCTTCACAGGCATATACGTGAGACGAAGCTTTAGAGCCAAAACTAGAGAGTAAATTAACAGCAAGTCTCTAACGTCAGCTCATCAAGCACATGCTTAGTAAGAGTGCTAAGAGGCATTGACTTCAAACTATCTTTCATTAGAACTAAAACAAATGTAATTAGTTGATTTTTCTGTAGAAGAGTCAGCCTCTTCTACACTCAGCTCTCCTCTCCTTCAGTAGTCTTCTCTTCTACAGTACAGCTAGTTACCCTGATTACCTTTATAAACAACCTTTGTCACGGGTCTTCCTCTATCTAGCTTGTCCACATTCTGGGCCCAGACGGTCATCAGCCCTTATCTTTAAGGGAGTTCCTTGCTCATCTTATTTAATCATCAGCATCATAATTTCAATCGATAGTATCGTAATCGACGTCCACTGTTGGATATAGGTCTCTTACAAGTCACCTTAACGACCGATCCTGTGGGTCTCGCATCTATCGGATTCCTACGACCCTCATCTGATTATCTCTCCTAAAAATTAAAGCTTTCCTACCTTCATCTTAATATAATCGATGAGCGTCTGCAAAGCCAGGAACCCTGAGTAGTAGTACTGTAGCACTGGACACGTGTCTTCGCTGTGCATCTCCGAAAGCGGTATAAGCTGGCCTCCTCTCGACCAGTCGGTGGACCAGTCCTTGGAGGCAGTTCTCTCCCGGCATTTGGCTGGAGATGTCGTTAGGGTACGGGTGGACGGTGTGCTTATGTGCGATGGGTTGGTTCTGATGGTATATCTGAGGAAGAAAGTATTCTGAATCAGGAAAGAGTCAAAAATAGTACATTTAGATTAAAGTGCAGAAAGTTTGTCTTTGCGACCGAGGTGGAATTCGCACGAGCCGTAGGCGAGTGGGTTATGGAGCCGAGAGCTGCAGTGACAGAGTACGTGTATCCAAACGATGTTTTTCAATATATTTAATACTTGATAAATGTAATAACATTGTGGCACCGGCCACAATCGGGGTCGGGTTTACTGCACTAGTGCGGATATCAGTCGATTGCGTGCCTAAAAGCGGTGAGATAAGAGCGGGTTTACAAGTAATATTGAAAATAATATTGATTCAATATTTTTCGTTAGAGTCAATCAGTTGGGGTCGGCTTTTAATCAAGCCGAATGCAGCTGGATATGAGATTTTTACAAGGAACGACTGCCTATCTACCCTCCATAACCCCTTGGCAAGCCTGGTGTTAACAGATCCACAAATAACAGCCGAGACGTGTTTTCCGAGGCACGAAGAAATCTCTTATGTAAAGTTGGTCACCCATCCACATACAGACCATGGAATGAGTTGCTTAACCTTGGACATGTACTCGTGCGGCTGTTATTATTTGGCCACGAGCTCCTTCTCATTAATTTTCGTCACGAGTGTAAGCCGTTAATGAGATCATCAGATACTTTGAGGCTTCTGACAAAATTACATTCTATGAGCGATTCAGTCATATTTCATTTTATTTAAAACATATTGTGACTTGTAAATGCAATTTTTACCAATAACTTTGTTTATCTGTTTATCTGTTAATGTTTTCAGTGAAAAAATATAGTAATTTATTATTCCTGTTTGTTGATAACATGTAAACTAATCTTCAGTGGCATACACTTGAGTCTTTTTTGGCAAAAGTAATAGGTTCATTCCAGTGCTAATGGTTTGTACTTGTACGTCCCACCTACGCTCTTTCCCGCTTAAAGACACGCGCCATTTACATTTATAGAGCAAACATATTTATCTATTACAAAATAATAACATTGTTTGTCGGTTTTCGAATTGAGAATTTGGAAAACCTTTGTGAAATGCGATTATTTGTAAGTCACTGCAGCCCTGGAACGCAATTGCAAGGACAATTTTATTTAAAGGACTGGAGGCTGGGTTTTCATCATTGTAATTTGAGACTGAGGGAGTCTCAAACTGCAACTGGCATAGCGGGAGAAGATATTTAGTGATTTTCCACCCTCAAGAAAAAGGTCAGGATAAAGTATCATTTAACACGTCATGCTCCAGGCCTTAAACATAACAGAATTGTAAGAATTAACAGAAAATAACAGAATTTGTAAAAAAAAAATCTGTAAAAAAAATTTTACAGATTTTTTCCGGATCCGAATTTGACATTTATTTTACGCGTAGAAAGCTAAGTGCCGTAGACTTTAATTTACATAAAAATGCTAGTCTGCACCAATACGCAATTTGACAACGCCATTTACCCACGCAAATGTAACATTTTGCGTAGTTGAGTGATTGGCATCCCGCATCAGCTGTGTCCGTACTTCATTGTTGAGAGTTTTCAATGCATTAACTGCATCTTTGTGTAGTGAACGATTGTTGATTGATACGATTCATGGCGCCGCAATTTTTAGTAGTTACTTCCAGTATTGTCGTCAGGAATCGGCGTTTTATCAAACGTATCGAACTAATGCAGTTTTTAATCAAATTGGCGGTTTCAGTTTGTGTTTGTGCGGCGTCTCTCTTCAGACCATGTCCCACCATTTATCCTGCATCACGTGCCCTATTACCTGTTCACTTAGGGATCTAATGATGATATCAGTATACTAGGGCCATGAAATTTAATTATTTTTGCCGTCGACACGCTAAGAAGGAGTTTTTAGCGGTTTTAGCACGATGCTGTTCACTGCAGAGAAGTCCGGATACGATGAATCATATTTTGTGGTAGTGCACGCTACGCGGATAAGAGTAATCCGGTATGTCGTGTGTCACGTCATATAGCGCGATATTCCGCACGGAATGCCGGAAGCGCTTGAGCACCGTTCCTCCGTAAGGTCGGGCGATGTGTGGGTTATGCCGGCCATACACCATCCTACCTATCATCCAATCGGTTTGACGGTACAGGTGTGATCCAATCTGTAGTTCCATGTGTGGGAGTAGATTGGTATGAATTATACCAATCCACTCCTCACATTAGGCGTCAGTGGATTACATTCAAGCTAGTGCAACGTGAGATTTGCTGCAAAGCCTATCACAAAATTTCGTGACCTCTAGTCAGAATTGCCTTTGTTCTCCGTGTTAAGCTTATTCTTTCTATATATACATTTTCTTATAATAATTCAATCTGTAACATTATTAGTTTCATCCGACTACCCCAGAAGGTGAGAAATAGGCTGTATGTAAGAAACATGACCCATTCATCTTTCACTACCTAGCTGCCATTGTATTTTAGGTGTGGGCGAAGCTGTTATTCGCCCACGACCTCGCACTTTAAGGGCCTTGTGCGAGCGAGGGAAGGGTTTTTTTTATAACTGATAGACCCGCGTTTGATCACTATTTCAGCTGATGGTAAGCGACAAAGTGGTCGAACTTTGAGTTGCAACAGTCGCTGTCACGTTTTCGGATTTATGTAAGAAAAGGCCTCGCTGATGAGCCTTCACCCACGTCTAAATTAGTCCACGGTACGCCTCTGCATACAAAATTCTTTATAATAATTCTTTATAATATATCCCTTACCTAAGAGCTTCAGTACTAGAAGTGGGATCAGTATGGAAGATGACGGCGATGGGGAAGTTCCTGGCGTCGTTGTGGTAGGCGTCGTTCAGCTCAGAGTTGTTGTTGTACTTGATCCAGTGGATCGGGTACTGGTGCGACTCCTCCAGCAACGAGTTGATCTCCTCCAGGAAACCCTGCAAGATAATGTGGACAAATTATTATTAATATTATAGCTGGGCAAGGATCTCCCTACCATCCTTTCATTGTTCCCGGCTCCAAGCCACTTCTTGCCAATTTCTAGGGAAGCCATCCATGTCGTCCCGCCATCTTCTTCTTGGTCTCCCACGACCTCGTCGTTCAATTTTAGGGCACCAACTTTGTGTTTAACTGGCTCATCCCTCAATCGACATGCGGCAGACATGTCCAGCGCAGTCCCACTTAAGCTGGACACCCCTTGAGCCACGTCAATGACCTGCGTTTTGGAGCGCAATATACTGTATCAAACGCGATCCGTTATTTTTACTAGGTTCCAAAGCACGTTGGCAAACCTTAAGTTTGTACTTTTGGATTTTAGTTAAATACCAAGTTAGTGCAGCCTTCTGATTAGCTCACGTTTTTAGTGACATATTATAAGGTGACTTTTGCACTATATGGATAAAGAATTATGGAAATATAGTTAGTCTGGCATAGTAGTCATAATATATTTGACTGGTCTGTTGGTCTAGTGGTTAGTGACCTTGACTGCTATGCCGGAGGTCGTGGGTTCGATTCCCACCCAGGACAAATGTTTGCGTGATGAGCATGATCATTTGTTCTATGTCTGGGTGCAATTTATCTATAATATGTATGCATTTAGAAATATATAAGTATGTTTACCAGTTTTTTAGCTCTACTTAGCTTGGGACTAGACGGCGTTGTGTGATAGTTGTGGAATATTGTGGAACATCATTAGTTGCTTAATTTGAAAGATCAAACGTGGATCACGTCTGTCTTAGTTTAATATTGAATAAAAAACATAGAATGAACACAGGCAATGAATAGACGAGTGCCAAAAAGGGAAGACGCTTGCGAAATATTTATACACTTCATAACACGCACGCACACATAAACACATTAAATTAATAGCAAAACATAGTAAAGAGATTGAAGTTTAATAAACAGAAATACACATACAAAGACTGGATCATATCTATCATCGTAGGGGCCCAGCGGGGTCGACGCCTACTGGGGCCAAAGGTTAGCTTCTGAAAAGAAAGATTCGACCCCGGTACGAAAGGCAACGAAGGAACAACTTTCCGCTCTGCCCAAAGCGCGGAGATGTCATTGAATGATTTTCCAACCTACTAAAAAAAATCTGTCATACCATAGTCCCATTGGCGTTGAGCCAGTCGGCCACAACAGCAACAGAATGGTTTTCCGGGAAGGCGTCGTGGTGTATCCTCAGCAGTCGGCCAGGTTTTCGCACCTCGGGGAAGTTGGGGTTCGGCACCAGCATCTTCAGGAAGATCAGCACCCCCAGAGAGTACAGTGGGACCAGCACCTCCTGATGATTTGAAATTAGTTTAAGGAGTTAAAATTGAGCTGCTAGAAATTTGGTAAGACTTTCGATATTTGGGAAGACATTGTACAGTACCTCGTTCAGAGTTTTTTAATTCAAGATTTAATAAATGATATAGGAATAGAACGGAAAAGGTTCCAAAAATTGTTTAATTCATGAATCCCCAAGCGACCACCGGTGGCCGCGCATCTATTGTCTTACTATTGTGTCTCTAATTGACGGTATCTGAAGGGTTAAAAGGAACGGAAGAAAATATTTTTTTTATCATTTTCCTGACATTTGTCATGTTACTTGGGGCTAACACAACAGTACAAGTTACGAGCAATACTCAAACATCTAAGAGTAGGTATAATCTATAATATACAGCGTATCTCAAATATGTACACACAAACGTGTACCATAGATTCAGTACATGATTCTGAACCCCCAGTAATGTTATATTTGGTAAGAGCTTTTAATTTAATTAAAAAAATCTATTTCACACTGTATAAAATCAGTATCCTAATCAATACCAATTAATTCATTATATAAAAAGTAATAATTAAAAACTCAACGTAAATTAAACTAGGAGCTACCTGCTTAGCTGATCTCAGCTAAACAGAGCGCGAGCTTACTTGTAAAAGCGAATTAATTACTTTCTAATTAAAAATGTCATTGGGGTTGATTAAAATAAGATTTTTTTACACTTTAAAATAAACGGGTTCCGATTTTTTTTGTAAATTAGGAAAACGTCAATTAAAAATTTGTGGGTACTATAATCATATACTAGATCCATGGTACACGTTTGTACGCCGATGTCTGACACACGGTGTATTATATAAACATTGTACACATTTTATAAAATGTTTTAACTTTTACACTTATTGTTTCTTGAACGGTCAGAAACAATAATAGACCATTAAATTATCTGTATGATGGTTAAGTACCTAATTTAGAAAAAAAAGTCGTACTCTTAGTTTTTAATGGCAAAATTCGAGATATATTAATGGTAATTAAAAAATAATATAAAGAATGACTCACAGCAAGAGTCTTCCTGGTATCCCGTTTCTTGAGCAACAGGTTGCGAACGACGGTGGCCCACAGCTGCGGCCAGAACTTGGCCGGCCGCCGGGTCCCCATCGCTCCCCGCAGCCGGCTACCTATCGCTACGCAGTCCTGGTCGCTCACCTCCTTCTCTCCGCATTTCCTGAAGAAAAGAGGGACTGGTTAATAAAGAAGAGGAAATAATAACATATTTTTTTGTAATTGACAGCACGGTTGATGCAACGGTTGAGCGATCGGCTGCTGCACTGTGGGGCGCGGTTCCAATTTCCGTAACTGTCCCTGCACATGAACCTCAAAAATACGCCGCCACAAAAAAACGCCTAGAAGCGGCTTCAAGAGTTGTTTGTGGCGGCACCGCCGCACTCCAGCCACAAAAAAGGCCTCCTCAAAAAGAAGCTTGAAGCGACTTTCTCTGGGGAGGCTAAGGAACAAATATTTCTATGGCTTACAGATATGTTCTGGTTCTGGGTGTCATGTGTAGAGTAATTTACATGTTTGTGAGTGCACCCACGATGCATGCATTCCTAGATAAGATAATTATTCTTCAATAGGATACTCGAAAACTGGCTCTTATCGCACTACGATTAGGATCGACATGCCATGTTTATCACCCTCGTGATTTTTTTTTTAATTTATCACAACAAGGGCTTTTTTCATTCCTATTTCGTCACGATCAGCGGTGATTTTTTTTAAAGCAAAGAAAAGACTGAATACTTATTTATGGAACGCAAAAAGCATAAAGTTAAAGTTGAGTTTTAGTCTAAACACGACTGACAGACAGGCCCTATCGCTCTACCCTAAAGCGAGAGCAATCTTCTGACGACGTCCCTCCCAAAAAAAAAAAATAGTATTTGATTTCTTCATTGTCTTTAAAGGCACTGATCCAGGTTTTACTCTGTGTGATACCTACTTACCATGTTTATAAAGATGTATATTTTTCTGGAGTGAATTTTTACTCGCATTGGTCTGTGGTCAGGTATCTATACTTAGGTATTATTGTAGGTAGTTACGTCAAGTATAAATACTTTTTTTTATAATGGATAGGCTCACGTTTGACCACTATCTCACCTGATGGTAAGCCACGATGTGGCCGACAATGGAACACGCTTGCCTAGAAGCAACCTATTCACTCTATATTTAAAGAGCGTGCTTAAAGTATTTCATGTAACCTAGGGGAGGTTACATGAAATACTTTAAGCACCTTTTAGACCGCAGTGCCAGTAGCAATAATTCTTCATAACATGAAGACCTGACAAGGGAATGAGCTTCGTCATATCAAATAAACGTTTTTTCTTTCTTTCTTTCTTTCTTTCATATGGTGGGGAACAGTTGAGCTAAACATTGATTATTAACATACTTGAATAAGATCATACTGTGTTATTTATGAACATGGTGTTTACATACATCGCTGTGAACACTCGGAAGTGAGTAAAAACTCAACTGCTTCAGATTTCCTCAGCTATTTTGGATTCTATTTGGATAGGAGTTGTCAGCAACAGGAGGGGCTCAGCTGGGTCGAAGCCTACTGGGGCCAGGGTTAGTTTCGAAAGAGTAGCTCGAGCCCCAGTATGAAGGCACGAATTAACTGTTGGGGTTTTTAGTCAGTAAGAGTCTGACACTATCTCCCGCTCCGCCCAAGACCGGCGGTTGTTATTGATGATTTTCCCACCATAAAAAAGCTATTTTGGACAAAATATTGGGTCAAAAAAAGATACCCGTTATAGTTGGAATGATACAACATATTTATAGGTACCTATGTAAATTAAATATGATGAAGACGAATAATATAATGAAAATAATAATCGTGACGAAAAACAAACTAGTTGACTGGCAAAATCTTAATTGGAATCAGAATGTAACGCGCCGCTGAGCGGACTTATCATACTGTCCACAAGAACTGTAGTAATTAAAAACAAATGTTGGTTTATGAAGATAAACTACAGCCCCTGAATCGCCGAGTTGGTTCGCTTCAGAATGGATGTAACGCTAAATAGCTGATGTTGCCCGCCATTATTAATTAGGATTTGGAGGTAGGAGGAACAGAGAGTAAAGTCCCGCAAACCTCCGTTGAAAAGGGAGGATCCTCCGGCCAGACGGGTGTTAGTCTGGTGGGCGACTGCCCTGGTGACCCCGACTTGATCTGAATACGCAAACAAACCAAAAAAACTAACAAACAAACAAATCAATTATCGGGCAGTCGTATATATTCAAATCGCGCGGAGAACTTTCGTATTCGTATTTTCTTCGTAGTTCTTATGTGGTGTCATAGATGTCGCTACAAGGATATAAATAAAGATGTAAACAGGTGGAAAGTAATTATATCGCTATCGCTATTGGACAATAAGGTTATTAACGCGTACTGGGTTATATCATTGAGTGGAAAACAATCCGAATACCTACGGATAGACGTTACTGTTAAATATTATTTAATTCATGAATCCCCAAGCGACCACCGGTGGCCGCGCATCTATTGTCTTACTATTGTGTCTCTAATTGACGGTATCTGAAGGGTTAATGCCGTCCTGAAGAAGAGCCTTATTATCTCATTCCCGTACGTTTGTAGTTACAATGGAAATTGTGGGCTACAAGCGTAGCTCAGTTATGGCTCAATTAATTCTCAGAATACAACAAAATATTAGTTAAACGCAAAATTCAATTGCACAAATATTTGTTTTTATCATAGCAGCTTAGCGTTTAGATTTTTAATCACTTATAATTGCGTTTTTTAAGTAATAATTTTATTATTGAACAATATTTAGTAGATTTAAGATCTTTTAGTTTGAATTTCAAGTAAAAATGTAATATGAATCATAATATTAAATATTACGATCATGACAGGATGCCTCAATCGACAGCAGCATAATTATCTTCTCATTCGCCTTCGTCTTGCTCATTTTCTTTTCCATATTCGACTGGCGATATCGAAACAGGAAACATTGTTCAACGAATTTTTCTTGTCACTTTTTCACTCTTATTGTTATTCTTCACCGAACTTTGTATTTAATCACATGAATCGTTCGAGATATCTGACACCTATGTAATGCAAAGAAATTGCTAAATAAAAACAAAAAAACCTGTAAAACAAATCAATAAAGTTTGATAGTATTCGTAATACTATAATAAATGTATTATGTTAACGCCAAATTTGCACTAAAAATATTTTCTTTCAACGTATGCATGGGCCACGGACGTAGCCCATCCACTTCGAGGAAAATAACAAACGACTGCGCTACACTGCGTTTAGTTTAGATAATACATGCTACAATATATACTATATGCTGGGTTACATAATGTAGCCCGCGCATGCACTTAGTGTTAATATGTATAGCAGTTCTACGAAATTTTGTCTTTGAACGGCTTCTATTTCTCAGAAATAAATTATACAAATAGAAGAAACAATTAAACATCGCTGTCAGAATGAGGGCTCCGTGGGAGCAAGGCTCGGAACCGGTTTAAAAATACCGGTTAACACCGGTTTATTTCGGTTTTCTTCCGAACTTTTCTTAAGAACGTGAACGTTTTAAGAACTTTATTTTAACCTAAATTAACCGGTTTATTCGGCGAACGGCATGTCGGTAAACTTACTACTGAATAAAATCTGAACTGCGCGCGTTGTTTCTTTATTGTGCGTGCGTATTAACCGGTTTTTATTTCTCTAAACCGTTTAATCTGAAAAAACCTTTATATAAATACTCTTCCAAATATCGGTTTAAAAAAACCGGTATATGCGAACGAAACCTAATGTAAAAGGTTTTGCGTCAAGTACATAATAACGGTTTGAAAATTTAACCGGTATCCGAGCCTTGCGTGGGAGTAATGAAATTATACATACCTACATAATATAATATGTCAAAACAAAGTAAAATCTAAACTAATATTAGAATCCGCGGCCTGGAACGCAAAAGGCAACTGAAGGAACACGGGTGGGTTTTATTTAATAACAGTCTGACACTCCCTTTCTCTCCACCCGCAGTGAGAAAAGTTATTTGATGATTACTCAGCCAAAAAGGGCCTTACACTAGAATTATGATGATTTTAAGATATCGTGGTAGGCCCTAGCCAGCCATTGTAGACGCAGGCTTGCGGACGGCAAGCAATGGGTAGCTTGCAGTCCGGTAAAAACAAAGCCTTAGTCAATATAGTGTTCCACGTGTGCTTCTGCGAGGTTTCAGCAAAATAGAGCAGCATTAAGGCCGACACCTGCTAGGGTTGCGGAAGTATTCGAAGAGTTACGAACTGATGGAACACAGGCGAGTTCTAGCCATTAAATGTCTGAGACTCCCACTCGCTCCACCTAGAGCAGGAAGCGAGAAAAGTTAATTGATGATTTCCCAATTTAAAAAAAGACATAATATTTAGGTATTCTTGTAGGTAGACCACGGAAACGATAACGCGGAAGAAACTATTATAGGCTACTAACAAATTGACAACATATTTAGAACGTCTTTGATGACAGCCGTCTTTTAGAAGGAACACGTCACAAATCTGTTTGGCATGTCGTCATTTGCAGAACAGCTGTTCGTCTATTTCGAGTCTCGGTTTAACGACATGGTCGCTGACGTAGGCAGAGCGACAAATGGACTGAAAGCACAAAATATATAGAGGTACAGAAGTCAATCTACATACAAAGCGCTCGAGCAACGCACACATAGACACCACTCACCGACACGGTATCTCAGAGCGCCTCGGCACAAGATAATAGGTACAGAAGCCAACACACATAGACACCGCTCACGGACACGATATCTCCGAGCGCCTCGGCACAAGATAATAGGAACAGAAGTCAATCTACATACAAAGCGCGCTCGAGCAACGCACACATAGACACCGTTCACGGACACGATACCTCGGAGCGCCTCGGCCCGCTCGTCGAACAGTTCCGATATTTTGTGACCCTGCCGGGTCGGGGCACTACTAAGTAATAATCTAGAATCAAGGAATATCAAATAGGTAATTAGAATAATTTAATAGACTGTATGACGTAGTTCAGTTTAGCTTTGTAGATGAATTTCATACAGAAACTTTATTTTTTATAGGTTTAACCACAACCTCGCCGATGGTAAGCGATGATGTAGCTGACCTTGGAACACGCTCTCCTAGGAGTTTAATATTCTCACTCTCGATTTAACGACTCCCAAACTATAGCTGTCAGGAAACACAGTATCCGATAGGGAATTACAACACCAAATGTTGTGCTCAA
The DNA here is from genome assembly GCA_949319445.1 of Mythimna lalbum. Lineage (NCBI taxonomy): Eukaryota > Metazoa > Arthropoda > Insecta > Lepidoptera > Noctuidae > Mythimna > Mythimna lalbum. The sequence goes on from OX439364.1 coordinate 10,918,448, forward strand.
TGAAAGTATTCCTAAAAAGTTTGGTGCGTATAAGTATGCCTTATAATGTACCCACTGTTGGGACTCAAGCCTCCTCTCTAGGAGAGGGAATGGCCCGAAATCCATCACGCGGGCCCAGTGCGAGTTGGTGGATGTCACATGTCTTCGAATTTTTTGGTTTTAGGACATGCTGATTTCCTCACGATGTTTTCCTTCACCGTTTTGAGAGCAGTAGTGATGAAACAAAGAACACAAAGTAATGCACCTGGCTGGGTTTGAACCCACGACCTACAATTTGTAAGTCGGGGCCGTTACCACTCGGCCACCACCGCTCACCACTGTCCACCAGCAGGCCTAGCCAAGTTACGACCGTTTCATTTCGAATCTCTTTCTACAATCGATAAAGCCTCAGCATAATTACCATTTATACCATAAAACTAAAGGAATTTACAATGAACATTGTAGAAACGATTACATTTCATTCTGTCATTTTTAAGATGTGAACTTGGCTACAAATCTTGTTGAGATGATGTCATTCCCATACATTTGATTAGTTTTCTACTAGCGTTAACGATTGTAGATTAACAACTTGGCTAAGCCTGCTGGTGGCGCATCGCCGTAATTATACGTTTCGTAGTGTCATGCAGTAGCGTAGATAGGCGTAGGCGAAGTGGCTCCACACCCACGGCATCTCAACCACGGGGCCTCTCGCAAACGAAAGTTCTTTAACGACGGACTTTTTATAACTGACTGACTTTTGCCCGCAACTTCGCCTGCGTTCATAAAATACGGCCTATGTCACTGTAGAATAAAGCAGCTTTCTATCGGTGAAAGCAGTTAGACCAATACTTTCAGAGATTACCTTATACAGACAAAAATACAAATTTTATCTCTTTATAATATGAGTGTAGATAGGCAGGCGTTTCACCACTATTTCAAAATAATGATGGTAAGCGACGAAGTGGTCAAACGCTGGGTTGCAACAGTTGCTATCTCGTTTTCGAAATGAAAGAAAAAGGCGTCGCTAATACGCCTTCGCTTACGTCTAAATTAATCCAAGCTACGCCTCTGGTGTGATGGCAACGACCATGGCACAAAATAGACAGGTACAGAAGAAAATCTCATCTATGTACTTCTGAGGAGGGGCCCAGCTGGGTCAAAGCCTACTGGGGCCAGGGTTATCCGAAAGGAAACTCGAGCCCCGGTATGAAGAGGCTAGAACGAACGGAGTGGATTTTTAGTCAGTAAGAGTCTGACACTATGTCCCGCTCCACCCAAGAGTTGGGGTTGTCATAAATGATTTTTACCCACCGTAAATAAAAAAAAAAATTATGTACTTCTGAAAGGAAGATTCGGTCCCGGTACGAAAGGCAACGTAGGATTGGGTTTTTAGTCAGTAAAAGTCTGACACTATATTCTGCTCCTCCCAAGAGCGCGAAGATGCCATTGGATGACTTATCATCCATCAAAAAAAGTCCCTGATACACATCTACTAACATTAAGTTAGCAAGTAAAACAAAAGGTCTTTAAAAAACAATTCCAAGATACTCAGTTTTCATAATTTCAAAGAACATAAAGAATAGAAAATAGAGCTTTTCAACGCGGAATACCATAAACTTCCCTTCCTTAGCCGTAGGTTAAACGTGAAACCGTTTACTTAATTGTTTTATCGCGTTATTAATTCATTTTATTACGCCAGCCTGTACATTATTCAAACTTAGAGTCAGGAAAATTCCAAAGGAAAATTATTTAATCCCGCCGTACTTTTAATCCTTTTAAACTCTGGTGTCTACTATGTATTATACCTGTATAATTAGTATACTGTAGTCGGTCTTCAAGGCTAGAGTGAATAGGATTTTAATAAGCTATTGCGCCTCACCATCAGAGATTGCATCACTACTTACCATCAGGTGGGATCCTAGTCACTAGTTTATAGGAATTTAAAAAAAAAAGTTAAACGACTTGGGAATTTTGTATAATATTTAATTATTTAAAAAATACTTATATTCGATACCTTTTGTAAGGTTGCTTTCTTCATCAAAGAAGAAAGAAAAGAAAGAAAAAGTGTTTATTTGCGCCCAACATGACGCATATCCCAAAAATAAATAAATATAACAAAATACCAATATCCTACTCAAAACTTTCAGCTAGATAGGATATGCGTCACATCAGCGTAAAACGGCCAGTACTCAGCATAATGCTGGGGCTCGTGCAGGACAGAGCCACAGCGCTGATTTTCAGCACCAGCCGTTTTCGACGATGAGACGCCAACCGGCCAGCAAGGATTACAAAATTGACTTTAAGTAAACTATATTGTAATTAATAAATAGACGAAACATAAATAACAGTAAACTATTATACGTAAAGAGATATAAACATAAAAACAAATAAAAACAACAAGACACAATTGGAAAAATAAGCACTGAGATAGTCGATTACACATACTCGTACATCGATAAATAAACAAACGAATCAACCTTTTTAATGTTCCCACTGCTGGGACTAAAGCCTCCTGTCTGAGAGGGAATGAGCCGTAATCCTTCACGCGGGCCCAGTGCAGGTTGGTGAATGTCACATGTCTTTGTTTTTATGTACTCTACCTACAATGTGTAGCTTATTAGATATTATGAATATTTATAAGTGGTAGGATGTTAATTCATGAATCGCCAAGCGACCACCGGTGGCCGCGCATCTATTGTCTTACTATTGTGTCTCTAATTGAGGGTATCTGAAGGGTTAATCACTCTTCATATTTTGAGAGATGGCTGTGAGAGAGAGGGCATCCTCACGCCCCAGCCAGCGCCGCAGGAGACGCCCAGGTGAGGGCTTACGGACGACGAGCTAGCCTTGAATACACCCCGATTATAATCGGACGGGAAGACCGTAGCAGGCAAATTGTTCCTGTCATATGTAAATCAATTTATTTATTTTTTCCTGGGTTGAATTTCAACGGAAATGGCAAATCGATGGCAGGGTAGGGCAGCGGATCGCAAACTTGTGAACCGTGGCACAGAGGGGTGTGCGTGGCGCCCGGAAGTCGCTGCATATTGGATTGCAAGGGGTTCTGGTTGGGGCTGGTTAAAGCTGTTACCATGCAGAACCCCTTGTGTATTGATTAGTTAATTATTCTTGATTAACCAGATATTTATGACACACGCATCGCAAGCTTTTGATAATTTTATACGATAGGCTTACACATCTATATAGGTATATAAAAATCAATTGCTGTTCGTTAGTCTCGCTAAAACTCGAGAACGGCTGGTCCGATTTTAATCATTCCTTTTTTCTTTTGTTCACCAACATACAGGAAAGGTTTAAAATCAAAAATAAATGGGTAGGGTAGGGTAGGTAGGTACTCATTTGACGGGAGCGAAGCCGCGGGTAAAAGCTAGTATTTTATACAACATTATTTTTAGTATTATACGAAACCTGAATATAGTTTGTTCAGAATCGATGCCATATCACACCATGTTATTTTTTCCAAAAATATTTAAAAAAGTATAGGACCTTTTTTAAATATTTTTAAGAAAAAATTTTTTGTTGGTTGGAGTTGTTGTAACACTTAAGTTGGACACCACTGACACTAAGTACAAGACAGGTCACAGCAGGTCATAGCGGGCATTAAGCGCCAGCGCACAGGTGGGTTCGGAAGAAAAACCACCCTTCAGTCGCCCGGGTGGCCCGGTGACTATGTATTTGTGTCGCCAACCAGGTTCCATAAATGACTTATAACTTTGTGATTTTTCATAATACAGTTTTAAAAGTTTTGTATAAAATACTAGACAGGTATTTCAGGTTTCGCAATTACTTAAAATAATGCCTTAACCACACGTACCGAGCAAAAGGGCGAGACAGTAAAATGTTGCTCGGCCGATACAGTAATGTAAGCGAGTTGTAGAGATAAGCGCTCGGCCGAGCACTCGGCGCTGTGTTCACACATACCGAGTACTCGGCCGAGAGCACTGTCCTGCTCGTTTACTCGGTACGTGTGATCAGCATAAGGTTGTATATTAGAATTTATCACAAAGGCTCTTTTACAATAATTGGTAATTCTACGGTACAATAACGTCATTGTTAATTTTATTCATTCATTTTGCTAATTGCTGATAACGGATATCTGCTAGACGGTCTTTTGATGGAATTAGGTGGTGGGTTTGAATTTTGGTAACAGCCACCTATATTGAATTTCATTACACAATGTTTTACCCGACTGCGCCAGAACGAGGGGTTACATTTTTCCAGTAGGTATATGTTATACATACTTCTATGGCACGCCCTCAACATAAAAGGCTTGTCATTCTATAGTTAGATTCGTCTTAATAAGCTAGTTGCAGTAATTTTTTTTTTTTTTTTGTCTTTTTTAAGGAGCTTTGTCTCGATTTAGACTATGTCGCTCCGTCATAGTTAAATTTTGTGTTACAGTTTATTCTAAGTGGTTGTGATAATTAATTAATGCAACTGTATTGTATTTATTTTTATTTTATTTTTTATTATTATTTTATGTTGTGGTATATTGTGTGCTTGTGCCGAATAAATGCTATTCTATTCTATTCTATAAATTTTGTACAAGACTCTTGCCTCATCTGTAAAAAAATGTACCTAATTAGTCCGTCTTTTAGATTATACAAAAATAAGGGACACGTATTTTTTTATTTTACGTGTAACGTCACGCAGTGCTGCATTTTTTTCGCACGGGGTGTCGTCACACGTAACTTTAATGGGCTATATCTTTGTTATTTTTTGTTTAATCGAAAAAAGAAAAAATGTGTCCAATATTTTTCTTATAAGTAATCTAAAATACGGGAAATAAAATGTAGTTATTTTGACCCTGGTAACCCTATTGTCATACACTAAAACTCATAAAAATTTTAATGGCGGATTTATTGCACTTTTTTCATACAGAACCCCTTATGTGTTGATTAGCTATAATTAGTCCTTATTAGGCAGTCATTTACGAGACACTGTGCTAGGTGGGTCTAATAAATTCACAGTCAGACGGCGCAAAAATTAATTTTTTCAGACGTGCATGAGTAATCCCGCATTTCAGATCCCGGAAAAAGTTATAGAATCCCGTATTTGCGGGATCGGATTCCCTAAACCCGGGCCACCGCTTATCATAGCTTTTTACAGCATGTCATGTAATATTATACAGGCCCATGCCTCACCCAGAAATCATAAACGCTTATTCTTATTAATGATCCAAATGAGTTTGACCGATATACAGCAAATCAAAAGTCCCTTCGTCGACTGTGCGACGCACCCTGCCTGTCTCCCCTAATGACAAATACAGTGACACGACATGACCTGGTAAACCCCGGGACCACTTGTTTAACGTTGAACTACCTATCAGTGGCGTAGCTAGTCCTAAGGGGGCCCCATCCTATCCTACTAATATTATAAATGCAAAAGTTTGTATGTATGGATGGATGTATGGATGGATGTATGGATGTTTGCTACTCTTTCACGCAAAAACTACTGAACGGATTTCAATGAAACTTGTTACACGAGTAGACCATATCCCAGAATAACACATAGGATACTTTTTATCCTGGGATTATGTACGCGGGTGAAACCGCGGGCAAAAGATAGTAACAAATACTTTTGAAAAGATCATTCAGAAGGTAACCTACCTACTAAAACTCCTACTAAAATAGGATGAGTTTTTATTGTCGTCTTATATGTTATTCTAAAAGACTAAACACTCTCTATAGACTATCATATAGTCATTATTCATTCACTCCTAGTTTTTTATCAATATGAGAATTTAAGATTGTGTATAACATTTTACGAATTTAGGCATATGTCGGGGCCCCTGTAGCTCGGGGGCCCCGTATCATTGATACGGCGGTAACTAAGGCCCTACCTATGTTATTATGTTGCAGGTTATAAAAGTTACATGATATGTATCTAATACATCATTATATTTAGTTTATGCGAAACCTGAATATACATACATAGTTTGTTCAGAATCAGTAACTGAATAGATTCCAATAGTATTTACACCATGTTATATTGTTTTCCAAAAATATTTTAAGAGGTCACAAGTTTGACTCCACTGACACTAAGTACTACACTAGTGGGCATTAGCCGCCAGCAAACAGATGGGCTGGGAGCAAGTGCAAGTGATTTTGCCGACGTGACAAGCTAATTTTGTGATTTTTAATGATCCAGTTGTAAAATTTTGTACATAGATTCTTTTCATAAAAATACTAGATACGTGTTTTGGGTTTCGCATAATAAACTAAATGATTGTTGTATATTTGTGGTATTATGAGAGAGAAGATGGAAAGTGACGTCGGTGACTGAAAGGCTTTTTATAAATTGGATGTAATGTCATTTTTGAAACGGTGGGACCACGGTATCCCGATTATTAAGTAGAAAATTGCGCAGAAAATAGGAAAATTACCGAAAAATACAACTAGGTATTTAACATTCGCGTGTTTGGCCATTTCATAGCTATAATTGGGTCATAGTCATCTGTTTAGACAGTTCTTAGTAAGTAATTTTTCTAGTTTCAAAGAACATGAGAAAATAAGGCTATAATGAAAATATTTTTTTCTTATTAAGCTTTTATAGCGCGGTATATACTTATATATATAATTAACTAGCTTTGCCCGCGCGGCTTCGCTCCCGCTCTTCCCTACTCCACCCTACTATACACTACTCTACTCTACCCTACTATACCCTACTATACACTACTCTACTCTACCCTACTATACCCTACTATACCCTACTCTACTCTACACTACTCTACCCTACTATACCCTACTATACCCTACTATACCCTACTCTACCCTACTCTACTCTACACTACTCTACCCTACTATACCCTACTATACCCTACTATACCCTACTCTACCCTACTCTACCCTACCAAACTTCACATAAACCATTTACTAAATAGTCCGAACAAAGCCTAAAAATTTGGTTTGGATAGGTGAGCCCGTTCTTCAGTTATAAAATAACAACGAAAAGTGGCATTGATTTTTATATATATAGATATTCATCAAGCCCTTTCCAAAAAGCTCAAACACGATAGGGTTATCTGAGTTCTTATGGCCACCTTCCGGTTCCATAATCAGATTAGCTCCAGGCCATAACAATTTTGCATTGTCATCTAATTACATCGTAACAGAAGAAAAAAAAATTGATGTGTAAGTGTTTTTTTAAACCTATTTGCAAAATAAATATCATTATCATTTACATGCACGCAAAATTTCAGCTCAGTCGGTAATTGGGAAGTGGATCAAATTAAATTTGCAAGATTTGATTATTACCTGCATCAAGCGTCCAAAGACCGATTTCAAACTTTTTTGAAATATTGCAGACGGTTCTTTGATTGTTTTTTTATGACAATAAAGTAATTTAAAATTCCCTCGTATTTCCGACTAATCTCGAAACATAAAATTTTAGATAACGTAAAGTGGGGTTGCTTTGGCTCTAAGGTATACTTTGACTCGAACTCATTATCCAATAGAAACACAGTTTCTCATGTTCTATGGTTAATAAGCTTGTGCAAAGTTATACCCCGGGGTCTGAGTCACCCCACTTTAGTCTTCGGTATTGTAAAAGTATATACCTTTTATATATCTTTTTTTTAGGTGGGAAATCATTTAATGACATCTCCCACCTTTGTGCGGAGCGCGAGAGCCTGTCAGATTTTTACTGACTAAAACCCACTCCTTTCATCCTTTCAAACCAGTTCCTACGTTACCTTTCATTCCAGGGCCGGGTATGCCTTTCAGAACCCATGGCCCCAGTAGGCTTCGGCCCTGCTGGGACTATAATATAGTTGATACCGCTTTTAGCTGAAGTGTATGCTATATTATCTCACGCATGAGATTTCGTAGTATAATACCTTAATATCAAAGCTCTCATTCCTCTGTGGGTTGAGCAATTACCTACCAATTAAAATGCGGGGCACACTTACTTTATGGGCCACACATGAGCGTATAATTACTTCTCTTAAAACTTTAATTAGAAACATGTGCTGTCAACGTTGTGTTATAGTGACTTTATCATAAATAATTTTAGTCTAGATTTTTTTCACTCTCATTTCGTCTAATTCTTTTGTGTTAAATATTTGCTTTTGTAATCAAATAACGTCTCCCGGAGGAGTATTAGATTCGACTACCGAATAAAACCCCCCTGCGTTCCTTCAGGTGCCTTTTGCGTTCCAGGGCAACGGAAACTATTTTGAACAATATTCCTCCCCCCCTCGCCTCAGCAAGAGAGAGAGAAACTATTTGTCGACAGGATGTTCAAGTTGATTGAAGATTTGTGCCCAAAATCATTCCTGAGTGCCTAGTGCGAGTTTGATTTTACGTTAACGCGGTTGGCGCGTTTATGACCCGGTTTATGCCCGCTCCAGGCTCCTAGCCAATCAGGGAGTCAAACGCGGTAAACGTTTCGATAGGTCTAAGACCCTTCGCCCACAGCGTGTCGCGCGTTTCGTAAACGCGCCACATCATTACTAATGCGTGTTAGTCGCATCTGCAACACGCTACAGAAGCGATGCCAACGCGCAACAGCATCGCGACTATATTGATGCAACGTGCAACCATTTCGGACAACATCGGGGAAAGAACAGAGGGAGGGTGGCGCGTACCTTAGTGAAACATTCTACATACAAAGACTTTATTTTTACTCGCGAATCTTTGTATCGCGACAGAAGCGCGACAGTATTGCGTTTGCATCGCGACTGAGTATCGTGGTATGGGTGAGATGAAACAGCCAGCAACCGCATCGCGACTGTATCGAAGCAAAGGCGCGACAGCATCGGTACAAAAAATCGCCGTGGGCGCGGGCCCTAACGTCCTACAAACAACTCGCACTTAGCTCACTGATGAGTGACAATGTCGTGTCTGTCTAAGTAGCAATGAGTAGTGGGCTGTTTTCCGACACGTGTTAGGTAATCGTCTATAGGCGTAACTAATATATACGTACATACAATATCGTACTCATTCATAAACTGAACATTCCAGACGAACGCTTGTGACATCGTAAATGTCGACCGAATACCGTTTACTGAACATAATCTGTATTAATGACGAGCTTTTGTAGGAGGTTATTTCTGAAAGTACTGCCCCCCTAGCCAAGTTGCTATTCCGCAATAGTTAACGCTAGTAGAAAGCTTCAAATGTACGGGAATGGCGCTCAGTCACGTGGTCAAAACAAAAGAATTGGCGGCAAGGTCAACTCGAAGCGTTCGACGCAAGCGACGGTTGTAACTTGGCTAGGGGGGCTGGCCCGATTGCTAAGTTTTTTTTCACCGATAGAAAGCTGCTCTATTCCTGTGTGACATAGACTATATTTTATGTACACGGGCGAAACCGTGGGCAAGAGCTAGTAAAAGAATATAATAAACTACCTTTTACCCGCGGCTTCGCCCGCGTTTATTAATATACTTTAATTCTTCTTCCCTCTTTCTCACCTTTTCTCACTTTTTTTTAAATTAGCCTATGTCCATCTCCAGGGTCCCAACTATCTCTGTACCAAAATTCATCAAAATCGGTTTCGCCATTTAGGCGTGAAGACGTAACAAACAAACAAACAAACTCACTTTCGCTTTTATAATATTAGTAAGAATAATATCCCAGTACATAGCCTTTTTAGGGTACCGTAGTCAACTAGGAACCCTTATAGTTTCGTCATGTCTGTCTGTCTGTCTTAACAAAGACTTCATTGTCATTAGACACTATAGTCACTATAAGTAAATTGTTACTTTACTTCTATACAAAGGAATCTAGTCGCAGACTACTCGACTTTCCATAGTCACTAAGTGCCATCTTGGTATGAAATATCTACAGGTAGAAGGAATTCATACCGGTATACCGGACAAAGGTTAACGAGCGCAGTCTGGAATGTGTCTAGAGCGGTGTTCTACAGTAGGGATGTTGTGAATAGGAAATATCCGATCTGAATACGGATATAGGAATAATATAGAGAAACACTAGTCAAATGTTTGTGTGATGAGCATGATCATTTGTTCTGTGTCTAGGTGTAATTTATCTATAACAGCGACCGGCCCCGGCTTCGCTCGGGTGCAATATTATACATATAAACCTTCCTCTTGAATCACTCTATCTATTAAAAAACACATCAAAATCCATTGCGTAGTTTTAAAGATTTAAGCGTACGTAGGGACAGAAAAAGCGACTTTGTTTTATACTATGTATATGTATGTCTTATGTAGTAATATGTGTGTATTTAGAAATATTATGTTTATCAGTTGCCTAGTACCCATAACACAAGCTCTGCTTAGCTTGAGACTAGACGGTGTTGTGTGATAGTTGTGGAATATTATTTTATGTATTACTAAATTATATCAAATAAAAAGAAAATATTATACCGCTTTAGGATTTTTTTTTTCGGACTATTCGCTAGTTTCGGATAGTTCCGATTCGAATTTTAAAATTACAAAAGTAAAATATAAATTACAAGATTCGAATTTAATTTCTTGTTTAGATTATCGTTTGTTTTTATGATCAGTCACTTTTATTATTATATTATAGGTAATGTCGTTTCGGTTACGATTACGGCTATTGTTTTGCAATACTCTTACTCGAAAACCCGCTTTTAAGCATACAATTTGGGGTTTTACGCACTAGTGCGGAAAAGTGAGTAACATTTATCTGTTCATCGTATCAGGCTTGGTGCTACTCTCGCCCTACAAGTTGCGCGTCAATCCTTGTTTACTTATATCTTCGTAAGTGTATTGAAAAACGTCGTTTGATACGCGTGGAAACTCACAGCATCACTCTGCTCCATGACTCTCTCACTTGTGGCTCGGGCGAATTTTGCCTCAGTCGCAATGACATACTTTCCCCACTTTTTTTTATTATTGATAGGCTCGCGTTTGACCACCATCTCACCTGATGGTAAGTGATGATGCGGTCGACGATGGAGCACGCTACTTGTATCTAAATGTAATATTTTGTCGGTTATCCGATAGTTTCGGTTACGGAGCTGTATCACATCTCTATTCCACCGTCTACTATGCCAGACTGCTCATCGTTCACTGAGAATGAACTAATAACGCGCCCACCGTAATTGTATACCTACCTTTGCTAGATGAGACTGTTTCTGTTTGTTTATAGCGCTTCTAGACATTATTACTTTACTAGCAGATTTGCCTGCGTGAAACTAAAAAAAGAAACTGAGAAGAGAGTGCAAATCCGACTCGCGCACTGAGGGTTTCGTACAAACTTAAACTGTATAACTGAGGGACAAATTTTTTTTTTGTCGACGTTGTAAGTAAATCATTTTTGACAAAACCCGCTCTTGGGTGGAGCGGGAGATAGTGTCAGACTCTTACTGACTGAAAACCCCGCGCCGTTCCTTCTAGCCTTCATACCGGGGCACGAGTTCCCTTTCGGACAACCCTGTCCCCAGTAGGCTTCGACCCAGCTGGGCACCTCCTGCTGCTGACAACTCTTTAAGGCGCGCGGGAACAGTGCGCGCCGTCGACGTCTTGGACTCGGTCCATTACCGGACGATCGGACAGCGAGCTACCCATGGCTCGCTGTCCACGAATCCGCGTCTACGGTGGCCGGAAATCGGAATCTCGGCGATGGCGGCGAGGGCGCCGTTCTCCTTTGCAAGCATTACTGCTTCGCAGAAGGAGGCGACCGCCTGCCATTCCTCCTCGCTCCGGACCATGGCCTCGACCAGGGCCCGGCGCGAGAGGTCTCCGCCGCCGATCGCCCCCACGAAGGCACGGCGATGCACCGCCCAGGCACTAAGGGACTAATTTAACTTTGCCACTAGAAAATTGTTTTTAAACATCAATACAGCTCCCTTAGCCAAGTTACAACCGTTTCGCTTGCATCGAACGCTTCGACGCAAGCTTTCATCGAATTCTTTTGTTCTAACCACGTGACTGTGCGTTGAGATGACGTCATTCCCGTACATTTGAAGCTTTCGAATGGCGTTGCCTATTGCAGATTAGCAACTTGGCTAGGAGTACAGGTTAGTTTACCAACAGTCTGTAAATCAATCCATATTATAAAACAAAGTCCCCTGCCGAGTCTGTCTGTCTGTTCGCGATAAACTCTAAAACTACTGCACCAATTTTCAAGCGGTTTTCACCACTCAATAGCGTAATTCTCGAAGAAGGTTTTAGTACATAATTTCTTAAGTTTCAGTATTTATTTCTGTGTACAATAACGATATTTGTTGAAGATGTTGGGTAAAAATAAGCCGAAGGAAAAAATTATTTCCTCCGGCTTTATCCGAATTTATGGCGAGCGAAGCCGCGGGCAAAAGCTAGTAAATTTATAAGCACAAAAATATATTTCGTGACGAAACTACACGTTTACGGTTTTCGAATTGTGTTGGAAGAATTAAAAGAATTGGATGAATACGAATAAAAAACGCTCTAGCAGGACTTATGTAGCTAGCTTTTTTTTTAAGGTGGAGTCTTCTCCCGGTCCAGAACTGAACTACTTTACTGACTAAAACCACACATATTTATTCCTTCTTTGCTATGCATTCCAGTATCCGGGGTTTCCCTTTCAGAAATAAATCCATGGAGAGCATGCAGCTGGCTAAGATTTCATCGCGTTGGATCGACCGGCGACCGGTGAAAATTTAATAAGCTGAGAGCACTTTGGACTCGACTCCATTACGACACCCCTTCACAAAAGGTTGACAGGACAGAGTATTGGCTCAAATCAATGTCACTATATTATCTACGAGCTATTTGTTCGCGGTTTTGCCAGAGAACATAAAATATTAGCCTATATCATTCAGGAATAAAAACGCTTTCTATCAGAAAAAAATTCTATCAATCGGACCAGTATTTTCAGAGCTTACCTTGTACAAACGAAAAAACAAACTTTACCTCTTTACAACTTTACTAGCGGTCCATCCCCCGGCTTAGCACGGGCAATAAATATAGCCTACTAGCTGCTACCAGCGGCTTTGCCCGCGTGATAGCAGAAAATTATCCCAAGGGAACACATTTCCGGGATAAAAAGTATCCTATGTCCTATTCCAGGACATGTTCTATCCGTGTACCAAGTTTCATCAAAATCGGTTTTGCCATTTAGGCGTGAAGACGCAACAAAGAAACAAACAAACTCACTTTCACTTTTATAATATTAGTAAGGATGTTACTCAGGGTGAATATAGCTTTCCAATGGTGAAAGAACTTTTGAAATCGGCACAGTCGTTTTGTTTATTCATTACAAACATAGACAGAAAAATACAAATTTTCCCTCTTCTTCTAATATTAGTGTAGATAATACCTAGTGTAGGTAGAACAGTCAGCCTCGTCATATGGCTTTTAGTGACCACTTCACTTCTACAATATGTGGTGTACAATAAAGATTACCTAAACCTTTATTATCTGTCCACTGTGAAGTGCGGATATAAAAGTGAGCTCGATATAGAATTTCCTAAATAATAATATATTTCTGTAGGTATTATCAGTGCTGCAACAGTTAAATAGTAAAGGTAGAATACACGTGTGCTACACACGCCGATCTGGGCGCGTCGGTCTCCATACAGTTTATATGGAAACTAGGCTTTAGAGCTACACTTGATTCACGCGACGCGAAGTCGTTCTACGTACAAATCAAGCTTGCGACAACGTGTGCGTCGGTCTAATGTAGTTCTAGCTTAAGAGTAGCCAATGCTACAGGCCTTACGATCCCCCGCTTTGTGGTGGGCCCCACTTGGACATAGTCATCATCATCATCATCATTTCTGCCGAAAGTTCTCCACTGTTGGGCAAAGGCTTTTCCCATCTGTCGCTTTTTATGTCCGGTTCTGTGAGCCTTGCATTCATCGGACTCCCGCGGCCCTCAACAGGTGAACAGTCCACTATCTGGGAAGCCTTCCAATGCTGCGTCTTCCGATACGAGATCGCCACTCCAAAACCTTTCGTTCTCATCGACCATTTATGTTTTGCGAGCAATGTGCCCTGCCCACTTGGACGTAAAAAACAAATCAAGATATGCTGTGCCATATGAAATCTAACCAATTTCAACCAATTCCACATACCATTAGAATAATGAAGGCAAATGCCCATCGCTACTAAGGGCCTCGCGACCTATTAGAAAACTAAGTTGTTGTTGTTAGACTATTATGCGTCCCACTGCTGGGCGAAGGTTTCTGTCTACCTTTTTCACACACGTCTGTCCTTAGCCGCTGCGGGACAGTCCCTCCGGAAGTCAAGCTCATCTTTCCACCTTCGCCTTGGTCTGCCGTGACGTCGCTTTGCGTTTAATGAGACCCAATAAGTGGCTCTTCTAGCTCACAGCTCATCTGACAAGCGGCAAACATGTCCAGTCCATATCCATACCAAGTTATAGAAATTACAATTTATTATCTTCACTCTAGACTAATATTATAAAGTTTTTGTTTTTATGTTTGTAGGAAGTAATCTCTGAAAGTACTAATAATAATAAAAGCTGCTTTATTCCTGAGTCACATACCTAGGGTATATTTTACGTACGCGGGTGAAGCCGCGGTCAAAAGCTAGTCTAATAAAGATTAAAGTAGTAAAATTTGCTACAGACGTCACTGACTTAATTCGGCGCTGGGTATTATGTATTATCTTCCAGTGTTCCAATCTCTTTGCTCGTCCATGACCCATTCATCAGCAATTTGGCACTGAATATCGTTTGACGCAGTGACCTGTAGTAAAGTAGATTTCTATGGAGCCCATATTTTATATATTTAGCACGTAGTTATTGCTAATCCTCCATTATTCCTCTCTACCTTTCTCATCATCAATAGTTCAGTTGAACGACGTCTATAGTTAGGCAGACATCTCCCAAGTATGTGTCTCGCATCCAACGGATTAGGCCTATCAACGTTCCGTCATCCAGTACCCGACACCACTCTAGAATCTTTTTGCCCCATTCCCCATATACCCTGCCGACCACCACTCAAGTTTTATTCTTCGGACTGTCTATCTTTCTGTAATCGTATGAACTCCTGATTACATTAGGTTGCGTGAAAGTAGGAAATTATTTCGAGGTACTATACTTCCGGGATCAAAATTATATATACTACAGGATATGGTTTTTCCGTGTAACTTTAATCCAAATCCGTAATGCCGCTTGAGCGAGGACTATCCAAGAAACATAGTACTCAAACAGGCATATATTCTTTCGCTTTTATAATATTTGTGTATTGGACCTTTATATAAAGGCCAAGATTAAAAGATTTTTATAAAAATTGACTATTACTGATCTTCTAGAACACCAATCTATTATTCTGATCTGCGTCGTGCACGACCCACCCATCAATTTGGCACAGAACGCGTATGACGCAGCGCCTTATGGTAATATTATGGTATTTCTATGGGTCCGAGTTAGGCGCGCCCGCTGCACCCAGCGGTCAAGGCCAGCGAAATGCCACCAGCCATGAGAATTGTAAAAACTGAAGGTTCATTGGTAATGAAGGGCAACTGATGTGTAGTGCCATTAACGTGAAACATTCAAATCATACACTATAGGTACAATATACAACAAGCTTTTAATGAAAATGTTTTTTTCATAGCAAGCTTTTATAGGTTCCTATATAATTAATACTCGTCAAGACGAATATACGAGCCCAAATTCGATGGGATTATGTCGTTTACCTACTAAGTTCCTATAGCAGTAAAAAGTATAAAAGAGAAAAGCCGAAAATTTTATCTTATGAAATTCAGTGGCTGTTTTAATTCTTCGCAAATTGATTCCTGGTGGATATTGCAATGGAAAATTGATGGTATAGTTTTTTATATCTAAAGTGACTAAACAATTGGACAAAATGTGGAATTATTGAAACAGTGGATAAGGTAGACTCGATACATTTTCTGCAAAATACTGCAAAAACATTTGAATGTTACAAGACTACCTATAGGTACTAAAACTACACCCCTCGCTCACTACGACTTTTTGTAGCGATGCTGTCGCGCGCTTACGAAACGCGCGAGTCGCTACTAAGGCGCGTTAGTCTCATTTGCAAGCGCTATAGAAAAAATGCCAACGCGCTACAACATTGCGACCGTATAGATGCTAACGCGCTTCAGTATCACGATTGTATCGATGCAAACGCGCAACAGCATCGCGAATATATCGACGCGAACGCGCTACAGTATCGCGACTGTATCGATGGGAACGCGCTACTGCATCGCTACAAAAAGTCGCCGTGGCCGAGGGGCCTTAACTTTAGGTGTGAGCGTAAGTATGTAACCTAATGAGATATACGAAAGTGATATATTAATACAATTAAGATATCGATTTCAGCTTCAGTCATAATACCTATTGATCGTTCACCGCGGTTGGAGGGCTTTGAAATGATAATGTAATTAAGTAACATGACAGTTATAAGTAATTTAACGATTAGTTTGTAATGAGTGCACAGTATGTTTGTGTTTATAGTAGCATACAAAATGAAATTAACGTTAATGTTAATAACGTTTAAAATCAAATGCAATCAAATAAAATAGAGGTTTTTAGAATAAGTGATATTAATTTTACAAAAACACATGTTGCGTTTATTTAAATTACTTGAGGTCGGTGTTCCCTAGTTGACTATTTTGAAAAGAAGCACCGAAATAAACTCAGAGGTCAAAGTCTATTTTAAAGTTTATTCACAATCACCATAGTAATGGTCAAATCATATGAAAACCATGCCGATTAGTGTCTAGGATGGTCTTTTGAGGAAAGAACCACACAGAGAAATAATCATCAATGTAGGTAGTTGTAAAAAAAAAGAATAAAAAGGACAATAAAAAAAGTATTATAAAATAAAGTAATTAATTTTTAAACATAAAATAAAATATATCTCTGTTTTTATACCCTTGTAGAAACAAAATACGAGTATTATCAACGCAGCCAATCTCACTAAGTACCTATTTAAACGTTTTCAGATTTACTGCTTAAAAGTAAAACTAATTAAAAAGGTTAAATTCTAAAAAGGTATCAAAATTTATTTTTAGACCTCAGTAAGGTTTTATGCGACGTAACATAATTTATAATTCTAGTCCCACGTTGGGCGCCACTAATGATTTTGAACTTAATTAAAAGTGACATTGTTCTGAAATTTCAACGGTTTTGACACTATATCAATCAAGTTAATCTATACTAATATTATAAAGAGGTAAAATTTGTAAGTTTGTAAGTTTGTAAGTTTGTATGTAGGGGGTAATCTCTGGAACTAATAATCCAATTCTAAAAATTTTTTTACTGGCAGAAAGCTACATTATTCCTGAGTGCTATAGGCTATAAATTGTTTCTATAGCATGTATATTAACCGAGCTATCACAACTTTTGTCTAGCAAGTCGGAAAAAAATACCTCATAAAATAGAATTATTTGCGTGCGCTGCCTAAACAGTTGCTTAAAATTAAAAACAATGTATGGCTACCTGGTTCGTCTTAATTATTTCTACAAAAAAGTCCGCGGTACCATATCTCTATCTTTTATATTTCATCTTTTATACTTCTTTTATTGCATTAAAAATATATTTTTTCGGCATACTTACGTTTGGTTGATTATTTGAGCAACAAAATATTAATTCTTATCACAATAAATTATTTCAGTATCACAAGAACATTATACAGATAAGATGTGCCATTTACAGCATAGCAATTGGACATACAGTTTCGAAGATAATATAAAATTACTAAAACGCAAAATGCCCTAGCGTAACTTTCATTGTGCAGACGTTTTACCTATTTTTTTTTTTATGGTGGGCAAAAATCATCTTATGACAACCCCCGCCCTTGGGTGGAGCGAGAGATAGTGTCAGACTCTTACTGACTAAAAACCCACCCCGTTCCTTCTAGCCTTCAAACCAGGGCACGAGTTCCCTTTCGGATAACCCTGGACCCGGTGGGCTTCGCCCCAGCTGGGCCTCTGCTGTTGCTGACAACTTCTTGAGGCGTGCGGGAACAGTGCGCGCCGTCGGCGTAGTTTGTTGAGAGCATGTCTAAAAGGAAATCTCAACTGTCCCGGCAACCTCACGGTGTCCTTACCTTCCGCATGACGCAGGTCCTCACCGGACATGGCAAGTTCGGGAGGTTCCTGCATCGGATTCGAGCGGAAGAGACGCCCGGGTGCCGCCACTGTGCGGAACGCCCGGAGAACACGGTGGAGCACACAGTTGAGGTGTGCCCTGCTTGGGTGGAGCAACGCCGTGTCCTCGTGGGGGCGATCGGCGGCGGAGACCTCTCGCGCCGGGCCTTGGTTCAGGCCATGGTCCGGAACGAGGAGGAGTGGCAGGCGATCGCCTCCTTCTGCGAAGCAGTAATGCTAGCAAAGGAGGAGGCAGACCGCATCAGGCAACGGCGCCCCCGCCGCCGCCGCCGGGATTCCGATCCCGATTTCCGGCCACCGTAGACGCGGGCTCGCGGACGGCGAGCCATGGGTAGCTCGCTGTCCGATCGTCCGGTAACTGTCCGGACCGAGCCAAGGCGTCGACGGCGCGCACTGTTCCCGCGCGCCTCAAGGAGTTGTCAGCAACAGGAGGGGCCCATCTGGGTCGAAGCCTACCGGGGTCGGGGTTATCCGAAAGGAAACTAGAGCCCCGGTATGAAGGCTAGAAGGAACGGCGCGGGGTTTTTAGTCAGTAAGAGTCTGACACTGTCTCCCGTTCCACCCAAGAGCGGGTTTCGTCAATGATGATTTTCCCCGTCGAGAGAAAAAAAAAACTGTCCCGGCAGACATCACAGACAAGAGCCGCTCGAGTACGCCGTACGGAAGAATCTGCCCCTGAAAATGAGCAGCGCCTCTCGAGAAATAGAGAATATATTTCGCAAGCACGCGCTAGAGAATCTAGCTCCGAGCGCTCACAGCGCCTCGCTAGCCAAAATGTGAGGACATCGCGGGCCCGTGCTCGAGGAACTAGCGCTGAACGTGCGCACCGTCTATCTGAGTTAAGGCAGCATGTCTCTGAGACAAGGGATAGGGAGACTAGCGCTAAACGGTCGCAGCGGCTCGCTAGGCAAAATGCCATAACATCACAGGCCCGTGCTCAGGAATCTAGCGCTGAACGTGCGCATCGTCTAATCGAGTGTAATCTTATTTTAAAACAAGAAATTTTCCGCGGACGAAGTCGCGAGCAGAAGCTAGTTAATTATATTTTAGTATTGGAAGGAAAATCAGCGGTCCTAGAAAATCATCCTAATACACGAAGTTCTGACTACCTTCATTTTGACTCCAAAAAAATTTCGAACGTAAACACACGTTACATTTTTTAGCACGTACTAGAAATTATTCCCACATCGTGGGTGCGTTTACAAACATTTAAACTCCATACACAATCACTCCGACCCGAAACAACTCCCTGTAGACCATATAATATTTGACGCGTTTCATTTAGGAAAGCTTTGTTTGCGTCGCCGCAATCTCACTTGCGTCATGAAACAAGACTATCGGCAATTAAGAAAGTTCTAGGCAACGTCTTAACAGTAAAACAAAGAACAAAAAGCCTTAACAAAAAATAAGGCTGCTTGTACACTTTACAAAAAGTCGCCGCCGGGCTTATGTAAGAATTCGGGTAGTTTCTAACACACAAACTGTATACCATAATGGCGCTGACCAAGAAAAACTCTTGTCTGCGCTAGACACGACGCTTGAAGTAGCTAAGGTGCGGTAGGGGGGCGAGGTACATGAGAGAGTGTCACGATACATTTTCGTGCATAGACCCGACAAAATTCTTATCGTGGACATGATGAATTTGGTCCTATCTGCCGCAGACACGGTGAAATTTTTTGGGGTGTACAGGCGCTCTAAATGTAGAACTAGTACATTTCGCACACGTGGACTACCTACGCCGATCTGGGCGCGTCGGTCTCCATACATTTTATATGGAAACTAGACTTGTAGAGCTACACTAGACCCACGCCACGCGACGTCGTTCTACGTACAAATAAGGCGTAGTCCACGTCTGCGTGGATCTTTTTTTTTTGTTTGTTTTCGAGGGGAAACCTTCAAAAGGCCTGTTCTTTGGGATAAGTCCGGGGAGTGTGGGATTTTTACCTCACTAAAAGCACCGCGGTGATCACCATCAGCACGTAGAAGGAGCCCCGTTACCTCTCAAAAGACCATTCCGGAACCGCCTCTGTGCAACGCCTGTTAGGGCAAATCCCTGAGGAGACTGTACAGTGGTCTCCCCTAAGCCTCTTTGTTGCGTTGCGTTTCGTGCGTTGATCTAATGTAGTTCTTACTTAAGTCAGAGCGGCGTACCTACAAAGCTGTAAAGTTGTATTATACTCGAAATTATCCTAAATTATGTTTTGACAATCACCGAAGTAATATACCTGGATTACCTAGTGCTGTTATCTTGATGTTCTGCCTAGTTTTATAGGCTGACTTTTAGAAAAACAGTAATATAACTAACAGAGAATAACATTCTAACAATTACATAGACCTTGCTAACAAAAAGTCGACGTGTTTTTACAAGCTTTTGGACAAGTGAAACTAAATTCACTTGTCCCGATGTTTGTCTGTCATCAAATCTTGTAAATTAAATTTGACCCACTTCCCGGCTACCGATTGAGCTGAAATTTTGCATGTACTTGTAAATCAGATGTCAATGCAAAATTATTATGGAATTAAATTACATGGAGCTGATTTGATGATGGAACCTATAGCTATAGGCTATAGGAACTTGGTAGTCAAACGACACAATCCGGTCGAGTTTGGGCTCGTATGATTCGTCTTGACGAGTATTATATTACTTTGCTATGAAAAAATGATTTTCTTTAAAAGCTTTCTCCTAATATTTCGAAAGATCTCTATTTGAGCAAGGGTATGCCTAATATATACTGTGAGGGCTGTAGATCTGGTTCAAGGTCAAACGATAGGCTCTTGGGATCTGATGTATATGAGGATATAAACTTTTTGGACCTCAATATTTCAATGCTCAGTATTAATGTCACTCTTTCTATAAGTATTCTCTATGAAAACTGACTTGTATATAATTCCTTTCGAATAAAATTCAAATCCTCCACCCTTTTTGAAACAGAAACAGATGGCTGGTCTCGCTCCGTGGGTGGAGCATGAGGGTGTGTCACACTTTTATCTACCTGTGTTCCTTCAGTTGCCCTTTGCGGTCTAGAGCCAAGGTAACTCTTTCGAACAATCCTGCACCCCATTTGCACAACCCTTTAAAAACTTTATTTATATAATCAGCCCCAATAATATTGACGCCCAGTGATATCGAAGTAGGTACACTTTAATATCATCAAACTCAAAGCTCATGATATATTTTGATCGTGATAGTAAGTATTTTAAACTCAAAAAATCCCCAAAGGGACTCGTTGTATGCCATATTTATCATTCCAACCGCTATCGAGTGTTCATAAAATCTAAATGGCTTTAACTGTGGCCGAAAAACAAGAGCCTCATATATTTCCAAGAGAGGTAAAATAAATAATTGGTCCTTAGTCAAAAGGCAGACTATTTATTTATGTTAAAAGGGTTGGTTTAGGTTTTGCAGCATTTTATTCAAAAAGCTCTCTAGAAAATTAGGTTGTGAAATCGATCTTGGCTTACGGCTATGATAATATGAACTCAGCCTCAAGAACCTTCCTCTCGCGCCGGGCCTTGGTTCAGGCCATGCTCCGGAGCGAGGAGTAGTGGCAGGCGGTCGCCTCCTTCTACGGAGCGGTAATGCTAGAATAGAAGGAGGCCGACCGCATCAGGCATCGGCGCTCTCGCCGCCGCTGAGATTCCGATTCCGATTTCCGGCCACAGTAGACGCGGGCTTGCGGACGGCGAGCTATGGGTAGCTCACTGTCTGACCGTCCGGTAATTATCCAGACCGAGCCCAAGTCGTCGACGGCGCGCACTGTTCCCGCGCGCCTCAAGGTAGGTTTTTAGTCTGACACTATCTCCCGCTCCTCCCAAAAGCGGTGGTTGTCATTGGATGATTTTCCCCACCATAAAAAAGCTTCAAGAACTTTTATGACTGAAGCATAAAAAGAAATTTCTCCTGAATTGGTCAAGTAGCTATATGGTCA
Organism: Mythimna lalbum; assembly: GCA_949319445.1. Lineage (NCBI taxonomy): Eukaryota > Metazoa > Arthropoda > Insecta > Lepidoptera > Noctuidae > Mythimna > Mythimna lalbum. The sequence goes on from OX439364.1 coordinate 10,940,393, forward strand.
ACTTTTAATAAACACCAGAGTTGGAAGGCCTCCCACAAGGTGGACTGATAACCACAGGCTTAATCTCGAGTTAAGTTCCGATCGGTCGACATTGAAATTGTGACGTTTCCTATCCTTAAATTCGATGCTAGCGCCAAATTGGTTTAAAATTGCGTGATCGAATTGGGCTTGACGTGCGCTAAACGCTTCTCTTGAGTTGATTTTAACAGCTGCTTATTGCGCCAATATTAAGTTGAAATTGTTTGTCAATTGGGATCACAGTACTTATCCTTATTATCTACTAGCTTTTGCCCGCGGCTTCACCCACGTACAAAATCCCAGGATAAAAAGTATCCTATGTGTTATTCTGGGATATGGTCTACTCGTGTACCAAGTTTCATCGAGATCCGTTCAGTAGTTTTTGCGAGAAAGAGTAACAAACATCCATACATACATCCATCCATACATACAAACTTTCGCATTTACAATATTAGTAGAATGAACACTATTGCGGTCTGTAATATAGCTAACTTCACGTGTAACAAAACAATCTTGGGGCGATTCCGATTCCATGCAATGTTGACAAAATTGTTTTCAAGACTACCGAATCACTGCAAAATTGACATTTGAATCGCATTGGCTTTATATTGGAATAGAGAGCGGTCGTTGTAGCAACACTTGTGAGAGATCTGTCCAATTACTGTAGAAATCTTTTGACTAAAATAATGATGATGAGAAAGATAGAGAGGAATATTGGAAAATCAGCAGTACCTTTTTTGTTTAGTTTGGAAATCATCCAATGACTTCTCGCACTTTGGGGCAGACCGTGAGGGTGTGTTAGACTTTAACTGACTAAAACCTACTCCTATGTTCCTTCGTATTACAGGAGCCCATATCCAGTGGTAGACGTCTTTCGACTGAAATGATGATGATGACACACCAAACGTTTAGTTGGCATAATATGTCTGAATCTGTAGAATAAATACGTGGTTAGCGATTTCACATCATTTCACTTCATCGCATTATTAACAAAGAAGCCGTATCAAGGAACGGTAATGAATCAAGAAGCCTAGTCTATGAAAAAATTAAACACGGGCGTCGTCTGCTAATAGAACTATACATTTATGACGCAGTAGTAGGTCCCTATACTACTGCGTCATACATGTAGTATTCTATCAGCGATATCCTAACCGCTTCTGGTAACGTATGCCACGTGATTCGCCCACGAATGTTATCATCCGTAATTGCGTGGGTCGCTGAAAGTACCGCATTTAGCATTTAGGATAAAGTGTCACAATATAGTATACCTGAAAGTGACAGGCCGGTTTGGATGTAGGTTTTACGCAAGGCCCTAATAAATGTCAATTACGAGGGTCCGTACTCGACTGGCCGTATGTAGATACGGACAGATTTTAGCAGACTACCCGACTATAAAAATACTCAATTTTTGTTTAGGTTTCCGCACATTTTACTCTCTATACATATCTGGGGCCAAGTTGACAGTCTGACACGCCCTCTCGCTGGAGCCAGAGGGTGAACCCAAATGCGGGAGAAGTCATAGGATGATTTCCCTCTTAAAAAATAATATCAAATAAGGAACATGCATTTTTTTTTTATAAAATACCTCTCCTTATTACCTCTGGTCAACTAATGCAAAAGAATAAAAAAAAAATCTTTATCAACAACAAATTTATAAAGGTTCAAAACTGATAAGTGGAAAGAGAAATCCGACATGATCTCTGACGTCAAAGTCCGCCATAGAAAATTCAAGAGAGCCAGATACATTGATTCAAAATTGTTACTTCTCGTTTGCATTTCGATCAATTTTGATTTTATTTTCACAGTTTGTAATCTATTTTTGCATATTTATCGAGCTGGTTAGACAACCAATACGTTTATCATGCATATTACTTATTATTCCTTGATGAATACTAATTAGGAAAGATAAACTGTACCTGGTAGAACAACAAAACAACAAAATATTTAGGCTGATTTTCAAACCGTAGCGATCGTGCTACACAGCTTTAAAAACATGGACGTCTTTCTTTCATTCCCTCCAAGTTTATTAGCCTCCGATTGTCAAGATAATGTCAAGGCAGCTCCATAAAGACGGTGATCAGTTAAAACAAGCCATGGCGTTCACTTGGTGTACAAAATCGATAGGGCTAAAGGTCGGTGTGAGTCAGTGTGCGGCCCACGTTAAAATTTGGTGCTAACGTCGATAGAGAAACAGTAAGTCAAATGCGATGTGATTTAGGAGGGGATGTATTTTTTAAATTATGAAGTTGGTATTGTTTTTTTTCTTTCTTTTTCTGGAATTTAAATTAGGAACAGAATAAGAAATCTTCATAGTGAAATTTAAATTAGGAATTAAAAAAATCTGTACCTAATTATAATTGAGAATTTAAATACTCGTAGTTTGAAGGTCGTTTTTTGAAGTGGCATTTATGATTTTTTATGAAGGAAACGGTAGATCGTATATATTCTTTCAGTTTTTCCATCATTTTGTACCTAATCATACAAAATTAATTTGCTGTAGGTACTTTGTTGCGTATTGACGTGGGTGCATAGGTACGTAACCTGTGAAGATAAAACATTTTTTTTAACGTATTGATTTTTTAATTTATTGGCATATCAATTTATTGACTGCTGTAATTTATTTTAAGATTGCATATTAAGTTTTAAGATTTTGAGATTATTTTAATTTTTATTGTAACGATACCGAAGTTACTGTACCCGCGGCTTCGCTCGCGTTAAATTCGTTAAATTTTAGGGAAGTGGGGGTTAGAAAGAGACAATAAGTAGCATATGTCACTCTCCGTCCCTTCAACTATCTCCACTTAAAAAATCACGTCAATTCGTCGCTCCGTTTTACCGTAAAAGACGGGCAAACAGACACACACACTTTCATATTTATAATATTAGTAAGTATTTCTAGTAAAATATTATCATACTACAACGCAATTATGAACACGAACTTACTGTCTAAACAATAAAAAAGTCATATTTTTCTATATAAGTGTACTATAAGCTCTATATAAAACTAGTGGGTATATAGCAACACAAGCTACAGCTACAATTTACTTAGTATCGCAACTCCACATCACGATTAGCTTATCACTTTCATCCATTTTTAGAACTAAGTTCAGTGCCGCCATCGGAATTCTTCTACGTCGAAATACCTACGAGTTAGGAATGAAAGTATTTCATTTGTAATATGCATACCTATACGCAATGATATATGAAGCAATCTATTTTAGGCTATAAAAATTCTCATTTATTTACGCATACCTCCGTGACATTCTTTTGTGAAAAACCTTTTATATTATGCTATTTAACCTTTAATAACATAAGTCGAAGCTCTTACAAATATTAAAGAAATATCCTAAGACTCTGACTTATTACAATCATATTTTAGGAAAATTATTTTCGTAACTTAGACTGGAGAAAAATAATACTGTTAAATATAAAGATCTAAATAATTTAAAAACTTAAAATTTCGCCGCTTCGCGCATTTCGCTGTGTGTGTGAGCCGTGCACATGTAGTAGTAAGACTCTATACCTAAAATTGATGCGCGTCAAATCGTAAACGCGTCCTTAAAATTAATATTATTCAAACTTTACCTGCTGTTTCTCCCTTCACTGTGAACCTGTTTATCATGCGCCTGGCATTGCAGCTGATAACGATAAATCCGGCCAAGCGTAACTCAGCTGTACCTGTACCTCGTACAGACTAAACGTTATTCCACCCCTTATTGTTTTAAACTCACACCGACCATTTATAAAACGAGGGTAGCTATAGATTTTTTATATTAGAATGAATACTGGTACGTGTGTCACGTATTATGAGGGTAGATGGAATAGTACATTATTATATATATACCTAAGTGTGTAATGTTAGTGATTACCGTCGAGGCGGTATTTAGTCTTAACCCTTCAGATACCGTCAATTAGAGACACAATAGTAAGACAATAGATGCGCGGCCACCGGTGGTCGCTTGGGATTCATGAATTAGGAGAGCTGAGAACGGTAATCACTAATTACTCGATGTTTTTTCAATACACTTGTGAAGAAAATAACTGTAAAACTAGTAAACTTTTGTGGCGTTAAAATTCTGTTTTCATATGCGCGCCTATTTATTTTATTTTTTTCGTTTCATCGTGGGGGACGACCTGATACGATAAATGTAATAAAATTATGTCAGGGAGAGGTCAAACAAAAGGTTTTAACTACATTATAGCAATAGTGCGTAATGGTAATCAAAATGTCACAGTTTAGTAACAATTACTATTATATACCTAAGTGCAGTGCAATAAGAGTCACTTTATGAGCAAGTGTATTGAAAAATATTCCGATTGTGGAAACTTTCAACATAGTGGTATCTTTATGATGTAAATAGGTAGAAGCTCGCTATAGTTAATTGTGACATTGCATCATGCGGTAAATGAAAAACCTAGATGTCAAGGCTATATGTACCTATAGCCAGAGCCACCCTATCTCTTGGGTGTGGTGGAAAATACTAACGTATACTATTCCACAAACTAGATGATAATTGCTCCTGTGTTCCCTGACAATCTCTACAGTTTTAGATGCTGTACTGTTGACGACGTAGCAGAAAGAGAAATTAAAATAATAAGACGTTTTCGAAGGAGTAAATATATTGAAGGTACGTTTTTATTTTGTATCGTATAGTATGACACTTATTCCCTGATCACACGTAGGTACCGAGTAAAAGGGCGAGACAGTAAAATGTTGCTCGGCCGAGACAGCGATGTAAGCAAGTTATAGAGATGACCGCGCGGCCGAGCACTCGGCGCTTTGTTTATACGTGTCAAGTATTCGGCCAAGAGCATTGTCTCGGCCGTTTTCTCGGTATGTGGATCAAAGCATTACACTAAGTTGGTTGACAGTTGACACTTGACAGTAGTGCTAGTGTTGTCATACAAAAAATATATTATGAATATTTAAATGTTGGTGTTCCAACACAGCCAAACGTTATTTAGTGATACCTATATTTCTTAATTATCGCACTAATATTTTTAAAGCAATTTGTATGTTATGTGTGTGTATGCTTGTTACTCCTTCATGCTCATGCATCAGCCGCTTGAATGGATTTGAATTAAATTTGGTATACAAGTGGAATATGTCTTGGAATACGAAACTGGATTGAATATTGAATGGATACGCCATTGGCAATGATTCCCAAGCAATACTACATTTATACACTTTTTTTCCCTTTCCTAATATTTACCCTACAACAATGAGAATTGTTTAGAAGCCGGTATTTATATTCTATTAAGCTTAACGGCTTTGTAAAAACAAATGCCAAGGTCCTCTTTTATGTGAGCGAGTAGGACACGCCCTGCTTCGAGAGGGGACATTTTTGAGGGACAATGGCGGCGCAGAATTTTAAAGGCTACTTGACATTGAGCTCAGATATCCCATTTTAAATTGCTGATAAACGTTTCGCAAAAATGCAAACCCAAATTGAAAAATATTCAGTAGATATTCATATTTTTTAGTTTTTTTTTTTAGATTTGCGTAGATTTTCATATTTATATTTTAGAATAGAATAGATAAACTTGATTGTACACCAAAAGTGTAACAATACTTTTACACAAATTTACTCGCAAATCTGTGCGTACAATGGCGGGTATTATCGCTGACAGGTAAAATAAAAATGGGCTAATAGGCGGTGTATTGCAAATCAATGAAGTATTGAATTTTACATTAAAAACTATATACTAGACTAATCATAGATATGAAATTATATTATATTATCTGATTATATTATATGCTACACAATTTCATAGAAAGAAATCGTTCCCACGAGAAAAAAAAATGAGTGCGCATATGATAACAGATTTTTACCGCCACAAAAATTTACTAGTTTTAATTATTTTCTTCACAAGTGTATTGAAAAATACCGTATGATACACGTGAGTAATTAATAACTACTGTTCTCGACTCTCTTGAGACCCTCGCCAGGGCTCGGGTCTAAATACCGCCTCGACAGACGACGGTAATCACTAACATTACACACTTATATCATAATGTACTATTATGAACCCTAACAAAACTATTAGACATAACTTCACACTTTGTAATATTAACTTTGTAACACTACAGTCTATGTGACCTACCTACCTACCTTTCAAGCATAACTTTACCTAAACACTCCAGTGTTATAATTACTGAACTAATTAACGAGAATGTTCGCGAAACTTACAAGTTAATTGACATTTAGATGAGTGACGTTACGTCTGAGGCCATGAGCGAGGGTCGCGAGTCAACAGCGAATGAGGGTAGTGGGTGCTAGCCGAAATTAGTCCCCGCGGCCCGACTGTTAAGCAACGTTATGATCGCCGTTTAGATTGCGGCCTGTACTGATTGCTGAATGATTTCAGGTCTTTAAACGGCGAAAAAATCTGAAGGCCTTTTAAGATCTTAAAGAAAACGAAAAATAAAATACGAATATTGCAAAATAAATAAGGTAAGACGTTTAGAAACGGTTTCAACCACACCAGTCACCACCCCCGTCTTCTTGACTAATAGATGATATCTAAAGTATTAAGTCCTGTTTTCTTACTTTTGTGATATTTTCTACTTTTAATAAATAAATAAAATGAAGTTTGTATTCCCTAGCCAGCAATGCCTATTTTACCCTCGGCTTGGTAACATTTTTTTTGCGTATTACATTATATATATATAAATATAGTAGTTACTATTTTAACGCTTATAAATTAATTGAACAACATATATATCCCATTATGCAGTCAGCTTAGAGTTTGTCAGTGAACTTAGTGAATACACTCGTATCTACCTGGCCCATGTCGGGCGCCAAACTCTACACAAGTCCCACGGTGGGCGCCAACAGGAAACGGTTTCCTTATTCCCTTATGAGTTACAACCGACAATTATCCTTGAAATCGTCATAAAAGGCTTTGTTACGAGCGGTGAAGGTTCATAACTCATTTACAAGGCAAACTTTTCTTTTAAGCGCTCTCAGACATGGCGGCGTCGAACGAAATTCGTACATGAAGTATGTAGGTCCGTTTGCCTTGGCATGTGTCCCGACTCAGTAACCCAGTACAGTTTTATTTATCTCTATTCGAGACGTGGATGAAATCTTTATAATAATATTTGTGTCAACTGTTATGGCAATGAACATTTATGTGAATTTGTTTTGGATCAATCTTTGGCTATAATTAACTTATTTTCAGTAGTGGAAAATTGTTTGGCTTCCGTAATGATTCATTTGTACACATATGTACCTACCTACTCGTACTTTAAATACACAGAAACACATTTGTATCACATTTTGTGTAAATTGATATATGATTGGCTTACCTCATTATGGACAAAACCAATACCAATGCATAAAATTATTGACTTAATAGTTTTACTTTACAGTGAAAATAAACTGACTCGTTTTTGCTTCGAACTGATAAATAAATAATACGATTTATGTAAAAAGTAATATATCTTTTAAAAGTATGTTAAAAGTTTTTATATATCGCACACCCAGAACAACACTGCACTAAGTCTAAATAGCTCATGTTTTCAGAATCGACGAAAAACCGTTATCTCATGTTATGTGACAGTTATTGCGAGTGTCCTGCACATTGCATGTAAAGATGAAGATGTGCTTCTTTACATGCAATGTGTAGGACACTCGCAATAACTGTCACATAACATGAGATAACGGTTTTTCGTCGATTCTGAAAAATGAGCTATTTAGACTTAGTGCAGTGTTGTTCTGGGTGTGCGATATAAATTTTAATTACTAAACATGTATAATTCAATTCTTAAACCCTATATTTATTTATTCATTTAAACTTCATGTACAGTAGAGGTACATATTATATACGTGTGTTTTTTCTATACTTAATCGACTCTTGTTGGCATCATATATTTTATATAACTGCATGTTTTTTTAGGACAATAAATATATGTATTTATTATTTGTATACAGCTATCAACAATTTAAAAAAAAATTTGCAACTTTTATATCTACATATTTTTAGTTGAAAGATGAAGACATAACGTGATTACAACTGAAAAAACTAAAACAGTTAATTAATCCTTACTAATATTATAAAAGCGAAAGTGAGTTTGTTTGTTTGTTTGTTACGTCTTTACGCTTAAATGGCAAAACCGATTTTGATCAAATTTGGCACACGGATAAACTATGTCCTGGAATAGGACATAGGATACTTTTTATCCCGGAAGTATGTTCCCTTGGGATAATTTATTGCTATCACGCGGGTGAAGCCGCTGGGAGCAGCTAGTAGTATTATAAAAAGTTAAAACGTAAAGAAATCCTGGTTTAATCAAATTATACTTACCTATCTTACTCTTTATCTGTACGATCATGTTTAATAGACATATCGATATAAATAAGACAGTAATACAAGACTGGAAGTCGTTATCCTAGCTTATATAGACGAGCAAAAGCTACTTACTGGCTTGTCGCTCACGGTCAGCTGGGATCCAACATAAATAGCTCTGAACTAAATATACCGTCATTGTTACTGAAATACTCTGATTTATATTTAGTATAGTTTATTAATACAATGACTTCATTTGTTTACTATCATGGGAGAGAAAGCTGGACTGCGGAAGCAAAAACCTGAAGACATTTCTAATTTCTTTTACCAGGTTTAAAAACAGAAAACTATTTTAACATTTTTGTAAGATAACGCTTTTAGCATCATTTCAGCCGAAAGACGTCAACTGTTGGATATAGGCCTCCCCGAAGTTTCCCCATAATAACCGGTCCTGTGCGTTTCGCACCCATCAGATTCCCGTGACCCTCACCAGGTCATCGGTTCACCTTGTGGGAGGCCTTCCAACGCTGCGTCTTCTAGTACGTGGTCGCCATTCCAGAACGTTTCGTCCCCATCGACCATCTGTTCTGCGAGCAATGTGCCTTCCCCAGTGCCACTTAAGTTTGCCGATTCTTTGAGCTATGTCTATAACCTTTATTTTGCTACGGATATCTTCATTTCATCATCAGTGTATCATTTAACTAAAATTGATAATAATAATCCTGTCGTCCGGATTACGATCAAGATCATGGTGCCCAATCTCAACAGAGATTAGCCAGATACACAGGAGATACATAGTGAACTAGCGTGTGCGCAAATACAGATGCATATTCTCTGAGGTCCATCTGTGTATATGAACCTATGTATCGGCCTCCGACAACCAGAGGAATCAGGCGAGAGAATCAACGGAATAACGTACTTTCCAAAGGACAGGAGCATCACATCACCAACTTCCAAACTCCAGCCAGCTACAGAGTAATTCCTAATGGAAAAAACCCAGTCTCACTTTTTGCCGAAACTAAAATTACATTATTTATGTAACGCCCGACATGCCCTTGAAATAGACCGATAATTCAACAGCTTTACGGTGTATACCAGCAGCCGATGTTAAATAAAACGGTAATAAACGTAGTATAGTTAAACAGAGAGCAAATAAAAATAAACAGAAAGCAAATAAGAAAAAAATTATTGAAAAATCTTTCAGAAGCGCGTTTCTAAGAACTTACCTGCACAAAAAAAAAGATATCAACAAAATCTGTCTTGATTTTTACCAACTATATACGAGCATGTTGGGGTTGGCTTCCAGCCTTGCCGATGCAGCTGAGTACGTAAGTTTTTTACATGGACAGACCACCACAACTCAGTAATTGAGTAACACGATACCCTTAGGCAAGACTGATATCAGAATTCTGGCTCTAATGATGTGGTATCTGGTACCAACAAATTAAAGTATCTACTGTCTAAAGCACGGCAGAACCTCGGTATGTTACATTGGTCACCCATCCACGGACAACCCTCGATAGACGTTGCTTAACCATAAAGGTCGCTTCATACGTCTATTAATATTTAGCCATGAGCTCAATGAGGAATCAAAGTAGATAATAATAAAATTAAAATTATTATTATTATAGTTAGCCCATATTGTCACACTGCTGGGCAAAGGCCTCCCTCCACTCCTTCCAACGATTACGGTAATGGATGGCTTTCCTGAGAATAGGAATGAGAAAGCGTGGATAATAATTATTACTGATTTCATAATATAAAGATGGATGGACTTTGTGCCCATTTCTCTGAGTCAGTAGTTATATACGGTAATACAAGAACACGCCTACACGAACAAGTATAATCGTAATAATGAGCTCTTCCTCAAAGATGAGTCCAACACGACGCGGAATAATGAGCTTGTTATAAAATACTTGTACAACATCAACCATAATAACTACGTGTGTATTCTATCCATTAGGGTAGTATTTTTGTATGCTATTTTCATTCCATCCATCAGGTGAGTGATGGATAGTGATGATACGGTTGACGATGGAGCGCGCTTACCTAGAAGTAACCTATTCACTCTTGACTTAAAGATTCCCTGGTTTTAGCCACCAGGAAACACTTATGTACTAGTGTAGCTACCTATCTGTATTTCTAGAATCTACCCAAACAAAGAGAAACTAAAGATCTAACGTTGGGCGACACGTTATAGATCCATGCTGCCAAATTGGCGCAAACTCAAAAAAATCGCTCTTCCGTATAAACTTATGAATTTCTTTAATTTACAGACTTAGTACAAAAGAGCTATATGCGATTGCAATAGTCGTAACGTTGATGCCAATTAACGCTAATGACAATAGTATACATTAATAATTTACATATTAGTGTACAAAAATCCAGGCTTGTTGAGGATAGGAGTAATTGTTTCATACCCCAACGTCTGGTCAATAATGTCACTGTAATCCTTATCATGATGCTCTCTACATACGTCTTCATCATGGCTTAGGATTACGTCTTAGGGCTTGTAACAATCTTTTGTAGTAGGTTCATCCTCACATATACTCCGTACAATCTCAATGACGCTATAGCTGACAGCTTTACGCGTTACACAATACGTATGGATTTTTACGCAAACATGACGTAGAAGATGTCTGAGGCGTAACCATCGTCTTCTTGGCAGCCTGCCAACCTGACTGACACACTGGCTGAATTCGTCGACAACAATGTTTTATGGTTACAACTAGATGTCACGAATAAAAGGCTAATCTTTTTGGAAAAATAATGTCTTCTGTGTTTCACGGCTTTGGGGACTCAAGGACTTTTTGTTGGTGTTATTTTTGTTCGAAAATACAGTAACTGTAAAAAGAACTAAAGAAGTACATGCGCGGTACGCAGATTTATGATACACAGACAGATGCAAAGAGGTTATCTGCAATTTTATGATTTAACTACGAACTATTGTGAATATCATACTTCACAATAGGGCAAATTTTCTTTCACGTGTTCAAAATACTAATTATAAGACGTTATCTAGAGAGATATCTAAAGTTAATATTCCTAAATATAGCAAATAAGAGTATTTTCCATGTTTAGGAATATTAATTATAATATTTTTAGTTCGTTTCTACAATGACCAGAAAATTGTAAAATTACGATGGTGAAAAGTAAAACCGTATCTTTATTTTTTTCTACCAAAAGTGAACCTTTTAGCATTCTTATATTATATGTGGGTACTTCTTAAATGGGAAAAAGTGATCAAAACAACCGTAGCTCGATTTGAATAAAACGAAAATTGCTTTTTTAGCTTCATTCAAAACTGAGTTCACAGTCCCACTGCTCCATTTTAGAAGCACGTATAACCAAGTACGATTATGTATTCGTATTTCATTTCGAGACTATGACCTCTAAGGTCTATTGAGAGAAAATTTCGAGCAAAGAAAAAAACAAAATTCAACTAACAATTTTATATATCCTAAAATATTTTTTCACCACCCTTCATTTACTTAGTACTTCAGCTAGTACTAGGACAAGAAAGAGCACACTACTAGCAAGAAGATATTACAGATCAAAAGAAGCTCTCGATAACATATACCTATTAGAAGTGTAGACGTCTCGTGACAAGTTGCTGTAGCTTGTATAGAGAGTTAGACAGGCCTGTTGACAGCCGGCGGCAAAATTCAACGTGAGAAATGGCTTTCAGCGCATCATTATAAACATTTCTTGAAGTCTGACAATGAGCATATGAATGTAGATTTGTTCAAAAGTCTTATTCATCTATTGTAAATAGACGTTCATAATATCAAGTATCAAGATGATTGTGAATTTAAAGTGGACTCCGAAATACGTATACAAACTACAAATAGCCGGAACATTTTAAATTTTCCCCGGTTTTAAAGTTAATGGTAAAACACTAGCTTGCTTATACAGTAAGGCAAGTTAAAGGTACACAAGCCTGTAGCTGATACAAAAGTATGCAAGCATGCCAGAAAGCTATACAGATTCTGATTGGTGGATGTCACTATAGCATGTTAGCTACTTGCGTACCTAATTTAGTGCAAGTTACAGGCATGTGTATTTAGGCCTTTAAGGGATTTATAGTACATCATCATCAGCCTTTAAATATTCACACTGCGTGGACTCAGGCCTCCTCTTTAGCAGAGGGAAAGAGGTTTAGAGTACGATTAACTTAAATTCAAAAATGTGTTTTGAGGAAATGAACCGAATCTCAATGTATGAATTCTTAGTATCAGTATTAAAATACAAAAATGTTTCGTTGATTCACATTTGCCACCTAAAATGTTAACTGTCTCAATCACGGCGTATTTATATAAGTGACGAATTTTCCGCGAAGCCTTACGAATCCATTAAATTATAGGGCTTTGTCAACACTTTCCACCAATTAAAAACCACACACGAATTCTATATATAGAATCACATTTACGCCGATGAAAGGCTGCCATTAGGGGTGCGGTAAACCCTCATTATGCATAGTACCTGACTGCTACCCCACAAAAGAGTATTAAGTACAGCGAATTCGATCGGTGAAGCATCGTAGAATTTCTGCTTGCGAAGGTTTCGTTAAATATTTGATTTTCATTTAATATTCTTACGTTAGCTGTTCGGTGCTGGCAGGTGAATCGCGTCCATCGTCCCGTACGTCAGCCACCCCATGAGCGCCACTCATGCAATAAACAATAACTCACTGTGTACACAAAAGAATTCACTATTCACACCCGTAGACCGGACACTATAACATTTTATCCACGAACGATTGGTTAAAATAATAATTACGTGTGGTAAACTGAGAATGAGAATATCCGGTTGTTTTAGACGAGGCGCGCTCCTCGAGCGTTCGCCATGTTGATTTGGAAGGGCGATTCGCGCGCGCGCCAAATGCAATCGTGTGTTGCCACTATTGTACGGTTTCCATTTACTGAGGGTAACTTTTCTGAGCAGTATAAAAATATAGATTTTGAGACCCAGTTAACATGACCCTATATAAGAGTTTCAAAAGAACTCTTGTCTAAAACCTCAAGATTAAATTCCTATATGTTGTGTATGTTACCTAACATACACAACATAATCTGCTTAACCCTTCAGATACCGTCAATTAGAGACACAATAGTAAGACAATAGATGCGCGGCCACCGGTGGTCGCTTGGGGATTCATGAATTAATGATGTTCCTACTGCTGGGAATTAGGCCTCCTTTCTAGGAGAGGGAACAGACCGTAATCTACTTTGCGAGCCCAGTGGGAGTGCTAGATGTTATGTCTTTGAATTTTTGGTTTTATGGTAAGGTTTCTTCACGATATTTTCATTCACCGTTTTGAGAGCAGTAGTGATGAAGTAGGGTTTAAACCTGCCACCTACAATTTGTAAGTCTGGGCTGTAACTACCGAGCCACCATTGCCCACAATTCCTATAACAATCAACCCTATTTCTTAATTCATGAATCCCCAAGCGACTACCGGTGGCCGCGCATCTATTGTCTTACTATTGTGTCTCTAATTGACGGTATCTGAAGGGTTAATCTGCTAAATTTAAAGGCTTTCCTATTTCCGCCTATTCCTTGATGAACAATACTCGATATCCTTATAGAACAGAAAGCCCATATAAGCTAAAAAACTCGTGGGTAAACTCGTTCCTCCCTTGCAACCCTTCAACGCATGCGCGGTAGGCCGCCACTGCAATACGACGCTGTAGCACCATGCGCCTATTTTTATTTCCGTGCGATTTGTCGCTGCTACACGCGACCGGCGACTCGCACCTGCGTTGGCGAGGCACAACTATGGAAAATTACATAAAATACAGACTATTTGAGGAAAGAAACATTTGCTACGTCATCGCTTTATTCAATATGCCTTATAAACAGGGTACAGTCTGTGTTAAGTCTAATTTTATCAGGGTTTTGATTCACAGCACCCCTAGGCGTTACAATCGATCTCGACCGGCGTCGGCAATTACGAGGGGTAAGGTTAGGAGGCTAAAGCGTGTCAGACAGTTTATACTTACGGTAAAGGGCTTGTGCTGCCCTGCCCAAAGCAAAGACTAATTTTAATGTAATTTGTTACCAGTACTGTATAACTTGGATAGCTACACCCAGTTTTTAAAGCCTCAGCACATCTACTGTTTGCGTAACCGGAATAATAAAGCAAATTCCGTTGAATAGGCTTTCAGGAACCGGCATTTAGAAAATAGGTCACAGAAGTGTCACAAGAAGCAGCACAGTGACCTGAGTGACCTCAACAGCTGTGGTCTTTGGTCTCCAGTTGCTGGCTTGCAAAACCTTTCTATTATGCATTCATGGTAACAGCTTTGGATACAAAACTGGGTAATATAGTTGCATCTACAAATATTATGCATTTGTTAGACTGCTCACACGTGTGCCACACACGCCGACCAGGACGCGTCGGTCTCCGATACATTTTATACAACCTACTGGGCCAAAAGCTTTGAGGGAAAGGAAAACCATCGATTTCACATTGACATCGATAGAGAAGAAAAAGAATATGGAAACTAGACTTGTAAAGCTACACTACACGTCACGCGACGTCGGTCTACGTACAAATCAGGCGTGTTACACGTGTGTGTCGGTCTAATGTAGTTTTAGCTTTAATCTAGCTTTTGCGTGCATAACTTGTTCTATTGGCAAGCCATTTTGTTCAGAAGCTGTAACACATATCTACTGTGATTCTGCAAGAATTCTACAAGTCTCGTCCCAAATGATAAGTAATATTTTATTTCGTAATTACGATACGGTTTTTAAAAAGACACTTGATGGGGCTGGTGTTTCCTAGCTGACCCTGACAAGAAACACCGAAACAAACTCAGGGGTCAAATTCTCTTTTGAAATCCATATAGTTAAAATGTAATGGTCAAACCATATGAGAACTATGCAAATTAGTGTCTGAGATGGTCTTTTGAGGAAATAACCACACAAATTTGAATAGACCTATCCAGTCAGTGCAAGCATTTGTCAGTATTTGTGAATCTCAACTTAGGACTACTAAGGAGCTCAACCAGAATATATGCGCAGTCGGAAAACTAACTAACAGTTAAAGAATATGGGTAAGTAGATAGTTAGAAGTAGGAGAATCACCGGTTTCTTTAAAATAAAACAACGGAATACAAAAATATAATCAGATGTTATTTATTCATTAAACATGTAAGCTGTAGTTGTTTTCTTCCAACAGGAATCTATATTCTTCAGGCATAATACGTAGTAATTGTCTAATTATCATCCTAAGTTAGAAGTTATTACTTGGAAGATTCATATGATTCGGAAGAATTTTGAGAGGAGCCGGATCCGTCTCTCTCTACGAGAGAGCTCCTTAGGAGAAGTGTTGCACAGCTCAGGAGTGGTGGTCTTATACTCAGGAGTGGTCACCGGATAAGACTCAGCGTAACTACCGCTGTATCAATTATACGGGGCCCCCGGGCCACAGGGGCCCAAATTCTCTTAGTTATAGCTTTGTAGTGAATACATAATGACTGTATGAAAGGAGGTAATATAATCTATATATATAAAAATCAATGCCACTTTTCGTTGTTATTTTATAACTCAAGAACGGGCTCACCTATTCAAACCAAATTTTTAGGCTTTGTTCGGACTATTTAGTAGATGGTTTATGTGAAGTTTGGTAGGGTAGAGTAGGGTATAGTAGGGTAGAGTAGGGTATAGTAGGGTAGAGTAGGGTATAGTAGGGTAGAGTAGTGTAGAGTAGTGTAGTGTAGAGTAGTGTAGAGTAGTGTAGAGTAGTGTAGAGTAGTGTAGAGTAGTGTAAAGTAGTGTAGTGTAGAGTAGTGTAGGGTAGAGTAGGGTATAGTAGGGTAGAGTAGGGTAGAGTAGGGTAGAGTAGGGTAGAGTAGGGTAGAGTAGTGTAGAGTAGAGTAGTGTAGAGTAGTATAGTGTAGAGTAGTTTAGGGTAGAGTAGGGTAGAGTAGAGTAAGGTAGTGTAGGGTAGAGTAGGATAGAGTAGGGTAGAGTAGCGTATAGAAGGGTAGAGTAGGGAAGAGCGGGAGCGAAGCCGTGCGGGCAAAAGCTAGTATAATATAATAAGTACAGCTCACTCCGCTTGTTCTAGCGTTCTCTTCATAAGATCACAATAAAAACAAAATTTATCTTAGTTCAGATTACTCACAACGAGCTCATCTTCAATGAAGTGTTGTCCAGTCTTAGTCAATGTAATTAATATATAAAGACAAAACAACATCTTTAATCTATTGTGAGCCCGCAGAAAAGTAAGCTATGCAGTAGTCTATCTCCTATGTAGCCTATAGCGGCTCTATCCAGCTGTCCTAGAGCTCCAGTACTGTGCTAGTAGGACTTAGTTACTAAAAATAAACACAATCAAACCTATTAAAATGTTTTATACAGGGCCCCTGTGGGTCTAGCTACGCCCCTCAGGAGTAGTTCCCGGATAAGACTAAGGAGTGGACCACGGTTGAGGAGTGGACCACGGTTCAGGAGTGGACCACGGTGAAAGAGTGGACCCCGGTTGAGGAGTGGAACCCGGTTGAGGAGTGGACCACGGTGAAAGAGTGGACCCCGGTTGAGGAGTGGACCACGGTTGAGGAGTGGACCACGGTTCATTAGTGGACCACGGTTCATTAGTGGACCACGGTTCATTAGTGGACCCCGGTTGAGGAGTGGACCACGGTTGAGAAGTGGACCACGGTTCATTAGTGGAACCCGGTTGAGGAGTGGACCACGGTTCATTAGTGGACCCCGGTTGAGGAGTGGACCAAGGTTCAGAAGTGGACCCCGGTTGTGAAGTGGACCCCGGTTCAGCAGTAGTGCTCTCGACCTCCCAGTCGAAGTTGATGCCGGTCACATCGGTGTACCAATCGTGGTAGAAGCCAGGGCGAATGAAACCTGAAGAAGTAAAATATTATAAAGTAGGGAAAATATGCTGAAAAACTGAAACTCAATTCAAACTACTACCAATTGTGGTAAGTCCCCTAGTACAATGCGTTCCAAACAAGAATGGAATCGACTGCCATGTTGTAACGTCACGACAAACTATAGATTGAAATTGCAACCAAGAAATTGGGAAAAATTGAAGAACTAAGAGATGAGCTAAATTGAAGAAATGGATTCTAATTATAAATAATAATAATTTCTAGTTTTGTTCACCCTATTAATACTTCGTTTTTATTGTTGATAGGTTCGCGCTTGACCGCTATTTCATATCGCTAATGGAAAGCGACGATGCGATCAACGATGGAACGCGCTTACCTAGAAGAAACCCATTCACTCTTGACTTAAAGAATCCCGGGCTGTAGCCATCAGGAAACACAGACTCAGGCAAGGAATTCCACTCCTTAACTGTACGCACAATGAATGTGTTCCCAAAACGCTTTGTGCGTGTAGTTGGAATGTCCCCTATGTACCGATGACTCATCGCCGTACGCCTGGTGCTCCGATGATGGAACGGGCCAGCCGCAATTAGGTTATGCAATTCCGACGCACACTCCCCGAAATGCACCCGGTAGAAAACCGACAGGCTAGCAACTTGGCGTCGATGCTCAAGACTTTGTGAAGCCTCGACTCGATGACTCGAAGGGTCCATCATTGCCAATTATCCTTCTGGCTCACCTCTCAATTGTCTCAACTGCAACAATGCTGGTATCGGGCAGATCCGTCCCAAAGATGAGAGCAATACTCCATACACGATCGAACTTGCGCTTGATAAAGTTTGAGCAGCTGTTCCGACGTGAAGTACTGTCTGACCTTTTTTTTGCCGTGACATCACAACATAGCAATCGATCCTATTCCTATTTGGAATGCATAGTAATGTTGGGGTTCCTAAGGGTGGTTTCATTTAACAACCTAATCTGTTAGTTCATTCACAGTATTATGTAATACTCTAATAACTTAAAAGACATTATTTTTCAGTATTAGTTTTTATACATTATATTTATTGCTTAAAATTATGGCTTGGCTCATATGAAATTGCTATAAAATAAACTGTGAAGTGTATCTTAGCACTAAAGTTGGTTTTATTTTGCTAGCTTTAAAATTAGCAAAGATATGTCACTTTGAAAAAATGTCGACTCCGGACACTTTTTTTTTCAAATAGCTCCTCAATTAACTAAGATATAGAACTGATATCTACTGGATCCACTACACGTTTTGTTATTGGAATTACGCTTAGACCCTTTACAACCGACTTCTCCCTTAGCCGCGTGCGGCGCGTTAGTAAGCGGGCTATGAGCAGCGTCTCGTGGTGTGTCTCAAACATTTTCATACTTTTGATCTTACAGCTCGCCGCCCCGCGCTTAGCTACCGCTCCCAGCGGCAAGGTCGTGTTCGGGCAGAGTAATAACCAATAATTTTTCACTTACCAGCTGGGAAATCTGTGTGACATCCAGTACCAGAAACAAAGGAGGTAACTCCGACCTGGGTGATGGCACCGTCGACGTCGACCACGGTCAGAGGGCCACCGCTATCACCCTGTGGAACAACTACAGTTTAAGTCTTGTCGCTTGGACTACTTTCTATCTGGCATCTTATATACTTAATTATATAAGATGCCAGATAGAAAGTAGTCCAAAATAGTATTAAAGAGTTTACTAGAACTACTGGCTCGAATTCTTTTAGTGTTGTATTGTTTTTTCTAACCAGTATTTGGCAACTAGTACAACTTGTTATTGGTATCCTCAAAAGTACAGTGCAGTCAATTGATCGTTGGACAAAACAACAGGAGTTTATTTGCACACACCTCTTTTTAGAAAGCCAGACTTCGTGAACTCGCAGATCTAAATAGTACCCTTCAAAGTTCTAACCTGGCAGGTAGATTGGCTGGTGACGTTGTATCCTCGGGCGCAGATAGTGGATGGCTGGATGATGTTGCTGCCTCCGAATGCCACCCAGCAATCGAGGTTAGACGTGATGGACAGGTACACCCAATTCAAGTTCTCAGGAGAAGCACCTGAAGCAGATGAAGAGAAATTGAAAATAAAAAGGTGATAAAAGGTTTTAGCGATCCCGGAAAGGAGAAAAGGCAGAGGGCGCCTCTAGCTGCGTGGTGGACAACTGTATCCAAAGATCTGGAACGAGCTCAGCCAGATGCACAAACAATCTAAGATAGACTATCCTGGCACCTAAAGACGAGAAGAGCCAACCCCTAAATGAAGGGATAAGGTAAGGAAAAAGAAGAGAAGAAATACGGGTAGACATTTCACAACATAAAATAGTAAGACGTTACCATTGGTCCAGGTGCGTCCCCATCCACTAGCGATGGACTGAACTCCAGCGTAGTTCTGTTCCCTCGCTGCAGAGCGCTGGATCCTGATCGGCTGGACAGTTTCTACAAAATAAAGGTTTAAGGTTAATGTATGGTAAATAGGTACAAAGAATTAATAAAGCAAAGCAATCTAGTTCTGCAAATAATCTCGAAATTACCATTTGAAGAAAATAATTTCGAGATTATTGTAGGGTCTATACCTTTCTGCAAGAAGTTATAAAATTTTGAATAAAGCCAATTTAAGTAATTAAAAGTACCAGAGAAAGAGAGAGAGAGAGGAAGTAGAGAGGTAGAAAGTAAAGAGAAAGAGGAAAATTAGAGGTGTAGTTGTAAATTTTGTGTCAACCGAAAATATATTAGTGAAAATTTGAATAAAGCCACTTTTAGTATTTATTTATTAAACCCAAGCGAACGCCGGCGTTCGCGCTGTCATTGTCTTACTATCGTGTCTCTAATTGACGGTATCTGAAGTTGCTTGTATTTATCAGTTAATGAGTTCTTGCAGTAAGCCGACAAAATACTCTGAGTACTTACACAAAAAAACACAGAACTGGTTGTTGCGGCAATATTTAAAAGAGGCTGGTGTCCAACAGTACAAAACTGTTACCTCAATAATGATATGATATGAATTCTTACCGCCAAAAACAAGTACCCTTCCGAACTCTATAAGACCGATGTCATTAGGCTGGACGACGGACGCCAAAGCCTCGTTGTAGAGTGGATGGTTGAAGTACTTGGTGGTCTCGAAGATGGTGGTGGGCTGGGTCAGGTTGACGGTACCGGCGCGGATGACGAGGGTCACACGGCTGTGAAAGGAAAAGACCAAATTAGAAATGGTGATTCAATTCTTAGTCCTCTTACGACGAAAAAGAGACGAGAAGAGAAGTGTAGAGTAGAGTGTACTCATAGGCTATTTTCATATAAATACGTGTATATCCGTAAGTTGTTAGTACACTAGATTACGCCAATTATCAGTGTCATACTACCTGATGGTATAAGCAGTGATACAGTGTCTGGTGGTGAGGCGCACTAGTTTATGAGCCTATTCACTCTTGCCTTGAAGACACTCAAATTATAACCGGACGGTAAGACCGCAGCAGGCAGATTGTTCCAGTCCTTCGACTTATGCGGTATAAATAATGAGTCAAAATGCTTAGTACGTCCGGACCATAGAGGTTTCAACAACGTATGGGGCGATACTCGCCGTACGTCAGGTGGTCTAATGGTAGAAATGAGATGGGGGAATCAAGTCATGCATTTCCTGCACACACTCTCCAATATGCATCCTTTATGTAGATACTCTATATATCGAAAAGGATATCATCGCACAGTATAGAAAGACGTGTCGCGAGCTTCCACAGCAGGATGCTGGTGAAGCCCGTGCAGTAGGCAACGGTATGCCGAAGGGCAAGAGAAAAAGGGGAAGTGACTTGCACGTGTATCAAAAGACTTTTTTCAATACACTTCCGAAGTCCTAATGGATAAACGGGGTTTTACCGGCGACTCGTGGGAGTTGACGCGCGCCCAGCCTGATACGATAAATGTAATAACATTGTGGCGGGGAAGAGTACGTGCACTTGTCTGCACTAGTGCGGAAAAGTCTATTGCGAGTCTAAAAGTGGTGGGTTAACGCGGGTTTTCAAGTAAGTGTACTAAAAAATCATTACCATACCGTCCGGGCCTGCGTAAGCTTTATGCCGACACAAATCAGTGAGGTATCTCAACATGGACATGGACTCCATAGTCAGTTTATGACGTTAAGAATATTGAGAAAGTAATTAATTTCTGAACTACTAATAACTCGTACGAATTGTAGCTCAAAACTTACCCAGCTGTGCAGTGAGCAGCAGTAAGACCCCATGCGGCGTGGATGATGGTTCCACCGCAGGAGGAGACGCCTCCCGCAGGGTTAACCATACGAAGAGAGAGCTGGTGAGGAAACTGACCATCCTGTGCCTCCCATCCTGACACAATACGGGATGAGCCTGCTGTGTGATGGATAAAAGAAATTAGGACATGTCATAGACGTTTTAAAAATGTTGCATATTAGATACTAGGTTTTGTCCGTGGCTCCACTAACGTACATAAAATATAGCCTATGACACTCAGGAATAAAGCAGCAATCGGACCAGTACTTTTAGAGATTACCTCATACAAAGAAAAAAAAAAACTTTACCTCTATACAAAATTATTTAGTATAGACCTCAGAACAGATGAAAGAGGTTAGAAATGGCCTTGTAGGTGGGGCAGATATGCCACAATTCCACAAAGTAGGGCAATGCTCATCGTGCAACTACCAATAGCAAACTTGCGATCTAAGTGTGCGTGGTCTGTTAGTTCCGTAATGCGCGTTCGTATAGGTTTGTTGCCTGTAGTGGAGTTAAAGGGTGTGAGACAAGCGGCGACACTCGTTGTAGTACAAATCGGAAAGTATTTCCTTTCTAACCCCTTTCATCTTTTCTGTGATTTAGATAATCGTATTAATCACGTGAACAGTAATGGTTTCAAGAAATATTAGTTCACAGTTTGGACCTGTCGTTTATATGTTATTCTGATGAACTAAAGCTACATAATTTTATCAAAGAATCGTTCATCTTGAATCCGATTTTTGGAAGACTACTTCAATCATAAAATGTCAACAATTTTGTTTATTACTTAACTTAACTTACCTCTCGCTACTTCAGGGAAGGTTAGACTAGGTTCGGCGAGAACCTGAAATGTTTGAAATGCGTATAATTATGTATATAGTATTACATTTTAAATGACATTAGGTAGATAGGTACGGATGTATCGTTAATTAACTCCTTGATAATCCACAAAAGGCACTCACTCACTATAGATCTACCACGAAGACTAAGATAGGAGCTCCGCTTCACTGTCCGTGTCGGGGTGCCCTAAGATTACGTCACCTCTTTCCCTGCTCTCTTTTACACACATTTGTAAAACACTAATAACCAGGACTGTATCATCATCATAAACAACAACTTTTGTTCTACAACTTTACACAAAACATAATTCATTTACCAAAAACAAACCCTCAAGGTGGTTCTATCTAACACATTTTTTTTTTTTTTTTTTGTCGACGGGGAAAATCATCTTTGACGAAACCCGCTCTTGGGTGGAGCGGGAGACAGTGTCAGACTCTTACTGACTAAAAACCCCGCGCCGTTCCTTCTAGCCTTCATACCGGGGCACGAGCTCCCTTTCGGACAACCCTGTCCCCAGTAGGCTTCGACCCAGCTGAGCCCCTCCTGCTGCTGACAACTCCTTGAGGCGCGCGGGAACAGTGCGCGCCGTCGACGTCTTGGACTCGGTCCATTACCGGACGATCGGACAGCGAGCTACCCATGGCTCGCCGTCCGCGAGTCCGCGTCTACGGTGGCCGGAAATCGGGATCGGAATCCCGGCGGCGGCGGCGAGGGCGCCGTTGCCTGATGCGGTCGGCCTCCTCCTTTGCAAGCATTACTGCTTCGCAGAAGGAGGCGACCGCCTGCCATTCCTCCTCGCTCCGGACCATGGCCTCGACCAGGGCCCGGCGCGAGAGGTCTCCGCCGCCGATATCTAACACATTTCAACTCTGTATTTTCCTATACCTACCTACGTCTGTATGGCACGGCGCAAGCGCATTAAGCAACTCCGCCGACTGAACTCCACTCCTCTCCGATATTGAACTATCGCTTGCTTCGCATAAATTTCGTAAATATTTTTATTTTTGTATGAAAATCTGATGAACTAAAATATGTCAATTTTTTAAAAGTCAGAAAATACTAAGAGGTTGCCAGTTTTTTACAAATAGCCCTGCATATCCGCTAGTGTCAATTGTTCAGAGTTCTATAACAAAACTTTGTACCAGGAAACCCACTTTCACGCAGACTAGCTAAGCCGCTAGCTAGTGTGTGTTTTTCAGGTAGCATCTAAGTTGCTACTCATTGAACTTTGAACATTCTAGTTTAGAATTGTCGTACGCTTATGAACTCGGAAACATATCGTCACCGACTCCTCACCACAAAACACTCCACCACCTCGACTAGACTATGACTATTTCACCGGGACATCATGGCGGCGGAACAGATAACGCCGCCATGGTGTCCCGGTGAATTATAATAGCCCTAAATCTAGACAACACCACCTTCAATGCTAGGCATCACACTGAAAGTAATCGTAGGGCAACAGGAATGTTTGAAAGAGATTACCATGGCACTAGAACGGAAAGGGCAAATGAAGGACACAGACTGGGTTTAAGTCAGTAAAAGTCTCACACTTACTCCAGCCTGGAGCAAGGGAAGTCTCTCAAAGGTGCATAAGCTCGGTGGTAGTAGGCGCGGGGTACCTATATACGAGTGGAGCACGTCGCCTCGAAATGAGGTTCCCGAACTTAACCCAAGTCCAGGCGTCGGCAACGGCATCGTTACGATAATGAAGGTAGACGCGCACACGTATGCCACACACACCGATCTGGGCGAGGTATATGGAAACTAGACTTGTAGAGCTACACTTGATCCACGCCACGTGTGCGTCGGTCTATTCTAGTTCTACTTTGATTGGTGTGCGTTGCTATAGGGAAATTTATACAAAGAAGAATACAAACCGCCACGAATTGCGACGGCGATGATTCGTTTCCAAATTGCTATGACGTGTATTGGAACTTTTAGGAAAAGCATGAGTTTTTTTTTTGTCAACGGGGAAAATCATCTTTGACAAAACCCGCTCTTGGGTGGAGCGGGAGATAGTGTCAGACTCTTACTGACTAAAAACCCCGCGCCGTTCCTTCTAGCCTTCATACCGGGGCACGAGCTCCCTTTCGGACAACCCTATCCCCAGTAGGCTTCGACCCAGCTGGGCCCCTCCTGCTGCTGACAGCTCCTTGAGGCGCGCGGGAACAGTGCGCGCCGTCGACGTCTTGAACTCGGTCCAGTACCGGACGATCGGACAGCGAGCTACCATGGCTTGCCATCCGCGAGCCCGCGTATACGGTGGCCGGAAATCGGGATCAGAATCCCGGCAACGGCGGAGAGGGCGCCGTTGCCGGAAAAGCATGCGTCATTTTTCCTCCTCCAAAAATAACAACCAAAAATTAAATGACTTAACAGAATACTACACTGAACGATATCACTAAAATTTCCAGCATACTATACGTAGATACTGCTGGAATCTTACTAATGTTAAAGAATCCACAAATATTTACCGTCGTCCCAGCGACAGCTAACACAAATACTGCACCCCACATCGCCATTTTCCTCTCAAACTAATCAAAATTTAAATTTAATTGGCTTATATTAATACAGCTCCGGGAATTAATTGATAAAATACTATGATTAAGTGATAACGTATTTTTAAGTGTAATCTAAATAATCCTAGGCTCTGTTTTCGTAACTGATATTTAAAGGATTTATACAGATTATGAGTTACTTACCTATTTGTAATAAAAAACTTTGTACAAAAAAAAATTTAAACCGACTTCAAAAAGCACAAAATAACTTTAATTTCGGAAGTCGGTGTTTCTATAATAGATACCTAATCTTGTCTCTTCGTTATTTAACACCGACTTCCGAAATTAAAGTTATTTTGTGCTTTTTGAAGTCGGTTTAAATTTTTTTTGCAGAAAGTTTTTTATTTTTCACTTTTTAGTTATAGTAGCACCACTAAAAAGTACCTACCCTTCAGCTAAACATAAATTACCTTATAGCCAGAGTGCATCTCATAACGATTCTTATAATCCCAAATACGGTAAATATTACATGAATTTACCCCCTCCCCCTTTTCCCTCCCCATTTTCTTTGAGTCAGTCATCGACTACACATATAAACAAAGCAATTTTACTTGTTACGACAATTCTGCTATGATTCTATCAGGAGTTCTGTTCCATATCTTCGAAGTTCATGATCAGATCATAACAATATTTCTATGGGACCAACTTGGAAGCATAAACTTTCAATCAAAAAAAAAATTTTCGAAATCGGTCCACAATTGACCGAAATATCGGTGAACACAAAAAAAAAAAACCATACATTCAGCCGAACATAGAACCTCCTCCTTTTCGAAGTCGGTTAAAAATAAAAACTATGTGTATGTAGGTACATAAATAAAAGTAGTGAATTTTATTTCATAAATTATATGGTATCTTAGGTATCTTAACGACAAGTTACAGGTCTACAGATGATGTGTAATCGACCTCTTGAGTGTGAGGCTTCAGTCGCTTGTGCTGTTAGTTTAGTCTGAAGAGTTGGATTCAGACGACTCGCTGGATGAAGCAGATTCGTCAGATTCCTTTGATGGTACATCTTCCGCAGATTCATCAGACTCCTTTGATGGCACATCTTCCGCAGATTCATCAGACTCCTTTGATGGCACATCTTCTGGAGATTCATCAGACTCCTTTGATGGTACATCTTCTGGAGATTCGGCAGAAGCAGTGGTCTCTGAGTCTGGAGCATCAGTAACATCTTCATCAGAAGCTTCAGTAGCATCTTCGTCAGAAGCTTCAGTAGCATCTTCGTCAGAAGCTTCAGTAGCATCTTCGTCAGAAGCTTCAGTGGTACCTTCTTCAGGAGCGTCAGTGGTACCTTCTTCAGGGGCGTCAGTGGTATCTTCTTCAGGGGCGTCAGTGGTACCTTCTTCAGGGGCGTCAGTGGCTGGTTCATATTCCCAGTCGAAATTAACACCGGTTAGCTCTTCGAACCAATCGAGGTAGTGGCCGGGACGGATGAATCCTGAAATAAAATCAAATAATGGACTCAACCTTACTGTTAGCTTGTTTCGCAGAAATGAATTCTACTGATCAGTCGACTTGAATTTTGGGTTAGTTTTTATGCAGATCTCTCAATTAGAATCCTTTTCCAAGAAAAATAATTGGCGCATCTCCCGGAGCAGTCTAATTCTTATCTATTTTTACACCACAACGAGTGATGCTGTACAAAACGATACTACAGAATTCAAAACTTTAAAAATCATTTTTAAGGTAAAGACAACTATCGAAACAGATCGGCTATAGATACTAACCAGATGGAACACCAGCGTGGCATCCTAAGCCGGAGACGAAGGAGGTCACTCCGACCTGGGTGATGGAGCCATCGTCATCAATGATGGTCAAGGGACCGCCGCTGTCACCCTGGAAAATTGAATTATCTTGTTAAACACAGGTCTTGGGCTCTTTGGACATGATTAAATCGATAACCAGGACAATCAGATCAACGTAATCTTAGAGTAACTGACAAGTTTCGATATTCTTAAGTTCACTGATAGTAACCTCAAGCTAGTCAAGTGATTTAAATACTGAGTGGTCTTAAGGTCTCTTCATATAGACAATCCTATAAGTTTGAAGTCTTGGAAAATAAGGTTTTCTCGTACACAACTAAAAGAGCCATAGTATTTAAAATAATATTTTTCGATTAAAACTCATTGTCTGCAGATCAGAAAAAAGGTAGAATCGCAAACTGCATGCAACACTACTAGTTTCTATTAAATCTCTTAAAATTGATTCCGAACTCGGCAACACTGCGGCCAGCAGTCCTGGAGTGCAGCCTGCGGCCGCGACACAAAGCCACCGCAGACTGCAGCACCAGTGGTGTCGCAACCGCAGAATTCACACGTACAAAACTGTAACTGTTTTTCGGAAGACGTTGAAGAGAAATTAATCAACTTTGTTGCTGATCATCCACACAAGTCGTCATCATCTTCCTAATCTAACAAGAGTAAAGTATCGATAGTGTTGTTGGATATTCTGGAGTTACTGGAGTGACGTACGTGAAGTATGGTATGGTTGTATGTATTGTGCAGCCGCGACATGTCGCCGCGTTTGGAATAGCAGCAACTGCGACCGCTGGCAGCACTGCGGTCAACCGCTGCCACTAGCCACAGTGCTGCCTGCGTTCACAGTCTGCAGCCCGTCTCGGGATTTTACCTGTACTAATCAAGTTTACTTTAGACCTTCTTAACTGTCTCACCTGGCAAGTGGATTGTGTGGGACTATAGTACCCTCTGGTGCAGATGGTGGAGTCAGCGATGATATTGCTACCACCGTAGGCCGCCCGACATTCTTCGTTAGAAACCAGCCTCAGGAATACCCAATTCAAGTTTTCAGGAGAAGTACCTGACAATAAAATCAAGTTATCAACAAAATAAGTCCTCGTCCTTTGTTTTCCACAGCAGAGATCTTGTAACTCATACCCTGAGTCCAGGTGACACCCCATCCGCTGGCGATGGCTTGCACTCCTTCATAGTTTTGATCCTTGGCAGAGGAACGCTGGATTCTGATGGGCTGAATAAGTTCTGTAAAGACAAAAAAAAATATTAAAGAAACCATTTGGTTTGAAAAACAAATCATTAAAAGTTTAGATCACCTATTGGTACTCACCCCCAAACGTGAGGGATCTGCCAAATTCAAGCAAACCAATATCATGAGGCTGGACAATGCTAGGGATGGCCTCGTTGTACAGGGGGTGGTTGTAATACTTGGTGGTCTCGAAGATTGTGGCCGGCTGTGTCATGTTGACGGTACCAGCGCGGATGACGATGGTAACACGGCTGCAGAGGAAAGAAATTGAATTATTGAAAGATAAATTCGAATTGCAATAATTAAATTGAAACAATGAAAAATCATGTTGAGGAGTTTATGGGACGGGCCAAGTAGTATTTCTTCTGAATGAAAATTTTGAAAAGAGCTGCCACGTTCCCTGGTTTATTTCTCATTTCCTGTTGTAGATTCTATTCTATTCTATCCCGTGGCGAATCAAAAATTGCACACATCAAGTTTTTGCAAAGTCAAAGCATTTTAGTCTACTCTGGTGCTGGTGGGTCGAGAAGGACCTACCACGTACTAGCTGAAATATTGTTGGGGGCACATTTCGACCCGCGGCCGTACCAGGAGAAGGTGTATGATTTTACTTGCTGCAGCCAAGGTGTTAAGTAATAAATTACATAAGTTACATAAGAAAGAAAGTTTAGTTCTTTGTACAAACAGCTGCTCTTTTCTATAAGATGATTACGGCAAATCCAGTAAAAGTCCAGTGCGGTTAGGCAAATAAAATAATACAGGCAAATTACTCACGCAGCAGTACAATGGGCTGCAGTAAGACCCCATTCAGCGGTAAGGATGGTACCGCCGCAGGCGAAGACTTGTCCTGCAGGACTCACCATACGGAGACTTAGCTGGAAAGGGAACTGGCCCAAATCCGCCTCCCATCCTGACACAATACGGGAATCCGACTCTGCAGAACCTATAAGATAACATCAGTGTTTATCAGAAACCAGCTTTTAATGAAAATCATTTTTTCTTAGCAAGCTTTTATAGTTCGGTATACCTATATAATTAATACTCGCAAAGTCGAGCCCAAATTCGAAGGGGTTGTGTCGTTTAACTACCAAGTTCCTATAGCCACCTTCCGGTTCAATCATCAGATCAGCTCCTTTTCATAATAATTTTGCATTGTCATCTGATTTACACAAGCATTCAAAATTTCAGCTCAATCGGTAACTAGGATGTGGGTCAAATTTAATTTGCAAGATTTGATGACAGACAAACATCGGAACAGGTGAAACTAAATAATATCTTGTAATAACAAAAATATCGTGTGTCGCACGTCAAATAGCAAACGTGATTGAACTGCGGTGGTGCTCTAGTTAGTCTAACGATTATAATAATAAATGAATAAAAGCCGCGAATACTGAAAACTGCTTGCACTGACAGGACAAGTCCACTCGAATTTGTGTGGGTTTTTCCTCAAAAGACCACCTGAGACACCAATCTGCATGGTTCTCATATGATTTGTTTGTCATTACAAATGTTTTCTGTATGGTCTTTAAAAGAGACTTTGACCCCTGAGTTTGTTTCGGTGTTTCATATCAGGGTAGTTAGTTATCATCTACTTTAAATCGACGTGGAAAAGTAGGTACTTTTAAAATCCTATTTGTAAAATAAATATCATTCAATTATCATTAATTTAGTGAACCGTTCTTCCTAATCAAGCAGGAATTTGCAACTTTTGAAATAATAAATAATAATAATAAATATATTCCACAACTATCACACACCATGCCCGTCTAGTCCCAAGCTAAGCAGAGCTTGGGCACGCCACAATTATGGCGGTAAGTCCCCTCTTTGAGGCGTGGCTGGAAAAACCTCACGGCGTCCTTACCTTCCGCATGACGCAGGTCCTCACCGGACATGGCTAGTTCGGGAGGTACCTGCATCGGATTCAAGCGGAAACGACGCCCGGGTGCCGCCACTGTGCGGAACGCCCGGAGGACACGGTGGGGCACACAGTCGAGGTGTGCCCTGCTTGGGCGGAGCATCGCCGTGCCCTCGTGGGGGCGATCGGCGACGGAGACCTCTCGCGCCGGGCCTTGGTTCAGGCCATGGTCCGGAGCGAGGAGGAGTGGCAGGCTGTCGCTTCCTTCTGCGAAGCAGTAATGCTAGCAAAGGAGGAGGCCGACCGCTTCAGGCGCCCTCGCCGCCGCCGCCGCCGGGGTTCCGGCCCCGATTTCCAGCAACCGTAGACGCGGACTCGTGGACAGCGAGCCATGTGTAGCTCGCTGTCTGATCGTCCGGTAACTGTACGGACCGAGCCAAGGCGTCGACGGCGCGCACTGTTCCCGCGCGCCTCAAGGAGTTGTCAGCAACAGGAGGGGCCCATCTGGGTCGAAGCTCGAGCCCCGGTATGAAGGCTAGAAGGAACGGCGCGGGGGTTGTAGTCAGTTAGAGTCTGACACTATCTCCCGCTCCACCCAAGAGCGGGTTTTGTCAATGATGATTTTCCCCGTCGACAAAAAAAAAAGCTAAGCAGAGCTTGTGTTATGAGTACTAGACATACTTATATACTTCTAAATATGTATGATATATAGATTACACCCAAATACAGAACAAATGATCGTGCTCATCACATAAACATTTGTCCTAGGTGGGAAACGAACCCACGACCTCTATAGCATTCAGGGCCACTAACCACTAGACCAACAGGCCAGTCGAATATAATAATTTATGATGAATATAATTTATTTTATGTACTTACGTGGTACATCTTCAGGGAACATAAACTGGGGATCAGCGAATGCCTGAAAAGTAAAAACGATAAAGTCAGTCAGTAATAATAACTACTGGACACGCCGCGCTGGCTCTCTTAACAAACAAGATTTCTCTCTGAGCACTTACTACTGACAGATTTTTTTTTACGGTGGGTAAAAATTATCCAATTATAACTCCCGCTCTTGGGTGGAGCGGGAGATAGTATCAAAACTCTTACTGACTAAAAATTCACCCCGTTCCTTCTATCCTCTTCATACCGGGGCTTGAGCTTCCTTTCGGATAACCCTGGCCCCAGTTTTTACCGACTAAAAACCTACTCCACGACGGCGTTGCCCTTCGTCCAACGTCGTCGTGGCTGAGCCACCTTTCGGACTAACCCTGGCCCCAGTAGGCTTCGACCATTTCCCCCTTTGACTTGGACATCAGAAGATGTTCGAATACCCCTAAATATCAGGAATCTAATTTTTTTACCAGCGTTACTATTTGGATCATCATTTACATTATATTTTACGGCTATTTAGTTTAGAGAAATCTTCAAAGAATATGTGTATAATATGTGGTTCCAAATTGCCTTATTGATTACTAGGTAATAATTAATAACCGTTATCGTAAACTTATTTCTTGATTAGCAGAAGTTGGGGAGGATAAACAAGTGGCTTTAGATTAAACTTTGACACACTATTTTTCTCTTGTTTTCTACACACTATTGCCTAAATTTCTTTTAAGAGGATCCTTTTCCACTCGCCTATCGTCAACGTCGAGCCCATGCTCGCAAGCTATTAATCCATATTAATAGCTTGTTGCATAATCTAACGCAATGTTTGCAATTAAATAAAGACAAAATTCTGTTGGCATTTATTTATTTATTTATTCTTTATGGACACAATAGTACAGAGGCGAACTTAATACCTTCAGAGGGTCCTTCTCCACTCGCTTATCGTAAACATCGAAAATGGTTTA
This sequence comes from Mythimna lalbum, assembly GCA_949319445.1. Taxonomy (NCBI): domain Eukaryota; kingdom Metazoa; phylum Arthropoda; class Insecta; order Lepidoptera; family Noctuidae; genus Mythimna; species Mythimna lalbum. The sequence continues at coordinate 10,971,922 of OX439364.1, forward strand.
AAAGCTTGTTACTTCATTTAATGCAATCCAACGCGATGTTTGACGAAAAGGCAACGCAAAAAAAGAGAGATAACGCCTGGAAACTGTTAGTATTCGGTAATTCCGAGATTTACTCGAAAATTTCACAAAACTTGCTCCAGGAAATAGCTGTTTTTTTTAAACCCTTAAAAGTTTTTTAAAAAGTTGTCATCATTTAGAACCTTAATAAAATTTGCAAGGTCTCTAGAGGATTACTTTTTTGACTTTTTTAATTTTTAGGCAAATTATGAAGTGTCAAAGTTCATAAAAAATAGGACATTTTCAGAGGTTTTTACTGGATTAGTTTTACACAAATTTAGAAATTGGTTTCTTTAGAAACCTAGATAATATCCACAAGATATTGTGTTTCCAAAATATCTAATGAAAAGTGTGTAATAACGTCATAATCAATTATGAGCGGTTGTATGAAAAACAGTGAAAATGTGAGTCGTGATGCACCACCTTAAGGCATTTTCTACCAGTCTACCTTTGGGTGATGCAGAGACAAATAGCATTCGTTAATTCCGTGATTTACTCAAAAATTTCACAAAACTTGTTCCTGGAAATACTTGCTTTTTTAACCCTTAGGGTGAGGCCAAACGGGCGTACTTTTGTGAGACGCGAGTCGCAGAATTTCGGTCGCATAATTTCTACTGCATGCATTACTACTGCGTCCGACAACTCATTTTGCGTCGCCGTGTGAATGAAAGGACTTTTGTATGGAACCGAAAACGCGACCGAAATTTCTGCGACTCACGAATCACAAAATTACTCTCGTTTCGCCTCTCACTTAAAAGTGTTTTCAGAAAAATTATCATCATTCAGAATCTCGATTATGCTATGAATATGCAAGGCTCTAGAAGCTTAGATAATAGCCACAAGATAGGCTCGGTATATCCAAAATATCTAGAGAAAGATGTGTAATAACATCATGATCACGTAAGAGCGGGGGTATGATAATCTCTCCTTTCCCAAGTCTGCTGGAAGAAATTTCTTTAGAAATACGCAGTAGCTTTGTACGAATGTTTATTGTGAATTATTTGTTTCTTTTTTTGTGTGTACATGTTGTAAAATAAATAAATAAATGGCTTCAAGAGCCCGAAATTACCTTTTATTTTCTTCCATCATACTTATCGAACTTTTGATCGAACCTAGGTTTAGGTATATTATAATTCACTGAACAACAAAACATCAACATACAACTGTTTGGAGATCTGTCTCATCAATTATATGTTTTTATATTTTGTTATACCTATATCTACATAACTGTAAATGAAAAAAGTATGTATTTACCGTCCCAGCAACAGCCAATAAAAATACAGCACCCCACATAGCTTTCCACAGTTTCCACAGTCACCAAACTGACTGAAAACCTCAACATCTTCATCTTATATAATTTTTTGTTCGGCATTATACGATAAATCAATTAATAAGCCGATAATTTATTGTTTTATCTGGTTTGTTGATATAAAATTAGGTTTTACCAAGTTTTGTAAGATTTTTATATTTATTTAAAGTATCGGTGGTATTCCATAGTATAGCATATCTGTGTTTTGACCCTAAATGATTGCATTTTAAAATTAGAATAAAAAAAAAACGAGCATAATTATGATAAACATAATCATGTATATCTCAAACGATTAGCATGTCAAAACATAAATGTTTGAAAAACCTACTCTTCCAAAAACCTTCGAAAAATCCAAATCCCAAGCAATCAATATACCGATGTACCACAGATATGGTGAATTTTTCGTCTATATTCGAAGGGTCATTATTTGCACAAAAGCCACTAACAGACTTATGCTGATACGGAAATTTCATTTCGAACTCCAAGGAAAAGGTGGTCGTCAAGTCGCTCCTCATTTTGGTCTGTCATAATTATATGACAGACCAAATTGAGGAGCCTATTTTTATCAAACAAGTAGGCATTGTTTAATTAATAAGTAGGACGTTAATCTAGTTTAATTAATTAATGTTCTATCTTACTATTACTTATCTAACGATAAGTTTGATAATGTCTTCGAAAATAATAATCTGAATGACGTCAAATGGCCTTTCGTACACGGTGATATCATAATCCTTTAACGGAAGATTTTTAAGGGTTTTTAGGTGGGATATCATCAAATATCTGCTCCCGGGAGCTCTGGGTGAAGCGAAACACTTCCTTAGACTTCATAATCATCTTCCTGCTTTTTTCTTCCATTCTGTGCTGTCTCCCGTCTAGCTGAGTTATTGCAAGAACTCTCTTTTCTTTCATATCACTCCTTATACAATTTATCCAATATATATTACTTATAAGGTGACAGTGTTCACATTGAACTTTTTAGTACTTTTAATGACATGTTTTTCATCCCTCCTCTTCACTCACTGTCAGGCTTGTATTGACTAAAACCCCATTGTTGTTTTGTTCTTTCAGTGGCTCTTTGCGTTCCAGGGCTTCGTCAATTCTTTCAAAAATCCTGCAGCCTAAGATTTTTAAGGGCTAAATGTCAACGAACCTTATTCATTAGTATTTCTACGCACCTTCCTCTACGGACGGCATCACGTGAGTGAGGTTATAATCGCCAGATATTTAATCGTTATCTATTTTAATTCTGTTTTTTATCTGTTACTAGCTTTTACCCGTGCCTTTGCCTGCGTACATAAAATATAGTAACTAACTAACTAGTAACACTAATGGGACTCAGGCCTCCTCTCAAGGAGAGGGAATGGGCCCAGTGCGGGTTGGTGAATGTCACATGTCTTCAAATGTTTTGGTTCTAGGACATGCCGGTATCCTCGACATAGGCCTCCCCCAAGCGTCGCCACAACGAACGATCTTGTGCGTCTCGCATCCATCGGTTTCCCGCAACCTTCACCAGGTCATCAGTCCACTTTGTCGTAGGCCTTCCAGCGCTGCGTCTTTCGGTACGCATCGCCACTCCAGAACCTTTCGGCCCCAACGGCCATCTGTTCTGCGAGCAATGAGCCCTGCCCATCGCCACTTAAGTTTGGCAATTCTTTGTGCTATATCGTTCTTATAACTTTAGTTCTCCTGCGGATATCTTCATTTTTGATTCGATCATGCAAGGAAACCCCGAGCATAGCCCTTTCCATTACCCTTTGGGTGACTTTAAGCCTTCTGATGAGTAGATTATATATAGTAGGATATAGTTGGCACCTTGATATACTAGGCACTGTTTATTTGAATAGATGGTTGGTTAATTAATTTCTGTGGCATCTGGATGTTATGTATCTGTCGGAAGATAAGGTGATAACAGTTCGCAAATAAATATCAATATGACGTCAAATGGCCTTTCCTGCATGATAATGATTAGAAGCAACTTTTAGAAGGGTTTTAGTAGTCTCTATATAAATTAATATCGGGGGCTATGACGTGTTAAAATGTCAAGCGTGCGATCGATGAAAGGAATGGAGTTATACAGCCTATATGGCTCCATCCCTTTTACAGTTTAGTTTAGGTTGTCAAAGGATCGCGTTAAGGTGGTGCATCATGACTCACATTTTCACTGTTTTTCATACAACCGCTCATAACTGATTATGACGTTATTACACATTTTTGATTGGATATTTTGGAAACACAGTATCTTGTGGATATTATCTAGGTTTCTAAAGAAACCAATTTCTAAATTTGTGTAAAACTAATCCAGTAAAAACCTCTGAAAATCTCCTATTTTGTATGAACTTTGACACTTCATAATTTGCCTAAAAATTAAAAAAGTCAAAAAAGTAATCCTCTAGAGACCTTGCAAATTTTATTAAGATTCTAAATGACGACAACTTTTTACAAAAACTTTTAAGAGTTTAAAAAAACAGCTATTTCCTGGAGCAAGTTTTGTGAAATTTTCGAGTAAATCTCGGAGTTACCGAATACTAACAGATTTTTCAGGCGTTATCTCTCTTTTTTTGCGTTGCCCTTTCGTCAAACATCGCGTTGGATTGCATTAAATGAAGTAATAAGCTTTTTAACCATTTTCGATGTTTACGATAGGCGAGTGGATAAGGACCCTGTTAAGAGCTCGCGGTAGGACTTGGTCTTTAAGCAATGGTTAACCCTTCAGATACCGTCAATTAGAGACACAATAGTAAGACAATAGATGCGCGGCCACCGTTGGTCGCTTGGGGATTCATGAATTAATCGTCTACTGACGCTTGAAAGGATTTTTTTACGTGTAAAATCATTAAATCAAATCATGTCTTTATATGCATGCTTTGAAAGTAAGATATATCGACCTAATTAAAATAAAAGGTTTTTATTATATTTTTAAATCCAAAGAGTAATTTTTTAACTAAGTGTATGAACAAATTTCCTTACTTTTTCAAGTCCAATTACAAGAAGGAAATCCCCAATTACCATTTCATGAATTTCTGAAAGTTTCATGACAGTATTGCCTTCCTTGAAAATGGGCCAAGTCTTTAAGCTTAGCGGTATTATTTTTATCTCTTAATCGGATAAGCCTATCAATCAAAATTCCAAGCATAATAAAAAAGCCCCCCAACTTTATTCACCGACTATTATCATAGCAACATAGTTACACTTGGTAACTAGTACAAAATCCTAAAAAGTGTATACAGGGTTATTTGTAAAACACTAGCATCCTCTTATGTGCTCGTTATAACATCATAACAACAACTTTTGTTCTATGATTTTTTACAAAACATAACACATTTACCAAAAACAATCCTTCAAGATTTCGTTGTACTATCTAACACATTTCAACTCTGTATTTTGCTGTGTCTACTTACGACTTCCGCGCAGTGTTCTCGTGTAAGCAGGCTTCCGAAACAGTGGTCAGAACCAAAGGATCGAGGGCGTGGCCAACTCGTGTTCGACGCAAGAGTTAGGCCCGGTATCCACCAAAGCGGAGAGGAGAGGAGACGAGAGGTGTTTGAATAAACCAATCCGATTTCGTTATTTCCACATCTCTTCTCCGCTTAGCTTTGGTGGAAATGGGTCAAGCGGAGAGGAGAGGAGATGTCTCATTTTTCTATAGAATTTTGTGCAGCGAGCGAGCAAGCGGCGCGGCAGAGCGGAGAAGTGTCTAGTCGGGCGGCCGGGCTGCGCACGTGCTCGCGCACCCGAAACGTCATTCGATTGACTGGCTTTGAATGCAAGCGTGTGTCTCCTCTCCGCAACGCATCTCTTCTCCGCTTTGGTGGAAATAACCTGCCAGCTTCGTGGCACATCTCCTCTCGTCTCCTCTCCTCTCCGCTTTGGTGGATACCGGGCCTAACGGTTGTAACTTGGCCAGGGGGGTTGATCGTTTTTAAAGTGTTAACGTTTGATGATATGACAATCTACGTTTGGCCATATCGTCAATGTGATATAGCTATGCTAATAAAAGGTCTAAATTAAGTATAAACTTATGAACCTACTGCATTTGTAAAAACAAGCATATTAAGCGTAAAATTAAAAAAAAAAAATTCTGCAATTGAAATATACTAATTGTACACCAAATATTACTGGGCAATTATTTATTCCTTGTTTGTTTTAAATTTTAGGAAAATTCTGGACTGACTGGTTGCCTCCCAGAAGTAAAACTTGCTGATTCTCCTTTTTCATCCATCCCTGCTCCCATTATCTGGGGTCGGGTCTCCTCACAATTCTGCGCCAGAACTGTCGGTCGTTGGTTGTCGACTTTGGCAATTGGGCTTTCTTGAGGTCTCTCTCGATGTTACACCACCAGGTTATTGGCTGGTGGTCTCTCCCTCTCTTATGTTCGGGTAAATTTAGTTCTGTTTTTACCACATGGTCTTCGCTGCACCTCATACTCATTACATGTCTTCTTAACCGGTGCTATGTCATTTTGTCCGTGAAATCAACTGAACTTGCTGATTAATCAATAGATATATTTGTTTTTTCAGCAGAAATGATGGTACGTAGCATAATCTACCGTGTTACATGGTTGATCGTATAAACAATGTTAAATATCATCATATAGATAACAATGTATTAAAAGATAACTCACTTCCTTTGATAATATTTCTGTTCTGATAAATACATACAAATTTATTAATTATTTTATTCTATATCCACTAAGTCAATTAACAGAACGATAATAAAGGCATTCTGAATAATTATAATCACGAGTCGTCATGACTAGTATTTCACTTCATCGTTCTAAAAATGATAAGTTGTGATAAGTTTCATCTAATGAAATACTGTAAATTGTCTTATATAATTGTTTAATTCGAGAAGCACGTATATATTTAGTAAAATATGGACCTAGTTACATATATGACTCCATCCCTTTAACAGATCACTTTCGGTCGTCAAATGGATCGCGTTAAGAGTTCATGGTAGGACGTCTTGCATATCAAGGAGTCTCTTTATTTTTTAACTCATTAATAATACACAGATGGATAAATGCGATGCTTTGGGCATTTATATGATTTGTCTAAAGCATTCTAAAAAGTACCAAACCCACCCCACCAAAACCCACCCCACCCACCATGAAACAGTACCACACCACCCATTTTGAAATTGTACTACTATGTAATTTGTCACACTACACTGGATCTAGATTTCATACTTAAATAATAGGGTTCAGAGATAGTTGATGAGAATTGCAAAAATCTCCCAGTTCAGTAGTACAATAAAAATGGGATCACTCAGGGCTCAATTTTTGGCTCGATCCTGTTTCTAATTTAGCATGTGTGTTCGTTCGACAATCTACATGTTTTAGTTTAAACAAAAGTTAATTGTTAAACGTCAGCAGTAGTTAATGCTGGTAAATATGTACTACTTTTGCAACAGGAGTCAGCTGGTCTAATTACAATATCGTACTTCTCAACGAAAAAAACAACAATACCGAATTAATTTTTCAAGCATTATCTGTCATGAAATTAAGATTAAACTTGGAATACGTAACTACAGAACGTGTATATAACTTGGAAGACAACGTTGCAATGGTATATGGTACTCCCTAGTACCATATACCATATATCCAGTCTGATGATGCAGCCGGTAAGTAGCTATAGGAACTCCTCAACCAAACAAGCTAACACCATCGTATTTGGGCTCATGGGATTCATATGTACTATTATGTAGCATTACATACTTTTCAGTTAATTTAACACTTGGTGTAGCGACATCTATGCAGCCACATACGAATTAAAATATAAAATTCTACATCGCAATATCAGAGTTCTCCGCGAGCTTAGAACATATACAACAGTCCATAAAAACAACGATCATGCAGTTGCCCAAACCACACTCGATCCCCTATTCAGTTAGAATTTGTATTACTTTGCCCCTTATTCCGCATACCTATATACTAAATAACTAATAATATGTACTAATATTTTAATCATACTTATTCAGTGCTGGCTTCGCTCGCATGAAATTAGGTTTCTTCATACAAACTTTGACCGTACCATCACAGTGCTGGCTTCTGACAGCGCCAGTGCCTTCGCTCGCATGAAATTAGGTTTCTTCATACAAACTTTGACCGTATCATCACTTTAAGTAATGACCGTTTCGCTCATTCCCGTACATTTGAAGCAACTTGGCTAGGGGTACTGGATTGCGAACAAATCATCCAAAGATGGTACTTTATTAGACAACTGAAGAGCGACACTTGTAGGGTTTTCTCTGTTGAAGGACCGATACAGTCTTTTGAACTTTGAAGGAGGAATATTTATTTATCGGGTACAAATATCTATTAGCCTTTAATGCAGTAGTTAAGGCGTATAGGGGAATAGTCAAAACTAGAAACACCGACTTCATAAATTAAAATTGTTTTGCATATTGATACCAGAAGTATAAATTAACGTAAGGGACATTTACCGAACATGTAAAAATGTTCCTTATGATGATTGATGCAAGGGTATTTTACGCAAAACGTAAAAATGTCCCTTACGTTAATTCATACTTCTGGTATCGAATTATACCAGTGTTTTTGTTGTGTGTGTGTTGAAGTCAGTTGTATTTTTAACCGACTTCGAAAAGGAGGAGGTTCTATGTTCGGCTGAATGTATGTTTTTTTTTTTGTATATATGTTCACCGATATTTCGGTCAAATGTGGACCGATTATGATTTTTTTTTTGTTTTTGATTGAAAGGTTATGCTTCCAAGTTGGTCCCATAGAAATATTGTTATGATCTGATCATGAACTTCGAAGATATGGAACAGAACTCCTCATAGATTCATAACAGAAATGTCGTAACAAGTAAATTTGCTTTGTTTATACGTGTATTCGATGACTGATTGAAAGAAAAGGGGGAGGAGATGTATCGAACTGATCTGGTGATAAAGCCGGAAGGTAAATTCATGTAATATTTAACCGTATTTGGGATTATTAGAATCGTTATGAGATGCACTCTAGCTATAAGGTAATTTATGTTTAGCTGAAGGGTAGGTACTTTTTAGTGGTGCTACCATAACTAAAAAGTGAAAAATAAAAAACTTTTTGCAAAAAAAAATTAAACCGACTTCAAAAAGCACAAAATAACTTTAATTTCGGAAGTCGGTGTTAAATAACGAAGAGACAAGATTAGGTATCTATTATAGAAACACCGACTTCCGAAACTAAAATTATTTTGTACTTTTTGAAGTCGGTTTAATTTTTTTTTTGTAAAAAGTTTTTTATCTTATATAAAATCGTTTGTAACCTCAGCAAAGAGGTGCAATCCATTTGAGGTCTCACAGTTTTATGTGTTACCAGTCGTACTACCACGTGCCCATAACGCGATCCATTTTACGACCTACACTGAACTGTTAAAGGCAAGGAACACGACTGACATTTGTACCACGTCGTCATGTAAGACATAGCGCGCACTGGTGACTTTTGTCACGGTGACAATAATTTTTTTACTCATTTTTACCCAACGTCTTCAAGTGCGCGCCTACATGTTGGGTTCATAACGGTGGCAAACTCACCAGTGCGCGCTATGTCTAAGGCTTGAACTTGACCTTGTCAAGGAATCTGCAAAGAGAAGGTGGGGTAGAGATCTTCATGAATAATAAAACAACAGTGTTACATTAGAGCGTTTATTACATAGTCTCCAAAATTAAAGAAAATCATTGGTTCTTAAAAATGATTTTCATTACATAGCCATTTCTTCATCAGTCAGTGGAAGTGATATCGGAGAGAATCCTGGGTCTACATCAGGCAAGTCATCATCAGCTACAGCCGAGCGCCGGTCGAAGTTGATGCCGGTAACTTGGGTGATCCAGTCGTGGTAGTAGCCGGGACGGGTGAAACCTAGTACAGAAATTTTTTTCAGAATTTATTTTTCTTTACACTCGAGCTGGCTTTTTTTCAGTACTGTAACTAGGGCGGCACCAGCGCAAAATTTTGATAAATACAAGGCGCCAGATAACCGTGGAATAAAGTACCTACATCAAAAGGTTATCTGTAAGTCTCTCTGTCTGTCTCTCAATCTGTAAGAAATTGCCCTGTGCGATAAGACCGCCCGTTGTACTCTTGCCGCCGTTGTTTTTATTGCTCGCCATCCGCAAGCCCGCGCAGCTACGATGGGCGGAAATTGGGATCGAAATCCCGGTGGCGGCTGGGGTACTGTGAGCGCCGTTGCCTGATGCGGTCGGCTTCCACCTTTGCTAGCATTACTACTTCGCAGTAAGACATGACCGCTTGCCACTCCTCCTCGCTCCGGACCATGGTTGTACGTACCAAGGCCCTGCGCGAGAGATTGCCGCTGCTGATCGCATCGCCGTGTTCTTGTGAGTGCACAAGGAAACGGCGATGCTCTGCCCAAGCGGGGCACAACTCTACCGTGTGCTCCACGAACTACCTGCGTATCTTTTTCTCCTCCTCGGTCAAATCCATCCAAAGGTTGTCTGTAAAAAATCGCTTTCAGCGATAAGACCGCCCATTGTGACACCCTATTAATTTTAAGTTTCTTATGTAATTTTTATTTTTGGTGTACAATAAAGAATTTATCTATCTATCTATCTATCTTCGGGCGGTCCACACAATAGCGACACCCGGGGGTCGCTTCCGCACGAATCCGCTGCAAGGTACCTCCCAAACTTACCATGTCTGGTGAGAACCTGCATCACGCGAAAGGTAAGGACGCCGTGAGGTCTTTCCAGCCACGCCACAAAAGAGGTAACTTACAGCCATAATAGTGGCGTGCCCAGCACTGGGTTGCGATAGTCGCTGACGTCATTTCACAATGAGATGAGAGAAGGAGTGTCAGACTTAGACTGACTAAAACCTGCAAACTATTCCTTCAGTTGCTCTCGGCGGTAACGGTAACTCTTTCGAACACTCCAAACCCCTGGATTGGCTGTTGCAACCCAGTGTTGGACCACATCGTCGCTTACCATCAAGTAAAATAGTGGTTACACGCGAGTATATATTAGTCTTAATTATATAAAACAAAACCATCGAGATCCCTTTGGTGAGGCCATGGGCGAGGGCGAACTTTGCCCACACCTAATTTTTTTTTCTTTTTTTTTACTGGTCTATGGTCAAATACCATTCTGACTTACCTCCTGGCATACCCACGTGGCATCCCCAACCAGACGCAAATGAACCGATACCAACTTGAGAGGCTACTCCGTCGGCCTCCACAGTTGTTAGCGGTACACCACTGTCACCCTGGAAACAAAAGAGTATGGAAGTTTATTCAATTCTAGTCTAAATTCCACCAAATATTAATAATCAGTAAACCTACACCAATGCGACACTGGTACAACCCGTGCGCGTTAATATGGCACCTGCGACCCTAGTCAAGTAATATATTTGAGGTAAAAAGAAGTAACTAAATACTTTTTTTTTTTCTACATTGTATTTTTGTTCTTACCGAGCAAATACCCTGGCTGGTGACATTAAAAGGTATAGCGCAGATGGTGGACGCTCTGATGTGCCAGTTGGAGTTGTACAGCAGCAGGCACAAGAAGTTCGAGATACCCTTCAGGTACACCCAGTTCAGGATCACAGGCATTGGGCCTGAAATGGTAAATGATAGAATACACATGAGTACACAAGGATTCCTTTTATGACGTAAGCGAGCACAGAGAGGATTTCCTAAAATTCACTCCCCTAAGGGGATGAAAGGAGGTTCAAAATTTGTGTGGCGAAGCCCGCTTTAACTTAGGCGAAGTCGTCAGCAGAAGCTATAGTCATAGTATAGAACAAAGTCGCTTTTCGTATCTGTCTGCTTATCCGCAACTCTTCTCAAATGATGGGCCTACCACACACACAAGCTTCACCACAGTTTTGCCTGCGAAGGCCGGTTTGTGACGCCATAGATGTAGCTACGGTAAAATTCATACAGTTTTACACTGTGACGTTGGGTTGGTGGTGGTGGCAGATCCAGGTGGTGCCGCAGCTGATGATCAATAGCACCCTGCTGTAGTCATGATCACGGTCCACGAAGCACTATATGGATGTTTGCTTTAAATAAAATAAACTAAATAAGTCAACTTACAGTCTGCCTCAAGACAAGTCCAGGTGGTCCCCCAACCGCTGGTGGTCATAAGCACGTTGGTGTAGTCGCGGTCGCGGTCTACGGAGCTCTGGATCCTGATCGGCTGTAAGTTATCTGAAATTATAGTTCGCAATGATTTTTCCTCCTTTCCACTCGATAGTCGATAGATGATTTCGCGCCTCAAGAAAGACGCTCACAAACTTTTGGCTTTACAGTATTAGTGAGATGAGATAATAATAAGAGACTTGCAGTGCACACTGCATGGCGCATGGTGTAGTTACCAAAGGGCTAGGTGAGCACTACCTTGAGGCCCCTAAGCTCAAGGGGCCCCAAAATTGATTAATAAACCTCTTGTTGAACTACCATAAAAAAACTCCTTTAGATAAGCCCCAGGGCAAAATGATTGATCATCTAGCTACGCCAAAGTGCACAAAGGTTTTTAAGAAAATTCTCAAATCAAAGTAAAAAAAATGTGTCTAACTGTCAAAATTGAGATCCTGGCTAAACCTCATGAGACTGATATCGTTCGGCTGCGTGATGGGCTGCATGTCATCTATGTAGCCAGGAGGCCTGAAGGTCTGGCGAGCCTGCATGACCACGCGAGGAGTGTTGCGGTTCACACTGCCAGCGTGGATGATCACCTCGATACGCCTGAAACATAAACGATAGTAAGCAATGGTGGCCGAGTGGTAACAGCCTCGACTTACGAGTCGGGTCAAATCCAGCCAGGCTACTTTGTAAAATTTATTTAAAAAATTCGAAGACATTCACCAAACCGCACTTGGCCCACGTGGTGAATTACGGCCCATTGCCTCTACTAGAGAAGAGGCCCGAGTCCCAAGAGGGGGAACATTAAAAGGCTACATAATTATGTTGTGTAAGGGCCCGTTCCCATCACCACGGCTCGGCGCCGCGCCGCCACCGTGCCTTTGCACGATGGGCGTTTAGTTGGGAATGAGATTTTTTTTAAATATTTTAGAATAACTGAACGTGCCTCCATGAAGACTCGATTGTGTATCATCATCGTATCAGCCGTAAAAGACGTCTACTGCTGGACATAGGCCTCCCCCAAGCGTCGCCACAACGACTGGTCCTATGCGTCACGCATCCATCGGATACGGGAATTGTGTATGTTTATACGGAATCCTCGGTGTGTGAATTCGACTCGCACTTACCTGATTTTTTTTATCGTGATTAACGATTAGAATTAATAATCAAAATTTAAAAAAAAAATCTATTGTGTTTAAATAATCCTTGATTAAAATTTTAATCGTTAATCTGATTAGAGTGATTTATATATTATTTATATTATTTTTTTTACAATACTGGTTGCAAGTAATTGTAAAGATTGGAGTCAGTATCTGCTACAAGATTAGATGTCAACTTACTGAGCAGTACACCTAGCGGAGGTAAGCCCCCAGCTGCGGTGGATGATGGATCCTCCGCAGGCGGTGACATCGCCGGTCCAGCGCACCGTGCGCAGCCATAACATGTACGGGAACTGGCCTTCGTGGGCTTCCCATCCTGACACTATCCGCGAGTCTACAAATATAATGATTAGTTTCATTATAATCATCAGGAGCGACTTCCCTTCGGCGGTTGCCCCGCACGATATTAAAAACACCCTAAGGGGTGCCCCCTTTAACATCCCTTTAATATCAAGCGGATTTCATCACTCCCGCATGCAGAAAATTTAAAAATGCTAAAAGAAACGCGTCCTATTATGAATACTTGTATAAAATGGACATTTGCGGGGTTTACTCGTGCGGAGCGATCTCGCACGCGTGATCAAAACCGCATTGATATTAAAAACACCCTAAGGTCGCTACTGAGAGGTCAATAATAGGAAGTGGGCCTATAGGATTCTTGGTGGAGTTACAAAATTTGTCATAACGTGAGGATGGCCATAAATTAATGGAGTGACTGGATGGAATATAAATTTAGGTGTTGCGGGTAGCATGATTGTTACAAATGCCCTGGAACGCAAATGGCTACTGTGAGAACACAGCTGGGTTTTAGTTAATAAAAGTCTGACACCCCTCTCTCCACTCAAAGCGGGAGAAGTTATTTCATAATTTCTAACCTCAAAAAAAAAGGTATAGGTTATACATTACCATGTTCTGATACATCTGGAGACTCCTGTAGAACTTCGGCAGATACCTGGAATGGAAAGATTTACCAATTAGGAATGTTGTCAGTGGGTATTAAAGCCCCACTGCGTTGGGATCGGAGCGTATGGAGCGGACGGATTCGTTGATTAGTAGTCATTTGTATGATACAGTAGACGCACCCTATCGGCATTTTGTAAATACCGACAGCTCATACACTACGTACGCTCAGATTCCGACGCGATGGACGCTTAACTTTAAAGGTAAATAAATATATAGGTATGTTGGTCGACAAAAAAGTGAGGAAATTTCAAGTAAGTCCTTCCTACTTGACGTTTATGAAAAGAAATATTAACGCGAAATATATTTTTTTAGATTTCGAATAATTACCGATGTCCCAGCTACTAAAGCCAAAATCACGACCGCACCCCACATGACTACTAGATAATTAACCACGCAATCAATAATAATTAAGAGCTAATCTATCTGATAGCGTTCCTAATCAAGGTACAATATTTTTCTGCACTGTTATCAGTGCTTGTTGCATATTTGAAACCTATTGTATCTACGAGTATGTATATCCATCTTCTAAAAAGGCGTTATGAAACATTTGATTAATGTATCTGCCACGTGATGCTTCCTCATGTCGAGGAGTACAGGGCTGAGCTTCAGCAGATCCTAGTAAAAGAATGTGAGCAGGGACTTGTACAAAGCAGCGCAGAATATAACAAAATAGCACAATAGCTTTCGGTAAGAGATGTTATGAGAGTGGCTGGAAAGACCGCATGGCAATCTGAAACCGGCATGTCCTGATACCAAATATTCGAAGACATATGACATTCGCCAACCCGCGGCCATTCCCTCTCCTTGAGGAAAGGCCTTTCTCAGACCTAGCAGTGGGAATGGGAACATTAAAAAGGCTATAATTATGATTTCGGAAAGTGGATTTGACGAAGGTATATTTCAATTAACAAATATAAACCTACTAAATATCAGTGACACATGTCTGTCAGCTATACCAGAAGATATAAATCGCCTGGTGAACCTGCAATCCTTACTGTTATTTGGTAACAAAATAACAGAATTCAATTCCAACATAACAACAACTTCGAAAAAATTGAAAGTGCTTGGTTTGTCAAGAAACCAGCTGAAGAGTATTCCGAAGAGTCTGAACGATATGAAAGAGTTGGCAAGTATCTATTTAAGTTCTAATGAAATAAAACAATTGCCGAAATTCAATGATTTTTTCCAACATAAAAATCTTTCATGGACTTGAAAATTTTCGACATTGGAGACCATCAACTGAAAACATTTCTGCGGAAATTGATTTTGGAAAGTGGTTTTGATAAAGGTATATTTCAATTGGCAAATATAAATCTACTAAATATCAATGACACACGTCTGTCAGCTATACCAGAAGATATAAATCGCCTGGTGAACCTGCAATCCTTACTGTTATTTGGTAACAAAATAACAGAATTCAATAAAAACAACTTTGAAAACAATTTCAATTGCTTGGTTTGTCAAGAAACCAGCTGAACAGTATTTCGAAGAGTCTGAACGATATGAAAGAGTTGGCAAGTATCTATTTAAGTTCTAATGAAATAAAACAATTGCCGAAATTCAATGATTTTTTCCAACATAAAAACTTTCATGGACTTGAAAATTTTCGACATTGGAGACCATCAACTGAAAACATTTCTGCGGAAATTGATTTTGGAAAGTGGTTTTGATAAAGGTATATTTCAATTGGCAAATATAAATCTACTAAATATCAGTGACACACGTCTGTCAACTATACCAAAAGATATAAATCGCCTGGTGAACCTGCAATCCTTACTGTTATTTGGTAACAAAATAACAGAATTCAATTCCAACATAACAACAACTTCGAAAAAATTGAAAGTGCTTGGTTTGTCAAGAAACCAGCTGAAAAGTATTCCGAAGAGTCTGAACGATATAAAAGAGTTGGCAAGTATCTATTTAAGTTCTAATGAAATAAAGCAAATGCTGAAATTCAATGATTTTTTCCAACATAAAAACTTTCATGGACTTGAAAATTTTCGACATTGGAGAACATCAACTGAAAACATTTCTGCGGAAAGGGATTTCGGAAAGTGGATTTGACGAAGGTATACCTCAATTAACAAATATAAATCTACTAAATATCAATGACACACGTCTGTCAGCTATACCAGAAGATATAAATCGCCTGGTGAACCTGCAATCCTTACTGTTAATTGGAAACAAAATAACAGAATTCAATTCCAACATAACAACAACTTCGAAAAAATTGAAAGTGGTTGGTTTGTCAAGAAACCAGCTGAAAAGTATTCCGAAGAGTTTGAACGATATAAAAGAGTTGGCAAGTATCTATTTAAGTTCTAATGAAATAAAACAATTGCCGAAATTCAATGATTTTTTCCAACATAAAAACTTTCATGGACTTGAAAATTTTCGACATTGGAGACCATCAACTGAAAACATTTGTGCGGACAGTGATTTCGAAAAGTGGTTTTGATAAAGGTATATTTCAATTAACAAATATAAACCTACTAAATATCAGTGACACGTCTGTCAACTATACCAAAAGATATAAATCGCCTGGTGAACCTGCAATCCTTACTGTTATTTGGTAACAAAATAACAGAATTCAATTCCAACATAACAACAACTTCGAAAAAATTGAAAGTGCTTGGTTTGTCAAGAAACCAGCTGAAAAGTATTCCGAAGAGTCTGAACGATATAAAAGAGTTGGCAAGTATCTATTTAAGTTCTAATGAAATAAAGCAAATGCTGAAATTCAATGATTTTGTCCAACATAAAAACTTTCATGGACTTGAAAATTTTCGACATTGGAGACCATCAACTGAAAACATTTGTGCGGAAATTGATTTTGGAAAGTGGTTTTGATAAAGGTATATTTCAATTGGCAAATATAAACCTACTAAATATCAGTGACACACGTCTGTCAACTATACTAAAAGATATAAATCGCCTGGTGAACCTGCAATCCTTACTGTTATTTGGTAACAAAATAACAGAATTCAATTCCAACATAACAACAACTTCGAAAAAATTGAAAGTGCTTGGTTTGTCAAGAAACCAGCTGAAAAGTATTCCAAAGAGTTTGAACGATATAAAAGAGTTGGCAAGTATCTATTTAAGTTCTAATGAAATAAAACAATTGCCGAAATTCAATGATTTTTTCCAACATAAAAACTTTCATGGACTTGAAAATTTTCGACATTGGAGACCATCAACTGAAAACATTTCTGCGGACAGTGATTTCGAAAAGTGGTTTTGATAAAGGTATATTTCAATTAGCAAATATAAACCTACTAAATATCAGTGACACACGTCTGTCAACTATACCAAAAGATATAAATCGCCTGGTGAACCTGCAATCCTTACTGTAATTTGGTAACAAAATAACAGAATTCAATTCCAACATAACAACAACTTCGAAAAAATTGAAAGTGCTTGGTTTGTCAAGAAACCAGCTGAAAAGTATTCCGAAGAGTTTGAACGATATAAAAGAGTTGGCAAGTATCTATTTAAGTTCTAATGAAATAAAACAATTGCCGAAATTCAATGATTTTTTCCAACATAAAAACTTTCATGGACTTGAAAATTTTCGACATTGGAGAACATCAACTGAAAACATTTCTGCGGAAAGGGATTTCGGAAAGTGGATTTGACGAAGGTATATCTCAATTAACAAATATAAATCTACTGAATATCAATGACACACGTCTGTAAGCTATACCAGAAGATATAAATCGCCTGGTGAACCTGCAATCCTTACTGTTATTTGGTAACAAAATAACAGAATTCAATTCCAACATAACAACAACTTCGAAAAAATTTAAAGTGCTTGGTTTGTCAAGAAACCAGCTGAACAGTATTCCGAAGAGTTTGAACGATATAAAAGAGTTGGCAAGTATCTATTTAAGTTCTAATGAAATAAAACAATTGCCGAAATTCAATGATTTTTTCCAACATAAAAACTTTCATGGACTTGAAAATTTTCGACATTGGAGACCATCAACTGAAAACATTTCTGCGGACAGTGATTTCGAAAAGTGGTTTTGATAAAGGTATATTTCAATTAACAAATATAAACCTACTAAATATCAGTGACACACGTCTGTCAACTATACCAAAAGATATAAATCGCCTGGTGAACCTGCAATCCTTACTGTTATTTGGTAACAAAATAACAGAATTCAATTCCAACATAACAATAACTTCGAAAAAATTTAAAGTGCTTGGTTTGTCAAGAAACCAGCTGAACAGTATTCCGAAGAGTTTGAACGATATAAAAGAGTTGGCAAGTATCTATTTAAGTTCTAATGAAATAAAACAATTGCCGAAATTCAATGATTTTTTCCAACAAAAACTTTCATGGACTTGAAAATTTTCGACATTGGAGACCATCAACTGAAAACTTTTCTGCGGAAAGGGATTTCGGAAAGTGGATTTGACGAAGGTATATATCAATTGACGAATATAAATCTACTAAATATCAATGACACACGTCTGTCAGCTATACCAGAAGATATAAATCGCCTGGCAACCTGCAATCCTTACTGTTATTTGGTAACAAAATAACAGAATTCAATTCCAACATAACAACAACTTCGAAAAAATTTAAAGTGCTTGGTTTGTCAAGAAACCAGCTAAAGAGTATTCCGAAGAGTCTGAACGATATGAAAGAGTTGGCAAGTATCTATTTAAGTTCTAATGAATAAAACAATTGCCGAAATTGAATGATTTTTTCCAACAAAAACTTTCATGGACTTGAAAATTTTCGACATTGGAGACCATCAACTGAAAACATTTCTGCGGAAAGGGATTTCGGAAAGTGGATTTGACGAAGGTATACCTCAATTAACCCTTCAGATACCGTCAATTAGAGACACAATAGTAAGACAATAGATGCGCGGCCACCGGTGGTCGCTTGGGGATTCATGAATTAACAAATATAAATCTACTAAATATCAATGACACACGTCTGTCAGCTATACCAGAAGATATAAATCGCCTGGTGAACCTGCAATCCTTACTGTTAATTGGTAACAAAATAACAGAATTCAATTCCAACATAACAACAACTTCGAAAAAATTTAAAGTGCTTGGTTTGTCAAGAAACCAGCTGAACAGTATTCCGAAGAGTTTGAACGATATAAAAGAGTTGGCAAGTATCTATTTAAGTTCTAATGAAATAAAACAATTGCCGAAATTCAATGATTTTTTCCAACATAAAAACTTTCATGGACTTGAAAATTTTCGACATTGGAGACCATCAACTGAAAACATTTCTGCGGACAGTGATTTCGAAAAGTGGTTTTGATAAAGGTATATTTCAATTAACAAATATAAACCTACTAAATATCAGTGACACACGTCTGTCAACTATACCAAAAGATATAAATCGCCTGGTGAACCTGCAATCCTTACTGTTATTTGGTAACAAAATAACAGAATTCAATTCCAACATAACAACAACTTCGAAAAAATTGAAAGTGCTTGGTTTGTCAAGAAACCAGCTTAAGAGTATTCCGAAGAGTCTGAACGATATGAAAGAGTTGGTAAGTATCTATTTAAGTTCTAATGAATAAAACAAATGCCGAAATTGAATGATTTTTTCCAACATAAAAACTTTCATGGACTTGAAAATTTTCGACATTGGAGACCATCAACTGAAAACGTTTCTGCGGAAAGGGATTTCGGAAAGTGGATTTGACGAAGGTATATCTCAATTAACAAATATAAATCTACTGAATATCAATGACACACGTCTGTAAGCTATACCAGAAGATATAAATCGCCTGGTGAACCTGCAATCCTTACTGTTATTTGGTAACAAAATAACAGAATTCAATTCCAACATAACAATAACTTCGAAAAAATTTAAAGTGCTTGGTTTGTCAAGAAACCAGCTGAACAGTATTCCGAAGAGTTTGAACGATATAAAAGAGTTGGCAAGTATCTATTTAATTCATGAATCCCCAAGCGACACCCGGTGGCCGCGCATCTATTGTCTTACTATTGTGTCTCTAATTGACGGTATCTGAAGGGTTAAGTTCTAATGAAATAAAACAATTGCCGAAATTCAATGATTTTTTCCAACAAAAACTTTCATGGACTTGAAAATTTTCGACATTGGAGACCATCAACTGAAAACTTTTCTGCGGAAAGGGATTTCGGAAAGTGGATTTGACGAAGGTATATATCAATTGACGAATATAAATCTACTAAATATCAATGACACACGTCTGTCAGCTATACCAGAAGATATAAATCGCCTGGCAACCTGCAATCCTTACTGTTATTTGGTAACAAAATAACAGAATTCAATTCCAACATAACAACAACTTCGAAAAAATTTAAAGTGCTTGGTTTGTCAAGAAACCAGCTAAAGAGTATTCCGAAGAGTCTGAACGATATGAAAGAGTTGGCAAGTATCTATTTAAGTTCTAATGAATAAAACAATTGCCGAAATTGAATGATTTTTTCCAACAAAAACTTTCATGGACTTGAAAATTTTCGACATTGGAGACCATCAACTGAAAACATTTCTGCGGAAAGGGATTTCGGAAAGTGGATTTGACGAAGGTATATCTCAATCAACAAATATAAATCTACTAAATATCAATGACACACGTCTGTCAGCTATACCAGAAGATATAAATCGCCTGGTGAACCTGCAATCCTTACTGTTATTTGGTAACAAAATAACAGAATTCAATTCCAACATAACAACAACTTCGAAAAAATTTAAAGTGCTTGGTTTGTCAAGAAACCAGCTGAAAAGTATTCCGAAGAGTTTGAACGATATAAAAGAGTTGGCAAGTATCTATTTAAGTTCTAATGAAATAAAGCAAATGCTGAAATTCAATGATTTTTTCCAACATAAAAACTTTCATGGACTTGAAAATTTTCGACATTGGAGACCATCAACTGAAAACATTTGTGCGGAAATTGATTTTGGAAAGTGGTTTTGATAAAGGTATATTTCAATTGGCAAATATAAACCTACTAAATATCAGTGACACACGTCTGTCAACTATACTAAAAGATATAAATCGCCTGGTGAACCTGCAATCCTTACTGTTATTTGGTAACAAAATAACAGAATTCAATTCCAACATAACAACAACTTCGAAAAAATTGAAAGTGCTTGGTTTGTCAAGAAACCAGCTGAAAAGTATTCCAAAGAGTTTGAACGATATAAAAGAGTTGGCAAGTATCTATTTAAGTTCTAATGAAATAAAACAATTGCCGAAATTCAATGATTTTTTCCAACATAAAAACTTTCATGGACTTGAAAATTTTCGACATTGGAGACCATCAACTGAAAACGTTTCTGCGGACAGTGATTTCGAAAAGTGGTTTTGATAAAGGTATATTTCAATTAACAAATATAAACCTACTAAATATCAGTGACACACGTCTGTCAACTATACCAAAAGATATAAATCGCCTGGTGAACCTGCTATCCTTACTGTTATTTGGTAACAAAATAACAGAATTCAATTCCAACATAACAACAACTTCGAAAAAATTTAAAGTGCTTGGTTTGTCAAGAAACCAGCTGAAGAGTATTCCGAAGAGTCTGAACGATATGAAAGAGTTGGCAAGTATCTATTTAAGTTCTAATGAATAAAACAAATGCCGAAATTGAATGATTTTTTCCAACATAAAAAGATTCTTTAGTTGAAAAATTTCGACATTGGAGAAAACCAACTAAAGACAATCCCAGCAAAAGTATCCAGCATAAAAAGTTTCTTGGACTTTGAAAATGCAGTTTTGCTACACCTCAATATCATTATTGAGGTGGAGCTTAGCTACGTTGTTCGTAGCTTGCCATCAAAGAAAAATTTTGACATTGGAGAAAACCAACTACAGACAATCCCAGCGGAAGTACCCAACATAAAAAATTTATTGGACTTTGAAAATGCAATTTTGCTACACCTCAATATCATAATCAAGGTGTAGCTTAGCTACGTTGCTCGTAGCTTGCCATCATTGAAAAAACCCTTGACATTGGAGACCGTCAATTGAAGACAGTTCTTGAGAAAATATCCAACATGGCTAAATTATAAGGTAAATCGTTTGTTTTAGTGCATAAGATTGTACTGTAAGATTACTTGTAATTAATATTAAAAATTAACCTCTTTTTGACTTTACTGGCCTTATTAATAAATTTTGTGAAATACTACACCACACTGAATTGAATTACAGTTTTTCAATTAACATATATATACAATCCATTTTTCCACGGATAATAACCTCAAAGCAAATAAAGGATATTGACTAGATCTGGACCAAGTGGCACTTCCCAGGAATTAAAGTAGCTTCAATGGTATCGTAGCATTAATTTACATCAATAAATATAATTTTTTAAAATTGGCCCGAGAAAAACCAAATGAAAATAAGTTTTGGTTACTTTAAATCGTGTCTCATATATCGAAAAAAAATAATCTAATAGCCTTTATTTACTGAAGAAGCTTTACAAAAATATACAGAATCTTAACAACAGTTAATTTATCACATCTTCATATCAAATAGACCAGAAAAATATTGTAAGTCTAAAAAGTCAAACGACATCAAATCAAATAATCAAATTCTTGAAATCTGATGTAGTCAACACTGATTGAACAATCAAGGTTGCAAAGAGATGATCATTGTTTACTATGTAATAGAATCTTATAAAAAGTATTGTACATTTAATACAGATTTGTAAACTCGTTTAAAAAAATTAAAGTCGTTTGACTCTTTAGACAGACAATATTAAATTCATAGATTTTTTTTTCTTTTTTTTTTTCTTTTAAGTATATCATTTTTTTGGTTTTTTTTTGTCTTTTTTTTATTATTTTTTGGTACTTCTTTTAAAATATCTTTCACTTCTGTGTGCCTATTGGTAAAGGCCTCTTCTAGCTGCTTCCATTGCCGTCCGTCCTGTGCTTCTCTTCTCCAATAATTAGGTCCCGCTGTGAGCTTTAGTTCATCCTCCTAGTTGGTCTACCCTTGCATCCTTCCATCCCTTGGGTACCAATTTGTTACGATCATGCTCCTTTTTCCTTGATTGTCCCGCAACATATGGCCTGTCCAGCTCCACTTTGTTTGTCTATTCTCCCTAGTATGTCTATTACTTTGGTTCTTTCCCTCAGATCGGTGTTTTACTCTGTCTTTTTTCTTTAATCCCATCAGGCTCCTTTTCATTATACTTTGACACACTTGGAATTCCTTCCTTTGTGCTGCTGTTAGCGCCCAGTACCCCTAGCCAAGTTGCTAATCTACAATAGTTAACGCCAGTACAAAGCTTCAAATGTACGGGAATGAGGTCATCTCAACGCTCAGTCACGTGGTCAGTACAAAAAAATTGGCGGCAAGATCAACTCGAAGCGTTCGATGAAGCGAAACGGTTATAACTTGGCTAAGGGGGCAGGTCTCACCATCACAACGGTAGGTCGGGAAAGGGAGCATTTATCCACCAGTTTGCAAACCTCCATTGAAAAGGGAGGATCCTCTGGCCAGACGGGTGTTTTGTCTGGAGGGCAACTGCCCGATAGATGATTTTGGGACGTTTTATATGTTCTAATCGCGCGGAGAACTTTAATTGCGCGATGCAGGATTAGTTCTTATGTGGCGCCATACATGTCGCTACACTTCTCTCGACATTTAGTTCTCAGTGGATATGATTTAGCGTAAACGTATTCGTCAACAAATTCTAGTATTTGTCCTTCCACCCCAGTCTTGACAGATGGTGTTAGTCCACCAGATGAGAGATAATGTCAGTGGTGGCGTTGGTGGTGGTGATGGTGGTGATGGATGTATTCATTGCAGTCCAATTGACTTGCTTTCTAGTAAGAGCTGTTGAACCATTAATTTTGAGTTACTATAATCCTCTTCAAATAATACCAAGTTGTCCGCAAATCAAAGATAGTTGAGGCCAGTTCCGTTGATGTTCAGTCCGTAGAATTACCCACTCTAGATTTCTAAAACACTAGAAAATAATTTAGGAGATAATGGATCTCCTTGTCTTACGCCTCTTTGTATAAGAAACCTTTCACCCAGTATTTCAAAATTTTAGAGGTAGGTGGTAACTGTTTGGTGAGTCGGAACTGTCTGCGGTGATGCCCCAGTGAGACAGGGTGTTGCTGTCCCAGTGAGTCGGGATGATGCCGCAGTGAGTCGGGATGATGCCACAGTGAGTCGGGGTTGATGCCACAGTGAGTCGGGATGATGCCACAGTGAGTCGGGATGATGCCCCAGTGAGTCGGGATGATGCCCCAATGAGTCGGGATGATGCCCCAATGAGTCGGGATGATTCCCCAGTGAGTCGGGATGATGCCTCAGTGAGTCGGGATGATACACAGTGAATCGGGATGATGCCCCAGTGAGTCGGGATGATGCCCCAGTGAATCGGGATGATGCCCCAGTGAGTCGAGGTGGTGCTGACCCAGTGAGTCGGGATGATGCTGCAGGCTCCAGTGAGTCAGAGCGGTGCTTGTGCGACGTAGGGCTTGATTGCTGGCGTCGACCAGGAGAGGTTCTTCATGACTCTTCATATGACTGGCCGAAGGTGCGGTGTGCTAAGCCAAGGTCGCTGATGAGGCTCAGGTGATGACCAGATAGGCATACTGGAGGTCAAGATACCCTTAGCCGTGGGTGCCGACTGTATGGCTCTTTGCTCGAAAGCTTGAGGAAGCGATGATGACGTCACGAAGTAGTAGGTGCACGAAGGCTGCGCTGACGTTCTTTGTCGAGGGTCACCAGTGTGGAGGTAGGCGGAACAGAGAGTAAAGTCCCGCAGACCTCCGTTGAAACGGGAGGCTCCTCCGACCAGACCGGTGTTATAGTCTGGTGGGCGACTGCCCGATAGTTGATTTCGTGCTGTCGTCGTATATATTCAAATCGCGCGGCGAACTTTGATTGCGCGATGCAGGATTTCGTATTTTCTTCATAGTTCTTATGTGGCATCATAGATGTCGCTACAAAGTCAAAATATTTTATTTCACATAGGCCTACATGGGCATTTATAAAACGTCAGAAGGTAGTGCACGGTTCTAAATTGGTCGTTTCCTATGGAGAAGAACCGGCAAGAAACTCCATGGTTACTCTTTTAAAAAAATGGATGTTCATACAATATTTCCATATTACAGTAGTAATAGATATTATGTAAGAACAATGTATACCGGTGTATATTGTACTCAAAAGCGCAATAAAAATAATCATATTAAATAAGCGAGTTATAAAAGGATGTGATCTTAGAATTCGCGGAATCTACAGTGTTCTTCCATTTACATTATAAAAAAGAAGCTATATAAAACAAAAAAAAACTAAGAAAAAATAATAATAATAATTAAAACTACCAACAAATTGTTAACAAAATAAATCATCAACGAATTTAAGGTAGTTGGAGTCTTAAAAATTAAAAAAATATATATATATTCCAAAAGCAATGTCCTATAGAAAAAGAAATCAAATTAAACAATGTATATACAAGGTGTAAGGGACAGCCCACCGTAAACTTTAAGGGCTTGCTCGGCAGAAGAAACTGAACAACAAGATTCCACAAGATTTTTTTTCGGGAAACGAAAAAAAAATCAGCCACACCATACAAAATTATAAACTTGATTGGACAGTTTGTATGGAGAGGCCGATTTTTTTTCTCTTTTTTTTTCTCGCACACTCGTGCACAACGATAAACCAGAAGGTCTTAGGTTTATACCTAATGTGATGGATACACATGATTACAGCGTCAGCATCTCACAGACTAATGCACAAACACAAACCAGTAGCCATAGGTTTATAACTAATGTGATGGATACACATGATTACAGCGTCAGCATCTCACAGACTAACGCACAACTACAAACCAGTAGCCTTAGGTTTATACCTAATGTGATGGATACACATGATTACAGCACCAGCATCTCACAGACTAACGCACAACTACAAACCAGTAGCCTTAGGTTTATACCTAATGTGATGGATACACATGATTACAGTACCAGCATCTCACATACTAACGCACAACTATAAACCAGTAGTCTTAGGTTTATACCTAATGTGATGGATACACATGATTACATTGCCAACACCTTCAACAAAAACAAAGTTTCTTGGACTATGAAATGAAATATGAAATGAAATGAAATATGAAATGAAATATGAAATGAAATATGAAATGTCATGAAATGATATATGAAATGAGATATGAAATGATGAAAGGGAATGACACATGATTACAGCGTCAGCATCTCACAGACTAATGCACAACTACAAACCAGTAGCCCTAGGTTTATACCTAATGTGATGGATACACATGATTACAGCACCAGCATCTCACAGACTAACGCACAACTACAAACCAGTAGCCTTAGGTTTATACCTAATGTGATGGATACACATGATTACAGTACCAGCATCTCACATACTAACGCACAACTATAAACCAGTAGTCTTAGGTTTATACCTAATGTGATGGATACACATGATTACATTGCCAACACCTTCAACAAAAACAAAGTTTCTTGGACTATGAAATGAAATATGAAATGAAATGAAATATGAAATGAAATATGAAATGTCATGAAATGACATATGAAATGATATATGAAATGAGATATGAAATGATGAAAGGGAATGACACATGATTACAGCGTCAGCATCTCACAGACTAATGCACAACTACAAACCAGTAGCCCTAGGTTTATACCTAATGTGATGGATACACATGATTACAGTACCAGCATCTCACATACTAACGCACAACTATAAACCAGTAGCCTTAGGTTTATACCTAATGTGATGGATACACATGATTACATTGCCAACACCTTCAACAAAAATAAAGTTTCTTGGACTATGAAATGAAATAAAATATGAAATGAAATATGAAATGACATGAAATGACATGAAATGACATGAAATGACATGAAATGACATGAAATGACATATGAAATGATATATGAAATGAGATATGAAATGATGAAAGGGAATGACACATGATTACAGCGTCAGCATCTCACAGACTAATGCACAACTACAAACCAGTAGCCTTAGGTTTATACCTAATGTGATGGATACACATGATTACATTGCCAACACCTTCAACAAAAACAAAGTTTCTTGGACTATGAAATGAAATATGAAATGAAATGAAATATGAAATGAAATATGAAATGTCATGAAATGACATATGAAATGATATATGAAATGAGATATGAAATGATGAAAGGGAATGACACATGATTACAGCGTCAGCATCTCACAGACTAATGCACAACTACAAACCAGTAGCCCTAGGTTTAGACCTAATGTGATGGATACACATGATTACAGTACCAGCATCTCACATACTAACGCACAACTATAAACCAGTAGCCTTAGGTTTATACCTAATGTGATGGATACACATGATTACATTGCCAACACCTTCAACAAAAACAAAGTTTCTTGGACTATGAAATGAAATATGAAATGAAATGAAATATGAAATGACATGAAATGACATATGAAATGATATATGAAATGAGATATGAAATGATGAAAGGGAATGACACATGATTACAGCGTCAGCATCTCACAGACTAATGCACAACTACAAACCAGTAGCCTTAGGTTTATACCTAATGTGATGGATACACATGATTACAGCGCCAGCATCTCACACACTCGTGCAGAACCACAAACCAGTAGCCTTAGGTTTATACCTAATGTGATGGATACACATGATTACAGCGCCAGCATCTCACACACTCGTGCAGAACCACAAACCAGTAGCCTTAGGTTTATACTTAATGTGATGGATACACATGATTACAGTGCCAACACCTTCAACAAAAACAAAAAGTTTCTTGGACTATGAAATGACATATGAAATGACATATGAAATGACATATGAAATGACATATGAAATGACATATGAAATGACATATGAAATGACATATGAAATGACATATGAAATGACATATGAAATGACATATGAAATGACATATGAAATGACATATGAAATGACATATGAAATGACATATGAAATGACATATGAAATGACATATGAAATGACATATGAAATGACATATGAAATGACATATGAAATGACATATGAAATGAAATAATTTATTTAATAATTTATTGAAAATGCTTGATTTGTCGAGAAATCTGCTGAAGAATAATTTGAAGAGTCTGAACGAGCGGAAAAGAGTTGGCAAGTCTCAATCTAAGTTCTAATCTCATGAAATAAATACGTTTTGGAAATTGAGATTAACTGAGACACGCAAGTCATTCCTCGTACTTTTATCACAAGCTGCCAAATTCAGATGCAGAACTCAGCGAGGAAAAGTTCGAAACCCACATCAAACGTGACATTACTAAGAAAGTGTATTACAAGTTTAACCCTTTAAGTATTTTTGTATCTAAATATGCACAAAACATTTAAACGCACATTACACAAAATCCAAAAGTCGCGCGAATGTGCTCCTCTTGCCGTAAGAATTATCAACCTACAATAGAACGAGAACGCAACACTTCAAGCCACGGGTACTATCTCTTTCCCTCCAGTCACAGCAAAAAGTTAGACGGTTCGCGGCGAAACTAAGTAATGGTGGACGTTTAATAAAATTTTGCTAAAAGTCTTAGTAAAAGTGGATATATTGTAAATCTTTTGGCGTCATATTATTGTACAGGCATCTAATTATAACAAGTAAGTATTATTTTATTATAAAATTATGTTATTATAAGTATATTGAATGATAAAAGTATTTGTATCTAAATAGATACTTTGCGACTTACCTCTGTAAGTCGAGTTGACTTCCCATGTATCTAAATAGACACTGGGCGTCTTTCTCAGTGATTAGCAAATGAATTTGTTTGTGCCCAAAAAGATACAAAAATACTTTACGTTTTTTACAGAAAATGAAGCGAAGTTCAAGGAGTTCAAGAATTTTAGCCCTATTGCCGCCAGCTGACTCAGGGTCTGATGATTCTGACATAGATTTAGACCTGTCTTCAGACGCTCCTGATATTCCCAACGACATGATGGATATTTTTGACAAATCGGATAGCGAAGATGACTCTTTCCCATCACCAATACAGCCTCCCCCGGAATACCCATGGTTAACCGATGCACCAGCCGCGAGTGTTACGATTCTATCTTCACCTTCTCTTGCAAATCCCTCACCAAGCACATCACAATCTGTTCAGTCGCCAAGTACGCCAAATAGCATTTATTCCAATACTTGTAGTCCTTTGATACCAATTGCATCCAGACTACTACGCTCACACAGATCAGAAACTCAAAACCAAAGCAATAGAATAGAACCATCATCAAGCTTAAGACAAGAAGACCTATTTCAACTCCAGACTTCAGGTGTTGAAGTTCAGCGTTCAAGAAAAAGGAAAAAGGAACACATGAAATTCAAATTTAAATCTACAAAGTTTAGGTGGCCTGTGGACAGGGAAACAAGTGTAGACAGTTCATTTCAGGAACAAGTCACTGGTATTGACACTCCATATCAATACTTCAAAAAAATTCAAAAAGATGGCTTACACCATATACCAAGTATAGTAAAGAAGGGTCGGTGCAGGAACTGCGCAGCAGGACAGACAGTTATAAGTTGTTTGAAATGTGATACGAGGCTGTGTCTTACGGAAAAACGTAACTGCTTTCGTGAATTTCATACCAAATAGTCTATTACGGCTCAATAATTTAGTTTTATTTACTTTTAACCATTGATCTCTGTTACATAATTATTCAATTTAACATTTTTTATTGTTTTAAGTTGATTATTATTTATAGTTTACAAGTTTGAGAGTAATTTTGTGTATTTTTAGATACGAAGTTGTCAATAACCTATTTTATATATTTGTGTTTTTGTATCTAAAAAGCTACAACCTGAAAACTCAGTATTAGGTTCCTGAAAAAATATTTTTGTTTTAAATTTTCTTTTAAGTATTAAAGAAAACTGATTTGGTCTAGTATTTTTTTTATTTACCCATCACATTACTTTTTTGCTCCTTAAAGGGTTAAAGACTACGTTTAAGACACTTGTCTGGTAATGACTGTTTCTATATATGTGGCTTCCCTTGTAAGATCATTAGCTGCATTATCGTCTAAAGACAGGAGTATATTTCAATTAACAAATATAAACTCACTAAATATCAGTAATTCATGTCTGTCAGCTATACCAGATGACATGAATCGCCTGGTGAACCTGCAATCCTTACTGTTGTTTGGTAACAAAATAACAGAATTCAATGAAAACATAAACTCTTTGAAGAAATTGAAAATGCTCGATTTGTCGAGAAATCAGCTGAAGAGTAATTTTGTTTGAACGACGGAAAATTGCATTTCCACTTACTAAATTTACTTATATTTGTTGGTTTCAGAATCTTTTTCCGTTCTGTTACATTACATGTTTACAAATATTGATTTATTTCACAATTTGAGACTGAAATCATTTTGGAAACTTGCAAACATAGATTTACAAACAATTTAAATCAGGGAATTTAAAACAAGGTGCTGGCTACCCCGACCTGTAATACGTCATTGTCATACAGTGATGCCAGATTGGAGAAAATCCCCCTAAATCTGGGATTTATTTATAGTTGTGGGGGTGAATTGGTAGAACAGTTTGATGGGACTTGGAGGATTTTATGAACTAATTTGTTTTATTCAAAACAAAATAATGTTTCATTAAAAATACAATAAATGAACGCGATGAAACCACTAACTAATCTGCAAAAGCTAACACACACACGACGCACAATACATCATATGACTCGAGTAATACAGATTCAGTAATGGAAACTGTTCCTGTGATTGTAAAAAACTGTAAT
Source organism: Mythimna lalbum (assembly GCA_949319445.1). Lineage (NCBI taxonomy): Eukaryota > Metazoa > Arthropoda > Insecta > Lepidoptera > Noctuidae > Mythimna > Mythimna lalbum. Next base: position 11,002,302 of record OX439364.1, read on the forward strand.
TTTTTTTCATTTGCTTCATCAACAATAAACTGTTTCGCCATTTATAAGAGATTTTATCCTCAAAACCAGAATTTTTAAGGGGAATTTCAGGAGGTTTGAGGAGAAAATGAGGCGATCATCTGGCAACACTTGTCACACTACTGTCAAACTAAAGTCAAGTCATTTCATTTGATTTTTCGCTCGTGTATTCTATTCATCTATTCGTAACCGTCGTGGCGCGCGATTTTTTTCTAATTAAATTCTTACTTGATCCTCATAAGCTACGTAGGCATTACTTCCAATCTTAGTTTTGTTACAAAAATGAGTGCGTGGCCTGAAGTAACGACTGCAAAGTCGGAAAATCGTCATGAAATCAAATTGGCGGGTGCGGCTATTTCGAAACGTATTTCGGAAAGTGGTTTAGACAAAGGTATATTTCAATTAACAAATATTAACCTTCTAAACATCAGTGACACATGTCTATCAGCTATACCAGATGATATAAATCGTCTGGTGAACCTGCAATCATTACTGTTATTTGGTAACAAAATAACAGAATTCAATAAAAACATAACCTCTTTGAAAAAATTGAAAGTGCTTGATTTGTCGAGAAACCAACTGAAGAGTATTCCGGAGAGCCTGAACGACATGAAAGAGTTGACAAGTATCAATTTAAGTTCCAATGAGATTGAAGAAATGCCGAAATTCAATGATTTTTCTAGTCTGCTGACTATAGATCTGTCATATAACAAGCTAAAAAGTTTCCTGGACTTAGAAAATGCAGTTCTGCCTCATTTGACGGATTTGAAAATGAAAGGGAATGCTATTGAGGAGTTGCCCAGCTACATCGCGCGTAGCCTGCCATCATTAAAAAATTTCGACGTTGGAGACAACCAGCTAAAAACAGTTCCTGGAGAAATAGCCAACATGGCTAAATTGAAAGGTAAGCCCATTTTTTACTGCACAATGTGCTTGCAGTGATTTTTTTTAAATACCCTCTTTTTTTACTGTATTGACTTTATTCATTAATGTTATGAAATATTGCACCACACTGTATTGAATATAGTTTTGCAATCAACCTACAACCCAGTGTTATCTTAATTACAGAAATCAATCTCAAAGGCAACAAATTTACTGACAAAAGATTCATGAAGCTGGTAGATCAGTGTCGTACGAAGCAGATATTAGACTATGTCCGTGACCACTGCCCCAAGGTAGACCAGTCCCAACCGGCCGTCAAGGGTAAAGGAAAGAAGGGCAAGAAGGAAGACCCAACACCTGAAGAAACTGAGTGTGATCTCTGCCATTCCATGAATATTTTACACGTTGAAGATGATACTCAGCGGGTTAAGATTATTGAATCTCAAGTTGCCATTGTACGTCCATATATCCTGTGCTGTATCGTGAATGACTTGTCCTTCAACGAGGCATCCTTCAAGAAATTCATACAGTTGCAGACAAAGTTACATGACACAGTCTGTGATAAAAGAAATGTTGCAACAATTGCTACTCATGACTTGAACAAGATAGCACCAGGTGAGACCTTATTTAAACTATCCTGTGCAAATATAATCAACATTACATTAAAAAAATACAAATATTTTGTTGAAATAGCAGTTAAAATTAAAAAAAAAAATATTCCAATACCTCCAACTTGTAAAAAAAAATTTCTTTTACTTTTGAGTCCCTTAGTCACTACTTCAGCTTCATAATAAACAAAATACCTTTTTTAAAAAAAGCCCCAAACTACCTTTACACATTTTGAAATTTCACAGGTGACCTAGTATACACAGCCAAAGCCCCAGCAGCTCTAAAATTGACCCCCCTGTCAAGGCTGCGCCCTTACTCTGGAGAACAGCTGTTCCAGCAGCTCACAGCCGAGGCCGAGGCTCTGCGCAAGGAGAAGAAGAGGAACGTCTACTCAGGGATTCACAAGTATGGAGTTTGGATATTTCATCATCTTTTCTGCAGAAAGACATTGTCTGCTGGACGTAAGACCTTGCCCAGGCCCAAAGTGTTCCCACAACAACCAGTACTGTGTGTCTCGCAATCATCAGATTCCCACTACCCTCACTAAGTTGTTATTTTAGTAGGAGGCCTTTTAACACTGATATTTATCATTGTGTTAAAGTACTGACTAAATTAGTTTGAATTATGTTCTTACAGATATTTGTACCTATTGGAAGGCAAGCCAGTGTACCCATGTCTGCAAGATGCCAGCGGAAAAGTCATCAGTTTCCCACCTATCACCAACTCTGAGGACACTAAGGTACTACCACAATGATAGAAATAAATGAAGAATAAATCTAAAGCAAAAACAGATTGCAAAAAAAATTATCATGAAAATAAAATTATATGTAGGCGGAAAAAAATTGCCATTGCAAAGGTAACATTATTCCTAATAGATGTTGACATTGTCATTAATTTATACCTATTTTCCTGCCCTCTGTGCACAACTACCTGCAGTTTTTTTGGGTTTCGATCTAAAATTGGAAAATAACAGTCGTTTGGGTAGCCACTTGCTAGTAAAAATTTGAAAAGTTGATCAACTCGAGAAGTAGTAGGAGACATGCGCCAATACCAGAAAATCAAAATAAAGCACCCAGCATTCCAGCCTTGGCTTTAAAAATAATACCTAAGCCATTGATCGAAAAAGACTATTAGAACTGGGAGATTAATCTTCTACAATCATTTACTCCAATCAACAGCAACATCTATCACGAAGTACAGTTCGACAGTAGTAGATTCCGAAACGAATTTGCCAGATTCAGATATTGACTTGCTGAGAACTATGATATGCTCATGCCCTTTTAGTTGTAAGTAACACAATTCTAATACAACACAAATTTCTTCTAGATGTCTCAAGAAACCAAGACAATGTTTGTAGAAGTAACGTCACACACATCTCTAGGCGCCTGCAAGACGGTGATGAACAAGCTGTTGCAGGAGTGTCTGCTGCTGGGGATCGGTCCCCAGGAGCCCGACTCTGCCTACCACACCCTCACCGTCCAGCAGGTAAGTCGAAATTGGGAAATGAGTAAAAGTATATATAGGCTAGCAAAATGCCAACGTGCTATGGAAAGAAGTATGCTAGGGTTAAAAATCAAAGACACAGTCAGGAACGTAGACATAAAAACAAGAACAAAACTCACACAGACATTCTCACCCGGATAGACGTCCAAAAATGGAGATGGGCTGGACGCATGCTACACCACCCCATTAACAAATGGAGCAATCGAGTCACCCTCTGGCAACCAAGAGACGGCAAAAGAAGTAGCGGTTGTCAAGTCAGGAGATGGGAAGATCACTTGAAGCAGACAGCAGGACCATTCTGGTTGAGAGTAGCAAGGGACAGGACCCATTGGAAGGAATTGGAGGAATTGGAGGCCTATGCCAAAAGGCACACCGAACTTAGGGACCTCTTGTAACCCTATGTTTAGGAATAAAAGGCTATTATTATTATATATAGGCACAGGAGCCGGGTGCTGCCCATGTGCGTCGCCTGTGGGGTACGCCCTAACCCTATCACGCATTCTATTAGTACCAAACATGTTGCTAGGGATTTGACAAATATTTTATTGTCGGCCGCCAGCCCGACACCAACCCTCCTTGGAAATGCTTTAGTTGGTGGTTTACGCACCACCGTGCATTTAGCTCTCGCCGAAACGCCCATACCGATCTGTTCCGACTGTCGGTACCTCGGGTCGCAAATCCTAGAGGATGGTGAGGTAGACCGGGACGTAACACATGGGATCAACGCAGGATGGATGAAATGGCGACAGGTCACGGGAACAACTTGCGACCCACAAATGCCCCTCAAGTTGAAGGGTAAAATCTACAAATCTGTGATAAGGCCTGTCATACTGTATGGATCAGAATGTTGGGCTGTGAAAAAGACAGATGAGAAAAGATTGAATGTAGCGGAGATGAGAATGTTAAGGTGGATGTGTGGTGTGACGAAAATGGATAAAGTGAGAAATGAGTATATGGGGAAGTTTGAAAGTGGCGCCAGTGACTGAAAAGTTGAAAGGAAGTCGTTTGTCTTGGTATGGTCATGTAAAGAGGAGAGATGAAACGCATGTTGCTAAAAGAGTTATGAATTTACATGTGGATGGATGGAGAGGGAGAAGAAAAGAAAAGATGGATGGATTGTGTGAGAAGTGATATGAATGAAAAGGGAGTTAGTGATAGCGTGACGAGCGACAGGACAGAATTGAAAAAAAGGTGATGCGGCGACCCCAAATAAAACGGGATAAGGGCAGGAAGATGATGACTAAGCACGGCCATGCGGCGGGTGACCTTCGGTGCTTAGTATGCACGGTCTCGAAATGTCCCTTAGTCGCCTCTTACGACACCCACGGGAAGAGATGGGATGGTGCTATTCTTTACGTCCGGACACCATACGGTACTGAAATGTAAACCGTAACATACAAACAGACAAATCAAATCGATGTAGGTAAACGAAAAAAAAATTTTTTTTTTTGAAAAACAAGAAATTTTCCTTTATATAATTTTTATTCTTTCGTGTTTTTTATTTTAAATAACCCCATTCATCACTTTAGGGTATGTATTTTGTGAAATCCTTTCACCTCTATGCAAAATTTCAGCATTTAGGTCAAAGAGCTCGCGATACGCGTTGATGAGTCAGGCTGAGGTTCTGTCGAGTATATCTTATAAATACAGCTTTTTTTTTTAACCAGTGCGCAAATTCTGACATGATAAGCTTGAACACATTTTAATAAACACGTATTTTTTATTTTAATATATTGTCGTTGTAAAAATTAAAATTATAGCTTACGAAATATGTTTACCTACTTAGTAACTTATTTTATGGTCACTCGCCGGCTGAGCGAGCGGTAGGCGCGTGAGTAGGTAGGTAATAAATTAATAATCAGCCGAGTCGTAGGTAAAGTGTGCGCTGCGGTTACTGACCGTTAATTTTATCAATTTCGAACTCATTTTTTTAAACTACTGTGTTAAAAATTTATTTGTAAATGCAATTCAAAATTTTCCTTTATACTGTCAAGAGCTTAACCCTTCAGATACCGTCAATTAGGGACACAATAGTAAGACAATAGATGCGCGGCCACCGGTGGTCGCTTGGGGATTCATGAATTAAGACGTCAAAATGCAGAAAATAAATCACACAGCTTAAGTATATTACTCAGATGGAAATAACATTACATTCGGAAGCATTAAAAAAAATGAAATCTACCTATTTACAATAATATCATCCAATCAAATGAATATATCAAAAAGAACCTACACAGTAAGATAGTTTATAAATTCTTACCTCTACATTTCACTAATCACACACTGACAGTATTTAAGATATTGTTCGAAGTAAACTCCTCCTTTTTCAGGCATAAATGCGCACGTGTAAATAAAAATGCATTTATGAAGTTTTTTAGCTCAATATCACTTTTCACTTCATTATAAGCGGTGTTTATTTTACGTTACAAGTCATCTAGGCTCTGGGCTACCTCTACATACACCCGACGTTTCACTTCACCCCAGAAAACAATCACAGTGAATGATGTCTGGGAACCTAGCGGGCCACGGTACCGGGCCAACACGACCGTAACCGATACGCTGCGAGTACGCGACACACACGCGCAGTTGTGAAAACAAGCGGTCGTTCGGACACTACTCCCGCAAGAGGCACACTGACTGGCACCGCTTGCATGCATTGTCTAACGCCGGCCTATACCCCCACATGCAGCCTCACCCAGGGGTGAGAGCGTAGGTGGGAGTAGGCCGCCGGCGCACGGGTCAGGTCACGTGCACCCGGCGGCTACCTGTTTGCATTCATATTAGAAGCGTTTTACCTACCAATAAAACGCATATTAATTTACTTACCTTATTCGAAGCTTATTTAATTGAGATAGGCACTACGTTTCCCGCCTTCACTTTTCCATATATCTATCTCTTTCTAGTACGTCACTTCCGCTTGGCAGTGGTAGGGAGGCTCGTAAAGCGAGCCACGCACTTTTGAATTCATTGAGTCCAATTACCAGGCAGAACTGGTTCATAAGCTTCGAATAAGGTAAGTAAATTAATATGCGTTTTATTGGTAGGTAAAACGCTTCTATTAATTTGACTTGACCGTTATTCGAAGCTTATTTAATTGAGACGTGTTTGTTATCGCCTGGTGGAAGTGATGAAGACGCCAATGTGATATTTTAAAATGTAATGTCTTTATGATGCAGGATTAGGTACTAAGATGTGGGTAGTTTGCGATCAAATATGATCGATGTAGGCATTGAATGAAGAAGGCATATGTAATGAACAGACATATATTTGAAAATAAAAAATCTTATTACATATAAAATCAGGTAGGTATATAATTACACAATTTCTAATCAACTGGATTAAACAATGCTGTTATAGATACACGGTTAATAGCGGGTCTAACCTCGCGCATATAAAATTTGCTAAAGGTATTTTGGGATCGCCAATTTCCCCTAGCAAGAATTTCTTCGAGGGGGTAATTATCGAACCAATTTTTTGAGGCTACGGCTGACCTAAAACTCCCAGGAGTTGCCTTAATACCGGCTTCTGCTAATAGGGACTTGATCCAGCCTGCAATTAGGGTTTTCGATGCAGGTTTAGGTTCACCTCTAATGTTAATAAACAAATTACTACAATTTGCAGCATTTCTACGATTTTCAAGTAGTGAAATCGAACACTTGGCCCAGTAGACCGGGTCTAAGTTTTTGTTAGTTTTATTAGAAATTAATCTCCAACCAGATTGTCTGTAATCTACCGAATCAGTTTTCGATCCAAAAACCGGCCAAAAAACTAATACATCATCTTGATTAGAATAATTATTAGAATCAACTCTGAGTAAAGTTAAATCGTGTATTCTTCTCCCAGAACATAGGAGAAGTAGAGCAGCTGTATGTCTCTGCACTTGAAAAATATTATGTTCATCGATGCGTTTACTCTCTAGGAAACTAGCGAGCTCGTTTATGTTCCAAACCGGGGGCTTGGCATGGGGGACCGTTTTCTGTAATGCTATTGATTTTAGGACATGTTTTACTAGGACATTTGAACTTAACTGGCCTGAGGATTCTGGGTTGCAAAGCGTTGAAACCACAGATTTGTGTAACGAAATAGAATTGTATGATAATTTATTAATTAAATAGAGATCAGATAAAAATCTAGCCAAATCGCTTGCTATTGGAGTTGAGGGGTTAATCTGGTGCGTTTCGCACCAAACTAGCCATCTCTTCCAAGCTACACCATAAACTTTACGTGTTGAGGGACGCCATGATTTCTCAAGAAGTTCTAATTGATTACGATTCCAGGATTTTAGCATCTCAGACCACCCCCACATTTCCACACTTCCAGAGTCATTTCGTGGACATTCGGTGGTGGTAGTCCTGTTGTCGTGTCGATCAGGACTTTGTCTAGGTGATATATCGTGAATGGGGCTGCTAGGGCACGCGATTTGATGTCGGGTCGCCAAAAAACTCGCTCCCACCGAGGAACTACCAGTAAGTACGTTCCCTGAGCTTGATTGAGATAACCTAAGACCTTGGGAATCAGAAAGGGTGGAGGGAACACCCACGCTAGATTGTAATTCCACATTTGGGAGAACGCGTCGTAAAACAGGGCTTGGTTGTCGTTCTGGTCTAAGGACACGTAATTCAACACTACATGTGCTCGGTTGGACGCAAATAGGTCGATCAGTGGGACTCCCCATTTGGAGAATATTTTGTTCGTGCATTCTGCAGACAGATGCCATTCGGGAGTTAGGCGAAGCCTCGACAGGTGATCTGCGTGGCCGTTGTATATACCTGGTATGTAAAAGACGTTCATGTGAATTTGATAATGCTCTGTGATTTTGAACACCTTGTAGGTTACGTCCAGGAGAGGAGCTGATTTGGTGCCGCCCTCGTGACGTAGATATGCAACTACTGACTTGTTGTCGCTCTGAATCAAAACCGTCTTGTGTCTCAGGAGCTGACAATGATCTTCCAAAACTCTTAGGATTGCTATCATTTCCTTTTGGTTGCAATGAAGATCTTTCTCGGCTTCTGACCACAGACCCGAGAGTGAGAGATTGTCCAGACGAGCTCCCCAAGCGATGTCCGATGCATCTGTTGTGAGGAAATGCAGCGGAGGTGGCATGTGTATGGCCGACGATTGCTGGCAATTTTGGCGCCACCATAACAGGTTTTCTATGGCAGCGCGAGGTAAGTTGTGCAATATCCTGTGATCCGACTTCAAGATTTCGTTCAATAGGCTCAGAAGCGCTCGAAAATGGAGTCTTCCTTTTGGAACTGTGAAGCTGGCAAAATTGAGTAGACCAACGATGCTTTGGAGCTCCCTGAGCGTTGTGCGCTCTTTCCACAGCAAATGATTGATTTTCGCTACAAGTCCAGGAATTTTTTCGTCGGGAAGGCGCTTGCGATTCGTCCATGGATCCCAATGAATTCCTAGAAAGACCAAGCTTTTTGACGGTGTGATGATCGACTTTTTGTAGTTGATCAGCCAACCTAACGTCTCCAAAGTATCGAGCAAAATTTTGACATGACTTCGGAGCTTGATTTCGTCCTGGTGAGCGATCAAGAAGTCGTCGAGAAAAACTACTATTCTCACACCTCGTTGCCTGAGTGTCTGAGCTATCCAATTGGTTAGCGCAGCAAAGGTCTTGGGCGCTGTGCTCAGGCCAAAAGGTAAACAAGTCATTTCCAGTAATTCGTTGCGATAAATTAGGCGCAGAAACCTTCTGTGGTTGCGAGCCACAGACACATGAAAATAGGCCTGAGAAAGGTCGATTTTGCATAGCCAGTCCTTTGGTTGTAGAAAATCCGGGATGCGATACGCATTTATCAGCTTGAATCGATCTGTTATGATGTAAGAATTGAGTGTTTTCAAGTTGAATATCGGCCGACTTGAGCCGTCGCCTTTGGGGACAAGAAACATCGATGACAGGAAGCTTGGCGAAACAACCACCCGCTCCAGAATTCCCTGGTCTATCATTTTGTTTATGATACATGTCATCTCGGCAGATTCTGGAACATTTAGGTTGGTTCCGATAAGGCTTGGGTGAACAAGTGGTGGCTTTTGGCAAAAGGGTATGCGATACCCGGTTATTATTTTTAGAATATAATCTGGTGCATTCATTTGTTCCCATTGGTCTCGAAACTGTAGGAGACGGCCCGCTCTGAACGAGTCAATACTTACGTCGTTTATTGTCATTATTTCGCTGGGGAGGCGATGACGCTCGTCTTCGCCCATACCTTGGCTGATTATTTTGCCGAGCATTCGGTCGGCCTCGAAAGTTATTGCGATTATTCGGTGCGACCGAATTATATTGAGCAGCATGACTATGAGCGTTACAATCACCTTGCGGAGGTGGATTACTGCGACTGCAACCACCTTGCGAAGGTGGGTTACTGCTAACACATTGCGAATGTGTGGTACTGTGTTGGCATGCCTGAGCTGTGTGAGAAAATCCTTGTGAGGACTTATTGTAAGGCTTTGACCCCTGCGAGGGGCCATGAAACTTATTTGCATCCACCTGCGAGGCAGAAGACGTATTACGTTTTTGCAACGGCCAAAAACATTTTCTTACTCCTCCAGATTTTTCTACAGCAGCAGTAAACTTCTCTGCGTTGAACAGGTTGGTACACGTTGGAGGAATTTTCTTTAAGCTGGCCTTCATCAATGGGTCCTTTGCCTGTTTAGTGACACAGTCTCGTCGCATTTGGAGGATCTCAGCACGATGCCCACAAATGATCTGTAATAAGTCTGAGGAACACCTATTAAAGTCCCCTGCGGAAAAAAGGTCATTAACTTTTTGAAGAAGAGTGTCATAATTAAATGAGTCACTATTCCTTGCCCATTGTAACAGTTCTTGAAGGGTTCCTTGCAAATACTCCCTTTGTTTAAGCACACACATGGTCAAGGCTGCGAAAGCCTTATCAGCATACACGAGGTGACGAGGAGACTCAAATGACTTAACTTCCTCGTTCATTTCAATGTCTGTATAACCCGGCGAGTGATTATATAATTTTTGGGTGTCAGAATACCTAATTTCATTCCAGTCACTTTTATCTAAATGTTGCAAATCACATAACAATTTCAAATAATTCTCGGGAGTCTTTGGCATAGAAGGCTCCTTTAGCTTAGTTTCAAGAGATAAAGTAAATTCTTGATCACCACGTGCACTGAAATTACTAGGTTCAACATTAAGCATTTGATCATAACGATTTTCGCTAATGCCGGACATAAGTGAGATGGAATCATAATCCAAATTAGTACTCACGTGATGACCGTTATCCTGGCTAGTCATTTGCCGCTGAAGGTTACGTATTTCTTTAGCTAATTTCCGAATCTTACGTTCGGAGCGTCCCTTGCGTTTGCCCCCCTTTTTCTTGTTGCGGCGACTTCTTTTTGGGTTGCCTCCGCTAGACGAGGAGCTGCTACCGGAACTCGGACTACTAGAACTTGAACTACTAGAACTACTCGACCGAGCTCGCCGCTTCCGCGGCAAAGAAGGTCCTGGAGGAACAGCACTAGCCACTTTATCGGCATTATTATCCGAATTTTCCATATTTAAAATCGAAAGATTAAACTTTGTTCACTTTTAAATTCAAATAAAACCGTTAGGAATATTTTCGGAGTGTCGGCACGATACGACCGACCACGGCGGGAAAAGAGACGCCAATGAATTCAAAAGTGCGTGGCTCGCTTTACGAGCCTCCCTACCACTGCCAAGCGGAAGTGACGTACTAGAAAGAGATAGATATATGGAAAAGTGAAGGCGGGAAACGTAGTGCCTATCTCAATTAAATAAGCTTCGAATAACGGTCAAGTCAAATTAATATTACAATTAAATTATGTCCATGTTTTGCTTATTTCAAACTCTGACAAGGTAGAAAAAAAGTCATAAACTAAAAATGGAAATGTGTTCTATTACATACACTGAATTACCAAAAAAAAAATGTTCGCACTGGATAAAAACTTTTCCTGTATACTGATAGATTTGTCTACATTCGCATTTTTGAGCTTAATTTCAATAAAACTGTCGAAAAATTTTAGTAGGCTGTTTCTGCCCGCCCCCGTAAATAATACGAGCGTAATGTATTACTAGAATTATCTGCTCTACTACCTCTCGTTGTGGCTTAAACATAAATTACATAATTATTATTTACCAATGATATCTCACTGATATTATTTCCAAGGCCTCAGATAAGTTGAAAATAAATCAATGCCCTTAGTAATATTTATAGCTATTCTATATTTAATACTACTTAGAACCTACTTTTGTTTCTAACCGACTTCTAAAAAAGGGAGGTTCTCAACTCGGATGTTTGGCTTTTTTTTATGTTTGTTCGCGTATAATTTTGTCGCTTGCCAACCGATTTGTTTTTTTTGGATAGGGTATACTTCCCAAATGGTCCCATATTCACCAAGTTGGAATCTGACGATGGAATCTTGGCGAAATTTAGGGAACTCCTCAAATTCAATTCAATATTTTAGTGAAATCGGTTTTTTTTTTATAAAAAGTTTTTTTTTTTCAGGTAAAAGTGGTCGACCTTGAAGGTAATCTGAAGAACGTATACCCATCACGGACTGACTGCGTCTTTGAAGGGAGTAACATTAAGGTAGTACGAAGCAACAGGAAATAATACTGTAGTAATGGTCTAAATAACTTATTCGAACGCCATTGCCGAGAAATCATTGCAGGAAAATGCGAAAGACTTGAGTTCCCTTGACTTCCGACCGGGCGATACTTTGACACATCGAGCTTTAGATACAGAGGACATTTTTCTCTCCCTCTCTCTCTAAAATTCGAAGTGACATTTTAACGCCTAGATACTTTAAATTGACACGTTGTCGTGTTACTTAAAATGAGGTGTCAATGGGCTTTAAAAAGGATCTGTCCGATAAAACTCAATTCTGTCTAATGTATCATTTATGTAATCAAAAAAATAATGCCTTGCTATTGCATCATGACGAAATATTATCCCAGCCATCGCACAAAGATAAATATGGATTTAAGCCATTTTGGGCTACTTTACGCAGCCAACTAGTTTAATTCGCCATTCGGTTGACAGCCTAGTTTGCTAACTAAACGACGCCATTTAACTAGCCGCCCGGATGATATTCAGCTGTTCTATGAAATGGCTAGGCAAATTAGTTGCCTAGCCCAGATATAGGAGAGAGGATGTAGGAAGTTGTAAAATCGATTTTGATTTGCGCGGTCAGTTTTCGTTCCGTGGTTAGCCTAATGTAAAAATGGCCCAAGCGTAAGCCAGCAAGTACAATTAAAGTTACACCAGTCGCATCAGCTGAATAAAATTTAGGCCGCTATATAGATGGCGCCGTTTTGTAATCAGTCTAGTTAGTTTACTAAATAGCGAATTAAGCCGGTTGGCTGCACTTGCTCGTCCGATTTTGAAGTGAAAATTCATTTAGGCGTGCTAAGCGCTTTATTTTGTGGGTATTGAAAAGACTGAGCCATCACGCTTGGCTATGTAACGCTCGGCCATGTAACGCCGGTTCAAGCCTATCTTACCCGAATGATTACGATTTTGTATTATTAACCGTGCTTTAACCCTTCAGATACCGTCAATTAGAGACACAATAGTAAGACAATAGATGCGCGGCCACCGGGTGTCGCTTGGGGATTCATGAATTAATGAAGTTTTCACTTCAGTTGTGTGGTCTTAAGCACAGTTTTTTTTATATAATTATTACAATTACTGTTTTCTTATGAATAATTTAATTTACTTTGATGATTTTAATGAAGATTTCATTTTTAAGTTAATATACTATTTTTTAAATTAAAAATGTATGTATTAACGTATTCATTCTAGTGCGTTGCTTTGTGTGTCTAAAGTTTCATAAACGTAAGAAATTGTATTTATCAGTTGTCATTCAAAGAGGTTATGATGAACATGTTTTGAAATCTTTATTCGCATGTCCCCACACTATTTCTCGGACTTGTAAAATCAGCTATAGTAAGCTTTATGTTTAAAAAATTGTCTGTGATGAATCATACTAGTAATGTAATTATTGTGACACATCGATACTACCGATTGTAACTTAAAAATAAGAGAAAGGTTTTGTTAAATGTTTTCTTTTTAATACTAAGTATTTTTGTAATCTTTGTTTTGTTTTATTTTGACCTGTTCTTAGGACCCTCGCTTTCGTAAGCGCGCGACAGCATCGCTAAACGCGCGTTATTCGCGTTTGCTAGCGCTATAGAAAAAATGCCAACGCGCTACAGCATCGCGACTGTATCGATGCGAACGCGCTACAGCATCGCTACAAAAATTTACCGTTGGTGAGGGGCCCTAGTTTCCTGGTTATCAGCTCTCTAGCAAGATTTGGAGTGTTAAAGAGTTATAGCCCTTTTAGAAATGCCATTTATCTGGCAACTCTCACCCGGATTTAATAAAAATCGTGCCAAGAACTACGCATTCGGTTTTCGCTGCCAAAAGTGTCACGAATATTGGTATTTATATTTAGTGGCCCCATGAAAAAGACGAAACTCGGACATGTAATTTTTTTTAACCAGTGCCCAAATTTTGACAATGTTTTTTTTTTTGACTTTGTAAAAAATAAAACTATCGTTTACGAAACATGTTAACTTAGAAACTTAATGTATGGTCACTCGCCGCCTTCCCGACCGAGTCGTCGGCACATGAATAGGTATCAGCCGAGTCGTAGGTAAAGTTCTCAGGTGCGCGGTACTGTTACTGACCGCTAATTTCGAAATACTTTTTTAAAAGCTATAAAGTTATTTGTAAACGTAATTCTAATTTTTCCTTCATACTTTCATGGGCCGTCAAAGTGCAGAAAATAAGTCGTAATACATCCAAATTAAAACACGACGAAAATTAACTTTGGGTCAAAAAAGAAAATTACGTTAGGAGCATGCACACTGACCTGGATTTCTCCGTCAAACGAGGGTTGGACCTCCTGGATTGATCTTTCCGGAGCAGCACACGATATTATATCGCTCACCACGCGCACGCGCACATACGCACTCTTCGTAATGTTCTTGATAAGAGCTAGGTTTCACACGCGTAGTAGTTTACAAATCGAAAATAAAACATAATAAGCACGAGTTTCTACGCGCGGGTTTCGAGCGGTTTTCTACTCCCGGCGTTACACTTCTCACAAAAAAAAAGTCACAAGGAGTCAGATCTGGAAACGTGGCCGGCCACGGTACCGGCTCAACGCGACCGTGACCGATACGCTGCGAATACGAGACAATACACGTGCGGCAATGAAAACGAGCAGACGTCCGGCTCCTGACACTACCACCGCAAATGACGGACTGATCGCAACTTACTGGCAACGCCTGTTTATAAAACGCCGACGCTGCCTATCCCCACCTGCGCTCTCACCCCCGTCCCGCGCGTCGGCGGCCACCCGTCTTCATCCATAGTATTTCGTATTATGTCCATGTTTTGCTTATTTCAAACTCGGACAAGGTAGAAAATAAGAAAATAAAGTCTTAAACTAAAATTGGAAAGTTCTATTACTTACCTACACTGAATCTCAAAAAAAAATTATACACTGGTTAAAAACTTTTCCTGTTCTGGTCATAAAACCGAAAATTTAAATAAAGTACCTAAGTATGTTTATGATGTCGAATGATTAGATTAAAGAACGACACTCAACACAAATTTTCTGAGCCACCATCTTGGATTTTCATTTTGGCTCACTATACGAGTACCTATCCTTGAGCACTCTCGAAAATTACGAAACAAGCCCAAACACGAAGAAGTTACTATATAGGTAAGTTAAAGAGATCCTGTGGCCATCATCCGGCTTTATCATCAGACCTTGGTCCCCGTCTTAGATTTAGATCTACGTACCTATCCCGGTACCCTATATACCCAATATAACGGTACTTCTTGGATTTGAGGGCCTCTAATGATTCTAGATATAAAATGGATGTCAAAAGACGATTCAGTCTGTCAATTTTTGGCTTAGTCCATACTCATCCCCAGTCCTAATTAGCCCACTTTTGTACCTATATGCTTTTTAGCTTTGGTACCTACAATTTAGTTAGACAAGAGCTACGATGTAAAGAATAAATACTTATTATGTAGGTACATACTTATAAATTTGATCTTGAACTATTTCCCTATTTTTTAATTAGTATGTACAAAAAAATTGGGTTTTACCCGTCACTACTCGTTACTGATCATATTTCTGTAGTCAAACTTAAAAAAAAAACGTAATCCCAAAATTGTCCTCGAAAATACGTCATAATTCAATTCAATTCAATTCAATTCTTTATTGCTATATCACATGTGTTACATAAGGTCTTAAAAATAGTTAAACAAGTGCACATGGACCCTGTCGGGCACAAAATTAATTGGTAAATTCATTATAGAAAAAATCATTCCTATCAATTGCTACTAGAAAATATTACGCGCAGTGTTTTCCATTTTGATCGTCATTTATTCATTCATAATCAATAGACTGTAGAATACTTCCATAATTTGAGTGACATTTTAGGATATAAACAAACGCTAATAACTTTGTCGTTTATGAATATTATTTATTGGGACTTTTCTTAACCCTTCAGATACCGTCAATTAGAGACACAATAGTAAGACAATAGATGCGCGGCCACCGGTGGTCGCTTGGGGATTCATGAATTAATTAATAACAAGACCTTTTCTAATAAGCTCTTTAAGTATTTGTACTAATTAAAAATTAGTGGTGTATATATTTTTAACAAAATAACCTAAGTAAGTTACCTACTTAGGGGCTGTCCAATAATCATGTGAGGCTCGAAAGGGGGGGGGAGGGGTCCATATAAAATCACGAAATATCACAAGGGGGGGGGGGGTAAAGTATACTTATTTTTATATATATCACGTGTACTTATTTTTTCGACAAGCGCGCGATACTCAACCGAAAAGCGGCGTTACATGTATTTATTTTTATACATATGGTCATGTACTAGTACAAAAAACTTTTTCGCATTTCTTTCATTATTTTTATGTCAGTCAAAAAAAAACTGCAACCTTTCTGTCTACCTCTAAACGTTTATTATAGTAGTCTTTAATTTTCTATAATAAAATTAGATTATACTTATACCAGTTTTTTTTTTATAAATAAAAAAAATAGATTCTTTGCAGGTACGAAATAATACACGTGATATAGGGGGGAGGGGGGAGGGGTAGTCTTAAACCTCACCACGTATCACCAAGGGGAGGGGGTGTCAAAAAATGCCAAAAAAAAACATCACGTGATTAATGGATGGCCCCTTAGATACTTAGATGCCGAGCAAATAAGTAAGTATTCAAATATAAAAAAAAATACAATAACCCTAGGCCTGCAATTGTCCAAACAAAAGAGTCATACAATTTAATTAAGTACTGCAGGGGACAAAAGTCGGTGCCCTAATGCTTTTGTTATTTACCTAATTAAAGAGAAAGTTAAGCATGTTATCTCCTCCATCTACTGTAATAGGTATCGGATTATCCAGTTTACTGGAAATCCCTTCTTTGTTCCCAGTTGCCAGTGCTAGTTATCGGAAACGAGTACTCGGAAACAGCGTTTGACCCCCCGCCGCCATCGCTGATTTGTCCCCGCCCCCTTATTCCGGGAAAAATTGCCGACCCGCAGCACACAGGCGAAATATTGTCGGCACCCGCATAATTTTCTATTGTTTTTAGTAGATAAGATTGTTGTCTTTGTATGCCAGGTAATATTTTTCATGTTAAAGAAATTTTATTACTTTGATTTTTGGCCAATAATATATTCGGCATAATTTCGTTTCGGTTTATTTAGAGTGACGATTAATTAGTATTGTACATATTTGAATATCGAAAATTAAAATATTTATTGGTAAAATTTCAACGTTCAAAAACTTAATTTACTTGTCCAAGATCCAAGGGCTGTCTGACGTTACTTATTTTTACATGAATGAAACCTGAGGTTCTCAGTTGCGTCTGCTTTGAATACCTGCGTGCTTGTAGAGCTAAGTACTCCTTGAGGCAGTGCGGCAGATACAAGGTGAGAAGGGGCATTAAAATTAAGAATTACGAGTAGGTAGGTAGTTAACTTAAATTTCGGCTGGTTTTTGTTTAAGTCTTGTAAAGTAGTACCTATCATAAGTGTCAGACACTTTCCATGAACCAAATCTGCTGTCAGACGCTTTAAAGTTCCACAAAAAGTATTTTTACATGTCAGATTTTTAAATAATATGTTACTTAGGTAACTATTACAAAGCTATATTTTAGTAGTCAGACAAATTGTAGTGACCAAACATCCCCTAAAGACTTGAGAATAAAGAATTGTTCAGCCCAAAGTATGAACGCAAGAGCACGCATGCCTTTCAGAGCGAGTGACACGATTTCATGCACTGACTGGATGTTTGGTCACTACAATTTGTTTGACAAATGAAATTTAACTTTGTAATTGTTTCCCTAATCAATTCCTTCATATATTTTTAACAAAATAACCTACTTACTTAGTTTCCGAGCAAATAAGAAAGTAGCCAAAAATCATTTCTAGAAATGTTACAATAACCATAACCCTGCACTTGTTCAAACAAAAGAGTTGTAAAAGGCAAAAGTAAGTGCATTAATGCTTTTGTTATAGCGGTTTTGTTAATTACTTAAACAAAAAGTTAAGCCAGTTATTTCTGGAAATCCCTTCTTTGTTGTTGTTGCCAGTGCTAGTTATCGGAAACGAGTACTTGGCAACAGCGTTTGACCCGCCGCCACCGCTGATTTGTCCCCGCCCCCTTATTCCGGGAAAAATAGCCGAACCGCAGCACACAGGCGAAATATTGTCGGTAACCGCATATTTTCTATTGTTTCTAGTAGATAAGATCGTTGTCAAGTAATATTTTTCATGTTAAAGAAGTTTTATTATTTTGAGTTTGGTTTGGCTTAGAAGACAGTTCCCCCTTCAGCACAAGTTATTTCGGAGAGCTGTTTCTGCCCTTTGCTCTCCGTTCCAGCAAGCGTCGGTGAATTTGGAGACGTGTTAAGCCAGTTATCTCCTCCATCTGCTGTAAATGATATCGGATTATCCAGTTCTAGAGAAATCCCTTCTTTGTTGTCATGCCAGTGCTAGCTACCCGAAACGTGTACTCGGAAACGACCTTTGTTCCGCCGCCCATTAGTCCCCGCCCCTTATTCCGGGAAAAATAGCCGACTCGCAGCATACAGGCGAAATATTGTCGGTAACCGCAAATTTTCTATTGTTTTGAATAGATAAGATGGTTGTCTTTGTTATGTCAGGTAATATTTTGCACGTTAAAGTAGTTTTATTATATTGATTTTTGGCCAAGAATATTTTCGGTTGTGTCTCGACGGCACATCAAAGTGGACACTACAGTGCCCACCGGACGAGATCTAAATTGTTCTAGGAGCCGCTCAGGTCGAAAGCAAATGGACGTATACGTAGCCAAAATACGTAGTGATTTCAAGATCAACAACACCTATTACCCTAATAGTGGAGCCCATTCCAACGCCAACCCCTTTAAGGTGGTGCATCACGACTCACATTTCCACTGTTTTTCATACAACCGCTCATAACTGATTATGACGTTATTACACACTTTTCATTAGATATTTTGGAAACACAGTATCTTGTGGATATTATCTAGGTTTCTAAAGAAACCAATTTCTAAATTTGTGTAAAACTAATCCAGTAAATCCCTCTGAAAATGTCCTATTTTGTATGAACTTTGACACTTCATAATTTGCCTAAAAACCAAAAAGGCAAAAAAGTAATCTCTAGAGACCTTGCAAATTTTATTAAGATTCTAAATGATAACAACTTTTTCCAAAAACTTTTAAGGGTTTAAAAAAAACAGCTATTTCCTGGAGCAAGTTTTGTGAAATTTTCGAGTAAATCTCGGAATTACCAAATCCTATCCTTTTTTTGCGTTGCCTTTTCGTCAAACATCGCGTTGGATTGCATTAAATGAAGTAACAAGCTTTTAAACCATTTTCTATGTTTACGATAAGCGAGTGGAGAAGGATCCTCTTAACGGAGGCCCCCACAGCCCCACCCGTCTCCCAGATTGCGCCCCATAGACTATAAAATGACAACGTTCAACCATCCATGCATGGGTGCCTTTAGTTCTAAACCGTGAAAATATTTTATATTGCTACACTAAGATTAAACTGTCAGTGTCAAAATTCCCGAATGTTTCTCAAACAAAGTTATTCAAAAGTTCAAAACAAGTTAAAACAGGTATAAGATATTGTTTGTCTTTCGTGTTTTAAATGGTATAGCAAAGAATTAAGATGCGGCGCAGCCTAGCGCCGAGCCAGGTTGGTTCCAGCAACAATGTCTTTAAAAGCCCGCTGATCGAAACCAAAAGAAATAAACGGCGGGAGTGTACGAAGATACCATTGACTCAGAAATCAGCTTCTCAAGCATTAACTGCTTCTGAACACGAGAATTTAATCAAGCAAATACTCAACAAACCTTTCAAAGTACCCATACCGAACTATGTATCTTCGTTTTGTGGTAAAAGCTTGGGTTTGAAAAGGACGCAGGTTAGGCGAGCTTTACACGATCCTGATGAACCTAATGCGTTGGTATTGTATCGTCCGCCTTACATCCCTGAACATGAGAAGATGAAGATGAGCCCCAATGAAATAAAAGTAGCCGTAGTCGTGGATCCAGTGCTGGGAAACATCTTACGACCTCATCAGAGAGAGGGAGTGAAGTTCATGTACGACTGCGTCACTGGTAACCAAATAGAGAACGCCTACGGCTGTATCATGGCTGACGAAATGGGTTTAGGAAAGACATTACAGTGTATTACTTTGTTATGGACTCTTTTGAGGCAAGGACCGGACTGTAAACCTACAATCTGTAAAGCAATCATTGTCTGCCCGAGTAGTTTAGTCAAGAATTGGTACAATGAGATACATAAGTGGCTAGGACAAAGAATCAATGCTCTGGCCATGGATGGAGGTTCTAAAGCTGACATAACACTTAAGTTACAGCAATACATGAACACATTCACTACAACTAGAGTGGCCACCCCGGTTTTAATCATCTCGTATGAAACATTTAGAATTTACTCCAATATTCTACACTCATCTGAAGTTGGACTTGTCTTATGTGATGAAGGTCATAGACTCAAGAATTCTGAGAACCAAACTTACCAAGCCTTGATGGGTTTGAAGGCCAAAAGGAGGATTTTGATATCAGGAACTCCAATCCAGAATGACTTGACGGAATACTTCAGTTTAGTTCATTTTGTCAATGAAGGTATCCTTGGCACAGGTCAAGAGTTCAAGAAGAGGTATGAAAATCCTATTCTGAGAGGGCAAGATGCTTTAGCAACGGCTTCAGAAAGAGAAAAGGCACAGGAATGTCTGTCAACTCTAACCTCTATAGTCAACAAATGTATGATCCGCAGAACTAGCAGCTTGCTCACTAAATACCTACCAGTTAAGTTTGAACAAGTCATATGTGTGAAGATGACTCCCCTTCAGACACAGCTGTATAAAAACTTCATAAATTCTGATGCTATCCGCAACAAGTTTAGTGGAACGGGAGAAAAGAACACCCTCAGTGCTCTATCAAGCATCACTACTCTTAAAAAACTTTGTAACCACCCAGATTTAGTTTACGACAAGATTGTGGAAAGATCTGAAGGTTTTGAAAAGGCGCTGAGTCTGTTACCAAGCAATTATGATATCAAAGATGTGAAACCAGAATTATCAGGAAAACTTATGATCTTAGACTGTATCCTGGCTAATTTGAAAACCAATACTGATGACAAAATTGTTCTTGTTTCAAATTATACACAAACCTTAGATTTATTTGAGAAATTATGTAGAAAGAGATCTTATTTGTATGTGAGACTCGATGGCTCCATGACAATCAAGAAAAGAGCTAAAGTAGTTGAGAGTTTCAACAACAAGGAGAATAAAGAGTGGATCTTCATGCTGAGCTCCAAAGCTGGTGGTTGTGGCCTCAATCTTATTGGAGCTAACCGACTAATCATGTTTGACCCTGACTGGAACCCTGCAAATGATGACCAAGCTATGGCAAGAGTGTGGCGTGATGGACAGAAGAAACCTTGCTACATATACAGACTGCTTGCAACAGGAACCATAGAGGAAAAAATATTCCAAAGACAAGCACACAAGAAGGCTCTCAGTGACACTGTAGTTGATCAGAATGAGGAATCTCTTAGGCACTTCACTTCTGACGACTTGAAAGATCTGTTTAGGTTAGAAGAAAACACATTATCAGATACTCACAGCAAATTCAAATGCAGAAGATGTGTCAACAACATCCAAGTCACAATTCCTCCTGAAAATTCTGACTGCACTTCAGATTTGTCAAACTGGTACCATTGTGCGGACAAGAAGAACTTGGCAGATATGGTCCTAAAGCAATGTTGGGACTTGGCAAAGTCTATTTCCTTTGTGTTCCACCATAGATCTGCTAAAACTGAAGCCCAGAAGGCTATTGAAGCAGAGAAAGAGAATATTCCAGAACCAAAAAGAAGGAAGATAGATATTGATGAGGATTACTCGGAACCAGATGATAGTGGGGATGAAGATTACAAATAACTGTATAATGCTGGACATGTGAATACCAGAAAAAAATTATGTTTAATTGATTGTAAATATGTTTTTCTTTAAGTTTAAATGCCTACATTATGGAAAGATTATTATTTTAATTACAGTATTTGTTTTTGTATGATGTGTTTTGTTTGAACTTCTAACTCATTAGTCTCACAAATTTATCCTTTTGTGTGCATGTAGCCTTAAAGACAAAAGGGCTTTTTATTTTCTGTTGGTAAAAATCATCTAAATGACATCCCCTGCTCTTGGGCGGAGAAGGAGATAGTGTTGAACTCTTACTGACTAAAAAACCTACCCCATTCCTTCGTGCCTTCATTCCGGGGCTGAGCTACCTTTCAGAGCTAACCCTAGCCTCAGTAAAGACAAAAGGGTAATACTTTTTGAAAAATAAAACTATGGGTGTCATAAATTCGGAAAAAATAAAAACAAAAATTCAATAACAAAGTATATTAGCCAATAAATTAGTACAAAAGAAAAAATAGATACTAAATAATAAACCTTTATCCCTACAGACAATGTAGAATCTTATTCTAATAACTTCTCAAGATATCGCTAGCATCACAATCAGTTACACCATGACAAACTTGTTACGTTTTGATTTCTTTCTTCTTCAGCAATTGATGAAATAGCAGCCTTACTATGCGTTCCTAATGAGAATAGGATCTTCAAACATTTTCCGTTCAAAGTTCGTAAATAAATTTAATTTTTCGTAAATTAATTAAATTTAAAAAATTTCCTCGATTTGACAGTAAATCGTGACGTCACAACATGCCAACATGGCCTTCGATCCTATTCTCATTTGGAACGCATTGTACTTATTTATTTTTCTTTTTGGGCCTAATGTGCCGCAATATGCAACACTAATAAGCTCTAGATTTGTATCTAATACCTAATATTTAAATGAATAGGATTTTTGTTTTTTTTTTTTATAAATGAACAGCCAACATTTAAAATTTTTCATTAGCTAGCTGGTGTAGTGTCGAAACATGCAAGGATTAATCATAAACCCGAAACCCAAAAACATAGATTTCGTATAACTAACGCTTATTTATTAATCAATAGCATCATTTTGCGACGCTAATATTTATGTGCGTTGATAGTACTTATATTTAAAGTTGATAGTATATAATATTTAACTGGAACAGCTGAGCTTGAGTCCGTAAGACCAGCTAGGTGGCTGTGCTGAATATCCTCGCTTTTCGGCTTCCTCGTTCACTTCATAGGGATTTCTGAAGATCTTCATCAAAAATCGTACCTGAAACAATATTTTATAGGATGCCATAAATACTATGATGCTGTTAAAAGAAAAGAGAGATTAGCCCTTTTTTATTTAACCGACTTCTAAAAGAGGAGGAGGTTCTCAATTCGGATGTTTATACTTTTTTTTGTTTGTTCGCGCATAACTTCGTCGCTTGCCAACCGATTTGAAAAATATTTTTTTTGTTGGAAAGAGTATACTTCCCAAATGGTCCCATAGTCACCAAGTTGGGATCTGATGATGGAATCTTGACGAAATCGAGGGAACTTTTCAAATCCGCTCAGGGTGGAGCGAGAGGGCGTGACAGACTTACTATCTAAGGGCCACGCGCCACCCGTCGCGTTACTGTGCACGTGTGTCGTGTGCGACGGTCCCCGTAGCGGAAACCTGCGCAGTGTCACTAGCTTAATTTTAACGGTGTGCATGTATTCGTGTCAATGGAGAACAGCAAAAGCGGGTTTTGTGTTTCGACAAGGGACACTGTAGTGTCTCCAGAAATTTTATTACTAGGCCAATTTAGTTACCTTTTCAAACTCATTGTTCTCAGCATCTTTGATGGCTTCCTCCAAGATCCAGTTTCTTGGCACATACACTGGATTTACTTTAATCATTCGCGCAATTCTCTCTTCTTCAGACGCTGTAATGATTACAAAATAATTAGTTTAAAGGCTGAAATCTTTCATCATCATTTCAGCCAAAAGACGGCCCGCTGTTAGACATATGCTGGTCTCTCCCTAGTATCGACCCCGGCAAGCCTTGCCTAACTTTGAAGATCGATTCGAGCGGCTAGTATTATTTTTAGATACTAGCTAATTGTTGTTGTTGTTGGTTGTTTGTTTGTTCCATTGTTCTTGCTGCTGTTGTGTTTAAATATTGTTGTTATTTGTTGTTGGTGTTTGTGTTGTTTTTAAGTATAATATAATCTTACAAAGTAATAAACTAATACATATAACAAATTATTAAAACTATAAACTCATCTACAGGAAGTGAGGGCGTCGTGTTCCACTGCGAGGTCGATATATCCTTCCACGAAATCGTCGATACACGACACCCTTCGGCCAATATGCTCACCGTTCTCTTTGTTCAATCTAATACTGTATTCTTGCACCCACTTGTCCCATTTTGGTGCTTCGCTTATTTTCTTGAGAGACCACTTTGCCTCTAGTACTGACTTATCTGTTAGATCTTGCGGCTTGACCTGCAAGAAAATCAGAAAAAAATTAACGAAAAAAATTGACAGGTAAGGTAGGCGACAAATAAACGTAGAATAACGGTCATTGACCTTCCTTCCTACATTTGTTGACATTCTTAATTTCAAAAACGGAATTAAAGACATAAAGCTGTCTTGAATTGACATCTATCGTGATCCTTTACCTTTTCTGAAAAACAGTTCATTGATGGTTTTTCGGGTACCTTCGATATATTGAAGATATTAGGAAAAGGTCAATGTAGGTTAAGTTTATCTGGGGCCTTGTAATAGTGTAGGTACTGGCACTCACTTTTCATGAAGGACTTTGATTTTTTTTTAAATTAAGTCTGCTCCATACTAGGAATTACTCCTGTATCGTAGGTTCGTTCACAATCACGTAAACTCACATACATAAGTCAAGCAAGCCCAACAACTAAGTATCTGTAAAGCCATACAAATATTTACTGTCCATTCCAGTTTGCATGGAAGAGATCGCGGAATGCGACAAGACCGCCCATTACATATATGTGTTTTAGTTTTAAGTTTCCTTTCTTATATGTGTATTGGTGTAAAATAAGTTATATAATAAATAAATATTTGTTCCGTGCGGGAATCGAACTAGAAACATATCATTTTTTAAATAACTGTATTATTGGGATCTCGGGCTGGCGAACCTTAATACAGATTACTGTGTAACCTAGCTAGGACGCCAGTACACCCTTCTTCTACTTTTAAATTGGTCATATTATCTTTTGTCAACTGTTTAGACTGTGTTTAAGATTTGACCGACCAAATTGTCTTTTAATTATCTCACAGATGGTGTAAAAAGTAGACTATGCAACACGAGGATAAAGCTGTCTTTGTCTTGGGCGGCTTGAATTCCTCACTTCAATCAGGTTTTTTTATTAACTCCCGAGCATGGCGAGGGAGTTAATTATATTAGTCCCTCACTAACGTTCGGGATTAAAATCAACAACCTTCGTGTAGTTCGGAATTCAACATGCCGCCCGCGACTTAAAGACACTGCTTTATCCCCTAGTCACATAAACTACTATTTTTTTAATTGATATAAACTAGTGCTTGCCTGCGATCCCTGATGGTAAGCAGCGATCATTGATGGTAAAGCGCCTCTCAAGAGGTGAATATCAACACTACTTACCTCAGAAAGTTGTCTGAATGTAGCTGTAAAGTCCGCCATTTTCAATTGCATCATTTCAAGTAAATCTTCCACGAATTTGTCGTCGCCATCTTTAATTTCTTTAAACCCTAGCTTTAATAGATATGTTTTCCTATAAAATAAAGCGAAGGAAGTAATTAAATGTGTGAAATAAAAGAGAGATTAAAATTGTCAAAAAATAAATGGCCCGTTTTGACTTTTGTATTTTGACTACCTAGCGGCTTGTCCGGTGTATTGTAGCTACTACTAAAATAGCTACTACTACATTGGACCCTAATTTTATTGTTTCTTTCAGTTTCGTCCATGGGTAGCTCGCTGTCCGACCGTCCGGTAACTGTCCGGTAACGTCGACGGCGCGCACTGTTCCCGCGCGCCTCAAGGAGTTATCAGCAGCAGGAGGGGCCCAGCTGGGTCGAAGCCTACTGGGGCCAGGGTTATCCGAAAGGAAGCTCGAGCCCCGGTATGAAGGCTAGAAGGAACGAGGTGAAGTTACATTCTAGGGTGAAGTTACATTCTATTCTCATTTTCCAAACGGGCCTTTTATTTTAGATATTTATGGTAAGTTCATTTGAATTAAGAATACAAAATATACTCTATATCGCTTAAAATAGAGTTCATTCTAGATTGACTTACAACACTTTTGTCTTAACGTAATCGTCGAGAGTAGCTTGGATATCTTTGACCTCCTGCTTCTGTTGCTCTGACAGAATAGGCTCCATGGCTTCGGCTAACTTGTTCAGGTTCCATACAAGAATCTGTAAAATAGTTAATCTTTACAAGGCTTTTCTTTTTACAACATCGCTTACCCTCAGGTGAGATAGTGGTCAAACGTGAGCCTATACATTATAAAAAAAAAAAACAACATCCTATGAGTAGTATCCATAAGCAGTCATCTTAAGCGCTAGTGACGTGATACATTTGACAGCTGTCAGTCACTTGGATCAAAATTGTCAGAATCCTTTTTTTAGGGTTCCATACCCAAAGGTTAAAATTCGGGAGCTAAGAGAGGGGCTAAGACTTCGCTGTTTGTCAGTCCGTCTGTCTGTCACCAGGCTGTATTTCAAAAACTTTAGACAGTGGATATTTTCACAAATTATGTATTTGCATATAGAATTAGATATAAATTATGAAATACTAGCTTTCCGCCCGCGGCTTCGCCCGTGTGTACTACAGTTTATATCGCGCGGGCAGAGACCCGTGCTCAGCAGTGGAATTATAGGTAGCCTATGTGTTATTACAGTGTCTCTTCTACCTACCTACTAAATTTGATCTAAATCCGTTCAGTAGTTTTTGCGTGAAAGCGTAACAGACAGACAGACAGAATTACTTTCACATTTATAATATTAGTAGGGATTGGAATAAAGAACTCTATGTCATACAACAGATAGTTCAAATTCCATTAAAACCATATTGTTTTAAATACAAATGGTTACTTTAAAATCAACTTTAATTATACCACTCTAAAGTCGATACTTAAATTCTTTTTTTTTTTAATTCGTATAAACTAGTGCTTGACTGCGATCCCAACTGATGGTAAGCAGTGATGTAATCTCTGATGGTGAGGCGCACTAGTTTATTAAAAGCCTATTTACTCTAGCCTTGACGATACCCAAATTATAATCGGACGGGAAGACCACAGCAGGCAAATTGTTCCATTCCGTCGACGTACGTGGTATAAACGACGCGGCCGAAACGCTTAGTCCGGACGGTAGAGGTTTCCACAAGTAGTGGCAACGGATCCAAATTATTAATTTAATATAGGTAAACCATATAACAAGCTTGTATATTTTTTAAATTAACTCACCTCTGGTTGTCTGTTAAACGCGTACCGTCCCATATCATCAGAAGTGTTGGGCACGTAATGATGATAGTAATGGTCTATAAATCCGTACGGACCATAGTCTATGGTCAGGCCTAAAAGGCTCACGTTGTCTGTGTTCAGCACGCCATGGGTGAAGCCTACACCTGGGAAAGCAAATTATATCGGGTTTATTCTTTAAGTACATAAGTTTCTAACACATTAACACAGTCAAAAACTAGCATCTCACTGCTTTTGAGCATGCTATGGAGTATATTTCGCACTAGTGCGGAAAAATGCTCAGGCTAGCCCCAAATCTATGCATGTATGATAAAATTATTATATGATAACATCAGGTCAGTTGCCGGACAGCCTCAACATTTGCAGGTCGCTGGGCAGCCCCACGAACATCGACCTTGTTGCTCAGGAAAGAATCCGCGAACTATTTCTCATAATAATTCATTTGCATACTAGATAGCATCTAGGTTTATGTTTTTTTTTTGAATGTGTTGAAAAACGTCGTCTGGTACACGTTTATTTTTGTCACTGCTGTCTCTGGGCTCCCATATTATAACAACGTTTGCCCACTTGTATCAAAATGGTCGCCATACTATCGTCATGACTATTATTTTAGGCTATAGCATAATTTGAAGCTATTATTGCCCGGACCGGCCCTCCCCGACCCCGGACATGATATGAGGAGTGATATGAAAAAAAAGGGAGTTAGTGATACTTTGACGGGTGACAGGACAGAATGGAAGAAAAAAACGTGTTGCGCCGACCCCAAGCAATATGGGATAAGGGCAGGAAGGAGAAGATTGCCCGGACCGGCCCATTTCCCATGAACATTTTTCAGAAGCTTGACATAATAATATTTACTTAAGTCGTAACTCACCTTGCCACGTCGCCACCATATCCAGGTTCCTATGCGCCACTTCAGAATACCACTTCACATACTTGTCTCCTTCAGAATTCTCAATTTCAGGGAAATGATTCTATGGATGAAAGAACATATTATTATTCTTGAAAGTAGCATTAGGCCTACTGTCCACACTGTTTCGTCATACACCTAGCGCTTCATAGACGCGTATTCGTCATTATTATTATTATTATTATTATTTTCATCTGTTTATTAATCACAGGACCCTGAGGTCCTGGGCCTTTGAGAGGCGTACAAGGGGCCGAAGCCAACTCGCAGAGGCCCTTTTGGTTACTATAATGGAACGTGATACCAACCGACGATTATCCCTGTGCGCGCTATACTAGTGCACCCTATTATTATTATTATTTCTTTATTTTTTTAGTAGGCGTAACATCCTAATATTTTATTGAAGGTAAGCATGTACCTACATTACATAATTATATGGGGTGTAAATTATGTCATTTCCTTACTAATATTATAAAAGCGAAAGTGAGTTTGTTTGTTTGTTACGTCTTCACACCTAAAGGGCAAAACCGATTTTGATGTAACTTGGTACACGGATAGACCATGTCCTGGAATAGGACATAGAATACTTTTTATCCCGGAAGTAAGTTCCCTTGGGATAATTTTCTGCTATCACGCGGGCGAAGCCGCTGGGAGCAGCTGGTTATGTTATAAATTCGCAATCGGACCAGTACTTTCAGAGATTACCTCCTACAATCAAAAAAACGTATAGTCTGTGTTAATCTAGGATATAAGTTATCCTGGTGTCAAAGAATAATGCTTCAAAATGTATGGACACCATCCCCACTGTTGTAGCACTTTAAAACCTATGTTAATCGAAGTGCCATAGCCATCTTAACAATTTATTCTATGACAGCCAAACTGAAATACCAATCCGAAAAAAGTTATATCAACATTGAAAAAAAACCGGAATACAGTTTTACCACAAGTCCATTGTCTAGAAATCATCATTAAAATTCATCAATCATTCTCTAGATTCTCTTTAGAAATCAACTACATAATATATTCCACAATATTCCAAAACTATCACACAACGTCGTCTAGTCCCAAGCTTAGCAAAGCTTGTGTTATGGGCACTAGACAATTGATAAACATACATATTTATTTCTAAATACATACATATTATAGATAAATTACACCCAGCCACAGAACAAATGATCATGCTCATCACATAAACATTCGTCCTGGATGGAAATCGAACCCACAACCTCCGTCATAGCAGTCAGGGCCACTAACCACTAGATCAACAGGCCAGTCAATACCTGTATCTACTTATGCAATGTTAGCCTGTAAGGCACCTCATCTTTCATTGTCATTTCACCGAAATCTTTCATCATCATTTCAGACAAAAGATGACTCCTCTCGCTGTGGCCCGACCTGTATTCCTTCAGTCAGTTTGTATCATCATCTCAGCCCTGACAGGATTACAATAAGATTTTAGAGTATCTAATAAATAACTTGCCTTGATAATAAAGTCGACTAAAGTTTTCAGAGTGTGCGGCTCTTTCCTCTTGACCAATATCTCCAGCGAGCCGATGCGGTACCACGCGTTGGCGAGGCGCATCACTATGGCGGCGCGTTCCTGTCTCGCCCGACCGCTGTAGGTCTTGTCACGCCATACTTTGTGGTCGTCACTCACTGAGAAAGAAAGTAAAATAAAGTCCGTCTAATAGAACTTATGTGTGTATGATGATAGCTTTTGCTATTATCTCAGCGTGGCGTGGGTACCCGAAAAATAAACAACAAACTTGGTTTTGAGATGTCGCTTTATGTTTTTATTTCCGTTTTTAGGGTTCTGTTTAAGGTATAAAAGGAAAAAACGGAACCTATTAGGATCACTTTGTTATCCGTCTGTCTATCTGTCCGTTATCTCGGGAACGCGTGAAGGTATCAAATTGAAATAAAAAGCACAAACTCAGGAATATGGTCCTTTGAAGCCGTGAAAAAATTAAACTTCTCAGTTAACGAAAAAAAAAGGTACGTCCGTAGTTAACTCATCATAACCGACACGTTTACGCTGAGTACACAGTCTCCGCATGCACCGTATTTGCAACTATGCATTTCCTTTGAAATTGGAATAATTATTTTCTATTGCATTATATTCAGTCTTGTATCCGCCACCGTTGTAATATCCTGTATTTTTATAATTAAACTTTGTAATAATAATTAAATATTTTTTTAACGTAATTCCCGATCGCCGAAACATAACTCCGTTTATGTCACAAAAACATAAAGTATTTCGACATGTTCAGGGGAATCAAAATTCATAGGGTACTTCCCGTTGACCTAGGATTAGATATAAAATTTGGCATGAAGCAAGGTCTAATAGCACAAGTATAAGAAAAAATCTGAAGACTGTAAAGGAGAAGGGAATGACTCCATAGATTCCTGGGCCCAGGTGTTAACTGAATCAAATTAGCCTTATTTGTAAGAGGATATAATAACTAGGCCTCACTAAAAATTTTGTGAAATTTTGCTATCCAGGAACCAAGTTCCATGAATTATAGTAAAAGTGAGGTTATATTATAAAATTGTAGTTTTTTTAATGCTATTTACGAAATACTTAATATTGAAACAGTGTTGGCCGAGTAATAACAGCCCCGACTTACGAGTTAAAGGTCTCAGTTTCCGTGTCTGAGGAGAACCTGCGCAATGCGGAAGGTGAGGACCAGTCGCAATCGTACAATTTACACAGTGATCCATGTCATCAATATCCGATCGATAGGCGTAAACAGTTGTTTAAAATAGAGAGCCAGGTAATATAGAGTAGCAAGATCCGTCAAATAGTCCATTAAAATATGCAAAGCCGAGGTTAAACAATTTAACAAGGAAAATATCAGAAAATATGAGCGCACTCAGAACGAAAAAAACGAACGAGTGCATCTGTCAGTCAGTGATTGATAGATGTCAGACATAAGTGTTACCAGACGAAAAAAAATCACTATGTATCGATTCAATCGATTTCACGAAAGCTTGATAATATGCACTTGTCACTCGATTTTCATACATTTTTCCGATTTATTAATAATCGATTACTAGTAATTCAGGCATTATTAATCGATTATTTAGTTTCATTAACTTAATTTAAGTTTTCTCGCTTCCTGGGTAGAAACATGGTACCATATTTTGTGATTTCCATAAGAAAAATATAACGGTTTTTTTAGTATAAATTTCAACTAGTTTACTGCTGGGCCCAGAAGTACCCTTCTCCTTTGAAGTTACGTCACAAAAAAGACTGTTTTGCGATTTGAAAAATGTTCGTAACTCAATACAAAAATTTAACTGTTTCCATACGTAAGTTTGTGCGGAACCCTCAGAGCGTAAGTCCGTCTCGCACTTATTTAAATTAAGAATGTCATTAAATGTAGGAGTGTCAATGAACTTCATTTCACATTTACCTGGCGTATACCTTAGCAAAAGTATAACATTTATAAACAATCACAACATGAAACCACCTTACCCACCAAAGCAGCGGCCCTGGTTGTAGGCATCCCGAGGTAGTAGCACGCTTCAGACGCCACCATCTCTCTGATCGAGGACCGCAGCACCGCGCGACCATCACCGAAGCGAGAGTATGGAGTTTCACCAGACCCTTTCAGCTGAGGCTGCCAGGATTCACCTTTGCTGTGATGAGAAAACTTATTAGTTATGGTCAATGTTTTTTTTTTCGAGCTCAGTCCTTGATGGCATCGTGTGCCGACGTCTTTGTCGACACTGTTAAAACCAGCGCCGTAGACTCACCGCTTTTAACGCTGTGGTCTCGGCATTATGCAGAGTATTCGGCCGTTTTGCTCGGAAGTGGCGCATGCTTTACGTTGAATGCACTTAAAATTTGTAAATACTTTTTGGGCATTCCGGCAAATAAAATGTTCTTTCTTTCTTTCTGATGGCTCAATCTTTATGCTTTTAAGGAAATTGAGTTTTGAAAATTATCATTAAAAAAAATGTAATATGGTGGGACATTATAATTAGTATTATCCCCCTCTATTTTTATGACATGATCACTGTGCCACGCTCTTTCCTGGGGTAACGCAGTGGGCGGACAGAACAAAAGGATTCAATATTTTTATTGATGATCCAACAGTTGTAGCCATTGCTTGGACAGCAGAGGGGTGTGTAAACAATGAATAATCAAGTTATTTTAATAATTATAAAAATTAATCACC
Organism: Mythimna lalbum; assembly: GCA_949319445.1. Classification (NCBI taxonomy): domain Eukaryota; kingdom Metazoa; phylum Arthropoda; class Insecta; order Lepidoptera; family Noctuidae; genus Mythimna; species Mythimna lalbum. Next base: position 11,034,381 of record OX439364.1, read on the forward strand.
TGTTCACATATTCTCCAAGGATATGAGCTCTTCCATCACCCAGCTGGTCTGCCCAATGTCCAAACTGATATCCACCATATCTGAAAAAATACATACAGACTTATAAAATATTATTTTCTGTTTGGATGGGATACATTATAGTTTTCAGAAATGGGTAGATATCACTGTCAACAATAAAACTACCATTAACCTTTTGAATACTGTAATTAGAAATACAATAGAAATGAGAGAGCAAACGCCGGCATTCGCTTGGGGTTTAATGAATTAATTTTCTGTGAAATTGCTACTATTTTGGTGTATAACAAAGTTTATTCTATTCTATTAAATTCTACTTACCCATTAAATATCGTTAGGGATACAATAATCTACAAAACATTTATAAGTTATTTGATACTTATAAAAGTTTTGTGCAAGCTTCAAACAGTAATGAATAACATGAAATCAGTGGTAAATAGGGCGGTGCCAGCCGTGCTCAGGCACAGGGCGCAGTCCCCAAAGGGGCATAAAAGTTATATACCCAGTCCTTTTTGTTTGTATTGTACTTTTTCTTGGGCCGTAGTTATAGGAGCTTAAAAGGCTGGTTACGGTACTGCATGAAATTATAATTTCATTTCATTTATCATGATTCTATTTAATATTGATAGCAAAACAAAACATGCTTGGACAGATTGTGAAATTGTGCTTATTACAATGACTTAAAAAGCAATTTAGTTTATGGAGGGCATTACAATCAACATTAGATGAAAACATTGTTTTGTGATAATAATAATAATAATATTCCACAACTATCACACAACGCCGTCTAGTCCCAAGCTAAGCAGAGCTTGTGTTATGGGTACTAGACAACTGATAAACATACTTATATATTTATAAATTACACCCAGACACAGAAAAAATGATCATGCTCATCACACAAATATTTGTCCTGGGTGGGAATCGAACCCACAACCTCCGGCATAGCAGTCAGGGCCACTAACCACTAGACCAACAGGCCAGTCGACCAATATACCAATATATTATATAACCAATCTATGTAACTAGCTGAAAGACTTGTATCTATTTTGGTCATGAACAAAAATTATCACTACATAGTATAAAACAAAGTCGCTTTTTCTGTCCCTATATCCTTATGTACGCTTAAATCTTTAAAACTACGAAACGGATTTTGATGCGGTTTTTTTTAATAGATAGAGTGATTCAAGAGGAAGGTTTATATGTATAATAACATCCATTAAATAGTGGAGAAATACTGTTACCCGAGCGAAGCCGGGGCGGGTCACTAGTAAAAAATAAAACAGATGAATACAAGTTAAAATTGAGAGAGAGAATCCCCTATACTGCAGAACATATTTAAAAACTTGATATTCATTGAAACTTGTATACCTGATAACCTATTTAACCTTGCCCGATAACAAAAAAATTAACAACTGATTGCAACATCACCTGTGTGAAACAGTCAGGCCTCCATCAGGCAAGTAGCTGCCTGCAACGAAATTGATGAACTCCTCTGTCTCGACCACAGTGGGGTCCAAATCCAGTATGTCAGTTAGAGCATCATCTGACGCACATACTAGATGCAGCTTGCCAGTTAAAGGTTCTGTTGGTACCTATAACATTAATAGTTTGAATTATAATCCTGAAGAAATTGTGAAGTCTCAATATGAAAACAGTGGGGTACTGAGAAAAGTGGACTAACTTTGGCCCTGAGAGACTTTCACTCAAACTTAACCAACAGAAACGTAGTTTCTCATGTCCAGTGGCGGGCAAGATCTAAATTTGATGTGGGCAAGATATATTTTGCGAGGCCCCCTGATAGATGATGCAAGAGGACGAATATTGTTGAAAAAAAAAAATTGTTTGTGGGCCATTAAGACGAAGCTCCTTGGAACACGAGGCCATAGGTGGTGGTCTATGTCGATCACGCCTTACGTCGCCTCTGCTCATGTCGCTATTGATTGGTAACCTTGCGCCATAGTTATACCCGAGGGCCAAAATTACCCCACTTTACTTAGTACCAAAGACATTAAACATATACAACCAAAGCCCTCTTATAGTATTTAAATTGAGAAATGGTATTTTCGAAGGGGGACTATATTTCTTGTCACCAAACTTTATATTTGTCATCAAGTTGTATTACCTAATAAATAAATAAATCGCCACGAAATATTTTCGTTCTCAGGTAAACAAAAAGTGTTCCCCGGTATGAATTATCAAATTAATGTTAGTATAAGTGTAAAATAAGAGACGGATTACCAATAAAACTGTAGTGCATTAGATTAATATAAACTTCGTTCTTATAATAATAGTTTTATTACCTAAAGCTTTGTGCTCAGAATGGTAGATCTGTCACCAAATAAATCGATTATCGATCCCTGACTGCAACTCCTTTTTATTTGTTATTTAGTCACCAATACAGTAGTTACATTTTATTTGGTTCGATTATTAAAATAATAGTATTTGTTACCAATTTAATACATCAATGTATAATTATAATGAAAATATGTTCAAAGAAGCGGAGACAAATTGGCGCCCAAAAGCGCTGATTATTCAGTGATTATTATTTTTAACAATAAATATTGATTATTTTGACTTTAATTAAGTGTTTTATTTACTATTCTGCTAGAAATTTTATTTAAATATATTTATACTACCTGTTGGGTTATGGTTCTGGAAATTAAGATCCTTGGGGGAGGCGCATGTCCAGTTTTAAGTAGTAGACTTTTTTGGTTGAAACGATGATGACGACAACCCTTAATTTTTTTTGGAACTTTATGAAATTTTCTAGTAACATAATATATAGTTTATTGGTGATCTCTTTCAATTAGTTTGCTTAAATGCTTATTAGGACAAACCTATTATAATATATACAAAAACAATTATTTGGTACTAGACCTTATATCTCCATGATTTTAGGTGATTTATTGTGGAATTGATTTCACATTGTTTGGTGACTACATTTTGGTGACAAATCTACTATTTTGCGGGCAAACCCTATTATTTAATTCATGAATCCCCAAGCGACACCCGGTGGCCGCGCATCTATTGTCTTACTATTGTGTCTCTAATTGACGGTATCTGAAGGGTTAAGAAACACAAAACTAATTAAATTGGTGATAGCTTAAATGATACCCTTTTCGAAGTCAGAATTTACAAAAATCCCTAAGACGACACATTGATCAATAAAATCCTCGAAAGGCAAGAGAAATGGAACAACTCCCCAGCAAATCTACCAGCCGGTGGTAAGATTTTGATGTCGATCTGCTTAGTCAGTTACAATAGAATAAGAGTGCAGTTTCATAACCACTGCTCTCAAAACGGTGAAGGAAAACATCGTGAGGAAACTGGCATGTCCTAGAAACAAAGATTCGAAGACATGTGACATTCGCCAACCCGCACTGGGCCCGCGTGGTGGATTACGGCCCATTCCCTATCCTAGAGAGGAGGCCTGAGTCCCAGCAGTGGGAACATTAAAAAGGCTGATGATGAAGAGTGCAATAAGATTACCACCATACAGGAAAAAAAACCTGTGTGGCGGTAATCTTGCTGCCTGATCCTCACTCACCTTAGAAAACACAGCATCCTTTACAGCCATCGGCACATTATACTCTGGATTCTCGTCAATAGGCAGAGCGGCGTAGTTTGGAGTCTCCCTGAACCTCCACTCTTTAAAGTTTGTCACTGATTTCATTTTCCCAACTAAACTTGACTTCTGTTCGTTCATAAGAGCAGCTAGCACACAGAAGGCTCGCTTCATCGAACGATTTTTATAAAATGATCTTTATTATATCCTGTTTTGTGTAATTATTACAAAATAATCAACTCTTTATTATTGTAAACATGTGTTTTCTTGAATATTTTGTACGTAATAACTAACTCTATGATTACATATTTAAAGTTGATTTTCCGAAATACAAATAAGAAAAACAAGATCTTTATCTGTCATTTGCCAGTCATCATGACAAGCAAATGACATTGACATTTCGTATATTGCCTATTTACACGAACTTTTTATTTCTTTACTAAATCCTTCTTGTTTAAATTATCTTCATTGCAGACAGCGAGCAAAGGCTAGCTCGCCGTCCGGCCGTCCGATAATCGTCCGAACCGAGCCGAAATCGGTGCGTAGTGTGCCACGCGCGAGGCAGGCACGCTATCGAAGCCTACTAGGGCCATGGGTTCGCTTCTGAAAGAAAAACCCGCAAGGCAAAGAAGAAACAGGAGTAGGTTTTTGCCGGCAAAAGTCTGACACGCCCTTTCGGTCCGACCAAAAGAGGGAGAAGTCATTAGATTATTTCCCACCTAAAATGATCTAAATGAAAGAGTTGATCATATGGTATTTGTTAATAATAATTACAAAGATATTTAAAGAGATATAGGTATGTTTAATGTCTGATAATTTATAAGGTCTCACTTTAATTGATCACGTCGCCCAGCACCCCGAGAACAGTACTTAATTATATAAGCCGGAAAACTAACGTTTTAGGTGAAAATAAGTGTTCTAGGGATTGATGATGTGCCCTTCGTCCCTAGTACAAGAGTGTATATTAAATGGGAAAAAAGAAAATAAAATAATCAGCCTCAAGAACAAACAAATAAATATTTATTTAAGTCAAGAACATCTAACTGGAGCAGCTAATCTTAAGAGCGTACGCCCATTGAGGTGGCTGTGCAGAAAATCCTCTCTTTTCTGCCTCGGCCTGCACTTCGAACGGCTTCTTCAACACGTCCAGAAGAAATCGTATCTGTAAAATATTTATGGTATTAGAAACAACATTCCAACTGACCTTACATTATTAGAAACCATATCCGCTTTAATAAATCTCAAGAGATGTATGTGTATGAGTAGATCTTTACCGATCGTCGTTAGGATACAGTTTTGTGACCCCATTTAATTTAACTAGTCAAACGCAGAGGGCAGAGGTGTGTTGAGTACAGCCGCACGTCGCAGCCGCATTGATAACACATTGACTTTGAGCTGGGTTGGTTTGCTGGCTTTGGCTTGGATGTTGTTCACAATTTCAATAAAATCCGAGGTCAGATTTATCACTAAATCCGTAGTATTAAAACTTCCATTACTCAATCCTCCTATTTGATGAATTTTCAGGCATAATGCATTAGATTGCAAAAAAGAAAATGAGGTAGAGGTACGACTCGTAAATTATGCTTAGTTGCCAATAGCCACGCATACAACTTCCTGAAAATTTCCAGAGGTAGGTAAACTAGAGGCTGTTGTACCTATGTAAATTTGCAACAAAACTACATAGTTATTAAAATTCTCTACCTTCTGGTAGTCGTCCTGTTCAGCATCAACGATGGCCTCATGCAGAAGCCAGTTCCTGGGCACGTAGACGGGGTTAACACTCAGCATGCGGCGGCGGCGCTCGTCCTCGAACAAGCCTGAGGAGCTCGCGTCCACTGCGGCCACGCCACAATCACGACTATTCACTGGAAGAACACCTAATAGGCCACAAAATGGAATACGGCTCAACTACTTCAGATTTAGAACGTTTCTATGTAAGAGGTACTGAGCCGAAAGAATTTAGCCTGAATTACCTTACGAGACATTTTAGTGAGTTCGTATTCAGTTTTTAATGCACTCGAAACGAAAACTTCAAAGGGTTTGGTTTGGCGCCGCGCCACAGGATACGATTTTTTTTTAAGTGATCCGGCAGAAATGACCGTGATGGTACATCATCATTATCAACCGTCCACAGTCCAACTGCATCAACTCTTTGGCAATAAAGTAATCTAGGTAACCACCATCTCGCTATATACCATCAATGATCAAGGCATTAGGTCAATAATACGATTTAATTGACGGGAAACAGCCTAACATCATCCATAATTACGAAATTAGGATCAACATTTCCTTACCACCCTCCTTGTCGAGTCTCTCGCGATACTGGTCTAGCCAACAGCCCCATGACGCGTGAGACGACAGGCGCTTCAACGACCACTTCTCCTCTAGCTTGATCTCGCTTACCATCTCACAGGGTTCCAGCTGTATTATACAAAACCACGACAAACAACGGTATGATTAGCTTATGCTTTTGGAAGAAATCTGTCTTGGGTTGCTGTGCAGTTATTAATGCATTCGAATTTCACAAACCTCGCCGAGCTGTCTGAAGGTAGCAGTAAAGTCGGCACCTGTCTGCTGCATCATGTCCAGAAGCTTTTCTACGAGCTGTTCGTCGCCCCAGCGCTCTTCCTTCAAACCTATCTTCATGAGGAATGTTTCCCTGAAAGATTTCATTACGAAGGAATTTTATAGGCAAAGATAAGTAGATCATGCTCTTATGTATTGTACATCATACAAAAATGTACGTAATTTTATGTAATAAGTACGTGATAATAAAGTGTTAAGAAGGAGAAAGGTAGGTAATGATCCTAATTGACAATATTCTTAAAAGATGGTAGATAAAATTCTGGGCTTGTCTTACTAACACGAGCGTAGTATTCTATAGCCGCTTAAACTACGAACAACTTATCGTAAATATGCATTTTATTATGTAAAAGTTCCAAAAAATAATAAAAGTCACTAACAGAATCTTGTTTTTGCAGTAAGTGTCCAAGGTTTTCAAGATGTGTGACATGTGGACTTGTTGCGAAGACGATAGTAGAGGCTTTAAAGCATTCGCAAGCTGGCCTATGTTCCATACCACCACCTATAATGTTATATTTAATTAGACCCACCATATTTCTAGTCTTATACAGCAACTTTTTGATATCAAATCATTATCTCACATCAGGTTGCTTGGCCAGTGCATATCTTCCCTCTCCATCTGAGCAATTGGAAACAAAACCACCATCGTATGAGTCCACGAACCCAAAAGGTCCGAAGTCAACAGTCAGGCCTAGAAGACTCATGTTGTCAGTATTCAGAAGACCGTGGGTGAAACCCAGACCTGTATTGTAATGACTAGTCAGATTGAGCCTCACTTACTATTTACTAAATAATAACAGACCACACGAACAGAGGTGCGTATCATACCTTGCCATTTGGCGACGAGATCCAAAGTCTTGTGAGCGATTTCCGAGAACATTCTAATAAAACGATTTTCGTCAGACAGCTGGATGTCTGGGAAATATTCCTAGAACACAATATACGGTATTAACGAAGATCTTTCAAAGTATTAGAGATAAATGAAGATGTCATAAGAAGTTTACAAGACCTACCTTTATAATAAAATCGGAAAGCTGTCTCAAGACAGCGATCTCCCCAGTCCTAGATAAGATCTCCAAGGAACCGAAGCGGAACCAATTTGGAGACAAGCGCAGTATGACGGCTGCTCGCTCGCGACGAGGACATCCATTGTAGTATACATCCCTAATTATTGCTTCGTCGCTCACTGAAATTGCAGGTTTTTTTTGTTATGAAGCTTTGTTTTCGTCGTAGAAAATTGCTGAATTCCTTGTAACTTAAGTGACCTGAGATGTATTATGGTAACTAGATGTCCGGAAACATTACTGTGTCATAAAAGACAAATAAGGAAGTGTAAAACTTAACAAGGTGACGAAAACACAATAGAAAAAATAAATAAAAAAGAGTTCTGAAGAGTCATCAAAGCATGGCAAAAATATCTCACCCACAAGTCCGACAGCTCTCGTGGTAGGTATGCCTAGGAAGTAACATGCCTCACTAGCTATCATCTCTCTTATAGCTGATCGTAAAACAGTACGGCCATCATGGACGCGAGCGTACGGCGTTTGTCCAGAACCCTTCAGCTGAATCTGCCATCGTTCACCACGTCTAAAAAGAAATGTGTAGTAAAGTCGAGCTGTTACCCATAAAATCTGCTTGGGCAGGCAATCATGCTCCTAGAAATGCGCTGAGGCTATTATCATCGGGCCTTATCATACAAGCTGATTGCGAGCGTCCTCAAAGCGTAGCGGGTGCACATCAAAAACGCGAAACGAACACGCCGCGTATTCGCAGAGAATTTGTAGCTTACGCGCAACGAGATCCGGTAACGAGGCGCGTGTCTCCGACGTCTTCGAAGTAACAAAGCCAACAGCAGTGTCTCCTCGTCGGAATCCCTTTTGTTACTGAGAGTATTGTACGTTGTTAACTTACTACAAATGTGTTGAAAACGTTGCGACTTTGCCACACGCGTCACGTTTTTCGCACTGTGCAGCCGCTGCGTGCTCGCGACATATTTACTGCGCGCCCGCCCCGCCCCGCAGCCGCTCGCAAACAGCTATTTTCGTCCAGACTCCAGTCGCTATTTTAGAAGGCTTCTAATCAAAACCTGCAGAAGCTCAATGCAGTGAATATGTTTTGCATGTAGCTTGATGCATCTTACCTGTTGACATATTCTCCAAGAATATGAGCTCTGCCATCACCCAGTTGTCCAACCCAAAGTCCATACTGATGACCACCATATCTGGAAACATACCACAGTTAGTCAAAAATGTTCTAAAAAGAAAGGAGATAACTTTTTTTTTAAAATACCTATGCGCAACAGGTAAGGCTCCGTATGGCAGTTTTCGTCCTGCAATGAATTCGGCGAATTCCTCGCGGTTGGCCATGTCAGGATCCATATCTAAAATATTGGTCAAGGCATCTTGTGACGCACATACGAGCCTGATGTTCCGTTCGAGAGGCCGTGGAGTTACCTGGGAAGTAAATCAGAGCTGACTTTAATCGAATGAAATATTAATACTTGTTACGTCCAATAAATTAAATTGTACATCAGATTTTATCATTGCTGTAGGTATGCTTAATCAATATTTACCTCAGAGAATACTACATTTTTAATATTAGATCTAATTTGGTCATGATTTTCATCAATCGGTAACAAAATATATTTTGGGTATTGACTAAATCTCCACTCGGTCAAATTTCTCTTCAACGGAGAACTTTCACCTTCCATTTTGATAGCAAAATATTTTCCTACCTAATGAGAACTACTGATAAAAGAAAACATGAAAAAATACATCATGAATCTGAAAGCGATGTTTTGAAAAGATTAAAATAGCCGCCATTTACTAGTCTATGGAAAAAAAAACTTATAGATAATGGAAGATAATGAAGTCTATTCACGACGCAGTATTTTTATTTTTCTTTTTCTGCAATGCAGTATTGTGAATAGGCACCACACAGAAAAAAATCTTGGCATGAATAAAGAGCTTTATCATCCCTATCTTGTTTTTAGTGGAAGATATTCTCGTATAAGTGACTATAAAAGCTTGACATTCTCACATTCGTGTCAATTTTTAAATATTTGTTTACTATTAATTAATTATGTGAAAAATAATTAAGAAATATAACGCTTAACGTTTCTAGAGATAATACTTTGTTTAAATTTAACGCTAATTATTTTAACTTCAATAGATAATTGAATATAGAATTGTGTTATCGAATATTACGAAAGTAGTAGTGGTCAAGGTCACGGCTAAGCTACTAAATTCTATTTCCCTTGTGTTTCATGAACTTCGACAGGGGAAAGGAGATGATCTAATTTTGTTGGTTTACACGCATGGGAACTCGCCCGGTGTGAAATTCGTCAGTTCGGCGACCGCAATTTCACTTTCGTGAGGCGCTTTCTCGTTTTGTCACTTTCGAAAAAATTCATTACTTGTGTGAATCAAACCCGTTTCTGTTTGTAGTAAATTCCATCGAAGTGTTAAATAATTTTCCTGAACCGTGCATGATATTTGTTTCACGTTAAATGGATTTTTATCAAAAAATATGGTGTATACAGAGGGATATTTGAAGGAGAAGCTGACCAAGGATTTGGACGCCGTTCACGTCGTAAGTAATCTGTCAAAATTTTATCGAACAACTGTGCCGCGTTGTAAAGTTTTCATGTTTTTACTGAATGAAAATAAGTGTCCGTAACGAATTAATAACCTAATAAACGGGTACAATGACGAGGAGAGCAGATCCGGATAAATTTACCGTGACAAAACAGGCGTTGCTACCCGGTTTATTATTTTCATTGCTTGTGAGATGGTGCGTTGCCGCATACCCGTATTCCGGATATAAAAAACCACCAATGTACGGCGACTATGAAGCGCAAAGACATTGGCAAGAAATAACAGTGCACACGCCTAGTATTAAATGGTATCATAATACGACTCAAAATGATCTTGAGTACTGGGGTCTGGACTATCCTCCGCTTACTGCGTACCACAGCTTGCTCATGGGGCTGGTTGCGGATTGGCTCGAGCCAGAATCAGTGCGTCTCTTTGCTTCAAGAGGTTATGAAAGTGAAACACATAAAACCTTCATGAGATGGACTGTTTTCTTAAGTGATATATATTTGTATGTGACTGCAGTGCTGTGCATATGTATAGATGCTGAAAGAGTGTTAGGAAAAGAACCCAAAGAACCAAAGTGTGTTCTGAAGAGAACAGACATTTCAACTACCCTATTTTTACTGTACCCTGGCATCATATTGATAGACTATGGTCATTTTCAGTACAATTGTGTGTCTCTTGGCTTCTTTTTGTGGGCTACTTTTTTTATTATAGCCATTAGAAATGATACTCTGGCTACTATCTGTTTTGTCTGTGCTCTGAATTATAAACAAATGGAACTGTACCATTCTTTGCCATTTTTCTTTTACTTATTTAGAAAATGCTTCATAGGCATGCCACTGGGGAGAGGCAAGCTGTCTCACTTTGTACGTTGTTTCAACAAACTCGCTATTGCAGTTGTTACTTGCTTTGTTATGATTTGGTATCCATTTTTAAAAGGATGGGAGAATGTATTCCAGGTAGTACACAGATTATTTCCATTGAATCGAGGAATTTTCGAAGATAAAGTTTCAAATGTGTGGTGTATGGTAAATGTTTTTATCAAACTCAAGACAATTTACAGTAACCAAGAAATGGCAAAAACTTGTATGTTGATCACAGCAATGGCTGCCGGGCCGGCTTGTGCTGATATATTCTTCCGAATAAACGTTAAGAAGTTTGTGCCATGCTTGATAAATGTGTCACTTGCATTCTTCTTGTTCTCTTTCCAAGTCCATGAAAAATCTATATTGCTAGCGGCTCTACCAGTTGCTTTGTATTTCCCTGAAGATCCATTTATGTGTTTTTGGTTCTTGCTGGTATCCACGTTTAGTATGCTCCCGTTGCTGTTGAAAGATGGGTTGCTTTTACCTTTTATTGCCACCACTGTGATCTATACATCATTTTATAGCATTTGCTTGAAGTTGTCGCAGCCAACTTCTGGTTATTTCTCAATTTTCAATGCTAACCGTGTGATGAAGATAGTACAGCCGCACAAGAAAGATTCTTCTCCATTTTTAACGTTTGTGAGCCTCATCTTTGTGATATCTGTGGTTGGCATGATCCTGTTGACTGTGGGCACGGTGTTCGTGGAGCCGCCTCCGCAGTTACCTGATCTCTTCTCGCTACTGGTAGCAGCGTATTCCTGTGTACATTTCCTCTTCTTCTTCTTCTATTTCTATTACCAACAGTTTTCTCTACCAGTGTGCTTGCCTTGTGTTGCTATTCTTAAGCCAAAAAGAAAGTAAAACATAAATGGTTAGAAATACTAAACTGCCTTTGTGAAGGGTTTTTAATCTTAAATATTTTAACTTACTACAATATAAGAATTTTTATATTCTTTACTTTTTCATACTGTTTTTAGAATTCCAAACTATGTTACTTAAGTAGCGTTTATTTGATTAGAAGCTGAAATTTATTTTTAATTGATAAAAAACTGGACAAAATTTAGTGTAGTACTCGATACTGTACGTAGTGCATTTATTTAAATTGTCTAAATTGCATTCCAATAAAGATTTTAACAAATTAGTAGATTGCAAAGAATTGATTTTCTTTTCCCCTACCTTTATTACTTAATATTTTGTTAATCGATGGGTGTAAAGTATAAAGAAAGTTATCTATTTTGTAATTTTCTGATAATCGCTGTAATTTACTTAACACGGAAAACACACAACATGATTCTAAGACACGGAAAATATTCTTTCAAGACGTGTCAAAATGCAGAAACAATTTTTTTTTTAAACTAAATAATTTCTTACTATTTCACTTATTAATGCTAATTATCAGAAAATCGCAACATTACAGATAAGTTTTTTTACTTTGCGGCTGTCAATTTTAGACTAAACTAGATAACTTTGGTAGATTACTGCTAATTAGAACCATTGGCCAAGGTGTATGGCTTTCCAATCACTGCTGACCTATAACATGCTATGACGTCATAGTACTACAGCAGTATTAGATAATATTGCTGTACAAATCAACCATAAAATCGATAGGTCTAGCATGGCAAATGCTCGCAGACTGAAATGCTGAACCATAGCAAAGTGGTACGTTTTCTTAAACCTACCACGAAATAATGACGTGCAGGCTTCGCCTACCCATATATCACTATCATAATTACTGCTAGTAACCAGGCTGAAAGGATCTGGAGGGGCGATCACGTACCAGAAGACGGAGCGTTGCAAGATGATGACCTAGTGAGGGTCGCGGATATCCGATGGATGCGAGCCACACAGGACCGGCCATTATGGCGACACTTGGGGAGGTTTGTGTCCTAAAGACGTCCATCTTTCAGCTGAAATGATGACGATGATGATATCCAGGCAGAAACTCGATAAAACCAAAGCTAATCTGAAAAGACTGGGTTCTCTTTTACTGGAACTTAAAAATCTCGTTTGCGACTGGTGGGCCAATGCAGTCCACGCTATGAGTTCTTATCAGTGAGCCTTCTACAATACCTGGTTTATTGTGTCTACTTTGTGACTACTTTGATAGCCATCGACATCGACGTCTGACTAAATAACAGCCGGATCTCTAAACGGATAGTCACGTCGCTCCGTAGTTCTCAGGAAATGCGTCATACTCATTAGTAGCTGTATCTCTATGTTGCCTATATCTTGCAGTAGCGCCCTGATTAGAGTTACTATCTACATATAAGTACTTATTATAGATTATCCTAATAGGTTTAAATTTCTCTCACAATTTCACGATAAATCAGGGGCATTACCATGACGTGTTAATATGTCAAGTGTGCGACCGAGAAAGAGGGATGGAGCTATACACCCTAAATAGCTATATCTCTTTCATCAGTTCAGTTTAATTCATGAATCCCCAAGCGACCACCGGTGGCCGCGCATCTATTGTCTTACTATTGTGTCTCTAATTGACGGTATTTGAAGGGTTAAGTCGTGAAATGGATAGCGTTAAGAGCTCGTGGTAGAGCCTCAGGGGTTTTAGTTTAAAAAAATGCTTTTAATTATATGATGGACTCTCGTTGCTTATGCTAAAAGCAAGTAGGTAAATACCAAAGAAATTGTCGATAATTGTGGTGTAGGGACGCGAATGGACGACTTCGGAGTCAGCTTCACCCGTTTTTTTAATTCATGAATCCCCAAGCGACACCCGGTGGCCGCGCATCTATTGTCTTAATATTGTGTCTCTAATTGACGGTATCTGAAGGGTTAAGGTCGAGATCGGAGTAAGAGAGCGTGTCAGATCTTTAAGCGATATAGATTTTTATGAATAGGTAAGCGCGTTCCATCGTCGACCGCATCGTCACTTTCCATCAGGTGAGATAGCGGTCAAGCGTGAACCTATCAACAATAAAAAAGGCAACCGTTATTGACTGACTGATCTATAAACACGCAGTCTATCAGACATGCAGATACGTTATGAAAAAACGAAGACCAAAGTTTGTATGGAGAAACCTACTTTCGCTGGCAAAGCCGCATACAGAAGCTAGTATAGAAATAAAAAAGCGTGCTCCATCGTCGGCCACATCAGATGAGATAGATAATAGAGTAAAACAACAAGTCTATGATTTACGACTAGCCGTTTCGCTTATAATGACCCGGGGACAGAAGTCCATGCATTCATAATATTACTAATGTTGAGAAATTACACAGAACTTATCACCAAGAAGGTTAAGGTCATTATTATCATAAATATAGTTATAAAAATAATAGCTACTAATCGTAGTGAATGTTTTATAGTCAACTAGCTTCTGCCAGCGACTTCGTACGCGGATCTTGTTGCTTATGCCAGCGACAACGGGGTCGTCAAAATCAAAGATCTGAAACGTCTGATGTCGAATTCTAAGATCCAGGAGACTGGAAAACAACGTGATGCGCGAGACGATTCGAGACGTTCCAGATCTCTCCCTTCCACTTACTTTTTTTAATTAGGGATGAGTGAGAGTGTTATAAACGTAAGAGTAGACAAAAATTAACTGAAAGCTCCGAACTGCTAAGCTCTCGGGAGTTCACGTGTTATTGTGAGTCAAACATAAAAGAAAGACATATGCTGTCGTGGGATATTTTTATATAATTTTAAGGAGGACATTTTCGTTATACATGATTTCTGTGTAGCTTTAACCATTAACGCTGCTAACGCGACGGAAGCTTAAAAAATGGAGTAACTTCCCCCGTTTCCCCAACATTTCCCTTCACTGCTCTGCTCCTATTAATCGTAGCGTGATGAAAAGTATACTATAACCTGCCCAGGAGTATGAAGAATGATTGTACAAAGTTTCGTTAAAATCCATCGAGTAGTTTTTGTTTCTATAAAGAACATACAGACAGACAGACAGACAGACAGACAGACAGACAGACAAAAATTATACTGTTTGCATTTTTGGCATCAGTATCGATCACTAATCACCCCCTGATAGTTATTTTGGAAATATATTTCATGTACAGAATTGACCTCTCTACAGATTTATTATAAGTATAGATTAACTTTAATACCGTAGGGAATAACCTGACTCTGTGGCTTCCGCATGCAAAAAGACTAGGTGTAAAAGTGCTCAAGAAATTGATAAATTGATAATGTTATTAACATTTAACTGGCATTTCCTTGTCTCGTCATACAATTATAATAAAGCTTATATGGTGCGCATTAAAATACCTTTCTTTGTAAAACAAAAGAATCGGATTATTGAAACATTTCATGAATTATCAGTCGCATGTTTTCTACTTAATAATATATGGTGTGCTGTGTGCATTAAAATACCTTTCATTGAAGTGCAAAAGATGGGTTTTTTTTGTGACATTTCATGAAATATCAGTCGCATGTTTTCTACTTAATTTATGTGTGCGATATGCATTTAAATATATCTATTTGTACTGCAAAAGAATCGGATTTTTGAAACATTTCATGAAATATCAGTAGCGTGTTGTCGATATAAAAGGCCCTCACCAAGTATTAGCGCTACTAGCTATGTCTGAGTTTCATTATCTATCTAATTTCATTGTAACAAAGCTCAACACAGAAAATCGATTCACCTAGTTCACATTTATTGTCAAGAGCATTATTATATTTATCTACACTACACGGCCACGCAAGTGTTGTACATAGATATTTTTTTCCAAATTTGTTATCTATTGCTAAACCGTGATATTAAATTACTAGCACACTTATTGTACTATCGCTAGCCGAGAAAGTTTGTTGAACTCATTCTGATTGTTAATTATGAAGAGGAAAAAAAAAAACAATGACCGAAAAAGAGGCCAAGTTCAATACAGAACAGTCATTATGTAAATAAAAATAAAAGTGTGAACGAAAGTGTACAAGTAAATGAGAGTATTAGGAGCACTCGTGATACATATAGTTCTTATAGTTTATTGTTAAACAAAATCACGAGACTGTTACTAAATACTTCTATTTTAAGAGCAGTAGGCACCTAGTGTGATCTGAATAGAGGAGCGAATGACCGACTTTTTATCGTCAATTAGCTGCTCCCAACGGCTTCGCCCGCGTGATAGTAGAAAATTATCCCAAGGGAACATACTTTCGGGACAAAAAGTATCCTATGTCCTATTCCAGGACATGGTCTATCCGTGTACCAAGTTTCATCAAAATCGGTTTTGTCATTTAGGCGTGAAGACGTAACAAACAAACAAACTCACTTTCGCTTTTATAATATTAGTAAGGATTCGTAGACTAATTCCAATGTGGGCTTGAGGACGGTGAGTAATGGGTAGGAGACGTTCGAAGTCCTCGACGGCGCGTGGTGCGTCAAGAAGATGTCAGCAAAACCATAGGACCCTGAAGGGTAGAAGCCTACTGGGACGATGGGTTGGCTTCCGAAAGGGAAAGACGGGGTCCAGAAATGGAAAGGAAGGAACATAGATATAGTTTTACGCTCTCTCGCTCCGCTCGCTGACACGCTCTTTCGGAATTGGATGATTTCCCAACTTAAAAAAAAGTTAAGCAATCGAGCCCTGAACGTTCAGGGATTACCTCCCTCCTACAAACAAAAACACAAACTTTACTTCTTTATAATATTACTGTAGATCTAGACTAGCTTTTGCATACCTACATAAAATATGGCCTATGTCAGTCAGGAATAAAACAGCTTTCAATCGGTGAAAAATTTTCGCAATAGGACCAGTACTTTCATACAAAAAAAAAACAAACTTTACCTTTTTATAATAATAGGTAGGATTTAATAAAATAATGTCATTCTCCTTTGCCCTACGATCTGGACGACTTTTGGTCAGTGTGGCGCAGGGGATATTGTCACAAATCTAACACACAAATGCTCGGTATGCGATGTGCGTGCTGTTTTCACTGAGCGTTGCATAATTTGACGCATGATTTCACTGGGCATGCACGTGCCCGAACAGTGATGCGAATGAATTTACTTGCCCATTTGTCAATCGTTAGATAAGAAAAAAATTCTGCGCGAGTAGCGTGATGTTATCAGGATGACAGGTTGGTTTTTGGTTCAATGGCGCCAGCGCATTCGAATTACGTGAACAAAAAATACGACTGAAATATTTATTAAAACAAGTTTTCAATGTAAATCATTTTTTCATAGCAAGCTTTTATAGCGCGGTATATACCTATATAATTAATACTCGTCAAGACCATGCTAAAAAGCTCAAACACGATAGGGTTATCTGGGTTCCTATGGCGACCTTCCGGTTACATTATCACATCAGCTCCATGTCATAATTTTGCATTGTCATCTGATTTACACATGCATGCATAATTTCAGCTTGATCAGTAATTGGGTAGTGTGTCAAATTTAATTTGCAAGTTTTGATTACACACAAACAAACAATGGGACAGGTGAAACTAAATGAAGCTTGTAATAATCGAAATTGCGGTTGCAGTAAACTTTAGAATAACCTGAAATCTCATTCAGTGTCTCTGTCAGAAATCACTGTCACTGTTTAGTTTCTTCAAAGGCTTATGAACAATATCATGCATATCTATCCAAGTAATTCTGCGATTTCGCAAAAAGCCTTGAGCCTAAGCTAAAACCTTGAAAAAAAAAAAAACTAGTCCAAAAGCTACAAATTGTAAAAATCTACAATTCTCAATACCAAAATGCTAATGTCATTTCAAATGATTATAATGAGCTAAAAATCCATGTCATTAAAACTGTCAAATTGTAGGCACACCACTGATGCCAATTCGAATTGCTACTTCGATGTGCGTGTGAGGCTACCCGCGCCATAACGTTGTGCTTGCGTCGCGCCGCGTTAGCCAGCCTAATGAGGAGCAGCCATTATGAGTAAATTGGAGATATTAGGACTGACGCTGTGGTTAGCTGCAACCTTCGCTTCTTTATAATAAGTAGAGAAAATAACTTAACTGCCGGTCAGTGCTCCTAATGATCATTGCTGTTAGTAATTATCTATCTGCGTTGTTAAAAAACTAGGTAATCTTTTTCTGTAGCCGATTTGTCTTTTATTATTTTTGTTGCCTCGACTTGGAGCCTTCTTTACTCACGAGGAGTAGCTAAAATTATATCAGCTGCTTCGGGCACTGCTCGCCAAGGTCTTGGAAATGTCTCGAAAAGCACATTAAGCCGTTAGTCTCGTCTCGGCTGTTATTTTTAGACTTTTGACAGTCTTACGGATAGGCAGAACCCTGGAAATCTGATGCCATTCTAGCCTTCACCACCCTGTAATTGCAATACTGACTGCATCCTGCTAATTCATCTGCATCCGGTCAGACTGGAAGCCGACCCTAACTAAATTGGGAAAAGGCTATGTAGGTATATGGCTACAAGCCGTATTGGGCCCGCGTGGCTCATTCACAGAGACGAGGAGCATTTCCCAGCTTTGGGAACGTTGAGTTTAACGATAATGCACGTACGTGTCTTTTATCCTGATTGTACGTCTATCTGGTCGGATGCCTACATCACTATTGTTACTTACATCATTAGCAAAATCGCTGGCATCGATCAATCAGTGTAGTCTTATCTCTAAAATCGGTGATTCTACTTCAATGGTGCTGCAGATTAGTAGCGCTCCCTTCGTGTCAGAGGTCTGTATTCTGTATCTCTACATTGGAATACAAATACAAAAAATACAAATACAAAATCTTTATTTCTGTACCAAAAAGTTTACATTAGTAGGTGATTGGAGCCTCCTTTTAAGCATGTAATGCCTGTGTTAGGGGACTCCGCTCTTCCATAGCAATATGTTTTTACAATTATTATTAAACACTTAAACTAGTTTTAAAGCATGCTTATGTGTTGCGTGTGTGTGATTGTATGGGTGTGTTCGTCAGAATTTTGTTGTGGATGTATGTGAGGTGAGTTTGTGGGTGTGTGTGTTTATGTATTAGTATGTAGGTGTTTCCGTAAAAATACAAAAAAAAATGTATTGTTAATGTTTTAATTTATATTTTGTAAAAGTGCCTCAGTGTCCATGTAATTTAACGTTTTTATCCAATCGGTAAGAATTTTTTTACACTCGTGTAATGGTTTATTGTATATGAGAATTTTCCTATTTATTTTATTATAGAGTTGACATGATAGTTTATTGTACTGAATGGCAGCAAATTTAGTTTTTGTTTGTGGAACCTTAGCTACGAAATCATTACGTCTTCTAATTGCTAAACTTGGATCATATGGGAGATTTCTATGTTTCTTTAGGATAGTATTAATAATGTAAATCTTTCTAACAGAGAGCAGTCCACTGTCCTGATACAGCATTTCAGTTGGGTATCTAATTCTTTTAAAATACATTATTTTTATCACGGCACGTTGTCCTCGTTCTACATGTATAAAAAGTGATTTTGCGGCACCACCCCATACAGTGATGCAGTAGGCTATTACTGATTGTGCTAGAGAGATATATATTTCGTTAAGTAAATTTCTGTGAAAGCCTGATTTCTTTTTAATATTTTTGGGAACAATATGCCTTAAAGTTTTAAAAATCCACCCCAACTTTCTAATCCTTCCAGTGACATGTTCAACATGAGAGTGCCATGACAGTCTTTGGTCAATAATTACACCGAGATATTTAGTTTTCAACACTTTACTGATTGTTGGGCAAGCGCAATTATTATTTTTAGTTTTATCACATGAATGCACTTTAATGTTGAACAGTGTATCTGGTTGTGAACTTGTGTAGATGGAGAAGCAAATATAGTTTGTTTTCATGGTATTTAGCGTGAGCAGGTTGTTATCAAGCCAAGTCACAATTTGAGACATTCCTGTCTCAGTCTTAATTTTAACATCGGCCCAACTGTGCCCGTGAAAGACAACAGCAGTGTCGTCGGCATAGGAAAATATATTTGCGTTTTCAATTTTCAGATCACATAGATCGTTAATGTAGGCTAGAAATAGTGTTGGACCCAAAACACTACCCTGAGGCACACCAAACGACACATCAGCATCATTACTAATATACTCTCCAATCTTTACCCTCTGCTTCCTATTTGTGAGATAGTCTTTAAAAAATTTGAGAGGTGTTCCCCTTATTCCAATTTTTTCTAGTTTGTCCACCAGGATGGGAACGGAAACGGTGTCAAACGCTTTTTTTAGGTCTAGAAATACCGTTAAGCATTTCTCACCTTTATCCAGATACTCAGTAACTAGTGAGGTAAGGGCTCCAACTGCATCCTCAGTAGAAACTCCCTGTCTAAACCCAAATTGCGTTGATGATATAATTTTAAACTTATTTAAATAATTTACTAATCTAGTATTAGTCAATTTTTCTATTACTTTAGACAGGGCTGGCAACACTGAGATGGGTCTGTAATTATTGACATCGCTTCCGTCCCCTCCCTTGTGGACTGGAGTAATAACAGATTGTTTCAGGGGAGCCGGGAATACTCCGTTTCTGAAACAGAGGTTAGCCAGATGGGCAATAACAGGGGCAAGTTCTTTATTAAAGTATTTTAGGAATTTTGTTGAGATACCATCCCAGCCAGGGGCACTATCAGCTTTTAAGTTATTTATGATTCCCTCTACTTCCTTTGTGTCAGTATCCAAGAGCACGAATGAATTTATTTGTGTATTAAAATTATTTTGTTGGTGAACATCACTTCTAGGTTGTATTTGTTGAGCTAATTCTTTTCCGATATTCGCGAAGTAGTTATTAACGTAGTTTATTGATTCAGTTGGAGTAGGCTTGATATTTATTAATTCTGCACTTTGATTTTTTGTTTTATTGGTGTATGTAATCGATTTTATATTTTTCCATAATAATTTTGTATTGGTGACTGAGCTTGCTAGTAATTCTCTTTCATATTTTCTTTTGATTTTTTTGATAAGACTGTTACAATAGTTTCTGTATCGGATGTATGTAATTTTTAGAATGTCATTATGTGGGTCAGCACGTGAGTTTTTTTGTAGTTTGTTTCGATTTTTTATACAGCGGAGTATTCCCGGAGTTATCCACGGTTTGATTATACGTCTGTTATTGGGAATATTTCTTATCGTAGTATTGTTCTGGATGGTTTCAATAAGTTTGTTTGTAAGCACTTCGGTTAGTACATGAGGATCATTGCAGAACATCAATTCATTTATATTTATTTCTTTTAAATAATTGAATGCGTGTTCAAAATTCAAGGTGGTAATGGTTTTATGATCAATAGCATTATTTTTTGTTTTTGATAGTGATAAAAATGTAGTAAAGTGATCTGTGATTGAAGTCTGTAAAATAGCAATTGATGCACATATTTTTTTCACATTAATTCGTAACATTAAATGGTCTAGGCAGTTTTGTTCTCTGGTAGGTAGTGTATGACCTGGTAATATGGCATAGTTTGACAAAGTGTTAAGGTAATTGAGGCGGTTATTTCGCTCACTAGGCCCCTCATTTTCTTTGAGCCTGATATTAATATTTATGTCTCCTGCTATTACCAAGTCTTTCCTTGAGTATATAGTATCTAAATGAGAGCTGAGTGAGTCCAAAAAATTGCCAATATTTGTATTTGCCGGTGATCGATATATGCATAGCACAGTGGTATTTACAATATCTACTTGAAGACATGAAGCTTGGGATAATTGTATTTCCTGAATTTTAGGTTTTAACGTGTTTTTCGCGTATACTACCACTCCATCATTTTGATTGTATTGTCGAGTTGTGACATAAGACTGATAATTGGCTAATTGTGGTATAGGTTTATTAACATTTATTCTACATTCTGTTAAGATTATTAAATCAGTTTCAAATTTTAGTGAAGATAACGTAATAAAAAAATCATCAAAATTGCAGTATATACTTCTTATGTTCTGCGAAATTATAGTTAAATCATTTTTCTTTACACAAATATGATCAGAAAGACTCGAAGGGATACATTCAATACTACTAGAAATTTCAATAGCGTCCAACTCATTAACTGTTTGAACCGTTTTACTCATAATGATTATGTTTAAATAGAATTAAAGTTACAACTTGACCGTGGTTAATATTATTCATCATAGAGAAACGAGTGCAGTCTTTTTTGATTGTACCAAAATGTCGTTGTTTGTGAGATATTAGTATAATAATTGTCGAGTATGTTATCATGTCATAAAACTTAATATAATACATTTTCTTTTCAAGTATTTGAGGCATGAATGTATTTCTAGTGACCTGTGTTTGAGTTCTGTATGTAATTATGTATGAACTGGTGATAAATTGTGTGTGAGTGTCTGTGTAAGTAGTTAAGCTTATGTAAAAAGTAAAAGAAATAGTAAATATTATTAACTTAATTTTACATTGCGTGCGATGAAAATTTGTTTTCGTCTGAAGCATGACAAAGAGGAGACTTAAATAAATAAAACCAAATAAAACAAGAACAACAACTAACATTTCAAAGAAGTAATAAGCAGTAAATAGTCAGACTTCTTGCATCAGCTGCTGTATTTGTGCTTCACTATTAATAATTAAAGACGGAGCCTGGTCATCTTTCTTGACGAGTACTTTGCCATAAGCAGTCCAGCAGTATTTATAAGCACCGGATCTTTTCAAATCACGAGCCAAGAAATACAGGCGAGAGCCTTTGGCAGTTAAATGCTCAGACAGGAATATTGGTGAATCTTCATGAGTCTTGAACCCCAAATGTTTACAGCATAGTTTAGTTTTATATTTTATATTGAAGTTCTTAGCCATTCTTAGAATATTATTTTTGAGGAGTGTAGATCCTGTTTCTACAACTATGGGCGTGTTAAAGTTCTGTTTATTTCCACGTACCCTATAAATATCTTTAATATCATTTTTAACCATGGAACAATCGATATTTTGTGAAAGACTCATCACCATGTCTATCAAGTCTTGCTTAGACTCGCCTGTAATTTTAGGCACATTTTTTATTACAAAATTAGTTTTACGGAATCCTGTTTCCAAGTCTTCGATTTTATGCTCCAATGTTGTAATATATTTCCTATCTTCTTTCACCTGAATTTCCATCTGAGAAATCTTCTTTTCAAGATCTAAATTTTGTGATGAAAGGAGTTTAATTGTATCTTGTATGTTAATATTAGATTCCTGGATGTCCTTCAAAGTTAAAGAGACTTTTTGTAACTCACGTTCCTGTGTGGACATAAATACAGCCATCATTTCCTTTATTTCTTTTTTGAAATCATCTAATTTCTCAGCAATTAAGATTTCCTCCCACGATCTTTTTGATCTATGGGATACATAATTAGGTGGCGTACTCATTTGGTCAATCTCCGACTCTGACGGTGATTTATACATCGGTGAAGCCATCGTATATATGACAAAGACAATGCAGATAATGTTAGATCTCAATATTCCAGCCAGCACAGCAGCGTAACTTTATTTCGTCTACTAGGTAGGAGGATAGTTATGGTTATGATTGATTCAAGTTCTTACTTGCGAGCGGCGTAGCAGATCACGAGCAGTGACGCACGACTATATAATAGTCGGCGAGTCCAAGCAGCGCGTAGTAAATGACGTAGCAGCGTAGCACCTGTAGCGGCCTCGTAGCACATGTAGTATCCGCGTAGCTGGGGCACGATGACGTATGTGGCCCGTAGACTCGACAGTAATTTTGAACTACGAGCACTATGTCGATTTGGCCGAGTGGCTACCGCAACGGTCTTGATACAGCGTAAACGGCACAACCCGAGTTCGAATCCCACCGGCGGAGAACAACTTTTTCCAAGTTAATGAAGTTCTTCCAATTGACAGCTCAGTTCCCTGGTGCAAGTGAGACTTCCGACACCAACCAATATGGCCGCCGCGTTCAATGGGAACACACCCAAGGTGGAAAGGGAGGGTCCGATTTGAATGCGAAATACACCGACTCAATAATAAATTTAAAATATTACTAATATATTAAAATTGCTTTCACACGTCTCCGCAAACACGTCCGATCCAAGCAAGCGCCCAAGGCGAAGAGGAATGGAATGCATTTGGCTTTTTTTTTGAGGCTGGATATCATAAAATAACTTCTGCCGCTCTGGGTGGCGCGAGACGGTGTGTTAGATTTTTATTGACTAAAATCCACTTGTGTTCTTTAACTGCCCTTTAGTGCCAGGGTTGCGGTAGCTCTTTCTAAAATTCCTGCTGTCCTGGCAAGTTTAGAACTTTTGAACTGGAAAGACAGTGTCAGCTATTAAGTAGGTACCTACACCAGCGAGGGAATATGGTAAATTGTAGTTAGTTAGTAATCATACACATAATTAAAATGTCACAACTGTTATCGTGAATGCTAATCTTAGTTACATTGAACTATATCTGCATTATAAATAGATAAACAGACTCAGCTTGACTATTTGAAGCGGTGATGTAGGGCAGAGGTAATGAGAATCGGACGTAAGCGTCATTGTAGAAACATTTGTAGACGCATAACAGAAATTTATGGCAGGTTCGAATCAAACATGGAGGAAAACAGAAAGGAAACATATATTACATATTTTTTTATTGTACCTATAGCGTGTGAAGTACACACCCTGAACTACCGGCAAATCGTAGATACACAGAGTACCGAGCATTCCACAATACCGGAAAGAAAAGAAGTAATATAAGCCAATAATATAATATTTTTGCACTTATGAACTTCGTTCTGCTAACAACTAATTCTGCCAGCGTTTTGGCTTGCGTAAAAATAGAAAATTATCCCAAGGAGCAAATTTTGTATGTGCTATTCCAGGACGTGGTCTACCTATATTTTTTTTTATCTGATACAAACTATTGACTATCGCCGTCAAGCCATCAGATGGTAATCAGTACAATTATTCCAAAATCTATCCGATTAGGATATAATTTTTCGTTAAGACTTTTAGGCATGGAGGAGTAACAATCGTACACAAAACACATACAAACTTTCGCTTTTATAAAATTAGTTTTATCTACTTTTGATATTAGAAGTTGAATCATCAGGTTCTTGAACTTGGAAATTATAAGTGCTGATTTTGCTAAAGTTTACCGAGAATAATGACACATTTTTTTTAAAGTTCAAAGAAATGTCTTGCGGTGGGCTTACGTGATCACCATCTTAAAAATCTGATGTGTCACTGCTATTCCGTTACATTACTACTAATTGTTACATCATAAGGCGAACTTTGCTATCTGAAATTCCCCAAAAAAATTCATTGAAGCGTGCCGTTACGCCGTACTTGGACTGTAATACCGCCAAACTTGCGTCACCAAGTCTTAACAAGAAACTATATCGTTAGATGGTCACGATACAATGGGAATCATTTCTGGGAGTCCCAGGAATGTTTGAGTCACGATAGACGAATCGGCAACCAGAACAATGGAGCTAATTTATGTGTACGTGCGTTGATTCAAAAATAACCCCTCCATTCTCTTTTTTTTGTTAGTATGTCGTTAGAGATGAACGTAACATCAAATCGAGCCCATACGAGTGGTCCATTTATGTTTTAAGCGGTTTAAGGCCAGCATCTTCCAAGTTGACGTATTTTTAATTCAATTTTGAACAATCAAATGTCCATTGTTTTAGTTTGATAAAAATAAATGTTATAGCTTGATAATCTTATTCATTCATACAAATATACTCTTGATTCAAATCAATTCACAATTTCACAAGATCATAAAGAAAGAAAATGTTCTATTTTTTATAGTTTTTCAAGGTATATTTGAAGTATTTCAAAGTTAAATACAAAACACATCTGAAAATAGGCAATGAGATGGGATATTTTGCAAGGTTACCTAAAAATATAATGAGTAAATCAGCTTATTTTAATGGGAAAAAATACAAACTTTTAAAAAACCTAGTTTGGATTATTTTTTTCCCGTCTTTGTAGTCTCAGATGTTTCCAACCTCGTAGAGTGACCGGAAGGTATACTTCGGTGACTTGCACTTGAAAACCTAGACAATATGTGCTATCTGTTCAGAGTTTGGACTCGTTTTCTTAATTATAAACCTTACCTTGGCTTGGTGGAGCGACCTGGTGAAATCCCCTGACTGGAACTGACTTTACTTGACTTCAGATTCTGTGTCCCTTAGCTGGGACGGAAAGCGTCCACAGCAGTTACCCATCGCGACCGGTCTTGAGCTTTACGATTCACTCGCACCATGTCAATCGGATGGCCGTCGTTTCTACACACACGCTTTCTTTTCCCTTGAGGATTGCAGTCCAACGCCTATATATGATCGGAATCGCTCTTAAGCTTGTAACCAACCCATCTCCACTTACGTTTGATCTGGTGGCATTGCTCTAACAGCTCTACGTTAGTGATGGTCTAGGGCCAGTCAATCCCGAGGATGTGACGAAGACATCGAATACATACGAAAACTAGCTACTAGAACTGCTAGTAACATTTCGTCCCCTCGCAAAGACAGAGGTAGTGCTAATGCCTACTGCGCTGGAATATCATACCCTTAAGTTGCGATACTTGAAATCTTTTGAAAGCAGTTTTATTGTTGCCTGTTACTGGTCCCGTTTCGTTATTCTTATTGCTCTTTCATTTACGTCTCTATAAGTGGCGGCTGCGTCAGTTAAATTGTTGTTGTATCACAGCTACAATTTTATTGATCCAAAATTGTCCTGAATTGTATGGTCCATATTAATATAAAGTGGTTGGCTTTCTCGGAAAAATCTGTGCCAAACTCACTTCGTCGTCAAACTTCGATCGGCACTGTTTACAGCAACAAAGTTTTACTAACTTAAAATACAAGCTTACGTGAAATGGCAATACCTTTTGCTTGCTATGGAATTTTATGATCATTGTAGTCACCTGCGCACTCGTAACAGGTTCCAACAGATTTATTCCACTACAATTTTTCAACAGAACATTTAACCTTATCAAACATGACATTCCCTTTCCGTTACCTTTGTGAATACTTGACTATCGGTCTAAACCTTGAAGATATAATACCATTTTGTTTCAATGTCCGTCCATGATGATTTCTGAGAGACTGTTGTGTACAGTGATTGTGCACAAATGCACGTACTCGTACATGTAGCTAATTCATCGAAATTTCAATTAGATGAGTCATGAAAATTGGATTGATCGATATTGCAATGTTCAAGAACAGACTTTGATGTCGAAATTAATGGTTTTGGAAAGGAACGTCATATCTATTACTAGCTTCTGCCAGCGGCTTTGCTCGAGAGTAGGTTTCTCCATACAAACTTTAGTCCCCCCCTTTTCATCCCCTTAGAGGTTGAATTTGAAAAAAATCTCTGCTCGTCTACGTCAAGAAGCATTGTGTATAATTTCGCGATTGTTTTGGCTGTACGTTGATATATATCAGTCAGTCAGACGGTTTCTCCTTTTATTCATATAGATAATTTTTATCTTAATGTATTACGATTCATCCATCTAAATCTGGATATCAAATAGAATGACGATGAACCTCTGTAAATATTGCACTGGAAACCAATGTGATGTAAAACACATCCGTACGATTGTATATTTTAAATCTAAAATCAAAGTCTACAGTATTTTCGTCCAATAACTCTGAATTCAGAAACCAGATGTTTTCGAATAAACATCGAACAACATTAAGACATTAATAATAAACTGAAAAACAGATATTAATGAAAAGGTTATTTAATGAATCATTTTGTTCCATAGTCTTGCCTAAGCCACGATTATTTAATTTTATTTTAATTCTTATAGTTTGTATTGACCGCAACGCGTAATGAATGTTTTAATAGTAAGTAATGCAATTTAAATAAAATGCTGAAACGAAGTAACAGGGTGACGTAATGGTGTATATTGGTGACAATGCTAGGCTCGTGCGAGTCTTGTTGCGGACTAAGTATCGATTGGCTTTAGTTTAGGTTAAAGGGAATGCTTTTTGAGTTGCTCATGCTCGAGAACGGGTGCCGTCAGTTTTGACTGGTCATCTCTTAGCTGTCAGTGACTTAATTCTATTTGTTTTTTTTTTTAATTATATCTTATATACATTGTGCTCACATATTAGAAGCGACAAGAAAATGTAACCAAAATTTATGTAACTCCAATTGTCCATGGAGTTCCTTGCACGTTCTTCTACATAGAGATCTACGCTTTGTAACGTGCAATTTAGCTTCAGTTTTTTTCTAATTGACCGACATTTTGACAATTCAAAAGTGCCTGTAATTGGTCTATTCGAAATAAACATTTCTGATTTCTGATTGGTTGATGTAAATCATAGATTGGGAACTCACTGGAGCTGTTCGTGTAGGGCGGCAGCGGGTGCAAAGGCAAATGAGGGGCGTATGTCAACATGTTTTAGTATATTTAAATAATTAATAATCACGACCCTCAACTAGGACCACGAGTAGGACGATTACACAGAGAAAGAGAGAGAGAAAGTGAGAATTAGTTTTAATTTGTGATTATTAATCGAATAATAGACATACATATAAAATTGTTATAATTAACTATTATGTAAAGGGCCATGGAATTTTGTTTTCTTGTAAAGGGTGCAGTAGTTCATAAAAGGTTGGGAAACTGA
The DNA here is from genome assembly GCA_949319445.1 of Mythimna lalbum. NCBI lineage: Eukaryota > Metazoa > Arthropoda > Insecta > Lepidoptera > Noctuidae > Mythimna > Mythimna lalbum. The sequence continues at coordinate 11,062,452 of OX439364.1, forward strand.
CGTAGATACGAGTAAGAAAAAAATTAACAAGGGGCAACTGGAAGAACACGGGAAAACATCTGTCAGTAAAATTCTGATACGAAACTGTCGCTCTACCCAGAGCGGGAGAAGATTGGGTGACTTCTACTTTTCATTCGATAAAGAAATTGTGTTCTTGGCTTTTTCTCAAACCAATTTTAATACTACTGGCTGACACGCAGTTTTACCAGACATTGCAGTTGGTTGGTAGGCAAAAAAATAATTTTGCCATACTTACACTTATTACTGTTTTCCGCACTAGTGCGAAAAAGTGCGCGAGTACCAAAATTGATTACATTTTTCGTATTTTGCTGGACGCTAAGCGACCTCCACGAGGCTCTAGTCAATTTTACCTCCGTTTATTTATTTCTTCGTGACACATCATTTGATACACGTGGATATTAATCACTGTAGCACTCGGCTGACAGCTTCATACGGCACCCTCGCCTACGTCTCGGGCGAATTACCTACGCCTCGGTTGCAATGACAAATTTTCTTCACTTGTATAAAAATAAACTATTTAGTGAAAACGTGCAACAAAACCCATCTCCCATCTTTGTTACGGGTTGGTACATTTATATCTAAGACAATGACATCCTTTATAATCAAATTAGAACTGAATGCTGACGTCACCAGCTGGTCTAAATTATTCACATCAGTGCCTTATGCATGAGGAGTATCGATACAGATGAGGAAAATACTTATGTAGAGTGCTAAGCACACAGAATGATACCTACATTATGAATACTGCTAAAAAAAACATTGACCAGTAATATAGTATTTTAAAAGAATCTCCCCTTTTTGTCAACCGTCCAAACGAATTTTCCACTGTGACTGTTTTGTACTGACTTCTGAAAATTCGGTTACGGTTCTTAGCATACTATAGAAGTTCCGCGCCGAATTTCGATGTTGATATGTGACGGCTAGTCTAAATGGCCTGACAGGCCTGTTGGTCTAGTGGATAGTGGCCCTGACTGCTGGATATAGTGGGTTCGATTCCCACCCAAGATAAATTTTTGTGAGATCAGCACGATCATTTGTTCTGTAGCTGCGTGTAATTTATCTATAATATGGGTGTAATTAGAAATATTAAAGTATGTTTATCAGCTGTCTCGTGACTCATAACACAAGCTACACTTAGCTTGAGAGACAGCGTTGCATGATTGATAGTTGTGGAAAAATGGAGATGGAGATACTATAGTGCTCAAGCATGTGCGCACACAGGTGCACCCTTTGTTCCTTTACTTTACGAGACCAGGCGAAGAACCAACGCCTTTACGTGCCTTCCGAAGCACGGGAGTATCACGCCACCAACTTCCAAACTCCGAGCAGTTATACAGGAATATTTAATTGAAAAAACATAATAGCACTTCTTGCCGGACACGACAATCGTACCCAGGTCCTTACTCTTGTGACTGCGATACCAATGAGGCAGTTATTGCCGCATACTGTTACTGTTGTTGTCGCTGTTAGCGATATGGCCGCCATTGTACACTGAAAACAAAGAATGATTGATTTTACTAAATTCGCGTAAATTTGATCAAATCCGCGGGTTAATATGGTCCTACACACGAAATTGTTGATTTTACCAAATAGAACTGGTTGATTATGTAAATCAACAAAGTGGATTTTGTTGAATTCACTCTTGTTTTCAGTAAAATTAACTACAAATACAAATACAAATACAAATATTTTTATTTGTTAAACATAGGTGATTTAGATACAGATGTTCATTATTGTTATAAAGGAACGCTATGTCTAGCCGTCGTTGGCGTACAAATTTCATAGTGATCATAATAATATATGGAAATACACAATGTCAAAAACGAAAACTATGAGAAGGGTTGACTGTGGCAGTTCATTACTCAACCTACGCTACTTTAGTACATTTAACAATTCTTTTTTTTTTCAGTGTAAGTTATTTTAAAAGTTTTGTTTCTGTTGTGGTGTACAATACAGTTTATTCTATTCTACTATCCTCCTCCTTGCGTCGTATTCCTCAATGCTGAGGCTCTGACCTTTCTGCTTCGTCACTTTCACTTGTATGATATTCCTCCATCATGATCTATCTCTGCCTCACACTATGCAGATAGGAAATTACCAAGATAAATATTAAGATGACATACGAGTAAGATAATGAGTTAGTACTCGGAGCTTCCGAGAAATCCTTGTAATTTCTTTGTTCTGATGACTACGTTCCTGAAAATTGTAATAGTGCTAATTATTCATTCTCATAGCTATGAATATTGTCTTTCCTTATTTGTGTACTGATTTGAGAAGAATGACGGCTTTTACGCCCTTGATGCTTATTGATATTCTGAAGGTTCTGAAGATATCAAGGTTTAGTTTTTCAATAAATCCTGCATTTCCAGTACATTCTTTTAAATATTCTTTTATCTATAATATGTATCATCATCATCATCTTCCTGCTCTTATCCCGTTTTATTTGGGGTCGGCGCAACACGTTTTTTTCTTCCACCTGTCCCTCGTCACGCTATCACTAACTCCCTTTTCATTCATATCAATTTTCACTCAATCCATCCATTCATTCTATTCTTTTATCTATAATATGTATGTATTTAGAAATATTAGAAGTGTGTGTGTGTGTGTGTGAGTGTGTTTAGAATATTAGAAGTGTCAGTTGTTTAGTACTCATAACACAAGCTCTGCTTAGCTTGGGACTAGACGGCGTTGTGTGATAGTTGTGGAATATCATATCATTATTTTAAATATTTTATTACTTTATATTTTATTTTTATTAAATAGGAACAACAAACAGCATTATGCGATATTTAACACATAATAATGTAACTCACAGCGCTGTTCACTAAGTTGACTTAAAATTGTTAAAGTATGACAGTTAAAAAGTATAATTAACCTGTTCGTTTGTGAAATATCGTTTAATCCCATAAGTATTGCCAATCCGAAAAAACTGTAAAGGTTTTCTTTCGACATCATTTTTAAGTTGATTGAGTAGCCGCGAAGGTCACCAGCTTAAAAGGAACTGGTCTCTCGCAAGGTGGTCAGCTCATCGGTCATTCCCTTTGTGACGAAATTCTGTGAAAATTTCAATTTTAAAATGCCAGAAGCAAACATTTATTAAATTATTTTTTTTTACTTTTCTGCAAAACCTTGTTTTTATACCCTGGCTTTTTGTCGCCTTGCAAAAACCTATTTTTCAGTATTTTCGTTTTGTAGCTATGATTTATCGGTAAAAATTATTATGTAAATTGGTTCTATATGACTTTATATTCCTGAATATTATACTCATTAATTATCTACATATGTATATACCTATTATCATGATTGGTATTTTGTTGTAAGTTATTTAATTTATTATAAGAAAAAGTTTCACGTGTTTTACGTAGAATCAAAAACGTGATTTAGTCTTTTGTAAATTGTTTACAATATGTATATTTGAGTTAATTGCTGGCTCTCCCACAAAACATACAATTTCAAAATAAACAGTAGGTGGTCTGGACTTCTTTTCTATCAGTTCATTAGATCCACGAGCTAATGAACATTTCTTTTTAGCCTTTTACTTACAGTACAGTCAAAAGAGGTGAATAGGAACAAAAATTTTCACATTATTTAACAATTATTAATTTATTTTTTATTCATTAAGTAATTGTAATAAAAGTCAAAATCAAATTAATGTATAAAAAATATTTATTTATTTTTACTATTTAAGTAGGTACACACAAAAAAAAAACAGAAAAATATGATATGATCTACATAAGAGATATTAGTACAATAGTACTGCTTATTTCCAAAGAATTTTCTTGTAGCAGGCCTGCGAAAGGAGAAATCAAAAAGAAATGTAGACAATAATAGTGTGTAGGAAGCAAAAGAAGAAAATTTGTTAAAAATCAACCATTTAAATATGTATATTTAAAATGTATGTATATGCCAGAGTGAAAGTCAAAGAGAGAGAGAAAGTAATCCACCCCTGCGTTTCTATTCACCCCGTTTGCATGTACCAATATTTTTCCTCCACTGATTATTTTATAAATTGCCGTAGTCGTAAGAACCGAGTTACGGTACAAGCTATCCATCAACATGTAGACTTGATGGCTGAACGCTTCATCAGGCAACACCGGTATATTATCTGGCCTAGACGACTACGTACCTACTTCGTTAAGATCTGCTGAGTCCACAAAGAAAACTGCAACGATATAATATGTTGCTCTACTTAAGCTAACCTTCAACAGAATTGCACATAAGCCGCATGCTTACTTACCACGCTTACAGTAAAGTATAGGCCACACGGATGGAATTTAGCGTCCCAACAGAGGTGACCTTGCTAATTTAAATCCATGTAACGTCTTTAGATGGCGGGTGTGTTTTTTCAACCGCAATTTCGACTGCAGTGATTGATTTGCGAACGTGTTGGCGCGTGAATTACATCGTTGTAGCCGCAACACAAAAACGTAAACCAAACTGCTACCAAGGTGATCTCTGTTGGAACCTCTTTCATCTGTTCCGTGGTTGGAACGCTAGATTGCATCCGTGTGGCCCACGCTTTATCCTAATGTGCACACATCGCCATTACATTTGTCCAGAGACAATGGTCGTCTTGCAACGGTGCAACCAATTGCGAAACAGTTTGCGGCTGGTTGACGACTTAGTATTATTATTATTATTATTATTAACTAGCCATTACTGTCCCACTGCTGGGCAAAGGCCTCCCCCAAGTCCTTCCAAAATTTCACAAGGACACAAGGACTGGTTAGAGACAGCGCAAGAAAAGAAATTTTGGAAGGACGACTTAGTATTAAATATTATTAATATTTTTATGACGACTTAAATGTTTTTTGTATGATTTGTAATGTCAGATTTAGTCTGGTCGCAGTTGCAACATCATCGCCAGACAGATTTGTATGATTTGCTATCATCGCTGTAAAAAATAAGTCAGTTGAATTATCTCTCGTACGTGATGAAACTTATCTGCAAACTGTATATTAAGTTTTAATTAACACTGATTCATCCTTGTTTTAATTTAATATAAAAAGTAATTAACTTTAGAAGGAGAGCATGTCTTACTTTAATTTAAAATTGTAATGTTGGTGATGCTACTTTTTTTTTATAATCTACTCTAGGTCTTGTGTAGGCTGCGTCTATGGGGAAGGAAACGCTACACCCGCTGGTCTCTATGGTTTTTTGTCCTAATTACTTGGATAACCTTCCACCGACTATAATGAATTCTCAAGAAGTCTTACCTAGTCCCGACTAAGAAAGGTAGGATGAGGATACGATGGAAGAAAACAACAAAAGCTTATATGACACGTTACGCTTGCATACGTTAATCCCTTTTGCTCGAGCATTTCTTATCCAATCCTAAGGCAAGTTCTCTGCCATTGAGCAAGACACACGTTCTATAATAATTAACTCCTTTTAGTTCTACCCACCCATCACCAAAACTATACAAAGTGTAAGGGACAGCCCTCCGCAAACTCTTAAGGGCTTGCTCATGAACAACCTTCCAAAAGATTTTTTTAAGGAAATGAAAAAAAAAATCGGCCTCGCCGTACAAATTGTCCAATCAAGTTTATCATTTTGTATGGTGAGGCTGATTTTATTTTTCGTTTCCTAAATAAAATCTCGTCAAGCAACTCCGCTCGGCGCGCTACATCCCTTAAGTAACCCCTAAAAAATAACTATCAGGTTACTCGCTTTAAGTACATAATATCGTATGTTGCACTTGTGTGTTCTCTTACCTGCTTTCCAAAATAGCATAATGGGCATTTTTTTTTATTCTTCATGCAAATAAAGGAACAATGTCGGACTGTCTTGGGTTTTCGTACAATTTCTTTATTGTCTTAAGGGTCAGTTTGTGTTTTGTCTGTGTCTCTTTTATGTTTCCAGATGTGGTACTAAATAGTTTTGTGTTGTTGTTAGAAATCGGATATTTTACTCGTTTCTTTAGAATTTTGTTTAAATTTAATTTGGCCCTAAACCTTCGATTTTTTGTTCCTTTGCCATTAAATAAGTATCAGGCAGTCATGAAGCTTTCGTAACCGTACAAATACTTACTTATTTGAAGAATGATACAAGAAAATTATGTAGGCTAAATCTAACCCAAATGAGTGATAATGACAATTGTTAGAATAATAGTAGAAAAAAATCTGACATACGTGAAATACCTAATATTAATCAAAATGTATAATTTCATGTGTTCATGAATTTTTAAACAAAAACGTAGCTACCAAAATAATAGTCCTTATTTCCAAAACAAGGGAGAACTTTTACCGTGAGGGCTGTTACAAGAGGGCGCGGAAAAGGAATTCCATGTAAAACTTGGGAAAAGCCTTTTGACAGTGTTGGCTAATATTTTTAAAACTCAGCAGTGAGACAGCTATTGGCTAATATAAAAATAATTGAAAACATTTCTTTCTTAATTCACATCCTCGATGAATTCAAACAAAAAGGAAAAGGTAATCGATGATGCCGATTGCGCAAACCTCGCGTCTCCACATCGATGACTAGATGTTTGTAAAACGTAAGAAAGAAAGAAAGTGAAAACTTTCCCTTTTCATATTCGCCGATTCTTTCTCTAAACTGTGCCAAAATTATCCCCAAGTTCATTGGCTTTTATATCTCTCAGTGGGCCAACATTATGTAGGTCGTTAGCGATATCTCCAAGGTCTTGCTAACCTGCGATGTTGTCTTCCATATTAACTTTCTTGTCTCGTTTCCCGCGCCCATCACATTTGCTAATAGCATTCAGGTCTATCTGGTTCGTCAAGCTGGCTATGTAAACCTAACTTTGATGGTGGCATCTTACTTAGATGTCACCATCAAAGTTATTACATTCAATATAGTGTTCACCATTTGTAGTCGTCTACGAAATTAGAATTCATTCATAGTGCGCATATTAAGTGTCTAATTTAGCTAGATCAGTCTCGGCAGCCTTTGTAACTGCCTTGAATCGTAATTGGAAAATGTTGCGTTTCCTACGATGTTGCCAGATTGAATTAGTAGCTTTGTGATTTCAATGGCTTCTATTGTTTCTTTTGTATCTTGCTTATGCTCTAACAGAACGTTGACGATGATTATTACTTGTTTGGCTTGGCCATTGACCTTACTTTCATTTTGACAGTTCTTGTTGAGTCAATACTTTTGCAGCAACAAGCATTGGCTGAAGTGTCAGCAATAGTGCAACGAATAATGTAGTATCATAATAACTTTTTACATTAGGATTGCATGTGAGCATAATTTTGTTATTTGTTGACCCCACGGAACAATTTCAACAGCCAAGCAATTTTTTACTAATATTGTATTGTTAAAAATTGCTTGGCTGTTGAATTGATCTGCGTAATCGAGAAAGTGTATTTTCGAAATATCTTGAATCGACTCAAGTTGAAATCAAACTTGCTTTATCACCACTGAAAGTTTTTGTTGGTTTGGAAAATAAATTACAGCTTATTAGGTAATGGTTAAAATATCAAAATATAGTTTTCTTTTTACTATTTATAAGCTGGTGACCACTATCTGACCTGATGGTAAGTGATGATGTGGTCCATGGTGGAGCACGCTTGCCTAGAAGTAACCTATTCACTCTAAACTTAAAGACTCCTTGATTGTTGCTATCGGGAAACACGTAGTTACGATTGTTATTGATATAGTAAGTATTGTTACGTACGTAGGTAATTAAATGCCAATTTACCAATAAAGAACTTTATTTACCACAAACAATCAGTAATTAGTCCAGTCAACAATAATCCAAATCACAGTTAGCACTAGAGTTCCGTTATACTATCGCCTCGGTCGTTAGATAAAATCACTTTGCACACTTAGGTAGGTCGCTCTTGATCGCAGTCGAAATCAGAACTGACTCACTTCCGTTTGGGGGCTCGTATTTATACGCGGAGCAAAGAAAATTCTAGATACTGACGTCTCAGGATAGATCCAGAACAATAGAGTCGCATCGCGGGGCCATAAATCAATTTTATTACTTTGTCCTTCGCGAGTCACTCACGCGAATTTCGACTCTATTGTTAATAGCGGAAAGTACCATTTCCCTTATCCACCTACAGATACCTATAGATTACGTACCTACTAAATAGTAGGTACAACGAGTACTTATGACGGAATGTTCCAGATCTTGCCAGGCTAGGTAGGTACTTTGGTTCTAGAGCTTTCGAACAGCAATGCGTTTTAATTATTCGTTGCCATTCTTTATTTTGTCGGAGATATGACGTGTTGAAGTTTAACGGCGTAACAGTATTATAAGATTTACATAAATCATTACATAAGTACCAATATTACCACCGATGTCACAGATAAATACTAAATGTCTGTCATAAGTTTCGACGTACTACATACTTGCAAATCTGTTAATTGATTTAACAAACTCATTTGATGTCAATGAACGGAAACATCACACCGAATATAAATTTTTAGTCAACTTCAATCCGATTACTCCTTAGTAAAAGAAAAAAGCCATTGAAACTTGGAGTACCTACAGCAAAAACAAATCTATCCTACTTTAACACTATGGTCTTTGTAAACCATAAATATCATTTTTAATGACTTCAAATTTTCCTTTTAAGTTTGGGTCCAGTACTTAACTGAGTTCCTTTAAACTTGCTTGGGGTCACAGGTTTTACGTAATATTAAATAAACACCTTCCGGTATAAAAAGTTAGGGATAATAAACATTATTGAAATAGTGTTCTCCATGGTGTCCACCACAAATACTTCAAGAGAAACCTTATTATAATTAGGTATTACTGTTGGTAATGGGCAGGCCACATGATGAGAGACAACCAGGATTAGTGGAGCCAAATAGTGACAGATTGGTACCCGAGGGATGGAAAACGGAGTAGGGAAACAACTGTTGACATGGGAGGTAGAGTTCAAACAGACAGCGGGCCCCAATCGGAGGAGAGTGGCTCGAAGCAGCTAGAGGAGGCCTTTGCCGGAAGTCACACTGAATTAAGAGAAAACATTTAAAGGAAGAAAAAGATTATAAAATGAATAATTCAGAATAATAAGGCTATTGTTATTGTTATTATTACTGTTGGTGGATCCATATCTATTAACAAACAAGGAGAGAAACAGGTTTAAGATATAAATAGAAAGCTAGATTGCCACCTCAGCTACGTCTACGCAACGTAAACAAAGTCATTACGCATTAAGAATTTGCCCCAAATCTCCTTTCACTGGGGAAAAAGGAGAGCGCCATACCTTCTCACTTTCACATGTTTTGATCATTCACTATACATTACAAAGTCCAGTGGGCCAATCATAAATTAACGATAGGCATTGTAATAAAAGCAAGGTAACGTGTAATCATTTCGTCAAGGTCATAGATTGCCAAATATACGGTAGAAACTTAGCCTTTGGATTAGAACTGACTTTTATTTGTTACGATACTTTCAGATATGGAAGAAAGTTCTAGAAGCGTTGTTTTGAAATAATAGTTAAGGAAAACCATTATAATTGATCACAAGGAAACTTCTGCAACGTAGGATTTACTTAATATCGATCACTTCACAAGTCACTTTTTAAGTTATGATATTTTATACCGATAAAATATGTACATGATGGTTTTTCCATTAGGAATTTCGCAGAATTGCATCCTGGTAGGTAAATAAACTTGTGCCCGGCGGATGTTCGCATTTTTATTATATTCCCATTCGACTATTGATATTATTTAAAAATTACATTTACAACCAAAATGTTGTTATTTACAATTTTTACCGTTTTGCCAGGCAGTGCAAGCATAATGGTTCAAAATGATTAAATATTTATATGATAAAGAACAATAGACAATACAAATCCCACCACGGTATGCATTTAAAAGAACTGTTATCACAAAACCCAAGGTTCTAGTATTATCTAAATGAAATACGTATCATCACAGCTGGATGAATGAATCATCTTTTGCCTTTGTTCCTAAATCTCTTCTTTGGTAATTCTTAATTTAGTGGCTTTATGCAAAAAGTAAGTCTTTTAAATGCCTTATCTATTCTTGGTACTCAGGTTGTTTCATCGTATTATGTTAATCCCTAAGGAATGGAATCGAGAACATTATCTGAGAGGTTTACCTGAATTTGCATTCATAATATTACTGTCGACTCGCTCCAGCTTCACACGGGTGCAATATGATAAACATATACAAATTTTCCTCCTTTTTTGCTCCTCTTGTTAGTGTTAAAACCGTATTAAAATCCGTTGCATGCTTTAGATGAAGTAAGCGGAAAAACAGACAGAGAAACAGCAATTTTATTTAATATTATTTAGGGATTAGGAATATAAATCACTCTAGGGCCGATTATGCATCCTTGGAGTCTCCAAGCCTTAATGCTGTTCATTCGAATTTATTAGCGATCATTACTTTTACTTAACATCGATATTATCTTGCATCAGCACAGCATCAAGAAATAGTAGATAATCAATTCATAGCTCTTATCTATTTGACCGAATTTTTTATTGGCTTCTGATATCGGTCATAAGAACTTGGCATAACGTAACTGCACCTTATCTTTCGACGTCAATAGGCCTTGAACGCCACACCTTTGAGAATTTTTCTTTTTACAACGTGGTTTTGGATGAAATTTCATTTATGGTTATCGACACCCGAATCTTTGCTGAATAATGCGCAAATAGGTTACATGTAAATGAAGCTGTAGGTCTCTCCAATAACCTTTTAGCAACCTGAGTTTAGTAAAAGTTGCTCTAGTAAGGAAGATTTTTGGCTACAAGCCAAACACGTGAGAATTTCTGTGTCCATAAGAACAGCAGGACCGCCCGACGTAAATGCATTTAAATGTCTTAATCAAGAAGAAGATTAATCTACAAACAATGCCTTTTCACATCAGTTCTTTAATTAAGAAATAGCGTTAAAAAAATGTAGTCGTTAACCAGTTTTTGGAGTTGTAATAATGAATGCTAGATAGCAGGTTATTATTATTATGCAATTGTATGACAGGTTCCGTTAGCTAGTTCATAACAAATATTTGCTACAAAAACTTGAAATAAATAACTAGTATCTAGGTCAAGCCATTAGAAGTGCCTATCATAAGTTTAAGTGTCCTTGTAATTTCAGCTTTACTTGTAGTACGGGTTTCTAAGCTTATTTTAATCGCTAGAACCGATACAAATAATGCAATCGTAGTTGCAGTTGTATCGTTGCATATGACTAGTATGCTAATTGGGGTAACTGAAAGTCACGATGAAAATGACTCAGAACTGCAGTATATTGTGTATTCTCAAACAACACAGGGCTTTCTTCGAAACATCATAGAAAATAAACATGTAGTAGAATGATGGATCGCCACAGATGCCAATGTCACGTTTATCTGGCATCTTAAAGCAAACAAAAGAGCAAAGTAGAAGAGTCAACATCAAGTGTATGCTAAAATACACGTCTTTAGGTTGCGCAATATCAACAATATTGCGACAAGGTCCCGGCAAATTATAACGTATTATGAAACGGCGCGACATCTTCCAACTTAATGTGTTTGTTTTACAAATGAATTGGTTTTATGGTATGTGGTTTAATGACCATCAGGTAATAGATTACGTAATGTGGTGGTGCAAGAATGACTGAAACATAAATTAGTTTTGTAATTTGGTCTAAACCAGATGGTATCACAATTTGATACGTATTCGCTTCATCCAATTTGTGCCCTTGAGTATCTAACAGTAGAACTGTATCCTCTAATCAAGTTCCCAGTAACCCTGAAATAAATAGGAACACCTGGGTGGTGTCAAGAACAGTATATTGAAAGCTGATATATGTCAATACCCTGCGATTTGTTTTGAGAGACGTCCATCGTTCTGGAAAACGTAAGATTAAATCTTACATCAACGTTATTTATTACAATGTGGCATCCCACAAAATCATGACGTGGGAAAATATTGAACTGATTATTTAGATAAGTAAAGAACCGCAAGCTTTACTACCGAACAGAAAGATGGTACAAGGCTTAGATATGGTTTCGTGTCTTAAAACGTCGGTAGTCAGTAATTTCGAGTGGTTTGCGGTAATAAACAAATTAAAGTTATTAACTATCCGAATCCAAAGTAATCCAATCCGTTTTCCTTCGGCCCACAAATGAGGATGTTTGATTATTTTCCGTGCGTGCGAGCACACTTTCCTGTCAATGGTTTTGTGTTGCGTGCGTGCTACTAATGTTGATTTTGGTTCTACACACGCCAAGTTAATGTACTCGTCTCAGAATCCATACGTTTTGTTGAAGTTTTTGTGACGCAAGATATATTTGCGCGGTTTGGCCCTTGAACGCTGAAAGTAATAAATTGAGAACGGCGCGTCCTTGTTTTCCTATTTTTGCCGGCGAAAATGTCAAGGTGACGCAGAAGCAGGATCAGTGCACGTAACTGAAAAAAAAAAAACTGGTTCTGTTAACATTTCAATAATTATCCTCTTCCATTCATGTGCGAAATTATTGAGTAACAGACATGATAAGATCGTAAAAATTTGGGATCCAGTCATCCAGTGCCGCGTAATAACCCAAGTGAGACCTACTCCACAACTAGACGGCTTGTCTTAGCCGAAGCTGATGATTTATGAGCCAACAAGACGCCCACAATCGCGCAGACGGTCATTCAGCCGCATCCGCGTAGAGCGCGGGAAGTCAGTCGGTGGACTTAGCGGGCCGCGGTCGGTGCACGACACTGCACGTATCCGAACGTTTTAAAATAATCTCGTACTATAGACAAAGTGATCCGTGATTTATGAGTGAAGTTATTTTTTTTTAAGTGAACAATTTAGGTACGTGTATTTTAAGATTGTTTTACGTGTCGTTGGCCTCAGTGAAATCTACGCTTACAATTATTTTTTCAAATTTATCGCTTGTTTTACGTTCAAGGTTTATGATCAATAACATTAGTAAGGTTGTGTTTAGTATTCAAATTATTGGTAATTTAAATATGATTAACGGTTTATTTAGTCAGCTATTGAGCAACGTAGTGTTATTGAAGACCTATGGTCGCTAAATCGCGTCGGAGACAGGTAGCTTCATACAATTACAAATAACTTAAAAATAATCAATATTTAAGTAATCCGATGTAAGCATTGATGCTATTTCTCAAAGTTAACAGAAAGAAAGACAGAGTAAACAGCAATCGTTACGAATACCGGATGTCTCTACTAAAACGGAAGTAAATATTAATAAGTAAAAGTTCAAAACTCTAACAGAGAAATTATAAATAAATAGGTAATAATTATTCTAAAAACTGGTGTTTGGTGATTTCTAAAGTCCGGCTTTCACTGCGTGTACACGATCGACGCCTGTCGTACAAACTGCTTCTACTTTAGAGTTTAGATCTATGTTTACTTCGAAAGTTTATTTTCTAAATGGAAACATCCGTTTGGCTGCTTAGACTTCATTAATGAAACCTAGAAAGTCTTTGAAGACGTGTTAATGCTGAATTGTTATTAGATCATATCATCTACATTACTTGTTTCTATTGCCTACAATGCGTTTATAGTAACTTGAAATTATAACAATATGGATTGTCTTTGCACTGAATGAGCACTGAAGCGAGTATAAAACTCAATGTAAACATTACTATGAACTGGGAACATTATTCTTCAATACACAATGCAATGTAGTGGTCATAAGTAAAGCAAGCATAGCAACAAGTTATACTTGACCAAAGAGAAAGTAAATAAACTTCATCCTCCTTTGTAGACAGAAATGAAATTGTTTCTTGTGTGTATCATCTTCACGTTTATAGTCAGTTGTAAAGTTTAGTAGGTCGTCATCCGAAGCCATATAGGTTACATGTTAGTCATGCTCCTCTTCCGTAGTCTGTTGTTTCATGACAGGATTGCCACTGCTAATGCACTAGATGGATCGTCTCAATCAATCTTTGTCAGCTTTCTGGAGCACTGCGCTTGATCATATTTCATGCAATTGAGCATTGAGCAGTATCTTCTTAATTATTTATTGTACACAAAATGACTTAATTAATTTGACAGTAATTTGACAATTCTTGTACAAAGGCGAGCTTAATCCAACAATGAGTTTTCTCCCAGCAAATCTTCTATAGAGACTTTAGTATTATCATCATCATCATCATCATATCAGCAGAAAGACGTCCACTGCTGGACATAGGCCTCCCACAAGCGTCGTATTATGATCAGACATATTTAAACATTTATCTTCTACAAGTAAAAGTTGAGTTTTCTCAATTTCACCACCTTCGAATTCAAGATAAACAGTCTGCTTATTGCCTCAAGCATCCCAGATTTCTTGTTTTTCTCCATCATCCTTTTATAATGCACGCAGTAATTGTCTGTAAAATGATTTACGAGAACTGTGAGTTTAAAATAACGGTATTGGCTTCACGTTTCGTTTGTACCGGGTAATGCGCGAATTACACGGATTTTACCTCAACTGGGACGCACGATTCAGGGATGAAATTCTTACGGGACATAGTATTTATATGGACGATATTATTAAGTACAGACATCTAATTTTGAATTTTCTCGTTATCTTTAAGTGAGAACTGTGCCACTTGAATTTCAATTCTTATCGTATAAAGATTAAAGGAGACCCCACTTAAAGAAGGGATAAGACCCACGGCTTATAGTTCTGTATCAGTATTGAAGCAGATTGATCAAACGGTTTTGGGAGTCGTCAAAAATTTGACGATTCACTTGTCCCTATCTGTAAAATAGTACAAAGTAAGAATGACATTGAACTACAAGTAGACCGGTACATCCCTATGACCAGCATAACAGTGTAAATTGTAAAAGTCAACATAGAAAAGAAACAGGTCACATTAACCTGTACACACGGCAGAATGGCCCATTTTCTAGGACTTAAAATTAGAATTAGCAAAGCATATTGTAAAGAATAAAACATTTGTATGTTCTTCATCTACAAACATCACCGCATTAGTAAATTAAACACCTAAAACATAATTATTTCATTCACGTTTTATGCCCAACGATAAACTTAGATCTAACCTTAGCATAACTTATAGCTCTTTGGTTTTATGGTCAACGTTTATTTTTGTAGGTACTACAAGCAGGTAACGACAAACATGGTTCGTGTAATTTAATCCTGGCTAGTTTTAATGCACTACGCATGTCTTATTGTCATTTTAGTTCATCATCATTTAGATTATCTGCAGTCTTGGTCTGTGTTCTTATCACGCTGTAAAAGACATTAGTCTAGCATGGTCTGGCGCATAAAAAAGAATTGTGAGCAGAGACTATCTTTATGTGATTGCAACTCATTTGTTAGATACTCTTTCACAATAATTCTTCCGGTTATTTAAGTCATAAACAACATGATGTTAATCTTGGTAATTTGATTAAATGCAATAATGAGTGATGCAAGTGTATTATTCTGATTAAACCTCCTAATTATACTAATGGGCTGGTTTCAAGAGTAGATTCATCATATTTGTTGAACGAGGTTGAACACGTCCGTCCCAATGGGGTCATATGAAGTTTGCATATAATTATTACTTTGGTTAATTGTCAAGACAGTAAATTGTACCTAATTTGCTAGTGGTTACCTAATGTAATTTATGCAGTTATTTTTAATTATACCTATTGAATTTTAAAGAACTTGTTTATTATTGGACTGGGTAGACTTGTAATATTAACGTGTTGGTTGTTCAGGTCTGGGCACATGTTCGGTGCATTGCTGTTTCAAATAAAACTTCTCCAACTTCTTTGGTAATAAAATATGGATTTGTTACGTTCCATTTATTCCAAGCTTTGCAATATTTGCATGCAACATGCACACAACAGTGCATGTTGTGTGCATGTTACTACTCACGTGTTTTCCGTAGGACTAAGCAATATAGTCTGCGAGATGGTCCGAAAGAGTTACCGAGGTCCTGGAACACAAAGGGCGACAAAAAAAGAGGTGTGGGTTTTAATCAGTAGCAGTCTGTCATAGGTCTTACCATCAGGTGGGATCGCAGTCAAGCACTAGTTATATCAATTTAAAAAAAAAGGGAGTGTCACTCACTTCACCCAGAGTGAGAGGAGTTGTTTGATGATTGCCCACCCCCAAGAAAAGGGTTATGTAATGTGTATACCTAAGTTAGGTACGTAAAATATCAAATACCTAAGGAGGGACTGACTAACTTTATCCGAACTGTTTTTGATTGATTTATTTCTAAAACAATTTACATCGTGTATGAATATTATAGCTTAAAAATTAGGAACACAAGCAGTAGAAACTAATAAAAATATTACATGGCTTAAAATTTAATTACTTACATTTCAAATAAAAATAATTGTAAACAATAATGATGTCAAAAAGAATAAAATCAAGTACGTACTTACCATTAATAAAATCTCACAATATAAAAAATACAAACAAATAGTGAAAATAAACAATGTCAAGTAATGTCAAGAGATTAGAAATTACCATTAATTATGCAAATAAATAATAACAGATTGACTTGATTAGCTCCTTGTCGAATATTTAAAACAATGAGATAATATTTTTGTCAGTTCTGCAGCAGTAGCTTTATTACCTTTTCAAGTAATTAAATAATTAAAAAGATTGCGAATCTCAAAATGATTTACAGTTATGTGCGTCATATTTATGTGACGTTTACTTACGTGCTATATATTCGAAGGTTGTAAGAGAAATAAACAATTTATGTGATTGTTTATTTATTCTTAAATTGCTTCCCATGTTTTGTTCAGCTGTTCATATTCTTGAAGGTTTTTTTATCTGTTATAAACTAGTGCTTGACTGCGTTCCCATCTGACGGTATAGTCTGTCTAAAAGTCAACCGACTTGTGTAATTATTAGGATTTTATTAAATCTGATGTAGTCAACACTGGTTTTTTTTTATTTTATTAAAATAAAATAAAAAAATAAAATAATAAAAAACTTTTTACAAAAAAAAAATTAAACCAACTTCAAAAAGCACAAAATAACTTTAATTTCGGAAGTCGGTGTTTCTATAATAGATACCTAATCTTGTCTCTTCGTTATTTAACACCGACTTCCGAAATTAAAGTTATTTTGTGCTTTTTGAAGTCGGCTTAATTTTTTTTTGTAAAAAGTTTTTTATTTTTCCCTTTTTAGTTATGGTAGCACCACTAAAAAGTACCTACCCTTCAGCTAAACATAAATTACCTTATAGCCAGAGTGCACCTCATAACGATTCTTATAATCCCAAATACGGTAAATATTACATGAATTTACCCCCTCCCCCTTTCCCCTTCCCCTTTTCTTTCAGTCAGTCATCGACTACACGTATAAACAAAGCAATTTTACTTGTTACGACAATTCTGCTATGATTCTATGAGGAGTTCTGTTCCATATCTTCGAAGTTCATGATCAGATCATAACAATATTTCTATGTGACCAACTTGGAAGCATAACCCTTCATTCAAAAAAAAAAAATTTTCGAAATCGGTCCACAATTGACCGAAATATCGGTGAACATACATACAATAAAAAAAACATACATTCAGCCGAACATAGAACCTCCTCCTTTTCGAAGTCGGTTAAAAATAAAAACAATGGTTTAATAATCAAGGTTGATTAAGAGATCTTGATCATTGTTTACTAACAGAAGAACCTTATAAAAAGTATCAAATACATATAATAAGTATTTTTTTAATGATTAAATATTATACTCAAACTTTTTAGACAGACTATAGGTAAGCAGTGATGCAATCATTGATTCATATTCATTTATTAATTTGTAAACAGGTAACATTAAGGTCTTAACCCTTCAGATACCGTCAATTAGAGACACAATAGTAAGACAATAGATGCGCGGCCACCGGTGGTCGCTTGGGGATTCATGAATTAAATAACATTTTTTAACGCTATGTTAGCTAATAATAGCATACAAAATTGATATTATAATTAGATAGACATTAATTACTAAATGACAATACAATTATTAATCATTACGGCATATAACATTATAAATTTGAATGTCACAATATTAAATAAGTACAATGTCAAATACTTGACTACATAGTCATATTTTGTCTGATGATGAGGCGCACTAGTGTATTAAGAGCCTATTCACTCTAGCCTTGAAGACATCCAAATTATAATCGGAAGGGAAGACCGCAGCAGGGTGATTGGTCAAAATTTTATAGGCTTCAGTAAATATTTTAGGTAAGTCTCCGTGCATAAAAAATTGCATGATGATTATTATGTATGATCATTTCGGTCAAGATCGTATCCGTTTTATTCAAACGTATCGTAATAATATGCTACTGTAATCTTTGTTCACCTAAATATTGTTCAAGGTTGAGTTGAAAGAACGATTAACCTTAGAACCGTGGTCAATATGAAATAACTTCGATCGCACTGCCGCGGTCGTTAATAGAGACCAATGTCGCGGAATGAAGTTTACATCTTGATTTAATATTGATCTGTCAAACGTTAAATGTCACCTTGTTTATTATAAAACACATGTTGGGAAATGTCAATATTAAGCTAAGCGTCCACTGCGTCGGGCTCGGAGCGGACGGATTCGTTGCTTTGTTCTTCTTCTTCTTCCTGCCTTATCCCATGGGGTCGGCGCAACCCGTTTTTTTCTTCCATTCTGTCCTGTCACCCGTCAAACTATCTCAAACACTCTTTTTTTTCATTATCCGCATTCGTTGCTTTGTACTGATTTGTATGGTACAGCGCAGTGACGAAGGTTCCATACAACTCGATTCCCACCGGCTTCCCTTCAGATGTTTAGAACACAACCACTCTCTACCGTAATTGAGAAATGGCACAATCAGAAATTATAAAACTACAAAGCTAACATTACATAACGGCTACACTAAGTACACTATGAACATTAAATCAACAAAATTTACTCTTCAACAACATGTAGCACTATAACATAAGCCGCAGGCGCAATCGGCTTTTTAGCGTTTAAATTTCTATACAAGAATACGTCATGACGTCACATAAAGGTCGATTAACCTGCGCGCTCTAAAGCGCTCCGGCAAGCCGGTTTTTTTTCGAGTTATTTGATAGAGTTTTATTGAATAGGCTTAAAAACTACTAGACTGTTTTTAAAAATTCTTTCACCACTCGAAAGCTACATTATCCACGAGTAACATAGGCTAAATTTTATTTTGGAAAAAAATAGGGTTCCGTAAGATATTTGGGTTTTTCGGACACAAGGTGTAAAAAATCAACCAGAAACATTACTTATTTTGTGTACGCTGCCTGAACTATTAAAGATAGAACCGTAAAATGTTCTAATTAATTGTAGATCTTACAAATATCTACAAATAGAATGATTAAAATTGGACGTTTGGTTTTGAAGTTATGGCGAAATTAAAATATTACGATTTATGCTGCAAGCGTCACCAAGGCGGGGCCCGGGAGTGCGCGTGCGGGAGGGGAATTTAGATCTATGAGAAAGGTCGTGCGCGAAGTCTAATAATTTTCGTGCGATTTTTTTTAGATTTCGTTCTTAAAACTACACCAACGCAAAAGTTCTTCTCAGAGCTGGTTTTTTTAAACATTTTAATATATCCCTTTACAATAAATATCAACATGCGTAATGCTCAAAAACAAGAACGATTATCTGATCTAGCCATTCTTTCTATAGAAAAACGTTCTTTACTAAAAATTAGGAATCTTCCCGGCTTTTATGATAATGTCTTAGCGCACTGTGTAAGAAAGAATAGACGAATAGCTTTAGAGTATAAGTACCTAGTATTATTAGTACTTAGTCGATTAAGTTTTGTTTAATTTACATCATATCATCATTTCACCACAAACGGCTTTTATCAAAGCCACTTCTATTATGCTTGTAAGTAGCGTTGCCAGGCGTCCGGATAAAGCCGGACATAGTCAGGCTTTTAAGTGGCGTGTCCGGCCAAATTTGAGCATTTTTGGCTTTTGTTAGGCTTTTTAAAGACCATTTTGTTTAGAATTGTCATTAGAGTTTTGCCTTACCTTGTATCGCTAGCACAAGCAGAGTGGATATGTAATAGTGTAGCAATAATATCACTTAATTCATGAATCCCCAAGCGACCACCGGTGGCCGCGCATCTATTGTCTTACTATTGTGTCTCTAATTGACGGTATCTGAAGGGTTAATCTTATGGTTTTTTCATTAGAATTTAAAAAGATTTCATGAACTTTATTAGACTTAAAAAAAATGTCGGCCTTTTTGACCAAACATCCGGCTAAATAGGATAGATTGTCCGGCTTTTCAGTTCCAGGACCTGGCAACCCTACTTGCAAGACACTGTTTCAATATCTCAGTGCTTACACGTATAGTAAAAGTGGACTGAAGATACATCTGCCTATACAAGACTGAAGCCAGGATGCCAATCACAGATTTTCGGTAAGGACTCAAGACTGCGTGCCCGCGCTCGGAGTAGGCAAGCATTTTTTTTTGCTCCGGCTTACCTCTCTCAATATTTCACCCTTCGCCACTGGTACAGCGTGCACTGAATCGGAAATTGGCGATGCAAAATCCAAATGCAGCAGACGCGCGACGGCTCGTACTGCGTACCTACGCTCCGATTCCGATCGGTGGACGCTAAGCTTTATAATGGATTTCACACAGCCAAGAAAAGTATGAAGCTTTTTGAGTTGTGCCTCACCTGACCACTGTTGGTCACGTAGTCAACCATATATTTTTATGACGTCACGAGTCACGAGCCTGGCTATGCCGCCTTGACGTGCCTGTGAGGTACGGCCCTTACCCAACATGTTTCTACCACTCCTTCTCTTGTGTATTTGTGACTCTGTGCAATAAACTTTCTTTCTTTCTATTGTGCACTTCGGACTTTCTTTACTTAGGAATTTCACACGACACCTTCGTAAACCAACACCTTTACTGCAGAAACAAATAAAGGAAAATAGATGAATTTAAATTATTTATTAAATGATTTGATATGATCATCCTTTCATGATAATAATATTTTTATTTATTTATTTTATCTTACAGAAGGCTTATAAGCTAATAAACCAATGCTATAAAAAGCGTAAAATTAAAAATATGCTAATTAGAAAAAAAAGTACTATACACAAGTCAAATAATTATTTACGAGAGAAGTAAAAAGAAATTAGCTATCATCAAAAAATAGCTGTGCCATTGCACACTTGTACAAATCGAAGTCCACAAATGTGGGAGTTACTAATAAAATTAATCGTTCAGTAAACTATAAATGGCTTACTTTTAATTTAATGCAGTTCATAAAACAGTATTTCACCAACTGCCTACTTAGCACTATATCCATATATCCTCAGTTGATAGTCTAAGCGTGGGAAGCTAGACACTATCTGGTTTTTCTTCATTCGCACATTCGGTTAGTAATCAGAATTAGTGTGATAGGTACTAAGCGCTAAATAAATAACCGACAAGCGTGTCCAAAACGTGACCAAATGCCGTGACCTGGCCATCTCCGTCTACTGGTATAAGTTTTGCAATATCTCTGAAGGTGAGGGTATGGTTTCCAAAAACTCGTATATTGCTTATTTATTTTGTTATTGCCAACTTATACTTATGGCATACACCACTAATACAAATTATAAGCACTCATTTAATAATTTTAGACAGAATAAAAAAAAATCGCATAAAAACCTCAACATAGTAGGTTTTTTTTTTTGTCGACGGGGAAAATCTTCTTTGACAAAACCCGCTCTTGGGTGGAGCGGGAGACAGTGTCAGACTCTTCGTCGAGAGACTCTTTGTCGAGCCCACGTCTACGGTGGCCGGAAATCGGGATCGGAAAACAATGAAACAAATAATAATGAAAATAAAGTTATTTCCTTTGGAGCCTTGACCATCGCCGTCGCGTCGTCGGTAACTTGGGGCTCAGACTCTGTTCCCGATACCGATGGGATACTGTTTTTATATTTTGAAGTGTTTATTTATATTTAAAAATGTAATGAATTTGTGTAAATAAACGAAAATAATATCGAAATAAAACAAATAATAATAATGTCAAAAAAATAATTAAAACAAATTGCTAGTCGAATTATAAAGGTTTACCTACGCAAACATGACGGATTGAGATCATTTTGCGTCACCGTCAGGTAAGGATTTATTGAACCATTGTTGTGTGACGTTGCGACTGTTATGTTGACGGTAGTGACGCGATCTTTCCTTAACTTTCCTTACCCTTAGACCATTATACATTGAAATATAGCATTACCAGGAAGACAACCATTATTGAGTTCAGTTTTCCACCAATACACTGCGCTTCCTTAAATACTCGCAAATAATACTAGTCACCCTTTTCTCTGAGATTGTAAATCTTCAAAAGAGAGCCAGCGAGTGTCAGTGTTTTACTTTCAAAACACCACCAGTGTGCCTTCAGTTGCCCTTGCGTTCCAGTTCAGCAGTTACTTTTTCGCACAATAAAACTAGCAACCCTGAAAGTGATCCTGCACAGTGTCCATATTATCGGCATCTGGTTGGTAAACAAGGAAGTTACCTCTAAGGGCGCTTTCAATTTATGCGTTTTATGACGGCCTGCTGCGGTGCGTTAGTCGTACTGCGTACGGACAATCGTATTTTTCAAACCTGGGTGTCTACTCGCTTTCTCCGAAAAACGAAGTTTCGATTGAAATTTCGCGTGTTTCCTACCACGGTTCCTTTCGTTCCCAAAATTTCGCACGAACAAAAATGGTTTGACGTACCGAATCTCTAAACCTACTCTAATTAGTTATGTTTCGAAAAAAAAATCATAATAATTATAACAGAGGATTGAAAAATTTCAAAATTTTAACGTCAAATTAATATCGTTCGTTTACGATAGTTTCGTTTCGGACAAAGCGAGTAGACCCCCTGGCGAGCAGTGCGTCAATCGTGCGGCGAACGGTCGACAACAGGACGGCAACGTCACTGGCACCACGTGGTCAATTCGGTGTTGAATAGTGCATCACTGGCTTACAAACGCACTTTAGGCGCTTGTTGTCGGACTGCTAACGTTCTGCAACCGGCCTAAACACGTTTACCGTGCCGCAGCCGGCTGGTTGCAGTACGTTTATCGTAACACCGCAATATTCAACACCGAAATGAACACATGCTTGAGACGTTGCCGTCTTGTTGTCGACCGTTCGCCGCACGGTTGCCGCACCGCGTGCTTTTTTATGAAAAATGCCAACGACCGTACGTATTACGATTAACGCACCGCAGCAGGCCGTCCAAAAACCCCAAACGCGCATTAATTAAAAATGCCCTAAGTATCCTTAAATATAAATAAGACCGCATAAGATAAGACAGAGTCTGCCGCATGTTCAACGAGCTGTGGGCGCGTAAAACGCAGGATTGGTGCCCGGACACAGCAACGCGGGGCCGAGGCAGACCACGCCACCAGAAAGAGATGGCGGGACGACCTAGATGGCTTCCTTAAGAATTGGAATGAGAAAGCGAGGAACCGTGATCGTTGGTAGGAGTGGTGGGAGGCCTTTGCCCAGCAGTGGGACAATGTGGGCTAATTATAATAATATAATAAAGATAAGACAGACGATTTGAATACTACCGACTTCACGTAAACAAAATCTGTTTGGTAGTGTTTTGCAGCTTACCGGAACCAGTCTGTATTTAATCCACTTTTGAATGATCATCAATCTACGTAATCGTAAAATATCGTAATGAATTATATCTAATTAAACTGTTAGATTCGGATGGGTAATCTTGTAATAGATTAGTTGTTTGATGAATAGGCTTTGAAAACGGTGCTCTGTTTTTAGAATTAATTGTTATAGCCGTAACTTAAACAATTCTAAAAACATGTTTAAATAAAGAGAACTGTATTTGTAAATTCATTTTAATCTTCCGATGAAACATATATTTTTTAGGGCTTTGACCTTATCGACTTTAACTGAACGATTCAGTTCTCCTATCTTTATATTTTTGGCGAAACGGATCTGGACCTAGACCATGAAGTTTAAAGTAAGATTGTTTTTACTTTTGTTTCAGTGTGGGTGTCATCTCTTACCCACTAAAACAAGATTAAAGCAATTTTACTTTGAACGTCATGGTAACCCCGTAGATCATTTTCGCAGTTACAAAGTGGCCAGAGATCGGCTCTAGACAGACAGTATTTGAAGAAGATAGGGGAGGATTTGCCCAGCTGTGAGACACAAATAGGCTACTTATAATAAAAATAATAAAATCTCCAAATAACTCCTGCTTTAAGTGAAGTGAGAAAGAATGTCAGACCTTTATTAACTAAACCCTTCTGTATTCCTTCTCTCTTTCGAACGACACCGCAGCCCTGTCTCTCAAATTCATGAGAAACCTTTCCAATCCTTGGATCCACCCTGTGTTGCTAACGCCAATAATATTCACAATGCACTTCCATGCCATCACGTTCTTTTTAAATTAAACTCTTTCAATGCACACAGACCTTTCATATATTTAATTGACTCTAGTTTGAACTAAAAGCTCTACTTGAAGTTCGATCTACATTTGCTTCAATTACTACTAGATCCTTGAGGAAGCGGTCCTCCAGGGCAATTGTGATCAATTCGCATCAATTTCTTTTGTCTCGACGACAATCAATGTCAGGGCCTCCCGTACCTAATGTAGACTCTAACTGCTTTAGTCTAGTATAGTATGGTCTTAGGCGGTTTCCACATTAGGCGATGACGATAACGACACGATATCGTGGGCGTGGTAGTTTCTTTCCTGACGATATCGAGACGACAGTAACCAACAGCTTGTTTGCGTTATACTGGCAGGCTCGTGTAACCTAGCTTACCATGACGTGTTATACTGTTAGGACGCTTTCAATCTACCTGCCTTTTTTTACGGTGGGCTAAAATCTTCTTATGACAACCCCGCTCTTGGGTGGAGCGGGAGATTGTGACAGACTCTTACTGAATAAAAACCCACCCCGTTCCTTCTAGCCTCTTCATACCGGGGCCCGAGTTTCCTTTCGGATAACCCTGGCCCCAGTAAGCTTCGATCCAGCTCCTATTGCACAATCTACCTGCCTGCTGCAGTGCGGATGCGTTAGTCGTACTGCGTGTGGATGATCGTATTTTCGACAATAGGACGGCAACATCACAAGCAGTTCAATTCGGTGTTGAATAGCGCATCACTGACATACAAACGGACGGCAGCCAGATACGTTTTCAATTTAGGTGCTTGTTGTTGGAATGCTAACGTACTGTTACCGGCCGGCTGCGGACGCGTGCTTCCGACTATATCGCGCCGTGACTTCGTGTCGCTGACGATATCGATGATGATAACGATACAATGTGAAAGTGTTCGTTAGGAAATGTATGAAACTAACACTCCCACGATATCGTGTTGTTATTGTTATCGCCATTTGGTAAAGCATTAATCTTAATTTTTTATGTTCGTCCTTTGTTGAGGCACTGAGGGCTTGTTGTTGTTAACAGTTTAAAGTACTTAAAAAAAATCTATTGTTATGTCGTACAATTGTATCGGCATCATCATTAGTAAGGCCATTATCAGCTCAATGTTTTTATTAGAGGTCGACGACTTCAACATGCCTTTTGCGCATTTTTACAATCATGGGTACCTATTGAGTTTGAGAGATTGCCATCCTAAAAAATACAATGGCAATTACATTTTTCCATACTCACAAAAAAAAACACAATGCAATTTTACTCGGCGATAAAGGGATTTCTCACCTGTATGGTATATACCTGTCTGCCATTTATTTTGAATAGTTCTGTAATTAACGTAGGTAGGTAAATGTTTCACAAACATGGCGTCGGGTCCAGTTCGTTTTCCCGCGCAACCTAACTCGTTCCCTGCCATTATATGTTGCGTAGGAAGTTACGCCAAACAAATAATATGTAGGTGCGGTTTTATTTAGTATCCTCATAGAAATAATAGAAAACAGCTTAATTTACATGACTGTGAATACGACAGCTTAACTGCTTTTCTTGGAAATTATTATGAAAGGAGAGTGCGACTGTTCAGTGTTCATGCAAGATAGTTGTCGTATCTTGTGAACAAAGTGGGCGCCAGCCTTATTATACAACGTGTGTGGTAAGCTGAGGAGGTTTTGTTTGATTTTATGACCTGATTATGTATTGATGATGTTGGCTTGACACCTGTTTCCTGGTGAAGAGTGGTACTCTGTAATATGGGTTACACGAAGTAAACTTTCCACTGTTTCCTTTTGTGGAGTACCGTTGGCAATTTGAAACAAAGTTGTTACGTACATCTGTAACGTTCCTATAGTTTTAAAAGCACTCTTTAGTGGCAAACAAAATGTATACATCTGGCTATCATTTTACCAGCACTACTGCTGGTAGTGGCATAACTAGTACATCATATAAGGCACGTGACAAATTCATTGGATTTCCCCCCCAGAAAAATCATCACATTGTTTTTTTTTTTTTTTTAATTATAGGTAGTTCTTCTTTTTTCTATAATAGAACTTCTTCTGAGGACGCAGTCTCTTAGTCCGGGGTTCCTGTCGGACCCGCCCGTGGCATATTTGCCACCCTATAACTCTGCCAATGTCTGCTGGGCTCTAAAATCCGAACCATGCATTTATAGTCCGCGACAAAAATTTAAAAGGTTGTCGTATATTTACAGGAACCGGCTGGTCAAGTTCTTTCACAAAACGCCCGTCATTATCTAATATTAAATCGTACTACAAATGACTAATTAACAAATGATTTTGTATCTTATGAAATAATCGTGTTGAGTGTAACGGCGCATGACGCAATGTCTTGTGTGACATAATGCTGACGGTCTGTCTCGTTGCCAACAGGAGGTGACGGATGATAGCGACGGCTGCGGCGCCAAGTTCTCGGTGCTCATCGTGTCTGATAAGTTCCAGGGGAAACCGCTGCTTGCCAGGCATAGGTGAGTCCTGAATGCTTTTGTGTCTTTTTTATGATGAGAGACTTAAGAGTTCCAAATATTGTTCATGCTATCTATTGGAACATTTCAATGTTATGTTTTCCTGTAACAAAGCCATTTCTTCAAAAAATTATGACTTTCAAACCAGAAAGATATTTGAAAAAAGAAACCTATTAATCAAAGATTATTTTTTTAAGACCGACTACAAATGACTGTAAGACTGCTTTAAAACCTTGAAATATTGAGGCTCTATGCGGTTAATCAAGAGTTTTAATTGCAAATGTCTAGTAGATTTATAGTCGAAAAACTTATAGATTAAGTACTACGCATCTAAATCTAATTGCACTCCCAGACAACAAAACAGTTGAATTACTCATTTCTGTGTACATAATGCGCATCTCAAGCTAGTCTGGTGGACATAGTGATAAATAAAACATAAATAGCGAACATTAGCGAAAGTCACGTGCAGACGATAATTGACCCTATAAAATATCAGCAAAGCATTATTATGACAATAACTTTGAAGTGCATAGACCATGAACGCAAATTAGAACTCAATGGCAGTGCATTGATTGTAATATAAACACCGAGATCAAATCATTTAGTGATTCATTCTGTTCCCTTTCCGGAACAGCCGAGCTGAAAGCATTGTGTATCGGGAATTCTGATACATGTACGTGTCTGGTTCGAAATTAGAAAACAGTATGTAATTTAACTATAATACGTTGGCGGGTTGGCAACCGTCTCGATGGTGAAAATATTGATTGGAAATCCATTTCCCATGTTCGGCTCATAAATTGAATAGTTAATCGTTTGACGTTACTTATTTGTGTTGTTCAAAACAGCCACGAATCAATCTTTCTTCACACGTGAGATAAAGTCAAAATATATTGACTACTCTGAAGTTAGGCGTTCCGAACTATGGTCGAAAAAATACGCAAGATTCTCAAAAAGAATTACTGCGCAGCCAATTGTGCGAAGTTCGGAGCGGTCAAGATATTTCGACCATACCAATGACATTCAAATAAAATGTCATTGGATCATACTCTGATAAAAAATCATTGGACCTTTAATAAAATATTATTAGACCATACTGTACTGTTCATGCTTTTGATATAATTCCTCATCACATTTTGCGACACACGGTAAAAGCTCAGATTATTAATCGCGATATTTAAAATACATTTGCACAGGAAAAAGTTTACGATCTTACAGCATTGAATTATAAAAACCTTTTTTGCATATCAATGTCTTACAGTTATATTATCTCTAATTAAAGACATCGCGGAAGGCGTGGGATGCCCAAACCACACATTATTATCCAATTGATTTTCGATTGATTTTCCTGGTACAATAATATCGATTATAACACACTGGCATTCCCAAGAAGCTCACTTAACAACCAGACTACGTGTCCTAAGTCATATACAATCGAACGATATGCATAGTAGTAGCATTGTTACCGATATTGAGTCGTAATGAGACCATGAGAAGGTCATCGCGCATACTACGAGCGTGCAAAAATTGCAATAAAAACCGTGGCGTAGTGCCAAGAGTTGACAAAACGATTACAATGTATTGTATGTGTGATAGTAACGCAATATTAAACCGTTGCTATCACACATACATACATCGGGTATCGGGTTTTGTTAAAAAATTATAGTCTGATTGTGCTACTGTAATGTTATTGTTTTTAAAAAAATCTTTACCTCGACTTCTGGCATATGAAGTTGATTTGTCAAACTCTAGTCTGAAAACCTATCAAAAAGCGTTTTTAATTCAAAACACTTAATTTAGAGATTCATCGAAATATGTATTAAAAAATTAGAAATCGTACGAGTATATTTTATGTTTCTCAAAAAACTCATCATAAACCTTAATGGTTATGGTGTGGCAAATGGTTACAAAATTAGGAAATGTTCAGATTCACAATAAGCTAAGCTATTAACCCTTCAGATACCGTCAATTAGAAACACAATAGTAAGACAATAGATGCGCGGCCACCGGTGGTCGCTTGGGGATTCATGAATTAAGAAGTCAAAAGAATTTGTAAATAAGCTTGTGTAATTTATTTGAAACCTATTTCAATAATTAAACTAAACTCATTCTGTCGTATCTATCAGTGTCGACACATTCATAACCACATCGCTTAGTTGAGACAAAACTAAACCTCTTGAGGAAAACCACCATAAAAAAGATAATCTTGCTAAATTTAAATTTAAAGAGAATGCAAATAAACCTATCTAAGGCGTCATCTAACGTGCACTTTAATACAAAGAACTCGACATAAAAATTCAGGACACATCTTTTTAACATTTAAATTACTTAGAACTAACAATACATAACCCTTGACTGATGACGTAAACAGAAGCTTGGAACGGAAACTATACAAAAATACTAAGGGTTGAAAAGTCAATGAAATGCGAAAAAACCCATACATAAAAATCTAACACCCGAACGATAAGATGACAAAGAGTTTTGTATTCACCAAGATTGGTATCTACAACTAACACGTTCAAACGTCTCCATTAGAATAACAATCGATATATTATACTTATTAAAGTATAATAATTCGCTCCACAGATTGGTGAACGCAGTGCTTCAAGAAGAACTGAAGAGCATACACGCATTCACGCAAAAGACGCTCACGGTAGAACAGTGGAACGCGCAGAAGTCTTGAAATGTAATTTGGAAATAATAATGAAGTAGAACAAAATATTTGTTGTTTTTATTGGTTCCTTGCGTGTAAAGCTATATTAATAGTAAAGAACTATTATGAAAGTAAAAATGTTAAACGGAATAGAGAATTTGTACACCGTAAGTGTGTCGGCTCCTGGGAAGGTTATCCTGCATGGGGAGCATTCAGTGGTGTATGGGAAGACTGCGGTGGCTGTCAGCCTGGGACTCAGGAGCTCAATCGTTATTAAGGTAATATATTTAATTTATATTTAAGAAATTTGTTTTATTTGATTTTTTATTTTATTGTTGTATTTTTCTTGTGTTTGGGTTTCTAGTATTCTTTGTTTGACAATATTGTTTTTGCTTTAATGCTACAGGTTTTTAATTGTGTGCGTAGATTTTAGCTTTGCAATAGGTATCTTTAAATTTTTTTTTTTGGCTACGTTCTTGTGTCATATCGTCTCAATCATCATCGGGTAAATATTTGAACATTAAAAAAGGAAGTATCGAACATTTCGGAAAACTTGCTAGACTAACATCCGCTGATATGTAGTAATGTGATTACTAGTCGTGTGTAAGGAGTCCCTATATGGCGTTTAAATATTACCAATGTATTGGCTCACATAGCTGTTAGGTGCATAGCCTACATCGTTACTTAGATAGCTGGCTTTGGCAATATGCGCGTTCGAAGACAAGTTATTTTGTAGGAAGGAATATTTTTTCATTGATAGCTACAGGGAATACATAGATATTTTTTTTGTCTTAGTAGTGATAGAAACAATGACGAAAATGCAAATGATTAAAATTTAGTTTTTAGTTTTTTTATTTGATGAAAAATTTATAGAATTCGAAATTATTTTCGATACTATAAAAACAGGAATATTTTCTAGGTAAAGTATTCGATGCTTACCTATGTCCTTTGGTTTTAAAATATTTTCCCTTTAATATTTTTAAAAACTATATTTAGTTTCGTTTGTAAATGTATAATACTTAACTATTGTGTTAGGATAAATGGTAATTTGCTCTGTATTTTGTTACATATTGTGTTAAAATTGTAGGTACCATATTAATTAATATGCGGTGTATTAAAGCCACAAATAATAATATTCATGTACTAGTACTTTCCTCATTTTAAGCCTATCAGTTATTAATAGCTTCATACCTTCGTAAACAGTTAATTTAATTCCCATAGTATATTTAATAACTTCAGAAGATATTTATTTAATGTTAACAATTCATTTTGTATAAATATAAAGCACTTAGTCAAATAAATTGATGGTCATTATATTTAATGTCGCTGTAAATATTAAAATATGATGATGGACGTTAGCAAAAAACCAGAGAATTATGTATAATGAATATGTAAAATATTAGATAGGTAGTGTCATATTATTATGTGAAATGACACCTTCGTAATGTGATCTTTTTGCAAGGATATAATTATTCGTTGTATCCTAGCTTCATTTATAAGAAATACCTACTTGAAAATATGGCGTTTATAACAGGAAACATTACATGCTATTTTCATATTATTTTACCCTATTTGTTTATGTATTTTAATAGTGTCATAGTCATCACTGTTGAAAACCAGCGCTCGGTGTCTGACGCCTATCAAATGCTGAAATACCTATTATAGTATCCCTTTCAAAACGGGCAAAATCAAAATCAAATCAAAAATGTTTATTTGTCAAATAATAGATGCCCAGACTCAGTGCAATTTTATTGTATCACTCTTTACTATTATTTTTTATGTTATGTTTGTAATTTGTTGTACTGTATCTGTGTCGAGTAAATATTTTGTTTTTATATATTCTATTTTAACCCTTCAGATACCGTCAATTAGAGACACAATAGTAAGACAATAGATGCGCGGCCACCGGTGGTCGCTTGGGGATTCATGAATTAACAAAAAATATAATCCTAAACACAAAGCCACCAACCGATATTTTAATACTAATTTAATTTATCGGCAAAGCTTTGTAAAATTAATACGCCATTTTCCTCCTTTACAGGAAGTAAACTACCACGTAGAACCGATGATAAGGATCCACCTGCCATGCGTCGAATTAGAAGAAACCCTTCCTCTGGAACCCACAGTCAAAAGCCTCTTCCATCCGAAGCTGGCTCCCGGCATCACAGGCAAATTCTCCTGGAGATTACCAGACAAACTAGACCACGACAACCATCTTCGAAGAGTTGACGAGTTCCTACACCTCATCAAGCCAAACTTCGACGCCTTACAAAACAATCAAAAGAATTCCTTACGCAGTTTCCTTTATGTATATTCTGGAATATTTGGAAGTACCAACCTTCCTGTTAGATCGTTGGAGATCTCATTAGGATCTGAATTAACAATTGGAGCCGGAACTGGCAGTTCGGCGTCCTTTGCAGTGTGTTTAGCGGGTGCCCTAATCCAGCTCCTCAAATTGAAGAGTTCGACGTCGTTCGATGCGTTCTACGATCAGACCAGTGAAGACTTTAGTATGACTGAGAGAGAGATTATATCGGAATGGGCGTATAACTGCGAGAGGATAATGCACGGATCTCCTTCAGGTGAGTTATTATTACAATATTTACTTTACCCATATATTTCTATTCAAGATTCTATTGTGACCCTCGAAAGTTTTTATTCTTTGCCTCAGGTACAGTAGGTACTTCTTTTTTTTCTATGTCATCTTCTGTACCCTTGACAACTTTTATGGATAGATATATAAATTCTTTTATTTGTCTCTTCGAAAAATAATGTAAATGAGAAAATAATGAGAAAAATAATAATAATAGTTTATTTAAAAGTTTTTAGTAAAATACATGCTATTATTCAAGGGCTTTAAATTGTATTATAATAATACACTTTTTGCGTAACAGAATGGAGGCGATGCGTACTACGCCCTCGTCACGTTTTCATTTTGTTCTGATCGATTGTCGTAAAAAAGAAGTAGTTTATGTGTGAAAAGGCAACAAACAGACTTACTTTCGCGTTTATAATATTAGTTAGTAGTCATGCTTCCAAACGAAAGATTAATATTTCTAAAATAATAATTATTGAAGACAAGAAGCCAAGCTTTTTCTCTAAACGTAATTGCGACGTGCATTAGCCTTTCATTTTTAAATAGCATCAGTCATTTGTAAAAAAAAGTCCTCGATAAGGTCGCACCACAAAGCAGAAAATTTTTATTCGCACTAAAACGACCTCAATTATATACCTATAATCAAACCATAGTTATAAATGCTTCTGTTTTATTTACATATACATACTATTATTGTATATTAGTAAAAAGTATGTATATTTAGCTATCTAAATCCAAATGTGTTGATCGTTTAGGTAAATAGAACTTGGAAATCATTGGTAAATCTTTCGCCTCCGGTGTTTAGGTTTCATTGGCTGTGTCGATATTAGTTTGCTCTACCATAAACACAAAGTTGTCTATGACGTCAGAGGAGCTTGCGTGAACTTCGAGGTAGATAGGAACTTTGTAAGAGCGATAAATGTAATCGATTTCCTTTAGGCATTTAAACGAAGATATATTAGTTCCGGAAAGTTCAGGGGTCGATTTTATCATGTTGATATGCTTTTTGAAAGTTATCTTTGTGAATTCGAAAAAAAAATTACTGAAATATTTTGCCCGCGTGATAGGAGAAAATTATCCCAAGGGAACATACTTGTGGGATAAAAAGTATCCTATGTCCTATTCCAGGATATGGTCTATCCGTGTACCAAGTTTCATCAAAATC
This sequence comes from Mythimna lalbum, assembly GCA_949319445.1. Lineage (NCBI taxonomy): Eukaryota > Metazoa > Arthropoda > Insecta > Lepidoptera > Noctuidae > Mythimna > Mythimna lalbum. Next base: position 11,095,628 of record OX439364.1, read on the forward strand.
GGTTTAGCCATTTAGGCGTGAAGACGTAACAAACAAACAAACTCACTTTCGCTTTTATAATATTAGTAAGGATAAGGATTTTGTCCATAACGATCGTTGAACCTATGACCCTGTTACTAAAAGTACTCGTTATCGTATTGCCAATAGATGAACTAAAGTATAAATAAAATCACACTTAATAAGCTTAGATAGATTTTAATTTAATACCAAATGCCACAATGCCATTTTTTACTCTGGATAAAAGTCATTCATGTTTCCCAACATCAAATTAACAAGTCGCTTAAAATTTTGCAATCAGGGTTTAATATATCTGTTGCACTTTAAGAGCTTTTAATTATATTATGTTAATAGCATCGTTCTTCAATAAATGAGCTATCCAACACTGAAAGTATTTTTCCATTCGACCCAATAGTAAATAGTTCTTAAGTTTACAGATTTATACTATTATTAATTATTAAATTCACAATAATATCTCTTAGATCAATTTCTTTATTGCAAAGGATTTAAGAGCCAACCCTAGTTTTCTCAGATGTAAAACTGTTGTCCTCGACATTGACTAAAATTAGTTTTAATTATCCCTGAGATTATGAATTCCAGTTTAAAATTGGTTGCTAAATATATGATCAAAGGCAGCTGTCAAATTATATAAGACAAAATTGCCAGTAATTGTATTGATATTAGGCGACCTTGACCGCCTGAGATGCACCTTGGCCATATATCCGAGATTAGGGGCCATACACTCCGTCTTCTTCATTGACCTCAAAAATTATGTAGTTATTTGAGCTCCTTGAGGCGATAAATGCCAAGTCCACTGAATTATGAATGTTAAATTGCTTTTCTTTATCTGTTAGGAGAGGTTTTAGCAGCTCTTAATTGTAACTAGCTGACCCGACGAACTTCGTACCACCTAACAGTTGATGAATGTAGTATATCTTTCGATATAGTCAACCGATTACGATGGAATAAAGCCTAAGTAATATATCAAAGTTACACACAATTTTGATATATGAAAGTTATTTACAACGATTTCGTGCATTTTACGTGATGCGCGCACAACTGAAAATTTGTAAAGATTTATTATATACATGTATAGAGATTGTTGAGAGGTGTTGATTGTATGTCATTGTTGGATGAATTTACTATGATAGCTTTGAAAATTTAATCTCCGGTTGATACAGTATTTACTTCTGACGATCTTTTGACTCGGGACTAAGATGCGTTCATTAATCTTCCACAGTCAATTGTAGTTTCCGTTTCAACTCGCAGCCGAAACTTTCCTTTGGAAATATTTTCATCCGATGTCTTTGCCCTCATGTCCTAATTCGTGTCTGCCATTCATGGATCAACTGTGTCTATTCAGTGTAGTAGGACAAGTTCGCGGCGTGGATATCATCATATCCCTCCGTATGGCGTTGCTAGAAAGCGACACAGACCTTGACACAGTTAGGGACAACTGACCAATATGTGATGGCACGAGTGCTAGAGTAGATTCGTGAATCTAATACGAAACGCACGATCGATTGTTACATTAGACTCGAAAGACTGCTGCATCTAAAACTTTTGACGAAGTTGTGGATGAAATTTTAGTTATACTTGTATATGCCAAAAACTTTGTACCTTGAATGATGAAATTTTGCACTCAGGTTCCTTACCTATATGATGTATAACAAAAAATAAGAAAAGATGTTCTATACTCCATCCTATAAGGGAACGAAACGGGGGTGATCGACTTATCCACGCCCTACCCAAACCCTTGGACCTAGAATGCTAAAATTTTGCACCGAGGTTCTTTTTATGATGTATACTAGCTGCTCCCAGCGGCTTCGCCCGCGTGATAGCCGAAAATTATCCCAAGGAAACATACTTCCAGGATAAAAAGTATCTTATGTCCTATTCCAGGACATGGTCTATACATGTACCAAGTTTCATCAAAATTGGTTTTGCCATTTAGGCGTGAAGACGTAACAAACAAACAAATCACTTTCGCTTTTATAATATTAGTAAGTAAGGATAGCAAAAATTAGATAACATTTTCAAAAATACACTCTAGGGAGATAAACGGTGTCCAAAGTTAGTATGGAGAAACCCACTTTCATGCGGGCGAAGCCGATTGCAGAAACTAGTATACACTAGTGTATAGGAGACAAGTTATTCTGTAGCAATTTTTGGTTCGGAACGCAAGCTCGAAACACAATTGTTTGAAAAAAAAAGGGTGTTTGAAGTGGTCCATTTATTTCGTGCGTTATCTCACGTTTTTTCTGTTACGGAGAAGTGTAACAGCGAACCAGCTCTTAAGCCTTCTACAAATATTGACCTATTGCTAAGGCGATCCCCACATTGTTTAACGTAGCAAGATCAACATTGCTAAGTGGTCCATCCTCGACAGAGCCCTTGACTTGTTATCTCATCGCCTCTATTAACTAAATGTTAGTTGCGTGTTTAGATCTTGCACCAGTTTTACAATGGCATTAATAGATTCTCTTCGAATCTGATTCAGTAGCCAAAACAAGGATTTCCCCAAATTCCACGTAATACATGTTTCGAGTATTTGAACGTTTGTACTTATAAACACGTGTGTAATCTTATCTATACTAATATTAGGTATAAGGTAAATTTTGTTTTTTTTTTTGTAGGAGGTAGTCTCTGGAAGTAGTGGTCTGATTGCTAAAATTTTACACCAATAGCTATATTTTATGTACGAGGGCGAAGCCGCGGGCAAAAGCTAGTGAATTATATAGTGTGAAAATAAATTAACGTTTTTATTTTATGAATACATTATTCATAATTGATATGTATAGCATGACGGCATGGCAACCTCATAACATTGAAATTACACATTTAAAATATTAGCTAACATCAAACAAGTAAAATATATTAAAATTAAAACAAAACCAATACGACACCGGATCCCTTTTTAATTATGGTTTTAGTTTGTGTAATTAGCATATTATGTTTACTCAAATAAGATCGCGGTTTCCCGACCTACGTCATTTTATGCATACATATTGGTTTTAAAAGACTGTAAAATCCTCTATTGAATACATATTGCATTTCTTAACATGGATATGTTAATTAAGATGATTCAATATGGTTTGATGAATTGTTTAAATAGTGGGTGTGTTTCTGTGTAGTCCTCATTGGTGATTAAATACAATGACTTTATATTTTGATACACATACTTGAGAGCAAAGCTCTCTGGAGGGTAGTGCTGACTCATTAGTAATGGGATTGATGAAGTTGCTGGTTCCAACCCACTCAGGCATTACTTCATCTTATCATCCATTTATTTCATCACCACTGCTCTCAAAACGGTGAAGGATAACATCGTGAGGAAACCGCCATGTCCTAGAATCAAAAATTCCAAAACATGCGACATCCACTAACCCGCACTGACTCCGCGTGGTGGATTACGGACCATTCCCTCTTCTAAAGAGGAGGCCTGAATCTCAGCAGTAGGAAAAGTAATCCTATATCACCCCGATCGTATAGCTCGCCTGCTAAACGAAAGCTTAATGAGCTGACCGTTAAAAATGAAATGGTCTCCGTCTATGTAAATCTTATTTTAGTTAGGTAATGTTAATTAACACCACCTTGGAGAGTTGTGAGCTTTGCCGGAAGAGATTTAAACTTCCTGATGATTTTCGAAGAGCCTCTCGTCTAGGTAGGCCTTGCCATGGCTAACTTGAAAAACATTAAACAGACGCCGCACCCAGTTCCTAGATCATGACGTTTAAAGTAAGATTAGAGACACAATAGAAAGACAATGGACGTGCGAACGCCGGCGTTTGCTTGGGGTTTAATCAAAGAGAATAAAACCACTTGAGAGCTGATAGACTGATTTTGTCTAGGCGCACGATTCACCATTGCGGGTCGGGGGACGGGGGAAAATATAGCGGCTGTGATTGGCTGATGCAACAAAGTCACTAAACATAGTGATGGACAAGTAAATTTTGCAACAATAATATCGATATCGATAAAATCGACGTCGATTAAATCTGCTTTTTTTTAAAAAAAAAGCAGAACTGATCACTGCAAATCAAGCACTGATGTTCTAGACGATTTTCCACACCATTTTATCGAACAGGTACTAATTTTTAGGGTTCAGTAGTCAACTAAGAACCCTTATAGTTTCGCCACGGCTGTCTGTCTGTCTGTCCGTCCGTCCGCAGATAATCTCAGTGACTGCTAGCACTAGAAAGTTGAAATTTGGTAGATACCAATATGTATATCAATCACGCCGACCAAGTGGTAAAATAAAAAGTGAACAAAAAGAAACGTTTTATTAGGGTCCACATAAAGTGGGGAGTGATTTATTTTTTTCTGTCAACCCTAACGTGTGATATATTGTTGGATAGGTATTTAAAAATTCATAGAGGTTTACTAAAATTATGTTTTGATAAAGTCAATATTTTCGGAAATAAACGCTCCAAAAGTAAAAAAAAAATGTGTCCCTCTAATTTTTGAACCATAAGTTTAGTAAATATAAAAAAAAAATCTCAAAAGTAGAATTTTATACTTTCTTGGAAAATCATTTTGAACTTGATGGGTTGAACAGTTTTTGAAAAGTTGTTCGAAATAATTTCTAACTTGTAATTTAACCGTATATGCAAGCATTTGTTTAACTTAGTTTACATATTTTACTATCCTAAACGTGTCTTTTTTCAAATAAAAAAAGATTTATTATATCAGGTTCACGCAATCCAAAATTACCACCGAAAACCCAACATACATAACCCGTCTAGTTTGTATAAATTAGTAACCCAATTTCCCAAGAGATAGCTCTATACTTTGGACTACTTCGCCCTGTTAAGATTTTTCCTGAGTTGATGGGGTCGGGACGGGTATGAGCTATTATATTGTCGAATTTTTCGATTGGTCTCTGGTGGTTTGTTTATGTATTTATTCTTGCTCGTTGTTTGTCGTTCATTGTTTTAACTCTTAAGTAGGGACACTTATTGTGACGGACGGGAAACTACGAAACCCTACACTGAGCGTAGCCCGACACGCTCTTAGCTAAATTTCACAAAAGTGTCGTGAGCATGAGTCTAGCAGTCAAGTGATTGTATAGTCATTGGTTTAGTCAGTAAAAGTCTGGCTTGCATGGCATGTTCTTATGGTTTGGGTGGAGCCTTTGGCTCCATCCAGAGCGCGAGAAGGTATTCTACGATTACCCACTAACAAAAAAAAAAAGAAAAATTCTGAGGCTTTACAAACTCAATCTCTCGCCTCATCAATATTAATGTTCCTCTACAAGTAACAATAAGAAATCTAAAATGTTAACATTAAAAGGTAACATTTTTTATTCACCATTGAGAATCATCGATAAAATAATATTTTACAACTATGTTTTGAAGTTGTCACATCACTTCATCACTCAGTAGAAAGTACTTATGGATAGAAAGGGATAGACTTATCTAATATTCTAGTGAAAGTAAAGGACTTTTTCAAAAGACATCAACGCGGTATCACTTTTTTCGTAACCAACCAGTTTAGCATGACCTCTCTAATTACCAATTAATGTAAATAAATATAAACATATTTTACCTACCGATGAAAACTTATGCCATCTTTTTTTAACTAGATGTTCTAGATGATTTCCCGCAACATTTAATTGCACAAGAACTCATTTTTGCTTCGGTTTTAGGCAATAAATGTTTTTTAAGGTACCAAAATTACGAAATGTGCACAGATCCAACAACTGGTCAGTACTAAGAAATGCACTGATATCGGCATCAAATATAAGTGCAAAATCATTTATGTGTCGTGAGCTGGAGTCACCCGTATGAGCGGTCAAGTGGTTGTATAGTCATTGGGTTTAATGAATTAATCTTATTTCAGTGTGGGTAAGAGATGGCGCTAGACACCCTGTATAGTCTTGTCTCTTACCCACCCTGGAAGAAGAATAAAACAATGTTACTTTTAACGTCATGGTTACCCCGCAAGTCGCAGACAATCTCCTCAAATCAGGGTTCTTGGACGGTTCCAATCTTCATTATTTGTACGGCGTCTCTCCGCAAACCATGACCGATCTTCCATCTTGCAAGTCTCCTGTTACCTGTTCATGTAAAAATCTAATGAAAGTGTCAGCGGACAATATAACTAGCCAAATACTGGGCCATGCAAGATTTTTTTTTTTCTAGCCATTACTGTACCACTTAGTGTTGCCAGGTACGTTTGGATAAAAGTCGTGATTTAGGGTTTTAAATCGGGACAAATATTTATTTCTTAGTGTTTAGTTGGGAATTCATGCAATGACTTCTTCCGCTCTGGGGTAGAACGAAAGGGCGTGTCAAACTTTTATTGAGTAAAACCTCAGACGTCTTCAGTCGCTCTTTGAGTTTCAGGGTTTTTGATTTATCGGGAAATTTAGCGTCCCGATCAGGTGCAAATCGGGACGTGTCCCCAGACCCCTAGACCCCTAAAAATCGGAACATCCTGCGAAAATCGGGACGCCTGGCAACACTAGTCCCACTGCTAGGCAAAGGCGGGAGGCCTTCCAGACATTCTTCTCGAACGCCGTCTCAACCCATTTCTCAGAATTTAATTAGATATTAAATATTTTTCCAATCGACACACTAAGAAAAGGAAATGTTTGTGAAATCGGGTGTAAACAGCCGATACGTTTCAACAGGTCTATATAATATGAAAAAACAGCCCCTCTGGTTTTCCGCTCGTATATTATGTTTGGTAGTTTACATTTCCGTCCAACATTTCAACACGTTCAAACCAATATGACGTAGAACCTTCAGTTTTGTTTACCGACGCCACACCACGTGTGCTAATGGGTCGAGTACACAAAAAATCCAGATGTTTTGTGAATTTCCCAGTCTCAGACTTGTTTTGTTGTTAAGTTTTTTTCCGTGAAATCCGAAGTGAAATAAGGACAAAATAGATTGTGTAACTAAAGCCATAAGCTACTGAAATAACTAGACTACCAGTCATACGACAAATACCAAGGTAGACTAGGAAAATTCTTCAATTTCAAAACATCTGATAATTATACGCCTCTGCTTATATTGTGACTACTTCATGCTCAACAGTCTGCATCATCGGGTTTATTATATAACTAGCTATCTCTCTTATATCTACCGCTTTTAGGTGTGCAATTGACAGTTTTCCCCAGTAGTGCGGAAAAGTGCGCGAGTTGGTCCACCACAATTGATTGTATTTATCGTATCAGGCTGGATGCTAAGCGACTTCCACAAGTTGCGCGTCAACCCGCGTTTATTTATTTCTTCGTAAGTGTATTGAAAAACGTCGTTTGACACACGTAGATATTTGTCGCTGCAGCATCGGCTCCATGACACACTCTCCTGCAGCTCGGCGAATTCAGCCTCGATCGCAATGGCAAACATTCTCTACTTGTATTAAAGTATACTATTTCCAATCCGACTGGTAGCTTCAAAGATTAGCGCGTTTAAATAAATAAAAAGCTCTTATACCATAAACCCATAAACGCTTAATTACCATAAACTAATCAATCTCATTTCATCCCACAGGTATAGACAACGCCACCTGCACCTTCGGCTCTCTGGTTTCCTTCAAAAAAGGCAGCAAACCCCGCCACTTAGACATAAAGATGGACCTGCGAGTCCTGCTAGTGGACTCTCGCGTCTCCCGGGAGACCAGGGCCCTGGTGGTGAAGGTCGCGGCACTGAGGCAGAGGAACACGGCGGCAGTGGATCATATACTGGATGCATGTGATCATGTAGCTCACACAGCCACGCAGGTTGGTGTAAAGTTTTATATTTGGTTTTGTTGTTCTTGCTTATTGATAGACCTAGCTTCTGCCAGCGGCTTCGCCCGCGTGGGTACATTCACAGGTTTTGCGATTAAACTTGGACCTCCGTTTTATCCTTGTAGAAGGATCCTTTCGTAATCTTCCTCATAAAACAAAGCTCTGCGCAAAATTTCAGCGTTTTGTAATGAATCTGGACTTTGCCTTTTATATGTATACTAGCTTTTACTCGCGGCATCGCCCGCGTTTATTAATTTTTTCTCACTTTTTTTTTTTAAATTAGCCCTTTTCCGTCTCCAGGGTCCCAACTATCTCTGTAACAAACAAACAAACTCACTTTCGCTTTTTTAATATTGGTAAGGATGTCGTGACCAGGACCATGACGTTTAAAGTAAGATTATTTTAATATTGTTTCGGTGTGGGTAAGAGACAGAACTATACAGGTTGTCTAACGCCATCTCTTACCCACACTGAAACAAGATTAAAACAATATTACTTCGAACGTCATGGTAACCCTGCAATCTTAGAAATTGGTCTTTTCATGATATGGTGTACAAAAACTGGCCAGATCGTTTTCGATCGACTAGATGGCTTAGACGTCAAAATTGGATGATATGTCAATCCTCATTTGGTTATATTATTGATGTAGGATTTCTAAGATAATAAAAAATCTATTTTTATTATTATTTTGAAGATAAGGGGCTATGCATCTGCCCGTAGTGGTAGGGGATGTAGTCACTGCGACCTAAAAGATCTATTGTGACTCGCCAGCTTGTTAGAGTAACTCTTTTAGCCCGGAGGCTTCCAGGAAGTCTAGAATACTCCTAGCTATAAAAAGTCTAAAGAAAGTAAGCAAAACGAGGATTGAAATATCATCAAACTTTATTTTTTCAAACGATCTGGCTAGTATTACTTGGCCTTATCATGAAGTGACCAATTTCTAAGATTCAATTTCCGATAATTCTCACCGGATTCGTTAGAAAAAACTTTCATCACGTGTGTGTTTTTTGTCACATCACGTTGCAAAACAACGTCCTAAGCTTCATTAACCTGTCATTCAAGACTTGAAATATTAAAGTCGATAAAATATGTAGATGATAACACCTTGAAGATAAATCGCACTTTTTATAGTAAGCTAGTGTCCAAACCGTTTGTTTTCTATTGGTCAAAGTTACGACGTAATTCTCTGATAAATTGATACCTAAGTACTGCACTGACAGGTGGCTTACCTCGGAAACAAGCCGTTCCTATTAAGGCTTATAGTCCCTTGAATATCTGGCCGGAATTTAATGGACACAACACTCGTACCCGCCTAGGCGGCAGTACGAGTATCTGTGCGTTTAATTCCAGCTAGATGCACCCGGATAGAGCACCGCTGACCTTTAAATACATTTTCTTTGGACACTGGACCCTACCCTGTATTGTCATCTCTCTCTTTCGCTCAATAGTTTGCTGGAAGAAAACTCATCTTTTTTTTAAATATAATGTATAGGCTCACGTTTGACTACTATCTCACCTGATGGTAAGATTTGATAAGATCGCCTATTACATGAACTTTGTTATCCACTTATTTTATAAGTTGTTATAGTGTACAATAAAGAATTAAAGAAGAAGAATGATTTGTTGATTTACATATGCTATGTTCACTTTGAAGAATATTTAACCACCAATTTTTATGTGCAAAAATGTTTCTAAAGATCCAAGCCGTTTCGAAGGTGCAGGGAAAAGTTGCGAAATTGCTAAATATTTTTTTTAAACAAAATTATTGATCGCACGAAAAAATCAATAGTTGATATTGTTGTTCATGAATCCATAATAAACATTTCTTTTTCAATCCTGGCCGTAACCAAAGAGTCGGCTTATGGCACTGCTCGGGTGCTCGAGCCTTAAACACACGTATAGTATCGTGAGTAGAGATGGGCGATGGGTAAAAACCCATCGGGTATTTACCGGGTTTTTTTTTTTTTTTTTTCTCTCGACGGGGAAAATCATCATTGACGAAACCCGCTCTTGGGTGGAGCGGGAGACAGTGTCAGAGTCTTACTGACTAAAAACCCCGCGCCGTTCCTTCTAGCCTTCATACCGGGGCTCTAGTTTCCTTTCGGATAACCCCGACCCCGGTAGGCTTCGACCCAGATGGGCCCCTCCTGTTGCTGACAACTCCTTGAGGCGCGCGGGAACAGTGCGCGCCGTCGACGCCTTGGCTCGGTCCGGACATTTACCGGACGATCGGACAGTGAGCTACCGGTGGCCGGAAATCGGGATCGGAATCCCGGCGGCGGCGGCGGGGGCGCCGTTGCCTGATGCGGTCTGCCTCCTCCTTTGCTAGCATTACTGCTTCGCAGAAGGAGGCGACCGCCTGCCACTCCTCCTCGCTCCGGACCATGGCCTGAACCAAGGCCCGGCGCGAGAGGTCTCCGCCGCCGATCGCCCCCACGAGGACACGGCGTTGCTCCGCCCAAGCAGGGCACACCTCAACTGTGTGCTCCACCGTGTCCTCCGGGCGTTCCGCACAGTGGCGGCACCCGGGCGTCTCTTCCGCTCGAATCCGATGCAGGAACCTCCCGAACTTGCCATGTCCGGTGAGGACCTGCGTCATGCGGAAGGTAAGGACGCCGTGAGGTCTTTCCAGCCACGCCTCAAAGAGGGGACTTACCGCCATAATTGTGGCGTGCCCAGCACTGGGTTGCGATAGTCGCTGACGCCATTTCACCATGAGATCCCGCCGGAGCTCTGTCCGCCAGGGTATTTACCGGGTAAATACCAAATTTGGGTATAAACAGGGTTTTTACCCGGTAAATACCCAAAACCATGGGTATAAACCTTTAAAACTTTTTTGGATGATTTATTAAATAAAGTTTCGTTGAATTTTAGATCGTTTACATGTTTTGAACACCTCCATGTTATAAATTCGGCTCCTTTCGTATATTTTTAAGTTTTAACGCCTGATTATAATTTTTGTTAAATGAAGTTCAACTGTAACTTTTGCATAAATGTAAAATTTGAACTGATTTTCAAGTTTGTAACAACAAATAACTTACACAATGTTTTTTTTTATTTTTTTATTATTTTTTTGTTTTTAATTTTTTATTTTATTTTAAGTGTTCTACATATTGTTTCTTAATTTTGTATGTCTGTGTTAGTTTTTCAAATAACATACAGACGTAAAATATTAAAAAAATACGGACGTGCACTTTTTCCATGATTTGTAGAGTAGAAAACTATTCTTAGCCGACACCATGTACATTTCATGCATAAAACATATTTGATAAACAATTTTTTATTGCTAAAAATGTATAAAAAACAAAAAATGTCCAAAAAGTAAATACCCACCATTTGGGTATTTACCCGGGTAAAAACCCTGCATTTGGGTATTTTGGGTATTTACCCGGTATTTACCGGGTAGAAACCCATCTCTAATCGTGAGTGAACATTGACACATTCTGGGCTATTTTAATCCTAGGACCGGCTTCTTAGGTTCTAAAGCTTACCTACTGTTATTGCGTAGGACTTTATTTGTATGTTTATTGAATTATTTAAATCATAATAGTCAATGCAATTTTTGCTAAGGTAATATTCTCCCGAGATAGATACATTGTATTCTAGGAAATTGTTTACTCGAATGTCAAACTTCGTTCAAACGTTTGGATTATCAAACATCATCATCATCATCATCTTCCTGCCCTGATCATCTTCCTATACAGAAGGAGTAACAAACACCGTTACAAAATTTCGCCTAAATAAATATTAATGTGACGGATATCTTAATTCGTTCAGAGTTGCGTTTGATCACTATCTAGCTAAATGATAGTCAAGTAACTTGGTGATTTATTTAGGATCTTGTTACGCCAAGACATGCTTCAGTTTGATATTAACAAAACATCAAAATCTAAACGTGTACAACCTACCTGTTTTATTTAATTTTAATATTTTATCTTTCTTCTTTTCTAGGTTTTGGAAAAACTCTCCAGTGGCAAGTGTGAAATTGATTCGGAAGCAGAATACCAGCATTTAGCGGTAAGTACCTTCACTGTTAGTAACTTTGACTCTTAAAAGTGCTTTAAACTCAACAAAGGAAGCTCCTACTGGATTCACTGCCTCCCTAATGGCCAATTTAACGGAGGTTTTCAACTTCATGCTCCTGATATATATAGCATTGTTGTCAGACGACCCTGATTTCATAAACCATATCTGCACAAAGTGTCGCAATAAATCATGGCAATACTCTACCGTAGGGGCCCAGTAGTGCAGGGAATTCCTGAGAAGGAAACCTGCGGTCCCAGAACGCAAAGAACAACTGAAGGATACAGAATACAATAGCAGGGAAAACATGGACTAGGAAAGCACTGAACAGACCAGAGTGGAAAGGAACAGAAGAGGTCTTATTGCTAAAGTAGGAAAACAGACGAAATTATAGGTGTCATCGATTTAACAAGACTAATGACTATTAATGTCAAATTATTTTCTGTTAAAATCATTTTTTGTCTGAATAAAGACTTAGGTACTATTAATCTATGGAAACTTTCCAAAACTGCCGACATTTCTAAGCCGGTAGTAAGATGACGAAAATAAGTGTTATAGCTATTTTTACAACCTAAGCAAACTGACGTCAGCGGCAAACTAAATCTTTGTTGTGCAATACAGCGTGTATAATAAAAATGTTTGGTCGACGCATCAGAATGCGTATGCGCACGTATTTTCTTGATACACGTCAACATTTTATTACATGATTTTTATATTAAAATTCGAAAAACATAAATATAATATATATTTCACAACTATTACACAACGCCGTCTAGTCTCAAGCTACGTAAAGCTATTTATGAATACTAGACAACTGATATTTTCTAAATGCATATTATAGATAAATTACACTCAGACACAGAACAAATGATCGTGCTCATCACATCACATCCTAGGTGGGAATAGAACCCACGACTTCCACCATAGTAGAACAACAATACTGCCCCCATTGGGAACCTATATTGTAACCTATGTTACAATTATTGTATTACGTACTAATAATAGTTGATCCATGCTGATCACACACACATTTGTCCTGGGTGGAAAGAAATCGAATCCACGATCTCAGGTATAGCAGTCAGGGCCACTAACCACTAGACCAACAGACCAGTCCACTGCCTATTTTTTTGTATTTCATAATATTGCGAGCAAAACACTCAGTATAGGGATAACTAAAAATACCAGTTGTTATTTAATATAATGACTAACTATAGCTATTTTCCGCATTGTGTGTCAGGTTTCTTGTTAGTTCCTTCTACTCTGAATTAAGTTTTTAATTAACTGGAGACTCATTGTTTGACATACCTAAAGGTTTAAAACTGTAGTAGGTACACGGAATGTATTTATTGATTTATAGAAATATGACTTGACATCCAAGTAAGAATTAGGTGCGGTTATGTAGGTTTGTATTTAAATGTACCTACTACATAGTTACTAATAAAAATCTAATGACGCAGTTAATTAGCCTTTTTTATGGGAAATCATCAAATGATTCCTCCCGCTCTAGGTGGAGCGAGCCTAATTCCCTGTGTTCCTTCAGTTGTCCTGTGAATTCTAGGGTTGTGGTAACTCTTTTAAAATATTCCTCAGATGAAAATTAGCTTTGCAATTGGAACACTGTATTTAGTATTTAGCTATTTCCTGCCCATTCCAGTGCCTTGTCTCGTATACATCAGAAGGATAATGATTTATTTGGCATAAAAAGAGCCTTTGACACTCTGTAATGTCGCCGTTTTTTAACAATAATCAAGACTTTTAAAAACTCATAAAAAGACGACGACGACGTTCTTTTTTATCGGCAATCAATCAGTACAAGAAATTTCGTTCACTCTATACACAAATTAAAAAAAAAAAGTAAAATCCTATTATTAAAAAAGAATTGTAAAACTTGAAGAAGTCAAGTGTAAATTCGATATTAATCTACATTATGTTGCGAGAGGACAATGGCATTACCGGTAGAAAAAAAAAAACATCCTATTTACCCATCCATGCACACTTTATGTTCACCCTGTTTGACCTTTTTCATGATCGATTGTTCCAGGAACTATGGGACATGAACCACTGCCTGCTGTCCGCGCTGGGCGTGTCACACCCGGCGCTCGAGCTGATCCGAGCTGCCGCGCGCGCTAAGGGGCTCGCCTGCAAGCTCACGGGCGCCGGCGGGGGCGGGTACGATATCTTTATGCATATTACTATTTCTCTATACATATAAATATAATTAAAGTATCTGATTGTAATATCAAAAATAACATTTTGTTCAATACATGCAACTTTTCAATATGTTTCTGTCGGTCTGTCTGTTCCGGCTAATCTCTGAAACAGCCGATATTGATGGGACTGATAGAAAAAAAAAATATCCCGTGAAGAGGTTTGGAAGGAATTGGGTGTGGAAGTTTCAATAGACGATTCGTCATTATTGTGACGGTAATTCCCACAACTTTGTTCTTTAACCCTTCAGATACCGTCAATTAGAAACACAATAGTAAGACAAGAGATGCGCGGCCACCGGTGGTCGCTTGGGGATTCATGAATTAACATGTAATGCGTTCAGATCTGGCGACATGCCTGGCCTGTTTGGGTCTAGTGGTTAGTGGCCCTGACTATATATACCGGAGGTCGTGGGTTCGATTCCCACCCAGAACAAATGTTTATGAGCTTGGGACTAGACGGCGTTGTGTGATAGTTGTAAAAAAAAATGCTTCGCTCGCGAGCCGCTTGCGAACTGCGCGCGTGCTTTTCATGTTCGTACGAAGCTCGCGCGGCACAGGGACTTCACGAGCACCGCATTCGCCAGATTTGAACACGCCATATGGATTCTTAATCAATCATCTCGAACCATACAGTCAAGTTGAATGAACAACCAGTTTCACACAAAACTCGTATAGGTACTTACATAACATTAACACGTTAGACGCGGATATTAAAATCTCTGTTTGATTGTAAAGTACGTATTTATTTTGTAATTATTGTGCGATTTTCTCAGACATTTATGTAATTTATTGTGCATTTGTTTTATTTGATACTTCGTGTTTTTTAAATAATTCGTAAAGATACTTTTTATTTTGTAAATATTATGCGATTCATTATTTTCTCAGATATTTATGTTGTTTATTTTGCATTTGTTTTATTTTATATTTCGTATTTTTTTAAAGTAATTCTTAAAGATGAACCCTTGAAGTATTTTTTTTTCGTAATGCTTTTTAAAAAATATGGTGAAACGTCTTTGTACTAAAAGGTTAATATTCTCATATCACAATTTCGTAAATGATTTGCAAAATCTAACGGAAAGTTGTTGGTCCTGAGACGCAAGGATAACTGAACTTTCACGGGTCGGTATTACTAAGTCTGTAAAAGTCGTCGCTAAAGTTATTTGATGATTTCCAATCCTCAAAAAAAGGTAGTCAATCTGCGATTTTCTTAGTTAGTTTTGGTAGAACACTAGTTGAGTTTCACGTACTGAGCAAAAAAAGTTTACGGACACCTGTCCCTTACACCCTGTATAAAAGGCAAAGTCCAGACTCACTCACTGGATTGTCTACACCCGCGCTCTCCATTAATGGAAACACTTGCCAATTTTTACTAGTCTTCTCCACTTTACTCCACCCAGCATCAATTCGGTAGAAACGCACCATAAGACTCCAAGCATGACAAGTCATGTTTCTAACTTAAACTACCTTTGTTACAGATACGCAATGGTACTCATCCCGCCGTCGACACCACGATCCATAGTCGATTCCCTCTGCGGCCAACTCTTGGAAAATGGCTTTCGGGTCAAAGAAACGCGCCTAGGCGGCCCCGGCGTCTCCATAGAGATGTGACGTCGCGCGCCAGGCAAGCGGCAACGCATCGCATAGCCACGGTCACACTCTTTATGCTACATTATTTAAACAAGCAAGTGTCGCGTGAGAGTTGCGCTACAGTTGCGCCACAGTACCGCAACAGTGGAACGATTTTTCAACGATTCTCTTGCAACACTTGTTTGACTTATGGCAGCGAATAGTAGAAATTATAAATGTGGGAGTATTAGTGTTAAGACAGTTGTATAATCCAAGTTATTGCTTGTTATAGCAACTGATGGACTGTCCATAGGGAAGGGGAGGGATACGGTTTGCATCATGTACCTGGGTACGTTTAGAATATTTGTAGTCCCTACAACTACAGTATTATTGGCAGGAGTAAGTCGGGAAGAGGGTTATAGTGTTCCAATGTGCAATGATTGAGTGACTGTTGTATTCCTCATGAAGTAATCTCTTTTGTAGATTCGAGGGAAAAGAAATAATAACGCTTGAATTAATGACATGGGCTATTCTAATATAGCCTTTATAGAATTAATATTTAATTCAATACCGCGAGTTTACAAACTCAAGTGAGAATGAATTGAAAATCTGGATGTGTGTACTATTTATGTCTTTCCAGTAATCACTTATTATATTGGAAAGTACATAACTCATATCGTCATTTGAAGGTCTGTGTAAACTATCATGCATGATATTTTCTACCTCCTAAACATTTTTAGGGTTTGTGCAAATTTATTTTTTGTTTTGCAACAGTTGCGTGCTCTGCCTCCATTGAGTGGGATATGAGTAAATGAAATAAGGATATTTTTGCACTATTAGTCAACTGTAGCGCAACTGTTTGGCAACAAAAAAAAATGTCTGCACGTGCCCTTAACATCTTGCATTTGAACTTATCACAAGTTTCAAGAGAATATAGTCTTATTGACTCTATAATATTGTTATGTTATATCTATCGACAGGTTGTATTTATATAATATTTAGGTGCACAGTACAATACGTAATTATTATTGTAATACGTCAAAATGGTCACTGCCGAGACTTTAAACATTTAACGAACATTTTTACTGTATAATTTTATATCGTTCTTTAAATTGGTCCATCAAATATTAGAATTTTCTGATATTTCTTTCACTGAGAATTATCTCCTTTGGACACAGTACAATCGTAAAACAAGGATCTTTATTACTCAATAACTAATTGAGGAAAGAAAAAATAAAGTCTTATGAAAAAAAAAAATCTTCGTAATGTAGTTTGATTCACACAAGTTACTAACATAATTGTGAATCCCGAAGCATTTTCCGGTTCGTGGCAATTTTGACTTACGTCGAAATACTTCTGTTCCAATTATTATTACTTATGATTATAAATGATATTATTATATTTATTATAGATAAATAATTTACTATATAATTAGTTTAGTTCTCTATAGTACCCACCTTTTTTTCTTCGCATAATTTATTATTACGGGTGATTAATGTAGAATATTTGTGGACTCAAACTGCCATTTTATATTATTATTTTAAAAGTCATTTTATTAATTTAATAATAAGAAGTGGTACATGTTTTATTTTTAATTTTTTTTTTTTGTTTGCGTCTTTGAAGTTATAAATTTTGTTTTGCTGAATTTCTAAGATTTAAATGGCTTTTTGAATCCACAAATAAAATTGTTTTACAAGTGAGTGGTAATTTCTGAATATATTGTTAAATAAATGTCCTTATTGTTATACTGCATAAAAATGAAATGAAGATGGACTATATGTAAATAAAAATCGAATAATAATTTAATATCATGTTTGTGGTTATTCATAAGTGACATTAGATAAATAGAGAAAAAACTTAGTTTCGCAAATTTTCGAATAATCCAGTATTGCGTTAAAAATATAATTATTCAGTTGCTATTTCATTATTTATCTTTAAGAATTTCAGAAATTATTTAATTCACTGCAAGTGCTAATGTGGCCAAACTAATTTACTCAGCGCCGAAAAACAGTCTGATCTAATTGTAAAACTATGCACACATCGCATTAAAGAATATTTAAGTTTACTAGTTTCTAAATAATGTTAATGTATAAAAAATATATCTCGGTGTACGCATGTGTGTCAATCGGAACTTACTTAAAACTATATCATACGCCTGTCTTCCACGAGACTGCTTATTCGTTATTATTCCAGTGTTATTGTGATAAAACTTATAATAACTGATTGTTTGTCTTCACTGGCGCTTATGTTATAAAACCTCTTTGGTACGGGGCCCAGTGTTGCTACTTATTAAATTAAAAGTTTCACTTCCCGTGTTTTTGAATTTGTGTTCTGAATGTGAATTAGTTTCTTGGAAAATTGGCAACACTCGAGACAGCGTTTCGTCTCAATAGGACATTCCTAAAATATCGAAAGATTTCAATCTTGGGTATTAGCGTTTCATAGTAGATATTATTTAATTACATTTAGTTGGTATGTGTTTATATTGTCGCGCTCAATAATTTAGTGTTAATTGGTGCTGAATAAAATAATGAAAAAGTATTTTAGAAAAGTTGAGTAAATAAAAAGTTTAGTAATTTTGGAAACAGAATAAAATGTTTGAATATTATAAAATCTTTTATTTGACAACTACACACAAATCTCATCATCAATGGAAGCTTATGGCATAAGAGGGAATGTCTTGGAATTGATAAAATCGTATCTCTCTGACCGCCAGCAAATAACACAGATAACAAAATTTAACACAAAAACTAAACGGGAACAGATTTTCTCATCTGATAGGCGGTTCATCACATTTGGTGTTCCCCAGGGAAGTATATTGGGCCCTCCTTTGTTTCTTCTATACGTCAACGATCTACCAAATGCAACTAACGAGCACATGTCGTTATTCGCTGATGATAGTACTGTAACTATAGCCCCTCAAAATATTTCAAACTACGACTCTGATTCTAATGAGGCATTGAACTCTATAATAAAATGGCTTAATGCTAATAATTTAAAAATTAATCTCAGTAAAACAAACATAATGCATTTCAAACAACGAGATAATTTACGCAATGCAATAAAATTTGACCTACTATACAAAGATATTGTAATACAAGAAGCCGAAACGGCCAGATTTCTGGGATTAATCATTGACAAGCAATTAAACTGGAAAACCCACATTACTGAACTCTGTAAAAAAGTTAGTTCTTCATCTTATGCTCTTTATAAATTGGCACCAACTGTCAACATAGATACCCTGCTAACAGCATATTACGGACTTGCTGAATCAATTTTGAGATTTGGAATAATTTTCTGGGGCAATTCGACTCTGAAGGACACTGCGTTTAAAGCACAGAAACGTTGTATACGGTCTATGTTTGGGTTGCAATCTACTGACAGTTGCAAACCAATGTTTGTAAAGCATAGAATTCTAACACTTCCGTCACTTTATATATTAGAAATATCGCTATTTGTAAAATGTAATCCTAATTTGTTTCCCCTCTTAAGCAGTACTACAAGTAGACATATGCGCGAGAAGTACAGGTTTTGGGTGCAGTCAACACCCGCTAAAACAGCATTTCTAAGAAAGAGTGTAATATGTATGGCTCCCACAATTTACAATAAAATTCCCAATTCCATCAAAATAATGAATATTAATTCATTTAAGAGGGAACTAAAAAAATTGCTACTTAGTAAGGCTTATTATAATGTTGCGGAGTTTTTGAACGAAAAATTTTGAATCATGACTAAGTATTTAATTTTTAATTCAATTTTATTATTCCATTTAAATTTAAATTTTTTTTTGTATTGACTTTTAATTGAATTTATTGAATTTTGACTATTTTGTGTTAAATATTATTGAATTGACTGAATTTTGACTATTTTGTGTTAAATATTATTGAATTGACTGAATTTTGACTATTTTATGTATTGACTATCTTTGAATTTTTATTTATTTTTAAACATTGTTTTATTTTTTAATTAATTTTGTACGCCGGTTTACGGCAAAACATGTTCGAACTGTATTGACTTCATCACCATCTTCATATACACATGTTTATACAAATAAATGATCTTATCTTATCTTATCTTATCTTATCTTAATCATAACACACTATTACTTCATATAAAATTAATTAATTCAGGGTAATTCAGGGTAAAAACAAATTGATTCATAAATGCTATCTACCTAATAATTCAGGGTAAAAACAAATTGATTCATAAATGCTATCGACCTAAAATCATGCATTCTGCATGGGCGTATAATAAAAAGCAAGACATGTACTCAAAAGTGCATTTATTCATAATAAATTAACACATCTTTATAACTACAAGTTGCATGTCAACAAAGTGAATTCTAAATCATTTCTATATAGCCAGTGTTGGAAACTCATTTATTAATACCGATAGACGAAATGATACCATAATCACCAATAAATCAGATTTCAAATGTCATAAATTATTACAATGTTAGAGGCGCCAATGTTTAAATAGCTTGATCACAGTTTTCATCTCAAAACAATTTAATACAAATGGTAATCTGAACATTTATTAAAAAAAAAAAAATGGAAGACAAAAGACCTTTGAAAAAGCAGTTTTGTTATCACATATTGTAAATTAAAAAGGCTACTATTTGACATTTTTTAAGCCTTCATAAAAGTATAAAGAAACCATATTTCAGGGAATAGAATGGAATGAAATATATTGATTAGAAAAGAAAAGTAATGTAAAAATATTTCAATATGAGAATTATTTTTCACTTATAAACCCTGCATTTCCTACATTCTAATATAGCTTGAAATCGAAAATTAATTATAAATTCGACTGGCTACCTACTTGTGTTGCTAGAGATAAAAAAACTAAAGGTACTGTGACTTCTACACAACTGTTTTATTTAGACAATCAGTGAGAATCAGTAAATAACCGCGATTTAATATGTTAACACAGGACATGCGACAGTGGCTCCCTCTGTACTCTACGTCAAATAGTAATTTTACAAGATTAAATCCAGAAGGTACAAATTAAGTTCAGTTTTCCAGAAACGAAATACAAATTCCTTGTAAATAAGGTTCTGGCGAATATTATCACTGTAAATGTGATTTTTGTGTAAAATCAGTTTGAATTAAACTTATCGTAATAAGGTTGTCATAATCACATTGCCTTAAATAACTACACTCAGGGGACGCGTGGTGTATCGCGGCCATTGTCTGTGGAAACACTCAAGGTTGAATAATTATATTATTATTAGGTACTGTAATATTCGCCAACACCTTATCGTATGAGCACATTCTAAGCGAGGTATACTCCGTTCTCAATAAGATTAGCCAATTAAACAAACCTTTTTTTTTACTGACCGTTCAACTGATTTTCAATCCTATTCCGTAGACATAAGGATGGCATTAAATTAGGTTACAATACCAACTAGTTACTGCAGCCGCCATATGTCATGCCACCAACGCAATAAAAGTCAAAATCGGTTGAACGGACAGTAAAAAAGGTTTGTCTAAATGACTAGATAATCTAATTGCGAATAGAGTAGGTATAGTAGATTTCAACGCTTAATCTAACTATTAATTGTCTAGCTAACTCCGAAATCGAACATACAAGCGAAAGCACCATTTAATATCATATCTCCTTCGCGCCACTCTAATTTCTAATGTGAAACAATTTATGAGCTATTAGACATTATGGCTGTTTCACCAACTCCGAATAGGCATTGTAGCGACATCTATGGCGCCACATAAGAACTAAAAAAATACGAAATCCTGCATCGCACAATCAAAGTGCTCCACGCGATTTGAATATATACGGCAGCCCGAAATCAACTATCGGACAGTTGCCCACCAGACCATAACACCTGTCTGGTCGGAAGATCCTCCCTTTTCAACGGAGGCATGTGGGACTTTAATCTCTGTACCGCCCATCTCCAAAGCACTACCTATCTATTTTTACATATGGAAGAAACTGACTGACTGACACCAACGCACAGCCGAAATAACAGGACCAAGAAGCGTGAAATTTTGCTCAAGGTTTCCCTCTATGACATAGGCGAGCACTAAGAGCGGATTTTCGGGGAGTGTGCACTGGAATTGCACAATCTAATTCCGCCAAGTCCATTCCATCATCGGACCACAAGACGTACGGCATTGCGTCACCGGTACATGGTTGACATCCCACCCATACGCACAAAGCGTTTTGGGAACACATTTATTGTGCGTACAGCCAAGGAGTGGAATTCCCTGCCGGAGTCTGTGTTTCCTGATAGCTACAACTTGAGGGTCTTTAAGTCAAGAGTGAATAGGTTACTTCTAGGCAAGCGTGCTCCATGGTCGGCCACATCATCGCTTACCATCAGGTGAGATGGTGGTCAAACGCGAGCCTATCAATAATAAAAAAAAAAGGATTTTCAAAAATTCACCCCCTAGAGGTATGAAACGGGGGTCCAAAGAAGGGAGACGATAAGTTAGATAGATTAATTGATAGCCTGTCATTTCTGTAACATTTCGCCATAAAAATTGTTTTTACGTTAACGCGACAGAACCGTTTACCGCATTTGACTCTCTGATTGGTTAAGAGTTTGGAGCGGGCCAATCGGAGCGCCGGAAGTCATAAACATATCCATCGTGTTAACGTAAAAGACTGGAATAGAAACTTATTCGGAGATGGTAATACAAGCCATATAACTGAATTAATTTCAAATGTCCTAATTTTGGATGAGGGAGTGAAAGGACTTTAATATTGTTCTTATTTCACTTATTGTAATTTATTAATTATGTACAGAGATTTCTTACCATACTGTATAAGGGCGAAGACACATTAAGTGGATAACTATTGTGTCTTAGGAGGTTATCACACTGCCACGCACCTCACAGCGTAGTGCGTGAATGCGTGTCTCACCGTTGCATGTGATTATCTCCATTTGTATAGAAAACACGCACAGTCCAACACACCGAAACTGCATCCACGCGCGTTCATGCAGATCTCGCACTTACATGCGGTGAAACACGCACTCACGCGCGCGGATGCGGGGCGACACTCATGGTATGCCAACCCACACTGAGTCTCGTAGTACCGTGCGTGATTTTGTATGAAATGAGTGCGTGCCTGCGTGAATTTACAAATCGCACCTACGCGTGTGAGTGCGTATAAAACCCGCACGATGATGCAGATCTGCACTCCCACAAGTACGTGCGTAGGTGCGTTTTCACGCATTACGACCACGCAGCGTGGCAGTGTGATAATCGCCTTATCGTTTTAAATTTTAAAGACCTGAAAGGAACTTACCTTAATATTGAGTTATATTGTATGTAAGTATATATAACTGTGCCTTCACCCCTACTTGAATTAATAATTCGAGATCATCATCAACTCAATCATTCCCATCAACTCAAAAACTGACTTTAATGTTGTCTAATTTAAGTTGATTTTTGAGTGACCACTAAAAACAGTCCTACAAAAAGTGTCGGTTGCAAAGGAATTTTGAACTTTTCATGTACCTAGTACATAAAACATAATAGGGCTATGTTTTACCGAGACACCATGGCGGCGCGACCAGTTGCCGCTACCAACAAAATGTAAACAACTCTATAGAGAGTTACTGCCTGGTGTCCGTTTGGTTGCGCAACCAATTTGGTGGCGCGACCAGCTCGGACGTGTGGCGACTCTGGTGTCTAGTTTGGTAGCTTAGGGTTATATTTCACCGGGACCGGCACAACTGGTTGCGCCGCCATGGTGTCCCGGTGAAATAAAGATCTTATTGTATATTTCCATAATATAGGTATTACTGTTTTTTCAGCCAATTATCACGAATTTTTTATTCAAATATATGTCATACAGGGTCAAAAGAGTCTATAGTAAAAGTTCTTCATTTATCATACACATCCGTGTTTTTTCGTTAATTACATACTTGAAAGTCGTGAAATGTATGACAGAGTAGAGAAGAGTATTTAATTGCGCCCGGCTCGGAACACCCTTTTATTTAGGGTGGGAAGTCATCGAATAACTTCTTCCTTCTCCCACTCTGGGTAGAAAGAGAGGGAGTGTTAGTTTTTTTACTGACTTAAACCCACCGGTGTTCCTTCAATTGCTCTTTACGTTTCAGGGTCGCGGTAACGCTTCGAACAATCCCGCTCGGTCGCCGGGTCCTGCTGCCAAAATTTAACCTCTGTGTACCGAATTTACGTATTCCATTATTGTTAAACACTCGTATTATATCGACGCTTGAAAGGCAAAAAATGCTAAGCGACATTGAGTAAACTTTCAGAAGATCGACTTGAAGTTAATTTTTTTTTTAAAAAAGTATATTTAGAAAAATTACAGTTTTAGCTACCATTATCATAATATTAATATTATATACGAGTCCGACTATTTCGTCATTTTTAACTATTTTATTATTAAAAAAAAAAAAAATTGAAATCACTCTCCTATAAAGTTTTCTCAATGTCACTTAGTCATGTTTGCCTTTCAAGCGTCGATATTATTATAAAATCAAATTATTTTTATATCAGTAGACATTTATTATTCGTACTATAAATCTGAAATTCGGTTTATCTATTGTTTCACTAATACATTTTCATAATACATATTTCGTATTGCGCAATCAATATAAACATTAATTTCTTAGTTAAATCGAGATACAATTTTATTATACTAAATAATTGATAAATACTTAACAGTAAGTAATATTTCGATTTTACAATTATAATTAAATTTCGCTTAATTTAAATAACAAAAAATATAAAACAAAATGTTTTACACATCTAAAACAGAAAAATATAAATTCTCAAATAGTTAATACTGAGCAGCCAAAATAAAGAAAAAATCACAAAATTATATTTGGTTAAAAAGTAAATTAAATAAATTAGGTAAAGCATATACTTAAATAATTCGATTTATGGTCCATATTTTTAGCTATCACACTAAATGACTATTTCTCTACATATTGTATGTACAACTTTACAAGGTTTATTAAATGGGGCCCAAAGCGCAAGCGGCACTACCTACTCTTAATTATTTTCGAATAACGAATTTTTAACTAAAAAGTTACTTTTAATTTCATATAATTATGTCAAAATAATTTCATATAATTATTTCAAAATAATATCATAATTCTGAAACTAAATAATGATTCAGAAATAATGCGATTATTTCGAAATTGTAATTTAAAATTCGAAAGTAACCTAGAAGATAGGTAATACGTCCGCCATAGCTTACTCAATGTCTATAATAGTTGTGTATCTACACTTTAATGGAAGATATTTTACGGAATAACAATATTTAATGCAGCTACTGTTTCATTATATTTTATAATCTTGAGTAAATTTGTTATTACATTATTGTTCAATACAAAATGGCAAATTAAACAAAATGGCTTAAAACCTCTTTGGCTATCTATAAAGACTTAGGTACCTATAATACTGTACCTGACTACTGTTTACATAATTTGATCTGTTTAAACTTCGTTATTTTTACATTGCCAACTTTAATAGATACCTAATAATGTTTAAAATAAAAATTATTATTGAAAATAAATTATTAAAATAAACCATCATCACATCATGTTATAATTGATAGCCTTTTCATAATGTTATGCCTCACTGCTTACATTTCTGGAGTCGACCATTGCTAATACATTTCTACCTAACCTACGAAGGCGATTCATTTTTTAATATCATTAATTTGTCGACTCCACAATTTATTATAACACAGTCATCCTTATATAGCGAGATATAAAGTTAAAAGTTAAAGTATTTATTCAACATGGTTATACATTGAGTTAAAAATAATTTAAATAAAGTGTACTTTAGTAAAGTTATGCTTTGTTCACGTAATAAACGAATACAACCAAAAAAAAAACACAACCCAAAATAAATAACGTCTTATTATTCAAAATTAGTCAAATCCGAACTGTATTCATTATTCGGATAATCTGTGGCTCAGAGATTATTGACCTCTCGCTCACACGTTATTGTGAAAGTGAGAGGCGAATACAAAGTTGCCATATTTTGTTTGATGAGATATCTCATAAAACTATGTAATGTTATATTATTATAATCTACCAGAAATACTTCTAGACTCAATTATGAAGTCTTTCATTTTATTCACACATTTAACTGCCTCTGCAGTCAAATTACACCCTCATAATTAATTTCATAAAATTCTATCACAGATGGTAAACTAACTCACAGAATATATTAATTTATTTAGTATACATACTACTCGGTAATAATGTCGTAACTAGCAGAGTATTATGAGTAGCTGGCGGGTTAGGGATGCATCTATCTATAACAATACGTACGCACTTTACATACAATTCCTACGACAAAACTATTAGACAACAATTTGGAATACACACAACTAAAAATCATCACTTAATCCTGTTTAATTAACATTAAAAATGGAATTTCTGTGGTATTCCATTCACTTGATTAGCTATACAAATGTCTTTGCTCTTTCAATTAGAATTAAAACTATAAACTATGGAATAGTTCGTTCGGAAACGTTCACAAACAAATCACTGCATTAAACGTCAAATCCAATCTGTCAATTCCATAAACAAAAGAGTTTTTTCCGTGCCCCGACAGTTATGTTTGTTCAGCGTCCTGTACCCTTGGTCAAGCGTGAAACCAGCTCAAGGCCCATCCTCAGAAGGCCCATCATAAGCTCTTGAGTGCGTCCCAGATGAACATTAGCCTGTGGTACAGTGCTAATTGTAATATGTTCTACAACTGGTAGCCTGTTCTCACCTGGTGGTTGTTCTCACTGTCGGGCTGGTGGATGAGGGGCGGCGCGAGGGGGTCCTCGCTTGAGGTTATGGTCGTTGAGGGTGGGACACCTGAGAAATTGCAATATAGATTAAACGATTCAATATGGAGTCGAGCGTCTTTCATCACAAGGTGTTCTTTAACAGTATGGTGCCTAACATGACGCCGACTTACTAGCCTGTTGATTTTCTATCGTTTACATTTCGGGGAGTGTGCATTAGAATTGCACAATTGAATTCAACCAAGTCTGTACCATCATCGGACCAATAAACGTGCGTCTTTTCGCCATTGCGATGGTGGAAATCCCACCCATACGTATAAAGCGTTTTGTAACAAAGTCATTATACGTATAACTAAGGAGTGGATTTCTATTTCGAAGCCTGTGCTTTCTGATAGCTATAGGTTATCTAGGGGTATTTAAGTCAGAAGTGAATATGTCACAAGCGTGCACCATGATCGACCACATCATCGCTTACCATCAGGTGAGATAGTAGTCAAACTCGAGCCTATGCTTAAAAAAAAAATGACTGACCTTCATTCTCGTCCTCCTCTGCAAGCCACTTCTGTATGTCAGTCTGGTACATTCTCCTCTGCAACACCTCCTTCGTACGTGGACGAGATCCGATGAACGTTACCTCCACCTGAAAAATGTAGTATTCATGATATATCGTCTAGATTTTGCTGTATCGAAAGCACTGAAGACATTTTTATCAATCTTTCGTTTCAGTACACTCTGGCAATTGAGAAAATGTATACCCAATCATTATTTCTTGCCTTGTCTTGCCTATGATCAGTGCTTGTTGCTAGTGTTAACATATGGCTCTGAAATGTGGTCACTCGTAATGGGCCACAACAGAGGGCTTTTAAAATTACCCAAAGAGTAATGGAAAAGGTAAGCAAGGGGATTTCTCACGTTATCGAATCGGGAGTGTAAATATCCGCAATAGAACCAAAGTTACCAACATATCCCAAAGAATCGCCAAAGTGGAGTAGTAGTGGGTAGGGCACATGGCTAGCAGAACAGATGGTTGATGGGTCCGAAAGGTTCTGTATTGGCGACCGCGTAATGGAAGACGCAGCGATGGAAGGCCTTCCACAAGGTGGACCGATGACCTTGTGGGTTGTGGGAATCCAACCGTTGTGGTGGCACTTGGAAGAGGCCTATGTCCAACAGTGGATGTTTTTCGGCTGTAATGATGATGGTGAGTGTTCCTTACCCCAGGTGGTAGGTTAGGTCTCAGCTCATCAGCCAGGTCTCCGTTGGCGCCCAACCTCTGCGCTTCTTCCCAACTGGTGTGCACTTCTTCGTGTAGCAGCTTCTCCTCTGAGGATACCATAAACATTATATTAAATTATGTTTTAATTCTCTTTTGCAATTGGTGAGTGGTCATAATTCATAAAATACCATAGAGTCTAAAGTAAAACCCCAAAATTAAGTGTCCCGGCACACGGGTTACAAAAAAAAAAGCCGCTTTTAGCTTCTTTTTGTGGCGGCTTTTTTTCGTAGGCTGTGTGCGGGGGACACTAAATCAGAATGGTACTGGGATACTGGCTAAACGAAAGTCCGATTTTCTATTTGATTATTTTGATACAGTAATATTCTTACCGTCTCTTTTGCTAGTGCTGCGTTTGTACTGTATCCTGAATCGGAAGGCCTCCAGCACACTCGCCACCACGATCGTCAGCACCACCATCGTGAATAGATAGAACACCTGGAAGACAAGCCAATTTGAATCAAGAATCAAATCATTTGTTCCAAATAAACCAAAAAGTTTGTCTGGTTTGGCCCTGACTGCTATGCCGGAAGTCGTGGGTACGATTACTACCAATGACAAATGTTTGTATAATCAGCATGATCATTTGTTCTGTTTCTGGGTGTAATTTACCTATATATGTGTGTATTTAGAAATATATAAGTACTAGCTTTTGCCCGCGGCTTCACCCGCCTACATAATCCCAGGATAAAAAGTAGCCTATCTATCTCTTATCTTTTTTGCGTGAAAGAGTAACAAACATCCATACATCCATCCATACATACAAACTTTCGCATTTATAATATTAGTAGGATGTTTATCAGTTGTCTAGTACTCATCATACGAGTTCTGCTTAGCTTAGGACTAGACGGCGCGGCGTTGTGTGGTAGTTGTGGAATATTATTATTATCTCCTTTATTTATTTTTTATACATATTTAATATATTTAAATACTTCTTAAAACACATATAAAAAAAAACATTTAAAAATCATCATCCAAACAAAACACCAACAACCAACCAACATCGAGAACAGGGTCCAAGCTGCCGGTGGTCAGGGCTCCTGAGAGAGGAACCGCCGGACAATATGCGCCAGTCCAACAGTACAGACTTCTGAATCAAGCCCTTGATCCAACTGCCTAACGAAAGCCTCCTCAAATGTTGGTCGAGGCACTTGGCTATTAATTCATGAATCCCCAAGCGACCACCGGTGGCCGCGCATCTATTGTCTTACTATTGTGTCTCTAATTGACGGTATCTGAAGGGTTAAGCCATTATTATTGTTACTTTTGAACGTATCTGTACTGACCATGAAGTAGATCCGACTGAACTGTCCGGCGACGGTGGCGTACGCGTTCATGAGGATGAACCAGTTGTTGACGACGGTGAGCTCGAACAGCGTCACGCCGCTAGTCACGATGTTCTCGAAGTTGTTCAGGTAGTAGTAGCCCAGCGCCGTCGAGCTGTTCAGCGAGTACTTGTAGAAGTCTTCTACCGTCGTGTTGCTGGTGATAGACGAACAAGAGAGGAAAGTTACACATTACATTATAGAAAATTTTGTAATGAATTTAACAAAATTAAGAGATTCTGAGGTTTTTGGTAGATATCATTGTCAGCGATAAAACTTAATTGATGATGTGAAATTTAATTGATGTGAAATTGTTACTTTTTTTGTGTACAATAAATTATCGTTATTCTATTCTATTCTGGAAATATGTTGAGTGGTAACTGCAACACTAACAAGGGAATAAAGCTGTCTTTGTCTTGAGTGACCTAAATTCGTCACTTCACTCAGATTTCTATATTGACTCCCTCACGGCGCTCAGGAGTTAATTCCTCACTGCGTTCGGGAATAAAACTTAGCAACCTTCGTTTCGTTCGGGATTCAACATGGCGCTTAAGACTCTATGGCACTGCTGTGCTTTATCCCCTTAGTCACACATAATTTGTATCTATTGAATTGATAGTTAAAACCTAAGATATTTATAGGTATACTTACACACAGCAGTTCCTAAGATCGTAGCCCGCGAACAGCTCCATCCCGATGATGGCGAAGAAGTAGTACATGACCAGCATGACGCAGCCGGCAGACGACATGAGTGGAGACAGCAGCACCAGCGTGCCGAACACGTCACGATAGCGCTTCTTTAGCTTGTACAGCCGCATCAGTCTGGAAGAGGTCATTGAAGAAGAAGGTTGAAAGAACTTTCATTGTAGGTATATACTCCGTGGATAGTGTGAGGTTTGATTCCAGACATTCTATATTTATTATTATAATATAATATGTAAAACAGGACATGCGCCACCTGCTATGCTGCCTATCCTGCTTAACGACCTACAGTTTTCAGGATCTATACGAGGCCAACAAAAGAGCTGTACAGCTTGCCAAATATTGGTCAGAAAAAGTTTAGTTTGAGAGCATCGACACGAAAAGAAGAAGAAGATATGTAAAAGACACTAACATATGTTTTTAAAGTTTTTACTAACAATTTTATAAGGATTTGTTGTGGTCTGAAATACTCGTAAATGTAACTATTACTATTGTGTCGTTGCGCTTACAGCTAAGGAGTGGAATTTTGCTTCTTACTGTTATACCGGAGGTTGTGGGTTCGGTTCCCACCAAGGACAAATGTTTGTGTGATGAGCACGATTATTTGTTCTGTGTCTGTGGTGTAATTTAAGCATATTCTATAATATAAATGTATTGAAAAATATAAGTATGTTTATCAGTTGTCTAGCACTCATAGTACAAGCTCTGCTTAGCTTGGGACTACGCTAGGCAGAGTTGTGTGATAATTATGGAATCTTATTTAGGGATCTGACATCCGTTAAGCGTTTCGAGCATGAAGAAGTAACAAACACGCTCACAAGCTTTCGTCTTTATAATATTAGTGTCGATACATACCTGAGTGGCCTAAATATAACAACGATGAAGAGCTTGGGCGCGATGCTGAGCAGCACGGCGCCCATGAGCGCCAGCAGCGTGACGCTGAGGTCGAACACGTTCCAGCCGCTCTCCAGGTACGTCTGCAGACCGCTCGCCATCATGCGCAGCCCAGCCTCCAGCAGGAACACTAAGGGAAGCCAACAATAACATGACCGTAAATTGTAGATGATGAAGATTTTATTAGATATCCTCAAGCGCTAACGGCCCGTTCATGACCTTGCCGCTGTGAGCGGTAGCTAAGCGCTCGCCGCGCCCGCGTACCATTTATTATGCTCGTATGTTCAAAAAATTCGTTCTTATTCCTCTTCCACATCGTGCAATCAGCTTTTTAGGTCTGTCCAAGGTTGTGCGTTGATAAGCCAGTGAGTCAGGCTATCTTTTTAAACACAAAATTATTTTTAGTGTATACAAAACCTGTATATAATTTGTTCAGAATCAGTAACTGAATGGATACCAATAGTTTTTACCCCATATTAAATTTAACCCAAAAATATTTAAAAAGGTCACAAGTTGTATTAATTATAGGTACCACCGACAGTATGTAGGTAACACAGGTCATGGAAGCTCATAGCGGGTATGAGGAGCCAGCAAACAGCTGGTTGCAAGTGCAATAAATCCCTCAGTAGACTGGATGGCTTGTAATATAACTTTGTGATTATTTATAATACAGTTTGTGTATAGATTCTTTACATAAAAACACTAGACACGTGTTTCGAATTTCGCATATATTATAACTAATGTTATATAGATCACTTATGCAGAATAATAAACATTGACTTACACGTGAGGAATAGCCAGGTGTCCCAAGACGCGCAGAGCAGTCGAGCGCTGTCCTGCAGGTCGCCGGCCGCCTCACACACGCGGAGCACCATCGCCACTCCGTTGCCAATGATCAAAGCATCTGCAATAGAACGTATCAAATTAAAATGGGAAATCTGAAATAGAAACACTATCTCATCCAGGCTTAGTCTAAGAATTATAATAGCAAATGATACTGAAATGCAACAGAAATCTGTTGCAGTTCTACCATTGGCTAGCATAATTATGATGCCTTACTCGTACGGATATTAATTGCTGGAAATAAATATATACGTAGGTGAGACGCGGTCGCGGCAGACCACCAAGGAGATGGCGGAACGAAATACAGATTTTGCCAGATTCGGAAATAAGAAGGGCGGGATCGCGAAAGTTGGAAGACATAATTTATTCGCAAAAATTCTGGGTAAGCGTACTCCATCGTCGGTCCACACCATCGCTTCGCTAATTACCATCAGGTGAGATTGAGGTCAAAGTGTCAAATGCGAGCCTATCAATAATAAAAAAGGTGCAAGTACAGTGCGTTTCACTTAAGACGTTCCTTTGCCGTAATGTTGGCAATACGGAAAAACAGTGTTGCAATATTTTTAGTAATTAAATTACTTAATATTAGGGAGATTAACTTCTATTTCGTTACTTTTAACCATTGCGTTTTTTTTGTTTTTCTTTTTACTATTTTTGAATAAAGTATAGGGCGCTGGGCTCCATTCCGATTGTCTTGCAATTCTTTCAAATACCGAAAACGCCATGCCACAATATCGTATCTTTCTATAACAACGTCCTTTTAGACCTGCTTTTTTAAAATAAAGTCCCATTCCCCTCATAATTCTCCAAAAAGTGCTGCAACTACCGTTAAAATCGATTTCGTTTCGCATTTCGGGGAACAATTTTGGTAGAGTAGGCAACTCTTTCCTTTTTCCCTTCTTCTTTATGTAGACAGACAGGGGAGCCAACATTACGCCAAAGGAACGTCTTAAGTGAAACGCACTGTAAAAGTATACCTATAAGACCTTTTTGAAGTACTGCAGAAGCCGGATGCTGCTTTCTTGGGCGGTTACCAACTGCGAGGACTGTTCTTGGCACAAATTAATCTATTGCCATAGATTGCTATATACCTAAAGCTTAACTATAGTAAAAAAATAACGCCTTCAAAACTTACAGATTAGATACTCGAAGTAAGGCCACCTTACAGCCGCGGCCGCAGCCCTGCCGAGGGGCTCCAGCGGCGACTGCGAGTACCACGGAGCGCGGGACTGTTGGCCGGCCCAGCGCAGCGCGAACACCTCGTACAGGTTGGCGAACTCGCTGCGGGAGAGCCCGCCCGACGACGACTGGTTGAGTTGCTTGAACATCAGATACACGTCTAGACCACCTGCGAAGAAGGAGAGGATATATTAAGAATTGGAGCTGCCTTAAAGTACAAACAATCCGGACTGGATGACCAAAGTTAGACATAGAAAGTTCTGGAAAGACCTGGGGAAGCCTGTGCTAAGGAGGTAGGTAATTACTACCAAAATAAACTTTCTTCCAAATCAACTAATATAATAAACTAAAAAATGAGCTATATTAATTATCTAAAGATGTTTTAAATTAGTAATAAATATGAATTTCGGTATTTTTTGATAACCACAGCACTAAATTAAAATGTATTTATTTATTTATTTATTTATTTTTGTACACACAAACACTTAAAAAAGAAAAGAAAAAAAAAAGGAAAAGAAGAGTACAAAGGATCTGCTTATCTCTAACGAAATTTCTTCCAGCAGACCTGTGACAGGACAGTTGGATAAGAAACGTAGACACAGTGTGTATAAATTAAAAAAAATAAACAAAATAATTAATGAAATAGACTATAATTTTCCAGAATAAATATCACAATACATACATATATAACAATAACAGTAAATAAATATACAAATGAATTTATAATGTATGTAAAAAAATAATTTATATAGTGTAGAATAAATGACTATATTTTATTTATATTATAGCACAAGCCACATCATGAGTCTTGCTGTTCCCAGTAGTTTCTTTAAGTGGGTATTGGATCCAGAAATTATATTTAAAAGCTTCTAGTCTTGCTGGCAACTTCGGGACTAGATTCTGCTTTTGTTAATTTACTTAATTGTAAACTGTTGGTATTATCATAATTTATTTAATAAGCTCAGATCAGATCATCATCATCTTCCTGCCCTTGTCTCATATTACTGGGGTCGACGCAATACATTTTTCTTCCGTCCTGTTTCATCACCCATCACGCTATCACTAACTTTTCACCTTTTAATCCTTTTCTTTCTCAACACTCATCCATCCATCTTTTCGTTGGCATTCCTCTCCATCTATCCACAAGGTACAAAAAATACAAGCTTACACGATTTGGTTCTTAGTCTGGGGTGTGCTATATAAGAACCTAGATAATCACTTGATACTTACTGTAATGTGGTGCATAATGCCTCATGAGTCCAGCGAAGTGCCTCAATCTGACAGCATGTGGAGCCCTCCGGGACACGAGCAGCCTGAAGGCGTGCCTTGCGGCGCGGCGTCTGTGCAGTAAGAGCGCGCGACACTTCTCACGCTCAATGCGAGTGAAGGTCTCGTAGACCACGGCTAACATCTGACGGAATAACATGTTGTATCAAGAATAAGCTTCCTTATAGTAAAATTCTTTTGTAGTTGCTCTAAATCCGAATCATTCCAACCAGTTTTTCAAGAGGGATCCAAATATTATTTCGGACCTTCGAGCCGGATACATGAAAATTTTGCGTATGGTCATTTTAGTGTTTTTATTTATTTGCAGTGTTGACTTACCAAATTCATAAGCACGTAGAGAACTGTGATGATGTACAGAATGAAGAACACGGCATACCATTTGGACTTGGCGTATGATGGCATCATCACATCAGGGAAACTGAAAAAATACATTACAATTTTAGTACCTAAATTAATCAAAAGTGACGGAGATCTTATGAGATATATAGACTAAAACCTTCCAGAAAAATATATCTACTTAAATTAGGAAATCCTTAATTGTATCAGTTTTTTTTTGGAAAATGACAAATATCTCTACAACCTATTGAATACGTTACTTCTGGGCAAGTGCGCTCTATCGATTTCGGTGAAAGTTGGTATACGGATACACCATGTCCAGGACCAACACTCTATACTATCTTTTGATCCCGGGAGTGTGGTCTCTTGACATAATTTTTCTACCATCTCGTGGCCGAAGTCACTGGCTAGTACAATACAAAGCCCAGACATCCTATCTGTATAGTCTATTGTTAAAGTATTTACTCGAACAGAAAGTTACTTACTTGGCGGTAGTTAACAAGACGAACATGCTGACGAAGGAGTCGCTGATGGTTTGGAAGTGTCCGTTGTCCACGTGCTCCGAGAACAGGTAGTAGCCCAGCAGCGAGTACGTTGCCACGAAGAACATCAGCAATCCTGGAAAAAGATGGAAACAACTCAGCATGGCCATGAACGTGCTGGAAGATTTCTGCTATCAAACTAGTCGAAGCATATCATGGCCATGAACGTGCTGGAAGATTTCTACTATCAAACTAGTCGAAGCATATCAAGTCCACTGTCACTGTAAGCGAGGAGGAGTGGCAGGCGGTCGTCTCCTTCTGCGAAGCAGTAATGCTAGCAAAGGAGGAGGCCGACCGCATCAGGCAACGGCGTCCTTGCTGCCGCCGCCGGGATTCCGATCCCGATTTCCGGCCACCGTAGACGCGGGCTCGTGGACGGCGAGCCATGGATAGCTCGCTGTCCAACCGTCCGGTAACTGTCCGGACCGAGCCCAAGACGTCGACGGCGCGCTCTGTTCCCGCGCACCTCAAGGAGTTGTCAGCAACAACTGGGTCGAAGCCTACTGGGGCCAGATTTATCTGAAAGGGAGCTCGAGTCCCGATATGAAGGCTAGAAGGAACGGGGTGGGTTTTTAGTCAATAAGAGCCTGACAATATCTCCCGCTCCACCCAAGAGCGGGGGTTGTCATTGGATGATTTATGCCCACCATAAAAAAAGACATAATAGTAAAAATTGGCATTACATAAAGGCTAAATTTACAGAAATGATTAAAGCAATATCGCAGATCCCTGTTACTTAGCAAATTATTGAAAGATATGTTCTTCAGCTTGCTTACCTAACATATCAATAATAGGTGGAAGCGACTGCAGTATCTGCCTGATAAACCTCCTGACTCCTCCACAATGCCTGGTGTCCACCAAGAAGATGGGTCGCAGCGCCCTGGTGACGCGGAAGTGGGACGACTGCCGGCACAGCACCACCACGGCTTCCAGCACCATTATTAGAAGCGTTATACCCTGGAATTAAATGAACAGGAATAAGATGTCAATAAGCTGATGAATTGAAATTGACAGCTTGAAGAAACTGAAAAACTAAACACCAATGCGTTGATACCTTGTTAACAACAATAGTAGGTACCGCTTATCATAGTAAGTAACTACGGCCCATTTTGAAACCGGAGTACCTAGTGCGAATTTGTTTTACGTTAACGCGATCGACACCCCAAGTAGCAGAAAAAGCTGTATAACAATCGTATTTCGTTATCTATCATCGTATATATATCGTAATCGTAGTTCATGTGTACACTCTAAGCTGTATAAAGCCTGTATTAGCGCTTGTACAGCTCTTGTAACTACAAAAACGGTATACACAGCATTATGTGTTAGTGGAGAATAGTTGCTGTATAGTAGCTGCAAAACCACTGCTTAACAGCTGCATAAACGTCCATGTGTACACTCTAAGCTGTATAGAAGCTGTATATCGTTGTATAATGGAGCATTAACTCTATAAATACTCACATATAACTATGATATACAACAATTTACTGTTTTTCGTTTTAAGATAGAATTACGTAAGAATTATAAAACTTTTTATTTTTACAAGTCTCGACATAGTTTGTGACATCCGGCGCTCTGATTAGCCCGGTCCAAGCTCTTAAACAATGAGATCCAAACGCGGTAAATGTTACGATCGTGTTAACGTAAAAACAACTCGCACTCAGGGCATCGAACCGCACTTATTACCCCAACGAGAAAAATAAGTATTGTTTTTCCTGCCTTATTGAAAAATAAGTAGGCGGCACACCTGATGTGTAGGCATGTAGCCACATATGGACATTTGCATAGTCTGCCGGGGTTGCCACAGGTGCGTACTTTACCCTTTTTGAAGATGATTGTCTTTAACTTTCGTTTCAAGTTGCCTATTTTGCCTAGTATTTAAACCACATTCTGTTTGTTTTTACTAGCCATTACTGTTTCAAAGCTGGGCAAAGGCCTCCCCCAAGTCCTTCCAAATATTCCGATTTACTTACTGATTAACCTAAAGGAAGCTATACACGCTAGGGTATCTGACAGATTTTCCTGCACAGTTATACTGTTAGATAAGCTTGTGTGGAAACCTGAACAGTTGTGCAACATACACGCTCCTTCTGTCAGGTATAACCCTAGCGTGTACCTTTAGATCAATCAGTCAGTAAATCAGAATGTTATGCATGAATATTCTACACACACAACACACGTCGCTAATGCCCTTCACGCCCTGTTAACATTCAAGAAACTATACTCTATTTGTTTAATTAACTAAATGTAAACAATCTTAACATGTCTATCATTAAAAAAAAAAAATTAAATTTTTTATCTAAAAATGTTTACAATTAGGTGTTTACCTAAAACGATGTTAGGTAATTAACTAAATTTAAATAATCTTTGTATAACTTTTATACGATCTTTTTATACGAAGACATAAGTATCAAGATTGTTTACGTTTAGTTGACTAACTAAACAGATGGTATATCTATAGACAGAGACAGCGATCAAACAACTGTTCCAACAAGCCGTCGGTAAAGCACGTACCTTTATCATCGTCCTCTTGTGTTTGAGTATGGTGCCCCACCCGATCCACTTGAGCTTCAAGTGCAGTTCCACGCCGATCACCGTCAGCGCCAGCAACTCTATCGTACCGTGTGCCCAAACTGGTAACTGGAATTAGGACATCGATTATGGATGAGCATGTCAGAATGAGGTAAAACTCTTAGCTGGATATGGCAATTTGTGTTTTAGGAAACGTTTCGTATTGTGGAGGATTATCTGTAGCTGACGTGATGTCGGACAACGGACAAGCCTAAATACGGCGAGTATCCACCCTTAGAGTGCAAACATATACACAAGTTTTTCGGTCCCGATATGTAACACACACAGAAACACACACATATAGAAACAGGTAAATCTGTATGTGTACAACTCAATTGGCCAATGCCAACCCATATGACTCGGTGCAGGCAGTGGGTACCGATAAGTACAGGGTTTTTCAACAAGAACATTGTTTTCTAAAACAAAGTCTCAGAAGGACGATTATGTTGCCCGAAAATATTACGAAATTTACGGATTTTAATTATTTTAATGCGATTTTCGAGCGAAATTGAATTCATTCTAACAATTGCCAAAGCAACTACTACGAATACAGCCAAAAACTACATTTCAAAACTATGACGTTCTTGGTGTTGCCCCAACTGGAAAACAAAGTTCTTGTTGAAACACCCTATATAAACCTGATTCTTTATTTAGGGCCTGCGCTCACTTGAGACAAGAATAGAGTGTTTCGTCTCGTTGTCTTATACTGCATACATCGAAAAAATTGAACAATTTGCCTACTGCGGTCATTCCGTCCGATTATAATTTAGGTGTCTTCAAGGCTAGAGTGAATAGGCTCTTAATAAACTAATGCGCTTCACCGATCGCATCATTATAACACGCACTAGTTAAAAAATAAAAAACTTTTTACAAAAAAAATTAAACCGACTTCAAAAAGTACAAAATAACTTTAATTTCGGAAGTCGGTGTTTCTATAATAGATACCTAATCTTGTCTCTTCGTTATTTAACACCGACTTCCGAAATTAAAGTTATTTTGTACTTTTTGAAGTCGGTTTAATTTTTTTTGTAAAAAGTTTTTTAATTTTTTACTTTTTAGTTATGGTAGCACCACTAAAAATTACCTACCCTTCAGATAAACATAAATTACCTTATAGCCAGAGTGCATCTCATAACGATTCTTATAATCCCAAATACGGTTATATTACATGAATTTACCCGCTCACCCTTTCCCCTCCCCCTTTTCTTTCAGTCAGTCATCGACTACATGTATAAACAAAGCAATTTTACTTGTTACGACAATTCTGCTATGATTCTATGAGGAGTTCTGTTCCATATCTTCGAAGTTCATGATCAGATCATAACAATATTTCTATGGGAACAACTTGGAAGCATAACCTATCAATCAAAAAAAGAAAATTTCAAAATCGGTCCGCAATTGACCGAAATATCGGTGAAAATACATACAAAAAAAAAAACATACATTCAGCCGAACATAGAACCTCCTCCTTTTCCAAGTCGGTTAAAAAACTATGACCCACTCATCATAGCCGCTTGACAGCGCTTTCTAAAAAATCATGTTATTGTGTTAGGTCGTGGTGAATTCTGACGCAGCTGATTGGCTACAATAGTCGTTGTGATATGACGTATGCCTTAACAGACTTATTTGATTGGTGTATCCCACGACATGATGAAAAAACCACACATTGTTTGGGTGCTTCTGCAGAACTTGATATTATCTACAATACGGATATACATTGTTTGGAAAAAACGGAAGTGACTGTGAAATCTCAGAATTTAACCTTATAACTACGAGTGTCTACGTCGCATATATCCGACAACACTCTCGCGTTTATTCCGCCAGGGTCGCAACAAGACCAAATACTCCATCCCGTTAACTCTTCTGTCATCAGCAAAGATCGGAATAAGTAGGGCTATTTAGGTTCTTTGACCGCAAACAGTGATGTTAATATAAATATTCCACGGGATTCCGGCTGATACTACGGGATTTAATTGAATTTTATTATTTTTGTCAATATTTATTAAAAATAAAAAAACTATGTAAGCCAATAAGCCCTACCAAGCCGTACCTACAATAATTTATCTATTTATTATACTATACTTAATCCCGTCCTTCTTATATTTACCAGTCAGAAAGGAAGTGTAATCTTTCATTAGTCCCGAAGGCAAGAAAAGTTTTTTTTTTAAACCAAATCCCGGGACTTGGGGAATATCCATATTACTCTAACCTATGGAAAGTACATAAAACATCCCCACCTATTCCGATCTCTGGTCATCAGTTGCCAACACACGCCCTGGTGAAAAGGACACGAAAACACTCGTCGAACCAATCCGACGCAAGCTGTTAAGGGTTAATTTATTTTACCTCAAACGTAGGCACAGCAGGGTCTTCAGTAAAAGCTAAGAGGATGAGCACTAAGGAAGCCAGCAAGTCCAGTCCATGGTACCAGGGATTATGGACTCTCAGGTAGGCAGGTAACTCTTCGGGACTTGATGGATGCGAGTCGAACTTCTCATTGTTTAAACCTTCCTGGAATAAGAAGAACATGATGTTACCGTCTTGCATCTTGATGTTCATATTCGGGTTGTAAACGCAATGGCTGAAAAAGTTTTTAGAGCGACTGACTGGGTGCTTAAGTGGCTTATCGTAAACGGCAATGGACCTCTATAGGCAGGTTTAATTGATCTTTGTTTGTCAGAGTTCGTTGATGACCTTAGAAGTAATAGGGGCTATAGTTATCGTGATTTACTTATCTACAGTAATAAAATAAAGAGGTAAAGTTTTTTTTTTGTTTGTAGCAGTAATCTCTGTAATCTCTGAAAATACTGTTCCGATCGCAAATTTTTTTTCACCAATAGAAAGCTGCTTTATTCCTGAGTGACAGGCTATATTTTATGTACACGGGCAAAAGCTAATGTACTTATGAAATAATTTGTTCTAAACTAGCGACCTGCCCCAGCTTCAAACGGGTGTTACATATCTTCGTAATTCTCGGCTTTTTTTCTACTGTAATATACATGAGGTGATCAAAACCTTCCTCGTGATTCATTCTGTCTATTCGTGAAAACTGCATGAAGATCCGTTCAGGAGTTTGTTTTATAATATTTACTAGCTGACCCGGCGAACTTCATACCGCCTAACAGTCAATGAATGTACGTACAATGCGTTCCAAATGAGAATAGGATCGATTGCATGTTGTGACGTCACTATTTACTGTCAAATCGAGGAAAGAAATTGTGAAACTTGTAACTATTTTACGAATAATTTAATTTATTTACGAACTGTGAACGAAAAAAGTTTAATCAGAATTCAGTCCTTCAATTTTACTCATCTCCAAGTTTCTCAATTTTGACCACATTTCTTAGATTTGACAGTAAATCGTGACGTCACAAAAAAACCGATCCTATTCTCATTTGGAACGCACAGTATATTTTTCGATATAGTCAACCTATTGCGATGATACAAAGCCTAAGTAAGTAATACCTATATGAAAGTTACAAAGACATATTACGTGATGCTCGCACAACTAAAATCTTCTACTGGTTTATTATGTATAA
Organism: Mythimna lalbum; assembly: GCA_949319445.1. Classification (NCBI taxonomy): domain Eukaryota; kingdom Metazoa; phylum Arthropoda; class Insecta; order Lepidoptera; family Noctuidae; genus Mythimna; species Mythimna lalbum. Next base: position 11,136,402 of record OX439364.1, read on the forward strand.
GTATATAGAATTATAGAATGAACTTGATAGATTTATTTCCAGGTAACTTATTTTTTTTGTATTGTACATACAAAACAGTACATGCTCGACGAACATCACCTGATCGAACCTACTTATGATTTTAATCAGCAAGGCAGCAGCCGTGTCTTGCAAATCATACGACTTGATACGACCTCCATACAAAAATACGTCCTACCACAATGTAGGTTATTACCATTTCAAACAATACTGTGAAATAAGACCATTATTTACCTACGTGTCCTTACTAAATACAGTTTGTCTTTTGTTTCCATTTATATTTCCATAGAACTCAGAGTTATTGTCTAAGTGGCAACCGCAAACTGCGTGGTTTAAGGTACTTCGTATACTGGTAAATTAATGACTCGTCATTAACTTGCCAATTTGTTTGTGACGGCTAAATTTATGAGTTTCGAGTGCTTTGTTCTGAAAATTCGATGTCTATAACTGAAAGGTTTAAGTTTCTGTAGAATATTCGGTTCGATGAACGCGTAATCTAGTTTCTGCGTTTACTTAAAATAGTTTACTATATAGCTAGTAGGAGTGCGGAATGTTGAAATATCTCTTTGAGAATTTTTGTAACAATAATATTATATCATAAAAACCGTTTCTTAATTCTCAAAAATCCTGGCGTTACATCATTATTGCTGCAGACTTTAGTTTGTTGAATTACGACACAACAAAGCCTAATTACCTACTTGCATTCACTGAAAACAACAGCCCGTAAAATATTAACCATTTCAGGTTTCAATTAATAAATACCTTTCATTTTGAATGAAAGATTGCAAGTGTTAACATAAGTATGTACTTACCTCTAGATAAATAGCAGCCTCATGGTAGTTCATCTCCCAATGCTCATCCTCGGACATGTTGAGGCCGGTGTGGAGTGAGGACCGGCTGCCCATGTCCAGGGTGCCGGAGTCGCCAGCGCCATCTGTGCCGGTCCGGGTATCTGCACGACACATGATTAAACTCCGTTATTCAACAACATCCAGTGCAAAAAAAACTGGTCCTTCGACCCGGATACGATCGCACCTATGAATAGACAAAACTCAGGCTTTGTGAAAAAGGTTTTATGCACCGCGAAGGTTGGTGACCGCGTGAGTCACACACACTTTGTAAAACGTTAGAACAAGAGAGCGTTCCGATTTAAAAAAAAAAGAGTTTTTAAGCAGTATCGCGGTCCTGAGCTCACAGAGAATGAATTAACGCAATGTAAACTTGAAACTGACTTCACTGATTGTTGTACAACTCTGTGTGAACGGAAGAGGTGGGAGGCGGACTGGTTTCGATCGCATCAAAAATTCAGACGTTCAGACTCGACTCACAGCTTAGGAACTTTCGAAACTGAATGATTACAACTTTGGTACAGCACTAGGATATTAATAATTTGATGAACGACCTACTTTAGGTGGATCTGTTAGAAATGATCGCGGTACTGTTTTTTAATGAACAGATGAAAAGCGTCTCTAACTTCTAGATAAGCGAGCTTCATCGTTGCTTACCATCAGGTGAGATAGTGGTCAAACGCGAGCCTATCCATAATATAAATTTAAAAAAAGATACCCAATTTGTTGTTTTTCCGGTTCTAATTGATTTGTGTCACGGCCGATCAAAACACTGACGTTAAAAAAATATTAAACAATTAAGTTTCTCTCACGCACTGTCCTTGAACTATTTCAATAAAGAATTAAATCGTACCTTTGTCGATTTGTTTATCCATGAGTTCTGTTCGTATCACACGCGGCACTCGGCTGGCATGGAAACGGAATGCATCGCACCACTGAACCTACTAACCGAGTTTACGAGACAGGGCTGTCACGAGGCGACACTAATACAAGCTATAATGGCGGCTCTGTATAATGCGTGATGTTTGCACGTTCTTTTTATGAATTTCCAGTTAATATAGACTGCAAAATATGCGAAATAGATGCGGTATAGTATATTGTTGAATTGTACTTATACTCGTAGCTAGGACAACCAGAAATATCTAAGTATCGTTTTTAGGGTACCCGAGAGGAGCCAACGGGAAACTATTAACTACTAAATCTCCAACCACTGTCCGTCCGTCAGTCTGTCTGTTTGTTACCGGGCTTGTATATCCCTAGGTAGAGAGTTGAAATTTTCACAAAATATGTGTTTTCATTGCCGCTACAACAATTGACAAAATTAAAATAAAGTTAAAAAATAATGGGGGTCCCATACAAGAAACGTTATTATGGCGACGTTTTGCTAGACTTTAATATTGTAATAAGGAAAGGAACCCTTCATATGCGAGTCCGACTCGCACTTGACTAGTTTTTATTTGTAAGCTGTCTTACAGAGCATTGGATAAACATAGTCTAAGCTCCGTTTAATATTACTGTACAGCAGTAGCATTCTCCGACAGCCATACCATAATAAGTATAAAAGTGTAATGCTGAATGAAATCTGAAATCGGTTTTTCAAGTTTACATAATATTGATTTCGATGCTATTTTCGTGCCAAAAGCGCTCACATAGTGCTCTGTTTCAAATTCTATTTCTATACTTGTCGATACGGTGATAATATTTTTTATAGCTTGTTGGTTTTGCTCATGTTGCGTGGAATGGGGGTAGAAGTCATTGAACTTTTTTAGCTTCAACTTTTGCTCTCTGCGACCAACTAAACTCTTTTCTAACATACAAGCAGCGGGAGGGTCCCGGTGACCTGTACCCCTAGTCAAGTAAACGCTAGTAGAAAGCTTTAAATGTACGGGAATGCCGTCATCTCAACGCTCAGTCACGTGGTCAGAACAAAAGAATTGGGTGCGTGGGCAACTCGAAGCGTTCGACGCAAGCGATACGGTTGTAACTTGGCTAGGAGGGTTGTAATACAGGTTGTTGTCCATACCTACATCAGGCACCAGTTCCTCACAAAGTTAGCTCTAAATTATAAGCAATTAAAGGCTAGCATAAGATAACGTGTGTGTATAAGTGTGAAGGGAAAATAAATAAATCAATGATGATATGCAGATTCAACCGATTAGACTTGAAACTGACCGCAACACAATTGGGAAAGGATTGACTAAACACTTTTCATCGAAGACTTGCCTAAAATTAATGATTGCAACATGACTTTAATTCAGATAAGTACTTCATAATGACTTGGAGAGCGGATTTTGTGTATGAGTCATATCATAAAACGCACGAAGGAGGAGTTTGGCAATTTTAATGTCCGCAAAAAGCCAGATTTAAGTTCCATTTACTGTACTTTTATGTGAACACACAGGGACGAGAGAATTTGGTGAAAACGAGAGCTTATATATTATAAAGAGGTAACGTTTTTTTTCTTAGTTGGTGTATTTGTTTGTAGGAGGAAATCTTTGAAAGTACTAGTCCGATTGCTACATTTTTTTCACCGATAGAAAGCTGATTTATTCTTAAGTGTCATAGGCTATATTTTAAGTACGCGGGCGGAGCTGCCTGCAAAAGCTAGTTATTAATATAATTGTAAGTTATCAACAGCAATCTTCCATTCTCAGTTAAGTTTTCATGCCAACCCTTAAACCTAAACAAAAATATGGTCCTCCTACCATAAATTAAAACTTGAAAAAAAATAACGAAACAAAACTGTGTGGGCCACGTTAAATATTTAGGATGTCTATGGCCGCAATGCGCGCGCAAACTTAATATTAGCACGTTGTCAACAAGTGCGGTCGTAACCCCCTTGTCTGCCATGGCTTTACGTCCAATAAGAATACAAACAAACCGACATCGTACTGAGTTAAGTACTTTTTTAATTAAGTAAGAGAACTTAGGTATTTACTTTGAACAGACACGGGAAAGGAAAATCTTCTACAAAAAATCGGTCAAGTGGACACCGCAGGAAGGGGTCCGTACCGTCCACAGCAAAAACCCGCAAAAAAATCACGTTTATTGTAAGGGAACTGTTTATTTTATTCCATTTTTACATACAGAAATATCTACATCATCTGTAAGTGAAAATATCAACTGTCTAGCTATTCACGGTTCAAGATATATCAGGGACGTGCGAGCAATACAAGCCAAAAAGCCCGGCTTGCCTACCACTACCACACACCTAAATCATAGATCACGGCTAATCAATTAAATAAAACAAAAATCTAAACTTTAAACTTCGCGCGCCTACGCGGTTACGCTCAGTTGCCACTTAGTGCGAAATTCAAAAATTCATTAATAAGATACGATACTATAAGCGAGGTTGCCAATCTGACCGCAATCTCTCCGATCTCACTCTAACACTTAACAAAAGAAAGAGATGAAGACTAATGTATTCCTGTCTCTTTCTACCACAAATGCTTCATATGAGGCTTGCTTTTCTGTCTCTCTTTTTGCTATAAAAACATCAAATTTTGTGTCTGTGTGGGTAAAATATGAGAGATTCATCGAACATTTTTGTATTAAAATAAAGCTGGGCTTTGGAAAAGTTATGAATGAATATTACGAGAGACCTCCATTTTTACGCATGGAGGCGCCCTCTATGACGCTTAAAGTACGAACTACGAACTACAAAATACAAATTAGTTTAAATTTGCTGTGATCGGTTAACAACACGTAATTGTTTTGATAGTTATTTTTTTGTTTTCTGTCATTTAACTTTGTTGTGTGTAGCGTATTATGTGCGGAATCGATATTGTTTAGGTAGAGTTTGAGTTTTAGAGATAAATATAATCTTGTAACTTTACTAATTAGAATATTTCTCTGAAAAGTAAATCACATAATAGGCAGTTATTTTTTCTCAAACGATAACAATGCTTGGAATACATCAGGTATGACTCAAATAACTTCGCTGGTGCCATGAAAATGCATCAGAATTCTCAATAGCTGTTGAATGCTATTTCATTTATTCTGTTTTGGTAAACCGAAAATAGAAACTTTATTCTCTTTTTCGAAAGTTAAGTGTTATGTGTGTGATAAAGAAGAACTAAAAGCTAGCTGTTTAAATTGTGAGTATTTTCCAATAATATTACATTTCGTAAACAATTTTATTTAATGATAAATTTTATTAAATACTACGGACGGATTAATACAATCTTTTGTGCGCCATCTAGTGGATTTTTCTGAAGTCAACTAGAATGTTATGAGCTAGTTGCCAACAATATCAATAGGTGGCTCTTTTTCGTTTTTTTAAGTGCCAATATATATTTTAATAATATCTATCAGTAAAAAAAATGTACCTATTAAAATCAGCATTATACCGCCAATTTTTTCGGGATATTAGGTGTGGTGTGGGTAGGTAGATGAGTAAAGATTCCTTGGCTTGCCCCCTCTATAGGCACCTGGCACGCCACTGAGATATATATTCCTGGTGACAGACAGACGGACAACAAAGTCACTAAGATTTCGCAAACACTAATTTTACGCTCTTGTTGGCCCAAACACATAATTTCTCTATAGTAAAGGCGAATGAAATTTGTAGATAAGGCTCATAAGGCAGGCAGCCCTACCAAGTTATATTGGCCTTATGTCAGTGAAAATAATAATTATTTTAAAGCAGGAAACCGCGATGAATGAGTCCAATTAATTTATTGTTAGGTAATTCTTACGACTCAAGGTTCTCGCAATTAAATGTAAGTTATTGTGATAGAACATGCAGTTCCGAACTTCCTAGAACCTGATTGGAGGAATCATCTATTCAATACAGTGTACCTATCCATTGTCTTCTACAAATTATAAGAATCTATCAACATTAGTTTTAGTATTTTACGAAATTCGGGTTTCGTGCACACACGTGTTTTATTGCACTTGTATTGCAGAATCTATGTCCGAAATTTCATAACTGTATCATGAAAAATCACAAAATTATAAGCTTGTTATGTAGCCATCGCCCATTAGGAAATACGGACACCGGCAGGGAATTCCACTACTTGGCTGTAAGCACAATGAATGTGTTTCCAAACGTTTTGTGCTAATCGGTGGGATGTCTATGTACCAGTGGCACATCGCCGGACAAGGACCAGGCGGCATTAGGCTACGCAATTTCCGATCCGACGTACTCTCCTCGAAATACAATCATTAAAAAACCGACAGGCTAGCAACTCGGCGTTAATGCTCAAGACTTTGAAGCCTCGACTTGACGAGTGCATATAAATTAAAGAGAGTCGATGTCTAAGAGATGTCAGCCTGATTAACTGGGCCCGAATGGCCGGAACTGTTTGAAAAAGTTGCCATCCGCCACTGCGGAATTTCTTTAAAGAAACCATAAGTTGAGTTTTAGTCTACAAAAGTGTCTCTCGATCCACCCAGAGCGGGAGAAGTTGTTTGATAATTTTCCACCCTCAAAAATGGGGGAGAACATAAAATTCACACAAACAAAGTTACGGACATAGTAAGTTACATGTCCCATATAAACTTTGCATGTGATGAAATCTACATAATATTACTGGTACACAACGTACATTGTTATACACACAAACAATGTGATATTTTAATGAGTGAGTAGACAGTCAAATCAACCATATTAAACGCTAAATAGGTATAGCTATCAAACGTTAATTATAGTCAAACAGTCCAACGGGGATATTGCCATAAATATCACGCTTGGTGGATCGTTTCAATCGACCATGGCAGACCAATGAACATGATAGATAGGGCTGTCTAGGATTCTATCCTTTGTTAGTTTATTGTTACAGTAACGGTAGCGCGAACAAACACTGAAAAATTAAACCATAAAATAGGCTAAGAGCCTATTTCCCTACCAACGTATACACATTGGTAGTATCAGGTACAAACTTCATGTACATACAGTAGTGGTACATAGGCGGCCTTAATGCAGCAAGGCGTTCTCTACCAGTCAACCTTTGGGTTCAAAAGGACGACACTGTGGTAAGTGTGCACAATAAATAAATAGTAGATATAGCACAAAGAGCAGTGGTGGCCGAGTGGTAATGGCTCCGACGTGAGCTGTCTTACGAGTTGTAAGTCGCGGGTTCAAACCCTGCCAGGCGCATTACTTTCTGTAATTTATTTTATCACCACTGCTCTCAAAAAGGTGAAGGAAAACAACGCGAGGAAACCGGCATGTCCTAGAACCAAAAATTCGAAGACATGTGACATTCACCAACCCGCAATGGGCCCGCGTGGTGGCTTACAGCCCATTCCCTCTTCAAGAGAAGAGGCCTGTGTCCCAGCAGTGAGAACATTAAAAGGCTGATGATGATGATGAGATATAGGACCGATCGTTATGGCGACACTTGGAGCGGGCTATGTCCAACATCTTTCGGCATTGTAATGATCACGGAATAAAGAAAAGTAGAGGAAGTGCCTCTTAGATATCGCGCGTTTGTCAACATCAGGCGCGATTAACCTATTACATGTGCAGGTGAATATGGCATCTATTTCAAAGGCACTAGCGTTCTGAATAGAATAAATTGGTTACAGCGCCATCTAGCGTTGAGGAGCCAAACTCGTTGTAAATTGGTTAAAACTTCTTTATTGTTTGTGTCATGTCAAATAATAACAACTTTCTTACGTTGTAATAAGACCTAATTTATGAAAGCAATAAGAATATGATTTGTAAAAGTTAAGTTTGTAATTCGTAGCTTCGTAGCCAATCATATTACTGTTTTTTATGTGTGTAATGTACAATTTGATACGCAAATGTGTGAGTTTGGCGACACTGGTTCCCGTGCTTAGCCACGTTAGGGGCACTTCTACCTATATTTTCTGTTCTGTGGTAATGATGATGACGATGATGAAGGTAAAGATTACGTGCCCAATTAAATGAACTCTCTCCTGACCCGTGGATGCAACTGAGGACCACAAGCTCACCGGTTGCGCTAACATTGCGCACGCAGAGAACATAACAATAGCCAATTTACAGTCCTCATAGTCCATTACACCACTTTTTGGCAACAGTAATAACGCAATAAAAATATTTGAACTAGCAGTATGATAATATGATTTGTAATTAATGCTTCCGGTAATTGTGAATCCGAATGTTACGGAATCAGTATGTAGGCAAGTTCTAGATTAGTCTTACTCGTATATTTTGAATACAAGGTGTAAGGGACAGCCCTCTAATACTGAGCAAGCCCTTAAAGTTTGCGGAGGGCTGTCCCTTACACCTTGTATAATATTTTTGCTTGTACTTCATTTTCATTTAATTATTTAGTGATTAGATTTTAGATTTGAGCGACAGTTGATTTCGAAAATTCGGACTGTTGTTTAATGTTCAAATCTCGTGGAGAAGCCTGATAAGTCCAGATGATGACTCGAGATGTCGTTTTACCTCATGTGGATTTCTTAAACTTCAACTAAAAAAGTAGAACCTACAGAGCAGTTTTGAAAAGCAACTTAGTAGTTGTCTTTCTTTAGTAAGAAAGACCTTCAAAAACGTTTTAGAATAATGCAGGAACAGAGTGCCGCAAACCTCCAGTGAAAGGGGACGATCCAAAGACCAGACGGATGTTGTCCAAACCAGTCTGGTTTGGACAACTGCCCGATAGATGATTTTCGAGTTGTTGTAGGTATAATGTCTAAATAGCGTGGAGAACTCTAGTTTAGTTCTTATGTGACGCCATAGATGTCGCTACATTCTAAAGGCTTAGTTATCGAACCAAAACACAGAAAATTAATTAAGTTGGATTAAACTATATCTATCTTGAGCTCAAAGCCTTAGCTAAAGCGTGGTTGAAACTAAATTCCTAGTAGTTTATTTCCTTACATTCTCATCTTGAATCAAATCTAATTTGACTCGGATCGTTTGTCTACAATCGAATTAAATTCTACAACACGATTTTGTACTGTAGAGAGACTCTTTATCAGGACCTTTTTAGAGGTTTTAAGAACTAATGGCATATTATAAACAAAAGACAATTCCAAATTCGAATTTTAAAAGTAGAATATCAGATAGAAATAGAACGGCTGTCAATGTCAATATATGAATGCTTGAGTGATTTTTTTCTAAAGTGCTTATTAACCTTCTTCAATGTCCCACTCACCGTACTGGCTTCATTCATGTCTGTTCTTTGCACATTCGCTTTATTTCTCTTTGGAATGCACTCCACTTATATGACAACCAGCAGATTAAGTTAAAAGTTTGCGAGCATAATACTACCCCTGATAGTAAAAAAGACGCATTTAATTTTTTTTCCAGATTTTAGTTTTAAACATTGCCGGAATCAGGAAAAGAAGCATCTGCCTGTATTTTTATTATTTTGCTAACACTCTCCAGTGCGGTTTTAACACAAGGAAAAAAGGCCCGGTTTCATTCATTAAAACCTTTTTTTATCCGTTTTTACTTATTGTTAGATACGTCTTTTTAACTATCAGGGGCAGAATAGTAAGAAGTTGAGTGTAGTATCGTAACAGCACTCATTTGTTTTCCTATTATCTGCTAGTATAATGTGTATTTACCACAAGTATATTCATTTGAGAATATGTGGTGGTGGTTATTACGCGTATTATATTGTTGTGTATTATCACGGTAATAATATCATAGTATTATAGACTGGCCGGTTGGTCTAGTGGTTAATGGCCCTGAGTGCTATGCCGGAGGTTGTGGGTTCAATTCCCACCCAGGACAAATGTTTATGTGATGAGCATGATCATTTGTTCTGTGCCTGGGTGTAATTTATCTAATATGTATGTATTTAGAAATATTTAAGTAAGTATGTTTATCAGTTGTCTAGTACCCATAACACAAGCTCTGCTTAGCTTGGGACTAGACGGCGTTGTGTGATAATTGTGGAATATTATCATATTATCATAATCATTGTATTAACATTTTTGTGTAGGTGTGTGTTTTATGTGTTTACCTATGTATTTTTGTGTGTTTAAATAATTAATATTGCACCCACCACAATTGGTCTCTGTTTATTCCAGAAGCAGACTAGTAGAAAATACCTAAGGCATCAATACCACCTGTGTAAATAAATAAAAATAATTGAAGATATAAGTAGGTGCCTACTTGCAAACAAGCCTATTATTAAGTACTCTGTGTTATTATTGCATGTAGATAACTCCCCCGCACATCGCAATACAAAGATGTCGAGTGCCTGCATAAGTAGAAACCTAAGTTCGCTGTTTGTTGAAAAAGAATTTCTGAACTAGCTGGAATTCTCTTCATGCCTTCGCTATAAAATTTCCCGAGTTTCACGATATGAGGAATTCTTTCTACTTGGAATCTTGACAGAGCGTCTCGTCTCTTAATTATTTTTCTTTCATGTTTCGCTAGCAAGGTACCTACGGAATGTAAAGAGGATTATTTTATTTGTTTCTAGATAAATGGTATTTTACGCCTCAAAGGCATTAGAGGACAAAATGTCCCCCAACAACACGTGCACACTACACTGCGCTCCAAAACGCAAATCTATGACGTGGTTCAGAAGGCTGCCTAGCTTAAGAGGGACTGGGACTTGTCTGTCGCATGCCGTTCGAGCGGTGGGCCAGGAAAACGCAAAATTGGTGCCCTGACATCGCACGACAGGGTCGCGGCAGAGCAAGAAGGTGCATGGCAGGACGACTTGGAGGTTTTCCTTGGGAATTGGAAAGAAGTGGCTCAAAACCGGGAACATTGGAAGGAGTGGAGGGAGGCCTTTGCCCAGCAGTGGGATAGTGTGGGCTAGTAATAATAATAACACGCACAACGCTCTCAAATTCTTCACTGACAGCACGTGATCACTGTGCTACTGTCTTCCTTAGAATCTCTCGATGGGCGATTAAAGTCTACACTGCACGCCCGTGGTTCTAAATCCAAGGTACCAAATAAATACCTGTACCTACCAACGTATTTAGAGGCAACAATACGCTTGCCAAACGGGATAAAGGTCAAGGGTTGTTTGACTAAATTCCGCGGCACAATGGACCAACTTTTAACCAACAGGTCCGATCCGTAGGTACCTACCAAAGGCTTTATAGAACTTACTACGAAGGGAACAAGCTTTTGTTTAAAAGTGGAACACCATATGGTTTTAAATAACAACTATTAATATTGTGCGTGTTTGTTGCCAGTGGTTGTTAACGTATGGTTCCGAAACGTGGTTACCAAAGTCACCTAAAGGGCAAAGGAAAGGGCTGTGCTCGGAGTTTCCTTGCGCGATCGAATCAGAAATTAAGATATCCGCAAAAGAACTAAGGTTACCGACATAGCACGAAGAATAGCCAAACTTAAGTGGCAATGGGCAGGGCACATTGGTCGCAGAACAGATGGCCGTTGGGGCCGAAAGGTTCTGGAGTTGCGACCGCGTATCGGAAGACGCAGCGTTGGAAGGCCTCCTACGAGGTGAACCGATGACCTGGTGAAGGTTGCGGAAATCCGATGGATGCAGGACACACAGGATCGTTCATTATGACGACACTTGGGGGAGGCCTATGTCCAACAGTGGACATGACGATGATGATGAATACCGTTATAACCTTACCTGTAACCTTATTACAAAAACGTTCTTATGTACATAATACTATCATATTACTAGTTTCTGCCTAGCTAGGCGTGGGCGAAGTGGACCTTGGCCCACGTCCTCGCTTGTCTTTATAAACAAAGCAAAAAAATTGCTAACTTCATTCATTTACGAAAAGACCCGTATTCATCCGAGCCTTCCTGAACGATCAAGCACCACCTACGCAAATCCAATGTTTGGCTGAATATTCAGCGGCCAAATATCCAATATCCAGTATCCAGGGACAGTGCCGTGTATCCGCTCAACGTGGCCCGTCTGACACCACTCCGCGATAATGTGACCTCTTGAGGTCTTTTTTTAGAAGGGAAATCAAATCATCTAATGACATCTCCCGCCCTTCGGCGGAACGGGAGGGCGTCAAACTTTTACTGATTAATACCTACTCTCTTCCTTCTTTACCTTCGTTCCCGGGCCCCGGGTTTCACTATCGTCCAACCCATGGAAGGTCTAAGATAAAAGATGTACCTATTTCATTAATTTGGTAATAAAAAATGGTAGCGCACTAATGTTTCCATAAAAAAACTGACACTAACCAATTTACTTTTAATTAAAACGTTCATCATCGAAAAACAAGAGAGCCTGTAGCAATGCGGGAAATTCTTATCTCTTCAATGTGAAATAATATTTTTTTGAAGCTGACCAAAAGCTGGAATGGTCCTCGAGGGAATTACAAACCGAGACCTTCACAAAATGATAAGATGCTTTATGCCTTCAAGGCCTTAGAGCTCTCCCGAACTTCTACAAAGACCCTTAAGGCTTGTGCACACCACGTTTTTTAAAGCACCGTTGACGCGCGTTTGTAGCGATACAGACGCGATCCGCACGCGAGTTAATAGCAGCCTGTAGACATATAGGGCCTGTGCACACCACGTTTTTTAAAAGCGCCGTTGACGCGCGTTTGTAGTGATACAGACGCGATCCGCACGCGAGTTAATAGCAGCCTGTAGACATGTAGGGCCTGTGCACACCACGTTTTTTAAAAGCGCCGTTGACGCGCGTTTGTAGCGATACAGACGCGATCCGCACGCGAGTCAGACGCAGTCTGTAGACCTTAAGGCTTGTGCACACCACGTTTTTTAAACACCCCGTTAACGCGCATTTTAGAAACGTGCGTCGACGGCGCGCTTTTATCCTATGAAAGGTTTAAAAGCTGCGACTGACTCGCGTTTGTATCGGTACATACGCGTTAACGACGCGTTTAAAAAACATGGTGTGCACAGGTCTTAGAAGTCTACAGGCTGCGTCTGATTTGCGTATCGCATCTGTATCGCTAGAGGGTACTTATTGTGTGGTGTAAATACGATGTCAGTTACGCAATATTTAGCTAGACTTTGCCCTTCACGGTTTCGACTTCCGATTTAGATAATGGACGAGAAGTCTTCCTCTTTAATTACTCTAGAATAAGCATTCATCTCTCCTTTTTGAGGCCTTCCAACGCTGCGTCTTCCGATACGTAGTCGCCACTCCCCAGAACCTTTTGTCCCGATGGATGGTTAGGTGGACTGATGACCTGGTCAGGGTCGCGGGAATCCGACGGAAGCGTGACGCACAGGACCGGTCGTTGTGGCGACGCTTGGGGGAGGTCTATGTCCAACAGTGAACGTCTTTCGGCTGATATGATGATGATGATGAAGCATTAATCAGCCTTACTAATATTCTCACTGCAGGGACTCAGGCCTCCTCTTTAGGAGGAGGAATGGGCCACGCGGGCCCATTGCGGGTTGGTGGATGTCACATGTTTTCGATATTTTTGTTCAAGGGCATACAGATTTCCTCACAACGTTAACCTTCACGGTTTTGAGGGCAGTGATGATGATAAAAAATATCCTTACTAATCCTTACTAATATTATAAAAGCAAAAGTGAGTTTGTTTATTTGTTTGTTACGTCTTCACGCCTAAATGGCAAAACCGATTTTGATGATAATTGGTACACAGATAGACCATGTCCTGGAATAGGGCATAGGATACTTTTTATCCCGGAAGTATCCCCTTGGGATAATTTTCTGCTATCACGCGGGCGAAGCCGCTGGGAGCAGCTAGTACCAAATAAGTTGCTATCTGGGTCTGCACCATATTACGTATTTACTTTAGAGGTTTCATCACGTATCATCTCCCGTTTTGGATGGGGCGTGAGGAAGTCTCAGACTCATTGCTGACTAAAACCTACGTGTGTTCCTTCAGTTGCCCTTTCTGTTCCAAAGCCACGGTAACTCTTTCGAACAATCCTACAGCCCATTACAGTATCTTCCTACATGTATCGACTTATAAAGTACCGACCTGATAGTAAGCAGTGAGGCAATCTATTCACTCTAACCTTGAAGAAACCTAAATTATAATCGGATGGGCAGACCGCTGCTGGCAAACTGTTCCAGCGGGGCTATTCTCTAAGAAAACTGCCTTGAGCCCAGCGCTGGCCGCAGCGACGAGTTGAGAGCGCAGTACAAAGAATTAACAACCCAATGTATAGGTTCGTTGGATTGTTAATCCAATGTACCTATTTGGATTTTGTCGCTGCTCTCAAAGCGGTTTTCTTTAGAGAATAGCACACCAGGTCGAAGTACCTACGCTGTATAAACGACGAGGCGAAACGTCGGGTTATCCGATGATAGCAAGTAGGTAAACTTACCAATAAAATCATTAACAGTCAAATAAACACTACGGGAAACACTTCTAACACTGTTCACAATTCTATCGAGCTTCATTATTACATTTATTATAACTAAACAAATTAATAAAACTATGATCATACGACAAGTCAGCGGACGCAAATCAAGCTAGGTGAGAACTGAAAAATAATGGGCACATTGGGAGCAGTATACAGTAGTGTTTGTTGAGTGTCGACAAGATAATAGTGTATTGTAGGTGCTGTGTACGGATAGCAACACAACTTAGCATTATTATAATTACTAAAGAAATTGATAGGAAGGAATAACCGTCGTTATACAACGTGTAACGTTAAATGCGCAAAACCTCAGACACCCCAAATGATTTTTAATTCGATTGACCTAATTATGTGAAAAAAAAAACTTTTGAAAATAATTAAAGCTTTTATGAGCAGTTTTAACTTGTTTAAAATTCATATCTGTATTGAAAAAAGAACTTTTATTATCCCGTGTATGAGAAAATTTGATTGGATTACAACTATTTGTATTTGTTTACCTATTTCGGTGGGTTTTCGCACATGATTGCTTGATCTATTCTAAAAATGTTACCTATATTAAAAAGTGGTTTAATTGATTCTGCTCGTTATTCTGATCAAACTAATTTCAGGTTTTGCGCATTTAACGTTACACCTAGTATACAATGTGTAAGGGACGGCCCTCCGCAAACATTAAAAATATAATAAAATTGTCCAATCAAGTTTATAATTTTGTATGGTAAGGATGATTGATAAGGGAATAACAAAACCGATCAAAGGGAATTAAAGTTGAATCGAGTATTGATTTAGGGCATAGAAATGTGTAATGGTGTCGGTGGTGGTAGGACCATACTGGAGACATCGTGTTCCGGTACATTTTTTACACATAACATATCTTCTCCTATCCTATATCTATGATTTAGGGTGTTTTTAATTCATGAATCCCCAAGCGACCACCGGTGGCCGCGCATCTATTGTCTTACTATTGTGTCTCTAATTGACGGTATC
The DNA here is from genome assembly GCA_949319445.1 of Mythimna lalbum. Taxonomy (NCBI): domain Eukaryota; kingdom Metazoa; phylum Arthropoda; class Insecta; order Lepidoptera; family Noctuidae; genus Mythimna; species Mythimna lalbum. The sequence continues at coordinate 11,151,468 of OX439364.1, forward strand.
TAAAGGGTAAATATCGTGAGGTTTTGATCACGCATGCGGTCATTGCCCGCAGCCCGCACGCGTAACCCCCGCAAATGTTCATTTCATATAAGTCTATTATGTCTCAAGCACTAATTTATATCAATAAAAAAAAAAAGTATTTAACGTGATGAAATCCGCACGATATTGAAAACACCCTAAAATTAAAGGAAATCCTCCTTTAATTTTTCAAGGTTCAAAGACAAATAATACAATTAACTGTCTTATCGTTTTCATTAATTATTTATTTGTTAATGTCCTACTTTCACGCAGGCGAAGCCTGGCTATAGCTAGTAGTAAATAACAATATAAAGTTAGGTAGGCTAGGTAACCTTCTTGTGACCCTGTCTCTACCATGAAAATCTTTCAATGTTAAATGAGGTTTTCTCTCAAAGGTCAAACAAAAAGGGAACTGAATGGTCTTACTTCGTCGGATTTACTATTACTTGCCATGAACTTGCAAATCCGTCCTTATCTCTGAAATAGGGTTAAACTATTCCCTTGGCACCAAGTTTGTTCTAAGTTAATAGCTCGCTATCCGACATAGCCCAAAGAATCGCCAAACTTAAGTGGCACATTGCTCGCAGAACAGTTGGATCTGGAGTGGCACCACGTACCAAAAGACGCAGCGTTGGGAGGCCTCACCCTATAAGGAACGTATCTGCCAAATTTTAAGTTTGTAGGTGTTATAGTTTCTGAGATTTCGTGATTAATCAGTATTTTGCTTTTACATAATTATTTATAGATAGATTTTCCAGAGAGCAGTGGTGGCCGAGTGGTAACGGCCCCGACTTACGAATTGTAGGTTGCGGGTTCAAACCCAGCCAGACGCATTACTTTGTGCAATTTATTTCTACACCACTGCTCTTAAAACGGTGCAGAAAATATCATGAGGAAACCGGCATGTCATAGAACGAGAAGTCATGTAACATCCACCAACCCGCATTGGGCCCGAGTATTGGATTACGGCCCATTCCCTCTCCTAGAGAGGAGGCCTGAGTCCAAGCAGTGGGAACATTATAAGGCCGACTATGCTATGCTAGATAAATATCCAATACGATGAATAATTTACAAATACCAAATCTGAATAAGGTATGTGAGTGCCGTGACAGTGGAGCATCGTGGAAAGGTGATGCTATCGATCCATCCTGATGTCATTATGTGGCGGCAGCCATAACTGGCTTCGCACTCATTCTAGGACGACTCATGACAGGAAAGAGCTCGTATAGGGGTGTGCGATAAAAAGTATGACACGTCGCTGTCGTATACTTTCAACCCTTTTCTGGTATGTAGGTAGGTTACGTACCATCAACGGTCATTTCTGCCTGATAACTTAAAAATGTTTTCGCTTGAATCCCGCGGCGCAGCACCAAACCAAAACCTTTGAATTTTTCGTTTCGAGTGCAAGCAAAAATGAACTTAGCGGTGGTCAGGCGGAAGTATCTTTGAGTCTTTGATAGTACATTTATACAACCTTAATTTTAGTATCAAGCGAAACTTGAAACACCTGTCTAGTATTATAATTTTATGTAAAGAATCTATGCGTAATCTAAGTATAAAACATAACTGTATAATGCAAAATCTCAAAGTTATAGTCACTGGGCCATCCAGGCGACTGAGGGATTTTTTGCTCTTGCACATAGCTGTTTGCTGTCGCCTAATACCTGTTATACCTGCCGTGACCTATGTTGTTCTTAATGTTGGTGGTATCCAACTCTTTTAAAATATTTTTGGTAAAAAATATAAGTAAGTATCATGGTGAAAACTATTGGAATATATTCAGTTACTGATTCTGAACAAACAAACTATATTTAGGTTTCGCATATACTAAAAATAATGTTGTATTGTATATAAAAAGAGAAACCGACGTACTGTCATATCAACGCACAACGGAAACTATTGGGACTCGGATCATGAAAATTTGCTTATTTTTATGACGTAAGTGAGTTTTTGTTTAGTTCGGTTTTTGGAAGGTGAAACGAGTGTACATTGGATTGTCCAATGTACAACTTTCGTTCATCTTCGTTACCTATACATTTGGTTGTTAATTCTATGCGCTCTCGACTCGTCGCTGCGACCAGCGGTGCGCTCAAGGCGGTTTTCTTAGAGAATAGCACCGCTGATGGTAAGCAACGATGTGGTCGACGATGGAGCACGCTTTTATTTTATACTCAAGCATCTAATGTAGATCATCACTACATAGTATAAAACAAAGTCGCTTTTTCTGTCCCTATATCCCTATGTACGCTTAAATCTTTAAAACTACGAAACGGATTTTGATGCGGTTTTTTTAATAGAGGAAGTGATTCAAGAGGAAGGTTTATATGTATAATAACATCCATTAAATAGTGGAGAATAACTGTTACCCGAGCGAAGTCGGGCCGGGTCGCTAGTAGGTAATAAAAACACATAAGAACATAAAAATTTGTGCGTTTAGGACAACATGAAACTGCGTATATTCAATTTAACATTGAATCGAGGAGTCATTCACCGACACTCTAGTGTCGATTTATATAATCACAAAACAAAATGGCAGCTATTGATTTGTTAAAAGCTCTTGAAAGCATCCGAGAGAAATCCCTTTTAGAGAAATGCTGAAATATTGTTTTAACGACTGAAGGTGACACTGACAAATACAAGGCCCGTTGCCAATTGACGCTTGTATTAAATTAAATTCATTATTTTAATACTAGACATCTACACCTATCATCATCAGCCTTTTTAGTGTTCCCACTGCGGGAACTCAGGCCTCCTCTTTAAAAGTGGGAATGGACAGATATTTACCACGCGGGCCCAGTGCGAGTTGGTGAATGTCACATGTCCTCGAATTTTTGGTTCCAGGACATGCCGGTTTCCTAGCGATGTTTTCCTTCACCGTTTTGAGAGCAGTGGTAATGAAAATAAATTACACAAGTAATGCGCCGGGCAGGGTTTTGACACGCAACCAACAACTCGTAAGTCGGAGCCATTACCACTCGGCCACCACTGCTCTCAGATTTATAAAACTAAGTCCCCCACTGCATCTATGCGTCTCTCAGTGCAAAATAAGCTCCAAAACTATTAAATGAATTTTCATGGGGGTACACCAATAGACAGTTTAGATAGTACATTAGTGAAAACTGTATACATACATATAAGACCGAATAAACAGATTAATTCATAAGAAAGGTTTAGATCTATATCTAATGTTATAGTAATGCTTATTTCAATAGAAAAAAGCCAAGAATTACAAAAATTTTAAACACCCTTGCGAAACTGCGGCTGGGAGGCGCTAGCATACTATTATTTGACATTAAAATACTTCCAAGCTACCTCCCCTAATTTATTTAAGTCTATTTTTAGTCATATAAGGTTTTCTGTAGCCCAATGACCTATAAATTTATTTAATGAGGCGAGAAACTCTGTTACATAAAGTTTCAGAATATTTTTATACCACGACTAGCTTTTGCACACGCGTCTTCGCTCCTGCCCTTCCCTACTCCACCCTACTCTATCCCACTCAACCCTACTCTACACTGCTCTACACTACTCTACTCTACCCTACTCTATCCTACCAAACTTCACATAAACTATCTACTAAATAGTCCGAACAAAGCCTAAACATTTGGTTTGGATAGGTGAGCCCGTTCTTGAGTTATAAAATTACAACGAAAAGTGGCATTGATTTTTTTTTATATAGATGAACTTTGCTTTTTCTTCTGTCGGTAGATCCAAAATGGCGGCAATAATTCAGAGAGTGTGGTTTACTTAATAAAGCCTACTTTGTAGTGTTATCTTAGTGTTGCAAGATAAATTACTATGATGATAACGAGATGAAACTAACAACGAGGTGACTAATAATGAAGTGGTATAAAATTGTAAAGGTTAATAAAATAAAGATTGTGTGGATATGTGTAGGAGTCGCCAGTTTTTCCGAGTATATCATTCACACGGTGATAGAAAGCGCATAAACACGAAAGGAAACTAATTTTTGATAACCTAACCAGCGTCCAAATACCCTATTAATGTTTCAGGCATACATTACGGGGTGTTAGGGTTCAATTCTTTTTTTTTCCTTTATGCCTCGGGCGGGCACACATATAAAACGTCAAAGCCAGTGCACGGTTTCAATTATTATTCGTTTCTTATGGAGAAGAACGCACAAGAAACTCCAAGTTTACTTTTAAAAAAAATAAGGTCAAGTGCGAGTCGGACTCGCACATGAAGAGTTCCGTACCTACCGTCCGCAGCAAAAATAAAATGGTAAAAAAATCTCGTTTGTTGTATGGGAGCTCCAAATGCTCCCATTCAAATATTTATTTTATTCTAGTTTTTAGTATTTGTTGTTACAGGAGCAATAGAAATAAATTATCTGTAAAAATTACAACTGTAGTGTCTATCTATCTCGGTTTATGAGATACAACCTGGTGACAGACCAGACGGACAGCGGAGTGATATCAATAAGGACCGCCGTTTTTACCCTTTGGGTACCAGCTACAGAACCCTGAAAATGATTGATTTTACAAAATTTCCTTATTAGAATTTTTTATTACAGATTCTAGTATTTCAAAGTAAAGTTGTTTTACTTCTAGTTGGAGATAACAGTGACAGCATTCTTTACCTGCATTAAATTTAAAAAACAACAATCCCATTTCTGCAAAAAAAAACAATCCCATTTCTGTAGTTTCATAACGAAAATAATCCACTTAGCAACACACAAAGTATTTTAAAGCCTTTTACTGCCGCAATGTGGGTAACTGAAAGAATTAGGTTAGTACTGGCGATGGCGGGGTGACGGCTAGGACAGGGGGGTTCTGTCTACACGACACTAAGGCGGAACTAGATACGATGACGCTAAACTGCATGCAAACTTGTGCTAATTGAAGCTTAGGGGGCAGTTTAGTGGGTAGAGTCGGTAAAGAATAGGTAATCATTTGTTCTGTGTCTGTAATTTATCTATAATATGTAAAATCTGTAGAGAGGTCAATTCTGTACATGAAATATATTTCCAAAATAACTATCAGGGGGTGATTAGTGATCGATACTGATGCCAAAAATGCAAACAGTAAAATTTTTGTCTGTCTGTCTGTCTGTCTGTCTGTCTGTATGTTCTTTATAGAAACAAAAACTACTCGATGGATTTTAACGAAACTTAGTACAATCATTCTTCATACTCCTGGGCAGGTTATAGTATACTTTTCATCACGCTACGATCAATAGGAGCAGAGCAGTGAAGGGAAATGTTGGGGAAATGGGAGAAATTACTCCATTTTTTTAGCTTCCGTCGCGTTTGCAGCCTTAATGGTTAAAGCTACACAGAAATCATGTATGACGGAAATGTTCTCCTTAATATTATATAAAAAATATCCCACAACAGCATATGTCTATCTTTTATGGTTGACTCACAATAACAGGTGTAACTCCCGATAGCTTAGCAGTTCGGAGCTTTCTGTTTATTTTTGTCTACTCTTACGTTTATAACACTCTCACTCATCCCTAATTAAAAAAAGTTAACATTATTATCTATTCAATAAAAAAAGAATCATAGAAATCGGTAGAGAAACACCAAAGTTATACATGAAATACGCTAATAAGCCATCGCGCGGGAATACTGAATCATGCTATAAGGATTATTTTTGCGTAACGGAGATAGATAGACGTTCAGAGTGTTCGACCTTATTGACAGACAATAATTGATTTTAACAAACCGTGCGTGTAAGAGTAGACTAAAAGTCGCGCTGATAAAGCGCGACTTTTAGTCTACTCTTACGTTTAATAATTTATTTATAGATTTTTTTGGTTGTTATTTTATAAAATAGGTATTATTTATTTTAGTAGTGTTTAAATATTTCTTAGTATTAGCTTAATTATAAATTAAACTTTTTTTTAAATTTATTTTGCTGTAGTTTTAAATAGAGAAGTACCTAGGTATCAAATAGGTTATTTCATTCTATTAGACGTAGTATAGGTACCTACTTATACTTATAATAAATCTGCAGAAGTGAAATTTCTGTACATTGAAAATATAGAAAAATAAACGGCAGGGGGGTGTTACTAGACCGACACCGAACCCAAAAATGTGATTAATTTTTTTTTGTCTGTCTGTCTGTTTGTTCAGGCATCACGCAAAAACTACTGTTCCGATTACGATGAAACTTGGTATAATTATTCTTTAATATCCTGGGCACCATACTGGGTACTTTTTATCCCGGAAAAGTATATACAATAAAAACAAACTAGATTTTGCGGTTCGATCCCTAGACCCGATTACTGTACCAACCGCAAATAATTGGTCGTTGGTCATAGGTTACATCACCCGCTGTGGAGTTCACTAAGGGGCGCTGCACATGGCTAAGATACTATAATATTTGCAAATGGCGTTGGCGTCGAGTTAGATCACGCTATGGGAACAGTTTTTGGGAATAAAGAAAGGAGCGCGTTTTCCTATAACCCATTTATTAGTTACATCGAACACGGAGACATTGGCACCATGTCTAAGGTGTGTGCACACTGTCACGCGCGTAAGTGGGAGGTTCGCGCATCACGTTGTTTTCCAGTCTCCGGGCTCTTAGAATTCGACATCAGACGTTTCAGATATTTGATTTTGACGACCCCGTTGTCGCTGGCATAAGCAACTGGATCCGCGTACGAAGTCGCTGGCAGAAGCTAGTCTATAATATGTATGTATTTAGAAATATATAAGTATGTTTATCAGTTGTCTAGTACCCATAACACAAGCTCTGCTTAGCTTGGCACTAGACGGCGTTGTGTGATAGGTAGTTGTGGAATATTATTATTAATCAAGTTTGAAAAACTTATTTAGAAGTATAAGCGTAGTCAGAGTAGAGTTAATGGGAGCTATATAGTGTCCGTGTAGGCCGTCCGTCTGTCTGTCAAGACTCTTTTTATCTCGGGAACGCGTGGAGATATGAAGTCGAAATTAAACCCTTGTAGGTACTCAGGTTTGCGGACCCTTGAAGCTGTAAAAAAAACAAACCTGTAAAATAACGAGAAAAAAAGGTATTTCGGTGTATGTGGCAAAAAACGTACATTTCGACACTCTCGAGGAAATCAAAATTAATAGGGTATTTCCAGGTATTTCTCGTTGACCCAGAATCCTGAAATTTGGCATAAAGCAAGGTCAAGGACAAGTGTAGGAATAAATCTGAAAACTGTAAATTTATTAGATTAAATTCCTTTGTTAGATTTTTCCGAATTGCATGGATAAATCTTCGAGACTCCATTCCGGAATTGAACTATTTGCATTTACATTGGTAAGTTTGTACGGAACCGTCAGGGCGCGAGTCCGACTCGCACTTGCACAATTTTTTTTTTAATTTGTAGGTTTTGGGTTCTACTATTGGTACCAAGTTATTTTGATAGCAATCTGTAAGTTATTTGCTTGCACATGAATGCAGATTACTCATACTTCTGCGAATTCTCGGAAAAATTGAATGTTGGTGGCCATGACTCCACTACGTTAGTCTTCTACGATATAGGTAATTAGGTACCTATACCTCGTGTAAGAAAGAGACGCAAGACAATGCAAGATCCAATGGTAACGAGTGTGACAGAGATAAGACAATGGGAAGCCATTGAGGTGTAAATACTTGGTTAGATGAAGACCGGCGCGACAAATGGCTTGTAGATTGGAAATTGCGCGGATGTTTGAGATTGACATAGTCAAGGTAAAGTCGAGTCAAGGTTGAAAGACATGCAATCAAATGTGCAATAGATGAAGTAGTTAGCGACAAATTAGTCACATTTTTTAGACATATATTTCACAAAACAAAGTCCCACGTCGCGTCAAACGTTTTGTATAGGTACCTATTCACGACAATCTCAAAACTCGGTCATAAAAGGATTTTCATGTGGTTTTAACCGCAACAAATAGAGATGTATATTTTTGTAAGTATCGTGCAATGCTGTGGCAAGTACCTTACCTAAGTATAACGTAATAGTACTTTCATTTCAGATATGAGCGATTAATATAGATTCTATAATAATAATGTTTATTGAATTGTTTGATTTACATAAATATTTCTACAACAAGGACTTAAACTAGAGGTAAAGTTACAAAATTGCGTTCTACCTGAACTAGGTAGGTATATATAAACCTGTATCTCAGGTAACTTATTTAAATGCATAAAAGTTAATAATATATAAACTAAAATACAATAAACAAAAAGTAAATAACACATAGACAACATTATTTAGTCTAATACTGACGAATACTTTGCTTAGTCATCAAATCTGCATCACTGCAAGACATTATTGGTGACACAACATTCCATTATCTATGTATAATAAAGAAGAACATAAAAAAGTTAAATCTCTTCAGTTTGAGTTAAAAGAAATTCCGTGAAGTAGGTATTTCACACGTTCTTCTCCATGGAAGTCACTCACGCTTTGGAAAGTGCTTATAGGTTCATGTCTTTTTTTTTGACTCACCGACCTTGACTTGATATAATATTTGTATCAATTAATTTAATTATAAGTTAGCTTTAAGTTTTTAATCCAAATTCATAACGTATATGGTGGTCATATGTTAGCCAGTTAAATAAAATCATAGACTCCGCAGATGGTTTGCAAAGTCTATGATTTTATCTTGTGTCACATACCATATTACAAGGGATCTAATAAAAGCGTCAGAGGACGGCATTCCCGTGGCCAAATATTGGGCCAGACAAGGAATTAAATAGAAAGAAAAACTAGTTTTGCTGTTGATGCGCTAAGAAGATAAGTAGGCTTCCTCTAACAGCCTTTGTCCCAGGCTTGTTTGTACTGTCGCGGTACTCGCAATTTACTAAGTGGCTTCTTATAACACTCATGGGATTCGCAACGGTTTGGTTTTACTGTACCAGACACCATACAAAAGAACGGTACTGGATAGGAGTAAACTCTAAGTCTAGTAGGTAGGTACCTACTAGACTTAGAGGTTATTTGCTTCATGTTGAGACCGATCGAACAACGAAGGTACGTTGTCGATTTAGGCCAAACAGGAACCGAATATTTGGCTTTACCGAAACCAGTGTCTTTTGAACTGAAGGTTAAATCTGGACCTGGATACCCTAAAACTGACCTGAACCTAAAAAACTGATTGACTCGTTCGTCTTTATATGTTACTAGCTTTTGCCAGCAGCTTCGCCCGCGTACATAAAATATAGCCTGTGTCACTCAGGAATAAAGCAGCTTTCTATCGGTGAACATATTTTAGCGATCGGACCTGTACTTCCAGAGATTACCTCCTACAAACAAAAAAACAAACTTTACGTCTTTATTATACTCGTATCAGTGGAGATAATTTGTATGTAGGTAATAACAATATATTCCACAACTTTCACACAACACCATCTAGTCTACTTATACCTAATAAACATACTACTTACATATTTAGATATATTTCTATACATACATATTATAGATAATTACACCCAATTAACACAGGAAAAACGATCGTGCTCATCACACAAACATTTCTCTAGAATGGGAATCGAACCCACGACCTCTGGCACAGCAGTCAGGGTCAGCCACTAACAACTACTAAACCAACAGGCCAGTCATTCAGTTATTTTATCTAGATCAAGCAACCGCAGAACATTGACACGGAGTTTTGCAACTAATCGATAACACTTAGGAGTTAGACTGATGCAGCATTCGAAAGGAAACACAGTACAATGTCACTAGGGTTGCCAACTCTATCCTGTTAATAAAAAACTTTTTACAAAAAATAATAATCGACTTCAATGTTAAAAAAACACAGAAAAGTAGATACAAAATAACTTTAATTTTGGAAGTCGGTGTTTCTATAATAGTTTAGTCTCTTCGTTATTTAACACCGACTGCCAAAATTAGAGTTATTTGGAAGTCAATTTCAGTGTTTTTTAACATTGAAGTCGGTTATCATTTTTTGTAAGTTTTTTATTTTACACTTTTTATTTATGGTACCACCACTAAACAGTATGATTTCACTACAGTATACTTTTTACTGTTAAACCAAAGTATACAAAATACTGTTTTCAGCAGCATCAAAATGCTTAGGTAATACTACTCGTAAATGTTACAATTTGACGATCACACATTTAAAAAAAATTAAACACAATAACAGAGTTTCGAACAGAACGAATAAAAGGTCCTCATTTATTTTAATTTTAGTTATATTTTTTTTTTGTGATAAGGCCATTAAGTTTTTAAAAAAGACTCTAAATTAATAAGTTGTGCGAGAAATTTTAAAAACTATGTGCATTTAAAACATTTAACAAATAAAATACTGTTCAATTTGAAAATACTGTTTAATATTCTTCTCAGATAAGAAAATACTTTATTTTACGTAAAAAAATGTTGACAACCCTAAATATGACTCATGCTCTGACGATATTTCTTACACATCTTTGTAACCAAGTCCGCCGAACGTTTTCGAACAAAAAATGAATTTCGGTAAAACCTTATAAAAAAGAGAGTTTATGAAACAAGGTCAAGGACATGATATTTGGCGAGTAATGCTTTTACTTTAGCGCTCTTTTGAATAGATTGACATTATGATTATTTATTAAGCAATAGGCTTTAGGCTATACCTAGCAGCAATGAGTCACTACTCGGTACGAGACATATACCTATTCTACTTCGAAAGCCTTATACTATGTGCATAAACCAAGTGCTTTAAAACCTTGCGCACACGTGTGCCACACACGTCTATCTGGGGCGCGTCGGTGGTCTCCTCATAGCCCATACATTTTATGTGAAAAGTAGACTTGTAGAACTACACTTGATCCACGCCACCCGACGTCTTTCTACGTAAAAATCAGGAGTGTGCGTCGCGTCGGTCTAATGTAGTTTCTAACTTGGCAGTAAATGGCGACTTGGCAAAAGTATTCTAGGAATTACTAATGTACGTATTGTGCACTGGTGCACTCACAAACGTATAAACTCACTGAAACCACTATCAATTGGGCCTACAATTTTTTTTTCCGTACGGGGATCGAACTTGCGACACGCATTGCAACAGCCGCTCAACCATCATTATCTTTCTGCCTTTGTCCCGTGTTATTTGGAGTAGGTGCAACACGTTTTTTTCTTCCGTACTATCCTGTCACCTACACTATCACTAACTCTCAAAACTCTCAGCCGACCGCTCAACCAGTACGCCAATTTTTTACTAAATATAGTTTCGGGTCGGGTTCCCCACACATTGGCAGAAAGTGGAATCTGGTGTTCTACTTTAGGAACTCAAGATGCTTGTCAGAACTTTTCCCGAAGATTCACCGATACATCTATCGAGTGCTCGTGGCATATGCCATAAAAGTTATACAGACAATGTAACAATGCTTCAATTTCTGTCAGATTCCGAAACTTTCCAGTTCGCCTGTGGGCTAACTTTCACTGGCGTACTTCGGTACTTCGCTGTATCGAATCTAGGCTGCCTTTGTTTACTCCGTAGGGAAATACAATGTGGGCTGTGCAGAAAGTTTAATCGCTCAACGGACTTAGGTTTACGTCAGTCGAAGGTTGGAGGTTCCGCAGAATTGTTTGTCATCGCTACCCCTAAGTGCAAAGGGCAACTGGAATAGACGAAACTCGGGCAGGTGTTTCGTCAGTAAAAGTCTTACACTCCCTCGCGATCCAGCCAGAGCGAAAGAAGTTATTTGATAAAAAAAAAAATCTGGAGAAAGGTTAGTGCAGCACTAGTAAATTTTTTGTTCACAAGTGACCACATTCCCTAAGCAGTTACAAGATTTATCATAGTGTCTCTAACCTAACCGAACGGGAAAGATATTGTGTCTGCTAAATGAAACTAATTCAAGCGAGCACTTTTTGTATTGCCAATGCCAGGGCTCCACGATGATAGTAAAGTGTTATCTCGACCCTAGGCAACCGATGAAGATAAGTCTGATACTCCCTCTGGCTACACCCTGATCGGAAGAAGTTATTTGATGATTTCCCACCAAAGTTAAACTTAGCTAAATACTGAAGAGACAGGTATAAGATGTTATATGTATTTGTGCTATGCAAGTAATGCAAACCCTGGGACTTACCATAACTTGTTAAAATGTCAGGTTTGCTAGCGAGAAAGAGGGATGGAGCTATACACTCTATATAGCTCCATAACATTTCAGTTTAGGTCGTCAAATTATATAAACTTGTGCATAGGTAACCTTAAAACCATAGATACTCATATTTGCACATCAACTTAATACAGGAAAAGCGTCAACATAAACAAGTAAACAAGTTTAAGAATGGAAATCAATACAGTACAGTATGACTAATCCGAGATAAGATAATAAATATTAATCAGTCTCAATTAGCATCTAGGCTATTTACTGAGTGAAGGTCAATGTTGACGGTTATGAGCAGCTGTATGGCACTAGTAACTTAGTTTTTACACTGACGAATCGATGTAAGTAACGGTCCTTGTGCATGTTTTTTTAGATGCGAAATCGACCGCTCTAGAGTGGAACGAGAGGGGCGTGTAAGAATTTTACTGACAAAAACCATGTGTTCTTCAGTTGCCCCTTTTTTAGCGGTGGGAAAACCATCTAATGACATTGTCTGGCTCTTGAGCGGAGCGGGAGATAGTAGATAGTGTCAGACTTTTACTGACTAAAAACCTACTGCTGTACCTTCGTTGCCTTTCGTACCGGGGCTTGAGCTATCTTTCAAATTAAGGCTGCAGTCTTTTAAAAATTCACACAAAGATGTCCAAAAAATGTGTATAAATTATTAGTATTTGTACACATTTTTTTGGACATCTTTTAAAATCATTATTTTGGATAAATTATGGTGATTTAGATTTTAAATTTTTTATTATTTGCTTTATTGAACTTTTGGCATCAAAATAATCTAATTATGATGTAACTACGATGCGTAGTTATTGTGAAAAAAAAACATTTAATAAGAGCCAAATGTTGAGAATTTTGATGAAATTGTGACTTCTGAAATAAGAAAATGAAACATAATTAGAATTAGCCATGAAATGCATTTCAAAGATGATAATGTTGCGCTAAGTTTCCATTCGTAAGATTTGTAAATTCGTTATATTATGCCATTAACGAAGCTCACAAACATAAGTCGAAATGATGTTGGCACGAAAGAGCTATGTTTAACGCTTGATTTACCAAACATAATACACCAAAATTGACTTAAAAAGAATAACTGGCTACTACTCATACTATGGTTAAATATGTGCTATTATAATATTTCAAGTTGTTTCATTATTTTGTTAAAAAAAAGCATACAAAGATGCGCTAATAATTTGCCGCGGGTGAATTTTTACAAGACTCCAGCCTTAACCCTGGCCCCAGTAGCCTTCGACCCAGCTGGTCCTCCTGCTGTTGCTGACAGCTCCTTGAGGCTCGCGGGAACAGTGCGCGCCGTCGACGACTTGGGCTCGGTCCGGGCAGTTACCGGACGGTCGGTCGGACAGCGAGCTACGCATTGCTCGCGTTCTAAGACCAAGGGTTCCTTTCCAGATATTCCCTGTGGGTCATACGCTTAAAATGAGCCACTGAAATAATTTCTAGTAACCTTTGGGTTAGATAAACCTAGGTTAAGCGAGTTCGGAGAATCGGAACTTTGATTGACGAAGGTTTGAACGCAGGTAATTTCTATAAATTACTAGCTTTGCCCGCGCGGCTTCGCTCCCGCTCTTCCCTACTCCACCCTACTATACCCAACTCTACCCTACTCTACCCTACTCTACCCTACTCTACCCTACTCTACCCTACTCTACCCTACTCTAGGGTTACTCTACCCTACACTACTCTATTTTTTTTTCCATAAGAACCTTCTCCTCACAATAACAATCACAACAAAAATAAAATCAGCCAAATCGGTCAAGCCATTTTCATGCCAAGTCGTGACAACGGAAAACGGGGGTCATTTTTATATATATAGATTTATTTTTAATGTAAACCCAGGCCCAGCTCCCTATGCGGCTCTACCCCGTGAAATTACTACCTACTTACATGAAATTTTAATTTTTCAACTGTTTCATAGATACTTAACCTGTTTTTCTTTTCTTCTCAACAAAACAAAATCAAATCGTTCAAGACATTTTTGAGTTTTAGCGAGATTAAGGAAATGGCATTGATTTTCTATATATACTACTCGTAAGTATCTCTATAGATCTGACAGGTTATAGAGTTTGGGGCAACCATGATTTTCTAAAACATCCCCACTCAGATTTAGCACATACACCATTATAACCTATGTTATTTCGATGTAGGTATAAGCTATTTACTAAACCTTCAAAGCACAACCGAAATATAAAGTTGGTATTCTTAGGTTTAAATGGAGCAATAATAATAGTAAGATAATTGAAATTGATTATATCGATAGATACTACGAGTCGACTTAAAATATCATCCAAATTAGCTCGCTAGTTCTGACTAAGCGGGGCTTAGAACACAGACTATTAAAGTCATTGTTTGGCGTGGGGTGACTACGAGGTCAGAGCTGTTCGCCTGTTCAGCCTCGATCCGATTTAATCGCGAACTTGCCACGACTCGGAGCAATGTCTGGCTAATTCTTTTATTCGAGCTAATTAAGTGCGTTGCTGTCTATAGACTTATTTGTTGTACGGTAATTGATTTTAATTAAGCTCGCAATAAAAGGCGCGAATTGAGTTTTTGAATTACGAACGTCTCTATGTCAAAAAGAGATTTTTTTTTAATGTTTTCAGGATAAAGTACTGTTTGAGAAGTACTCAACTTCAAATGCATAAACCAGAAATCGGGGATAATGTTCTAAATGTTATAATTTATAGGTGGGTACCGTAATTTGAATTTGAATTGTTGCAGTCGCAGTTTTATAGTATAATATTAGCTTCGTCCAAAAGTGGGTTCAAAATCTTCTTGTAATGTGATTAGAGGCTTCGATGACAGCTAAGGGCCTATTACACTACGCGTTATTCAGACTCGTTTTGTCTATGGTTCGACGTATCGCGTATAGGGGTTAGACTGTCTTTCTATGAATGAAAAAAAACATACAAACATCCGAACATAGTACCTCCTCCTTTTTATGAAGACGATAAAAAATACTACGACGCTGAATATTGCACGTGTAATTCAGCGCAGTGAAATAGGCCCTTTAGGCTTAAAAACACACAAAAAGCGATGTACCTATCTACTACACATCCAAATTCGTTCAGCTTTTAAAGTAGGCAATGCGTGATTGAGTCACAACTGTATAAACTTTTATAAAAGTTATTTGAACGTTCTCATGGCTACTAGCAAGGTCAGGAATAATATCAAATGCAGTAATATACGCCTGTACGCTGATGACATCATAATATGTCGGTCATCGGACGCAGCTGGAGATTTCATCACCAACGGTTTCACAAAGTTTAAAATAATTGCTTTTTTGTGATTTGTGTAGCAAAGGACAGGTCGTTGTGTGTGACGAGACTTGGACATAGGCCTCCCGCCTATGTCCAAGTGGCAGTCTTATTATGAATGATGATGAGAGCAGAGGAAAAGTTATGACACCCTATTAATTTATTTAATTTTAAGCTTTTAATAAATTTAATTTTAAGCTCCTATTGCATTTTTTTATAAAACAATACAATAAATTAATAATAATTTAACAATCAATCAATATAGTAACTACATTTTTGCGCTTACCGTTTCACTAGTTTATAGAGCACTTTATAATCTTACCCTTGTAATAGACAATTACTTTTCTGTTTCTCAAATTAGCCTAAATGTAATGTAATTTAGTCCAGCTCTCCTGTGATCTAGCGTCTAGTTAGTCCAGTGGCGGATTAGCCATATAGCAAGAGTAGCAAATGCTACAGGCCCTGCGCATTCAGGGCTCCCGCAGTTTTGGGATTACTACGGTTTTTTTTAATTTCTGTTAAAATCTTTGATTAGACGGAGTAGATATGCAAAAAACCATCATCATCTAGGTTCCAAAAGTGCTATATTATTATTAGTAGTATCGTTTAAAAAAATATGTATCTTGAAAAAAGGTGCACAGGGGTGTCTTGGACGAATTTGCTACAGGCCCTGCGCTGGCTTAATCCGGCACTAACTTAGACGAGCATATGATTTAAACTTCTACTTGTGAACTACCTATTGCTCATCGTCTGCAAGCCCGCATCTGCGATGGCCGGGAAACAGGCAAACCTGCATTCTATGCCAGGTATAAGCTACCACATACCTATGTCCCTACCTACGCTAAATTCATAAAAAAACTGAACCACTTTGCAAATACTTAGGGTAACGAAATTCTGCGTCATAAAATACTGCTGAATATTTTATGATGTCGTATGCAAAGACAGCGAGTGGTTTTGTGGGGGACATAGAAATAGGTATAATGTAAAAGTATGCGTCATTTTAGTTAGATGTTGTTTTACCTAAGTGATAATTATATTGGGTTTGCAGATAAGGTGGGAATCTCATTTCTGAGTGCAGTGACTGGACTTTTGATTACGCACTGCAACACATCCGGTGAATGAATGATAAGCATAGTATAGCATAGTCGGCCTTATAATGTTCCCACTTTTGGGACTCAGGCTTCCTCTCTAGAAGATGGCATGGGCCATAATCTACCACGCGGGCTCAGTGCGGGTTAGTGGATGTCACATTTCTTTGAATTTTAGATTCTAGGACTAGGTTTTTCTTTCCCCTTTTAAGAGCAGTGGTGATGAAATAAATTACACAAAGTAATGCGTCTGGCTGGGTTTGAATTGGGGACTATATTTCTTGTCACCAAACTTTATATTTGTTGTATTACCTAATAAATAGATCTATCGCCACGAAATATTTTCGTTCTCAGATAAACAAAAAGTGTTCCCCGTTATGAATTATCAAATTAATGTTAGTATATGTGTAAAATAAGAGATGGATTACCAATAAAACTGTAGTGCATTAGATTAATATAAACTTCGTTCTTATAATAATAGTTTTATTACCTAGTTAATAGCTTTGTGCTCAGAATGGTAGATCTGTCACCAAATAAATCGATTATCGATCCCTGACTGCAACCCCTTTTTATTTGTTATTTTGTCACCAATACAGTAGTTACATTTTATTTCGTTCGGTTATTAAAATAATAGTATTCGTTACCAATTTAATACATCAATTTATAATTTTAATGAAAATATGTTCAAAGAGGCGGAGACAAATTGGCGCGCTTTCCGGCCTCAACTTATCGGCCAGAAAAAAAAAAGGGGGCGCCCTTCAAAAGCCAACCCAGCGCTGATTATTCAGTGATTATTATTTTTAACAATAAATATTGATTATTTCGACTTTAATTAAGTGTTTTAATTACTATTCTGCTAGAAATTTTATTGAAATGTATATATACTATATATACATATATATACATATACTACCTGTTGGGTTATGGTTCTGGAAATTGAGATCCTTGGGGGAGGCGTATATCCTGTTAAGTAGACTCTTTTGGTTGAATAATATATAGTTTATTGGTGATCTCTTTCAATTAGTTTGCTTAAATGCTTATTAGGACAAACCTATTATAATATATACAAAAACAATTGTTTGGTACTAGACCTTATATCTCCATGATTTTAGGTGATATATTGTGGAATTGATTTTACATTGTTTGGTGATTACATTTTGGTGACAAATCTACTATTTTGCGGGCAAACCCTATTATTTAAGAAACACAAAACTAATTAAATTGGCGATAGCTTAAATGATACCCGTTTGAATTTGAACCCGCGCCTACAACTCGTAAGTCGCGTCATTTACTACTCGGTCACCACTGCTCTCCTATATGAACTGCATGAACCGCAATACTATAAAAAAAAAATGAAAACTCGTTAGTGTGTATTAATTATAGTTGGCTTTTAAAGAACTGGTAACTCATTTCAGGATTTTCATTAGTAATAAACAAGCTCCCAGTAGTGTCATAACAAGTATTGATTGTGTCCCATTAGTAGGCGTTTGAGTTATTAGCCAGTCGAGCTTGCTTCATTTTAATTTGTAGTTCATTTATTTAAATTGCCCAGATTTTATGTTATTTGCATAAAATTAATTTTGCATATTTTTATTGGTTATTGAAATAAATGTTTTTAATTTTTAACAATTTGTTTGAATTGATTTAATACCTTTATTTTCTTAATTTTAATATGGACATGTTTTCAGTTTAGTTGTAAGTACAGTGAAACTTGGTTAAGTGGGACCTGGATAAGTGAGAAACCTCCATAACTGGAACTCATGCTGAGGTCCCAACACTTTGGCACTGAATTACCTCTGTTAGTGGGACGAGGTAAGCCTCTATATCTGGGATTTGTTCTTTCGATTTATCATCATAGTTACCTCTATAGCTGAGACAGCGAGTAAATTTTATATGCATAAACCGCTGTAACTGAGATACATTGTTTGTTTACTCATTCTTATTCTAAAAGGTTACTCATTTTCATTCATATTCTGAAACCCTCTGTAAATGAGACAGATATTTATTTATACCTGTATATCTGAGACACTGGGTAAGTGGAATACCTCTATAAGTGAAACGACATTGCAGGTCCCTTGATGTCTCACTTAACCAGGTTTCACTGTATTATAAATATAAAGGTATTTATGAATTTTCTATTTTAGTGGAATTTACTATTTATTAACAATTGTATTTATGTATTCGTAGTGTAATCTGTAAAGAATAAGATATAGGTACTTAACATAATTATTAGTCGGTAGGTACCTACTGGATATCTATGGTACCTACCTACCTACTGAGATACAGTAGGTATCCATAATTTTTTATACAGTATATTGTATCTCGACTAAAAATTTTATTGATCTCACTTGCGTAATAGAAATCTGACCCATAGTAAACTTGAGAACTGAGAGCCAAGAATAGAAGTTTACGTAGGTACCCAAGCCTGTGTTTATCGAGCTGTTCCATTTCTGCGGAGACAGGCGTTAACCAAGGCAGTAGAAACCTATCAATATGCCAATCATGAGCCATC
This sequence comes from Mythimna lalbum, assembly GCA_949319445.1. Taxonomy (NCBI): domain Eukaryota; kingdom Metazoa; phylum Arthropoda; class Insecta; order Lepidoptera; family Noctuidae; genus Mythimna; species Mythimna lalbum. The sequence continues at coordinate 11,170,396 of OX439364.1, forward strand.
GTATTTAGAAGGAACTAACCAGTGATTTTATTGTGTACCTAGGTAGGTAATTAGGTATATGCAATCGCTTTCACAGATTTTCCGCGCGACCTTGCCGGCGCATTTCTTGTTCAATGCGGGTGTTCATTGCAAACAATGGATTTCACAATACACCTTTACCTAAGTACCTCATTGCTAAGTCAAGCTGTGTTTAACACAGGGCTACGGTTAATTCAGATTCTTTATATGTATAAATATTTTAACGATAAGCCTACGCAGAGGCGTAGCGAGAACTAGTTTAGACGTGGGTGAAGGCGCATCACCAAGACCGTTTTCTTTCATAAATTCGAAAACGAAACAGCCGCTATCATCCAGCGTTCGATCACATCGTCGCTTACCATCAGATGAAAAAGTGGTCAAAAGAGAGCCTATCTACGAGTATCTATAATATAAAAATGAATCGTTAAATGTGTTGCTATCGCAAATCTCGAGAACAGCTGAACCGATTTCGCTAACTCTTTTTTTTTTGTTGTGTTTGTTATTGTGAGCAAAAAGTTCATATGGAAAAAAATATATTAGAATAGTCAAGGGTAGAGTAGGGTAGATTAGGTTAGAATAGGGTAAACAGGGTATAGTAGTGTAGAGTAGGGTAGAGCGGGAGCGAAGTCACGGGCAAAAGCTAGTTATAAATAAAAGCTCGTTCTTAAAGAAGCGAGGGCTTGCGCAAGGCCCCTTTGGGTGCCAGGACGTGGGCCCACATCGCCCGCGCCTAGCTACGCTGCTAAGCCTACGCTTATATTATCCACAACAGGAATGTAAAACCCTAATAACATATTCAACAGTCGCGCTTACGACTCGAGGTACATAATTAAGCTATTAAAAATAAATGGACGCAGTGGCGGATTAGCCATATAGCAAGAGTAGCAAATGCTACAGGCCCCGGGCATTTCGAGGGCCCCGCGCGTTTGAGGATCCTGCAATTGACCGCAAAAAAAAATTATATACATATACTTATAGATATAAATACTGCTGCTTTCTTTGAATGTGATCCTCAAACTCCACTCCAGCGGCCTGAAGCAAGTCTTCTTTTTTAACGTTACATTTTTTATTTTAAGTTTAGTTAGCATTTTTTATTGTTGTTTGTTCTGTGCTAGTCGGTGACACAGAAAGAAAGAAAGAAAAAACATTTTTGTGTCTAGAAGTCACAAAAATGTTTTTCTTTCTTTACCAATTTACTTGTTTTAGGGGTTAAACCAGTTTTCTGTTTGATATCGTCGCAACATAGGATATATTTTAGTATAAAATCTTTGCGTCGCAATCATATTGAAGTATTGTGCTTGTCATGGTAGGTATTCTAACTTTATGATGGACAGAATTATAAAAAAAAATCTGTCCAAAAACAAAATTACGCGCGAAAATGACAACGCGTCAACTTAATGAATATAAACTGATTTGTTATACTGAAACCGTGTTAAATTTTATGGATTACGATGTTCACACCTTTCAAATGAATTGGCATATTTGATGAGCATTTTGGGTCAACGGACTGCCTATAGAGGTATAGAGTAGAGGTAACCAAAAAAACGAATTTAGCGTGCATAATTGTTCCGGAACTCCGGAAGGGCGATGGATCAGTAACCAGAGGCTGAACTGGACTAATTTATACATGTCAAGCTGAAAACGTTGCGTGACCAGTGTTGCAAAGATTATTCAGTCATGAATTATGATACATACATTTCTTTTAGTAAGTATATATAATATACGAAACCTGAATGTTCTGAATTTGTTCAGAATCGGTAACGAAATCGATTCCAATCATTTTACACGATATATTTTTTCCAAAAAATATTTTAAAAAGGTCACAAGTTGGACACCACAGCCACTAATTACAGCATACTCAACATAGCTCATAGCGAGCATTAGGCGCCAACACAGCTGGGTGTGGGAGTTACCCGTCAGTCACCCGGATGGCCCGGTGACCATGCATTTGAGTTGACAATCAGTTGCTATAACAAGCTTATAACTTTCTGATTTTTTTAAATTCTTTACATAAATTTACTAGACACGTGTTTCGGGTTTCGCATATATTAAAACTAATGTTGTATAGCCAGCATGTTCAACTCAGGGGCGTAGCTACCGCCGTAATCTTCAGATACCGTCAATTAGAAACACAATAGTAAGACAATAGAAACGCGAACGCTGGCGTTCGCTTGGGGATTCATGCATTAATACGGGGCCACCGAACCTTCGATGCGTGCAAGAAATAGTGACATTTTATCCTGGTCATCTCCGTCATGGCTTATCTAACTCCGTCTTACTGTTGCTGTGCTAATAGGGCATACTTTGTGATAAAGAAAAAAATAACCTTCTATAATTTTTGTTATATTTGATAAACGGCTTCCTTTGGCTCTAGCTACGCCACTGGGTTAACCCTAAAACACTTTTTTTGTGGCCAGCGGGATCACAAATACGCCATTATTTATGGTATCAAGATACCTATTGTCCTTCACACTTTCCCGATTGATTTTTTGATACTCATGGGTTGTTGCTACGCATTTAAATATCGCAAACAGCTTGATATCCTTTGTCAGCTAGGCCTAACCCCTTGGCAAGGGGCCCCTGCTAGTTGGACGCAATCGAGAATTTTTTTTAAGGAGTTGTCAGCAACAGCAAGGTCCAGCTGGGTCGAAGGCTAATGGGGCCAGGGTAAGCTCCGAAAGGTAGCTCAGCCCCGGTATGAAAGGTACGAAAGAACGGGGTGGGTTTTTTTAATCAGTAAGAGTCTGACACTATCTTCCGCTCCGCGCAAGGGCGGGGGATGTAATTTGGATAATTTTTTGCCCACCGAAAAAAATAGGTGGGAATCATCTTATTACTTCTCGCGCTCTTGGGTGAAGCGAGAAGGCGTCACAGACTTTTACCGACTAAAACCACACCTGTTCCTTTTTTATCTTGCATTCCAGGACCCCGGGTGCCTCTTTCGGAAGTCAAACCATGGAAATAAGACATAGGTACAAGACATTTTTATAAGCAGACATTTTTTTTATTATTATAGACATTTTAACCTAATCATTTGATTTATGTAGATTTTTGTTATAAATTACACATTTGTTTGTGATTTATTACTTCTCTAACACTAGTTCTTAACTATAAATAAATTCGTTGCGTATGGTAGATATTGAACGCGCGACCCGTGACTCAGACGCGAAGGGGAAACCAAAAATGTAAGAATATCTTTCTTTTGTCATAAATACATTGCTTATTCAGATAGATATTATAGCAGTTCATATTTGTTACTGTAATCTAGTCCTTGACCTCAAATATAGGCTAAATCTTATCAAGTCTAGCTCAAATGGTGCTGAATAATTTTCTTGTAGATATAAGTTAGGTATAGAGATGTGCCGTTGACGGCCATCTGGAAATATTGCTGACAATATTGCCACCAATATTCATACATCGGGCAATATTCCCACTTTGCGGCACTATTCCCACTTCGCGGCAATATTCCCACTTTACGGCAATATTCCCACTTTACGGCAATATTCCCACTTTACGGCAATATTCCCACTTCACAGCAATATTCCTACTTCACAGCAATATTCCCACTTCACGGCAATATTCCCACATCACGGCAATATTGCCGGCAACGGCACATCTCTAGTTAGATACAATAAAATGGAACTTACATGACTTCAGTCTGTACCATTGATATCTGATGCTATCATACACTCCAACCACATTTCTCACTACTTTCGACATTTTGATTACACTACACTGATATATAATTATACAATTACTAATTTATTTAAGTACAAACATAGTAAATTCTAATGACTATGTCATTTTTCTTTCGTGATTTCCAACAGAATCATGATAGGAATGAAATACAGACTGATAATGAAGCCAGGGGTAAAAAACTTTGACTTCATTTTATCTTACCAAGGCTATTTACCTGCATTTTATATTTAGAACTGTGACTGAAACCCCATATCTTGGTTACAATAAATGAAAATAGCAAAAAAAAAAAAAAACATATGACCATTCAATTACTTTATGGTCTAGTTATTTTTTTAACTTATATGCAAGCTTACAGTGATAGAATAATCTCAAACAGCCAAGTGTTGAACACTACTGGCTGATAAAAAGCTGTCAATAATGATAAAGATAAAATATCTATTGTGTGAGGAACATCTCATGTATTTGATAGTGTTGATTAGCAGTCTAAACACTGAACTGGGTCTGCTACTACAACCGCTGTAGGATTAAGTGGACAAAGGTGTTATCTGACAAAATCAAAAATCTGACTTTTTTTCATGAGGTTTTAACTGATGATAAATCGATTCATGGATTTAAAACACCCCAATTCTAATTTGTTACATAGTTACAGATGCTAGCAAAAGTTTAAACTGTCAATCAAGTATATATTTCAGATATGAAATGTACTAACAGCAGAAATATTACCAGAGAATCGTAACAGTTCAACTGTGTATAAATAAATTGAAGCTATTTCAAATATAAAATATAAAGTTGGGGAATATATATGTACTTATAATGGTGAATTCGTATTAAATTATTATGAAAGACACTTTTTTTTGTGCTTTAAGTGGCCCTGCCCAATAAACGGTCAAAAACACAAACAGCATTGTATAGAACATATGAATTAACACATCCAGTTAAATGTAAATATATGAGTTGATCAAATAATCTTGTTGACATTATAAATTCATAATATTAGATTTATAGCAGGCTTGTTATCATAGAAGCAAATGTTTATTGTATTGATAGTAGTACAAATGGGATCAGTCCAGTTAGCTAATCAGTAGCATTGCAACTGGATGAAACTGGATAGACGACCTAGAGACTATACGGGAACACTACAATACCAAGCAGTCAAGACCACATATTGTACAACAAACAGCTTCTGAATATTATTTTATTTACGCGGGATTTTTTTCGCAATAATCACGTTTATAGCAGCTTTATATCAATAAAAAGTAAACTAGATTTTAAAAATCATAAATTAGTATAGGGATAAAAAAAAAATTGCCATGCAAAACAAGCAACTACTTACTTACTAAGTGCAAAAGTGTTCGGAATAGAAACAGAAGACGTAAAGTTTAAAAATCTACGTATTTGGAGCAAGCTTATAGCATCTTACTGTTTATTTTATGCATGTTAGTGTTTAGTCAGCTTTATGAGTCATTATAATGCGTCATATAACAGATTTGGCATCAGCATAACAGTTAATCGATCTCACTGGACCGCATATGGATGAATGTATAACAGTTAATGCTCAAAACAAGGTGAAATAAATTAAAACAAAATGTTAAATGAAACACAAAATGTATTGTTAATAAAACAAAAGCGTACACATAATCTTGCGGCTACTGTGCATAGAAAAATCATAGCTTCTCGTTTACTTGTGACGTTCGAGCCGTAATTGTTGATGCTGGTGTTTGCGAAATCATCACTGAACCTTTTATAACCGTCGGACGGCGAAGACGGGCTCCTCAAAGAAGCCATTTTTCAACACTGAATTTTTTGACATTTACTTAATTTGACATTAAATTATTGGCGCGTTCTCTGTGATTGCGTTCATTTTATTTTTCAACCATAGACATAGTTTACTCAATGCAAAAAATACAATGTCTCATAATAGTTGTTTGTTTTTCTTAGTCTGTTGTTTTAAGATTTTTAGCAAATTCATTCAAAAACAATATGAAGATTGAAAGTTGCAACTTCATGGTTGTAGGGTATACAAGTTAATGATGTGGTTTCATCTTCAACAAACGCAAAAGCAATAATTTGGATTATTTTTTTGCAAGCAAATAAACAGTAAAATAAACCAATAACACCGTCAACTGACAATCGTATGAACATTGTATATGGGCTAAAAGACCGCTAATCAATTTGAAGTTAGTATACTCTGCAAGCGCCATAGACAAATTCTTCTATGGCAATTTCTTTTTTTCTTGATCCCGGTTGGAATGTGAGTTGATGTTGTTTTCGAAAGAAATAAATCCAAAGGAATAGTTTTATATTTAACTAATTTTCTCCATTCAATGTAAGAATTCAGAAAAGTATCCTGCAAGCAAGTGATTGTGCGTTATATTTTTGTTTTAGTCAAACTCGACATCTTCAAAATTCCCATCGAAAGTTTTGACGTTCCCAAGTGATTGTGATTTATTAGTGAACGGATAGAAATTCGTGTGAAATTGTATCAGTTCTACAGTGGAAATACTAAAGCGTCGTGTCTAAATCACTTGTTTGTATGGAGAAGTGCTAAACAATGCTAAAACATTTATAACCTAAAAGCTGGAAGTCAGGTGGTGAGTTTGTTGTTTAAAGTTGTGTTTTGCTTTGTGCAGATTCTAAATGGCTCCACCACAGCCTAAGGCGGCGGCCAAGCCCGCCGCGGCGCCCGCGGGCGGCGTGACCAAGGCCAAAGTTGGCAAACCAAGGAATTACGACCTGGGAAATGGAGTAGTTCGCTTCTCCAAGTCAAAGATGTTCCACAAGAAGGTAAGCTTGGTTTCTTTGACTATGATGAATATACGCACGTACGCGATATAAGTTGCTCATAGATAACAAATTACAGGCATTTTCAGTTAGTAAATAAAATCAGGAACAACATGTAACTGCCCATGTGTGAAATAAGAAAGAGTTGCCTCTTCATACCCGGATATAGGGCTATCTATTGCATATTGTAATATAGACACATCTAATGAATGACCACTAGTCTGTCTTAAGTAATTAACCTCTATCTGCCGTGTTGTGAAGTGTAATTTTGTGGTTAGGAGGTATTGAAGATGTGGTGTGGTGAAATGGCACCTTTAAATTTAAGACCGTTATGAGAATATCAATACTTTAAATCTTCCAAGAAACTTATTTTTTTTGTTTGTTTACAGTTCTAAATACATTCTTTTTTGTAAAGGTGTACATGCTAGGGTATACCAGTCAGGTAAGCTTATGTGGAAACCTGCACAGTTGTGCAACATACACAGTTTGGTTTACCTGTACAACTCAACTATACAGGCAAACCTGTTGGTATACCCTAGCGTGTATGGTATTAGGAAAGTTAATGATTTCAATCACACAATCTTATTGCAATTTTATATTGTAAAACAACTCAAACCTGTTCCTTTCTGCTTCCAGGCTAAGTACAGGTTTGTGGGCAAGAAGAACCCCAAGCCTGAGAAGCCCAAGAAGCCCTCAGTGGCTGTCAAGCAGATTGGTGGTGAGAAGAACGGAGGAACCCGTACTGTGCTGCTGCGCCGCAGAAAGTCCTTCTATCCCACTCAGGACAAGTAAGTTCTATATTGGAATTGTAGTTTTTGATAAGATTTAACATTTCTTAGTCTGCTTGCTTATTAACTCTTCAGATACCGTTAATTAGAGACAATGAGTAAGATAATGACAGCATGAGCGCCGGCGTTTGCTTGGGATTTAAGGAATTTAAAACAATACCAGTGATGCATGCCTGATTTGGTTAAATTTGTTTAAAATTGAAGAACTAATGTTTGATCTCGGTGCCATCCAAATAACATAGTAATAAAATAAAGTGATATAACTTTAAACGGGCAAAGATTTATGGAATTTCTTATTTATGTTTTCAATTTTATGGTTGTAAAATTAAGTTGGAAATTATGAATTTCTCATGTCTATTTCCTGGCAGCAGTAGTGCGAGAAATAAGTTTGCTTTATAACTGGTAGAGTAAATACTAAACCTTTAATTCCTCAGTGTAAAATCAATGCACAAGCCAATGTCATAATTTATCTTTATTTCTTTACACAATACATAATTATCCAGAAATGAACTAGAAATTTCTCTGTAACGGAGGTGAACAGTAACGTATCAACCTGCCTGGTGGTCTAGTGGTTAATAGCTGTGACTGCCATGCCGGAGGTGGTGGGTTTGATTCCGACCCAAAACGAATAATTGTGTGATGAGCATGGTCATCATGGTCTGGGTTCAATTTATCTGTAATATGTATGTATTTAGAAATATATAAAGTATGTTTATCAATTATTAAGTACTCATAGCACAAGCTCTGTTTAGTTTGGGACTAGATAATGTGTGATTGTTGTGATATATAAAAACAATATCATTAACAGTTTTGTACTCCTTTTATCTCCAGGATCCGCACTCGTCCCCACCACAAGACGTTCAGCAAGCACATCCGCAGGACGAGGCCTACCCTCACTCCTGGTACAGTGTGCATCCTGCTGGCTGGTCGCCATGCAGGCAAGCGCGTTGTGCTTGTGGGAGTCCTGCCCAGCGGACTGCTGCTCGTCACCGGCCCCTTCGCTGTAAGTATTTATGCAACACCAAATCAATCTTATTTGTTTGATAACCAGAAAATGGAATGCTTTTTTGGGAGTATTTTCATGCTTCTTGAATGATCAGGACACCAACCTCAAGGCAACTGTGCCGCTAGGGCCATGGGGATTTTCTGAAAAAGAAACCCACAATCTTAGAATGCTAAGTACAACTGAAGGATACAGGTGCGGTTTTCAGTCACACTTTCACTCTCCATCAAGTGCGAGAAAGTCATTCGATGTTTCCAACCTTAACATCACTGGCCTAATTTATTGTTGAACAATCTTGTTATTAACGGAGACATAAGGCACTGTGCTAATATAATTATTAATATATATAGCTATAAGTTGCCTGTTATGTTATTCTATTTTTTTGTTTCACTGCCTGACATAGTGATCACTGAATTAACCAGTGTTGTAGGTTGCCTCACAATAACTATCTCTTTCTAGCATTTTTTTTTTTTCTTTTTGATATATCTTGTATACGTTAGCAGTCCGACAACAAGCACCTAAATTGAAAACGTATCTGGCTGCTGTGGGTTAGTAAGCCAGTGATGTACTATTCAACACCGAATTGAACACGTGGTGCTTATGACGTTGCCGCACTATGCGCTTTGTATGAAAAATACGATTGTCCCACATCCGCACCGCATTTTCACCTCAGCAGGCCCGACAGCGCCCGTACATGACAATTTTGCGCATTTATTAACTGGAGCTCCAACCGCCAACAATAGTGCTTTTTAGAGCCCAATATGCCCTGTAGGCCTATGTGAAATAAATAAGCTTGAGTTTGAAATGACGGCATGGTTGAGCGATTGGCTGATGCGCTACGGGTCGCGGGTTTACAGAACAAATGTTTGTATGACCTACAGATAAATGGTTTGGACGATTTACGTACATGAGTCTAAAATGTTTTTGACAATACAGGAGTTATTCACACTAGGAATGAAAAGGAAACAAAGTTAAAAAAAAATACTCAAGTATCATTACTACTAATTACATTTTACTTATCTAACCTCACTCTCTTTTTCCAGTTCAATTCGTGCCCCCTAAGGCGCATTCCCCAGCGCTACGTGATCGGCACTTCCACCAAACTGGACCTGGGCGACTTCAAGCTACCTGAGCACCTCAACGACGAGTACTTTAAGAAGAACAAGAAGAGCGCCAAGCGCAGCGTCAAGCGCAAGCAGGGCGAGGACATCTTTGCCTCCAAGAAAGAGGTTTGTAATGATACACAAGAGTTGATTGATATTGTAACATCAACCCCCTTTTTTTAAAAGAGGTAACCATGTAGTTTCTTGACGGTTCTTCTCCATGGGAAACAACCAATTTGGAATTGTGCACTAGCTTCTGACATTCTACATACAAGTGTCCATGTAGGCCCATGTGAAACAAAATATATTTTGGGAAACAAACAGGGTTTCCCCGTTTATACAATGATTAGGGATGGCGATTGGCCGAGGCTGGGCCAATGTGTAAACGGAGCATTATGTTAATCAAGTGTTAATCTATTTTTCCAGAAATACGTTCCATCTGAGCAGCGCAAGACCGACCAGAAGTCAGTAGATGAGGCTGTGGTCAAGGCGATAGGCAAGCGCGCCGACAAGAAGGTGCTGCGAGGCTACCTCAAGTCGTCGTTCGGCCTCCGCTCCAGCCAGTATCCCCACAGGATGCGATTCTAGTTTATAAGGCACAATAAACATCTGTGACTAACGCCTGGCTTTTATTTTTACTACACCCGCGTGAAAGTAGGTTTTTCCGTTCAAACATTGTACAACCGTTTTAGCTCGCCGTCTGGAGAGATGTCAGCATAACCATAAGTGCCCAGCAGGGCCGAAGTCTACTGGGGGCCACGGGTTATCCGGAAAGGAACCCCGGGGTCCAGGAACACCAGGCAAAAAGAAACATAAGTGTAGTTTTAGTAATGGGAAAAGGGGAAAAAACGGTTCCTGCTAGAGTAACGCTACCCCAGCAAGAAAATTGTGAAAGACTAATCGGATTAACAGATAGCTTATGCTTGTGCAAAGATGTTGCGTGGTGTACGTGTTAGTGAATAAACAGATACAAAAGCGACTGCTTAATACTACGAGGGCGGGTCAATAAGTCCGTGACTTTTTGATTTTTCCGCCTCTTAATTGAAATGGCAACACTGCTCCCGTCAACAGTCATCTGTCAGATGACTCCTGTCAAAAATTGAACAAGCTGTGACATTTAGTTTGTTTTTGACAGCCGTTAATATCAGACTACCGCGTTGACTGAGAAGAAAATGGAAAAAAGTGAATTTCGTGTGCTCATTAATTCATGAATCCCCAAGCGACCACCGGTGGCCGCGCATCTATTGTCTTACTATTGTGTCTCTAATTGACGGTATCTAAAGGGTTAAGCATTATTTTTTGCTGAAAAAATCCATTACGCAAACCAAGGCTAAGCTTGGTAAATATTATGGACACTGCACCATCCATTTCCATGGTAAAAAAGTGGTTTACTGAATTCCGATGTGGCCGTACCAGCACGGAAAATGCCGAACGTTGTGGACGCCCAGTTGAGGTCTCCACATCCGAAACAGTTGAAAAAATCCACGATATGGTTTTAGCCGATCGGCGATTAAAAGTGAGAGAGATTGTGGAAGCCATAGGCATCTCGCATGGCTCAGTGGTTTCAATTTTAAACGATCATTTGGGTATGAGAAAGCTTTCCGCAAGATGGGTGCCGCGTTTGCTCACAATCGACCACAAACGCAAACGTGTGACAATTTCGCAGGAATGTTTGGCGTTGTTCAATCGCAATATGAACGAGTTTTTGCGCCGTTTCGTAACCGTGGACGAAACTTGGATCCACCACAACACACCGGAGACTAAACAGCAGTCAAACAGTGGGTTTCTCGGGGTGAATCGGCGCCGAAGAAGGCAAAGGTGGGTTTGTCAGCCAATAAAGTCATGGCGACTGTTTTTTGGGATGCACGCGGTATTATCCACATTGACTACCTTCAAAAAGGAAAAACAATCAATGGCGAATATTACAGCAACTTATTGGGTCGATTCGATGAGGCATTGAAAGAAAAGCGACCGCACTTGGCCAAGAAAAAAGTCCTTTTCCATCAGGACAATGCACGGGTGCACACATGTGCAGTTTCTATGGCAAAAATCCATGAATTGGACTACGAATTGCTCCCTCATCCGGCCTATTCTCCCGATCTAGCCCCTTGTGACTACTTCTTGTTCCCAAACTTAAAGAAATGGCTCGGTGGAAAGACATTTGCCTCCAACGACGAAGTCATCTCACAAACAAATGCCTATTTTAAAGACCTCGACAAAACATATTATTCGGAAGGGATAAAAAAATTGGAGAAACGTTGGGCTAAGTGTATAGAGCTCAAAGGAGACTACGTTGAAAAATAAAATAACTTTTTATCTAAAAATTTGTGTTTCATTTAAAAAGTCACGGACTTATTGACCCGCCCTCGTATATAGAGATTATCTATTTTCTCGATATTTTGTTAGGGTCAACGCTGCGATGAGCGGGCACCAGTTGCGTGACTAAGCGTGTGTCGCTGATCGGCCACTGAATACCATTCTGCCACATTTACACGCATGCTACTTGAGAACAAAGATTATTTATCTGGGAAAAGGAAATCATCCAATTACATATCCCACCCTTGGGCGGAGAGAGTATCAGATTTTTACGAACACCCAGCCCTGTTCCTTCTTTGCCTTCGTTCCAGGGTTCCGGGATTCACTCTCGCACCACCCATGGCCCCAGTAGACTTCAACCCGGCTAGGCCCCTACGGTTTTGCTGACATTTCCTCGAGACTTGTGGAACATTACACGCCGTCGACGACTTAGGAAAGTAAAACAAAGCTTGTGGATGCAAATGTTTATTCGTTTTCTACTTGTACTTGTTGATGGACGGGTGCTGGCGTGCAGGTCGAGCTGACACGGCGTTGCGTGCCCGCTGGCCGTGGCGCTCGCGCCATTCCGACTCCAGCCGGGCGTACACACCACCTGAATAAGAAGCAGTTTCATCAGAGAGCAGTGGTGGCCGAGTGGTAACGGCCGCGACGAGTATACACGACGACGAGTCATGGGTTCAAACCCAGCCAGGCGCAAATTTTTTTGTAATTTATTTCAATACCACTGCTCTCAAAACGGTGAAGGAAAAATTTCGAAGACACGTGACATTTACAAACCCGCACCGGGCCTGCGTGGTGGATTACGGCCCATTCCCTCTCCTAGAGAAGAGGCCTAAGTCCCAACAGTGGGAACATTATAAGGCCGACTAGGCGACTATGCTATGCTATGCTGGCCATCAAATGTGAGCAACAAACTAAGCTGCAAGCTGGATTCAACACAGGTGTAACTGTTGTTTCCTGCCCCCTAGCCAAGTTACAATCGTTTCGAGTCGATTCTCTTTCGTCGATAACCTCGAGTCGGCCACGCCTCCGGTTTCTTTGTTCTGACTGACGTCATTAGTCACGTGGCCAAAACAAAGGTACCGGAGGCGTGGCCGAAACGAAACGGTCCTTAGTTGGCTAGGCCTGCTGGTCATTCCTCATGAAGACGTCTGAAGGACATTGATATTCTCTAAGCATCACAAAAACGACCGGCCGTGTAGGTACTTTCAGCATCCAGCGGATTCCTGCAGCCTTTACTAGTTACCTGGTGGCATCTTGGATTTGCTCTGCTGATGCAGCGCGGCAGTCCTGGCGAGAGCGGTGCGCATCTGTCTTGCGGCACGCTCCTCAAACCGCCGTTGTCCGTCTTGGTTGCTACGCGCTGACAAACACGCGATCCACTGACGACCCAATACGCGCGATCTCCTGGGGGAAGAAAAGTCAAAAGTCGGAAGAAAACCGTTTTGTTTCGGGATTTGCCGGTATTTTAACAGGTACCTACTTGTTTCTTGGCCTCCAATAAAACATTATCACCATGAATCAGGTTTTGTACCATTACAATAATCAACTAAATCACCTCAAGGACAACATTAGGTAGAGGTTGTCCTTATACAAGGTGTAGGTAAGGGTCAGCCCTCCGCAAACTTTAAGGGCTTGCTCAGTAGACGAAACAACCACCATCCACAAGATTTTTTTCCGTCCCTTACACCTTCTATTTTGGACTTGGATTAGAACCACTATAAAAAAATATCTGGTCGCGAGTCCAGTCAAGAGACACGGAGCGGAAATTGAAGGTGTAGTAAAAGATTCATTATCTTTCAAGAGCTAGGGCGGGAAAGTTGCTAAGCCAACTTCAAAGCTGGGGCAAGGTACTCACCTGGTGGCAACATTGCTCGCGGTTGACTGCGAATGCTTCCTGACGGTGCGGTGCGTGTTACGCCGCGACGCGCTCTCCTCATCGCTGGGCGCGCTAGCTGAGCTCTGCTCGCTGTCGTCCGAAGAGCTGGATTGCTCACCACCCGAATCCCCTGCCGAGTCGCCGCCTCCCGGAGCGCCTTTCTTTGTATACCAGCAGTATTTGTCATTTACGTTTTGTTAAGGCTGTTAGCTGAACGATCTTACGAGCGCGGTAATAGGATTCCTCTATTAGTCTTAGAAGGATCTCTGACAGGAGAAATGCTCTTTCACTGCGCAGATTTTGGTGATTGCATTGCGATTGTAGCTTAGGTTCGATTTAGAGTGCTTATTACTCCGTCTAATCCATTCATCATGACAGGTCGTGCAATCGTACAGCTTACGGCCTGAGAGCAGCGATAGGTAAGTAGTTACTCAATGCTCTAATATTCTCGAATAACCATCAGACAGATGCAGATGCCTTTGGAAGTTCAAAGTGTCTGATAATTTTGATATAGGTTTAAAATTCAATCGTCAAGTTATCCTGAATTAGAGAATTTAGTAAAATTTATATAAAATCTAAATAAACCCAAGGAACATTTCATCTAATTGTTTTTTTTACATGTGTAGACAGAAACGATACCATTTGAGTGGTGTTATCAAAATTGTGCTATAAATTCTAGCTAAATCTACTTTTACAGAAATTTTAACTAGTCTACTTTTACAGAATCTACTTACTCCTGAGGAATGGGTACTTTGAATGGGGCAATATGATATTATTTTTTTAAAAATGACTTATAATTAACTAAATTAATGAAGGATTTAACTAAGTACGATAGAAGAAATAAGTTAAACTAGAGATAGAAAGAAAAATAGATCAGAATGAAAACAATTGAAAGTTGGTAAGTTGAATAGTAGTTTGTTTATATAATTATGAAGTATTTTTAACGAAGCCATAATATATTTCGTAGGTATGTTCATTAAACTACCAAGAATATCTAGTCTACAGTATCTAATACTAGCTTAGAATGTTCTAAAAAGTAAGTATTACAGTGGCATACAAAATGCGACCACCTCTCAATTAGCCAACTTTATCTATAATCACAAGTACTAATAATACCTACTGCCTACAGAATATACGCTATTATCTATTTGTACGCTAGTATACTATCTAATTACCAGCACAAACAGTAGGTAGCCGAACCTTCAGTACCAAAAGGTGTCGTGGCTGCCCGCTCGCATTGCAACTGGTCCTTTGAGGCTTACCTTGCTCTTACTGCTCTCTTCCTTGGACTCTTTCGGGAGGACGGCTTTCGGGGTCTTGACGTCTTTCTCCGAGGGGAGCGCGGTGGCGGCGGAGCTGGTCGCGAGGGACTGCGCGGACGCGAGGCTGGTGCCCAACGAGGGCGTACCAGGTCTCACGTTGGCTGTGTGTGCGTCGTTTTGAAATGTATTTTTGATACTATTTTCCCCCTCTCGTACTTTCCCAACATGTGTGTCGATTAATGTAGGTTTTACAAAGTTTTCTGTGTAACATTTAATGAGGCAAAAATGATTGGATTAATATTGTATTGAGGTACCGAACAAAGTATTGTGTTAGTTCTTATGATATAAAGTTACCGATGTAATAAACGATGTCTAATCGCTGACCACATCGTTGCAGACCTTCAAACAGAAATTACAAAACCAACATGTCGATGCTACTATGCAGACATATTATTTGATTCTTTGGCTCGTTTCAGTGGAAAAGAAACATAATTTAGAAAATCAAAAATGGCGGGCGCGCCTTACGCTCAGTCACATCTTTGGATACTGGTCTTTTGAGCCAAAGAACATAAAGTGACGGAATTTTGTGTATTTACATTAAAATATACTTTCTGTTGCCAATTGCATGGGCCCTATAATTTTGCAAGCGTGTCCCCATGGCCGCTACATGTGTTGCCAATTGTTTCAGCATATTTACAGCGGTTCCCTTAAAATTGTTGTGGTGCGATGACGTGTAAGAACATTAAGTAAAAAAAAAAAAAAAAAAAAAATACATTTGTAATCTCTTCTTACCTAGAATCGGTTACGAATGTAATTATTTTTTTAATGTTTTGACCTGTTTTAACCAAATATATGACGTAATGAGATGCTTTTGTTGCTTCATCAGTAAGTAGGAGCTGGATAAAAGTTCTCTAACTCCTCAGAACATGGTCCGACACGTCACCACACCACCTCCCGCTTTCTACATAACAAATAGTGCGAGTCTCACGATTGAACTTGCTGTTGCTGGTGTACAACTTGCCGAGCAACCCCAGAGGGGGGCGCGGAGGTACCAGCTGGATGCCCTCCCACCAGAACACCTCCTTGCACTGCAGCCGTCCGTTGCTGTCCTCACCTGGTTCTAGGGCGAAACTTAGAAGCTGGCCTTATGTACAATTCCAAGAAAATTAGTAATATTGTTTGATATAGATGTTTTTGATGGGCCAGTATCTGCTGTGGTAAACCAACGTTTTTACTCATCTCCTAAATAGGTCGGTGAAAAGTAGATTAACTATCTCTGGATTATCAAATGCGTAAATACGAGTATCTACTTAGAAAAGTGGTATTTACAAAATTTACTGTCTTTAGTGCTATTTACAATCAGTGTGTAGTAAGTAGGTATATATTTACACTTCTAGTGGGGTATTAAGTAGGTAGTAAGTAGGTATATATTTACACTTCCACTTCTTTACACTTCTATTAGGAGTCAAAACATCACCAGTATACCACAGCAGTTCGCGTTTATCAATGAATGTTATGGGTTTTAAAAGCTCAAGTTATTAACGTCTTTCTCATCAGCATCAAAATTAGAAGTATGTTTGACTTAGGAAAGTCCCCTTAGTTTGTGGACCCACAAACTAAGGTGTTACGCTGTACATCGTCCATACCTCTTGCAACCATTTTGGTGAGTCTCTCCGGAAACATAAGCTGCGGCGGTCTCATGGCGATGATGTCTCGGAACTGGTTGTACAGCTCCATCACCGAGGAGTCCATTGCCAGGCGCTCGTCGGGGACGTGCTCACGAAACTGACAACCCTGGTGATGTACTAAGAAGTTCAGGGGCCTATGGAGTCTTAATGGTATCATGTTAACCTAGTGAAAAGAGATAGTGCTAAACGTGCTCTATAGCTCCGTCTCTTCCCTAAACTAGAAACGTTACGGGTTTTAAGTCATAGAGCGAGTAGTCTGGTAAGGTTTGTAGCAAAAACCGATTAGGTCTTAAGAGTTATTTGTCATATATATTATGTCAGTCATACCATTCATTAAAATATGTTTCCTCGATAGAAACCTAAATAAGCAATGTCCTGTATAAAACCTAACTTGTAAAAGATGGTGGTTTACTACTCTGCAAGTCTGCACCTCTCACTCTCAAGCTTAATGTTTTGCGCTTCAGTTTTCTTTGCCTACTGAACGGATTTTTCATGCAGTTTGGCCAATAGACTGAGTTATTCATGACGAAAGTTTAAGTGTAGGTATAATACAGTTATGTTATAGTAGATGAATTTTAAAGATTTGTAACACTCGTACGAAACTAGGGCGAGTTGCTAGTTACTGGAAAAATCCCTTGAAATCTCTCTAGTTAGCACTGTAGATTCAGGGACAGGAGTCCGATACGTTGGTCAGACCAAACGCGTTACACTGGAGACCAGACAAGTAGCGACGCCATTCACATCGCCGAAGATAAGACAACATGGCCGAAATATAATCCGCAAGATAAGTT
Organism: Mythimna lalbum; assembly: GCA_949319445.1. Lineage (NCBI taxonomy): Eukaryota > Metazoa > Arthropoda > Insecta > Lepidoptera > Noctuidae > Mythimna > Mythimna lalbum. The sequence continues at coordinate 11,187,724 of OX439364.1, forward strand.
ATTCATCGATGTCACGACGCATTGAGGATAATTAAACGACGCAAGGATCCGATAGCATAGCAGAGTCTGGGTAATATTATTGCCACTCACAGTATTTCTGGTGATAGTCTCGAAGCGGTAGGCCCTCTCGCCGCAGCAGGGATATCTCCCGGCTGGCAGCGCGGGACGCCCCTCCAGCGCGAACATGTGCGGCGGCTGCTCGTGGTGGTTGCACCACTCCATCTGCACAGTTATCGTTAACATGCAGTCTTTAGTAGGATTCGTGGCACAGCGGAATCATCACAATAGACCTCGCAAGGAATAAGGCGTGATTTCGCCAGGATCCACTTTTTGAGAGACTTAAAATGAACACCATGTCAAAACTGAACTTTTTGATAGCTTTAGGTTCAGCTTTGACATCATTACATCGTAAACGACTTCTGCGAATGGGAACCTGCGGGCGAGACTTTATTCAAAGAAGCTGCAATATAATAGCATCTCTTCTCTCTCTTCTCTTCTTCTTTAAATAGAAAAAATGAAGCGACGTTATAGGCGTATATAGACCCCCCAACACCGGAGGGGAGTGGACTGTGACCAGTGTGGTCCCAGCCCAGGATGTTGGGCTACCCGGCTACCGTTTCGAAATTCTAAACGCCAAAATACTGATACAAGTCAGGAGCCAGGCCCCCATGAAATGCCAATGAGCCCTTGTTCCTAGATAAGTCAATAAGTATAACTTACGACACTACATGCAAAACAGTAGACGGCTTAAAGCCTAATACCTCGGCGGTAATTCATTTTAACGTCGATCGTCATCCGCTGTGGGCCAGCCACACTAGTCCAACACCGGTGTAGCAAACCTGTCGATATCCATATCTCACCTGATAGGCCGGAAAGTAGTTATCACAGAGCTGGCAGTGCAGGAAGTGGCAGTCAGCCCACAGGCGCCAGTAGACACGGCGCCACGACCGTAGCTCTCCGTACACCCAAGTTATATATTCGTTCAAACTCCACGATTGATCCCTGGCATGGTGAAAATATTTAGAAAATAAATCTAGCTCCGAGGATTCGCTATAAAATCGCGAATGTTAAAATTAAATTACGAAAGCCTGGGACACTTTTTCCTGCTGGTTTTAATTTGGTGTAAAGTATGCAGTCAAATCAAAGCGCAGTGTCGGATCAACCAAGTAGCCCGAGTAGCAATTGCTAAGGATCCCCCCCTTAGATACGAAATTTAAACATTACGAAAAAAAACGTATTCTAGATTTTCTATAATGACTGGCTTATACGGACCCATTAATACCGAAGGGCCCAACGGCTTGTTTGAAAAACAAATGAAAGTTTTAAGTCGTTATCATTTAAAATGATTAGGGAGACAATTTTTTACAGGCTCCATGTTAATTTGTTCCGGAACTGTGAAAGCGAATTGAATAGGTAGCAGGCCCTGTAAAATATCAGAGTTTCATAGCATTAAGAATTTTCTAGTAGCTGTATGCAAAGAGTTTGGATTTGCAATAGGCTCGACTTCTACTTTATTGATTAGCTTACCGATGGGTTTGTATCAGTTTTGTCTTAACTTTTCAATGATTAATGGCTCAATGGTTTAAGCGGACCTTAATTTAAGAGAATTACTGCTCCAAAATTGTGTTTCTTACTTGGTGTGAGAAGAGATGAGGTTGCCTCGACGATCTATCCGCATACTGGCGGGCTGACATGGCACCAGGTCCGCTATTTGACGTCCTAGTAGCTTGTTGCATCTGTTCCAGTAACAAAAAGAAAAACTTCTTTACATTGGAGTGCTATACTCAAGAGCAATACCGACATGCTTCATGCTGGGCATGATGCGTCATTGCCATCATGCATCCACTATGAACTCTCTCAGTGTATGATTTGTCCTATCCTTAGCTCCGTCAAAATCATGATGTTACTACCATGTCTTAATTCATGAATCCCCAAGCGACACCCGGTGGCCGCGCATCTATTGTCTTACTATTGTGTCTCTAATTGACGGTATCTGAAGGGTTAATAGTCCAAAAAATGCATAAAATATGGCCTAGGATTAAACGTACTTGTTGCACTTAAAAAGCGTGGCCAAACTGTAGAAGTGTCCCCTGATGGTCTCAGGTACAGGCTCCGCCAGCGACAGGATCATTTTGCAGTATAGACGCGACTGGATCTTGTCCTTGCGGTCCCTGATGGTTTCGAGCTCGGCGTTCGTGTACATGGCTGCTAGCCTGGAAGAATTTGTTCTCTATTGATTACGTAATTTTATAAAACTAGCTTTGTTGGATGGAGCACAGCATTCTTGGTGACTCACACAGACTGTGCTAGTAAAACAGAGTTGCTCTACAAAACAAATCGTCGATGTCGCTACAAAAGCTTAAAAAAGTTAAAAAAAAATACACATTGATTAAAAAGGATTGTGTAGTTACCTGGTGAGCAACGCATCGCTGAGACAGGCCAAGTTGGTAGAAGTCTTCACGATGTCGTTCATGTGCGCGTGGCAGTAAATCAGGCAGTCATGCAACAGTGGCTCCATCTGTGAACCAACTTTGTTCCTTACCAGTGCCGGGATCAGCCATGTAGCAAAACTAGCAAATGCTACGGGCCCCGATCATTGGGGAGGGCCCCGCTTGGACGTAAAAAAAAATAAGTTAAGTGCTACATGAAAAATTTCCTATTGCAGATGTTTCGTAAGGACTTATTATAGGTATCCAAGATATTTTGGAATCTCTTTTAGTAATAAATTTATATATAATATGTGATTTTGTAATTATCTAGGTACCTACTGTGAATGATGTGCATGCCTTTAATTGATTTGTTTACACGGCACCATACTCTAAATACTCAATCTATAATTTTATTTCGTGAACAAATTATTGGTGTGCCTTAAAATAAAAAATAAATATTTGAAACACACGCATCAGCTAATTAGTAGTACCTATATTATACCTATATTATACCTAATAAAATTACCTGCAGAAATGACGCAGAGACCAGGATAGGTACCACATTGTGAGGGTCGAGCAGAGGCCAGTCGGCTATCAAAATGCTGTCCCGTTTTACCCACCGCATAAGCCAATCGAAAATCTTGAAAAAAGTGACATTATAATTTATTCGTTGCTATCAAACTAATATAAATCCTGGCTCTAACACAGATTACCAAAATCTATGAAAAAAGGCGAAAATTAATATTATTTCACAGTAGAATACCTGTATATCGCAATGTACAGATATATCCATATCTTCCAACCTCTGGCCTGCTGTAACATCAGCGAAGTATCCCATCTTGGAAACTAACAACTTCTGCGGGCATCTAAAATCTTTTTTTAAACCTTTCACTTCATCGCAAACGTGAATTTCTACGTCACCGCTGAAAAATAAAGTATTTTACAAATGCAAAAATTACAAAAAGAATTTTTCCGATACCGGGAATCGAACCCGAGCCTCCTGGGTGAGAGCCAGGTATCCTAGCCACTAGACCATATCGGATGTTATGTAGAGTTTCGAAATTGTTGTTCTATACATACGCAATTCTATTTTTAATATTTTTTTATTTTATGAATTTTTTTTTATGGAAATACATATCAAATCGGAATATTTTATTTTACTTACTCATGTTTTGCATTGCGTTCTTGTTGAGCTATGGTTATTGAAGATTTGCGCCTTCCTAGGCGATCCTTTGATTCCTTTTCATCCAAAAAACCTAGAAATTTTTGTGGGCATGAAAATATAAAGATTGGGTATTGTAGAAATATATTTTTTTTTAATTGGCTGCTAAGTTATTAAATATACTTAATATTATAAGCCTCCTACCTCCAAAACTAGCAGGTTTCTTTATTTCAACCGCTGTTCCTGATGTTACTTTTTTGATTATTGGAGTGAAAACACTCGCAGTTTTAACAGGTTTTTTATATCCAACAAGGTAAGGCAAAATAGAATCCAAAATCCCTTCATTTACTACCTGAAATAATATTTTGTTTTAGCGCCATCTATTAGTAATCTTATCAAACATCTAAAATAATTTATATCTCTTTGATTTGTTCACACTTACATCATTTAGTTTGCAATTCAGATTAGCTTCGGTCCAAACACCAAGCATTTCAACCCTGGCTTCAGGAGGCAATGACCGCCGTCGAGCTGAAAACCATAACATGTTTACAAATAGTTATCACAAAGTGAAGTAGATGGCGCTAGTAGTATTATTAGATGTGATTAGATGCATTTAGTTTTGATTGTTGCCTAAAAATTAAATATTGTAGGGACTCAGGAGAATGCTGCTCGTGCAGAATCAAAGAAAAACAATCGAGAATTGGCCCCATTACCGCCAACACAAAAAAAAATCGCAGGGAAATTAGTATAGAACTATAGATATCGGCACGGATCTTGAGCGCTAGGCGTCAGAGTGGGAATCGCTTTGCGCATTCCATACATTGGCGAGCCAACCGTCGTCGTTGTTAAATACATGCAGCAAGCGCAGGGAACGAATCACAAATGACGTTTATGACGCGCTGGCGCGGCGAGCCATTCACTGACGCTCCCCGCGCCCCCGCGTCTCACTTCGTACCACTAAAGAGACCGAATATTTGACTATTGACAAAGCCTATCGATTCGTATCGTTACGATCGGTTTGAAGCGACCGACGACGGATCGTACAGAACTACAGACAAATCGTACCAGGGCATTTTACGACGTGCATGGCTCTGAAGACGGGATCGTTTCGAGACGACTAATGCAAATGTTTATGGCTGGTTATGAGTCGGTATGTCAGGATTACCTTGCAGTTGACTGCAACTCAATCTCCTTTCAAGTCGATCTTCGCTGTTCTTCGCTTCAATGACACATTCGCTCTTGCTTATCGACGGCTTTGACTCCGTGAAGGCCGCCTGATATAGGAGATCTCGCTCTTGCTGATCGATAACATGGTTTATAACTGTCAATTTCGTCAGCTCTTCCCAATCTATCTTCACACCTTCATCCACATCGCCTTCCAAATGCTCATAAACTTGATACGCAGTTTTCATAAAATCAAAAAAATCTTTGACGGTAATCGACTCATTTGTGTCGACTTTCCTGGGTGAGGAATTTCTTCGTGATGAAGGTTCAGAGCTTGGGGGACTGTTCTTTGGTCCATCACCCCTTTGCATAAACATGGAATCGGTTTCAGATCGTTGCTGGTTAGACATTTTGAATCGCGGCTTACATTTGACTGAGAATTTGTAGTGTTCATCGATCTAACAAGCCACCTGGAAACGATGGTTTGCTATCAAACTTTATTGGTAACGAACATAAATAAAATAAATCGTTGCCAAAATAAAACATATAAATTATAATAAGTAATTATAGACTCCACACAATTTAAATAAACTGATGCTTCATTAAGTCCAAATAAAAGGAATATGTGCAGTGTTTATAAAACCAAAAAATCCGGCATAACCTATTTTATTTTATTGATAGTATTGGCTAAAATAACTTGACACCTTGATATTTTTTTTAAATAAATAATAAATTGTCTTTGCTGGCTCAATCCAATTCCAATCTCAATTCAAAAACAGGTTACCACCGTTTCATTTGAAATCACAAGAATGTGTATTGTAATTGTATTGGATGGTACGTTCATGTTTCGTAAAAAGTAAATAAAATCGAATGTCCGTGAAACGGTAAAACCCCACATAAATTTTAATTTAATTTTCGGTTTTGCCCACGGATATCGGTTTTGCCACTTTCGTCCTACTACCTAATTGTATTGAATTAGTAAAAAAAAAAACATTTTATAAATTCGTTAGCAGCAGCAGGAGACCTGCATTAATGATCGGAAGATCGAATTTAGAAATTACTTGGTACATATAATTAAGTAAAGCCAATCAATTTTTCGTGATTTTATTGAGTTCACTGACCTCTTTGACCTCTAACCCCTAATGAATGACCTCAGTTTTATTTACCTCTGGCAACCCTAGATTTTATAAATATGAAGAAATTTAAAATAAATACGTAATCAGTTACTAGAAGAAATATATAATCATTACCTGCAGATTTATTTATATTAATGTAATGATCTAAAACAAAAACTTAAAACTATACAAAATAAACGCAACATGAATTACTTGATTCATAGTGTTGTAAATTGACACGTCTGAACTCACATGTTTCGCATACAAAACGGAATGTATCGTAGTTTGTCTCTTTTTCTCATAAGTGATCGGTAAAAGAAAGAAACATCGGCACGTCACAAGCAAAAGTAGAATAATTGTGTAGGTAGGAATGCAAATTGTCTTTGGTCAGTGTAGTGATATGTCATATCAACAACATTTTCACTGTAATTTTTTGTTGTCCAACAAAGTTATTTAGAATGTTCACGGCTGTACTTTATTATGGAAAGCTACCAACCCGAATATGACAAGAACGGATTATTGTCTGACACATTCTGGAGGACACCACAGCGCGCGATCCCGGGCAGACCTTTTCAGACGGTCAAACGGACCGAGGTTATGTCTGGGTCATCGTATCAACAGTTCCAGGCGTCCGTGAACGACGCCTGGGACCTGGGCGACGACGACATCATATCTGGAATCGCCGAAACTAAAATATCGAAGGCCATATCGCAAACTGCTGCTTTGAACGTGATAAATTCGCATAGGAATAGTAGTAGGAACGTAAACAAAAATGACGTAAAGGTTGAGAGTGAGACTGTGAAGCCTAAGGCTGAGGCGGTTGAGGTCAAGAAGAATGAGGTCCGTAGGGTGGGCGCTGGGAGTTCGGGGCCCATGCGGCACTACCCGGGGCGGCCGCGGCCGGTTCGACTGTCGGCGCTCACCTCTCGCGAGGAGAGCAGCGAATCAAAACTGGAGAGGTTCCAACAGATGCACGACAGCATGGTGATAGACCTAGATGAGCTCAAGCAGATCAGCTGGTCTGGCATCCCAGTCAAAGTAAGTTATTACAGGTATCCATTTCGTATGAGTCACTAACTGTAAATGTGATTGGTTATGGCCACTTGGTTTTTGTGACAATTGTTTCAGGTTTGACATTAAAAAGCATGTATTGTTATTGTAATTTGGGGTGCTCTGACCATGGTTTATTTTAGTTGGTTATCACACTCATTAGGCTGTGTCAATAAGGCTATTAAAATTGAAATGTTTTCATTATCTTCTCAAGTGTCAAATGCAAAGGTTTATCAAAACAAATATGAGTGAATAACAACACAACAAAGCAGATAATAATTTCAGCTGATTCTAGATTCCTGGTCATGACTATTATGACCCATTATTAGGTGGTCTATATGGAGATCTAACATAATTGGTAAATAAAATATAGGCTGCATGCTATACCCTTCAGTCTACTACTTCAGGACACCCCATAATAAAGCATTGTAGTAATGAAATGCTCTTATTATTCAATATCTTTTTTATGTGTCATTATTTATCATACATTAATAAGCCACCCTATTTTTTGGGTTGGGATATCATGTAATGACTTCTCTTGCTCAGGGTGGGCGAGAGGGAGGGACTTAAACCCACTGGTGTTCCTTCAGCTACCCTGTGTGTAACTGAGCCACAGTGACTCTTGAACAATTGCACACCCCTTATAAGATATTATATGAAACTAACCTCTTAAGTATATGAAACTTTAACCTCTCAATTGTTTCTCGACACCAGCTTCATAAGCAGTAGGCTCTAATATATCTTGATTTCAGGGTTCCATACCCAAGGGGTAAAAGTAGAACCTTGATAGCTATACGATTGAAATTTTCACAGATGATGTATTTCAGCTTTGAATACAACAAACGTGATATTTTATTTGATATTATATTAGTACAGAACCCTTTGTTGGTGAGTCCGACTCATACGTCATGGCCAGTTGTTTTTCATGTGGGTTAGAGTAATAGGAGCTCAAAGACTAGCAAAAAACGCCATTAACTACTGAAATAGTAAACAATGGATTTATTTAATCTCTTATCAGTCTGGCCATGAAACATGAATGGCTATCGTTACCAACACCCCTACTGTGCAGCAAGAGTTTAAATTTAAGGAAAGAGGCTGTAGATATTTTACTCACATTTTTTATTTATTTTACATCTTAAATCAATAACATTTATGATCAAAAAAATGGTTGACATAGATAAAGGTTGTTTCAGTTAATGCATTTACTTGCCTATCCAAAACACAAATAAATATAATTGGCCCTTTGAGGATAAAAGAGGAGAAAAAGATACTTAAGAACAGTGCACAAAATTCATTACACCTCCGTACCAGCTTACTTATTTAAAAAAAACCTTATTTTAACATAATAAGGTTTAAGTTGGTTCGTATGATGCGTACCATATTCGGCACACCGGTCTCTTTTTTTTTGTCGATGGGGAAAATCATCTTATGACAAAACCCGCTCTTGGGTGGAGCAGGAGATAGTGTCAGACTCTTACTGACTACAAACCCCACGCTGTTCCTTCTAGCCTTCATACCGGGGCTCAAGTTTCCTTTCGGATAACCCTGGCCCCGGTAGGCTTCGACCCAGCTGGGCCCCTCCTGTTCCTAATAACTCCTTGAGGCGCGCGGGAACAGTGCGCGCCGTCGACGTCTTGGCTCGGTCCAGACAGTTACCGGACGATCGGACAGTGAGCTACCCATGGCTCGCCGGCCACGAGCCCGCGTTATGGTAGCTGGAAATCGGGATTGGAATCCCGGCGGTGGTGGTGAGGGCGCCGTTGCCTGATGCGTTCAGCCTCCTCCTTTGCTAGCACCGATCCCTGAGAATTTAAAACTGCAGCTCATTCAACCTTGTATTAAGATAGCCTTGAATGAAAACTTATCTTTTATTTTTCATTGTAATGTTATTTATAGTAACAATCTTGTCACCACTAAAAAAGACATGTTAATTGAAGTGTTTGCCTTTAATTAACACATGTTTTTCTTACACAAGGTTATCCATAAGGTGTCTTTACATACATTACGTACATATGCTTTATTGTGACTAGCGGTTACCACAGTACTCTCATATACTATGTTAAGTATACACAAAATGTGGGAATTCTTCAGTGATTCCAGAATAAAGCTCTCAAAATAATATCAAATGCTCCATGGTATATCAAAATTTCAAATCTACATGAGCGTCTACAAATTGGAATCATAAAAGAGGAAATAAAATGTAGAACAAAGTCATACAAAGACTGACTATTGACTCTTAGCAACACCTTAGCCACAGCTCTAAGTGAACCAGCAACAATAAAAAAAGCTAAAAAACCACCATTGGTATTTTGTTGAGTAGAGCAGAGTAAAAATTACATATGTTGAGAAGGCAAATTCTTCACTGGAAGAATGAACCTTTGCTCAACAAATTCCTACAAAAAATCTGCTAAAGGTTATCTAATTGATTGCAAGTTAAAAAAAATATTTTCGAAAGTTTGATATACAGTCCAGCACTAATTTGAAAGCATTGGATCGAAACATGACCAATTAGTGACTGTTCCAATAATGATTTCTGGACTGGACTGAAGATGGTTTAAGGTTTGGCCACACGGTTGCAAACTAGCATTCCAACCAAGGTGACTTTGGTTTGTATTGGGGCTACATGGATGTAATCCACGCGTCAACACTTTCGGCGGTTGGGAAAACACGCCTTCTACCAAGGGCTTTGAAGGTCATGGATTACAACTACTGTCTACACGGATTGCACCTACCTAGCCAGGTCACCTTGGTTGGGACGATTTGAATTTCGACGAATTGAGATGAATTACAACCATGTGGTTACCCTTTACTGGTATGGTTTGTTGGTCTAACATCAATCACACATTAGCGTAGGGTTGATACTTCTTCACGCTCAAAAGAATGACTGGATTTGAATGAAGTTTAGCCAAGAGTAGATCATGTCTTGAAATAGCAGATAGGAGTGAGGTTTAGTAGAGGTGGCGAAATCACGGAATGATTTCCGGCCTAAAAACAAACAATAAGTTTACTTTTTAGCCCGGGACGATATTGTGTGACTAGCTATCACGGAATACAGCCATGAGATAGACCCTGGTGACAGACAGACAAACAGTGGAGTCTTAGTAATACAATCCCGTTTTTACCCTTAGAGTATGGAATCTTAAAAAAAAAAAAAAGTAATAAACAAAAACAGTTAAATGACAGTAGTTGAATTGCATGTCATTTACCTTCTTTTATTGTTTAAAAAAAGCATTAGGTAAATAGAATATCTTCAAGCCACATTTACACCGTAACGCGACTAGCGATGCGAATAGTGAGCACGCATGTGTAACGTAACATAACAAGCGCGGTAGCTATTCACTTCGTGCTCTTTGTTTGGATACAAATGGGGATGGCGATTCTTGCTAGCGATCGATTATGGAATCGATTCGAATCGAAGTCAAAAGAATCAATTCAGTAATAAATCCAAAAGATCGATTTCCTAAAGATCAATCCGTTGATTATTGCAGGTACCGATTCCTAAAAAGCATGATACAGACAGATGGCAATCTGAGATCGATAAAAATCAATTTTATAGATAAGGGAAAAATATGGCTCGATTCTGTAAATCGATTTCAGGAACTTGAAGTCGAGTTTAATTTTTTTCTTGCTGAATTCAACCATGTTTTAAGTTTTTTAAGTACTTATTTACCTCAAGCTTATTGTTAAGTCAATGTGGTGTACCCTATTATTCACCAATCCGGAAACACATTTTAGGATGATCTTTACTAAAATCGATTCATCGATTAATCGATCTCAGACCGCTATCCCATAAAACAAATGTTTTATCGAACGAACAATCGAATGGCGAGCTCGAACGTGTAAATGCGGTATGAGATACTGTAAAATGAATTATTCATAGCCCAGAATCTATTTTGCCTTTCAAATGTTGTTTTTAATTTAATTCTATTTGTGTAAAGAATAATATTTTTGATAACACACATAAATAAGACAATATTTACACCAGATTATTTGGCTTGTTTTGTATTCTAATTATATTCAACTCTATACTTGCATGACTCATTTTTGTTGTTTACCACATTCTGTCTTCATTTTCAACTGGTTCGGAATTTTATTGTAATAATATTGAGTTGAGTATGATGTCCCATCTGCTTTCGGTTTTGCGGAGAACGAGCAATGGGTCTATAGCCAAAACCTGTAGGGGCGCAGAAAGGTCGAAGCCCGTGTCAAGGTTGCAGGAACGTTTGAAATAGTTATATTTCATTTTGCATCGCTGACATTTCTGCCTGATCACTTAAAACAATTTTCGCTTGAATACTGCGGAGCGGCGCCAAACCAAACCCTTTAAAATTTTCGTTTCGAGTGCACGCAAAAATGAACTTAGTGGTGGTCAGGCGGAAGTGTCTTTGATGGTACCGTTGCGACCGCGAGGCCAACATAACTGAAACCATTTTCTTTAACCATTTATTTTCATCTTCCCCAGGCCAGGGCTATAACATGGCGCCTCCTCGCCGGCTACCTGCCTCCGAACGCAGAGCGGCGCGTTGAGACCCTGGAGCGAAAGAGAGCGGACTACAAGCACTTAGTACGTCAGTACTACGACGCAGAGCGAGACGACGATACTTACCGACAGATCCACATCGACATACCGCGGATGAGCCCGCTCGTGGCGCTCTTCCAACAGATCACTGTGCAGGTGCGTTTGTACCAATGTCGAATAATCGATATTCAAATCATGGGCACTTATTATGAAACGTCGACCTATTGCACCCTTCCGAATGGTCTAGTCCAAAATTCCCAAAATTAATCCTTGCTAGATCCAGCCCGTCCTTTGCTGCCCTTCCCCAGCGACGCCCTAAGCTGGTGTATGTATTTCAAAAAGGGTGTCATTAGCATCGGTGTAGTTGCTTAGTTTGAACTTTAGTTAAATAAGCCTTGGCTGGAGACTAATTTTCTATCCTGCAAATCCGGTTAAAAAAAAGCAGTTGCAATTAGTCATTTCATATGAAGAAGAACCGTCAAGATACTTAAAAAAAATGCAGTTTTTACATTTACAATATTAATAAGTATGAGAGGACAGTGTCGAACGAAAATCCAAAATATGTACAAAAAATATGGTTCAAAATAGAAAACAATCTGTGAATTTTGAGAGTCCACAGTTTTCTCATTTTCACAGACATGGCCACTATTGATTACTATTAAAGTTAGTCATTGGACTAAATAATGTTTCCCCAAGCCTTTTCGCCACCCTCCTGGAACTCAAGCCTCCTCTTTAAGAGAGTAAACGGGCCATAATCCACCACGTGTGCCCAGAACAGATGAAATAGATTAGAATGGCCTTGTGGACGGGGCAGGCGTGCCACAAAGTAGGGCAATGCTCATAGTTCAACCACCAATAGTAAACTTGCGATCTTAGTATGCGTGGTCTGTTAGTTGCGTAATTGGTTTTAGGACAAACATTTTTTAAGAAGTCTCAAATGTTATCTTTATTCTTACAGGTGATGTTCGAACGAATTCTATACATCTGGGCGATCAGGCACCCTGCGTCGGGCTACGTGCAGGGCATCAACGACCTGGTGACGCCGTTCTTCATGGTCTTCCTGCAAGAGGCCGCGCCTGGCCAGGAGCTGGACAACTTCCCTCTAGACAAGCTGACGGAGGAACAGAGGGACATCATCGAGGCTGACTCTTTCTGGTGCCTTTCCAAGTTCCTCGACAGCATCCAGGATAATTATATATTTGCTCAACTTGGTATTCAATATAAGGTAAGAAGATTTACTTACTACTGTCATGCTCACTCAAATGTCTCGCTGTTGGTGGCGCGTGTTATGGGGTCATTCAGTTCCCTTCAAAATGGTTGAGCTGAGTGGGGCTGATGCACGCGTCATGCTCGTGAACGGGTGCCGTCAGATGAGACTGGTCATCTCTTAGCTGCCAGTTGCTTTATTCAGTTTCTATTTTTAATTATTATTTTTTAATTTTAAATTTATTATCTACATTGTGTTCACATAATAGAAGCAACAAGAAATATGTAACCAAACATTATATGTAACACATAATATGATTTAAAAGAGTGTCCATGCAGTTTCTTGCACGTTCTTCTCCATAGAGATCTACGCTTTGGAACGTGTAATTTAGCTTCACTTTTCTTGGACTGACCGACATTTGACTATTCGAAAGTGTCTGCAAATGGTCTATTTGAAATAAATGCTTTGATTTTGATTTTTGACTGAAGTTTGGATTTTATTTCGCCAATAAATCGCGTTAGCGTGAGGTGGTTAGCCTAGTGGACCCAGCATATGGATCCTTACAAAAGGCTAATACAAGAAAAGATATACTGATAAACCGTATATACAATACAATATATATTCAAATGAATAAAGTTAAGACACTCGAATAATAATAGGTACTTGAAAAATTTTTCGAGAAGGAATTTAGTATTGATCGCAGTTCTGAGGTTTTATTAAAAGTTATTATTTGTTCTATGAGAATATTCGAAAAAGTGGGACTAAAGTAACACAGGTGGGTTTTACTCAGTAATAGTTGGACACACCCCCTCGCTCCACCAAAAGCGGAAGCAGTTATTTCATGTTTTTTTTTTCAAAAAAGTGATTATTAGTGAAGGCATTTCTGCTTGTGGAATTACAATTACAGCCTGTCCAAGGAAAAAATTCTTAAGTGGGGAACTTCATATAACAGATAATTTATATTAAGTAGATATTTATATTACTACATACTTGTCATTCATTATCATAAAAATATCTGTGTCAGCGGCATCTAATCAAATATTTGATAAGCACTGATTATATCCTTACTATAAACGATTCTCATTACTACTGACTGATGACTGCGTACCAAGTGACTACTTGAAAGCCGTCCGGTTTTAACTATGCTAAGTATTATAGTCTAAGGGCTTTATCATACTAGGGGATTGTTAGCGTATTCCAAGCGGAGCGGCTACGCAACGAATACGCCGCGCATGTGCAGCTAATTTGTTGCGACCACGCTACGAAATCCGGCAACAAAATGCGTCTCTTTGAAGTAACAACAGCAGTGTCTCCTCGTCTGAATCCATTTTGTTACAACTTGCTGCAAACACGCGTTGAAAACTTTGTGATTTTCCACGCGTCCGTGACGTCCTCGCTGTGCAGCCGCGGCGTGTTCGCAACGCATTCGCTGCACGCCCGCCCCGTGGTCGCTCGCAAACCGCTAGTGGTGTGAGAACGCCCTTTCTAGTCGCGCTAAGAAAGTACTAAACCAGCTGTGTATTTAACTGCAAAGCGTAAGCGTATTCATACTGGGGTAAAAATTAAACCAATAAACCATTATAAAAAGCAAACGATTTTTTTTCGGATTCGTAAATAAATAGACAATATTTTAAAAATCTAGTTTTGCTCACCCTACCCTTCTTTTTTTTTTCGATTAGGATAATCATCTTATGACAAAACCCACTCTTGGGTGGAGCGGGAGATAGTGTCAGACTCTTACAGACTAAAAACCCCATCCTGTTCCTTCTAGCCTTCATACCGGGGCACGAGCTCCCTTTCGGATAACCCTGGCCCCAGTAGGCTTCGACCCAGCTGGGCCCCTCTTGCTGCTGACAACTCCTGCTCACCCTACCCAATTTTTTATTTTGACAGCTATGTCGTTATAACACGTAAAAATCGATCCTATTCGTATTTCGAACATATTGTTAAAGTCTGACATGCCCGCTTTGCCTTAGAGGGGGGAAAAGTCATTTGAAGATTTCCCACCTTAAAAAAGGTCAAAGCACCGGTGAAAACCAAGTAATTCCAATCTGTTTTTTTTTTATGGGCAAAATCATCTTATGGCAACCCCAACTCTTGGCTGGAGCGGGAGATAGTGTCAGACTCTTACTGACTAAAAACCCACCCCGTTCCTTTTAGCCTTCATACCGGGGCTAGAGCGCCCTTTTGGATAACCCTGGCCCCAGTAGGCTTCGACCCAGCTAGGCTTCTGCTGTTGCTGACAACTCCTTGAGGCGCGCGGAAACAGTGCGTGCTGTCGACGTCTTGGGCTCGGTCCGGACAGTTACCGGACGGTCGGACAGCGAGCTACCCATGGCTCGTGGTCCACAAGCCCGCGTCTACGGTGGCCGGAAATCGGGATCGGAATCCCTGCTAGGCGACCTATTCGGAATGTCTTAATAAATGCATTATCTAGCACATATCTAGTATTTATCATAATCGAATAATAGATGAGGGAAGAGGTTTCTTATATGGATTAGATCATTATAACTAACGACGTAAGTCGATGTGATTGGCTAATGTTGATCCGGCCAGCCAATCACAACAGGAGCCTTACTATAACGTGTAGCGACATCTATGGCGTCACTTAAGAACTAATCCTGTTTCGTGCAATTAAAGTTTTCCGTGCGATTTGAACATATAAAACAACCCGAAATCATCTGCCGGGCAGTTGCCCACCAGACATAACACCCGTCTGGTCTCCTTTCTTATGAAGGAATATAACACTACTCTCTGTTCCGCATTGATTGGCCTGTTGGTCTAGTGGTTAGAAAGAAGCCCTGACTGCTATGCCGGAGGTGGTGGGTTTAATTCCCATCCAGGACAAATGTTTATGTGATGAGCATGATCATTAAAATTTGTTCTGTGTCTGGGTGTAATTTATCTATATTATGTATGTATTTAGAAATATATAAGTATGTTTATCAGTTGTCTAGTAGTCTTAGCTTGGCGAAAAGTTTGTATGTATGTTTGTTACTCCTATGATCAAACGGCTGAGCAGATTTAGATGAAATTTAGTACACGGGTAGAACTTATCCATTATATTCCCTCTCATAGTGAGGAGGCCCGAGTTCTAGCATTGGGAACATTATAAGGGCGATGTTTTTTTCGTTTCCTAAAAAAAAAAATTGTGGAAGATTGTTCAGTTTCGTCTACTGAGCAAGCCCTTAAAAGTTTGCGGAGGGTTGTCCTTTATATCTTGTATACTGGCTATCCTTATCCCTATGCCTACAGCGAACTAACCATTGTGAACATATCAAACCTAATCGGCACCGTCAGCTCTTCTGACACCTATGGGCATTGAAGAGCTAAACGGACGGATTACCCAGTCGTAATCACACGACCCTGGCGAATAGGTCACGAAATTACTTGTCGGACCAATCCGACGCGGGTGGTTAACCTTTCAAATACCGTAATTAGAGACACAATAGAAAGACAGTGGGTGCACGAACGCCGGCTTTCGCTTGGGGTTTAAGGAATTAAAAACACTTCCAGTCCAGATAATAGAGTTGCTTCCAGGGTCAAAATAACTACGTTTTATTTAGTCCGTATTTTAGATTATAAAAAAATATTGGACACGTAATTCTTCTTTTTTCGATTAAACAAAAAATAACAAAGATATAGTCCATTAAAGTTACGTGTGACGTCACCCCGTGCGAAAAAATGCAGCACGGCGTGACGTCACACGTAACTTTAATGGGCTATATCTTTGTCATTTTTGGTTTAATTTACAAATAAAAAAATACGTGTCCCATATTTTTGAATAATCTAAAAGACGGACTAATTACATTTTTTTATGGCAACTTGCCTATTGGTACTTAGCATACCAGACAGAGTTTGTTCATCAATCACGATGCTCGTGATACTTAACCAAAGCAGTGACTGCCTGGCTTATATACTGGCTATCCTTATCTATATGCCTACAGCGAGCTAGCCATTATAAACATATTCATACCAATCTATATTTACTTACGGAAAACCACTTTAAATATTCCAATTCGACCTCATTTTGAAGGAAAATCGAGCAATAATTCCATAGAGATTAGGTTTCCTCGAAGTGGGGCCGTAAAAACAACACTTGCAATTGATTGTATGCAAACAAAGTAAATTGATTTCTGTTATGTAGGTTTACACTGTATTGTTATTGAATGACCTTTAAATCTGTAACCATAGAGTTTCTTGCCGGTTCTTGTCCATAGGAAACGAGCCATTTAAAACCATGCATTAGCTTCTGACGTTTTATAAGTGTGTGAAATAAAAATATATAAAAATAGTTCAATTTTTTAATCTACTTTATTTGAATTGGGAGATCATTGAATAATATCTCCCGCTCTGGGTAAAGCGAGAGGGATCGTCAGACTTTTACAGACTAAAATTCGTTTTTTATTTTTAAGGTGAGAAATCATCTAATGAATTATCCTGCTCTAGGCCAGAACGGGAGGTCTTGTCAGACTTTTACTGATCAAAACCACACCTATGCTCCTTCTTTTGTCTTTACGACGACTAAAACCCACCTGTTGTGCTAAATTCGCCTTGCCAGCTTTTCGTAACGACACGAAAGGCGAGTTTTTGTAAGATTCTCATGAACAATTAATGGTGTTTCAGGTTACTTAACTTTTCTGTATGAAATTGGGACATGCAGTCGTGCATTACATGATTTTCTTTTTAAAAATATCCGACGAAAATCGTAAGCGATAGTTTGCGCTTTTTACAGAAAGGACTCTAAAAGAAAAAGGAAGGTTGTGTCTAATAGGGAAAGGACTCTAAGGAGGGATTCTATAGATCAGTAGTTGTATGAATAAAAAAAAGTTTTTTTAGATGGTAAATATTAAAGTAAATAGTAGATATTATTTCTTTAAATATTACTTATTAATTACGGAAGTGATAACCCAATCCTGTAAAAAACGCAAATGTAACGTCTGGTGGTCCGATCATCATCATCTTCCTGCCCTTGTCCCGTGTTATTTGGGGTCGGCGCAACACGTTCTTTTCTTCCATTCTATCCTGTTACGTCATGCTATCACTAACTTCCTTTTCTTTCATATCACTCTTCACACAATTCATCCATCTTTTCTTTGACCTCCCTCTCCCTCTCCATCCATCCACATGTAAACTCGTAACTCTTTTAGTAACATGCGTTTCATCCCTCCTCTTTACATGACCATACCAAGACAAACGATTCCCCTTCAACTTTTCAGTCACTGGCGCCACTTTCAAATAATTTGTTTATTAATTTGTTGTTTTACTTTAACAAAAATGGCTATGACTGTGTATCTATATTAATATACCAAAAATTCACACACTCATCTAACAGAACTCCGGACATACTGACATGATCGTCTTCCATTCGGTCGCGAACACATCACAGTCAGGGAACAACATAATGGAATGGCGTTGGCAGAATTACGCTATGCAATTTTGACGTACGAGTGTATCTACGTCAAAATTGCATAGCGTAATCAAGCAAAAAACCAAAAACCAACAAAAAATCGAGATTTTGTTAGATAGAAATAATGCCCATTCCAAAAAAATCGAGCCCTAGTATGAAAGCTAGAAGGAACAGGGTGGGTTAACAGTGTCAGACTCTTACTGACTAACAGTCAGTAAGAGTCTGACACTATCTCCCACTCCACCCAAGAGTGGGGGTTGTCATTGGATGATTTTTGCCCATTGCATTTTTGTTAGATTTGTAATGTATCAGACACTTTAATTTGTTTTGTATAAGTTCATCGATATGTTGAAGGTATTCTTGATTGTAAACAATAAAATTATAACATAGACCCAATAATTATACATTGTTCAGAAAAACAGTACAATAGGCGGCTTTATCGTTACGACGATCTTTCTTTAAAACAAGGCTTATTTTGTATTAAAATAACTTTTAATTATGAACGTATTATAATGCCAACAATAGTTATTATGATGTAGGTAAAGGTAACACGCTCGCACGACAATGTTATTGAAACAAAGAATAAAATAATTGCTAATTGGAGTCTTTGAGACGTGACTGGCCATCGGTTACTAATTTACTATTTTAACTGATAAATAATTTTGCATGTCTGCTGACATACTTACGTGTTTTTATTTTTTAAATATCGAAATTGTATTTATTTGTTGAGATAAGAGCCTTTTTGGTCTTTCACGGGACTTTTTTTAAGTTGTATGTGCATATAGTGGTTATTTACCCTATGCAAGTCACAAATAAACTTTTTGCTTTCTTTCTTTAGTACGCTACTCAGCCGTAGTAAGGGCTGCTGGATTATTCGTAAACCAACGTTCGAAGAAAAGAAATGCCTTTCTGAAGCGTATTCCTTGGTAACGGTAGGATAATACCTTTAAAAAAAATACATGTTTATTATAGATTCATGAACAACATTATCAACTATAAATTTTTTCGTGCGATTAATACTTTTGTCTAAAATAATTTTAGCAATTTCGCAACTTTTCCCTACTCCTTCGAAATTGCTTGGATCTTTAGAAACATATTCACACATAAAAACTTGTGGTTAAATATTCTTCAAAGTGAACATAGCATAAGTAAATCAATCAATATTCTGCAAAGAAAATGGATTTAAAGCTGGCCTTTAAATCCATTTTATTTGCACGTATACGTGGTTCTATCCGGTCGCAGCTGGCCGCAATTAAATGCACAGATACTCGTACTGCCGCCTAGGTGGGTACGAGTGTTGTTTCTATTTAATTCCGACGACCTCTTGAGTGTCGCGGGAATGCGGTGGTTGCGAGACGATCAGTCGTTGTGGTGACGCTTGGGGCCTATGTCCAACAGTGGACGTCTTTCAGCTAAAATGATGATGGTGATGATATGTTTAAGGGACTATAAGCCTTAAGTTGTTGTTGAGTTGTTGTATGGTCGCCTTCTTCTGCGAAGCAGTAATGCTAGCAAAGGAGGAGGCTGATCGTAGACGCGAGTTTGCGAACGGCGAGCTATGGTTAGCTCGCTGTCCGTCCGTCCGGTAACTGTCCGGACCGAGCCCAAGTCGTCGACTGCGCGCACTGTTCCCGCGCGCCTCAAGGAACTCTTTGAGGCGTGTTAGCAACAGCAGGGGTCCAGCTGGGTCGAAGCCTACTGAGGCCAGGGTTACTTTCAAAAGATAGCTCGAGCCCCGGTATGAAGGCTTGAAGGAACGGGGTAGGTTTTTATTCAGTAAGAGTCTGACACTATCTACCGCTTCGCCCAAGTTCTAGGGTTGTCATTAGATGATTTTCCACCGTAATAAAAGTAGTTATTATCAAGTGCACGTGTACCGAACATCATGTACCGCCCAACCACGTGTCTACCTACCCGGGTTACAAGGAAACAGACACAATAATAATAATGTTTTCCTGTACCGCTCTAATTGGTCCCTATCACTAACCGCAGCCCGCTGTTGTTCTCGCAGTCACCCTGAATATTATGCGCCATTTGTTTCGATAAAAACAATTAGCTCTCGTGAACTGAGGAAAATGATAGCACCAAAAATAAACATGCCAAACAGGTAAATGTGACATGTAATAGGTATCTATGCATATGGACTTATGGCATTTTAATAGATCTGGTTATGTGTCGGTCGTTGACTTTAGTAATTATAAATCTACATCTAAACTGTACTAGGCGACAGATAACCGTGGTATAAAGTACATTGACCTTTTCCTAATATATCTGTGTGTGAAGGTACCCGAAAATGAAACAATGAATTGCTTTTTCTTACTATACTAGCTTTTGCCCGCGCGGTTTCGCTCCCGCTCTTCCCTACTCCACCCTACTATACCCAACTCTATCTACTCTACTCTACCCTATTCTACCCTACTCTACACTACTCTACTCTACCGTACTCTTCTCTACTCTACCGTACTCTACACTACTCTACTCTACCGTACTCTTCCCTACTCTACCGTACTCTACCCTACTCTACACTACTCTACACTACTCTACTCTAATCTACTCTACCCTACACTACCCTAATAAAACTTTTTTCCATAAGAACCTTTTCCTCACAATAACAATGACAACAAAAAAAGAATTAGCGAAATCGGTCCAGGCGTTGTTGAGTTATGCGCTTACCAACACATTAGATCATGTAAAGGATCACGATACATGTCGATTCAAGACAGCTGTAAGTTTTTATTTCCGTTTTTGAAATTAAGAATGGCAACAAATGTAGGAGGGTCAATGACCGTTATTCCACGTTTATATGGCGTTTACCTTAGTATTCTAAAGTTGGACAGTTTGTGAAACCATGTTAGACAGCTATTATATTTAAATTTAAATGAATAGCACTATCCAAGAGTTCATTCCCGTCCTTTGTTCTTGGTTCACTCCTATGGTCGTAGCGTGATATTGTATTGCCTTCAGATCAGCCAGTTGCCCGGACTAGCCACAGCACCCATCTGGTCGGAGTATAGAATAGAATTTATTCGACGCAGGCAATACAATACAACAGCACCAACAGAAAAAAGAGAGTACAGCAATACACTTAGCAATTGCTGGGTTACCAACTTAGCAATTGCAAGATGTCAGACGCCCAGCGCTGGTTTTCAGCTGACACCCCCACAGTGATGCACGGGAAAAATTTCAGACTTAACACGCTGTTCTGAACAATTTCTAATTATATCTTTGCTCACAGGTGAATCAACTGAAGGAGCTCATCCGTCGCATAGACCTACCCCTGCACGAGCACCTGCAGACCCACGGCGTCGACTACCTCCAGTTCTCCTTCCGCTGGATGAACAACCTGCTCACCAGGGAAATACCTCTCCCCTGCACCATACGCCTGTGGGACACCTACCTCGCCGAATCAGACGGGTTCGCCACCTTCCAGCTCTACGTCTGCGCGGCCTTCCTTCTCCACTGGCGGGAAAGACTCATGTTAGAAAGAGATTTCCAAGGCCTCATGATACTCCTACAAAACGTGCCGACTCAGAACTGGACCGATTCGAATATAAGTGTGTTGGTAGCTGAGGCGTATAGGTTGAAGTTCGCGTTCGCGGACGCTCCCAATCATCTACATAACGCCGGGAAGTCGGACAGATGACCTGGGCGGTAGTCTGTTGATTTTTGCCAGTTGCGGAACGACGTCTATATGAGAGTTACGCTGAGGACAAACTGAGCCCACGTATGCCACGTTTACGTTGGAAGGCCTCCCACAAGGTGGACCGATAAACTGGTGAGGGTTGCGGGAATCCGATGGATGCGTCACCCACAGGACCGTTCATTATGACGACACTTGTGGGAGGTATATGTCCAACAGTGGACGTCTTTCGACTGAAATGATGATGATGATACCACGTATGCTACGCATTATGACATCTCAACTCTTGAATTTGCTTGAAAACAGACGACTTACGTGGCACGCGTGTGACAGCTTTACGTATGCCATGTGTATTCCTAAGGCCACGGACGCGTAGCTTCATAGACGCGTACGTCGGTAGTTTCATAGTTTTTTATGTAAGCTTCACACAGGCATATACACCTAGCGAAGGCTGTGTTCAAACCAAACTGACTGTCAGCCGCCGAAAGTGAGCGAACGTTACGCAGTTTATTGTTTTTTTCATACATATTCACTTTTTCGTTCACATCTGACCGACGATACGTTATTACGCTATGCGTAGACGCTGACATTCGGAGGCCGATTAATATAGCGTGTCACTATGCTCCGCGGATGCGTATTGTATATTGTATTGTCAGCATACTATGAACGAAAAATATCGTTGTTTTTCACGTTTATACTGGGGCTCACAGTGAGCCTGCTCACATTCGGCGGCTGACAGTCAGTTTGGTTTGAACACAGCCGAATAGTTACGAATACGCGACTATGAAGCAACACGTCCGTGAACAGTAGGCCTTAGTCATCTGTTTTTAGGCAAGTTCAGGAGTCTATATGACATGATGCGTTGTATACGTGGCATGCGTGGGCTTATTATGACTTTAGTTTAATTATAGTATCGCAAAAACCGCGCAGGGTTATATAAGCTAGGTGTTCCATTTTGAGAGCAAGCTTCAACACAAAACGCTACTACACTCAATCACGTAGCCTGTTAGTACTGTGCGTAACAAAATATAAATGGGATGTTCATTTTTATCAATAATTGATTACCCTCTCGAAAAATAATTTAATATCGTATTTTACTTAAACGTTTGTTTTTCAATTTTCTTTTATTGTAAGTTTATTATTAAATATTCGAAGGCTTTAAATTGAGCAATAACATCTTAAGTTTTGACGATTTACGTGACAGATTGGACGAAATACTATTCTGTCAAACTTTTTTTTAGCGGAAACGCTATTATTTATAGTAGGTACATTTTGATACAAATGCAGAAATTGTATCATTGTGACCGTGGCGGAATTCGCACGAGTCGTAGACGAGTGTGTTATGGAGCCGAGGGCTGCAGAAACAATTTTTACTTGTATCAAACGACATTTTTCAATACACTTACAAAGAAATGCGACGCGGGGGTCGATGCGCACCCAGCCGGTTACGATACATGTAATAACATCGTGATGGGGCGAGTATACGTACTTCTCCGCACTAGTGCGAAAAACAGTAAATTGTGTGCCTAGTGATAGGGATGGCTGTTCGATTATCGGTAAAAAAAAGAACATCCCAAATATCAAAAGACGTTCGTATCAAGATACTGTGATGTAGAAAACGGTGATAAAATACACAAAAAAAATGCGTTTGTTGTTTTGTAATACATAGAGCTACGACCACTTTAGGCTAGGATTGTATGAGAATTTTTGAGAGAAAATATCTCTTGTAGTAAGTACTGTATAGACTTCATTCCGCGACGAAGTGATCGACCATGGTGACATTAGAAGCTTGTATACAATTTTGAATGTTTCATAACGTGGTTCAATATATGTAAAGCGAGAATGTCAAGCCGACTGTGTGTGATCAGGGTAAAAGGTCCCTTTGCTTTGCGCGTCTTTTGCTATAGTATGAAACACGATGGCTTTAGAATTTAGGACAACAGCAATAAAAAGATTGTAAAATGTGCTAGAACATATCTCCCCGAATTCCCCATTTTTTTCATTTCTTTATAATATCAGCTGTCTACTAGCGAAAGTCCCATACCCGAGTGCCCAGTGCGAGTTTGTTTTACGTTAACGTTACGTTGATGGGGACGGAAGGTTCTGGAGTGGCGACCACGTACCGGAAGACTCAGCGTTGGAAGGCCTCCAACAAGGTGGACCAATGACCTGGACAGGGTCGCGGGAATCCGATGAGTGACGCACAGGACCGGTCGTTGTGGCGACGCTTGTAGGAGGCGTATGAGGCCTATGTCCAGCAGTGTACGTCTTTCGGCTAATATGATGATTATGATGATCGACACGTTTATGACGTTCGGCGCTCCGATTGGCCCGCTCCAAGTTCTCAACCAATCACAGAGGCAAACGCCGTAAAAACAACTCGCACTCGGCGCACAGTATCTGGTCAATATGTGAAATCATTAAAATAGACGCAATCTCGGTAAAATGGAACTGAGAATTTTATTTTAGTGTTGACTACCTCAGGAAAGCTTGCCGAGAAGTCTAACTCGATACATTTGCTGCCAAATACAGCAAAAAATATTAGAATGTGTTACATCCGTATTCTAAAAAAAATAACTATTCATACGAAGACATGGCTTAAAAGGCTTAGTAGCCAAGAAATTTGTTACTAAATTAATGTATTACATACGCAATCTAATAGAAAACAAAGCGACTGTAATTTGTATCAAAAACTAAAAACTTACTGTTCACCTTCTAGGTAGATATTTGAGGAATTAATTTGTTTATTATTAAGATCTCTTGTACCAAAAATCACACCAATAAATGAATTTTGAATTTAAAAAATATGACTTAAAACTTAGAAACATGTGTAAACACTTAAAAAAAATACATCCGACTTCAATGTAAAAAAAAATCACTAAAAAGTGCAAAATAACTTTAATTTCGGAAGTCGGTGTTTATAACAACTGTTTGATTGCCAAACAACAATGTTTGGCCAAATGATTTTGCGAAAAAAAAAACTAGTTTTCAAAGCACCGTGTTTCATGGTACAGCATCGGATATCGCCGCCCCACTCCCTAGATTTTATAGTTGGCTGCCAACACGCCATATTACTTGTTTTGCTATATAACGGCCTAATGGTTTTAGTTTAATTTTTTAGTGATGCGAGCGATATGTAACAGGCGTTTCGTACACAACACTAGCCGAACCCCAGGTACTCCTGGTAATCGTCAAATAACTCTTCCCTCTCTGGTTGCAGCGAGAGGGAGTGTCAGAATTTTACTGACTAAAACCCACTTTCTTTAGTTGCCCTTTGCATTTAACAGTCGCGTAACCCACTATTTATATTTGAATTGGAATTTAAAATAGTACAACAACATTTTTTATCACCGGCCATATTTTATGCAAGCGTAGTAAAAGAATATTTTTATCACCGGCCATATTTTATCCAAGTGTTTGTAGCATTGCTAATAGCAATCAGACTTGATACAGGCGTTCATGGTAACCATATGCTTAATGTAGAACTACATTTAACCGACGCACACATGTAATAAGCCTGATTTGGACGTAAACAGACGTCGCGTGGCAAGTGCAGCTCTAGAAGTCTAGTTTCCATATAAAAATGTATGGAGACCGACGCGCCCAGATCGGTGTGTGGCACACGAGTGCGCGTGTAAAAAACTGCACAGAAAAAAACTGTAGCGGGCGTAAACGGGCAGTTCACACAAAAACTCTTTTTAACGCTAATTAATCGTGGTTTTAATCGGATTGGCCACGCGGGAGAGATCCTATCGCATTTATTTACCCCAAACAGTACTGAATCTTGCCTAGTATTGTGTGCGAAGAGTCTTTTATATTGTTATTATTTCAATTAATTAATAGTAACGTTACACTATCGCTCACCATTACTTTTTGTTAAAGGGCAGCTGATCGCTGGTTCAGGCGGATTGCACCATGAGTAAAACCGAGTATAAATGTTTATTTCGTTTTGCTTTAAGTTAGAAGATGTCGCAGGCATAAGGTTAACACTTTCGGTACCAAGAGTATACATACAATAATTCGTGCTGTTATACGTAGTTATTCTTGAATTTGTTCATGACTAAGACCTGACTAGCGAGTAGCAACTCTAAATATGCTATGATTCCATTTTTAATTATTGTACGACCCATGTACTGGGTCCTTGACACCGAAAGTGTTAAATTACTGAGTTTGTAAATAATAACATCAATGTAATATTTTGAGCTGAAAGCAATAATAATGTAATGGAAGATATGAAAATGTAATCAAGATAAAATCAGATGTCTGCGATAAAGGCCCTGCAACTTACTACTGTTAAGATTGATTTAAGTTCACACACAGGTTGTTTTTATTTTATTTACTTAGAATTATCGGGGTTTCAAAAATGTAATCGTTTTTGCTGCTACGTAAATAAGAAGTAAACTTAGCCACCGAGTTAAACTTACGTTAAGCGATCGTTTAGTATGGTGTAATCCGCCCCATGTAAAATATTTTAATTGATTTATTATTGTTTTTGTGACCTCCATTTATGAACTATTTGATTTTATTACTACGTTATTTTACTTAGATTATTATAGCATTATACATTATATATTTATGAATTGTGTTTTATTTATTTCTGTTATAAACTTAACATGGCGGAGCGTGACATAATAAAATGTCTATTTATAAAATAAAAGGAAAATGATGGCTGCCTCGTTGGTATAGTGCGCTTTCTGAGCGTGGTCACGTATTCGAACCTCAGAAATAGTAGCTTAGGATTTTGATTTATACTAGACGGATATGAGCTATACACCCTAATGGCGGTAAGTCCCCTCTTTGAGGCGTGGCTGGAAAGAGCTCACGGCGTCCTTACCTTCCGCATGACTCAGGTCTTCACCGGACATGGCACGTTCGGGAGGTTCCTGCACCGGATTCAAGCGGAAGAGACGCCCGGGTGTCGCCACTGTGCGGAACGCCCGGAGGACATGGTGGAGCACACAGTCGAGGTCACCCTGTCTGGGCGGAGCATCACCGTGCCATCGTGGGGGTGATCGGCGGCAGAGACCTCTCGCGCCGGGTCTTGGTTCAGGCCATGGTCCGGAGCGACCGACCGGTAACTGTTCGGAACGAGCCTAAGACGCCGACGGCGCGCACTGTTCCCGCGCGCCTCAAGGAGTTGTCAGCAACAGGAGGGGCCCAGCTGGGTCGAAGCTTACTGGGGCCAGGGTTATCCAAAAGGAACTCGAACCCCGGTATGAAGGCTAGAAGGAACGGGGTAGGGTTTTTAGTCAGTAAAAGTCTGACACTATCTCCCGCTCCACCCAAGAGCGGGAGTTGTCATAGGATGATTTTTGCCCACCGAAAAAAAAAGCTATACACCCTTACATACTCGTGGCTCCATCCCTTTAACAGTGCAGTTTAGGTCGTCATATGGATCGCGTTAACAGCTTGTGGTAGGGCCTCAACTCTCATCTGTGGAATGGATCTGATATACCAGTTTGAAGCGCTGAGCCGATTGGAAAACGAGTCAAGAAGATTATGAGCAATGATGCACTCGAGACAAAGCTCCAAAGTCGAGCCGAGTTGCTGGCCTTTCGGTTTTCTATCGATTACATTTCTGAGATGTCCAGCCCGGTCCAACATAAAGCACTAGACGCACGGCGTTGCGCCACCGGTACATGGTGGACATCCAGAACATAATCCAGTCCATAAGTACTTAGTATAAAAGTTTTTGGGAAGACGTTGTGCGTACCTAGGTGTAACTGAACTTAGGTGTGGAATTCCTTAGCGAAGGCCTTGTTTCCTGATTGCTAAAACAGGATTTTTAAATTAAGAGTGAATAGGTTACCTACTTTTATGCAAGTTTGCTCCATCGTCTCCTATCCCTACGAATATTATAAAAGTGAAAGTGAGTTTGTTTGTTACGTCTTCACGCCTAAATGGCAAAACCGATTTCGATGAAACTTGGTAGGTACCTACACGGATAGACCATGGCCCGGAATAGGACATGGGATACTTTTTATCCGGAAGTACGTTCCCTGGGGATAATTTTCTGCTATCACGCAATCGAAGCCGCTGGGAGCAGCTAGTCAATTATAAAAGAAAAACGGATATTTTTTGAAGAACTAACAAACAAATCTCTAACAGAAGCTACACAGGACCTAAATCTAAAGAGGGGGCAAGCTGGGTACTTGCCCAGAGCGGCAAGAAATGAGGGGCGGCCAAATTGACTTATCCTCTCTCCCAATCTAGCCATTCACACCCAAGTTGGCAGTTTGAGAATTTTATGTCACCTCCCAACCTACTTCAGGTTGGTTAGACTTATAATATGGTTTTGCGTATGTAAATAGCGGCAAAAATTATCTTTGCCCGGAACGGCTAAATAGCTAGATCGTGCTCTGCTCGTACAAAATTTATTTATTTATACAAAAAAGAATGATATTAATATAAATGAGGTATTCCACGAAGCGCACCCAAACGAAGCACACCCAGACGAAGCGCACCTAAAGTATTCCACTAAGCGCACCCGTAGGTGCGCTTCAAATAAAAATTTAAAATAATTAATTTCCTATTCCACGAAGCGCACCTACGAATATCTCTCGCATAGTGCGGGGACTAAGAAATAAAAAGGTCGATAGTTGAACATATTTATTATTTCAAAGACTAACTCAAACTAACATCATTCAGTTTCACTATATCTACTAATGTGCCTTCTTGCTGGCTGACCATCGTGGGATCTGGAGGCAACTATGCACGATATGCGCGTGGAGATGCAACGTCGCCGTCGGGGTGAAAGTCCTCTGCCGCGACAGCTCACGGCATGGCGGAAAGAGCTATGGCGGGATCTTTTTTTTTTTTTACAAAGCACAGGTTCGTTCGTGTGTGGAGTACTGCAGCCACATATGGGCTGGTGCTGCAAACTGCCACCTAGCTACTTTGGACTCGGTGAAAAGGCGTGCGAAGAGACTAATTGGTGATCCAGATCTGGTTGAGTCCAATCTACAAAGTCTTGAGCTCAGGCGAAGGGTAGCCAGCCTATTGGTGTTTTACAGGATGCATTTTGGAGAGTGTGCGCAGGAATTACATGACTTGATTCCACCTTCTCACTTCTACAATCGGACAAGCCGACGAACGGCGAGTATCCACCCTTATGTTGTTGAGACCTCTACGGTCCGGACCAAACGTTTCGCATCATCGTTTATACCACGTACATCGAGGGACTGGAACAGTTTGCCAGCTGCAGTGTTCCCGTCCGATTATAATTTAGGTGTCTTCAAGGCAAGAGTGAATAGGCTCTTAATAAACTAGAGCGCCTCACCATCAACGATTGCATCACTGCTTACCATCAGGTGGGATCGCAGTCAAGCTCTAGTTTATATCAATTAAAAAAAAAAAAAAAAAGATCCCGCCATAGCTCTTTCCGCCATGCCGTGAGCTGTCGCGGCAGAGGACTTTCACCCCGACGGCGACGTTGCATCTCCACGCGCATATCGTGCATAGTTGCCTCCAGATCCCACGATGGTCAGCCAGCAAGAAGGCACATTAGTAGATATAATGAAACTGAATGATGTTAGTTTGAGTTAGTCTTTGAAATAATAAATATGTTCAACTATCGACCTTTTTATTTCTTAGTCCCCGCACTATGCGAGAGATATTCGTAGGTGCGCTTCGTGGAATAGGAAATTAATTATTTTAAATTTTTATTTGAAGGATTTTTTTTTAGTGGAATACTTTAGGTGCGCTTCGTCTGGGTGTGCTTCGTTTGGGTGCGCTTCGTGGAATACCTCCATATAAATAAAGACTGTTTAGAAAAGTAATTGGACAATCTTATTTGATAGGTATTAGACCAGCGTGTGAAGGTGTGAATGAAATGTAATAATAGGTCCTTATAAATAACAAACAAATGTCTATATTTCTTCGCAAAAGAAGATCAATGAAAAAGAAATGACATCGTAAACGGTAAAAACATAAGTAGATAAGTACCTATTAACGCTTATAATTTCCCAATAAAAAAACTCAACACCACAACACAGTGCGATTTAAATATTCCAGGCGCTTTGCGTAAAAAAATGGCAACATTCCCTGCTTCTGACTGCGCAAGTCATGAACTGGCCTTCACCTAGAACTTGACATCCACCCAGTGACCCACACTTACTCCAGCATCCTTCATTATAAACAAATACCTTGAATTCAAAACAAATGAGTACGTAACGGAATTATAAACACTACTATTCCGTGAGTTTTTTTTTATCAAGCCAGTGTTTCAACTACTTGTCTTTTGGGGAATAAAATCGATAGAATAACAAGAAAATGGAAATCTACTACGTTCCGGATGAGAAGTGTCCTTGACCGAGATTTTGAGAAGTAAGTATTTCGTTGCGCTTTATCGATAGTTTCCTAATAATATGGTGTTCGTAGGGCGTTCATCAGTTAACTTATTTAATTAATTAATATTTAAGTAATTTTTAAAGTAAGAATGATAAATTCTGACTATTTAATTAAAAACATTTATAATATTGGACATGGCCACATATTTTTATATCAATTCCACAGTACTTTTGGAAAAATATGTATCGTAGTCGTATTAGGTGAGTAGGTATAAAACTTATTTTTGACATAAAATATTAAAAATGTTCTATATGACTTTAGTAGTCGACTGTACTTCTACATTACCTTTTCATATTTTTAGAACCTACATACGAAGGCACGTAGTATTATAGTTTTAAATACTGTTAGTTAATAAATAATGTACCTAAGTAGTTAAATTGCTAGTTATTCCTACCTACTATAATGGATTTAGTGATTTGGAAAAATAATGGAGGTTCTTCGTGAAATAAACTATTTACGGAGGTAAGTTTGTGCGGAACCCTCGGCGCGAGAGTGCGGCTCGCACTTGCCCAGTTTTTTTATATATTGTTGAGCGAAATGTTAACTGATTTTGATGATACTTTTTTTGTTTGGCAGAGTATTGCCCCTTAAGCTTTGGTTTCCTAGGAAAGCGGTGCCGTCATATAGCGGCCGTGTGGTTGTAATACATCGTCAGTCATTTTTTCAAAACAAACGTCACAAACAACATACAAAAAGTATCCAAGATAGAAATTGGACGACCTTTATTTAGCTTTAGTAATTTACTTGGAGGATGAACTATCATCAGAAGAGGAAAATAGTCGTTGTTCGGGAAAACGGCCGTTATAAGTATGACGGCACCGCTATCCTAGGAAACCAAAGCTTTAGGTGGTCATAATTTGGCAAAAATCTGATGAAGAATTTCAGAGATAGACTAGAATTAAATACAATTAAAAAAATGAAGGAACAGTAGTGGGTTTTTTGTCAGTAAACGTCTAACACTCGCTCCGCCCAAGGGCAAGAGATGTCATTGGATGACTTCCCATCAATTTTAATTTATAATAAACTTTTTTCCTTTAATCACTGCTTTATTATTTTCCTTTTTATCTAAATCATGTTTCGAAATCTACGGGTTTCGTATGTTATCTCAAAAGGGTTTGATTTCCTCCATTATGTATGAAAAAATATGTGACGAAAATCTTTTTTCATAATTTAATTTCGACTTTTAAACTAGGTATAATATAACCACATAAACTCATTCGAAAGCGCAGTTTATCGATTAATAAATGTTCCGTGAATCGTTCAGTCGAAGTAGCGTTTGGCGATAAAAGGTTGTTTCGCAATAAGTTCTGTCAAACGTTCAGTCGACTTTTCGTTAATCGATCATGACGTGACTCTCGAAGTATCGTTACGGACCCGCTGCAAAAACCCGCATGTCTATTTGTTGTGGGTTTATAACACCATTTCATAAAACCACGCCAGTACACTCTGAAGGGCTTTTTTTTTTTTTTTTTCGACGGGGAAAATCATCTTTGACGAAACCCGCTCTTGGGTGGAGCGGGAGACAGTGTCAGACTCTTACTGACTAAAAACCCACCCCGTTCCTTCTAGCCTTCATACCGGGGCACGAGCTTCTTTTCGGATAACCCTGGCCTCAGTAGGTTTCGACCCAGCTGGGTCCCTCTCGTTGCTGACAACTCCTTGAGGCGCGCGGGAACAGTGCGCGCCGTCGACGTCTTGGGCTCGGTCCGGACAGTTACCAGACGATCGGACACCCATGGTCCGCCGTCCGCGAGCCCGCATTGGCTGGAAATCGGGTTCGGAATCTCGGCGGCGTCGGCGAGGGTGCCGTTGCCTGATGCGGTCTTCCTCCTCCTACACTCTGAAGGGCTACTGCTGATAAATATGTAAAGTTCACACTTCATACACACTGGTAGAGTCTGTCTAAAAAGTCAAACGACTTTAGTAATTATTAGGGTAAAATGGAATCTGATGTAGTCAACACTGGTTCAATAATCAAGGTTGATTAAGAGATCTTGATAATTGTTTACTAATAGAAGAACGATAGAAAAAGTATCGAATTTAAGTATTTTATAAATTATTAAATATTAAACAAAATTCCCAAGTCGTTTGACTTTTTAGACAGACCATAGTTAAAACATCATTTCAGCAATGGTATCCAAATTCAATGCTACCTATATCGTTATGGACTGACCCTGATGATTCCCTTTATGTTCGATTTTTTATGACTCCGTGGTAGTCCCAAACTTGCTTACGTTTGAGTACCATACTTAACTAAAAAATTAAAAAAAGGAAACGGATATTACAAAAAATACAATCGATTTCCAAAAAATCGGTTGAATTTTTTTAATACATTATAGTTTGATTTACCCGTAATAATAATTCTACGTTTAAACAATATGCCTATAAACTTAATAGGTAAGGTACCTAAGTACTAATTAAAATATGTTAACATAGCTTGAAATTATTTTAACAAAGTTTTCCTTCGGGATGGGATTTTCCAAAACATATTGCAATAGTTTCTAAATGTGGTTTTCCTTACGATGATAAATTGAATGATGGCCTTCAAACTCATTATTTATTATTATGGAGTACGAAATAAACATTATATTTAAATACGGAGCTTTATTTGAGTTAAATATATGGTATTTATAATAAGTAGGTATAGGTAATTAATTCATTATTATGTAACAGGGGTGACGTGGCCTTTGTGTTGTTGTTGGATTAATCTGGGTTCAAGTTAGGGTTACCATATCTCAGGATTTGTCCTGAGATTTCAGGATTTTATTACTCTTCTCAGGATTTTTAGAATATACAATAAAATACAGCTTACTGTCCCGTACACGGGCCTCAAAAAAACGCTAGAAGCTGATACAAAAAAAGCTAGAAGCCGCTGCAAAAAACAGCTGAAGCGCGCGACAGCTTGTGCCGGAGCTTGAAGCGGCTTCAAGCGTTTTTTTTGTGGCGGCACCGCACACGAGCCACAAGAAAAGGTCGTCTCAAAATGAAGCGGCGTTTTTTTGAAGCCCGTGTGCTGGGAGGGACAGTTAGGTACACTTAAAAGTGAAACAAACTAAAACAAATTGATAAAAAACTTAATAATAAGTTAAATTAACTAAAATTAATCTTCCTGTGTCAAAGGGGGATTCCGGAGCTAGTCCCACTACTTGATGTGCAATGTGCAACGCATGAGTATCCGCAGTTTGAAAAATCCTCAAACCGTAAAAAAATCTCTGGATTTTGCAATGGAAATCGGGACTTTTCTCCGGACTTTTGATTTTTTTATCTGGTAACCCAAGGGTCAGTGATTGACCTAACAGTGTTTTACTTAGCCTACTGTTTCCCACACTTAGTACACTTTTTCAGAAAAGAAGGTATCCGGAGGAAAACTAAGGTCACCGAATCAGCGCTGTGGCTTTATCTTGCACACGAGCTCCAGTAGCAGTTTTGACCTTATTTCAATATAATTATGTAGTAAAGTCCAGTGGTACCTACAGTGTGCACATTTTTAACACCTTTTTGACTGTACTGTTGGCGCAGTGGGATTGGAACAAATATATTAATTGTAATCCAAAAATTCTAAATAGAGTTAGGATAGTGAGCGCTAATGCTGAGCATGAGGTCCTAAATTTGGTTCTCGCGTCGTGTTGTGTTATTATGTTATTTTGAGCGTAAAGAAAGTAATATACATCCAGAAACCTGAAATTTGGGACAAAACAAGGTCTTATAACACAAGTATAGGAATAAATTTGAAAAAAGTAAATTTGTTGTTACAGGCTACTTACGTCACAAAAAAAAATTTTTTTTTGGTATTCGGAAAAATCTTCGAGACTCCATTGCACAGAACCCTCAGTGCGCGAGTCCGCCTCGCACTTGCAGTTTTTTTTTTTTTTTAAAGGGGCGGGGGACCCGCAAAAATAAAAATCTTGAAAATGTATTGTTTTTATTGCAAAGCAGTGTCCTGCAGTGTGAGTAGTGGTGACCTAGTGGTGACGGTCCCGACTTACGAGTTGTAGGGCGTGGGTTCATAGTTTAAGCGCAGTACCTTGTGTAAATTATTTCATCATTACTGCTTGCATTGCAAAAGGGTGAAGGGAAATTCACTAACCCGCACTGAGCCCGCTGGTAGATTACGGCCCATTCCCTCTCCTAGAGAGGAGGCCTGAGTCCCAGCAGTGGGAACATTATAAGGCTGACTATGCTATTATGATAATTTAGAACTGGGACGCCTGAACTCAACCTTTGATCAAGTGCAAGTTCTATTAAGTATTATTATGCAATTAAAAAATGGAAACCGGCATGTCCTAGAACCAAAAAAATCGAAGACATGTGATATCCACCCGCACTGGGCCCGCGTGGTGGATTGCGGCCTATACCCTCTCCTTGAGAGGAGGCCTGAGTCCCAGCAGTAGGAACATTATAAAGCCGACAAAGCAAAACAAGCAAATTAAAAAATCCTTAAAAGATTTGGAATAAATCGTATGCCGGCTTCTGAAAGGAAAACCGGCCCTAGCATGAAAGGCAACGAAGGAACAGGAGTGGGTTTTTAGTCAGTAAAGGTCTGACACTGTCTCTCGCTCCGCCCAAGAGCGGGGGACGTCATTGGATTATTTTCCCATATATACTTTAATCCTTAAATAATCGTTTAGGGATGTTGCTTCACATAAGAAGTTTCAGGAAAACCTATAATTGTTAGCTTTACAGCCCAATAATTACTGAGCAGC
The DNA here is from genome assembly GCA_949319445.1 of Mythimna lalbum. Taxonomy (NCBI): domain Eukaryota; kingdom Metazoa; phylum Arthropoda; class Insecta; order Lepidoptera; family Noctuidae; genus Mythimna; species Mythimna lalbum. Next base: position 11,222,472 of record OX439364.1, read on the forward strand.
ATTTGTCTGCCAGTTGCTATGTCAAATTTTATTACAGTTAGATTAGGGTAAAACTCGATTATTTGTAACGTGTTAGCAGCCGTGCTGTATCGGCCTCGGTCCAGTCTTCCTGTCACATTTCCTGTGCATTCGATAACGAATTGTGTTCGTTGCTGAACTAGTGATGGGAAAAAACGGGATTTTGATTTTGATTAGTTTTTAACCGATTTCAAAAGCAAGGAGGTTTATCGTATTGCTGGATGATTTGTATGAGTTTTTTAATGTTGTTATAAGAACTTATACTTTAGGCATTGGTCAAATTTTCATATTATAGTCAGGGAATTTTATTGTTGTAAGTATAGTTTTATTGACTGCTCAACGCGTAACCTTTGCAAAAGTAATAGAGAAGACAATTAAAATTGACACATATATCATCTTCCTGCCCTTGTCCCGTGTAACTTGGGGTCAGCTCAACTTGTTTTTTTTCTTAAATTCTGTCCTATCACCCGTCACGCTATCACTAACTCCCTTTTCTTTCATATCACCTCACACAATCCGTCCATCTTTTTTTTGGCCTCTCTCACTCTTCATCCATCCGCATGTATACTCATGAAGAGCCAACGTAAGTTTTTTCTTTTTAAATACTGTCTGATAACAAAAATAGAAGGGATTTTTTATATATCTATGTGCTATGTAGTTATTTGGGTAAAGTGACTTGGTTACAGAGTACTACATATTGTCTTCATAATAATGTAAGCAGGTGGTAATGTACCTACAGATGGTCAGCGAGCATCCCTCCTATAAGTTTGTTTCGTTACTTACCTAAATTGACAAATTATTAGTTTATGATATAAGTAAAATACTTGCAGTAATGTAGCCTGTAAGCAAAGTTGTATCGCAAAATAAAATAGTCTATCCTTCAAATAGCAGGAAAAGGGAAAAAAAAACATACTATCTATCATTCCACCAACGTCAGAAGTACCATCTACCTAAACTCTAAACCTATTTAAAACCACGGAATATTTCCCGAAATCATCGACACATCACTACGTCCACCATTTTGGTTTAATGTTAGTCACTTGTCCGTCAACAGTAGCGGTCATGAAATACGTTAATTGGCTCGCTATAATAAACACGCGGCTTTCCTTGTAGATAAAATTTAGTTTATTAACAACGGTCAGCGGGGAAAACAGTTATTAGTGACACATTGTTGTGATCAGCAACGTCGTTGGCTCTCCAGCTCGTCCCGGGTAAGTTAAACTGACCATTTTAATACTTTGAAGCTAAAGATAAACTTAGCCCACGTATGCCACGTATCATGACATAACATACACTCTTGAATTTGCTTGAAAACTGATGATTTACGTGAGACATGTTTGGCACCGATGTATATGTCAAATATGTTTCCAAGTCTCCTGTATTCAATTAAATCCAAGAATCGGAATATCATAATGCGTGGCATACGTTGCATACGTGGGCTCAGTTTCTCTGTAGCTTTAACTTTACGCGACCACACAATATTGATTTTAGGGAATTTGGTGTTCTACTGTACTTGTAGACATAATTTGTGATTTAACATTTACAACTAACAAAATAATAACTAATTAATTATGTTTTAAAGCATCGAAACGGTTCTTGTTATCGTACAACGTTTAGCTTAGTCATAAAGCATAGGGTGTTATAGAATCGTACATCTGGAAGCTTCGAAATTTAAATTTTAGTTGACAGTTCGTTATGGTGGTGTTAGGTGGAATATTGGTGATCTGCGGGATTCCAAAGAGTTACTAGGCTGTGACCCTAGAACGTAATGGGTAATTGAAGGATCACAGATCTGTTGTAGGGCCCAAATACAACAGACATAGGGTGTATAACTAGATCGCTCTTTCTCACTCGCACGCTTGACATTTTAACACGTCATGGTACGAGTAATACCTCTGAACCGATCGCAGCGATTCGCATCGCAGGTTTCTGCATCGTATCGCATCGCATCGCAGTTTTGTGAGCCCTTAATATTTCATGAATCCCCAAGCGACCACCGGTGGCCGCGCATCTATTGTCTTACTATTGTGTCTCTAATTGACGGTATCTGAAGGGATATTAGGAAATGTGATTGTTTTGCAAAATGACTGCCAGTATCAACAAAAGTCCGTTAATTTAAATCTGACTGTCATTCGTTATCAATCATAGAAATGGCTACAGGATGCACACTGTTGAATAATCATATTTAATGACTACACAAAACTACTGGCCAAGTAAAACTGGCCAAATCGCTAAAAAGTTAAAGTCTGTTGATATTTCAATCCTCGTTTGGCCAATTTTCTTTTTTTTTTATTAAACTTTATGCACTAGATCATAGTACAAAGGTGGGTTTAATGCCTTAGGCATTTTCTACCAGTCTCTATCAGTTGAGACGGTGCAGAAATAAAACAGGTGCAACTTAAAGACAAACAAACTAATAAAAAACTAAAAACAAAATAATTATATAAATAAATACTTTTCAGACCTTTAATCATCATAAATAACATAGCCAAACGAGGATTGAAATAATTATCATCAAATGTGGTATATTCTAAGATCTGGATTATTGTCTATGTGATCTCGACATTGCAGAAAATGTCAAAGAAATGGAAGAATAAGAAGATTGAAACTCTTCAATTTTTTTTATTCTAACATTACTTGACGATGAAGAAACAAGAAGATATCGTCAAACTTACGAAGAAACAAGAAGATGTCGTCAAACTTAAGAAGACCCAAGAAGATGTCGTCAAACTTATGAAGAAACAAGAAGATTTCGTCAAAACTCTTGTCGGTTGCGGCTCATCGTATGGCAGTTTGCTGTGTATTATTGCCAGCTGCCTAGCGAAGGGCAACAAATGACTGAGTTGATCAACGGTTCGTCGGAAGTTGACAGAAGAACAATGAAGAATTGTAATTTATGCTAGTTTTTTAATTAAGGTGTTTAGTTATAAGCTAAAATCATCGATCGTGACCAACCGGTCGGTCGCGAGATCTTTTCGAATAGATCTCGCCTCTCGTTATTTCTAAAAATAGTTTCTAAATAATCAAAAAAATTTAAAAACACTACAACTTGGTTTGAGGTTGTGTAATTTTAAGTTTATTTATTTTCTTTATAATAAGGTACTAGTCGGTATATATAATTTGAGGAACATCGTTAGGTATACTTACCATGAATTTAATTCATGATTCAGGAGCTAAGGAAAAAAATCATCAATATTTCTAGATTTTTAACCATGTCCTCTCATTTGTTTGTTTAACTTTAAACTGTCTAAAATTATGTATTCTTATTTAGTCGCCCTAATCCTGTCTTTAATTCATGAATCCCCAAGCGACCACCGGTGGCCGCGCATCTATTGTCTTACTATTGTGTCTCTAATTGACGGTATCTGAAGGGTTAAGCTCTCTATGCTCTATATATATTTACCAAAATGTTATTGTTAAAACATAAAAAAATTGTAAGTCCATCTAACACGCATTTATCCGAATCGAACGCGTCGAACGAATCTAAAGAAAAGAATTTTAGTATTCTATAATATAAGAAATCCTATTAAACCCCGCACACCTAACCGCAACGAATTGTCCGAACTTGGAAGGCCTCGAGAAATTCTAGACGAATTGGTGCCAAAGAACAACTATTTAAGTAACTTCTTTTTTCATTACTCATACTCTGAAAGTAGGTCTGAAGTTGCCTGTGGAGCGGGTTGAAATGATGATACTTTTCATCCCTAGGGAGTTTTACTTTCAACTCAAAGCTGTCAAATTATTAAAAAAAAAAGTAGTTCTATTTTCACATTTCTATTGAACCATGTTTCAATTTTCCATACAGCCTGACAATCACAACGCGATATAAAATTCAAATAACTCAAAGATAAGTATTAATTAAATAATATTATATTTTTAAGTGACTTATTTGTTCGAGTATTACTTTAAAATACTTTATCTGTAAAAGATTGCAATTAATTTCTAATTTTTCATTAATGAGGCTGAATAGCTGGCCGGCTACAGAAAAAAAAAAACAAAATGGCGGGAAAGTGGCAAATGAGATGTTGGTTTTTTGAGTTTTGTTTACATTTCCGTACTGCAGAGATTTGTATTATCATGATAAGTTCATCAGATTAAAATAGTGATAATAATAATTTTATAAGAGAAGAGGCTAAAACAGTAGTGGAACCTTTTACCGCCTAAATCAAAAGAAAGATACCTACCTAAAATCATAGGTACGATAACTCAGGTTTAACAAACTTTTTATTATTTTATTTTTACTTTCCTTGTATTCGTAATGAAAAGCACAGTGCTTACCTCGAGGTTAAAGTTACTTATTTGGTCCCTCGAATTAGCGACCTCGCTACGCTCGGCCGCCAACTCCTTCTCGGGACGAAATAAGTAACTTTCACCCCTAGTGTAACAATGTACTATTTCCTTTTGGTGTATTTCACTTGACAAAGCACTGACAGTAAAAACTTCGTCAAGATCCATCATAAAGCCAACGTCCATACTACGTTGAATACCTACACCGGTTCTCGTCCGATCACCAAAGTTAAATCCATCATAAGTCACTGTAATTTCAATGCGGCAGGTGTAAAGGAAAATACAGAAACGATTTCTCCGGCGCGGTGCGGTCGATTCTTTCGATGCGGATTTTCGATACATGTGTGAGGCCTTCGGATAAATATCCGAATCGAACGCGTCGAACGAATCTAAAGAAAAGAATTTTAGTATTCTATAATATAAGAAATCCTATTAAACCCCGCACACCTAACCGCAACGAATTGTCCGAACTTGGAAGGCCTCGAGAAATTCTAGACGAATTGGTGCCAAAGCACAACTATTTAAGTAACTTCTTTTTTCATTACTCATACTCTGAAAGTAGGTCTGAAGTTGCCTGTGGAGCGGGTTGAAATGATGATACTTTTCATCCCTAGGGAGTTTTACTTTCAACTCAAAGCTGTCAAATTATTAAAAAAAAAAGTAGTTCTATTTTCACATTTCTATTGAACCATGTTTCAATTTTCCATACAGCCTGACAATCACAACGCGATATAAAATTCAAATAACTCAAAGATAAGTATTAATTAAATAATATTATATTTTTAAGTGACTTATTTGTTCGAGTATTACTTTAAAATACTTTATCTGTAAAATATTGCAATTAATTTCTAATTTTTCATTAATGAGGCTGAATAGCTGGCCGGCTACAGAAAAAAAAAAACAAAATGGCGGGAAAGTGGCAAATGAGATGTTGGTTTTTTGAGTTTTGTTTACATTTCCGTACTGCAGAGATTTGTATTATCATGATAAGTTCATCAGATTAAAATAGTGATAATAATAATTTTATAAGAGAAGAGGCTAAAACAGTAGTGGAACCTTTTACCGCCTAAATCAAAAGAAAGATACCTACCTAAAATCATAGGTACGATAACTCAGGTTTAACAAACTTTTTATTATTTTATTTTTACTTTCCTTGTATTCGTAATGAAAAGCACAGTGCTTACCTCGAGGTTAAAGTTACTTATTTGGTCCCTCGAATTAGCGACCTCGCTACGCTCGGCCGCCAACTCCTTCTCGGGACGAAATAAGTAACTTTCACCCCTAGTGTAACAATGTACTATTTCCTTTTGGTGTATTTCACTTGACAAAGCACTGACAGTAAAAACTTCGTCAAGATCCATCATAAAGCCAACGTCCATACTACGTTGAATACCTACACCGGTTCTCGTCCGATCACCAAAGTTAAATCCATCATAAGTCACTGTAATTTCAATGCGGCAGGTGTAAAGGAAAATACAGAAACGATTTCTCCGGCGCGGTGCGGTCGATTCTTTCGATGCGGATTTTCGATACATGTGTGAGGCCTTCGGATAAATATCCGAATCGAACGCGTCGAACGAATCTAAAGAAAAGAATTTTAGTATTCTATAATATAAGAAATCCTATTAAACCCCGCACACCTAACCGCAACGAATTGTCCGAACTTGGAAGGCCTCGAGAAATTCTAGACGAATTGGTGCCAAAGCACAACTATTTAAGTAACTTCTTTTTTCATTACTCATACTCTGAAAGTAGGTCTGAAGTTGCCTGTGGAGCGGGTTGAAATGATGATACTTTTCATCCCTAGGGAGTTTTACTTTCAACTCAAAGCTGTCAAATTATTAAAAAAAAAAGTAGTTCTATTTTCACATTTCTATTGAACCATGTTTCAATTTTCCATACAGCCTGACAATCACAACGCGATATAAAATTCAAATAACTCAAAGATAAGTATTAATTAAATAATATTATATTTTTAAGTGACTTATTTGTTCGAGTATTACTTTAAAATACTTTATCTGTAAAATATTGCAATTAATTTCTAATTTTTCATTAATGAGGCTGAATAGCTGGCCGGCTACAGAAAAAAAAAAACAAAATGGCGGGAAAGTGGCAAATGAGATGTTGGTTTTTTGAGTTTTGTTTACATTTCCGTACTGCAGAGATTTGTATTATCATGATAAGTTCATCAGATTAAAATAGTGATAATAATAATTTTATAAGAGAAGAGGCTAAAACAGTAGTGGAACCTTTTACCGCCTAAATCAAAAGAAAGATACCTACCTAAAATCATAGGTACGATAACTCAGGTTTAACAAACTTTTTATTATTTTATTTTTACTTTCCTTGTATTCGTAATGAAAAGCACAGTGCTTACCTCGAGGTTAAAGTTACTTATTTGGTCCCTCGAATTAGCGACCTCGCTACGCTCGGCCGCCAACTCCTTCTCGGGACGAAATAAGTAACTTTCACCCCTAGTGTAACAATGTACTATTTCCTTTTGGTGTATTTCACTTGACAAAGCACTGACAGTAAAAACTTCGTCAAGATCCATCATAAAGCCAACGTCCATACTACGTTGAATACCTACACCGGTTCTCGTCCGATCACCAAAGTTAAATCCATCATAAGTCACTGTAATTTCAATGCGGCAGGTGTAAAGGAAAATACAGAAACGATTTCTCCGGCGCGGTGCGGTCGATTCTTTCGATGCGGATTTTCGATACATGTGTGAGGCCTTCTTGACTTCGATTTGATGGGCGCGTTCTGCTCGGATAAGTGTGCGTTTACCTTTAATGAGAGACCATTTAAATTGATTAAATATCTTGATATGGTTCGTAGCTCTCTTTGGAGTTCACGGGTTTCGATTAAACTCTTAGCTAAGTTTTATTTGAGAATAAAATTGTAACACTAATATTATAAAGACGAAATTACGTGTTGGTATGTTTATTACTTCTTTACTCTCGAACGGCTTAACGGATGTGGATAGAATTTGGAACATGGATAGACCATAACCTCAATAGTATACCTTTTACATCGGGTCGGGAGTACGTTTCCGCTAGTACTGTCATAGTAACGTCCTAAGAGACACAGGGGTTTTTTTTAGTCCTTTGGTATCCCGACCCAAATCACTAATAAAAACTCTTGTGACTTTTTTAGGAACCGGCCTTTCTAACCGACTTCAAAAAGAAGGTTCTATGTTCGGGTGAATGGATTTTAAAAAAATATTTGTTCACCGATTTCTCGGTCAATTATTGAGAAACGATTTTGAAAATATTTTTTTTGATTGAAAGGTTATGCTTCAGTCTCGAGACTCGAAAATATAATTTATATTTATGAATGTAATTATTTATCCTGTAAAGAATTTTAAATAAATATTTATTAATCTATTTATTATTGTACAGTTAAATACTATATTGTGTGTTTTTATAAAATCACGAGAGATTATAAACTTTAGATAAATTGTGAACAATAACAAGTGTGTCGAATAATAGGGAATATACCACGGAGTAAGTATAAAAGGAATATACTTTCATAAACAAAATAATATTTGTTAACTAACCCATTTATTACTAAACATGCAAAAATTGAACAATATCAAAATTGGTATGAAAGCAAAAGATATAACCACAAATATATCGGTCTCTCTCGCCAAGACGCCGTTTTTTATAAAGACCATATTATCAGACTTCTCTTTTACAAGCTTTTATTTAGTTTCACCTGTCCCGATGTTTGTCTGTCATCAAATCTTGCAAATTAAATTTGACCCACTTTCCGGTTTTTTTTTTTTTTTTTTTTTTTTTTTGTCGACGGGGAAAATCATCATTGACGAAACCCGCTCTTGGGTGGAGCGGGAGACAGTGTCAGAGTCTTACTGACTAAAAACCCCGCGCCGTTCCTTCTAGCCTTCATACCGGGGCTCTAGTTTCCTTTCGGATAACCCCGACCCCGGTAGGCTTCGACCCCGATGGGCCCCTCCTGTTGCTGACAACTCCTTGAGGCGCGCGGGAACAGTGCGCGCCGTCGACGCCTTGGCTCGGTCCGGACAGTTACCGGACGATCGGACAGCGAGCTACCCATGGCTCGCCGTCCGCGAGCCCGCGTCTACGGTGGCTGGAAATCGGGATCGGAATCCCGGCGGCGGCGGTGGGGGCGCCGTTGCCTGATGCGGTCTGCCTCCTCCTTTGCTAGCATTACTGCTTCGCAGAAGGAGGCGACCGCCTGCCACTCCTCCTCGCTCCGGACCATGGCCTGAACCAAGGCCCGGCGCGAGAGGTCTCCGCCGCCGATCACCCCCACGAGGACACGGCGTTGCTCCGCCCAAGCAGGGCACACCTCAACTGTGTGCTCCACCGTGTCCTCCGGGCGTTCCGCACAGTGGCGGCACCCGGGCGTCTCTTCCGCTCGAATCCGATGCAGGAACCTCCCGAACTTGCCATGTCCGGTGAGGACCTGCGTCATGCGGAAGGTAAGGACGCCGTGAGGTCTTTCCAGCCACGCCTCAAAGAGGGGACTTACCGCCATAATTGTGGCGTGCCCAGCACTGGGTTGCGATAGTCGCTGACGCCATTTCACCGTGAGATCCCACCGGAGCTCTGTCCGCCATACCTCGACCTGTCGCGGTAGTGGACTTTCACCCCGGCGTTGCATCTCCACGCGCTTATCGTGCATGTGTGCAAGGACTGTTGCCTCCAGATCCCACGGTGGTAGGCCAGCCAGAAGGCTCGCCGCTTCGCGGGAGATCGTGCGGTAACCCCGCACCATCCGTATTGCCATGACCCTCTGGCAGGCGTTCAGTATGGACGCCGGTCGCTTTGCCAGCGACGGCGCCCACACCGGCGCCCCGTAGAGGGCCATGGACCGAACGATCCCCGCGTAGAGCCTCCGGCAGGAGGCGTCTGGACCCCCAAGGTTGGGCAGGAGCCGCTTGAGAGCAGCCCCGGCCCGGTTGAGTTTGGGAGCCAAACGTCGGAAGTGTTCTCCGAAATTCCATCGGCTGTCGAGAACGAGTCCCAGGTACTTCATCGTCGACCCGACGCCGATGCGAACTCCTCCTACCGTAAGTTGGGAGTCTGATGGTGGCGCATTCCGAGGGCCGTGGAAAAACATGGCCTCGGATTTGTGCAGCGCCACCTCGAGTCCCAACTCCTGGATCCTACCAACGACTATCGCAACCCCGCGTGTCGCTAGAGCGACCGCCGCCTGGTGCGACTCTCCCTGCGCTAGAACCAGCGTGTCATCTGCGTAGCAGACCACGCTGACCCCGTCAGGGAGGTCGCCGCGCAGCACGTAGTCGTAGCCGATGTTCCACAAGGGTGGGCCTAGAACCGACCCCTGCGGAACACCGCACGACATCTCTCGACGTTTCCAGTCTCCCTGGTGACCGGGGTAGATAATGGACCTGTCCGACAGGTAAGCCTCGACCACTCGACAGAGGTATTCGGGCACCCGGTGGTACCGGAGTGCCCTCCGGATCGTACTCCAGGGGCCCACTTTCCGGTTACCGATTGAGCTGAAATTTTGCATGTATGTGTTACTCAGATGACAATGCAAATTTATTATGACATGGAGCTGATCTGATGATGGAAGCAGAAACTGGCTATAGGAACTTCGTAGTTAAAACGATACAATCCCATCGAGTTTTGGGCTCGTATGATTCGTCTTGACGAGTATTAATTATATAGGTATACCGAGCTATAAAAGCTTGCTACGAAAATAAACAAACTTGTTTTAAAGCGATTTAAAAAAAAAAGATTTCCTTTTTTAGAAACAATTTTCAATGAAAATTATATTCTCATTAAAAGCTTGTTTATTTTTTCTCAATTCGGATGTTTGTATTTTTTTTTTAATGTTCGCGCATAACTTCGTCGCTTACCAACCAATTTGAAAAATTATATTTTTGTTGGAAAGGGTATACTTCTGAAATGGTCCCAGAGTCACCAAGTTGGGATGGATGGAATGGATTAAAAGTATCGAGCTTATTAAAAAAACTCATGAGACCATATCGAGCCATTTTAGGAAGAACGTCGTAAGCGACAGTGAGCGCTTTTGCAGGACTAGATTTTCTTTTCCATAATTAAAATGCATTCAATCATGATAATAAAATTTTATAAAAAAATATAACTTCATACAATTACCGATCTAATAAACATGACAGGACTTTATTTTTCTTTTTATGTAACACCATGCTTTGCAAACTATGTTTTTGTACTGCTTACTCATGTTTTGACAAATAAACTATCTTTATCTTTAATAAATTGTTGCTACTTACTAACATAATTTCTATACTTTTTAATTAAGGAAGTAGAGAAAACTCATTCCCGCAAAAATTCAAATTGTCGCTTACGATGTTTTTCCTGAAAAGACTCGATATAGAGGTGCCCTGCACCTGGTGACGGGGACCATTACCGGACACAGCACACTGAATAAGCACCTCCATCTTTGCAGATTATGCTTGGAGGGAGAGAAGACGATTGCGCAAGTTCTCCTTGACTGCACAGATGACACTAAAATACGCACAAGAACCATAGGATGCCCGAACTCACTTACTGATGCCCTGAAAAATTTGAGAGGCCTAATCTGTTTTTGGAGTGAGGTGGGCTGGTTGGAATAAGCCCACTTTAGGTTATGGCCACCATTGCCCACGTACAATGGTCCGTATAGAATTACGTGCGGAATATGGTTTAGGCTCAGACATAAGACATAAGTACCGAGTACACACCCCACCCTCCAGACTACCCCCTTTTTTAGTTTAAATTCTTATATTCCATCCCAAGGTTGTCTGGAAGATATCGCTGTCAGCGATAAGACCGCCATTGTACCCATAGATTTAAGTTTTTGTGAAATTGTTACTATTTTTGGTGTACTATAAAGTTTATTCTATTCTATTCTACGAAAATTCTTTCGAACCACCGAGGACATGGATAGACCAAACTAAAGTGACAACAGTGGACAACGCCCAGCTGTCGATGACCAATGCCCTGCTGTTATTAAACTATTGTGTACTATTTGTCATAGCCGCCATTTTATTCTGTCTAATTATATATCATGGTAGACACAAAAGTATGGGGAGTCCCCTAGGCAGGGAGTCTTCGAAAAAAATTGAACTTTCTAATTTTTTTTGAGGACTGCCCACACAGCGAACTTTCGTCTGTACATTGAAAATATCCATTCATAGAAATGGTCCTAATATTCTCATTTTCATGAACTTAAATGAGAATGACAGCAAGAGAAGTCATGTGATGAATAACTCAAAATTCGGACTTCACATATTTATTTATATAACGGGCGTAACAAATAGCTTTATAACTAAATTCTATAAGTTTAAAAACGTATCTACAAAGTCTACTTACCCAGAAATAATATTTCAATGTAAATTATTCGTTATCATACCGTACGTTTCATTATATTATCAACTAGTACGAAATGACGCGAACGATATGACGTTATCAGACCGCCCGGCACCCGTTGCGACGAACTATTGCATTTGAAAAATTTTAGAGATTTCATAGCTGTAAAAAATCACTAAGTTATAAGCTTGTTATGTCAGCGAAAATACATAGTTACCGGGCCATCCACGCGACTGAGGGGTTGTTTTGCTTTTGAACTGGCCCCTAAAGCCCGCTTTGACCTGCCGTGACCTGTGTTGTACTTAGTATCGACGGTGTCCAACTTGTGACCTTTTTAAATATTTTTATTAAAATATGAATAACATGGTGTAAATACTATTGGAATCAATTCAGTTACTAATTCTGAACCAACTATATTCAGGTTTCGCATAAACTAAAAATAATGTTTTATAGACGCACGAAACTTTTTTTTTTAAATAATAATATCATTTGTTTGCGTAAAATGTGGTAGGTACAAAAGATGTTACATAAAAAAGACGAGTGCAAAGATACATTCCGCCATTTAATGATGGCATGCAAATATTTAGTCGATAGTGTTTTAGTAACATAGTGTTAATAACATTTTAGGTTTAGGGAACGTTATCGAAGTGGAATTGCTTGCCAAAGGAGTGATCAAGTTACTTCTACTAGACAAGCGTGCTTTACATAGTTATAGTCAACCACGTTATCACTTACCTTTAAGCACTTAATTCATTAAACCCCGAGTACCTATCTATTTTGTGCCCCAAGCGTACGCCAGCGTTTGCTCTCTCATTGTCTTCCTATTGTGTCTAGAACCAGTGACGGATTAACCCTTAATCAAATTAAGCAATTGCCTAGGGCATCACGTCTGGGGGGCCCACCAGAAAAAGCACAAAAAATCCGTCCTTAGGGCAACATCAATATTATACATAGAGTCAGATATGTTAAAAACGTTAGACGTTAATACTATCTTGCGTGAATTCAATGCCCGGAAAAGCCGCAAGGCGCATTTCAATATATAAACAATTTGTGCTTTGGTTTTTATGGTTGTCGCACATACACCACTTCATACGTACCTTAACGTTACATCTCATCATCTTTTTTATAAAACAAAAACTAATGTTTTTAGGCAGTAAAGGTTTAAAGACCGATTCTAGTTGACATACGGATAGGGGGGCCCACAGACGTGGATTGCTTAGGGCATCAAGCAGTCTTAATCCGTCACTGTCTAGAACTATTTACGGTATTCAAAAGGTTATGGTAAGGTGATAATAATCAAACGTAAGACTATATAAAAAAAATGGTTTTCTAAATTTCTTACACATTAATATCTTGAAATATACCGTTATATTTAAAATATATTAATAAAGCTACAAAAAAAAAAAACAGAAGATAGACTTGAGAAGAAGTGATTGACCTCAAAATGTGCAAAACAGTTAAAAATGACATCAGGTGACATAATATTCGTCTTTAAATTCCATGTTACATAAAATTAAGTATGTTTGGTGTTTTTTTATACTTAATTTTATCATGTGTTAAGGAAAAATACGGTATTTTTTTTTAAGAACTTCATCTATTCTTGCATACGGTTATTATTAGCAGCTATTTAGTCATTAATTCTAGGGAATTTGAGGAAAAAACTTGTTTAATTCATGAATCCCCAAGCGACACCCGGTGGCCGCGCATCTATTGTCTTACTATTGTGTCTCTAATTGACGGTATCTGAAGGGTTAAATTCGACTGGAGACCGAATTGAACTGCCCACAGATTGTTTAAAACTTTAAATTAAAATAATAAAATATTTAATTTTGAGAGGTTAGATTTAACCCTTCAGATACCGTCAATTAGAGACACAATAGTAAGACAATAGATGCGCGGCCACCGGTGGTCGCTTGGGGATTCATGAATTAAAACGATTTCTTTTCTTTTTTACGTATTTATTCTATTGTTTAGTCTTTTGAGAGCAGTAGTGGCCGAGTGGTAATGGTCCTGACTTACGAGTTGTATGTAGCGGGTTCAAACCCAGCCAGGCGCATTACTTTGTGTAATTTATTTCATCACTATTGCTCTTAAAATGGTGTAGGAAAACATCGTGAAGATACCAGCATGTCCTAGAACTAAAACTTCTAAGACATGTGACATATTCACCAACCCGCACTAGGCCCGTTCCCTCTCCTAGAGCGGAGGCCTGAATCCTAACAAGGCAGATTATGTTATGTTATGTATGTTATTCTGTTGAGGACATTACAATACGTAGGTCTGTATAATCTAAAATAAAAGTACGTGTAAGTACCTAAGTATGGTAGGAGTAAGATGGCTGGAGGGTGTAGGTAATGTGTATGTATGTTTGTTACTCTTTCACGCTTCGAAAGCAAAGAAGAAATATAGGAGTAGGTTTTAGTCAGTACAAGTGACACGCTCTACCGCTCCGTCCTGGACCGAAAGAAGTCATTGGACGGTTTGTCACCTAAAACAAACGCCGAAATGGTTAAACGGATTTGAATAAAAGTAAACGGTAGATTGTGAAAATGTCCTAAAATAAAATAAAATAATTACATAGGATACTTATGATTCAGTGGCGTAGCGTAGACTAATTTAGACGTGGGCGAAGGCACTTCAGCGGGGGCTCTTCTTTCATAAATTCGAAAACGAGACAGTTACTATCGGAAACGTGATCGTAACCCAGTGTTCGACGTCGCTTACCATCAGGTGAAACAGTGGTCAAACGCGAACTTATCTACACTAATATTATAAAGAGGGACAATTTGTATTTTTCTGTGTCTGTAATGAATAAACTCAAAAACTACTGTGCTGATTTCAAAAATTCTTTCACCATTGGATAGCTACATTCACCCTGAGTAACATAGGCTATTTATTATTTATAGCCCGTGCGAAGCCGGGACGGGCCGCTAGTGAATTATTAAAAAATACTCTTGTTCATATAGAGCCCTCGCTTATACAAGGCCCCTTTGGATGCGAGGCCGTGAGCGTGGGCCCACGTCGCCCACGCCTACGTTTTTATTCCAGAAGTATGATCATACTTGGGATAATTTTCTAATTTCACGCAGGCGAAGCCACTGGCAGAAGCTAGTTATTTCATACGAGGTGAGGAAAATACTCCCGAATGAGAAATGACATAACAAGGTTTGGAGGTATGACCAAGTAGGCATGCTGATGGTCAGGATACCTTTTATAGCCATGGGTGCTGGCTGTATGGCTCGCTGCTCGAAAGCTTGAAGAAGTGATGATGACGTCACGAAATAGTAGCTGCACGAAGGCTGCGCTGACGTTCTTTGTCGAGGGTCACTAGTTTGGAGGTAGGCGGAACAGAGAGTAAAGTCCCGCAAACCTCCATTGAAAAGGGAGGATCCTCCGACCAGACAGGTGTTGTCTGGTGGGCAACTGCCCGATAGATGATTTCGGGCTATTGTATACAGGGTTATTTGTAAAACACTGGCAACCTCTCAGGACTATGTTACTAACATCATAAAAAACAACTTTTGTTCTATGACTTTTAAAAATGTATCATATTTTAGTTCATTAGATTTTCATACAAAAATAAAAATAAATAAATTAATGTTCTAAACATTACAAAGTCTATGCGAAGCAAGCGATAGTACAATAGCGGAAGGGAAAGGGGTTGATCAGAGGGGGTGCATGACGCATCAGCCGAATAGAACAAGGAAATATTAAAAGATATTTTTTGGTAAATGTATTATGTTTTGTAAAAAGTCATAGAACAATAGTTGTTCTTTATGATGTTAGTAATACAGTCCTGCAAAGTTGTTAGTGTTTTACAAATAACCCTGTATATGCAAATCGCGCGCAGAACTTTGATTGTGCGATGCAGGATTTCGTTCTTTTGTAGTTCTTATGTGGCGCCACAAAAGTCGCTACAAGAAGGCTGCACTGTCGTTCTTTGTCGAGGGTCACCAGTTTGGAGGTAGGCGGAACAGAGAGTAAAGTCCCGCAAACTTCCGTTGAAAAGGGAGAATCCTTCGACCAGACAGGTGTTCTGGTCTGGTGGGCAACTGCCCGATAGATGATTTCGGGCTGTCGTATAATGCAAATCGCGCGGAGAACTCTGATTGCGCGATGGAAGATTTCGAACATTTGTAGTTCTTACGAGTATGTGGCGTCATAAATGTCGCCACAAAGGTATATATGTCGCAGTAAGATAGATGAAGCCGTAATATAGTTATATTCCTAGGGCGTAATATAGTTATATTCCTAGGGATATAATAATATACCGTAACATAGTTATATGAAAGCGATTCTTTACTATCTCACTAGGAATATAGTTATAAAACGGTTCAAGTTTAGTGATATACTTAATTACTTATATTACTAGATTAAGTTTAATTTTTTTTACTTAGTATTTTGAGTTTCCTTCAAAGGACAATGACCGTTAATATCGTGCTTAAACGTAGGTACTATAGCATTGTACCGGTTTCCTTTTTCATATCGTTGAGCCAGTAAGTAATATATTCGGATATTGGCTAGCAAGTTCAAGGCAAGGCGCCTCGTCATAGCCTGCGCGTTGTAAGCGAGCTCCGGCTCAATGCCAGCCAAGTTCACCAGCAAGGACAACAAGGGTGTTAATACATGGCGATGCGGTTTTCTACAACGCAAAATATATGGATTTACTCCACTATAAAATTTTACCTCGTTCAAGCCAATATAGGTATAGTACATTATGATATATTATAAGTGTGTAATTTTAGTGATTACCGTCGAGGCGGTATTTAGACCCGAGCCATAGTGAGGGTCTTAAGAGAGCCGAGAACGGTAATTATTAATTACTCACGTGTATTGTAGGACGTTTTTCAATACATTTGTGAAGAAAATAACAGTAAAACTAGTAAACTTTTGTGGCGGTAAAAATCTGTTTCCATATGCGCGCCTATCTGCTCTCAAGCGGCTCCTGCCCAACCGTGGGGGTCCAGACGCCTCCTGCCGGAGGCTCTACGCGGGGATCGTTCGGTCCATGGCCCTCTACGGGGCGCCGGTGTGGGCGCCGTCGCTGAAGAGGCGACCGGCGGCCATATTGAACGCCTGCCAGAGGGTCATGGCAATACGGATGGTGCGGGGTTACCGCACAATCTCCTGCGATGCGGCGAGCCTTCTGGCTGGCCTACCACCGTGGGATCTGGAGGCAACAGTCCTTGCACACATGCACGATAAGCGCGTGGAGATGCAACGCCGGGGTGAAAGTCCACTACCGCGACAGGTCGAGGTATGGCGGACAGAGCTCCGGCGGGATCTCACGGTGAAATGACGTCAGCGACTATCGCAACCCAGTGCTGGGCACGCCACAATTATGGCGGTAAGTCCCCTATTTGAGGCGTGGCTGGAAAGACCTCACGGCGTCCTTACCTTCCGCATGACGCAGGTCCTCACCGGACATGGCAAGTTTGGGAGGTTCCTGCATCGGATTCGAGCGGAAGAGACGCCCGGGAGCCGCCACTGTGCGGAACGCCCGGAGGACACGGTGGAGCACACAGTAGAGGTGTGCCCTGCTTGGGCGGAGCAACGCCGTGCCCTCGTGGGGGCGATCGGCGGCGGAGACCTCTCGTGCCGGGCCTTGGTTGAGGCCATGATCCGGAGCGAGGAGGAGTGGCAGGCGGTCGCCTCCTTCTGCGAAGCAGTGATGCTAGCAAAGGAGGAGGCCGACCGCATCAGGCAAAGGCGCCCTCGCCGCCGCCGTCGGGATTCCGATCCCGATTTCCGGCCACCGTAGACGGGGGCTCGCAGACGGCGAGCCATGGGTAGCTCGCTGTTGTTGTTGTTGTTGTTGCGCGCCTCAAGAAGGGAATAAAAAATTGGGTTGGGTGAGCAGGAGTTGTCAGCAGCTGGAGGGGCCCAGCTGGGCCGAAGCCTACTGGGGACAGAGTTGTCCGAAAGGGAGCTCGTGCCCCGGTATGAAGACTAGAAGGAACGGGATGGGGTTTTTAGTCAGTAAGAGTCTGACACTATCTCCCGCTCCGCCCAAGAGCGGGTTTTGTCATAAGATGATTTTCCCCATCGGGAAAAAAAAAATTCGTTAATATACATTTTTTTTCTTTTCCTTGTGGGGGACATGTTTCAGTGCCATATGTCGGCGCATGCAACACGCACTGGTCATAGACTTTAGTCTTGAGACACTGTGATACATGTTGGATAGTTGGTGCCCAGCCGAGTCGGATTCGACGATTGACCTCTTTCTCAAAGTTAGATCTATCCAACTGGATCGTCTGTCCCAGGCAAACGTAATCGAGTGTAGAGTCTACGATCTTGATCGGAGTGGGTGCTACATGTTTATTTAATTGAAACCGGCATGTCCTAGAACCAAAAAATTCGAAGACATGTGACATCCACCAATCCGCACTGGGCCCGCGTGGTGGATTACGGCTCCAAGAGAGGAGGCCTGAGTCCCAACAGTGGAAACATTATAAGGCCGACTATGCTATGCTAATATTAATATTAACAAACATTGTAATCTCTTGAATACCAACGTTAGATAGGTAATTGAACCAATAAATCTATATCCGTTACAATTCCTCTTCTCAAAAAAAACCAGTTTCGTCTTTAAATTTGTAGCTCCTAATCATAAAAAAGTAGTTCTTTTCCAGTTTTAAATCGATGAAGCGACGTCAAGTCGACGCAAGTGGAGAACTTCACGTAATTAGTCACGAGTGCAAGAGGCGAGCGATCTCGAAACATTATTTAAAACAGCAAAATGAACAAATAAGTTTGTTTCCTACCGTTTACAAGATGAAACTTGTAAATTGAATTTCGATGCCGGGGCTTTCATCCTTTCCTCCTTTTATTACTAACTATAGTTTCAATAGAAAGCACTCGCGTGAAGGTAGTTTCTTTTATAAACTTTGGACCCCTGTTTTTTCAAATTTTTGACCCTTGGGGGGGGTGAATTTTGAAAAATAATTTCCAAGTGCTCGCTACGTCATAAAAGAAAGCCTTATGCAAAATTTGATGCTCCTGGGCCCAGTACGTGCCTGACAGGTAGGTATGTGCAGGCAAACCTGTCAGGTACACCCTAACATGTGTGGGCTACCTTTAGGCTATCCAAGTTAAGCAAAATATGTTTTCATAGGCAAAATATATTTTCTTTTACAATTTCCGTTTATTGCTGTTTTTTTTTTGTCTTTTAACTATAAATGGTAACAAGACAATAATAATTTCTTTAAATCTGGACTATTACAAGTTCTCATTGTATCTGAAGACTCATACATGTTTCGATTTTTCTTTTCCTGACTTCAGCCATCTTGTTTCCTGAAACGAATAATAACAGTCTTTAAAAATTTAAGCCGCCTAGGATTATCTACTTATTGACTAGCTTCAGCCTACAGTTTCGCCTGAGGCTTATCCCTAGAAAACATACTCGCGGTCTATCCACGTGTTAAATTTCATCCAGTTTCGTTTAGCCGTTGGAGCATAAAGGAGTAATAAACATAAACACACACCATACCAACTTTCGCCTTTATAATATTGAGTGTGATTTGACTACCCAGGCTACGACGCCTACGATACAGCTACGAGAATTCTACGACGCGGCTACGACAACACGACGACAGCGCTACTACGCTGCTACGATACGACGACTACGCTACTGCACCGATCAATCATCGACAACTATGTCACTTACATTATGGAGTAGCGTGTACTCTTGCTACCGCCGCGTTCGACGTCGTCGTCTTGCGGTGGACTTGCTTCGTTTTTTCTGTTTTTTGCAGCATTCTGGACAACCTAATGCTTCTGTTAATGCCGGTCGCTGTTCAGGGCTCTCTTCATCTAGATACCATTTTTTGTACAAGACCGTAAGTAAAACTGACAGTAATATAAACAGGGCTAATAATGTTGGCCACTGCATATACTCATTGTCAAAGAAGCCCTCTGACCCTTTATTCTTGTTCTTTGCTGACCTTGCTGGGGTACCCTTTTTATTATTACTAGACCACATGGTTTACACCGGTTGCTTCTAACCCATAACGAATGTTTGTTATAGTCGCTGAATCTTTCACGCCGTTTTCAAGACTGTATTAAAATGATTTTTTTATTTGTATTGGTAAGCGAATTGTATAGGTATTTCTGTTTGAAATAAAAATATGGTTTTGGTGATGGATAAGTGTTAAGTTTGGATTTTAAGATTGTCGAATTGTTGACATTTCTGCATTCTTGATTCTTGGATATCTGTGGTCCCCTTTGTAATCATAACTAATTGTAGAGGTCATAGCACATAGCAGTTAGTCTATGATTGGGTTGGGTTGGGTAAAAGTAGTAAAGACTTTTTTGTCTTACTTATAGAACGTACTACGTATTTTCCGAATTTGCGGCGTCTTCTCTGATCAAGCTTTCCTTAGCCAGACTCTAAAGCAAAACGATTTGTTGCGTAGTGAGAGCGATGAGATGATCGTCGTTGCCGAGGAAAGCCAGAGGCCCTACCACGAACTCTTAACAAAATCCATTTTACGACCTAAACTGAACTGTTAAAGGGATGAAGGGTAGGTAGGGTGTATAGCTCCATCCCTCGTTCTCGGTAGCATACCTGACATTTTAAAACGTAATGGCAAGGCCCCTGGACACGCTGCCTCTTGTAACGGCTTAGAGGCATTTACGTACGTGGCTGTGAGCTCAGGTCTGCTGCTCTGTTATGTGCCCTCATGTGACTGACATACTTCACCAGTAGAATGCTACTTTATCACTAAGCAACATAGACATAATAGGGTAGTTTCCAGGGTCAAAATAACTACATTTTATTTAGTTCACTGTTTGTGTTTACCACTGGATTTGTGTATCGCGTACTACCTAGGTTAGTACCTATGAACAATATGTCCATGGTGCATCAGTGAATACGCTGTAGTCTGAAGCGACCGATAGGGACTGAGGCAACGTTATATTTCATTGCATTGTGACCACACTTACTAGTTGACAGATCTATTGCCCTGTAGCCACCTAATCGCCCCCGCTTTTCACCATTACCGTACCTTGGCTATAATACTTGCATGTAGATCGTATCCATCCATACTAAACTCAACCACAAAAATGAAAATAGTGTTAAGTAGTCACCGTTATTTATTATGTCTTAAGAATATTTTAACAGCTTTAGGTTTTAAGTAGAACTCATCAAATGCCACAATAAGATCGAATTTACTATTTTAGTAGTTGCGTCCATATTGCTCACAGCGATTGCGCCTCCAAGAGGAATATTTGAAGACGTACCAAACCACCAAGGTTAGTATGCCTATTACCAATGCATAAGTTTCGGCTGCCAAACTGCCAGTCTTCAAACCTCCTCGGACTGTCATCCTTTTCCATGACGAGCTTGAGCGTATGGCGCTGTGGGTGGCCTGTATGGCACGGGCAGCGACTTTAGCCATGTGAGGAGTGTCTTTAGCGTCGTTTGCAGCGCCTATTGTGTATTGAGGATTACCTACAACATTCTGGAGAGTGGAGATAAAGCAATTTTTCTCTTTGAATAAAGTTCTTTTTAAAGCTCTTCTGGTATGAGCCGAGATTTTTGACGTGGCTTTAAGCCAAGCTTTGAGCTTTGGTTCTGTAACTTTCAGATACATTTTTGTATGTTTTCCGTTTAACCCATGGCGAATATACTTTACATCTTCCACAACATTTCTATTAGTGCTGTTGTAGTTTTCATGATCCTTTACTTACATGGGTTGCGTTTAATTTAGCGGTCTTTCCATATTGTAGTCAATTTTTAAAGTAATGTGCTCGCTTTGACAATTCTGTTCTTGACAAATCGTTATTTTTATATTTTTGACATTTGCATTGGCCGAAGATTTTATATATCCTGGTAGGATATATATAAAATCTTTGGCATTGGCCGAATTGTTGACATCTTGACATCAGCACCTGACATAAGTTTGTTATCTGTGCTAAGAATGTCAACCAGCAGTTTATTACCAGACTAAGCAAAGGCGGTTTTAGTGGGATTTAGAGAGTGAAGACCAGTGCCTGTTTTAATTTATTCGCAAATTGATTCTTATTTGTATATTGTGATCAAATATTGATGTAGTTTTGTATATCAAGTGTCTACAGAACTGCATAATTATACAAGAAGGAAACAGAAATCTAAGTACAAAGGTAAAACATATTTCTAAAAAAATCTTCCATCCACATTCCATCATTGAAACAAGCACGATCTCTGTAAAATATAATAAATGAGAATTTCATTGTGAGTACTCCACGAATATAATCTGTAAAATATCATCTCACAGATTATCATCATCATCATATCAGCCGAAAGACGTCCACTGGTGGACATAGACCTCCCCCAAGCATGCCACAACGACCGGTCCTGTGCGTCTCGCATCCATCGGATTCCCGCGACCCTGACCAGGTCATCGGTATCGGTCCACCTTGTTGGAGATTATTATTTTTGGATAATAAATACCCTCTGGAAATATTGGCAAGGGCCGTTGACCATACGATATTGTTCCTCCCCATGGCCTTGCGTCGAATCCATGTAAATAAATAATAATTTTATGGCCCGTCCGAACGTAAAGTATTACTATGGTACACCTAGTAATTTATTTTTATGATTAAAATAAGTAATTGGTCTGTAGCTTTACGAAAGGCTTTTTAACAGAATAGGCATTTGGGCATTGGACTTGATCAGTAAGGGTTCTGTTTCATGAAAACCTTTAGGTTGAAAATGCACTAAAAGGCGACTTGCTTTGAGTCTTGAAAGCCACCAAGCAAATAGTATCAAGAAATTATAATAATAATAATATTCCACAACTTTCACACAACGCCATCTGGCCCCAAACTAAGCAGAGCTTGTGCTATGAGTACTAGACAACTGATAAACATGCTTATATATTTCTAAATATATATTTATTACTTACAGATAAATTACACCCAGTCACAGAACAAATGATTGTGCTCATCAAATAAACATTTGTCTTTGGTGGGAATCGAACCCACGACCTCAGCATAGAAGTCAAGGCCACTAACCACTAGACAAACAGTCCAGTAAAAAAAAAAAACCAAAATAAATAAATTGTAATTAAGGATATTAATATAATAAATGATGACCGCCCTACGCGCGATTTATGTAGTCATCTAGTGTTATCAGTAGGCACCACGGAGTTAGTATAGAAGGTAGGCACTTTCGGTTCGGTACGGATTATATTCAGCAATTTATTCTAGTCCACAGCTAGGCTAGCCCAGATACGTCATGGAGCTATCAATCTAAGGGTCCGTTACACTCTGGTGCCAACACCATCAGACTGCTTGTAGTTCCGTTCTCTTGGACATGATCCAACTGATAACTGTTCTACTACGCTTCATCTAATTTGTAGCTTCTGGGTTTTACTGATAGTTCTATGTCACTAGGTTTAACTGTAGTCTTGAGAGATCACCTTCCACTAAAACTGACACCCAGTGTACATATCAACTTCAAATGCATAGGTGCTTTTTTTATGGTGGGGAAAATCATCCAATGACAACCCCTGCTCTTGGGCGGAGCAGGACATAGTGTCAGACCCTTGCTGACTAAAAACCCACCGCGTTCCTTCTAGCCTTCATAACGGGACTCGAGCTCCCTTTCGGATAACTCTGGCCCCAATAGGCATACATAGGTGCTATATCATCATCATGATCACCATCGCCACCTGTTGTCCTTCAATTGTCCTTGCGATCTGAGCCCGCAGGCTTTCCATTCAGTAAGACCCCGCGGCCCCAGCGGAATTGGCCCTACTGGGCCCCTACGGTTTTGCTGACAACTCTTTAAGGCGCGCGTGAAACACTACGCGGCATCGACGACTTGGGTTCGATCTGGACGATTATCGGACGGCCGCACGGCGAGCTACACATTGCTCGTCGTCCGCAAGCCTGCGCCTACCGTGGCTGGTAGTCAAGGGATACGGTAGCAGTGACTGAGGCGCGAGGATATCCATTCCCTAACGCGTGCGGCTATTTCCTTCGCTAGCATTAGGTATTTCTTCGTAAAAGGATGCGATCGCCTCCTTTTCCTTTCCTTCGTTCCGGACTATGATCTAAACCAGGGCGTGGATTGATTTTTTGTACCTATATTACTACTGATAACAAAAAAATATTTTAAAAAAACCATCCCGTAAATCCAGCGAGACCCGCGAGATTGAAGACTTTAATTCCACAGGCTGGTGCAATTGCGATTTTGATGCGGGATTTGATACCCTATTGGTGGGCATCGCTGCGGGATAGGGTCATTGATAGGCACTGCATTGGCAGTTTCATGTTGGCTGGCGTGACTTCCCAGTTCTTTTGTCACACCGTTACAGATGAAACTTTTAGGAGTTAATAGAATGTGTAAAATCTGTAGACTAATTCTTTAATTCTTTATTGTACACTATAACAACTTATAAAATAAGTGGATAACAAAGTTCATGTACACAGGTGAGCTTAAATCAAAGATGAGTTTTCTTCCAGCAAACCATTGAGCGATAGAGAGAGATGACAATACAGGGTAGGGTCCAGTGTACAATGAAAATTAGAAATATTATGAAGACATAAAATAATTAAAATAATGAGTAAAATAATAAGAAATTAATCAGATTACGATGTCGCTATTTTCCATTATTATCTGGCGCCTTAATACTTAAGTACATATCCATCTTTACCATATAAAAGAGAATCTTTGTATAAAAGAATCTCTACCAGATTCCTGACACTTACAGAGGCATGTATTTGCGCAAGACTCGCAGGTAGGCAAACAGCCAACGATTATCTTCTAATTATACCGTGCAATAATATTTACATAACACATTTTATGAATTGTTCGCTACAATCCTTTTAAAGGAAAAAAACATTGTCCTGGCAATACGAAAGATACTCCTTTTTAACCGACTTAAAAAAAAAGGAGGACCAGAAGCGAGAGGTCACCGCAATCGCCTCTTTGAGAATACGGCGGTGCTCCATCCAAGCAGGGCAGTCCTTTACCGTAAGCCAACCAGGTAATTCTTCCCGCAGAATCCGAAACAGGAATCTTCCGAAACAACAGGAACCGGTGAAGCACTGCCCCCCTAGCCAAGTTACAACCGTTCCGCTAGCGTCGAACGCTTCGAATTGGCCACGCCCCCGATTCTTTCATTCTAACCACGTGACTGAGCGTCGAGTTGACGTCATTCATTTGAAGTTTTCTACTAGCGTTAACGATTACAGATTAGCAACTTGGCTAGAGATACAGGATCCAGTTAAGCACTGGTCAGGTCGAAAGTGCAGACTCAGTCGGACCTCTCCACCCACTCCTCAAAGTGGAGGCTTATCGCCTGGATCGTGGCGTGCCCATGATGACATGCTACGTCCGGTATCTCTAACACATTCATATTTCCACAAAAACATTCCCAGTGATGGGAAGTAACCTCAAGTTCATGCAATTAATGAACAAAATACAATGGCGTGTTTGAGCAGCTTGGGTTCCGCATTTAATTTGTGAAATTAAACATGTAAAGTTTGGAGGACTTACTACCTACCTAGCTGTACCCTACCCTACTTTTCCCTACTCTACCCTACCCTACTCTACCCAGTACCCTACCTAGTTACCTACTCTACGCTACCTACCCTACCCTAGTT
The DNA here is from genome assembly GCA_949319445.1 of Mythimna lalbum. Taxonomy (NCBI): domain Eukaryota; kingdom Metazoa; phylum Arthropoda; class Insecta; order Lepidoptera; family Noctuidae; genus Mythimna; species Mythimna lalbum. The sequence continues at coordinate 11,247,719 of OX439364.1, forward strand.
GGGTAATAGCACGTGTTTCAAACAACTTTTTCAATACACTTACTTAAATGAATAAACGGGGGTTGACCGAGGACTTGTGACAAATGACAGGGGAGAGCCTGCACTAGTGCTTTTCTGCACTTGTGCGGAAAATAGCCTATTGCGTGCCTGTAAGCTGTGTGATAAGAGCGGGTTTTCGAGTTAGTGTTTTGAAAAACACTTTTCAATGACCTTTGATGCCTAACCTTCGTTATCGCTCGCGATGACACCAAGTTAATTGACATATCAATTGTTTTAATTTCACACCGACCTGCGTAGTGATTTTATAATTAACATGAAACTCATTAATATTTCGTTATAACAACCTTGTATTAAACATACATAATAGAAGTGGTTTCGTAGCGTTGTCGTAGAGGGTCCGTATCGACGTAGTACGGAGGCGTGGCGATGTCGTAGCGTTTTCGTAGCCGCGTCGTAGAAGTCTCGTAACAGTGTCGTAGGCGTCGAGGCGTAGTTCGTCGAATCACACTAATAAGGGAAAAAGTCTGTATGTATGTGCATATGTGAGTTGTCTGTATTTTTAGTTTTTCTCGCTCAAACGACTGAAGGGCTTTGAATGTATTTTTCGACACGGGTACACCTTACTTACAGGATTGATCATTGTGGCGACACTTGGGGGAGGCGTATGTCCAACAGTGGACGTCTGTCGGCTGAAATGATGATGATGACACCTTGCCCTAGAAACATACATTGGTTACTTTTTATCCCGGGAGTATGTTCCTTTAGACCATTTTTTTACTTTCAGGCGGGCCAGTGGCAGATGCAAGTAATCCGTAAACTTAGAAAAAATTATATTGAACTAGCTGACCTGGCGAACTTCGTTCGTACTATCTCAGTCAATCAATATCAATATCTCGATTACGTATATCAAGTTACGCACCATTACATCATGACTGACCTGGCTATTGGTTAGTGTCCCTGACTGCTATGCCGGTGGTCGTGGATTCGATTTCCGCCCATGATAAATGTTGCGTTGAGCACAATCATTTGTTCTGTCTGGGTGTAATTTATCTATAATATTTAGAAATACATAAGTATTCTTTATTGTACATACTCGTAACTTTAAAGATTATTAAATAGTAAGATTAGTCAATTAGATATTAGATTAGATAGGAGGAAGTATGTTTATCAGTAATCTAGTACCCATAACACAAGCTCTGCTTACCTTGTTGGAACTAGACAGCGTTGTGTGATAGTTGTGGAATCCTTACTAATATTATAAAAGCGAAAGTGTTTGCGAGTTTGTTTGTTTGTTTGTTACGTCTTCACACCTAAATGGCAAAACCGGTTTTAATGAAACTTGGTACACGGATAGACTATGTCCTGGAATAGGACATAGGATACTTTTTATCCCGAAAGTATGTTCCCTTGGGATAATTTTCTGCTTTCACGCCGGCGAAACCGCTGGGAGCAGCTAGTATTATACATCGATTCCGTACACTTTACGTGATGCGCGCACAAATAAATAGATATTATATGTATAGATTAAAAATAAACAAACGTAATTTATTTTTAAGAACTCCTAAAGAAAACTGTACAGTAGGACATTAGGTAGAAACTTGCTCAAATTAGTACTGTTAGTGCAAAACCAAAATTCAAAGCCATTCGTGTTGGCGGTAACATGCTAAGTACGTCACTTTGTATAGATTAGCAGCCTATAACATCTGCAGGTCATATTTATTTTATTTCATGAACAATTTTAACACGTTCAATTTGTCTTTTATCAGGAGACTACCGGGAGTCTTGCGTCGCTTTTGTACTTATTTTGTTGAATACTTCTAGGCAAGCGCGTTCCATCGTCGACCACATCGTCGCTTACCATCAGGTGAGATGGTGGTCAAACGCAAAGCCTATCAATTATAAAAAAAAAATACTCCGACTTATAATTTATACAGGGTTATTTTTTATAACCTAATAACCACTAATAACCTTGCAGGACTGTATTACTAACTTCATAAACAGTATCTTTTGTTTTATGACTTTTTATAAAACATAATATTTTTAACAAAAACAAACCTTCAAGATTTAGTTGTTTTATCTAACACATTTCAATTCTGTATTTTGCTGTACCTACCTACGCTCCCCGCTCCCCTCCGCTATTGTACTATGGCTTGCTTCGCGTAGACTTCGTAATATTTAGAACGCATAATTTAAATATTTTTATTTTTGTATGAAAATCTGATAAACAAGATACATTTTTAAAAGTCATAGAACAAAAGTTTTTGTTTATAATGTTCTTAACATAGTACTGAGAGGTTGCCAGTGTTTAACAAATAACCGTGTATAGTATGTAATTAGTAAGTAATCACGTTCGTACACGGCATTAACAACCTCAACACAAACAATAAAATAATAAGCCTGATAAAGGCCTATTAATTTCAGTTAAGAACTCTAAAATCAACTTATCATTGATAGATAATAGTAATTTAATATTCGATCCTCCCACGCCCTACCATTTTCTTTCTTGAGGCTGTATGGCCGGTTGCGTTCAGTCGTTTACCGTTTGGCGCGAAAAAAACATACGCACTCCGCGGTCCGCAGATTTGGTGTTTTACAGTGTCGTTTTGTATAAATAGGTTCTTTATAAGGTGTGTGCCGCATCTCCCCTTGTTGTTTATCGAGAATCGTACGAGAGTCGCATCGTTGTTGTGCGGAGAAACTATCATGTACCGGTTAGTGCACATTTTTTTATTAAATTTTATATTCTCAGTGATTCTTCAATTTCGAATTGATCGATTGAGATCGAGTTCAAGGCTGTTTGGTGATTGATCAGTGACAGGTTTTTGTTTTTTAATCTATCCTACTTGTTTTCGGAGTTTTTGGCGGGATTTTGTTTGAGTGAAGTTTTAGTGGGTGTTTTAATTATTCGCAAATTGGTTGCTAGTGAATATTGTAATGCAAATTTAATATAGTTGTGTATCTCAAAGTCCGCACACCTGGAAATTATGTGAAATAATTAAAACAGGCGCAATCTTGGTAAAATAGAGCCGTGGTTTTTTTTTTTCGTAGTGTTAACTTCCTTTGCGGAGCTGGCCCAAAAGGATGACTCGATTCGTTTGCTGCTAAATACTAGATAAATAATTAGAATGTGTTACATCCGTATTCTAATGGTAAACAAAAGTACAGTAATCTAAAGGTCTCATTTAGGAACCAGGTTTTTTTTCGGTGCGTAAAAATCAACCAAATGACATCCCCCGCCCTTGGGCGGAGCGGGACATAATGTCAGACTCTTACTGACTAAAAAATCCACCCCGTTCTATGTGCCTTCATACCGGGGCTAGGCTGCCTTACGGAGCTAACCCTGAATAGGTAGGTACCAAGTTATAAAATAAGTTCATCATAAAAACAAGAATAAAATATGTAAATATTATAAAGTTATTAAAAAATTTACTTAATTATAGATTATTTAAATAACTTAATTCATAAAATTGATGGTATAATAATATTATGATTCCATTTATAGTTTCTGAATTCCATTTACTTGTTTGTGCCTCAAATATAAACTCATTAATAAAAGGATTTGGTAAAATGGCACACCCATGATAGACCCCAACCAGTTTTGTGGTAAATAAATAAAACACACCTATTTCATTATGAATTAATGAACATATTACCATAAGTAATTGCGTACAATTCCTATGTGTTTACTTGTCATTAGTATTCTGAATTTTTTTCATATTTACTGAGATGCTAATTTAAATAAAACTAAGCATTGTTGTTAATTAACCGAGCTGTTTGTAATTAAAATGCTCTTAAGTTAATTAAAAATGACTGGGTACGATAGCGGGAATTCGATATATACCTACTTTATTATGTACTGTGTATTATCACACTTATATTATAAAGGCATTGTGGTTGCAAGTGCGACTGCCGAGCGAGGAATCCTGGCCTGGGTTAGATTCTCGAGTCAGTGAAAAAAATACTATAGAATGATTCTATAGCAGCCTGAAGGTTGGAAGTTGGTGGTGTGCTTCAGAAAGCATGTAAAGCCGTTGGTCATGTACCTGATCTGTCTCCGGTCGTGTCGGATTGCCGTCACATCGGACTATGACAGTAAAGGAACAGAGAGTGCACAAATGTGTTTGCGCACACACTTGTGTAAATCCTTCGTAAATACGTAACTAAATAGGTAATCTTTGTTAAAATTGGCCACCATTATCGAAATTCGGTAGGGAAGAATATTTTCTAAGTCGAAAATTTGTGAGTGTGTATGTTTGTTTCCTCTTTACACTCGAACGGCTCAACGGATTTGGACGAAATTAGGCACATGTCTTGAAATAGAACATAGGATACTTTGTTCAATGATCAGAATTATCCCGATAATATTTTCCTTGGGGAAAATGGTCGCCTATCACAACGTTTACCGTAGGTAGGTATATCAAAATTTACACATTATCCGCGATAATCTGCCAAAAATCTTCACTCGGGTTTTATCAATATTTTGTACCTACATGCATAATTATGTGACTAACACTGGCATAGCTACCAAAGCGCCCCGGAAACTTCGGGGAGGGGGGGGGGACCTGATTATAGACATGTTACTAAACCTCTTCCCCTATATAATATAACCGAAATAATTTGCCAACACTATGCAAAAAACAAAATAAAATTAATAATTAATTAATTATATTAATTAATTAATTATTAATGGCAAAGCAACTAGTTTTAGTCAGTGAAACTCTGACACTCCCTCTCACTCCATTCAGAGCAGGAGAAGTTATTCGATGATCTCCTACGAAAAGAAGGAACCGCACTTCTTTTTTGGTCCCAGGGCCGTTTGTCATCCAGCTACGCCACTGGTGACTAAACCTCATAAATAACCTATTGTCTATTAAAAACGACTTCCCAGGAAGTACGGGACAAGCAAGTTAGTGTCGATTTATATCCGATCACACATATTGCGGTCATTCATTGTCATTTAGCGAACAAGGTACACACGGAAAAACCGTTTAGTAGGCACGCAAACATATTACGGTGGACATGTTTGCACTGAACGCATACAGTTTTAATTTCACAAGATTTTCTTAAGTTGTTAAGCAATCACTAAATTTTGGTAAATATGTAAGATAAACCAAACAGACTGGAATAACTTTGGCGCAGGGTCAAATTCCACACAAGTCAACTCCATACAAGTCTTATTACGAAAAAATAATAAAAAAGTTATATTGAGCTTTCAAGTCAGGAGGCATAAAGTTGTGAAAGAAGTTATAGATAACTTTTTTTTGGTTGCTATTTTTTTTTTTAAATTATGTATACTTATTGTAATAAATGCGTTTGATACCCATTAGGTATCAAATGAAAGGGCTTAATTAACACATTTCTAAAATATAACAATTACCAGCTATTGCCCGCTTGTGTGGAGATTTTTAATTTATGGTTTGTAAATAAAAAATAATACATTTTTTTATATTACCATTATTACCTTAAATATTTATATCAATGATATTTTTTTTTTACTGAATTGAGATTTTCTGACTCAAAAAGAATTTTTAGAACTTTCGTATCACATCTACTTTCACACGTAACATGCGGCCGTACGCCTGAGTCACAGAATAGATAGGTACAGAAGACAATCTCATATATATAGTTCACTTTTTATACCTACGCTCGGTGGACGCACACTAATGAGCGTTTGAGACGGAACTTTTCGACGAGCGGGCCGAGGCGCTCCGAGATATCGTGTCTGTGAGCGGTGTCTATGTGTGCGTTGGTCGAGCGCGCTTTGTATGTAGATTGACTTCTGCATCTATATATACACCCCTATTTTTTAATTAGTACACAAAAAAATGAGGCTTAATCCGTACCTGTTACTGGTCATATTTGTGTAAATTCAAAAGTAAAAAAAACGAAATTCCAAAAAGGGCCACACAATTTTTCATAATTGGTAAATTCGTAATAGGATCATTTATACATAACAATTACTACTAGGAAATACTACGCGCAGTGATTGTCTATTGTTTTTCATTCATAATCAATAGCCTGTACAATATTTTCATAAATTGAGTGACATTTTAGGACATAAACAAACTCTAATAAGTTTAATGTTTATGAATATTATTCATTAAAACTTTACCTAAACAATAACAAGACCTATTCTAATAAGCCCTTTAAGTATTTGTCCTAATTAAAAATTAGTGGTGTATATTGTGGCCTAACACTGCTGACACCTAATCAGTTTCGCTGCGCGTACCTTCGTACAGTACAATTAAAACACACATTCACAGCTAAGGAGCGATAAAACGCAACATGATTGTATTAGAAAAAACTATTCATTGTTACTCAGACAATACAAGGGGAATGGCATTATGCGGTAATTAAAAACAGACAGAATGATTAACTTACTGATTTTTAGATACTACTTCATGGTTCAGGCTGCTCTGGGTGGTAGATTTTAGTTCCAATTAACAGGAAATGTGCATGTTTTTTGGTCAGGGGGCGTCCATTAGCCTTTACCCGCGGCTTCGCCCGCGTTTATTAATATACTTTTTTATTTCTCCTCCTTTTCTCAGTTAAAAAAAAAACCTATGTCCGTCTCCAGGGTCCCATCTTTGTTCTTACCAAAATTCATCAAAATTGGTTTTGCAATTTAGGCGTGAAGACGTAACAAACAAACAAACTCACTTTCGCTTTTATAATATTAGTAAGGAAGAAAGGATGTGAATGTGAGGTAATTTTGGTAAATTTTTGCCCCTGTCTTCACTAGCTATGACGAATGATGTGAGATTTTGCTCGACTACACCTAATCTTATGTGAGATTGTTAAAAAAATATTCATTATTTTTCTATTGTGTCTCTAAATACGGTATTCGATAGACGTCACTGTAAAGTTGAATGCGTTGAATTAAAAAAATCGTTAAAATATAAATCTGTACAGTCCCATACGGTATATCGAATTAATTGCCACTACACATTAATTGTTTAGCGATTCTGCGAGCTATGTCGGTAACCTTGATTTCATTTCTAATGTGATCACGCAAGGAAACTTCGAGCTAGCCCTTTCCATCGCCCTTTGGGTGACTTTGAGTATTCTTCATAGAAATATAAAACTTATATCTATGGTCTTCTCTACCCATAATCTTCAAGCAAACAGCTTCCAATCGAGACGGTCACGTTGACGGAAACTGATCAATAAACCAAAAAAAATACCGGTTTTGTACCTACCTCTGGATAAACGTGTAAGTAGTGAAATACAAATGGGTGAATTTGGGATATTGGTACGGTTGGTTTTTTAACCGACGGAAATACTTCCCAAATGGTCCCATAGTAACCAAGTTGGGATCTGATGATGGAATCTTGGTGAAATCGAGGAAACTCCTCAAATTCAAATAATTTTTTTAGTAAAGTCGGTTTTTTTATATAAAAAGGTTTCGGTGAAGGTGAGTAGCGTGATCTTAATTTTGGGTTTTCATAAAACGAACCTTATATGCTTTAATTTTGCTAAAGAATTTGTACTCAATATCTGTTAGATATAAGAAAAAAAACAGTATAACGAAATTACAAGCGATGTGCGATTTAATTGCTCTCAAGTGTACATTGAACTAGCTTTTGCCCGCGGCTTCGCTCGCGTTAAATTCGAGGTAGCACGGTTCCCCTGGGAAGTGGGGGGTTACAAAGAGAAAAAATGTAGCCTATGTCCCTCTCCATCTCTTCAACTATCTCCACTTAAAAAATCACGTCAATTCGTCACTCCGTTTTGCCGTGAAAGACGGACAAACAGACACACACACTTTCCCATTTATAATATTAGTAGTTATAGATAAACTTCATTCAACATTTTCTTAAACTATTGTATAATCTATTACGATCACGTCTCACAAGTGCTGCACATTCTGTGAACAATGCAAGGTTAGCAGATAAAAATGATATAACACTGTTGTAGCCTCAATTGTTATTAAATATTACATTTAAACTGTGTTAACTTCGTCACGTCTGTTCAACGAACACTGGGTCATCGTTCAAAACTAATATAAATTATTGATAATGGGGACATCCATAACTTATTATTGCGATTTGTAGGCCATATTTTTAGGGGCCATACCTTTATAGTTCCGCCAAGTCTGTCTTTCTGTCTGTCCGTCCGTCCATCCGCGGATAATCTCAGTGACCGTCAGCACTAGAAAGCTGAAATTTGGTACCAATATGTATATCAATCACGCCGACAAAGTGGTAAAATAAAAAGAGGAAAGAAAAAATATTATGGTGCCTCCCCTACACATAAAATGGGGAGTGATTTTTTCATTTCACACATAACGTGTGATATATTGTTGGATAGGTATTTAAAAATGAATAAGGGTTTAAATATTTTTTTATAATGTTAATATTTTCGGCAATAATTGCTCCAAAAGTAAAAAAAAATGTGTCCCTCTTAACTTTTGAACCATAAGTTTAGAAAATATGGAAAAATCTCAAAAGTAGAACTTTATGAAGACTTTCTAGGAAAATTATTTTGAACTTGATAGTTTGAACCGTTTACTATAATATAGATGTCATCGCCATATCATAGATGTCTAAAAGTAGCCCAAACGAAGGTTGAAATATTATCAAATTTTAAAACGATAGACAGTTTTACTTGGCCAAATCCTGAAGCGATCAATTTCTAAGATCTGCTCAAGACATAGACAAAATATCATATTAACTTGCTGGCGCGATTATCCTTTCACCACGACCTATCTAGTTATCTACACTAAGGGCCAAGCTGGACACTTTATGGCCACTCATTCGCCAAGACTGATCAATCTAGTCCATCAGCGCTCGTTGAAGCGAGTCTCGCACAGCTCATTGTTTCAAGAGATAGGTACCTATATCAGGTCATTTCTCAACGTAGACAAGAACTGGATGTCATTCATTGAAACCCTTTGGCGTAGATTGAGTAAGGTACTTATAGGAATCGGTGTTAGTAACATTCGTCAGAGAGTTCTACAGTGGTATCATGAGCTCTTACGGCGATGCATTTTACAACCTAAAGAAGGAACTGCTTTAACAGGTCAGTTGCTATACAGTGTTATTTGTAAAAAACTGACAACCTTACAGGACTGGACCTATTTCTAACATCATAAACAACCACTTTTGTTTCATTAATTGATATACCATAAACAATCCTTCAAGATTTCGTTATTCTATCTAACACATTTCAACTCTGTATTTTGTTATACCTTCTACGTCACACGACGAGCATTAAGCACTCCCGTCGTCGTTCGATCCCCGCTCCCCTCCGCTATTGCTTTGCATAGACTTTGTAATATCTAGAACGTTAAATTGAAATATTTTCACTTTTGTATAAAAACCTGATGAACAGAAATATGATGATTTTTTTAAAGTCATAGAACAAAACTTGTTGTTTATGATGTTAGTAACATAGTCCTGAGTAGAGATGTGCCGTTGCCGGCAATATTGCCGTGAAATGGGAATATTGGTGGGGAATAATGCCGGGAATATTGCCCGATGTATGAATATTGGTAGCAATATTGCCAGCAATATTCCCAGATTGCCGGCAACGGCACATTTCTAGTCCTGAGAGGTTGCCAGTGTTTTACAAATAACCCTGTATAGGGTGTCTGTAATCTGTATAGCTCCAGCCCTCTTACTCGCTCGCACGACTGACGTTTTATCACGTCATGATAAGTCCTCTTGTAAGGCTAGAAGGAACGGCGCGGGGTTTTTAGTCAGTAAGAGTCTGACACTGTCTCCCGCTCCACCCAAGAGCGGGTTTCGTCAAAGATGATTTTCCCCGTCGACCAAGATAAAAAGTATCCTATGTGTTATTCTGGGATATGGTCTACTCGTGTACCAAGTTTCATTGCGATCCGTTCAGTAGTTTTTGCGTGAAAGAGTAACAAACATCCATACATCCATCTTGTATATGTAATGCCACCAAACACCGCAGAGGTCTATATATAGGCCTCCCTCAAGCGTCGCCACAACGACCGGTCCTGTGCATCACGCATCCACCGGATTCCCGCGACCCTGACCAGGTCATCGGTCCACCATGTTGGAGGCCTTCCAACGCGGTACGAGATCGCCACTTCAGAATCTTACGTACGGTACGGGTACGAGAGTTGTGTCCATTTAATTCCGGCCAGATGTTCAAGGGACTATAAGCCTTAATTGTAATTATTGGAACGGTGTCCAAATAAAAAAGGTCGCGCAGTGTCGCATCGCGTGGCGTCTCGGTGTGACCTGACATAATACTTTACACAACCTTCATAAGCAGGTGTAAATCAAACATTTCTTAGTTAAACTGCATGTTTAACATGAACGTGTGACCTGCTGTATGTATGCTACCAGTCAACTGTGTTTGTGTATCCATCTGTGTTTTTCTGTAAGTGCAAAATAAATGAGATAATTTTCGAGGATATCATAGCAATTAATTAAAATCATTTCTTTATATGTTTAACGAATGATTTTATTTGGGACATTAAAAATTATAAAATATTTCACAATTCAATTGAAAATTAATTTCGGTAAGTCCCCTCTTTGAGGCGTGGCTGGAAAGACCTCACGGCGTCCTTACCTTCCGCATGACGCAGGTCCTCACCGGACATGGCAAGTTCGGGAGGTTCCTGCATCGGATTCAAGCGGAAGAGACGCCCGGGTGTCGCCACTGTGCGCAACGCCCGGAGGACACGGTGGAGCACACCGTCGAGGTGTGCTTTGCCTGGGCGGAGCATTGCCGTGCCATCGTGGGAGCGATCGGCGGCGGAGACCTCTCGCGCCGGGCCCTGGTCGAGGTCATGGTCCGGAGCGAGGAGGAATGGCAGGCGGTCGCCTCCTTCTGCGAAGCAGTAATGCTAGCAAAGGAGGGGACCGACCGCATCAGGCAACGGCGCCCTCGCCGCCGTCGCCGGGATTAAGATCCCGATTTCCGGCCACCGTAGACGCGGGCTCGCGGACGGCGAGCCATGGGTAGCTCGCTGTCCGATCGTCCGGTAATGGACCGAGTCCAAGACGTCGACGGTGCGCACTGTTCCCGCGCGCCTCAAGAAGTTGTCAGCAGCAGGAGGGGCCCAGCTGGGTCGAAGCCTACTGGGGACAGGGTTGTCCGAAAGGGAGCTCGTGCCCCGGTATGAAGGCTAGAAGGAACAGCGCGGGGTTTTTAGTCAGTAAGAGTCTGACACTATCTCCCGCTCCACCCAAGAGCGGGTTTTGTCAAAGATGATTTTCCCCGTCGACAAAAAAAAGGGGAAAATTAATTTTACATTGAAGAATAGCTTCCACGGTGTGCCTCCCAAGCGATTATTTTCGTCTACGACGACAATATATTTAAAAACTTGTTGCTCTGCGCTCGACTATGTTTATCGGGACATTTTATAGCTTGTCGGGACGTCAACACAATTAATAGCGCTGGAATGTCTCGACGGAGCGGAACGAATGGCAACCCCATTTTGATCTGATGAACTTATCGTGCGTGCTAATACAAATCTCTGCTGTACGGAAATGTTTTTGAACTATTTTTGACATGAAATTTTGATTTATTAATTAATGATACAAAATTTTTTTTTTCTTGATATTTTATTATAATTTCAGTGACATTAATTTAACAAAAAAATGTGTTATATCCATTATCTTTGACATGTAATTTTAACATAATTATATTCAATTTTTTTTTTCAATTCAATTGTTGTACCTAATATAAAATAATTAAGAAAATGTATCACATTTTGAATGCATGCCAAATTGAGAGGAGATGATAAGGCCAGGCGTATCAAAAAAATTGCAATGCTTGGAAAAGGCTGCTAAGTCATAAACACTAAATAATATAATGTAATCACTGTATACACTTAGTTTGCAATAAACGTTTAGACTTTGACTTTGAAAAAAAAAATGTAAAAAAAAAACCAATGACGAATTGCTACTTTCCCGCCATTTTGTTTTTTTTTGTGTGGTCGGCCAACTATTCAGCCTTTTATCATTATTGAAAAATTAGAAATTATTTGTTTCTTTTTTAATATAGTATTTTAAAGAAAAAGTTGCAAAAATAACTCACCTAAAAATATATAATATTATTTATTTAATTCTTATGTTTAAGTTATTTCATGAACATGGTTCCAACTTTGAAATCACTTGCCCACTTTTTTTTGGCTTTTATTCCTTTTCTCGCTGAGGTGGGATGAAAAGATACGTGTTGCACTCAAGTGCAAAGATTTTTCACCTCGTGCTCTTTTGATTCTCTCGCTAACGCTCAGGATTCTAATTTTCGAATCACTGGCTGCATTCGTGTTTCAATTTTAGAATCCTTCACCTGCTCGGTGATCAAAAAAGCACGCGGTTAAAAAGCAACTTTGCATTATATAACAAATAACTATTTCTTTCAGACATTTTTGGATATCTACTATTATTTATTTATTTAATAGTTTATGCACAAATGTACAGATGCGAACTTAATGCTTTAGGCATTTTCTTCCAGTCAACATTTGGGTGATGCAGAGAAAAAGTAGTGGTCGGTGCAATAAAAGAGTGAGAAAAAGGCGATTATAAGAATAAATATACTAATAGACCATAGAATAAACTATATAATAAATATAATACAATTATACATTACAATACAACATTATATTACAATTATTTTTCAAAGTCAAAGTCAAAATATTTTATTTCATTATAGGCCGACATGGGCACTTATAAAACGTCAGAAGATACTGCATTTATTCCTTACATTTTCAATATTATTATATTGTATTTATTTATGAATCCCCAAGCGACCGCCGGCGTTCGCGCATCTATTGTATTACTATTGTCTCTAATTGACGGTATCTGAAGAGAAAAATTAATAAAACAATGTACCTACTGGGATGCATTTTATTAGTACTTCATCATCATCACCATTAGCCACGTATCTAATTCGCTGCGTATCACCAGTCCTCGATGGACCAACCATAGACCAACGGCCAAGATCTGTCAACAAAATACAAGAGTGTGTACAGAGCCATAACGCCATTATTTTTTAGACTAAAACTAGTCAGTACTACAATCAAAATTACCAAGTATTCATAAGTCAGGAATACCAGATCAATAAACACCATCTAATTTAAGATCTAAGTACAAATAACTGCCACTTTTTGTTGTAATTTTATAACTCAAGGACGGTCTCACCTATCGGACTATTTAGTAGATGGTTTATGTGAAGTTTGGTAGGGTAGAATAGGGTATAGTAGGGTAGAGTAGTGTAGAGTGGTGTAAAGTAGGGTAGAGTAGGGTATAGCAGGGTAGAGTAGGGTATAGTAGGGTAGAGTAGTGTAGAGTAGGGTAAAGTAGGGTATAGCAGGGTAGAGTAGGGTATAGTAGGGTAGAGTAGTGTAGAGTAGGGTAAAGTAGGGTAGAGTAGGGTATAGCAGGGTAGAGTAGGGTATAGTAGGGTAGAGTAGTGTAGAGTGGGGTAAAGTAGGGTAGAGTAGGGTATAGCAGGGTAGAGTAGGGTATAGTAGGGTAGAGTAGTGTAGAGTAGGGTAAAGTAGGGTATAGCAGGGTAGAGTAGGGTATAGTAGGGTAGAGTAGTGTAGAGTAGGGTAAAGTAGGGTAGAGTAGGGTATAGCAGGGTAGAGTAGGGTATAGTAGGGTAGAGTAATGTAGAGTAGGGTAAAGTAGGGTAGAGTAGGGTATAGCAGGGTAGAGTAGGGTATAGTAGGCTAGAGTAGTGTAGAGTAGGGTAAAGTAGGGTAGAGTAGGGTATAGCCGGGTAGAGTAGGGTATAGTAGGGTAGAGTAGGGAGGAGTAGGGAAGAGCGGTAGCGAAGTCGCGCGGTCGATATCTATGATCTAAAAACTGGTTCAGCCATTTCTCATACACAAAGAAGACTAAAACAACTTAAATGCTTTTTCGACTTCATTTCAACGCTCAGTCACGTGGTCAGAACAAAGGAATCGGAGGCGTGGTGAACTCGAGGTGTTCGACGCAAGAGAATCGAAACGGTTGTAACTTGGCTAGGGGGGCAGCCCTCCATATTCACCTGTATTTGGGTCTTCTGTCCGGAGTGGTGACCGTCATGCCTAAATGCACAGACTTGTCTCGCATCCTCTTCCGTTCCCTTATTTTCTCCCTCCTCAGCTTTGACATTTTCTTCTCGTAAGCCAGCACTTTTTTGGCCATGTTAACTGTCTCCGTGTCGTCCATTACTAAACAAGGAAAATATATTATTTATTTATATACTTACACTGTTACATTATAGTTAGGCCTTTTTTAACGGTGGACAAAAATCTTCTTATGACAACCGCCGCTCTTGGATGGAGCGGGAAATAGTGTCAGACTCTTACTGACTAAAAACCCACCCCGTTCCTTCTAGCCTTTTCATACCGGGGCTCGAGCTTCTTTTCAGATAACCCTGGCCCCAGTAGGCTTCGACCCAGCAGGCTTCCTGTTGCTGACCACTCCTTGAGGCGCGCGGGAACAGCGCGCCGGCGACTTATTATAGTTAGGCCTGACATACAAGTTGTGACGTGAGTGACAAGTTCAAACCCAGCCAAGCGCACTAGACTGTTTTCCGCAGTAGTGCAGAAAAGTGGGCGTGCTCTGCCCCGCCACTATGTTATTACATTTATGGTATCATGCTAGGCGCGCGTCGACCCCCACGAGTTGCCGGTCAACTCCCGTTTATTCATTTCTTCGTACGTGTATTGAAAAAAGTCGTTTGATACACGTGCTTTATCACTGCAGCCCTCAGCTCCATGACACACTCGCCTACGGCTCGTGCGAATTCTGCCTCAGTCGCAATGACAAACTTTCTGCACTTGTGACAAAATGTAGGTTAGCTTACAGGGTCAAAATAACTACATTTTACTTAGTCCGTATTTTAGATTATAAAAAATATTGGACACATATTTTTCTTTATTCGATTAATTCATGAATCCCCAAGCGACCACCGGTGGCCGCGCATCTATTGTCTTACTATTGTGTCTCTAATTGACGGTCTCTGAAGGGTTAAACAAAAAATAGCAAAGATATAGCCCATTAAAGTTACGTGTGACGTCACCCCGTGCCAAAAAATGCAGCACACCGTGACGTTACACGTAACTTTAATGGGCTATATCTTTGTAATTTTTGGTTTAAATTTACAAATAAAAAAATACGTGTCCCATATTTTTGAATAATCTAAAAGACGGACTAATTAAATTTTTTACGGCAAGTACTATTTAATTGCTAACTCACTTCTTATCAAATGATAATCCGTGAAGCCGGACTGAGGGACAGGAATGAACCGATATTTATCTTCTATCTCCGTGAGCATGTTACACAGATGTGTTATGACCGTTCCCATTTCCAATACATTTGTGTATAAATACAGCACGTAGGTACTGGCTGCATACTGCTTTTGTTGATGATTGAAAAAATAATCTGTGGTCATATGGAATATTTCTAACATTCTTTGATATTTCGAAATTATTTCAGCTACTAAATATCCAACTTCAAACTGCACATTATTTTCATAAAAATTTCGCCACATGTAATATTTTTTGAAATCTTGAAGTCTGTAAAATAAGAGAGACTTTATTTTATTAAGTACTAGCTTTTACCCGCGGCTTCGCCCACGTTTATTAATATACTTTGATTGAATAATAATATTTGTACTTGAATAATAAATATGAGTAACAGCACAAAAAGTAAGGTCGAGTTAGATGGGCAGGAAATACATTATGTATACGGCAAGACACAATAAGAAGGTTCTCCCTTTTTCTTCCCTCTTTCTCCCCCATTTATCACTTTAAAAAAAAAGTTAGCCTATGTTCGTCTCCAGGGTCCCAACTATCTCTGTACCAAAATTACTCAAAATCGGTTTTGCCATTTAGGCGTGAAGACGTAACAAACAAACTCACTTTCGCTTTTATAATATTAGTAAGGATTCTAAGGGTTGTTTTTGTATGTAACGGAGGCGGATGCAGAGGTGAAACTCCGCCTTTGCGGATGCGGCGGTTAACGGAAGCGGAGGTAGGGAAGGCAAACCAGTTAACCCGAAAACCGAAAAACCGGTTTTTCGTTTTTTTTTATTTATTAAAAACCCGTTTTTTTTCAAGTTTCTGGTTTTTTCGTTTTTTTTTTTATTAATTTGAAATGAACCTATTTAAAAAAAAAAACATTGTTTTAAATTGCTGCTGAGGCTTGATATCAGTCGTAGGTTTGTTTATATATGTACCATACCTACACCAACTGTACACTTCTTCATCACTAATCATTAAAAATCCAGGCCGGCCGTGTGTTGCCTACCATAGCCTCTCGTTCGGACTGGATTTGCTCCTTACTAGCCTGAGCACTTGGCTACAACTGTGCTTCATACCCAGTTCTCTCAGGAAGTCTTTTACCCAGTTAATCAAACCAGGGGAAATGCCGTATGCTGGAACCTTACTCAAAAGGCTTTTTTTTTTTTTTCTTTCGACGGGGAAAATCATCATTGACGAAACCCGCTCTTGGGTGGAGCGGGAGACAGTGTCAGAGTCTTACTGACTAAAAACCCCGCGCCGTTCCTTCTAGCCTTCATACCGGGGCTCTAGTTTCCTTTCGGATAACCCCGACCCCGGTAGGCTTCGACCCCGATGGGTCCCTCCTGTTGCTGACAACTCCTTGAGGCGCGCGGGAACAGTGCGCGCCGTCGACGCCTTGGCTCGGTCCGGACAGTTACCGGACGATCGGACAGCGAGCTACCCATGGCTCGCCGTCCGCGAGCCCGCGTCTACGGTGGCCGGAAATCGGGATCGGAATCCCGGCGGCGGCGGCGGGGGCGCCGTTGCCTGATGCGGTCTGCCTCCTCCTTTGCTAGCATTACTGCTTCACAGAAGGAGGCGACCGCCTGCCACTCCTCCTCGCTCCGGATCATGGCCTGAACCAAGGCCCGGCGCGAGAGGTCTCCGCCGCCGATCGCCCCCACGAGGACACGGCGTTGCTCCGCCCAAGCAGGGCACACCTCAACTGTGTGCTCCACCGTGTCCTCCGGGCGTTCCGCACAGTGGCGGCACCCGGGCGTCTCTTCCGCTCGAATCCGATGCAGGAACCTCCCGAACTTGCCATGTCCGGTGAGGACCTGCGTCATGCGGAAGGTAAGGACGCCGTGAGGTCTTTCCAGCCACGCCTCAAAGAGGGGACTTACCGCCATAATTGTGGCGTACCCAGCACTGGGTTGCGATAGTCGCTGACGCCATTTCACCGTGAGATCCCGCCGGAGCTCTGTCCGCCATACCTCGACCTGTCGCGGTAGTGGACTTTCACCCCGGCGTTGCATCTCCACGCGCTTATCGTGCATGTGTGCAAGGACTGTTGCCTCCAGATCCCACGGTGGAGATCGTGCGGTAACCCCGCACCATCCGTATTGCCATGACCCTCTGGCAGGCGTTCAGTATGGACGCCGATCGCTTTGCCAGCGACGGCGCCCACACCGGCGCCCCGTAGAGGGCCATGGACCGAACGATCCCCGCGTAGAGCCTCCGGCAGGAGGCGTCTGGACCCCCAAGTTTGGGCAGGAGCCGCTTGAGAGCAGCCCCGGCCCGGTTGAGTTTGGGAGCCAAACGTCGGAAGTGTTCTCCGAAATTCCATCGGCTGTCGAGAACGAGTCCCAGGTACTTCATCGTCGACCCGACGCCGATGCGAACTCCTCCTACCGTAAGTTGGGAGTCTGATGGTGGCGCATTCCGAGGGCCGTGGAAAAACATGGCCTCGGATTTGTGCAGCGCCACCTCGAGTCCCAACTCCTTTACTCAAAAGGCTAGCATGCCATACCCTGTCGAAGGCCTTCGAGACGTCTAAGGAGACAGCAATCGCTTCCCCATTCTTCTCGAGGGCCTCGCCTCATAAGTGGGTGGCATACACTAGTAGGTCCCCAGTAGACCGATTGCGGTGAAACGATTGAGGAGATCGTTACCATGTATGAAGTATGCCATGAGGCGCGAGTTCAATACACGCTCCAGAATTTTGCAAAGTATCGAGGTTACCGAAATCGGCCGATAGTTGGTAGGATCAGCACGACTGCCCTTTTTGGGTATGGGTTGCAAGTTGGCAAGCTAGGCACTAACCCAGTCCTAAACGAGAGGCGATTCAAGCGCATCAATACAAGAGACAACTCGGACGCACAAGCCTTGAGAACAATCGCTGGTATACCATCTGGTCCACTAGCTTTATTCACGTCTAGACTTCTTCGAACTTCTTTGTTTCTTATCGAGCTTCGGGCATCGAAGTGTCGCAGTGAGGTAGAGTCGGTGGAGTAGCACTGCCAGTGTCAAGACGAGCATTATGGGCGAAGAGAGATGCAAAGAGATCTGCTTTCTCTCTCGCCATATCAGCCAGTGTTTTGTCAGGTTTAACCAGCGGAGGCAATGTGGGCCGACAGAAGTCCTCTTCGATCTGAATAAATATAAGATTTAACCTTACCTTAACTACCGTTGATATTGTTGTTCTTATGATTGTTTATAGCAGTATTCAAAGAGATGTTAAAGAAATTGTTGTGTTTTGGTTCTGGTTCTTTTTTTATAAAACTTTTGTAAGAAATAAAGATTGATAAAGACAGTGCGTTGCGCCGAACTGACCGAGTGCGACCGGATTGAGCAGAGATATCGTGTTCGTGAGCGGTGTGTACGTGTGCGTTACTCGAGCGCGCTTTGTATGTAGATTGTCTTCTGTACCTATCTATTTTATGATAAGACTCACGCAGATAAGTATGTAGTTGCAATACAGTAGCAAGTCCTGGTTATCAGCGTATGACCGCCGGGTGGCGTGAGTCCTGCCATATTCTCCATCAACATCATCAGACCTTTCCAAAAGTTTGCCCAACCGGATATATGCTCCTCTGCTTGCGGCATATTCGTGTTATCTAAAACAATCATATAATTACTAATTACACTGCATCTTTCGTTCATTAAACCCCAAGCGAACGCCGGCGTTCACTCTTTCTATTCTGTCTCTAATTACGGTATTCGAAAGATTAAAAGAATTTAGTAGATTTTCATTTGAAATAAGCAGCATACCAACCTTGGTGCTTTTCTATCTGTAGGTACTTTTATTAGTTCTTTTTATTTTTAAGTGTTTGTAACTAAAGAGTATAATGAGACCATAACAAAGAATCAATGGGTATATGAATTATTTATATATTTTTTTTGTTTTTTCTTTTCATACATTCGATAAGTTCACGATTATTAAAAGCCAACAAATCTAACTGTCCCCGTACATAGACTTCTCAAAAAACGTTGCCACCAAAAAACGATAGAAGCGGCCACAAACAAAAAACTAGAAGCCGCCGCAAAAAACAGCTAGAGCACACGACAGCTTGTGGCCGGAGAGGCTTGAAGCGGCTTCAAGCGTTTTTTTGTGCCGCCTCAAAAAGAAGCTTGGAGCGGCGTTTTTTGAGCGCCGTTTTGGGACACTTAAAGAAACCTTTATTTAAAACAGTGAAACACTACAAACCAAATAACCACTGTAGTTATTCAGTTTTTTTTTACACCTTTTGAATTTTGAACACAAAACTTTAACAAATCATTTTATTTGGTTCTGACTACAACTGCTCGTTGATGTTTTGTTTAAATATAGCCAATTTGTCAGTTTAGCCTTTGAAACGAGAAAATTTATGCCAGCTTTTAGAATATGCATTAAATTCGAAAAAACGTACCAAATTTAGCTATCATATCCATCAAAGTTATCAGCCAGGCAGCTCTTAAAGCAACCCCGTTTTACGGCAATACAGTTGGCACTATATAAACACAAAAAGACAAACAAGAAAATTTAAAATGTACTATGAATACGTATACCCTAATAAAACATTTTTTTCCACTTTTTATTTTACCACTTGGTCGGCGTGATCGATATTTGGTACCAAATTTCAGTTTTCTAGTGCTAACGGTCACTGAGATTATCCAGGGATGGACGGACAGACAGACAGACAGACATTTTTTTTTCGGTGAGCAAAAATCATCTAATGACAACCCCCGCTCTTGGGTGGAGCGAGAGATAGTGTCAGACTTCTACTGACTAAAAACCCACCCCGTTCCTACTAGCCTTCATACCGGGGCACGAGCTCCCTTTCGGATAACCCAGGCCCCAGTAGGCTTCGACCCAGCTGAGCCCCTCCTGCTGCTGACAACTCCTTGAGGCGCACGGGAACAGTGCGCGCCGTCGACGTCTTGGACTCGGTCCATTACCGGACGATCGGACAGCGAGCTACCCATGGCTCGTCGTCCGCGAGCCCGCGTCTACGGTGGCCGGAAATCGGGATCGCAATCCCGGCGGCGGCGGCGAGGGCGCCGTAGCCTGATGCGGTCGGCCTCCTCCTTTACTAGCATTACTGCTTCGCAGAAGGAGGCGACCGCCTGCCATTCCTCTTCGCGCGAAAGGTCTCTGCCACCGATCGCCCCCACGAGGGCACGGCGATGCTCCGCCCAGGCAGGGCACACCTCGACTGTGTGCTCCACCGTGTCCTCCGGGCGTGCCGCACAGTGGTGACACCCGGGCGTCACTTCCGCAAAATGTAGACTAGTGTTATTTAATTAATTAATAACGAGCTCGTCGTTTGGTATTCAAACTACTCACCAATAAATTCGGTGGAGTTAAATTCACCATTGGGGTTATCTGGCTTTTTCTGTCGAAGTATGGGGTGAGGGGTAGCGGCCCAAACACTTTTGTCATATTGCATTCTTCTGGAATTTGTCATTTTTTGATTATGCTCTTCCAAAATTTTCCTGCTTTGCTCTTTTAAATAATTCTGTGCTTGTCTATCATTCTGAATTCTTTTGAAATTTTGCATTCTTCTGCCAATTGGCTCTACTTTGTCTTTTTGTATATTTTCGTTTTGTATCAACATGTCAATTTTATTTTTTAATTCATTTTGACTTCGTCGATTATGTTCCAATAATCTATTTACGTTTATCGTTTTTTCACTTACATCTATCCTGGGGTTTTCTAATCTTTTGTTATATTCTCTTTTTCTTTCAGTTGGAAATGTTCTGATCTCTGAATCTCTTCTCTCATTATGACTTTTTTCGTCAATCTCTGGTCTTTTGGCATTTTGTAACGTTTTGGGTGTTGAAATTCTCCTGACATTTTGAAATTCTCTGTCGATAGGAAATCTGTCATTTTGCAATATTCTGTCGACGGGAAATCTATCATTTGGCAATTTTACGTCGACAGGAAATCTGTTATTTTGCATGTTTCTGTCGTTGAGAAATCTGTCATTTTGCAATGTTTTGTCGAGAGGAACTTCCCTGTAATTTGACGATCTGTCGATGGGTAATCTGTTATTTTGCAATTTTCTGTCGATGAGAAATCTATCATTCTGCAATGTTTTATCGAGAGGAACTCTCCTGTAATTTGGTGATGATCCGTCAATGGGAAATCTTCTGACATTTTGCAATGCTGTGTCAATAGGGTGTATTCTGACATTTTGTGTTTTTCCATTTATCGGTATCCCTCTGGTTTTTTGTATTGTTGTTCCAGCTGAAATTAATTTGTCATTTCGCAATGATTTTTCCGTGGGAAATCTTCTAGCATCTTCATTCGCAGGTTTCCATCTGCCTTTTAAAGCATTACAGTATTCAAAATTCAATATAAATACGACTGTAAAACAAAATTTTTTTTTGGTAACTATAATGGATTTAAGTGAAAAGTGGAAAGTTAAGTGCAATGAAAACCTTGGTTACTTTCTTTTAGTATCAAATAATAAAAAATAGTTGATTTCGAGCACGGAACCCTCAGTGCGCGGGTCAGACTCGTCCTTGCCCAGTTTTTTTATTTGATGACGCCTAGGCGCCTGCGCGATTTAGTACTGTTGCACCCAGACGAGTTTAATTGGGATATTTACTACTGCAAAAAAGGATTACCTAATAACTGCATTGTAAAAAAGTGCTTAAGAGGGTCCTTTTCCACTCGCTTATCCTAAACATCGAAAATGGTTTGTTACTTCATCTAACGCGATGTTTGACGAAAACGCAACGCAAAAAAAGAGAGATAACGTCTGAAAACTCTGTTAGTATTCGGTAATTCCGAGATTTGCTCGAATATTTCACAAAACTTGCTCCAGGAAATAGCTGTTTTTTTGAAACCCTTAAAAGTTTTTGAAAAAAGTTGTCGTCATTTAGAATCATAATAAAATTTTCAAGGCTTCTATAGTTTTACTTTTTTGACTTTTTTAATTTTTAGGCAAATTATGAAGTGTCAAAGTTCATACAAAATAGGAGATTTTCAGAGGTCTTTACTGGATTAGTTTAACGCAAATTTAGAAATTGATTTCAATAGAAGCCTAGATAATATCCACAACATACTGTGTTTCCAAACGTCATAATCAGTTATGAGCGGTTGTATGAAAAACAGTGTAAATGTGTGTCGAGATGCACCACCTTAAGTGTTAAATTTACGCAATTTACGCAATTAACTTACGCAGTAATAAAAGTGGAATATTTCTTTCAATCCTCAGTCGCCGCCTCATATTTCTTTGTAGATGCCCATGTGTTAATTCACAAACTGTATAATGCTAATAATGCTTAGAACATATTATTACCTAAATCCTAATATCCGCATCCAAATTGGTAGTGATTCAATTAAGATAACTATGTAATGTTAATTAAATCAGTTGTTATGAACATTTAAAGTGATTTTGTTTTGAATTTTAAGGATTACTTCTTTTTTTTTTCTCTTATTATATCCTCGTCTTATCTTATCTTGTTGAGGGGCCGAAAAACAACTCGGACACTTCGACCCATGTGGATCTTTTGTGGTCCCCTAGATAGCTTACTCCTCCCCAAGCTCGCTGAAAATCTCCTTCATAAGTTTCACAACGAGATGCGGGGATAAGAGCCTGTAATCCTCTGGTCTTGGATATCCTACCCCTAGAAGACTCATTCGCTTGTTAGCCAAAGCATCGCATGTGCACAGCAGGTGTTCCATGCGTTCTGTATGTTCCTCACACAACCTGCACATGGGAGTCGCGGCTAGACCCATTTTCATGAGCATGTCGTTGGTTCCAAAGTGCCCTGTAAAGGCACCCATCAGGTAGCGGATTATATCCTCATAGTTGTACATATTGTGTCCTATCTAGGAAAACACATAATGCTAGAGTCTGTCTAAAAAGTCAACCGACTTGAGTAATTATTAGGGCAAAATGAAATCTGATGTAGTCAACACTGGTTCAATAATCAAGGTTGATTAAGAGATCATTGTTTACTAATAGAAGAACCTTATAAAAAGTATCGAATATAAGTATTTTTAATTGATAAATATTATAAAAAATTCCCGAGTCTTCAGACTTTTTAGACAGACTATAATACCGTATTAATTTCGGATAGGTATTCACTGGCTTTTAAAGTACAGGTAAATAAACCTAATTTAGAAGACCGGGTGTAATAATTGTCCTTGTTTTAGCATTTATTATTGGTGATTGTTATTGTTATTGATACATTGTTGATTTAAATTGAGAAATAAATTATTATTATTATTTCGTTGGTCACATCGTCGTTTTAAAAACATAGATTTTTTTTTCGGTGGGAAAATCATCTAATGACATCCTCCGGTCTTGGGCGGAACGGGCGATAGTGGTTAGCTCCGAAAGGTAGCTCAACCCCCGGTACGAAAAGCGACGAGGCAACTGGAGTGGGTTTTTAGTCAGTAAAAGTCTGACACCACTCTCGCTTCCGGTAGAACGGGAAAAGTTTGTTGATGATTTCCCAACTCCCAAAAAAAGGCAAAAATTATGATATTATTAAGCCGATAAAATAACCGACTACTCGACAAAAAAAAAACTGGCCAAGAGCGTGTCGGAACTCGGACCACGCTCAGTGTAGGTTTATAAAGTTTTCCGTCCGTCACAATAAGCGTCCCCATTTAAGAGTAAAAAAAGGACTATTTGTTATATTGAGTTGACATACTAAGTACGGAACCCTAAACACGGTCCCACAAAGGACAGTGATAACCAAAGAAAGAGTTATAGATTCCAACTACACATGGAAAGTTGTTCGACAATACCCGTCCCGACCCCATCAACTCAGGAAAAATCTTAACAGCGTGAAGTATTCCAAAGTACAGCGCCATCTCTCGGAAATTGGGGTTACTAATTCATACAAACTAGACGGAATAAGTAAGGAATGTTGTGTTTTCGCCTTTCGGAGGTAATATTGAAAGAAGATACGTTCAGAATAATAAAATATGTAAACTAAGTTTAAAAAAAAATGCCTGCATCGTTTTTGAAGGTTAAATTACAAACTTAGTTCACAATTTATTTTGTACAACTTTTCAAAAACTGTTCAACCCATGTTCAAAATAATTTTCCTAGAAATTCTATAAAGTTCTACTTTTTTTAAGGATTCTAGGTAAACGGGAAGTACCCTAAGAATTTTGATTCCCTTGAGGGTGCCGAAGAATAGGTTTTTTGTAACATAAACGACCTTATCTTATTTTTCGTTATGTAACTTAGAAGTTTGATTTTTCACAGCTACAAGGGACCACAGACCTGAGTATTTTTTTTTATTATTATTGATAGGCTCGCGTTTGACCACCATCTCACCCGATGGTAAGCGATGATGTGGTCGACGATGGAGCACGCTTGCGTAGAAGTAACCTATTCACTCTTGACTTAAAGACCCCTAAGTTGTAGCTATCAGCCATCAGGAAACACAGTATATAGTTTTAATTTCAACTCGATACCTCCACGCGTTCGATCTTGACAGAAAGACAGACAAACAACAAAGTGATCCTATAAGGGTTACTTTAGTGGTATGGAACCCTAAAAATGACATTAGTATTATTTATCTTTATTTTTATATCGATCGCTAATGAGAACAGAAATACAACCAGTTGTATGAATACATTAGCTGGTCAACCAACCGACAGATCACTAGATGACTTACTAATTGATGTGTTCATTATAATGCATCGTTTAAATCTCCATGCTCATCCTCTCCGGTTAATGCTCTCTAATTCAAGGTAATGATGTCTCTCGAGTTTAGGTACATATTCCATCCATTAAATTGGATTGCATAGTATACAATATTCCACAACTATCACACAACGCTGTCTAGTCCCAAGCTAAGCTAACCAACTCTAAGCTTCTAGCTAAGCCCGTGTCTTCAACCGCCAATTCTGGTTATTCAATCACTAAACCAGCTCTACACGTGATTAAAATTTACCCTAAACCATCATCTCCGAGCAGGGCGATGCCAATCTGACCCGATTAAATGCTACTAAACAGAGGTTTTTTTTTCATTCTACCCGGCTCCATCTTTTCGGGGTGTGTGTGCCAATAACCGACCATCTTGAGCTTGTAGAGGCAAAAGCTCAACTGGCTGTCAAAGAATTGGGATTTTAGCTAACGTGTGCCAGTCCTTCACACCGAAACAGCTGTTCAACCTTTATCTAGCATAAGTTCGATCGTGTATGGAGTAATCATCTTTGGGATGGATATTGCGAACCACCTTGATTACCAGCTTGAGGCGGAGTCGATTGATAAGCAAACCAAAAAGATCATCGACAAAGATACACTCGTCGAGTCGAAGCTTCGAAGTCATGAGCATCGACGTCGAGTTGCTAACCTGTCGGTTTTCTATCGTTTACATTTCGGGGAATGTGCTCTGGAATTGCACAATTTGAATCCACCAAGCCCGTTCCATCGTCAGACCATTAGAGGTAAGGCGTTACGCTACCGGTTGGTACGTGGTGGACATCGCACCTGTACGTACAAATCGTTTTGGAACGCATTTATTGTGCGTACAACTAAGGAGTGGAATTCCCTGCTAGAGAAAAAACATACTCATAAATTACAAGTTAAATAAAAACTTGTAAAACTAACTTAACTAACGTGTACTATTACTCACCTAACAAACTAACATAAAATATTTTCCCTTTTCAGAACATTGATGCCGTTGCTCCTGTGCGCAAGCACAGTGATAGCTGCGCCTCAGCAGAACAGTAACATCACGTATGTCAAGCTTCAACCAGACCTGGAGCAACCAACACCAGAACTGAAGCCCCTACAGAGAGAATCTAGAATAGAAAACATACCGCTGACGATACCAGCCAATGTCGACACACAACCAATTGAAAACAAAGAAGCTGCGGAAACTGCGCAGGCAGTTAAAAAACAACCTACTTACAACTACTCAGACAGAATATATTCTATCAAGACCAAACCTAAAACCACCACTACCAGTACAGAAAAGAGCATACCGAACGAAGAAGTTAAAGAAACAGAAAACGTTAGATCCGATGATATTCTCCCTGAATCCAATGATTCTGACATCGTGCCCGCAGAAAGCATACTCAATGATAGAGTCGCCAATGATATCACAGAGCCTAATCCTGAAGATAACGCTACGCATAGCGACGAGTTTGTGACAGAAAAATACGAGGAAGAGACAACAGTGACTACCGTAGTCGAGGAGGAAACCACGAGAGCACCGACCGCGAGGCAACTGGCAAAACTAAGCTATTTTGAAAAGTCTACCAGCGGATCATTTTCACAAAATCTAATCGCAAACGGCGGAAAGAGGAGGTTCAAATCTCGCTGTCGGTGCGAGAAGATATGGAACTGTGCGAAACTACAAATTACTGTGCCAAGATGTCCTGATGAGTATTTCATGTGTTGTTCATAGATATTTAAAACCGAATGCGGACTTCCATTATTTTGGAACTGATATAGTGTTTAGCCCACCGAACTGTACAGCAATATTTGCTGACAACAGCAGGCTCGTCTGTAAAAAAAAAACTAACTCAATGTGTAGTGAATAGAAAGTGAGCGTTTAAAAGATACTTAATACACATAGAAAATTAAGATTAATGATGTCTGTATATTACAAATGCCTAAAAAGAAACTAAATAAGACGTACTTTTTTTACCAACAGTCGTATCATGTTTAGGTTTGAAATATTCAATTTTCTATTTTAAGATTGTAAGTAAAATACATAAATATCTGCTATTATTCAATGGCTTTAAATTAGGGGTAATAATATTAACTATTTTTAATTTGCGTGGCAGATTGACAATATACGTAACGCGTCCGAAAAGCTAGAACTACATTAGACCGACGCACACGTGTAACACGCCTGATTTGTACGTAGAACGACGTCGCGTGGCGTGTATCAGGTGTAACTCTACAAGTCTAGTTTCCATATAAAATGTAGGTATGGGGACCGATACGCACAGATCGGCGTGTGGTGTGTGGCACACGTGTGCGCAGTGTAGTTCTACCGTAATACTTTTGTTCCTACTGATCGATAGTCAGTAAAAAAGAGGATCGTCCCTACAAAAGAGAATCTAGTGGTGGTCTACATGTACCATGTAATTATAAAAAAAGTCCCAAAGT